>CM031238.1:452870273-454279077 GCA_018340775.1 Taxus wallichiana var. yunnanensis
TCTAATCTATCCATTTCCCAGACGTCTCCTTCTACCACTCTTGCTTGCACAAGAGGAGAGTACGCCACTCCTTTTGACATCCTTAGATGAGAAATCTCTCGCACGACATCATTAAATTCTTTAGCCATGACGGATCCCTCCAACATGCCCTTCGCTCGCCTGTTAGTCCCTCATCACCTAAATCTTTTCAACAACCCGTCGACCTCTTAGCATCTACTGATACAGTGCCCCATCCGCCTCCTGTGTCACACCCGCAATGGATTGGAATTACAACTCACTTTTCCTCTGTACCAAAATTACAAATTACACACAGAGAGCCATCATTCCACGGAAGATAGAGCGGAGGGCCCTATGGGAGCGTTTGAGTACTCCTGTTTCTACTCAAATGCAAATGGCTGATCCCGATGTCTCCACCATCTACCCGAAGTGCTTACAGAAGCTTAAAATGCCCCTGTTCTCGCCTTCACCCCCCTCACCTCTACCAAATTCCCCGTCCACTTCTATCAACTTAACAGATCTTCCCCTACGCTTGGACCTCACCAATGCCCGAGTCTAACACACCCGCTTTAAGCGACTCGATTTATCCCAAAATAAACCCGCCCCGCCACCTAGGAGACAAACGCAATCCGGGCCTCTATCAAAACCCTCATCTTCACACCCACCTTCCATATTGGGACCTCATCCCTCCACCTTACATCAATATATCATACCTCCTTTGTTTTTACGCAAAAGCGACCTCGCCTTTTACACCTATACAGAGATCAAAGGGTATCACAACATCGTTACCCCGCGTATCCGGTCCACCTATCAACCCTAAACCAATCCCATCATCAAAGGATTTATTTTCTGTCACTCCCCTTTCTCCGTGGTTGTTTCCCGCTACCATGCCATCTGTAGCCTCATCATCTAACCGGTGAGCGTAACTACGTGTCCAGAAACCACGTTTAGTGAAAAACATGTGTCAGCACCCCTCGACTAAACCACCACCCATACGAACTAAACACGCCCAAACATTACCACAACCCACACAATCAATACCCTCATCTTCTTCTGATTTTGACCCACTCAAAGGATCCTACGCCAAAATCCTTGCTATGTTGGTGGAGAATGCGACCATCTCCTACCCCCACTTAGACCTTATGACCCGTCTAAGCCCCGCACCTGTGGATTATGATGAGTCTAAAATCTGCGCCTATCACCGCACACCTGGACATGATGTAGAAGGATGCAAAGCTCTAAAAACCATCCTTCGCCAGTCACCTCTTCCGGATCGAAAGATTAAGAAAGACAACTTACGAAGGGAGAGACCTCTAGCGTCAATTCCCTCTACTATACCATCTGTCCCCGCCTCACCAAGATCGATCATTATTACAACCCCACCTCTTGAAGACCATGAATTATCCCAACCATCTTCTTCATCTCAGGTCTACGAGATTAATATGATTAGTGTCGCTACTCGAGGACAGAAAAACAATGGGAAAGCAAAGAAAACACACCTACGACATCTCTTTCTCCTTGACCATCCCGATTACACCACCACCTAAAGTGGTTATTCGTGGACCCGCCTATCCGTCTCTAAATGGAGTTGCCCACCGAACCATGATCAAACGGCTTCATCAATCGCAGTAAAAATGACACTATATGATCTCATTCAGACTTCTGAATCTCATCGACTAGCTCTCGTTGAGATCCTTCAAGGGATAGAGGTTTTTCCCAATGAAACCCTGCCCGTGGCCTCCATTCTAACACCCAATCACGTTTCCTCTCTCACCAAACAATCCATCTCCCCCACCACTTCTGTCTCAAAACAACAAGCCGCTGCAGTTAGTTTCTCGGAAGATGAAATTATCGACTTTGGTATAGAAGACCCTGACCCTGCCCTTTTCATTTCCGCTTACGTCCGGGACATTCGAGTACGTCGGGTTATGATTGACGGGGCGCTAGCTTAAACATCATCTCTTGAAAAGCCTTCCAACAAATGAACATCCCTTCTAGTTGCATGTGTTCCACCCCATCATGTTGCGGTCATTGATGATGCTTATTACTTCTACATTGGGCACCGTGATCCTCAACATTCGCGTAGGACCACGTACTTTGCCCGAACTCTTCTATGTCCTTGAAGGAGAGTTCCATATAATATATTGCTAGGTCGTCCTTGGATCCGGGCCATGGGATGCGTTCCTCAACATTACATCGATGTATAAAATTTGAGTACGAGGGAAGTCCTACACCTTGTAAAAGCTGATCCTCCCCCTTGAAAACTTGCATATGTTATACCGCCCAAACGATGTGCTTATACCAATTAAGACACCCATACATTCAACCCAACCATCCTCTTCCAATATACCTCAACCGTCCACCTCAACTGCACCTTCTGGTGAGTGAAACCACCGTCGCACAAACCACTTCTCTTCCCATGACTAACATCCCACCTCCGACCCCTTAGTAGATGTTTTCATCGCCTTACGGCTGGGGAGTATCGCCTATATAATGTTAGTTCTTTCCCTACCCCGCAGGAGTACGGACAATTACATGCACACCCCACCTACGACCGTCGCGTGGGGGAGATAATCTCTTACGGACCACCCCATTGTCGCACTAACCTAACATATGGGGGTGTTGACGCATCCTCCATTACCCCTGAACCTCCTCTTGGCGTGGTTCCCTTCCAATCCGATTTTCAATACTTGACAAATCGTCGTTTCGCCCTCACCTTCTTGACTCGCTGTGCGTGGAAAGGCTTTGGTTTTGGCCTTTACGAACAAGGCCGACATACTCTCATCCCCATCACCACACGCAAACATAATGATCGCAGTGGTCTTGGTTTTTCCGAAACACCTACGCAGGAGACACCTCCTGTCAGCTGTATCCTGGAAGAAGAAGACGTTGCCCCTACCGAACCATCATCACCCACTTTGCCATCATCTCCCACAGAATCGATGGACCCTGAATCTATCCCTCCTAACTTTTTTTTTTCATAAATGCTATCTTCATAGGTCCTCTCACTTATCAACGCGATAATGAGGACCCATCTTCTCTTCCCCTTCTGTATCCAGACATGATCGAAGAGGATTCACCTTTGATTAATGTTGTTGAATGCCAGGATGACGACTCCATCCTCACTTACCTAGGCGCGGATGATTCTTATATTCAACGTGCCTTACCATCTGAAACTCAAACCATCTGAACGAATCTACTATAGAAATCAACATCCACACGGAGGAAGATCCTCACATAGTGAAGATCGGACAATCACTTGACACATCGAGAACAAGCCGCCTTTACCACCTTTCTCCGTGCTCGCATGACCAAGCTTTCGCATGGTCTTACGGCGACATGCCGAGAATTGATCCTACCATTGCCGTCCATAACATCACTCTAAACCCGATTCCAAACCAGTCAAGCGAGAAATTGAGAAAAATGCATCCACGCATTGCTCTCTTGGTCAAGAGGAGCTCCAGCGACTCCTTTCTGTTTCCTTCATTACTGCCTATTGGCTATCCTCAATGGATTTCTAACATCGTACACATCACGAAAGCGGCGGGGGACTTCGGATATGCACGCAGTTTCCGGGATCTTAACCTCGCTTGCCCTAAGGATGACTTCCCCCTCCCAAGTATTGATCAACTTGTTGATCTCACTGCGAGTCATGAAATGCTTTCTCTCATGGATGGCTTTTCGAGTTCTGACCAAATTTTGGTTGCCCACGCCGATCAACACAAAGCGCCTTCATAACTCCTTGGGAACTTTCTGTTACCGTGTAATGCCGTTTGGCCTTAAGAATGCTGGTGCGACCTATCAGCGGGCTATGACCTACATTTTCCATGACATTATGCACACTATCCTCGAAGATTACGTTGATGATCTTCTTGGCAAGTCTAAACATCGCAGTGAACATCTCGATGTTTTAACCATTATTTTTGATCGCCTGTTACAATATTCTGTCCGTCTTCAACCAAAGAAATGTGTCTTTGGTGTCCTTTAGAAAACTTAAGGGCTTTATCGTCTCTTTACGTGGCATTGAGGTCGATCCATCTAAAGTAAAAGCTATCCTAGAAATGCCCCCACCCAAAAACCTTAAACAATTGCGTAGTTTGCAGGGTAAACTTCAATCCATCCGGCGTTTCATTTCCCAACTCTCGGATCGATGTCACCCTTTTCATCACCTTCTAAAAAGGACGTTGCCTTTGATGGGTGAGGAGTGTCACCAAGCCTTGAAGCTCTCAAAACATATCTCTTGCAGACCACTGTGCTTATCCCACCCAGGGACGACCGTCCTTTCTACCTTTATCTTTCCGCCATGACCATCTTTATAGGAGCTATGCTCGCCCATCGAGACCGACACGCCAAGCGAGGCCGTTTACTATATAAGTCGTACCCTTGTGGATTAGGAGACTAGGTATACACATGTAGAAAAATTGTGCACTGACCTATCATTCGTCGCCACCAAACTCAGACATTACCTCTGAATCACAAAACTTTCGTCATCACCAACACGGACCCCATTCATTATATATGCGCCAAACCACACCTAAACCAACGCATCGCTCGATGGCTCATGCTCCTCGCCGACCTCGACCTTGAGTTTATACAACAGAATCAATCAAAGGACAAACTCTTGCGAGATCAACTTGCGGAGGCCCCTCTGCACAGGGAACAATTTACCAATTTTACCTTCCCCACGAACTCATCGCCACTCTTTCGCTCGGAGAAGTGTCGTATCAAATGACCCTCTTCTTCGATGGATCTAAGTGCCAGCGCGGCGGAGGAGCCGGCGTTGTTCTCATTCCTCTCAACGCTGAACCTATGCCTCTTTCATTCCGACTTGATTTCCCTTGCACTAATAATACAGCGGAATACGAGGCCCTTGTTCTAGGTCTCCAAGTTGCGTTACACTTAGGTATCAAATCTATCAACATTTTTGGTGACTCTCAATTGGTAGTCAATCAAGTTATGGGCGTCTACCAATGCAAAAACGAGGAACTTCAAAAATACAAACACTATGTGGATTCACTTCTAGCTTTATTTACCCACTATTCTATACAAACCATTCCCCGCTCCACTAACAAATTTGCGGATACTATGGCTTGCTTAGCCTCACAAATTCCCTTGCCCAATCGACTCGAATTATTCGTTGTGGTCCAACAACTTTTTGCCCCATCTATTCAACCCCGGTAGTTTGCATGATAAATACGTGTCTACTAATTCGCAGGATACATGGTACCACCAATTTCACGACTACCTTACGATCTCGGTTCTCCCACCTGACCTTACTAGTAACGGAAAACGTGCTTTTCTTAAAAGTGTTTCGCGTTATGTTGTCATGGGAGGACTCCTCTATAAACGTGGCTTTGATGGCATCCTCCTTCGCTGTCTAACCGGCGCAGAAGTCACCTATACCATCCAACAAGTACACGATGGGATTTGTGGTGGACATTTTAGTGGCCTTGCCGTGGCTAAACGAATCCTTCGCCTAGGTTATTATTGGCCTACTCTCAATAACGACTGCTACGAATATGTTAAGCGTTGTGTCATGTGTCAACAACATGCCAATCTTCAACATACTCCTAGCCACCCGCTACAGGTCGCACGAGATCTTTGGCCTTTCTCACAATGGGGTTTAGACCTTATTGGTGAGATTCACCCGACCTCTTCACAACGTCACCGTTGGATAATCACAGCGACCGAATATTACACAAAATGGGTGGAGGCCGTTCCACTCATTTCAATCAAAAAAGAAAAAATTGTCGAATTCATTAACCATCACATTATCTGTCGTTTTGGTATTCCTCATCGCTAATAACGAGATAATGGTAAATCTTTCAAAGATAAGTTGTTCTGAAGACCTTTGTGACAACTTTGGTATCAAACTTAGCTTCTCATCACCTTACTATCCATGAGCCAATGGTGAGTGAATCTTCTAATAAAACTCTAACCAAAATCCTCATGAAATTCGTCAATGAATGCGGAAGAAATTGGCACGATCACATTCCCTTTGCCCTTTGGGCTTATCGTACTAGCATTCGTACCTCCACTAATGCCACACCTTTTCATTGGTATATGGTACAGAGGCTGTTTTGCCTCTCGAAATACAAATACCCTCCCTTAGAATATCTCTTCAAGATATTCTCACCAACGATGATTTCCGCCAAGAGCGGTTAGCCCAATTAGGAGCTTCTTGACGAGACGGCGTCTTACGGCTCTCGATCACCTCCAAATCTATCAAAAACGCATCAAGCGTGCTTATGATAAGCGACTTCATGAGCGTACATTTAAGGTTGGTGATCTTGTCCTCAAAGAGAATCAACATGTAACCAAACTAGAAAAGAGCAAACGTGGAAAATTTGCTCCCGATTGGATTGGGCCTTATATAATCACTCACACCTATGGATCGAGGCACTTATCGTTTAGCTTCGCTTAATGGTAAACTGAGCTGAACCCCTAATGCCTTGCATCTTCGACCATTCTCTTGAATCTAGTGTTATATCACTCCTTATCTACCTCTTGCTCGTCCCTTGAGCTCATTTACCGCTTCATACACTTTGTTTTCTATATCTCGAATAAAATAAAGCTCACCCCTCACCTCCCCTTACGATGCCTTCCCCTTCTTAGTCTAGTCCATGACTTGAAAGTATTAAAATAAGCCGTATTCTTATGGGATTTTCTTGAGTCAAACTTCCTACTAAACTAGATGCTTCACGCCAAAAGAACATCTAGTTATCTAAAATTAAATATAGATTGCTCCTCGAAGGACAGCTATATGCCAAACTATTCTTTGCTTTACTTATAAATAGATGCTCCCCGAAGGACAGCTATGCACTAAAATCATCTCTGCTACTATAAATGATTTCTCCCCGAAGGACAGCTATACACAGTCAGCCTTTATCCGAAGCTTCTCGCATTGATCAGCTTCGTGAAGACCTCAAGAATAATACAATCAATATCCCTTATAGACTTCCCGCATCGATCAGTCTACATTTAATAAAATAAAAGCCTCATTCAAAAGAACTTTTTGGGTCATGGACTTGTCTATTTAGGGTAGGTTCTCTTTCGTTGTAACAAGTTCTTTGTACCTCAGCTATATCATCCACATCACCTCACCATTTGTTTCAACTCAAGGGACGTAACGTACACCTGATATATTGTGATCATACAACTCTTTTCAACTATGGACTTCTCGTCTATACACGGCACTTAGGGCTTCAGGCTCGTTCTACGTTGTGTGGTTTGTTTAGCTCTTTTCACCTACGGAGCACTCTTTCTGCTTTGCCTCGCATCTAGAATTGTGTGTTGATCTTAATCAGGACACTATTCCCTACTACTTGGGTATGCTAACCTTTTGCTTTACCTATACCTACACCAACAATATTATCCTACCTACACCAACAACATTACCCTACCAACATCAAATTTTTTTACCAAACGACAAATTGCCTAAACCACACCAAATTGCCTAAAATCACCCCTCCCTGATCCTAAGGGAGAACTACATCGGTCTGAGGCCCTTCCTTGCTTTGTGCAATGGGCTATGTAGGCAGCACTTCGGAGACATGGGGTCTCCCAAGGTTAGCTCGACCATCCCCTACCATAACCTATCATGTGTGGTAAATATAAATATTTTGGTGTATTTCTATTTAATCACATTCCTCTTTGATCCGTTTTCAAAACACCGAAAGTCAAAACGACAACATTCTTATTATTATAATGCCAATCAACATACATATCTCGTTTTATTTAGATGTTAAACAAATACATCTTCTCTATCATCGACACGCAGGTCGGTACTCTTATTTATTCTTATACCTTGCTAACATTTATTTAGACCCTCACGCCTCATCCCGAACTAGGTGATGATCGTGATCGTCGACCCCTCTTGCCAGGCCTCTTTGTCCTCATTTATCATTTGCCAACTTTCCCCCAATTTTTTTTCCCCCTATTTACCATTTGCCCCTTTTTAACCACATATCGCCTATATCCACCTTTGCTGAACACCATTTGTTTACCCATTTGGCCCGACCCAGGGCCTCAACCTACCTATTTGGCCCGACCCAAGGCCTCAACCTACCCATTTGGCCCGACCCAAGGCCTCACCCTACCCATCGACCCGACCCAAAGCCGCCACCCAACAACTTGGCCCGACCCAAGGCCTCGCCCTACCCATTTGGCCCGACCCAAGGCCTCAACCTACCTATTGGCCCGACCCAAGGCCTCGCCTACCTGTTGGCCCGACCCAAGGCCTCTCACCCTACCCATTCGGCCCGGCCTAAGGCCTCAACCTACCTATTTGGCCCGACCCAAGGCCTCGGCTACCCATTTGGCCCGACCCAGGCCTCAACCTACCTATTCGGCCCGACCCAAGGCCTCGGCCTACCATTTGGCCCGACCCAAGGCCTCAACCTACCTATTTGGCCCGACCCAAGGCCTCGACCTACCATTTGGCCCGACCTAAGGCCTCAACTTATTTGGCCCGACCAGAGGCCTCGCCTTTTGGCCCGACCCAAGGCCTCAACCTACCTATTTGGCCCGACCCAAGGCCTCAACCTACCAATTGCCCGACCCAAGGCCTCAACCTACCTATTGGCCCGACCCAGGCCTCACCCTACCATTGGCCCGACCCAGGCCTCGCCCCTACTAATTGGCCAGGCGACCCAGGCCTCGCCTACCAATTGTGCCCGACCCAGGCCTCGCCCTACCAATTGCTTGGCCCGACCCCAAGGCCTCAACCTACCTATTTGGCCCGACCCAGGCCCCGCCCTACCAATTTGGCCCGACCCAAGGCCTCACTCTACTGCTATGGCGACCCAAGGCCACACCCAACAACTTGGCCCGACCCAAGGCCGCACCATTAACCATACCATACCCACAATCACCGTTTTAATTTATCCATCCATCATGTAGCTTTTGTTCAATCGAGCTCACTGTTCGTGTTTTAGCATGATTAGGGTCCTTGACTTGATCGTTGACCAACTTTGCCTAGACCTGACCGTGACGTTTATCTCAACCAAACCAACCATTTGAGTCTTTGCCAGAACATGCCTAAACGTTCTTGTACCTTACCTGTTATATACCCTGGAGCTACTTCCTATGCCTTGGATACCAGGATTATATCACCCTTGTTTGGATAAACTATCGACCTTTGCCTATACATCGCTGGTTTGCTCGTCAAATCATGTACCCTAGTCATACTATTGCATTTCAACATGTGTATGCTTCCTTGGACCTACCCCACACCTTACCATTCTCTCAACAACATATACCCTTTATCAACCCTATCCCTGATTTCCCGTTCACTCAATCTGTGATAGATTTGAGGGGGATTACCTATATCTTTAACATGAGAAACCACTTCATATTATTGTCCGCGCAGCTTTACAGAACAAGCTACACGACAATAAGGGGCTAATGTAGACACCAAATTCGTGTCTCACGACCCCTTGTGACCCGCATCCCATTTCGCAACCTAACCTCATTACCTAAACTTCACACAATTATTTATTAATTACCTTGTAATTGATAAATCCACATCACCTTACCTACCACCTCACTTGGCCACCTCACCATGACCTAGCCCTAACCCTAAACTAACCTAATTAGGACCCATGACTTGGTCTAGACTCACATCCATAACTAATGCCTCCTTACTCGCACCCAAAGCCGACCTTCTAGCCACTTGACCAAGCCCGCAACTGATCTCTCGGGAGAAAAGCAGGGAAGGTGGGCTATTTTACTAAAAATAGCCTACTTTTTCCTAACCGATGCCGGTTCTACTCGACCACCGCCGTCGGTTCACCTAACCACCATCGGTTCCTGTAAATGGGCTCCCAAACTAAAACAACGGATCGGAATTTCATTTTGGAGATCGGTCGAAGGATTTTTAATCAAAGGAGAGTCCAAAGTGATCGGCGAGTCGAACTTCACTTGACCAAGCGACGAGTAAAGAAACCGAAGAGTTGGCGTGAGGAGATCAACTTGCACCTTCATCAAAAAAAGCATAAGTTATATCTTGCATGTCCTCCATTATAACATTTCTTGTGCTTTTGGAATTGTAATCTTCCCAAATCCGTTCCAACCCATTATCTAACGTACCATTGCCTCTAACTATCATTCCTTAACCATCCCATTTCTCAATACTATCCAAAAACCAGCCATTACAAACACCACAACCAGCCCGTAAGATCCTAGAACCAACCGGTATCGGTTATCGGTGACCGCCATTTTATAGGTAATCGGCATCGGTTCCTTTGATCAAAACCAAGAAAAACAGCCTTTTCCCTACCCGGTTCCACGAAACAATTTAATTGGTACTCTACGGTATTTTGTGTTAATTCATATTAGCGAGGGCCGACCACCTTCGAAAGGAAGTTTCATACTTCTGGCCCAAGGCGATTCCTCATTTATTATCTAATCAAAATCTTGTGGTCTTGTGTTCTTATTTGCGGTAGTCCTTCCAAGACAAAAAGGAGTTCTTCGCGATCGGCTGATCTTTCTCTATGGTTCGACATTCTACAAGGTATTCCTCCTAACCCTAACCTTATCTCTGTTTCTATAAGGAACGAAGCATTTCCGAGTGAAACGAGGATATAGGAAAAAAATTGAGGGATACTTTGGGTTGATGGCAACCGGAATGATCAATGGTGATTGAGGCTAACTTAGGCCTTGGTGAGGGTTGATGGGTGCCAAATGAGCTATGTGAAGTAAACAATTCCAACTAATGTGGTTGCAGAGTTTCAAAATGACAAGTGGACTGCAAATGGATGATGAAAAAGTGATGAAAACAAGAGAGGTCTTCCAACAATCTCCAAGATCCAAATATTCCAAAATGGTAGAAAAATTATCCAAATTGGCTTCAAAATGTTAGTGGAAGCTCACAAGAAGGAAATAAACCTAACAAATTCATTAAATGTTGGATCTTAAGAGTTTCATCCTCCTGAGAAGGGGGTGATAGTCTATAGGGTCGTCGGAGCGATATGGTTGTCATTGATTGTTAGGATTCATTGACCTTTCTTAATTAGATGATGTAAAACTTGAGAGATGATGCCCAATTAGGTGGTGATTTGGGTTAGAAGTTAATTCTGTCAGTTAAAAGAGATATTGAGTTGCATAGGAATGGAAAATAGTGATCGATGGGGGTGGAAGTGCATTTAATAAAGGCAAGGGTGGTTGGAAATATTAAATGGGGGTAGGTGATGAGTCTAGAAATGATAAATGGGAGATTTTGGGATGTAATTAAGGTAATAAATATGTTTAGGGATGACTAATATGATTATGGGTGATAAGTGTAATTAGGGTGCATAAGGGGAGATGAAATAATGTGATAATGGAAACTATTAATGATGGGATGGGATCAAAGTGATGAGATAGAATTAAGATAGGAAAATAGAAACTAAGGGAAATAAATTTGATTTAGGAGGAAAATGGGATTTTGAATAGGGACATGGGTGCGAGTGTGCACAATGATGACAAAGGGGCAAGTGAACACAAAATGGGGCTAGTGAACCAAATTTTGGTGTCTACACATATTTCTTGTTATTTTGTTATAAGTTGTGGTTTTTCCAATAAGTAGCTAGCATTCCCCTTTGTCTCAGTCAATTAACAACACTTTGTTAATTAACTATCCTCCCCCATCTTGTATTTCAATTAACGACACTTCGATAGTTATAATCCTCTTTTAATTAATTAATTAAGACTTTCAATCTCATATTTAATTAATAAACCCTTTTATTGGTTAAATCCCCTCTTAAACCCTATAAATTCTACTATTTTCCCCCTAAATCATCTCTAAATGAATTCTATAATCTTAATTTGGTCTATTAATTAATCCCAATTTATTAATTAAATCACCCCCAACTCCCACAAGTTATTAATCTTTAATTATTATTTTCTAATCATACTTATCCCTTTCTAATTCTACATTTCCTTTATCCCACATTCACTAGGATGCAAGCTTCTCCAAAACTAGAAAGTTATAAAAATAACCTAGTACAACATGTCCTTGTAACACCTTTCACACTTGAGAAAAGCATTTCATATTGGAAAGCTTATTAAATCAAGTAAACCTCCCCTTTCTACTTGGAAAAGAGTAGTAAGATAAGAACCAAAAATGAAAATCAAGCCATATTGGTGAGATCTCTTCTTCTTCCTCATAAAAATTCTTTGATCGTTTATGGTTACATTCGGTTCACAAAGGAAGTATCTACAATATAAAATCATGTCCAACAATCAAATGAGGTTTTCATTTGATGTTTGATTTAATGTTTTGTGAATATTAGTTAAGCTTTCCTTTATTTTTATTATTATGTATTAGTTTGATTAACTAAGTTATGAATCTACTTGGTGTTAGGTTCTTTTCATTAACTTATATTAGTTTAATATGTATACATATTGCATGCCCGGTGGGAGACTTCTTTCTCTCATGTGCATTATTTCTGTTTTATTAGTTTAAAGCTCCATTTTACATGCTCATTATTTCAATTTATTGAAATTATTTTATTTTGAGCATGTATCATGATGTTTGATAGTGTTGAATCTTCCTTTAGGTATTTAAGAGGCAAAATGTTGTCAAATTTGAGTCTTGATGAGAAAAATCTTAGCTTTATGTTTCTTTTGGATCATTTTTTATGTTTTTATGAGTAGGTATAGGTTCCTTATGTTACCATTCATCCGTGTGCACACTATTGTATCAATTTCTGCACTTGTGTTCATCCGTGTGCACCCATGTTTCATTGCACACACCTACATTATACTAAATGTATACTTGCATGTGTCTACATATCATTCTTTTTACTTGCATTTCTATCTATTTTTCTACTCTATGTTCTATCGTTCACTTGTGCATATGTGATCATTCATCTGTATGTGTTTGTATTCATATACAAGTGTTATCATTTGTATGTACACACAAGCATCTCATTGCTTTCAAGATTACATGTGTTAGTGTCTATATATGAGCACTATCATTCTTATTCCTATGCACATGCTAGTGTTGTATTATCTTTTAGCTTTCACATGTTAGCATCCATCTGTTTCGCTAGCGTCTCTCTCTATGTGTACCAACATTCATGTGTATGTGCTAGCTTTCGTGTCAAATTTTCTCAAAAATATTGAATCTTTCAATTCTGATTTTTAATTTCATGTGATTATATACATGTTTCCAATTATGATATGTAGATTATTTGTCTAAATTAGTACTAACATTTCATGTATTTTTTGGAAATCTCCCTTTTTCTATAAATTGATTGAAATTACGTATTCTCTTCTCTTACACTTCTAAGTGATTGTGAGAATCATGAATGGCTATGATTTTGGATGCTTTTCTAACATTTTGGTTTTCATTTGAAAAATTTTATAATTCTTTATATCTTGGTTTAAATTTTCCATATTGATTTGAAATTCTATCAATGCCATGTATGTTCTTCTCTTGTACTTTCAAGCGATCTTGAGAATCGAGACATGGTTGAGGTATTTTATTATTTTCTAGCATTTTGGTAATATGGAAAACTAGTAATCATTTTAGTGTAGGACCATTTACGTTCATTAAAGATCAAAATGAAAAAAAATAACAAATTATTTATGTGTAGGTTTCCTCGGTCAAAGAAAGGTGTTTAAAACAATCACATTTAAAAGAAAATAAAAATAACAAATCACACTGTATTAGGAGGTTCGGATAAGGGTTAAAACCCATCCACTTTAAACTATGGGAAGTTCTTTAGCTTAAGCCATAAAACTTATTGTGAGGAGTACCATAGGAACCCCAATTTAGTCGTCACATTAAGGGAATTGGCTAATGAAACAGGAAGTACCCCCAACACCTAGTTGTCTAGTAAAACACATGAGGAATATCAAATATTGTCTGTATGAGGCCTCTTTAATTAATTTGATTGTGGGGTAATGGTCCTTTTTATAATTTATTCTAAATAAAGTGTACCTCTCTTAGACAAATATTGGTGAGTTTTGAGAACAAAATCCCTAGGAAGCTATTTGGCATCGAGGCCAACTTTTCCATATCCATTATCATTGGTATCAAACTCTTACTAAGAAAAAATTTGTCTTAGTTTCCACCTTGTTTTAGAACAAGGTGAAACTCTACCAAATTTTGCCGCGTATTTTTTGGTTACGAAACATATCCCCTTTTCACAAAATTTTGGCTCCCCTTTTATCAAAATACACTATTTGAAGTGCTACCAAAATTGTACCAACCATTTTTGGATACTTAAACCTTATTTTCTTAAAACTTGATTTGAGTGTTGAAAGTGTGTTGTTACATTTCCCGCATTGTATCAATCCATTTTTATACTTAAATATTATTTTCTTAAACTTGATTTAAGTGTTGAAATTATGTTGTTACACTGCTTGCATTGTATCGACCATTTTTGATACTTAAGCCTTGTTTTTCTTAAACTTGATTTAAGTGTTGAAATTTGTGTTGTCAACCCCTTTTTATACTTAAATATTGTTTTCAAACTTGATTTAAGTGTTAAAATTGTGCTTTTGCGCTATTACACAACTTTTGAGACTTTTTACACCTAGGAAAAATCTTCCTTTGCAGACGTTACTCTGTCCAAAACTTCATATATTTTTCTTGGACACTTTCATCATAGATTCCAAACCCTTGGAAAATATTCACTTTGTTTCTATTACGTTGTTTTTTTAGATTCATTGTAACACTTACACACATATTTCAAATCTTTTCAAACATTTCCCATCATGGAACCTACAATATATTTGGGACATAGGAGGTGTACATCAAATGCTTTCCTCAGAAACCATTTGGACCCATTATCTAAGGAGGAACAAACACTTGTTTTCCATATTGGAGATGAAGGACTGAATCCCAAAAATACCTTGGAATATGACTCTACCCACATGGATAATTTCATCTTCCAAAACAAGGATCAAGTCTTGTTGTGATTAGTAGAGTTAGGTTCCAAATTACCACCGACTTTGATCCCACCTTCCTTAAAAACATGATTTGAGGAGAAGACATAATAAAACCTCATCCTTATCACATAGCTAAGGATATCTTAAATCATGGACATGATTCTACCTTGCCCAATTGGAAGGAAATAATGAGGAAGCAGAATCCTTTAAAACTTATTATCATATATCATTTATTCAAATCAACTGCAAAACCATAATAGAGGGTGAAGATCCTAAACACAATCACCCACATGAACCTCAACTGAAACCCAAAAATAAGATATCACCATACAAAAATAGTTACTAAATCTTAGCTTTCAGTTGAAAAACCTAGCTTCACATTTCCATTAAGACACAAGTAGATTTATGTATGGTGGGAAAAAATGTGTCTAGACAACATGCACTCCTATCATCCATTCAACTAGGGTGTCATGGAAATGAGTAAGAGATGCATAAATAATGGCGCACAACAAATATAATCTAAAATTGGTAAAGGGACTACTAATATCACATACCCAAAGAGAAATAACCCTTACACTAGGTCAACCGAGGGTTTCTGAGGCCTGATATTGAGAAAGAGGAAGGAACCCTATTGGGGTATCAGAACTATGTGGGTGATTAGGAAAAAGTAAACATACAAGATCTATGCTAACCAAACTAAAACATGCAACATAAAATAAGGAGTTGAATAAAAATATGTTGAACTAACATGTGCATAAGATAAGAGATACGATACTACTCTATGTAAAATGATAATTCGAGTAAGAACACTTACCTATTGGGGGTGGTCATTGATACATATATTTCTCAAAGGACTATACACCAAGAGAGAATAGATTTTGGGTAGAGAAGGGGAAAAAATCTTGTCCTAACTCACTATAGGTGACCCAAGAGTGCAAGCAAACCAATCCAACAAGAAGAAGATCCAATCCAAGATTCAAGGTGCAAGAAATCTAAGAGATGAGTGATAAAATGAAAGTTGACACAAATGAGTACAGTAAATGGTGAGTTCTTGCATATCTCTAAGTTATATGTCTTATGTATGTGAGTTTATTTTTGGTATTTATACTGATGCGATCACCCAAGGATGATTGTATCAGTCGAGAATTTGAAAATTTACCGATGCAATCACCCATGGGAAAGGATAAATGGTGTTTACAATGTGTCGTGAAGAACAAAAGTGATGCAAGCAAACAATAATATGTTCGTGTGTAAGTAAGGTTTCGAAAGGGTGGAAAGAAAAGTAAGAAGATAAGAACAAAAGAGGTGCATAAATAGGACCAAAATCTATTCTCTCTCTATGTATCATCCCTAACCCAATGGTTACATTAATAACCATACCCCTATCCTAAAACGTGCCCCTTAAGGCACCCATTCCCAAAAATATATGCATTAGTGAATTCTAACCTGGAAGAGAAATTCTAAGTAATAGATATGAAAATATAAAGTGTGAAAAAAATTGTGTATACATATTCCTAGTCATTAATTACCGCATGTCACAAGAGAAAAACATGGAGTAGTGAGTGGAAATAACAATAGATAACACCAAAATCAAAAGCATATGCTGAAAGCAATTGAAGGACTAGATAAAATGAAATATGCCCATCAATTCGTACCTAAAAGTGTCAGGTCTTCTGCCACATATGGGCACAATTGTTTTTGCTATAACCACTGAGAAGTAAAACTAAGAGGAAACACTAGAGGATCATCATCAAAATAAGACATAAATCACCTATCTAAGGATCAATGGTATGAATATCATCTCATATGATCATATAGATAAGGTTTCATACTATTAAAGCCAAGCGGCCAAAAAAATGCCAATATAACTAATAATAGCATGTCAAGGTGTTGTTAGAGAAAAATAAAGCCAAGTGAGGTCAATAACCTAAGTGATGGTGCACAAGACCATAATGAACCATTAAGAAATTTCATGGTGAATCAAAGCTAAAATACGTAGAATCAAGACCGTGACATTCTAATGGTAGGAGATGTCAGGGAAAAATAGAGGTGATGGTAAAACCAAGCGGGGCGGAGATCCCAAGAAATGATGAGATATTTGGAGATGTGTGTAAAACCAAAGGGGGCCAAGATCCCAAGAAGAGGTGAGAGCCTAGGCCAAAGAAAAAAAACTTGAGGTATTTATAAAGGAGGTATCTATCCATGAGGGGTGAATGATCGTAGAGTATCAGTAATAATATCATCAACTTGATTCAAGATATGGCTTCGAGCACAATTCATGAGGTCCTCTATGGCATGTTGTTTTGATAGCAGACTGTCGGTTCACTATAGATCTCATGTTGAATAAGGTATCATCTATCTGATCCTCTAGTCAGGTGATAATATCACATCAAATATTTTCCATGGTGGGACAGGGATCAGGACAAGGTGGTGGTCCATAAGTTGGTTGAGGTTGAGTTTGTATGGGGGAAGGATGGAGGTTTTGAGAGGAGTCATATCTACACTTCATTTCACACGAAGAGGACTTGGGAATCAGGTTCTTTCTATGCATGACCCAACAATATACATCGTATGTAGCAGTAGCCATTGTGTAAACAATAAATTAGGGATAAGGTGGAATTTTTGTAGCCTTCTAAGATTGATATCTTTTAATCTCAACTTCAATCTTAATAATGTGTCTTTTATAGGATCTATAATCAAATACATCATGTCCTAAAGCCTCATGTCATGTATAATATGGCTCTTCCTTAGAGGGGAAAGGAGCCATAAGGGTGAGAGGTAGGGGAGGATGTGAATAGGCTGATATGGATCGGTATGGATGTTGTTGGCACATCTTATAATTCATCACCCATAAGGTCATCAACTTCATAGTCAAAATCAGATATACGCTCCCCTTTATCTATACACGAGGAGGTATATCACTTGATCTAATAGTGGAATCGTGAGGAGAAGGTGAGGTCAGAGCATATTTTTCTCAAGCTCGGGCACCGATCTACTAGGACAAGGATCAATCAAATGTGAGGAGTCTTCTTGTATAAGAATGATGTTCGAGATCACGAGTGGATGTCATTTGAAGGGTGTTTTGGTAATGTTAGTCTTCTCTATCCCAAATTTGTTCATAACTATCAAAATGGGGATCATCCAAAGCATATTCATTGTTGTAGTGAAGAGTAGAGATATTTATCGAACAAAAATCAACTATGATTTATAATTGAACCATTTACTCTAGTGGAGGTGGAGGTGTACGTGAGATTGTAATGGAAATGAAGGGATCCTTATTACAAGGTCACAAGTTAGGAGGAAGTTGGGATATGATGAGATATAGAAAATTAGAGGTGTTTCTCCTAACAGTGATATCATCAAGCTCATTTTCATCATACTCTAAGCAATTGGGAGGTGTGTACCCAGCCAATTCTAGATGACCCACATTGCCTTGAAGAGACTCAACAGGATAGTTAATATGCACAAAATGGGATAGGAGATAATTCTTATAAGGTCGGGAATTTATATGTCCCCTTTTGTTGAAGAGTGTCATAATTCCAAGGATTTGGGTTACCTTTAATAATATAAATATCCTCTTGATGTGAAAATTTGACACATTAATATGCAAAGGAAGTTATGGCATGCATATGAGGGGTCCAAGGTCGACCTAGGAGGATATTATAAGATAAGGGGAAGTTAAATACCATGAATTTTACATGTACGGTCCTAGGAGGAATAGTGATGGGCAGCCAAATGTAACCCATGGGAGGCATCTGTCAATGATCATATCTCGCAAGTAGTACATGTGGTTTTTAGGTTGTCTATTAAGTAACCAATATCCTTGATGAAATCTAAGGAGGCCACACATGTTGAAACCTTGTTCGATGAGTGCATGCTTAACCGTGTTTTGATCTATTTGTAAAAATATGAAAAGTGGAGGATCGTGTGCTGAAGAAATATTTCATCTCGAATCATAGCAACTATGAAGAAACAGATACAAGTTTGAGTGTCTATGGTAATATCCATACAAATAGAAAGATCCTCACACTAATGGTGGATGCTTTCTTCTTAACTATGCAATGTAGGATATTACCGCAAATTATGAGGAAAGGGGATTTTCATGTCAAAGAGAATAGTCATGAGGTACTCGTGGTGGAAAGGTGATGTGCATAAGAGCTCTAAAAGGGAAACTTGCTCGTCGATTAAGAAGTAAGTGAGAGTGTTGACGATCTTCGAAACAATTTTAGAAAGAGGAGAAGTAATCAGGATACTTCAAAATTGATTTTTATTCGGGCTTGGCTCCATCATACCAATTTGAAGGAATCTATGATTAGAAGAAGGATTTAAGACACCCTTGGTCCTATAGCAATTTTTTCATAGGGGCCGATGGCATCTATAGAAGATGGGATTTTATCTTTGGGAACATGATTCTGAAAGACACAAGGGTAGATGACCCTATGAGTCCGAGGCTGAAATGATGGAGGATATTTAGGTTCTATGTACACTATAAAAGACCTCACATCATTAATGGAAACCATGTTTTTGGGAGAATAATCAAGATCGACTACATTTTTGTAGCATTTTTTATTTCTTATAACTTTTGTATGTACTATAGTTAGTAATAGGATCATATAAGACTTTGAGCTCTTCATTAGCTTGGTTAATAGCATTGTGATGATCTTTTTGTTTTTGGGCATCATGTGCCTTAACTACTATTGTAAAAAATTATCTAGTGATGGCATCATGATCAAATTGAGGACCTCGGAAGAATGTAATGGCAGTCATGTGAAGGGAACAACAATTTTCATGAGAATGGCTCTATGAGCATGCGACCAAAAAACTTGTTCTCATCGTGTCATTGAGGGATATGTAAAGAAGAATCAAGGATCTAACTAAATTGCTTAAGCATGCATCATCTTCACTCATCCTTCATCAATGGTTGATAATAAACAGGATGGTTTTTATTATTATTAGCTTTCTAATCAATATTGAAGATATTTCTATTTGGAGAAGCCATAAGAGGAAGAGTATCGAATACTTTGTCATCTGTGGCATTCTAGTTCTTTGACCTTTGGAGGATTTGCACTTGTTTGGCTTATTTTTCTTTAGGAGGATCCTTCTCAAACTCCTTTGTGAGATATTCTTGTCTTTTATCTTATTTAAAAGATTCATATAAGGAATTAGGAGATAAATTCCTAACCTTATATTGAAGTCATGATTCTAGAGCTCAAAGGAAGAGTTAGATTAGGGTATCGTTTGGCATGTTATGTTATACTTTAGTAGAAAAAGTCTTCCAATGTTTAATAAATGTTTGCACTTGACCCATTCTCATGTTGTTGACAATTAATGAAATCATTGATATTATTCTCGGAAGATCATGATATTGAACTCATTGACTATGGTTGTTACTAAAGATTCTAGCTCCACTATGGATTTAGGGGGTAAATTTTGATACCAATCTAACGCATCCCCAATAATATTATTATCTAAAATATTAGTTTCCACATAGGATTTAACTTTAATCTATTCGTTATAAATATTACCAAAAGCTTTGATGTGGAGAGTGGGATCGGTTGATCCATCATAGGAAATAGAAGGGCAATGCATCAATATCCATGCTAATAATATAGGGTGTTAGAGGATCTTGTTGGAATACTCATGACACATTTTTATGAATAGGAGGCTAGGAATTATGTTCCCTATTAATTTGATTAGGTAAGGGAGGTGAAGTACAGCCTCGGAGCCCAAGTTGGGATGGTTAACCATTTAAACCATGTTAGTTTGAAGTTGGAGAATTTGAGTTACAGTAGGGGTTTTTGTTGTCTCATTTTTTCTATGAATTGAAGGATGGGATTAGTAGGGTTAGAACTAGAGGCATTATCAGATGATCCTACTACATTAGCCTTCCCACTTTCAACCCTACATCAATTTACTCATATATGAAGTCAAAAATATGTTTTTGGATCACTGATTTGGGTTCCCCCTTATATTGAGGAAATTTTTCAAGGAACTTTTGGATCTCATGTGGAAGATCATAGGTATCATCAATTTGATCCTATTCCTCTTCATCCCTAAGGTGTTATTATTGTGGGTTTTATACTAATTTATATTGGCTCCTACACACAATAGTACGTGTAGAAATGAAAATTAGATTTTGGATGATTAGTTTCTAGAAATGACCACACATCGAATTAGAGAGCCCCATGCCCATTTAATCCATGACGGAGAGATGATCTAGTGTAGAAAAATATCAAAAATATGGGCTACCAACACAATAATCCCTATAAAAATGGTTACTTAAGAAATGAAGGCATCTAGGATAAATATAGACAAAATAGACATGATCGACCTTGCACAAAATTTACACATGGGTGGATAGTGTTTTCAAAAATTGGTTTTTAAGGTTGTTCCATATTTTTAAGGATTGAAATGAGATAAAATTAAAAATGAATGCTTTTAATGAGTTGTGCTCAATCGAAGGTACAAAAGGAGATTCACTTCGGGTTCACCGAGGATGTATAGTGGGTAAAACTATTATCCATTTAATAAGGGTATCAAGGCAATAAGTAAGAGATGCATAAAGACTGGAATATAATGGATATAATTCAAATGGGGTATAGGGACCTCTAATATTTCATACTCAAAGGAAGTAACCCTTACACTAGGTCTACTTAGGGTTTTCAAGGTCGAGATCGAGAAAGAGGAAGGAACCCTATTGGGGTATTGAAACTATGGGGGTGATTAGGAACAAAGTAAACATGCAAGATCTATGTTAACCAAATTAAAGCATGCAACATAAGATAAGGATTTGAATAACAATATGTTAAACTAACATGTGCATAAGATAAGAGATAGGAGACTATTCTATGCAAAATGACAAGTTGAGTTAGAATAATTATCTATTAGGGGAGGTCGATGATGCATCTATTTCCCAAAGGACCATATACCAAGAGAGAATAAATTTTTTTTTTTAGAGAGGGGAAACAATCCTATCCTAACTCACTATAGGTGACCCAATAAGCGCAAGAAAAACAATCTAAAAATAAGAAGATCCAATCCAAGAGTCAAGGTGCAAGAAATATAAGAGCTGAGTGAGTAGATGAAACTTGACATAAAATAGCAAATAAAATGGAAAGTTCTTGTATATCTTTGAATTATGTGTTTTATGTGTGTGATTTTATTTTTTGGTATTTATAACAACGCGATCTCCCATGGGTGATTACATTGATTGAGAATTTGAAAACACATCAACTTAATCAATTTCAAGTGATGTTGTCACTAGGGATGGGAAAGGAAAAGTGGTGAGTGTAATGTACCATGAATAACACAAGTGATGCAAGGAAAAATAATATGGTCATGCAAAAGTAAGGTGTCGGAAGGGTGGAAAGAAAAGTAAGACTATAATAGTAAAAGTAGTATGTAAATAGGACCAAAATATATTCTCTCTCCATGTATCATCCCTAACCCAATGGTTACATGAATAACCATACCCCTATCCTTGAATGAACCCCTTAAGGAACTCATTCCCGAAATACATGTATTAGCAACCTCTAACCTTGATGAAAATTTATTAGTAACATATGAAAATATAAAGCGTGAAAAATTAGGTGTATACAAGTTACACGCATCAAGAAACCTAAGGTGACCTATGCAGAAAACTACGTTGAAAACCGTGGTGGTGAAACATCAAAATCCAACTGCATATACATACCTTTTGTGCCCTCACGTCGTCAAATATTCAACCAAGAATGATAGTATATGAAATATGCGCTTGTTTGTCTTCAAAAAATAACCTCGAGACATAATAAGAATTATCATTTTGAACAACGGTATCCTTATCCTCTTGATCGGGAGATGTTACGGACTCCCTTTCCACTAATTTTTACTACCCTAAATTCAAAAAATATAGGGGCAAAGGCGATCCTCGTGATCACACAAAAGAATTATTCTTGTATTTCCAAGAAGTTACCTATAGAAATAACTACCTCATTCACTTATTTCTATGAAGTCTTGGAGGCTAGGCACTTCATGGTTTCTCCATCTTCTAAAAGGGTTTGTATTTACATTCACGAGACTTAGGTGATAAGTTCATTTGGCACTTTTCATTCAACATGGAAATTGATATCACTATGATATACCTTTGTAATATGAAATAATGTAATAATGATAACTTCATTGTTTACTTACAACAATGGTGAGGGTTAGCTAGCTAATTCCCTTACTCCATTCTGGAGAAACTTGACTCTTTAGTATATTTGTACCAAACTCTCACCCTATGATAGCTTTTCACTTATAGATCCATTGTGTAAGCACCTTCGAAGAAGTTATTGAAAAGGGAAGTCAAATTGAAAAGGATTTGTTGGCCAAAGGGACCTTAAAACCCTTCCAAAGAGATAGACATGAATCAAAATGTACCGATAAACCTAAATTCTTTAACAAAAAAAAATAATTTCATTGGTGATGGGATCACTAATTCCAAACATGTCCAATTGTTTCAAAACACTCATTTAAAAATCTCAAGAGGACCGCTTAAACCTGAAGTCAAATGACAAGAATACACTCCACGCTCGAAGTCTTTATCATCAATCCTAAAATAGTTGGATTCTAAAAACATGGTCAAGTTTCCTACCACCACATCCTTTGTCAAAGATGCACTTAAACCTTTGTGGCACAAATACCACCAATTTTGTGAATATCATCACATCAAAGGCCATGTTATGGATCGTTGTATGAAACTAAAAAAATTTATTCAAGATCTCCTAGATTGAGGAGACAACAAGCTTGATACACAAGAACCCAGTAAAATGTCTAAAAATTAGTTGAGAATTTACAAAGAACCATTCCCCAAGCATAAACAAGTGGAAAATAATATGGATTGAGGCCAATCCTCCCAAGGAAAAAGTACAAATCATGTTGGTGTTGAAACAACCAATCCATTTGATTCTCTCATTGGTTATGTCCATCCCACTACTAAGCATATAATACCATCAAAATAAAATCACAAGAGTGTGTCATGGTAACGTGATGTACTCATCTTATTGTTTTAGGACCTTATTTTCCTACTCCTTTGGATGGTCATTATAATCTCCTTGAGCAGCTTGAGAAAAAACCACTAAGATCTCTATCTTGGATCTTCTTAAGATATCTACTATTCACAAGGACATCCTCTATAAGACCCTTCAGGAGTCAAGAGTTCCCGCGAACATTCATTTTCATGCTTCCAATTCTTCTTTGTACAACTTACCCCATATGATCAAATCATTTTAATCTAAAATGAGATTCTAATAGATGATCTAGCACATAATCTACCCTTGTACATTGAAGTGATCATAACTCGTAAAAATATCAAAAGGGAGCTTGTGGACAACAGATCTAGCATTAACATATTACTCTAAATCTTGTAAAATATTTGGGACATACTAACACAAAATAAGAGCCTAATGTGATCACCATTAAGGCTTGTGATAATGCAGAGCTTCAATCAACCGGTAAAATCACCTTACCGATGGAATTTAGGACTATCACATATGAAACCTAGTTCCATGTCCTTGACTTGGAGCTACCTTATAATATTCTCCTTGGCCACCCATGGATCATGTCATGCAATTCATTCCCTTAACCTTACACCAATATATGAAAATATATCATCAAAAACAAACACTTAACATTCTCAAGCACCCACAACCCTTTGTGCATTAGAGAGCGTTGTTTGGCCATTAACCCATAACATACAAATGTCCTTCTATAGAAATATCTGTTAAGATTCAATTAGAGTCCCTCACCTCTTGCATCAATCCCAATATACTACACTCGCATAAAAGTGATACCTCCACATCCATATCCCATGGGAATCAAAATTTAAAATATTGTTATCCATTTTTCACACCATGCAAAATGGAAAATTTAACGGTTGGGGCATTGGCAGTTGATTGGTCAAGCATTACTTTATAACTCTAGCTCACTATAGTGAAGGTTTGGATCCATTAGGCTAACCCACATCAACCATCCCTTTATTATCATGCGTCAACCTTTTCTTGTCATGTGTCAACCATCCCTTTTTTGTCGCACATTAACCTCTTCTTCTCATGCATCAATGGCCTTCACTATCACAATTCACCACGTGTCAATAACCATCTGCTGTCATGCATCAACCTTCATTCTTGACACAGGTCAACCATTTTCTTGTCTCATCAACTTCCCTTTGCTAACGTGTGTCAGTCCACCTTCCCATTGTCACATGATAGCATCTCCTCCCCGTTGCAAGTCACTACATCTCATTGTCTCTCATCAACTTTCCTTCTTGTCACGTGACAACTTTCCATTCCATCACAACATCCACTACTATTGTGCAACAACATTCCATCTTGACACATGTCAACCTTCCCTTGTTGTCACGTGATAGAATTTCTTCTTGTCATGTGACAACTCATTTCTTGTCGACAATGACTCCTCCCATTATTTTTGGTCATTAGTTGGCGGTTCTATCGAGGAATTAGCAAGAAATATCAGCTATATACTTGGGCATTAATTACATCATACAAGGTAGCTCAACAACTGGTTTAATGAGGTATGGCACCCATTTTCACCGTAAGAAAAGTACCATTAGAAAGTGAACCAGTATGGTCACCCATACCTCTATTTAAGAAATTAATTAGGGATATCGCTAGTAGCTCCCTTCTCTATATATATGAAATTTTGCCTCATTTATGGGGGAGATTCTGGAATGTAAAGGAACTCTTCCAAAATTGTTCCAGCACTCTTGTGAGCCACAAGCCTCAAATTTATGCATTTTGTAAAGTATTTATTCCTTGTGCCTATATTATAATGGATTGTGCATCATTTTAAGCAATAAAATTGGTGTTTTGTGGATTTTCTTACCCTATCTCGAGTTGTATTGCCTCCTTTTCCTTTCATTGCATTGTTTGGTATATTGTGCATGTTGTATTCTTTTACGAACTCAAATTCATCGTGCTCCATGAAATTGAAGGTTTGAATGTGTTCTTTGAATGTGGCATTTTTTTCCCTCTTCTACGTCATTTTATTCCATTTTCACTCACTAAGGATATCTCTCTGGCCCCTTTTTTTAGTGTTATCACCTCCCTTAGTTTAGGAATTTAATTTTATTTATCTCTCTTTTCATTAGCCCTTGGAAATCTTAGTTAGTGTTAGAATATTTGCATTACCCTTCCTAGTTGTTTTAACATTAAAAATAGGTAGAGGAACTAGCCTTCTCTGGAGGTTTGTCTCAATCACAAGGGTCCTACACCTTGAGACAATCCCATGATTCCCAGTTACATTGATTTCTCATTCATGGGTTCGTGAAAATAAGAGGGTGTAGTAATTTGGTGATAATAGTTCTGGCATGCCCAGTGGAACTAAGAATTCTTCATTTCTAATCACAGCAATATTGGTGTGCACTTGTTGTAATTTTCAACCTACAAAAGGTTTTGTGATTGCACATCTAACGACTCCAAAGGGAATAATTCAGTGGTATTAATATCCCAAGCTTGTCAAATTTATGAGATGGATTCAAACAAGGTCTAAGATAAGAGAAGAAAGGATATTTGAGTACTTGTAGTTATCTCCAGACAGAGGAAGAAGTGGAAGACAAGTTCAAATATCTCCATCTCCACCAAATAGGACTCTTTCAACACCTCTACCTAGTAGACCCTTTCTTCAATCAAATAGGGTTCTCATACCGATTAGGATGGCACATCAACAACCACCATAAGGACCACCAAAATCCTTTTGTCAATTTCACAGGGAGCATTCCACTCAATCTCAATGCACAAAATATGATTCTAGTGGCATACCTAAAGAATATCCCATATTTCACTGGGGATAACCATACAACTCCTATTGGCCACATATAGGACATTGCAAATGTCTATGCAATTTATGAAATTAATGAAATGGATGTCAAATTCAAGTTTTTAGCTTCCTCTTTCAAGGGTAATGCCTTAAAATGGTTTAGGATCTTGGTAATGGGATCTATTCAAAATTGGGATTAATTATGTACATATCTGTGTAGCCAATTTAGAGAAAAGGTAGATAATCTATCTCTATGGAGCAACTCACCACAATCAAAAGAGCACCAAACGAGCAGATGGCCGCTTCAACTTTAGATTCCAAAGGACATGGGAAAGGATCCCAATTATTGTGAGACCAGCTACTTAAGGTGCATTTCTCTATTTCCTTAAATCTTTAATTTTTGATATATCTATAATGATTCAATCTATGTGAGGAATTACCTTGTCGAGGATCTTATGCCATATCCATTAGAGTTGAGAGCTGCTTAATTCAAGTTGGTAATTCACCTAGGCCACCTATGCCTCTCTATCTAGAAATGGGGAACCCTAGTTCTAACAAAACACCTGAATTAGCCCCTATTCCTGCTCCAAAAATAGAATTTAAATGAGGCTTCCACCTCTTCTTCTAGCATCTCAACTAAACTCCAGAAGGTCATGAAACAATTGCAGAACCTAGGGAATGAATTGATAACTCTCAAGAGGCAACAAGCCCAAAAATTTATACCTTATCAGCCTCAAGCCCAACCAAATAGGCCTCCATATCATCCTAATAAACCTCCTACCCAAGCTGCAAACAAAAATCAAGGACATCCCCTAGCTACTAGGCCATTTCAACCATACAATCCTAATACACCTTCAACATCCCAAGCCTTGGTTCCAATCTAGAACAATGTGGCACAAGAGTATGAATGGTGCTTCCCATGTAGTCAACCTCACAATCAAGAAACATGCTTTAATGGTGCTTTAAATCAGGCTTTAATGGTGACAACAATTGGTGTATCTCAAGAAACAAACCAAGAAGAAAGTCAACAACAGAAACTACTCAAGAGGCATCTCCAAGTGAAACTACCCTTGTGAATTGGTAGGTTGAGGATTTCTATGGAATAAACCAATATCTTTCTCAAGGTGTGGTAGCCAACATGAGGTCCAAAAAGAGGAATTTGGAGGAGGGGTATTCATCTAATCCAAGTGTTTCTTAACCTATTGTCACTCTACAAGGATTCATAAATCGAAGTGCACAAAACTATCCCAAACCATCTTCTAGACCATCTCGTGTGCCCGTTATAACATCCCATGTTCAAGAGAAAGTTGTGCCAATCAAGGGGCAGTAGAAATATGGCTCTTCTCCATTCAATATCATTGACCAAATGAAGAAGACTAATGTGAGCATATCTATGTGGGAATCCTTGAAAATTCCAAGACAAAGGGACTTATTGCAAGCATCCATGGAAAATTGAACCATATCAAATGAGCTATACAAAAATACAGAGGTCTCATGAATGCAACTCCACAAGCAAGAGTTCAAGGAGGTCAACAAGGTAAAGACATGAATCCTCCCCCATTCTATATATCTCTTATCATCAGAAATAATCTTGTACACAACTACATGATAGATTTGGGAGCAATCACCTCAATAATGCCCAAGTAAATAGCTAGTCAGCTAGGTATTAAGTATGAAGTCATTTTTAAAGGTGTAGTACCATTAGACAGGACAAAAGAGTAATAATTTTTGGAGTAATTAAAGGATTGAGCCTCACACTTTGCATGCATGCCCCAATGTCACAGTGTTGTAATATGTATCAATGATTGACTTACCACCACTCTTTTCCTTGTGCTTATCAAGGAATTTTGGAGCTAAAATTTGTTAATAATTATCAGTTAATTAGTCTCATATGCTCTTCCAAACAAGGTATTGTGCTAAGGCTACAATTAGATCTGAGTGTATTGAAAACTTTCATATTGAACCATATGTACCAAGCCTAATCAATGAAAATTTCTCATCTTTTGATCAATAAGATTTCCCAAGCACCCTAGAAATGAACACCAAGGTTGGAGGCATTCCATACTTGACTCTTGATGAATGGGAAAACAAGAGGCATAGCTTTGATCCATACAAAGAGATGGAGGAAGTTGAGTTGGGAATTTATTGTTTACATGAAGAGAATCCACTCCTCCCTAACATCACCAAATCAAATGAAAATGATGATAATGAAGTATGGAATCTATTCTTTGATGGCTCGAGGAGTAGACAAGGCACTCATGGAGGAGCAATGCTTGTGTCACCACAAGGTATAAAATACTACTCATATTTCTATTTTTAGTTTGTTTGTTCAAATAACACAACTGAATATGAAGGTTTGATCCATGGATTGTATTGGGAAAGAAAGAAAGGTATTAAGAACTTGCAAATTTTTGGAGACAATGAGCTTATAGTAAACTAAGTCAGAGGGTCCCATACAGCCAAGAATCATCTCCTAAAGAGCTAAAAACATTGGGTATGGGATCTCATAGAAGACTTTAAGGCATTCAACATTGATTTCATTCCAAGGAATAATAATGAGGCTGCGGAAAGACTTGCAGTAATAGGGGAAGCATTTGATGTTGTTGATAGTATCAAGAGAGATCAAACTCAGCCTCATATTAGAGTGATTGTAAGGTTGGCTATTCCAGATAATAATACAAGTTGGTAAGTATTTGAAAGTGATCAACAGATCATAAATTTCCTACAGGAAGAAGTTGATTTCTCCTCAAGAAATTATGATAGATTAGAGCAACAAGATGGGTGATCAAGTGGTCCAACCGAGAACTAATAAGGTGTCAAAGGGTTTTGTGACCTTGGAGTCAATCTTCAACTCCAATGATCAATTCTAAAAGAAAAATCAAATATTTAGGTGAAGGGTAAAGATTCAGAACCTATTTCAGTTGGAGAAGGTAAGATGTTGCAAATTGGAAAGGTGAGTACTCAATAAGAAAAATATAAATTTATCCAACTTTTTCAAGAGTTTCCAGATGTCTTTTCCTAGAATTATAAATATTTGAGAGGCTTCAATCCAAAATTGGCACAACATACCATTGAATTATATCTAGAATCCAATCCTATTAGATAGAAACAAAGGCTGATGAATCCTCATGTTGAACCTCTCATGAGAAAATAATTGAATAAGATGATAGAGGCTATCATCATCTTTCCTATCAAACACTCAAGTTGGGTGGAAAATTTTGTGTCATTAAGGAAGAGAAATGGAGAAATAAATTTGTGTGGATTTTCGGGATCTAAATAGAGAATCACTCAAAGAACATTATTTGATCCCTTTAATGGAATGGATCTTGCAGGTCATAGCTAGTTCCAAAAGGTTCTCATTGTTGGATAGTTACTTGCCCTATAATCAAATCATGGTGAAAGAGGATGATCAACTCAAGATAGCATTCACTACAAAATGGGGCACGTATGCTTAATGGAAGATGTCATTTGGATTTTCAAATGCTAGAGCTACATTCTAACAAGAAATGGACATGGAATTCAAAGGCTGATCAACAAGATTGTGTTGGTGTATCTAGATGATATCACCGTATTTTCAAAAATGCAGCAAACCGTCTCTTTCACCTAAGGAAAGTGTTCTAAAGGTGTAGAATATTTAGAGTTTCCTTGAATCCCAAAAATGCATACTCTTGCTTATGAAGGAAAGCTCTTAAGCCACATCATTTCAAAGGAAGGGCTAATAATTGATTCGAATGAGTTGAGGCTATTCTTGCTCTACCGTTGCCATGTCATAAGAAATCTCTCCAAAGTTTCTTGGGAAGATTAATTTTGTTAGGAGGTTTATACCAGATTTTTCCACTCTCGTGAATCCATTGACGATGATGTTAAAGAAAACTATGGCATTCAAGTGGATAGTAGAGGGTAAATATTTTTTTGAGGTCATCGAATAATCCATATGTCAAGCTCCAACTCTCATAAACCTTATTTTTCCAAGGATTTCATTCTTTTTGCCTTCGGTGGTTTGGATACAATATCTACCATACTAGTACAAATGAATCAAGAAGGACTAAAGCAACCTATTCCATTCTTTAGCCATGGACTTAAATATTATGAGGTAAGATATTCATTTATTTAAAAGCATGTTCTCACTATGATTAGAAGCATGAAGAAGTTTAAGCACCTCTTCTTAAACAACAAGATTAAACTGCTAGTGTCAAATGTTGGAGTTAAATACTTCCTCCTAAACAAGGATTTGAATGAGAAGAGAGTAGGATAGATCACTCATGTGATGGAGTATGACATAGACATAAAGGTGAAAAAGCTGGTCCGTGGAAAGGGCTTATGCAAGCGCTTGTCTTCCATTCAACAAGATGGGACTAGTAATCAAGGGGAAGATGTTTTGGTGTTGCAGGACAATCAAGAGCAACTAGTTGATGATGTGCCTACACTATGTTAGACTCATGACATGATACATTACCTTCAAATGGGTCTATGTCCTCTAGATTTAAGCAAAGAAAAGAGGATATATTTTAGACTCCAGTCCATTCCATATACCTTGATTGACATTATCTTGTTCAAGAAGGACACGAATGGAGTTCTCCTGAGATGCATTGGAACAAATCAAATCAAGAAAGTGCTACAAGAATTCCATGATGGAGAAGATGGAGGCCATTTCACTCCACGAGTAACTTTTCTCATAATCATGAAAGTTGGTTATTACTTGGCCTACATGTTTAGTGATTTTATGCATGGATTAAAAGGTGCAAGAAGTGTGCATTCTTTACGGGTAAAGAGAAGCTAGCAGCGCTGCCAATTCATCCAATCTTAGTAGATTAGCCATTCATGCAATGGGGATTGGAATTCATTGGAGTCACAATCCAAATTTGAGCCAAGGCCAAAAATGGATCCTCACGGCAATAGATTATTTCACCAAGTGGACCAAGGCACTATAACTCGAGGAAGTAAATGAATCTAGCATCTTGGACTTCTATGAGGGGATAGTAATGAGGTTTTTTATACCCTCCACTATCAAATCAAATAATGCTCTGCATTCCTTGGCATAAGGATCACTGAGTGGGGTGTTAGGAATGGAATATATCTAAACACCTCTTCTAACTACTACCCCTAGGGTAACGGGAAAGTAGATTCCATGAACAAGAACTTGCTGAGAATCATAAGGACTCTTGATGAAAATATTTGAACTTCACATACCAAGCTCAAGCCATCCTTGTGGGCTAATAAGATAACACCCAATAGGTCTACATGAATTTCTCCATACAAATTGGTATAGAGAAAGGAAGCAAAGTGTTACCCATATCACTTGAGTTATCGGCATTGGAGCTCATGAATCAGTTGGAACTAGCTAATTTTGAACCCATGGAAATCAAGTATGTAGAACTGATGGAATTGGAAGAAACAAGAGAGCATGTAATGCAAACCATTGAGGAAGACCAAGCACGATCAAGAGGATATTTAACAAGATATCTAACGCCAAAAATTCTAAGAGGGATATTTGGTACTAAAGTAGGATGTTGATTGAGAAAAATTAGGCAAGCATTCCAAATTTGATGCAATATGGAGTAACCCTTATATGATTTCAGGATGCAAGAGTAACAAAACTTTCTAACTATCCAAGTTGGATGGATAATAATCACATATTCCGGTAAATGGGATCTATCTCAAGCAATGTTACTAAAGAAAATTATCTTCCTTTTAAATATTAGACTAATTCATTTCCTCCAAGTGCTTGTAGCACATTTCTCTTTAAGTAGTTTAGGTTATTTTTGTAATAAGTGCATCTACACTCTATGCATGTTCTATTTGGAATATTTATGATTATTTTATTTATATATAGTCATGTTTTGTCATTATTACACGTTCTAATTCCATTAAAGGTTCCATAGGAACAATCAATACTAGCCCAGCAATGTAAGGTTCATTCAGGACTTCAAATGGATTCGGGTGTGAGATTTAAAAATTTAGATTAGTTTCAGAATTTCAAAATGACTCCATGCCCAATGGATCCTCCGAGGCCACCGGTATTTTAGATCTAGCAGACAGATCACCTCATAAATTTCCACTTGTTATCCATTTTTTCCACCCTACAAAATCAAAAATTTAACGGTTCGGGCGTTGGCGGTTGATTGGTCAAGCGGTGTTTTGTAACTTTTTAGTCATGAGTTGGTCTTAATTCATGGTGAGCTAGCTAGCCACGGTGAAGGTTTAGAGCCATCAGACTGACATGTGTCAACCTCTTCTTATCACACGTCAATGGCCTTTGAGGTCACATGTCAACCACGCATCAAGATCCATCTGTTATCGCATGTTAACCTTCCTTCTTAACACTTGTCAACCATTTTCTTATCATGCATCAACTACCCTTTCTTGCTAACATGCGTCACCCACCTTCCCCTCATCACGTGACAAAATATCCTCCTATCATGTGTCACTGCCTCTCGTTGTCATGCATCAATCTTCCTTCTTGTCACATGAAAACTTTCCACCCCATCATTGTTTCCACTACTTTCATGCAATAGCATTCCATCTTTACACACATCAACTTTCCTTCACCGCATGCGACATTATTTCTTCCTATTGTATGAAAAATCATTCCCTTGTTGATGATGAATCCTCCCGTTCTTGTCGGTGTTAGTGGGTGGTTCTATCGAGCATTAGCAAGGAATGTCAACTATGGAGTGGGAATTAATTACATCATACAAGGTAGCTCAACAACTAGTTTAATGAGGTATGGCACCCATGTTCATCATGCAAGAAAAGTACCATTGGAAAGTGAACCAATATGGTCACCCATACATTCGTACAAGAAATTAATGAGGGATGTCGACTTATAGCTCCCCTTCTCGATATATATGAAATTTCTCCTAGTTTGTGGGGGAGAATCTGAAATGTAAAGGAAATTTGTCAAAAAAATTCTAGCACTCTTGTGAGCCATAGGCCTTAAATTTATACATTTTGTAGAAAAATTATGCCTTGTTCCTATATTGTAATGGATTGTGCATCTTTTAAGAAAATAAAATTGGTGTTTTGTGGCTTTTCTTTCCCTAGCTCAAGTTGTATTGCCTCCTTTTCCTTTTTTTTGCATTGTTTGGTATATTGTGCATGTTGTATTCTTTTGTAGGACTTAAATTCATTGTGCTCCATGAAATTGGAGGTTTGAATGTGTTCTTTGAACTGTGGCACTTTTTTCCCTCTTCTACCTCATTTTCTTCCATTTTCACTCACTAAGGATATCTCCAACCCCTTTTCTTGGTGCTATCACCTCCCTTAGTTTAGGATTTTCATTTTATGCATCTCTCTCTTCCCTGGTCCCTTGGAAATCTAGGTTAGTGTTAGAATAGTTGCATTTCCCTTCCTAGGAGTAGTTTTAGCATTAAAAATAGGTAGAGGAACCAGCCTTCTCTAGAGGTTTGTCTCATTCACAAGGGTCCCACACCTTGAGACAATCCCATGTTACCTAGTTACACTAATTTCTCATTCATAAGTTCATGAAAAATCAGAGGGTGCTGTAATTTGGTGATAACAAATACTTCATATCGATTGTGGGGAATATAACCTCTAACAAGCCCTCTTTGTTTCAAATCTTCCCCTATCATCCAAAACACACAATATGCCCAAATTTCAACCCACAACAACCTCGGGAACCTTGAAATATTGACAAATTCATCCTCGGTGGTCTCTTGGCATATGATAAAATGCATAACACTTATACATCTTAGTCCCCTGATGAAAGGATGGATTCTTGCTATTAATCCCCAAAATATGGCATCCCTAATAAGATGATGTATGCTATGGGATACAAAGGATATGGATGTGGCATAAATGAATAAGGTGTGTAGGAATCTCTTATGACACATGATAAAATGGACAGATATGGAGTTGGTATTCAACCTATGGATCACCACCTACAGAATCGAGGCTACCTCCTCAAAATGTGAGGATAGCTCTTCATATTATGATAGCGAACCAGAGTCCCCTTGCAGCCTTTACGAAGACCTTGCTTCCACAAAATTATTTTATAACAAATATATTTTAACCTTGTCCCCTTTCATTCCTAAATTATACCTCATATACCCTTCCCTCATTAATTGGTACCAACAATGACACATACTAATTGATCTCTATCGAATGATTAAGCAATTGGAAAATTCATGGGGTTGCGTGACTACATTTATATTGGGGACCATAAGAAAGGCTTCTCTATCGATCTTGATACATACGCATATTTCAAGGAGGACGTTGAATTCTGTGGTTAACAAAATCAAATGGAAAATGAGGGGAAAATATCTTCCAAAAATCCTCACACAAATAAAAGATCCAATTCCTATAGTGAAAACATATTTGAAGCAATTCTAGAAAAAAATAAGAAAAATCACAACATGATATTAAAAGTGACCATCCTATTAGAGAAAATCTCATTGAGACATAAATAGAGAAAGATCTCAATATCCCTCATGATCCTACGCATATGGAGGATGGTTCTAAGTTACTTGTTGAGGACATTATTGATATCAACATCGATACATAAGATGAGCCTAGAATTTTCAAACTTAGGGCTTCTCTTTCAGCACATGAACAAAAATCCTTTTCTTTATTCCTTAGAGAATTTTTAAATGTGTTTGTTTGGTCCTACACATACATGTCAAGATTGGATCGTTATTTAGTTATGCATAACCTAGTTGTTCTTGAATCGGTGAAGCCAATCAAACAAAAACTACAAAAAATGCATCTACATGTGGCTCTTTTGTTCAAAGAGGATCTAGAAAAGTTACTAGAAATGGGATTTGTTAGACTTATTAAATATTTGAAATAGATCTCCAACATAGTCCCTATTTAGAAGAAATGTGTTGGTATAAGGATTCACACATATTTTAGGGACATCAACAGAGCATGTCCTAAGGATGACTTTCCCCTTCCAAACATCGACATGATTTTTGATTCAACAACAGGACATGAAATTTTATCCATCGTGGATGGATTCTCAAACTATAATAAAATCAAGATCATGGAAGAGGACCGACATAAAAAAACCTTTACTAATTCTTGGGGTACATTTTCTATCAGGTCATGCCTTTTGGCCTCAAAAATGTAGGCATAGCATATCAAAGAGACATGACTATCATCTTCCATGACATGTTACAAGATATTGTGGAGTATGTGGATGATATCCTCAGAAATATTAGACTAGATAAGAACATCCGATGATCCTTCATTGCATCTTTAAATGGATCTAGGATTACAAAGTTTGTTTGAATCCAAAGAAGTGTGTCTTCGAAGTCATCTCAGGTAAACTATTGGGCTTCATTGTGTCTCATCATGGAATTGAAGTGGATCCTGCCAAAGTCATTGCTATCACTGAGATGCCTCCTCCTAAGAACCTCAAATAGTTGCATAGCCTACAAGGTAAAATTCAGGCCATTCAAAGATTCATCTCGCAGCTTGCAAAAAAGTGCCAATCATTCACCCATCTGCTTAAGAAAGATATTGATTTCCAATGGGGTCTAGATTTCTAACAAGCCTTTTCTCAACTCAAATAGTATTTGGAAAAATTTCTTGTTTTTATACCACCTACCCTATGTGAACCTTTGTTGTTATACATATCTGCTTCCTAATTTTCTATTAGTGTGCTCTTGGTAAAACATGATTCCCAACACAAGGAAAAATTCATCTATTACCTTAGCCACACCTTGATCACATATGAGCTCAATTATACACAAATTGAAAAATCATGTTTGGCTATTGTATTCACTTTTAAACTCTACATTACCTTTTGAACAACCATACCAAGATAATATCTAAAATTCACTCTCTTAAGTACCTTTTTCAAAACCTGCTCTTACAAGAAGGATGGCCAAATGAATTATTTATGAGTGAATTTAACATTAAGCATGTTAACCAAAAATTAGTAAAAGGACAAGTGCTCACTAACCAACTGGTTGAAGCACCACTTTAAGGAACGGAACCCATAATTTTGGATCTATAAAATGTTTCCATGTTATATATTAAATAATCATCAACCTAGAAGGTTTATTTTGATGGTTCATTCACATTTAATAGATCATGATCGGATCAGTCCTTATTATTCCCATGGGATATATCATCTCATAAGCTTTTAGACTTGGCTTACCATATACCAACAACATTACCGAATATGAATCTCTCATCGTAGGACTTAAAGTCACTATAAGATGGAACATCAAATAAGTTTAGGTTATCAACGACTCATAACTTATCGTCAAACAAGTGAATGATGAATTAAAATTCAAATATGAGAATCTTATCCCATATAAAACCTATGGTGGACACCTTGAAATAGTATTTTGTTTAATTTTCCTTCCATCAAGTTTCGCACTAGTAAAACTAATTAGTGGATGCTATGGATACCATCTAATCCTTTCTACTCTTATCACCATATACTAGAGATTTTTAATTCCTTAGCAATCATCTAACAATATCAGCATATGACATGCCAAAATTATGTTTGGTATGTGAATTTGTTGGTCCCTTTCCCCCTGGTATGTCAATGTTTATAACTACCTACAGGATGGTACCTTCCCACCCGACCTCTCCCACTCCCAAAAGTGAACTCTTATATAATGTATACCCCATTACAACCTACTTGGGGTACTCTATCATTGAGGTTATAATGGGACTATGTTACATTTCCTTAATTCTGAAGAAACTATCCAAGCAACCAAAGAGGTGCACAAAGGCATCTATGGTGCTCATATAAGTGACATGGTTCTTGCAAAGAAACTCCTACATGTGGGATAATACTAGCCTACTATGGAAACAAATTATTTCCAGTATGTGAATAAATGTTTCCTATGTCAAAATAAATTCAGTTTGATTCATATGACATCTCGTCACTACAACCTATCACAACACCATGATCATTTTCTAAATAGGGGCTCAATATTATAGGAAAACTTACCCCCACCTCATTTGATGGCCATAAACACATTATCACTGCTATTGAGTACTTTACCAAATGGGTGGAGGTTATTCCTCTCACTTATGTTACAGTGCTCAGATTTCCAAGTTCATTATGAACTACATGATCTAATTTTATAGCATCCCTTCCACCATTGTATCTAAAAATGATAAATCATTCAAGAACACGCAAGTGAAAGCTCTATTACAATGCTTTAAAATTCACCAAAAGTGGTCTACACCTTATTACCCTCAAGGTAATGGGAAATTTGAGGCCATAAATAAAACACTTGTTTGGATTATTGAGAAAATGGTTAGTAAAACAGGTTGTGATTGGCATCTCCAAATCAATCCTACCCTATGGGTCTATCACACTTCCATCCAAAACCTACAAGTGCAACCCTTTATTCCTTGGTGTTTGGTAATGAAACCATTATACCCCTATAGATCAATCTCCCCTCTTTGATAATCTCCTTGCAATACTATTTTGATAAAGAAGATTGATACATAGTATCCAAGCTAGTAGAGCTTGAACTTCTAGATGAAAATCACCTTCACACCCTAGACCATCTTAAAGTGTATCAGAATCAATTCTATGTAGGCGATAATAAATGTATCATCCCTCATGAATTTGAGGTAGGTGATATTTTTCTTAAGGAAAACTAGTTTAACACTACAAAAGAACATGAAAAGAAAGGAAAATTTGAGCCTAATTGGTTAGGGCCATACATTGTGGTGGCTAAATTTTGTAAACTTGCATATCTTGATGGTGAGGAGCTCCAAGAACCTATGAACATCATGCATCTCAAGTGTTTCTATTCCTGAGCTTAGGGAATTTAAAACAATCAATCAATCAAAATTACTAAAGAGAAATAAATTTGTTCAAATGTGAAAACCATGCAATTGTGGCACTTTGGAAAAGTCTTTTCGTGAAAACCGGTCTCTAGTGCCATAGAAGGATTCATTTTTCACAAGCATCTCACACTTAGGGTAATGATCATTTCTTCCTAGCTAGCCCTTCATATGTGTTTGAAATCCTCTTGTGCATATCCTTCATGGCCTTCATCCAGATGATCCTACTCTTATATATATATGCACATAATTTTCCCTTGTATATTCCCACCTCTTGTTGGGGGCATTTATGCATATTCATTTTCCCATACATGGTTTCGAATAAATTTCAAAAAATCCAAAAACATTGGTAAAACATTCAAAAATAAAAAAACATTGGTAAAATCTTCCAAAATCCAAAAACATTCAAAACATTCGAAAATACAAAAACATTCATAATATCCTTGAAAATCGTAAACAATTAAAAATCACAAAATCCAAAAACATGTGAAAAACTCAAAAACACTAAATATTGGAAACTTTCCTACAAAACATCCTGCTACTGTGCTTGCTTATTCTAGCACACAACATGCGAGATCATTTTTGATCTTGCTTCATCGAAAAAGTTTTTTTGTTGTGTTTATCATCCCAGCATATATTGTTGCTCGAGGGAGTTTCATAGTGCACGTTACTTTTCATGAGAATTCTTTATCCTTCATCTACTCCCTTGCATATATCCTTTCTTGGGGAATCATTTTAGCCCTTTTTCATATAATTCCAACATTTGGGAACTGAAGCCAAACAACAAAAACATTTTTACAACTTTATTGAACATTGTTTGTTTGAGTATGTATGTTTGTGCTTATATATTTGCTTGCATGTTTTTTCACTTTCTCACATTACATTGCTTGTATATTTTTCTTCGATTCATTCCTTTAGAAATTAATAAATATAATTTTTAGGGCTCTTCATGTCTTTTTACCCTTTTATTGTATGCTTATATCAAATAAAAAGGTACTTCCGATCCAAGATGGTGCGTATGCTATGTCACAATCTTTCTAGTCATAATCTATCTTATCTTCCATTTTATCTAATTTTCTACCTATCATTTTCCATTTCTTCTATGTTGGAAAAAATGGCCACCCAAGCCAATTTTGAATCCCTTCCATCAATGTGACCTATTCTTTCAAAGGATTTGTTAAGATATATATATCTTGTAATCGATAACAATCACCATGCGACATTACCAACAACAAAGTTTGTATAGGTATTTCGCAAGATCACTACTCACATTTCCTCCATATAATCTATTGGTGCCCATAATCATCATGTTATAATCCAAGATTACCATATTATAGGATGTGCTCCTATTTTTTTCTCGAGTTCTTCACTTGGTATATGTGTTTCTATTTTCCCTTCAAAAAAATTGTTCGATGGCGAAGCCAAGTGTTCGTTTGATTGTGTGCCTATTTGAAGCATCAACGTTTTGGGGGGTTTTGAAATAAAAGGGGCGATAATACTTTGACGTTTTATTAAAAAAATTGATTGTTTTTTCCCAAGTATAAGTATTGAGTGTGAAATTTAAATTCTCCCAGGTACCGAGGTGGGGAAATGTATTTGAAACTATGAAAGCATCGTGAGTTGTTTTTAACTTTTTTTTCGGCATTCGTGCAAAGCACGGTTAGGTTCTTAAACCTATGATGTGAAATAAAACATAAGTAAATGCTTGAGCTAATTAGTAATAATGGAAAATTGTGCATTATGTCTAAATATGTAAATTTATGGTTTGACCTCGAGGCCCGAAGAGGTATGTGTGACTAGCTTACAACGTGGTTGGCTTGTTAGATCCTAAGATTAAGTCTACATTCCACCTTGTTTAGAAATGTTTCAAGTCCCCGCCGCATGCTCGGGTTCCCGGTTACATAATGAGTGAGTGTTTGGTAAGCATTTATGGTTTCTTCAGTGTGTATTAAAAGGAAGGAGAAGTACTTAATATTTTCCATTTGAAAAACCCGTGGGTGTTCAGTGGTGAGCAAATGGATTTTTCCTATAGGATAATTTACGATTATGTGAAATATATAAATGCAAAGGTGGACATTGTGCAAAGGGATTAATTGTGTGGGTTTTTATAAAGGTGAAATGCAAGTAAACGTGAAATAAATTATGTCTCTCATTGGTTCTAAAATAGAGGTAGAAAAATACATGTCATACGATAATAAAGAAAATGGAAAATTTAGAATGATGTACGTTGTAAACAAAATAAAGGTTCCATTATATGTGCCCTTTTGTCCTTGAAGTAGATACATATACACACAAAATGATAAGATATACAATTTTATGCTATATATGGGGAAATTATTTTTCAGATATACACTACTTCACTCATAAATGTTGACACGCATTTCAAGAGCTAGTCTCGCATATATGAAGTCTTCACGAGCCACAAAGACTAAAAATAAATTGGACATCTCTATTCAAGCCTTGTGACATCCCTTTTTCCAATAGTGTATTGATTTCTACCCATGGTCCATTCATAATTTGGGTAAATTCCCTCTTCTTCTCGAGTTATTTTACCCACTCGTGAAGAGGGAGTCCTCCCCTTACATACACTTTTGTTCTTCAACTAGTAGATGGTCAAGTCACAAGGAATTGTACTACTTTGCTCGCTAGGTCATTAATAGTAGCCTTTTGATTTCTTGGGAGAGAATCCCAATTACCCACCATGGCTTTGATTTCTACTAATTCAACTTTAAGCACCACAAGTTTCTTCTCTGTCTCATCTACATGTGGGCCTAGAAGTAGTTTTTATTTATCTAGTACACACAATGGGGCTAAAACAGTAAGTTCCATCTCTAGCATGTGAGGGGAATAATAATATTTGTACATGTGCTAGTGATCTTCATGAACACAAGGAAAGTGGTGGCACCAGTGATTTTTCAAGTGCTCCATGGTTAGATGATGCTCAAGATGGATTAGGTGAAAATGAAGGGTTTGGAAGATGGGAAAGGAAGAACACATTTTGGTGAGTTGGTTAAAGAAGGATAGAATTAGAGTGTTATGGGATGATTTATCTGAAAAATTAGCCACGGCATTGGGCATGCTAAAAACATGCTTAAAAAAGGCCTCATTGGGGCCTATAAGTTGGAAGAATTCACCCAAGTTGATGAGTTCTTCCTGGTTGGATTCACTCCTAAAGATGAAAATTCCATGACATAAGGGTTTTTGATGGAAGAAAAGTGCAGGTGGCTCTATGAAATTTGAATGGTAAATTTTTGACCCATTAATCCACATGTAAATAGAAAAGCTTCTCTAGGGTGACATTTATTTGGATATCATATCACCATAAATTTTGTATCTTGGCTGAACCAGTAGGCACGAGTGGAATTTAAATCAAGATTAAGTATTCATTTGAACCGTATCACCAAAAGGTGAATAAATTTCAACCTCTTCAAATAGAATTCTTGTCAATTCTATTTTATGTTCCATGTCACATTTTGTCTCATGTGGAAAATCTAATCAAAAATCAAGGTGATGTGGAAAATATTTGTCCACATCACACTTGTGTGATGGTGACAAAGTTAGCACTAGACAATGTTGAGGGATGTCATCAAGGAATATTCATTGATATTCCTAGCAGTCTCTAGGGATAGCTTGAGCATGAATGAATGGAGAATTTGGATGGGATATTCCATAAAACCTTTAACCAGATAAGGTTGTATAAGAAAGAAGAGATATTTTAAGAGAGGAGGGATATTTGGAAGGGCGAGCCCTTCGAGAAGAGGTAGAGCTCATTGGAAGTGCCCCACAAGGAGTTGGGAATGTGTCTTTGTTGTAGGAATTCACACCCCATTTTTGTAAGCATTGTTGGGTTTTCTATTTATTTTAAGTTCATGCCAAGGTGGTTGAAGATGTACAACCATAAGCAAACTTTCGAAGCATGTCTATATGTCTCCCTTTGTTTATTTTCTAAGATAAATGGATTTGTCTCAAACAATGTGCAAAAATTAATTTCATGCTCCATTATATAGTGATTTGTAAGTATAATGATACATTTTTTCCTTTTGAACCTCGTATGGATTATAACTATAAATTATACATTAACACTTTGCAACGGTGCATTAGCTTAGATAACGAGGAATGAGATCCTGAAGGGGTACTTTGGGGTGCTATTCTTGAGCCTGTAAAACTCCTTGACTTGATTTACTAGGACATGTGATTTATTTATGTGTCTTGGGGTCCCTTACTTTTATAATTATCGATGTAATCGACATGTAGGTGTTTCAGTTTTAGGGTTCTAAGTTGGATCATTGGGGTATGGGTCATTTGTCATCTTGGAAGTTCCTGCGAAAAATTTCCCCTTGGAAAAATCTACTTATCCTACCACTAAGTCAAGAAATGATGGAAGTATCATGGTGTGATGACCAGCATATTCCTTAGCCTCCTTGCCTAATTTGATATCTAAGCCTTTTCTTACCTACAAATCCATCCCCACCTTACATTTCCCTAAATGTGTATTATGGTGTATCATTAGAAAAATCCCATAGACTTCGTACTAAAATAATATCTCGTAGGAAGTTTTGGGTAAAACACATAATCACGTTATATATCCTAAGTTTGTTCGGATCTATCTTGACTTCCCATGTCAAAGTTCCTAGTTGTTTACATTGCTCCATGACAACTCTTTCGAGTAAGTGTTGCATCTAGTGGTTTCGCATGGCCTTCGACTCACTTTCCCTATTGAACTTGGGACTTGTCCCCGATTCCCGCTCTTCCCTCACCCATCGTCTTGCACATTGGGTTCTCTCACCCCGGCCCTGGTGAAGCCAAAACAGTGGAGATATCATCCACACCCTTTGTTAAGGTTCCTCCTCATCACTCCTAGAGAGATTGTGGTCGGGTAAAGTGGAGGAAGACCCCGTCCCTAGTAGAAAAATGAAAACTTACTGTGTCCCTCCTCTTACATCGCCCCATTTCCTACCACCACGCATCCAATCCCCCTTCTCTCCTCCTGGTGGGTACACATCCAGAGCAAACACCACGAGTGGTGCCATTGTCAAGGATAGTGTAATATTTACTAGAATTCTAATTTTTGGTTCTTGAATTTTAGATTTCAGTAATCCTAGGGTTAAGGTGTTAATATTTTTTCATTTAATGCTTGAAAGGCTATTCACTTTCTTAGAGTTTGGACTCGGTGGAGACTTCATTTTCATATGATTACAACAGGACAATGTTATTCATGAATTTATTTTCTCTGTGTTTTATAGGTGTAGGTTTATAATTATCTCAAAGAATTGAATTCATATTTATAATTAGGAATGTGAGCTTGATCAACTCTAGTTCAGTTTTAGAAAATTTGTCCTCATAAACTTACAATGATAATATGGCATGCCTTATCCCTAAAACTCATTTCCAATCAAGTGCATTTAGATCTATGTATTTTAAAGGGATACCCAAATATCTAAATAAGATCCATGGCAGAGTCGGGATTGGGCTACCTAATTTTCATGGGTATGGCAGTGTGCGTGTAGAGCAAAGCACCTTGGTTTATTTTAAAAATTCATGCACAAATATGAGATAACATTCAAATATTTCTTCATGAAATTAGTCGTGCATACATTAAAAGAAGATGTTAGTGTTCAATTCCTTACCTCAAGGTTTATTGCACTCCTAGGATGAACTGATGGCAATATGTGTAAATCATTTTGGTCATGATCCATATCTCTTCCCTCCTAATTATAGTGGCAATCAATTAAATCTAGTTAATAAAGGAAAATCTTAGGTCCTTAGAGTGAGGTAGTTGAAATCAAGGGGCAACCACCATTGTTTATGAATGGGGATTTTAAGAGTGATGTCAAGATAGTTGGTAAATTTGAAGACTCGTGTGGTGTAGCTTTGGTATGCGATGGGAGTAAGTGGGGTGAATAATCAAAAACTTGGAGCAAGTTGCTGGATTATAGTTTTATAAGTGTTACTTATGCTTAGAAGTTCGACATGACACCTATGACAATCTCTAATGTGATAATTTTTTATGTTGCATGTCACTTATTGAAATAGGGTATGAATACCCACAAGCGAAGGATCACAAGGATGACGTGCACATCAACGAGACATGCGAGCGGCAGCGTGAAGAGATCTCGGGAGGAGTGAGCATCAACCGAATGTGCATGCAAAGATTCGACAAATGGGCAGAACCTCGATAAGCCACAAAAATCTCCTCTATCTCATAGATCAAAAGACGTGTACATATAGGAGGTGTTGAGTAACCCCGATCTTGTAATCATGACAACTCAAGTAGAGAGGGGAGTTACATTCCCAGAATAGAAGTGTAACTCCCAATGACGCATATGACACACTGTGACATACTAATGCACTAACGTGTAAGGGAATCTCATAATGACCCCTAAATGACACGTGGACCTATGATCTCACCTAAGTGAGATGACTCACCTAATGATGTGGAAAATAACACACACCAACACCCCCCCTTCATCGTAACTTAGGATGAGGCGGCAAGTTAGAAATGAGAAATGGGTCTCGACACAAAGCCTGATGAGGTACCCATGTACAAGAAAGAAGATCCCAAGCAGTGAAGGAAAACCCAATGGGAAAAACATCCACCACAAGAGAAAAACACACTCTCTAATCTAAGAAAGATGTCAAATATGGGTCCCAGGATCTAGACGAGCCTAAAAAGGTACCCATGTACAAAGAGGTAATCTCTCGGAAAGAAGAAGAAGAGAGAAGAAGAGGGAGACGAGAGGAATGTAGAAGATGTCATGGATGGATCTGAACTCTACAACTCTAGGAAGTCTCCCAGAAGAATGTCGATGACGAGATCCTCTGCCTCTGGACTGAAGAAGAGCCACCCGCAATGAACTGTGTGCCTACCCTTAGGAAGGATAGAAATGATGTGTTGGAAGTCCGCCCACTCCATAAAGGAAACTGAAGGCAGCAACACGAAGAACTCTGAGTCTGGTGCATGGAAGTGTGACATAGGTCTAGCGAGTGAGTGCCAAGGAACCGAAGGTAATGCCACATGCATAGAGATATCGAGTGAAAAGAGGAATACCTACATAAAGGATGTCCAAGTGATGTGAATGGAACAAAACATCCTCCACAATTAAAAGGATCCACAACTGAGGGTGGATCAATGAAGGTCTCTGGAAATGTGGAAATGACATGATTCCCGAAGGGGCACTCCCAACAATAGAGATGATGAACTCCTCTAAAACACCTATAGATGGATAAGGGACCTGTAGTGCATCACAAGTAGACTCTGCGAAAAGATGATTAAGGTCAAGAAGATACTCGTCCCAATGAGGGGGCTCAACAAATAGAAGAGCGATGTCAGATAGGTAGGAGTCATCCAATGAAGGTAGAGGAGTGTAAGGGGCCTTGCACACTAGAAGTGGAAAGGAGGTGGGTGTGATGACTATGTGAGACTGAGTAGGAGACTTGCTTGATATCTGATGAGATGTGGGGGGTGACAACAATGTCTGGAATAGTGAGAGAAAGAGAAGAGAAGTCCTTTGTAATGCTCTCTGCATCAGAACTGGGTGCACAATCCTTGTCATCAAAAGTAGAACCAAGTGATTCTATGTCAGTGGAACTGTCATAACATGAAGAAGAGGAAACAATGAATCAAAGCAAAGAACAACAATGGCGGCAGTATGTGAAGGGTCTCCATAGAAGGACTGAAGAATGCTCCAAACATGATGAGGTGGATCTAAGTTTGCCACGTGAAACTAGAGAGAATGAGAGACATGCATCATCATGTGACCAAAGACATGGTCACAAGTTTTGAGAAAGTCCTCTAGATGACGATGATCGGCGGTGCGAACTGCCCAAGAAAGAAGGGTAAAAGACCCTCGTGGGTGAAGTAACGTTCCATGGAAGCACACCAAGCTAAATAGTTCCCTCTCCCGGTGAGAAGTGACAGAGGCTGTAAATTGATCCTATGATGCTCAATTCTGAAAGAGCACTCTCCATAATGAAAAATGCAATATTCACAAAATCAAGACGCGTCGGACTTAGCCAATAATGCGTGCTGCGTGTGTAGGCCCAAGAGTACAAGCAACCCCCCAGAATGTGGCACTTTATAAAATTAGTTCATTTATAAAAATGATAATCCCATCATGTAGATTATGAAAAAACATGCAACTTTGACTAAAGAAGTGCTCAGATCCGAGCAACGAGTCAAAAGTTATAGCAAAAACAATTCCCGCAACTGATGAGAAAAAGTAATAAACGCTGCAAAATGCATTAAAAAAGTGCACGAGATGGGTGCAAAGGGTGTCATGTGACTACTCATTAGAAATGGCATCAAATTTTAGGCATAGTTTGTTTTTCTTACGAGGGGGATTAGCCTCCTGCCAACCCCAGACCTCGCCCTCCGTCTTCGACGCTCGTAGGAAGGGATTTAATTACAAGCAAAAATAGCCTAAAATTTATTACAATGCCAATAGAATGTTTTTAACCTAAAAACATCAAAAATGGGATTTTTTTAACCACCCAACAATGTCTAAAAGGGATGCATGGGTCCCATGTTTGGAATGTTGACCGAGATAGGTAGCTGGAGTGTTGACATCCCCATCGGATTCGACCACGTGCCCACCGCCTGCAAATGCGAGAGATGAAACGTTTGCTATAGGAGGTAGGTTGTGGCCACATGTTAAGATAGTTTGGTGCATAAGATTGTAGGTAACCATCAAGGAGGGTAGTGAATCCTTTCGAGCAGCAATTGGAAGGTGGTGCAGGATGCCGAGTAATGGCCCGAGTCGAACACCGACGTTGTAGGGCGGATTTCCTTCGCAGACAACCTAGTGAGCAAACGTATAGCGACAAATTTGACTTAGACCAGGCCGAGTAGGGCCAAAGCACCAAGCTGGAGAGGGCAGGTCTAAGGGAGCACAAACCAAGGCCTCACAACAATGACAGCGGATGTCACGGGAGCCAACAAAACGCCAACAATGAGCATGGAGCCCAATTTAAACAGGTCACAAGGTGAGACAAATCCACGAGCTAACAGAATGCCAAGGAACTTGGGTAGAACACGAGCATGCACCAGGGGTAGTTACAATAGTCAAGGTGCAATGCTCCACAACAAGCAAGTTAGGCCAAAAACTATGAACAACCGAAGCCAACACACAGAACGGCTGCTCAAGGCTCGATCCAACACAAGGAGGCAAGCATGTGAGCAGTGGAAGAGAGGGACGAGTGCAGAGTAGTCGATTGAATTTTGGCATGAGAATTCAAACTAAACATGAACCCAACAAAGATAATACAGTTGAGCAGATCAATATAGGGTGGAATATTAGAAGCCCGTGAGTTGAAATCTGAGCCAATGCAGAGTCTAAAAATTGAGGTGTGGAGCAAGAACCGAATCAGGAGCCAACGAAGAATGCAGAGAGTGTTGAGCCTAGTATCGCCAAGGGTAGAGGCCATGAGAGCTTCCAAGCAAGGATCAAGGTAAAAAACTGAGTTGGTCCTTGGAAACCCACTTCAACCTCTTCACAAACCCAAAAACCCTGCACCTCAAAAAAAAAAAAAACACCCAAAACTACAAATCACCTCTGAAGATTACATGCAAAAGTTGGAAAACCACGAACACCCCAAAAACACCCATGATCACACGAACAACTAAACAAGAGGTATGAAACCCGAATCAGTGCAAGTAGAGCACCAACGGAATAACCATTACGAAACACACATGAGAATTTGAATATCATGCCGAAAGCCGAAAAACACGAGCAACGTCAAAGAGTGCATGGATCCACAAGATTCACTCTGATACCATGAAAGAGGGTATGAAAACCTGTAAGCGAGGATCACGAGGGATGACGTGCACATCAACAGACGTGTGAATGGAAACGTGAAGAGATCACGGGAGGAGTGAGCATCAACCGAATGTGAATGTAAAGATTCAAAAATGGGTAGAACCTCGATAAGCCACAAAAATCTCCTCTATCTCATAGATAAAAATACGTGTACATATAGGAGGTGTTGAGTAACCCCCAGTGTTTCAATCATGACAACTTGAGTAGAGGGGGAGTTACATTCCCAGAATAGAAGTGTATCTCCCAATGACGCATATGATGCACTGACGCAATGACGTGCTGACACACTGACATGTAAGAGAATCTCATAATGACCCCTAAATGACACGTGGACCTACGATCTCACCTAAGTGAGATGACTCACCTAATGATGTGGAAAATAACACACACCAACACTTATGACTAGAATGGCTCTGTTGATATTAAGAATACTATTCTAAGTGTTAAAAGGGGTTGTACATTGGATGATCAAATGGATTATGGGAAAAGGATGTCCTCAACTAATCTTTTGTGTGCCAAAATTGTAGGTGAATTTTCCCTTTTTGAATTTTGTTGTTGTCCCATAGGGGTAGCATGGAATTAGATCGGGATCATGACGCTCTTGGTCATAACCTTATTCAAGTGAGACATGGGATGATTACCAAATATAAAGGATGGGTTCCCTCATAGGAAGATAGATTTTTTTACTTGACGCAATTGTTGATCAAGAGAAGAGGTACTAGTTATGGCACAAATCATTTAGTTATCTTGTATTGAGTTGTTTAAGGACAAAGCAAGACAACAACATTGAATTATAAATGGATGGCTCATCCCCCGCAATCTAATCCCGGTTAGGAGGCTCGTTCCCTATATTAAAGGTATCATTCTAAGTTTTATTTTGGATGATGATGGTGTTGAGTGTTCTGCATCAACTTTTAGAGGTCAAAATTGTGGCTTTGTGTCTTTGTCTCTTGATAAGTTATGTGTTTATTCACCCAATGAGCCAGTCTAAATGTTTGCACTCTCTTTTTGATGGATTAGTTGAGCATGATTCTATGCCATATTTTCCAAGGTTATAGCTATAGAATCCATGTTTAAATAAATATATTTCGTGGAAAACAAACCATATCCATTTAGTTCAAGATGAGAAGTTATACTTGGGGGCGAGATGCCTACTTGTGGTGTGTTCGAAAAAAATTCATTTAAAAACAGTATTTCCTCTTCACAAAGGAATGAGGAAGATATTATTATGATAGATCTGAAAGGTAATGAATGTATTGACTATTATCTCAATCCTTGCTTCGACATTAAGATAATTTGGTTGAATGAATACTTAGCCAAACTTGAACAATAAGAGTATATTTAGTATTTTGAGAAGTGTCTAAGTTTTCTATAGTCGTTATATTTTGAGATAATTAAAGAAGATGAAATTATTAACTAGTACATTGTTCTGTTGAATATAATTTGTGTGTTGGGTTGGTTAGCGATTGGTTTATGTCAGCCCTAAGTGAGTCATATGATGGTTTACATGGGAATTTTTAACTTTTGCTATAATCGGGATTATGGATTGTTCTACTAACAAAATTTGGCCCGGTTCTCATGTTTCTTGATTAATGATTTATGTATTATATAGGATCCGGATGGTCTACGGTGGAACTTTTTGGGTCCTCTGGGCCTTAGTGATTCATCTTTATAGTGTATAGTTTCTTGCTTCCTTTTTCTAGTTCTTGTTTTGTTCACCCCAGTGCTTTTAGTTGTTAGTTTTGTTCACTCTCTCTCGTGGTGTATTGTAGTTGTGATAATTTTTTGGAGTCTTTTGCATAATGGATAGGCATTTTTCCTTCTTCTCCTAAGGTTACTTCTGGTGTTCTTTGGACACCCGCTAGGGGAGTCCATCCCCAAGCTAGAGCCAATGTTTGTGCCCATAATCATCATGTTATACTCTAGTACCATATTATAGGATGTGCTCTTGTTTTTAATTCGGTTCGCACTTGGTATCTGTGTTTCTATTTTTCCTTCAAATTATTTTGTTTAATGGAGAATCCAATTGTTCGTTTGATTGTGTGCATATTCAAGCATCAAGTTTTTTTAGGGTTTTGAAATAAAAAGGGTAGTAATACTTTGACATGTTATCATAACAATCAGTTTTTTTACGTAGTATAAGTATTGAGTGTGAAATTTTAATTCTCCCGATGACAGGTGGGGAAATTTTTTGAAACCTGTGAAAGCATCGTGAAGTTTTTTCCACTTTTCTTCGGCATTCATGCAGCAAGCGCAGTTAGGTTCTCAAACCTGTGATGTGAAATAAAACATAAGTAAATTCCTAGGGAATTAGTAACAATGGAAAATTGTGCATTGTGGTCCGAGAATATGTAAATTTATGGTTTGACCTCAAGTCCTGAAGAGGTATGTGTGACTAGCTTACAACGTGGTCGGCTTGTCTCGAGCACTGAAATTAAGTCTACATTCCACCTTGCTTGGAAATGTTTTAAGTTCCCACTTGCATGCCCTGGTGACCAACTACATAATGAGTGAATGTTTAGTATGTATTTATGGTTGCTCTGGTGTGTTTAAAAGGAAGGAAAAGTACTTAGTATTTTCCATTTGAAAAACATGGGGGTGTTTAAGTGGTGAGAAGTTGGATTTTTCTGTAGGATAATTTACGATTATGTGAAATATATGAATGCGGTGGTGGACATTATGCAAAGGGATTAATTGTGTGGGTTTTTCCACAAGATACAATGCAAGTAAACATGAAATAAATGATGTATCTCATTGGTTCTAAAATAGAAGAAGGAAAATACACTTCATACAAGAATAAAGAAAATGGAAAATTTAGAATGATGTACACTTTAAACAAAATAAAGGTTCTATTATAGGGGTCCCCGGCCTTGAAGTAGATACATGTACACAAAAACCGAGAAGATTTAAAATTTTATGCTATAGATGGGGAAATTAGTTATCGATATCCACTGTTTCTCCAGGAAACATCGACATGTGTTTCAAGATTTTATACCTATGGTATATGAAGCCTTCACAAGCCACGATCCTAAAAAATAATTGGACATCTCCAGCCCGGACCTCGTGACATCCCTTTTTCCATAAGGTTGGGGATTTATACATGTGCATTCAGAATTTGGGTAAATTCCCTCTTCTTCTCAAGTGAGTTTACCCACTTGTGAAGAGGGAGTCCTCCTCTTACATACGTTTTTTTTTCAACCGGTAAGAGGGTGACTCACAAGGAGCTGCACTACTTAGCTTGCTAGGTAATCAATATAAACCTTTCACTTACTTAGGAGAGAAGCTCGGGTACCCACCATAACTTGGATTTCCTCTAAGATAGCTTCAAGCGTAGTGAGCTACTTCTCTATCTCATTTCATATGGGCCTCAAGTATTTTTATCTCTCTAGTACACACGACGGGGCCGAAATAGAAAGCTCCACCTCTAGAAGGTGATGGGAATCACATGCTTTTTACATGTTTCATTGATTTTCATGAACATGATGATAATGGTGATACTTGTGATTTTTTAAGCGCTTTGAGGTTAAATGATGCTCATGATGGATTAGGTGAAAGTGAAGGGTTTGGAAGATTGGAAAATAACCACACATTTTGGCCAGCTAGTTCAAGAAGGAAAGAATTACGGAATTATGAGAGGAGTTATCTTAAGGATTGGCCCTGGCATTTGGGCACGCCAAAAACGTGCTTGAAAAAGGCCTCATTGGGGCCTGTAAGTTGGAATAATTTACCCAGGTTGGTGAGTTCTTCCCCAGTGGGATTCACTGTTAAAAATGAAAAGGCCGTGATAGAAGGATTTTTATGGAATCAAAGTGTAGATGGTTCTCAGTGAAATTTGAATGGTAAATCTATGACCCTTTAAGCCATTTTTAAATAGGAAAACTTATTTGGGGTGACATGTCCTTGGATATCATGTCTCCATAAAAATTTTATCTTGGTTGAATTGGTAGGCACAAGTGGAATTAAAAACAAGAGTAAGTATTCATTTAAAGCATGTCACCAAAGGGTGAATAAATATCCACCTCTTTAAATAAAAGTCTTGTCAATTCAATTTTATGTGTCATGTCACATCTTGTCTCATGTGAAAAATCTAATTGAAAATCAAGGTGATGTGGAAAATATGTTATTGTGTCACACTTGTGTGATGGTGACAGTTGGAAGTGGACAATGTTAAGGGTTTTCATTAAGGAATATTTGCTGATATTCCTAGGAGTCTCGAGGATGGCTTGAGTGTGAATGAATGGAGAATATGGATGGGATATTCCTAAAACCCTTAAGTAGATAAGGTTGTATAAGAAAGAAGAGAGGGTTTTTAAAGAGGAGGATGGATCTTTGGAATGGTGGGCCCTTTGGAGAAGAGGTAGAGCTCACTAGAAGTGCCCCACAAGGAGTTGGGAATGTTTCTTTTCTATAGGAACACACACCCCATTTGTGTAAGAATTGTTGGGTTTTCTGTTTATTTTAATTTCATGCCAAGGTGGTTGCAGATGTATAGCCATTGGAAAGCTTTGAGAGAATGTTTATATTTCTCCCTTGTTTATTTTCTAAGATAAATGGATTTGTCTCAAACAATGTATAGAAATTAATGTCATGTTCCATTATACATTGATTTGGAAGTAGACAAATACGTGTTTTCCTTTTTACCTCGGATCGATTATAACTAGAAATTATACATTAACACTTTGCAATGGTGTGTTAGCTTAAATGCTGAGCGAATGAGAACCCGAAGGGGTATTTCGAGGTGTTATTCTTGATCCTCGTAAAAATCCTTGCTAATTTATTTGGATAGGTGATATATTTATGTTTCCTTGGATTCCCTTTCTTTTAGAATTATCGGTGTAATCCACATGTAGGTGTTTCAATCTTAGTGGTCCTAAGCTCGATCATTTGGGGTCTAGGTCATTTGTCATCTTGGAGGTTCCCTGTAACAAATTTTCCCTTGGAAAAATCTCCTTATCCTACCACTACATCACAAAATGATGGAAGTATCATGGTGTGATGGCCGACATATTCCTTAGCCTCCTCACCTTATTTGATATTTGAGCCTTTTCTTCCTTGTAAATCCATCCCCACCTTATATGTCCCTAAATAGTTATTCTTGTGTATCATTAAAAAATCCCACAGACTTTGTATTAAAACAATACCTCGTAGGAAGTCTATGAGTAGAACACACAATCTATTTATAAATCCTAAGTGTTTTAGATCTATCTTCGAGTCTGTGTTGGAGTTCTAGGTACTTGCAGTGCTTCGTGACCACTCTTTTGAGTGATTGTTGCATCCAATGGTTGTTCCTAGCCTTGAACTCACTTTCCCCATCATACTCAAGACTTGTCCCCGATTCCCCACTCTTCCCTCACCCCTTGGGATGCACATTGGGTTCTCTAACCTAGCCTATGCAAAGCTAGAAGCAAAGCAAGAAATTAGCCACATGTTTTGTCAAGGTGCCTCCTTATTTCTCCCATAGAGAGAGTGGTTGGGTCAAGTGGAGGAAGACCCCGTCCCCGACAAGAAAACAAAAACTCACTCAGTCCCTCCTCCTACCTCGCCCCTTTCTTATCACCTCGTATCAAGTCCCCCTTCTCTCCTCCCCTGGTGGGTGCATATTCTGGGAGCCAACATAATCCCACATTAACTTGTTCTATAAGCTTAACTTAGTCTATTAATTAATCTTAGTTGATTAATTAAATCACCCCAACTCCCATGATTTCTTAATATTTAACTAATCTCTTCTAATCATATGTATCCCTTTCTAATTCTACATTTACTTTATCCAACATTCACTAGGATGCAAGCTTCTCCAAAACTATAAAGCTATGTAAAGAACCTATTACACCATATTTCAATTTACACCATGTCCTTGTAACACATTTCACACTTGAGAAAATAAATTCATGTTGGATAGCTTATTAAATCAAGTAAATCTCCCTTTCTACTTGGAAAAGAGTAGTAAGAGAAGAACAAAAAATGGAAATCAATCCATATTAGTGAGATCTTTTCCTTTTCCTTGAGAAAGTCCTTGATTGTGCATGGTTGCATTCGGTTCACAAAGCAAGTGTCTACAATCTAAAATCACATCCAACAATCAAAGGAGGTTTTCATTTGATGTTTGATTTAATATTTTATGTATATTATTTAAGCTTTCCTTTATGACTTTTCATGATGTATTAGTTTGATTAACTAAGTTATGAATATAATTGGTGTTTGGTTCTTTTCATTAACTTAGATTAGTTTAATACACATACACAAATTAATGGGAAATGATAGAAAAAAGTTGTTATTCAAAAACAAACATGGCATGATGTAATAGAAACTAGTCAAAACATGTAGTAACATGGCAAAAACACAAGGAGTATTTAGTTGAATAAATTGGACACCACTAAGGATGTCACAAGACACTCGAAGAATTCAAGGATATAGAAGAAAAATATGGAATCATGCATAGGGCATAGGCTGCAAACAAACAATGACAATCAAGAAACAAGCATAGACAAGATACAAACAAATCAGATAACCATGGTTGGAAGTAATCTTGTGAGACAAATGCTACACATGAAGCACTCATTATCATGTTATAAAAATTTATAGTATGCCACAATGTATACATCTGAAAATAGGAATGAACATAGTAGAAATTACACTAGTACAACCTGAATATAGAGAAATAGGAAAGGTAGACACCCCGAAGCCTCGGTGGTTCTATAGAGAACATTTCCAAACATCATGTGATAACTTGTAAGTATCTTGCATTCACCTCAAGAGTACCATTTGAACATGCATGTGTGTATGGAAAAAGGATAGAGCATACTATGAATCAAAGTAACATGGTAATTAAAAGGAAACATAGAGTAGTATAAGAAAGAAAGAGTACATCCAATCAATATTTAAGCCGGTATTTTAATTTTTGCAAGTATTTGAATGTTTTTATTATTAGAATATGAAATGCAATGATTAGGATATGGGAGCAAGTTTTCCTCCAATGTACATACACAAAGTGAAGTATGTGTAGGTATGTGCACCCTCAATAGTCATGTTTGAACCTAGAACAAGAGTGTGTCATCGGGTAGCAAGGGGGATAACACAAGAGCTACCAAATAACATTGTCAACATGGTAAGGGGAAAACCCTATAGAGTCCCGATCCTAATTGTATGAGTAGGAAGTGTATAAATAAGAAAAGTTTTCCTAGTAGGAGAAACTAGAATATGTGGAACATTGGGCATGTTGGCAATAGTGGAAATAGTAAGTGCAAACATAAGGATCAATGTGTGAGTTAAGATATGTGTAATATATGTATTGCCATGATTTAATAAAACCTAGATATTAAATCTAATTTCATATTCACTACAATTATATACAACGAATATAAATTCTAAGCACTTTAAAGATGCAACCATGTAAGTAAATAAGAGAGATAGGGCACTTATTTGATTTTCACTTATCCCAAAGTATACCCGAACTAGAAAAACTAATGAATAAGATGGGTAGAATCTTTGGAAATTTTAGATATAAATTCTAGAACTTGTAGACTAGCCTGACAAGGGTTCCTTGGTAGGGGAGAGGAAACCTAGGAGCTAGAGACCTTATATAGGAGCCTATGATCGCTCGTAGAGTCAAAATCTAATTTTTCCTGTGTCATTAGGGTTTCACTATTATTCACTTTTGGTCACATGTGTGTTGCACTATGCCCGCATAATTCTCTTATAACCTGCAAAGAGAAAGAGTGCTGAAAACCCCAAAACACCTCAAATCCTAAAAAGAAAAAGATGCAAATGGGGAGTCAGACTGACCTCGGTGGTCACCCAACTGAGTGAAATTATGATATGAGTGTTACACTACATTTCAAACTCCATGTAGCTTTGTGTGTGTGTGTGTGAATAATCATGCCCTATGTGGCTCTTGCGTAAGATGAACTGAATAGTAAGGAATAGCTAGATTTAGCAATGTAAGTAGATGTGTGAATGTCAAAATGAACTTCCCCTCTTATGAAGTGTATGTAGAAGAATGCAGTCCCTTATCCCTTGAATGAAGCTAGATGGATGCTTTGATGCTCTTGAAATGCCTTTAGATGCAACCTTAGGTGATAGTAATAGATGTTTAGAGCTTGGTCCTTTATTATGGTCACATAGCTTTGTATTTATATGATTCCCTTGTTTGAATTTTGTAATTAACCACTAAAATGCTGACCCATAAGAAAACAAGATGCACAATGGCTAAAAGAGGCAAGCAAGATACAAAGAGGTTGGGGCACCCAGAGCAGAGGAGGAGCTTGGGTGTTGACATCCTACCTAAGCACTAGTGTCTAGACTCGAAAAAGATCAAGTATCAAAATTAAAACTGGGAAATAAGGTGTGTAATGCCAAGAATAAACTAGAAAGAAATCGAAGAGGCCAAAGAAAGTGGTCAATTAGTACTTTTATCACTTAGGAATCATATGGATAGTGGTATGTGCCTAGGACCTAGAAATGTACCCAAAGTGTGTGATTTAGTGTCTACATTTTCCCCACTTTATGTTTTTGAGTGAATACTTGATAACATAAATTAGATAAGATATGTGTACCTGATAACCATGTAGATTGATTATGAAATCATGCCAAGGAGATAAGAAAAAGTGTGAAGTGATAAAAACTGAAGCGTAGAAGCTAAAGAAGAGGAAGTGACCCAAGGGGTGAAAGCGTATGTGTATATTTCACATTGCACCTATTGTCATTGTCACTTGAAGTGTTTTCGTATGTGACTATTGCTTCCCATAAGGAAATACACAGTAAAAGAGAAGAGAAAAAGAGTAGTCAAAGTCGTGTATATGAAAAATTTGATCCAAGTATGTAAAAAAAAATATGTAAAGGTATGTAAAAATGTGAAAAGGAACATGTGCACCTAATCCATGATGAGTGAAAGGATAGAAAGGATCCTAAAAATGTTATAGAAGAACAAGTTTTTTTGGTAGATCTCACACCAAGTGTGATTTTTGGGCAATCTCACACCACGGTAGAATAAGTGTACGAAGAAAGGTCTAGTGTTATTCTCTAACCTTTGACTTCTTCCCCAATATTTATGCACCATTTTATATGGTGTGATCCTACTTTGTTTAAGTTTGATCCAATTTAATCCAACACGAATAGAAAAATGAGATAACATGCATGTTGATTGTTGGAGGATTGTTCATGTTATGTGAAAACCATTGTGTAAAATGTTGCAAAATTGTGTTGATCTAAGAAAAGTTCTGTAATTTCCCTGGTGATAGGCACCAAAGAAGGGTCAAGGGAGCCTAGACGCTCATGTCTATATTTCGGCGATGGCGCTTGTGTTGTCTTGAGGACCCAAGTCATGTTTTTCTCCCCTTTTGTAACTAAAGATTGTGTCTATTCTATACTCTGAACTCGGTTGTACTATAATTGTGAACTATTGTATGGGGTAACTGATTCACCCAATGTATGCCCCCCTCATTTATGGTACATGTGATGTTTCTAGGAGGATGGAGTCCAAAAGAGAGGACTCGATGCTGATCTGAAACTAATGCCCTATAGGATGAGGTAATGTGCCTTTTAGAAACCAAGGCACATGTAAAAAAAGTGGTTGGAAACATGTGTTAGTACAAACAAGACAAATATAAATATAGAAGATAGTATGTAAGCTAGCAAGTAATAAGACAATATAAACCGTAAAAATAGGGTTTCAAACATGGGAAATCACTCACAATTTCACAAGACAATCAGGGCTTAAATGGCCAAATGCATACATTGTACACATAAGAAAAAGGGAAAATCTCGCAAACAAAGGCATACAATGGAAAACAATGGCAAATAGTGACAAGCAAAGAGTAAAAGAAAACCATGGTAGAAAATAGTTCCTATAAGACAAATGTTGCACATGAAGCACCCATTAGCATGTTAGAAAGATAAAAAGTATGTCAAAGCGTGTATGATCCGATATAAATTAGTGTGCTAGTAATAATAGGAAGTAGTATAAAAAACAATAGCACCTGTAATGTGTACGAAAGTAGATGCCCTAGGAGCCATTGTGGGATTGGTAAGAGGTATAGTGCCAAAAATTTGTGTTGTGTGTAATAAATCTAAGTAAAATCTACATTTACATCTAAAATGAAAGCGAATGTGTGTGTATATAGAAAAGATAATGACATACAAAATATTTTTCTAACGTAGTAAGCAAGGTGTACATTTGAGTATATGTAAGAAAGAATAATGTGCAGCCAAGATATGCAACATGTTGTGATTTATTGAGATGGTATGATATGTAAAGTAAGTGTTATAAGAGCATCATACCCCTAAGAAAATGTATAGATGAGTATGTATGAGATAAGTTTCATTTATAAAAGACCCATCGGAAGTCAATAATGAACCATAGAATAAGATTTCATCGTTGGAAAATGGTTTGAATTATGCACTAGAAAGATATGGTCAATAAAGCATAAAACATAGAGAGTGAGTGACTTTGGTGAGGTTCATTTCAAATTTATACCCTTAGCAGTAGAGTATGAACCATGGAACTAGAGTGCATCATCAAGTAGTGTGTTTTGAAAACATTAGAAAGATGTGTTATTAATGCGTTGAGTGTGAAATTTTTGGTGTGTATGATGTGAGGTTCATGATTGTAGTGACCCCTCAATAGTCAAGTGTGAACCTAGCACAAGATTGCATCATTAGGAAAGTGTGTTTTTATGAATGTGATGCTAGAGAGATGTGTCATGAATGCGTTGAGTGTGAAATGTGTAATGTGTATGATGTGAGATTCATGAATGTAGCTAGCCCTCAATAGTCAAGTGTGAACCGTAGCACAAGAGTGTGTCATTGGGTAGTGAGGTGAGAAAATTCACCTACCTAAGATGTAGAGGTCGACAAGGAGTAGTGAAAGCATGTGAAGTGGTAGTAACATGGATGTAAGAGCTGAACTAAATGTCGATGAGAGCCAATGATGGGAGATGCAGTAGTAGGAAGAATAGATGATGATATCTTAGGAAGCCACTATGAAGTAATAACACTATGAGGTGGATGAGATGATGTTGTTATGGATGAGAGAGGAAGAGGACATAGAATGATGATGATATTGGGAGATGGATGAATGACTGCCTTAAATGTGGGTGAAGGAGACAAGAGAACCAAGGTGGAAGCATGCTTATGCAGAATTAGAGAAAAAATCATCTCATGAGAGTGAGAGCTAAAGGCAATGACACTATAGTCATTTTCACAATGGCCATTGATGCGGTGAAAATTTCAATAAGCACGATCATGCTAGCGATGCAAGCAATGAAGAGGATGATGTTGATTAGAAGAAAATAAAATTAAACGCTTATCAAGCAAAGCACGAAAGACATCATGAGGCTTATTAGCATGTAAGAAATGCAATGGATCTCGAGTAGGAAATGAGGAAGACTTATGTGGAGAGTGAGGAGGTGGCGTATATGGAGGATGCTTATGCGATGGAGGGGAAGGAAAAAAAAATTAGGGTGGAGATGGAGACCTTGGAGGATGCTTAACAAATGGAAGAGGAAAAAAATAGAAGACTACACAACAGTAGAAGAATTAGGAGGATTTATAACATGTGAAAAATTAAATATTGTTCTAGATCAATGACCTTATAGCATAAAAGTGTAAATGATTCACATGTATCATATTGCAATCTTTATTTTAATGTAGGAATCAAGCCATGACAAAAGATAAATTACTTTTCTAGATCAATAGGCTGAAATAATAACTGATGCATGCAAGAATTGAAGCGTAAAATATAATCTAGAATAGGTTCTTTCTTTCCTTGATACAAGTTATGTAAGCGATCATGAGTAACTCTAAGACCATTTTTAAGCATAAAGTGTCTAAGAAATGCATCTTCCATTTCACAATATGTACTAATAGATCTAAATGTAAAATGAGTGTATCATTGAAGAGCATCATCAAAAAGACCATGATGGAAGGATTTTAGTAATATTCAATCATTTGAATAAGAATCCATAGCTAAATGATAATGTTTGAGATGTATATATGGATTTCCAGTGCCATTGAAACATGAAAATGTAGGCATGATGAAATCCTTAGGAAATGTTGAATTGTGAATTTTCTTTGGAATAGGATTGCCATGAAGATAGTTATTATCAATAGAAGCATAATAGGATTTGCTTTCAAGAGTGAGAGATTGAACTTGAGATTGCAATTGGCCAACATCATGCATGAGTGATAAAATATCATGTGATGGAATCATAGAATATGTAAAAGGTGTATTTAGAGGTTGAATCTTTCCATTATGAGTGATTATGGGAATGTGAGAAGAATAAGTGGAATATGCAGATGATACGGGAACACTAGATGTAGATGCAGAAGAACTAATAGGAGGTATATTAGGAGGAATAGAAGAAGCAACATGAATATCATCTAGAGAAGAAGAAAAGAAAAGAGACAGAGAAGAACATTGGGTATTACAAGAAATGTTAGTAGTAGTAGAAGAAGAAACCATAAATGGTGATCTAGTAGGAACGGAAAAATCATCAATAATGTCATTGGAAACAACCTTAGAAGTAGAAGAAAGTAGAGTGGAAAATTCACATTCAACATTCTTAAGAGAATTAAGAATCTTCACTAACATGTTCATGATCGGAAATATATTTAGCATTAGACAAATATTCACATGCGAGTATTTCATCAAGTGATTCATCAAAAAAAAGCAGCGAAGTGGGAGAAGAACTATCATAAGATATATCTTTACAATTATTAGAAACATTTTTAGAAATAAAAGAAGCATGCGATACAAATTTACATTCATCCTGACTAGTATGAGAAATATCATCATGTGCATGTACATTTTCATCATTGGAAATAACATTATTTTTTATCTATGGTAGAAACATTAAGTCCAAGAATATAATCAATTAAAGCATCATCAAGAGCTGCAGCAGAGAAATAGAAGAAGGTGGAGTAGCCTTGGTGACTATGGAAGAACAAGGATTACATCTAGAAAAATTTTGGTCCTTAGAAACAATGCTTAAAGTAGAGTTGGAGAAACTAGTAGGAACTTTGTGTTCATTAGCATCAAGAAATCTTTGAACATTTTCATCAAATCAAAAATTGTGATAAATATCAAGAAGTTCAGCCTCAACACCATCATCAAGGATAGGATTGACACTCTCATGATGCATAACTTACCTAGGAGAGGAAGATCTACTTTTATCCATTAGGGTTTTTTGAATCCTAGGGTAAGGAGTTCTAAAAGATGGTTTCACCAAATAATTTAATAAAATCTAGATATTAAATCTAATTTCAGAGTCACTACAATGATATACAACATAATATAAATTTTAAGCACTCTAAAGATGCAATCGTGTAAGCAAATAAGAGAGATATGACACTTATCTGATTTTTTCTTATCCTAAAGTATACCCAAACTAGAACAACTGATGAATAGACTAGGAAGAATACTAGAAATGCTTGATACAAATTATGGAACTTGCACACCGGCCTTTGTAAAAGGGTGTCTAAGTAAGGACGAGCGCACCCGAGCATTAGATACCTTCGTAGGCATTTGTTCTCGCTCATAGATTCATAATCTTATTTGTCTTATGTTTTTAGGGTTTCACTATCATTCACCTTTGGTCGATAATGTGTCACACTATGCATGTAGAATTTGTATGTAGCCTATAAAGAGAAGGAGCACCTAAAAACTCTAAAATACATCAAATCCTAAAAATAAAAATATGCAAATGGGGATTCAAACCCGACTCCCGACGGTCACCCAACTGAGTGAACTTACGATCCAAGTGTTGCACTACATTTTAGACTCCGTGTAGTTATGCATGTGTGTGTGTGTGAAGAATTGTGCCCTAGGTGGCTCTTGTGTAAGATGCATTGAATAGTGATAAATAAATAGATGTAACAATGTAAGTAGATGTGTGGATGCTAGAATGAAATTCCCCTCCTATGAAGTGTATGGAGAAGAATACAGTCCCTTGTCCCTTAAATGAAGCTAGATGGATGCTTTGATGATCTTGAAATGCCTTTGGATGTAACCTTAGGTGATAGTAATAGATGTTTAGAGCTTGGTCCTTTATTATGGTCACATAGCTTTATATTTATATGATTCCCTTGTTTGAATTTTTTAATTAACCAATAAAAGGCTGACCCATAAGAAAACAAGATGCCCAACAGCTAGAAGAGGCCCAAATGAGGTGAGTAATATATAAAGAGGTCAGGGTGCCTAGGTGATCATGTCAAGACTCATCAAATATGAAGTATTGAAATTTGGACTGGAAATAGGGTTTGTAATTCCAAGAAGGAAACTATAAAGAAATAAAAAGAGGCCAAAGACAGTGGTGAATTAGTACTTTTCTTGCTTAGGAATCATATGAATAGTGGTATGCGATAGGACGTCGAAAGGTACCCAAAGTGCGTGATTTAGAGTCTACATGTTATAAGTCTTATTAGTATTAACCACAAACAATAAAGGGAGAGACATAAGACTTGTCATAAGTAATAGGTGCAATTTGGGAATATTGGAAGCATTAAAGTTCTTTGAACTAGCCCTTATGACCATAGACATAAATGTGGAAAGAGGGGAATTGATTTCCCCATGGATGTAATAAGATGAGGTCTAGTCATAGTAAATGAATTTAATTAAAATTAAATCTATATTACGAGTAACTATCATAATAATTAATGTATAAATACTAAAATATAGTAATGACACAAGGAAACAAGTATATAATTTGAAAACCCTAAATAAAGACTCAAGAGGGAGAGATAGGAAGACTTAGCTAATTTCAAAGCATACTGGAGGTGATCTAGGTAGGTAAAAGTGATGAACAAGTTGTAAATAGGGTCTTCACTTCTTGCGGTATATTTTGGAACTTAGGAAAAGAGTCAAAAACGGGCGCCAGTGTAGGGTAAAGGCGCCTAGGCAATCGATGACTAGATCTCAAGGCGTTGGTGGTGCAAGATCTCATGATCTAATTTCTTTTATGTCGTAATGGTTTCATTGTTGATTCTTGTTGGTTGCTTGATATTTTCTCCTTGATTTCCGAAGGTACCTGTAATCTACAAAAAATTTCACCTACACATACCCATAAGCCACATCAAACCTAAAAACAAAATGTAGAATGGGGTGTCGAACTGAATTCAATGAGCACTTGAAGAGTGAACTTACGACCAAGTGTTACACTACATGTCACCTTCATGTAGTTCTCGGTGTATGTGTTTAGAAATAGTGCCCTAGGATGCCCTTGTGCAAGTTGCACAACCGATAATGGGTTAGATCTAGAATGTAGCGATGTAATAGTATGTGTGGATGTAATAGAATAGACTTCCCCTTCTTATGTCATGTATGCGAGTATATGCAACCTTTATTTCTTGAATGGAAGCTAGATGGATGCCTTTGAATTTGATTAACTAAAAATGGACTAAGTACTATGGGGATAGTTAATCTAACCTATGAACAACTGTAATAAAATAGATAAATGCGGAAGGAAGTATGAAAGCAAGATAAAAAAATATGTAAAAGGAAATGCTAACCCTAATATGCAAAAGAGAGTGAGGAAAGACCTCATCTAATAAAAATTCCTATCACAGAGTGTCACAGAGATGATTGGAAAAATCAGGAGCAATAATGGTTGTGTAGAAGTCCCTAAAAGGATGGATCTGGAGCATCTAGCTAGACTAGGGCACCTAGAGGAAGAATGGGGTTCTGCGGGCACTCAGTCTATAATCTGGGTGCCCCGGTCCTATGCAAAAGCTTTGAATTTAGTTATTACAGGGTCGAAGGTGGTCTCAAACCTTTTTTGTGTGTTACATCAAATTTGTTGTCCTATGTTGAATGTCACCAATACTCTAAGATGAAAGAAAGCCCTGTAAGACCCCAAAACAAGCATCAAAACCCTAAAAAAAAAATGCATATGAAAAGGTTAGACTAACCTCAGCTACCACAATGGTGGACTTACTAATCGAGAGTTGCACTACATCTCAATCCCGATGTAGTTCTATATACAAGTGTGTTTGAACATGCCCTAGGTTGCTCTTGTGTCACCACACTTTTTGAAGTAACAAGTAATAACTATGTGTCAAAAATGTAATAGAATGTGTGCATGTAATATAATATAATCCCTCCCCCTATGAAGTGTGATGCAGATGTACTAGCCTTAATGATGGAGCTATGTGGATGCAAGTGATCTCCAATGCAATAGTTGGATGAAAATCTATATGGAGTGATAGCAGCTTAGTGATGTTAGGTCCCTCATTATGGTCTCATAACTTTATATTTATAGGGTTCTCTTCATCTAAAGATAAAGATGTCAAATGGCTAGAAAGATCCCAAAAAGTGGCAGGAAAGTGGGAAAAGGACTGGGGCACCCCTAATAGGACAGCGCACCCACAGGCACCCCAATACTTGCCTAGACATCCTATTCGAGGCTAAAATGATAGGAAATGATTGAAATAGATTGGGCATGTGGCTAAAAAGAGTCGGTAATGATGAAATAAAATAAAAAAATATGGCCAAAATATGGGGATTAATTAGTACTTTCTTCACTCAAGAACCTTCTAAATAGTAGTATGAAACCGGGATAAATAAATTCCTAATTGTATGATTTTGTAACTATATTTTTCCCCACTTTATGTTGGTGAGCTGAAAGCTTGGTAACATAAAGTAGATATAAATGTGTACCTAATGTCCATGAAGAATGTCATAGAAATGCACCAAGGATTAGAGAAAAGCGTGGAATGACAAAAAATATAGAGGAGCGTGGAAACTAAAGATAAAAATTACATAAAGAAAAAGTGATGAGAGTGAACCTAGGGAGGAGCACGTGTGTAGTTGTTGCGGTGTGTAATATACCCGCATGATTAGTCAATTGTATGTTGTCACGAAGTGTTGTTGTTGACATTGTTGTTGTTGTTTCCCCAATTTTGCTACTTGTTTCTCATACGGCCGGACTTGCAAGGAGAAAATGATCAAGTAGTCAAATATGTATGTATGTATAAAACCACTATGTAAAAGACACATGTAAATGTAAAATACCCAAATATAAATAGAAAACGTAAATTGAACATGTGCACCTAATCCATATCAAGAAAGAGAGTGTAGAAGGATATCCTGTACTGCGAGTTTTTTGGGTGATCTCACACCACCTAGCTGAAGAAGTGTAGGGAGGAAATGCTTTGTGTCCTCTAAGCTCTAACTGCTCCCTGAATGTGTGTGAAGAGATATTTCTATCATCCTAGTTTTTTGGGAGATTCGACGCCACTGGCCAAAGTAGTGTAGGGAGGCACACCCACTCTAACTTCCAATGTTGTAGCTACTTCCTAGAATGCTAAGGACACCATGTCCTATAAAATCAATTGTGTGTGGGGTTCATAAATTGGTCTGAACCCACTCATTATATATAACTGAACCGAACCAGTGTAGAATCTCTGTGTTAGTATGTAAAACCCCAAATAATGCCTCCCCTCTTTGGGGGAACATGTGACGTTTCTAATAGGAGAATGTGGCCCCAAAGGAGGACCAACTACATCTACTCTGTAATTTTTCCTTGAATGGGGAAGGGAATGCATTTGGTAGAAACCAAGGCACACATAAACAAGGATGAGTAGCCAAATACAATTGTTAGTACAATAATGCATGCCTATAGAAGACAAGTGTAGAGTACGCAAACAATGTAAAAACTACCAAGAAAAGTAGTGTAAACACACAAGAAGACAAGTAAGCCACACAAAGTGGGTCAAACATGGGACATCACTCACAATGTCACAAGACATGCAAGGCCATCATGGCCACAAACAAATAAACAAGTGTTCACACCAAACAAAGGGCAATTCCTCGCATACAAGAACAAATAATAGACAAGCAATGTAACAAACAAAAGTATGGAAGCAATATCCCTTCATAGCACATGTTGCACATGAAGCACCTATTAGCATTTTAGAAATATAACCAGTCTTTCAAAAGCATGTATAGCCAAGTAATGTAAAGTGCTAAGTAAGAAATGAAACAATAGCACCTGGAAGAGACGAATGTGGATACCCCCAATGACCAGTGTAGGAAAGGTAGAAGGCAAGCATCCATGTTGCATGTAAGAGACTTGTATCTACGATCACAACTAGAAAAAGACACAAATGTACATGTGTGGATGATATAGATAAATGACATACAAGTAATCAAACTAACATGTGTAATAAAGTGACAATGAACAAGAAAAATTAAGTAAGAATAAAAGAAACCATAATATGCGGTATTATTTAGATGGATGGAATGGAATTCAACATGGAATGATAGGAGCCATGTGCCCCCAAGTGAATGGAAATGTATGCAGTGATGTTGATTTGGTTTTCCCCCTCAACACCAATAATGAATTATAAACGAGAGTGTGTCATCGAAATGGTCGAATAGTGTGTGTTGTGTCTAGCGCACCGTGATGAGTATGTATTATAGTGATGATGATATGCGACATATAGAAGAGTTGTGTGTGAACCTTATATATAAAGCATATATCATGACAAAATAGATGTATGAGTGATTATTTATCCCTAAAGCATGTATCACTACAAGATGAATAGTAAGGAGTGGTGGAGTAGCCTAAAATGTATACCACTATAAGATCAATAATAGGGAATTGTGATGTAGCCTAAAGTCTATACCACTACAAGATGAATAGAGTAAGTGATGATTTAGCCTATAGTGTTTGTCACTATTAATAATTTCATATGATGAAAGGCCAAATGATAAACTCATAATCAATGTAAGGTCCATTTGATTTGTAAACCCTCGGTAGTTGAGTATGGACCGAGGAACTAAAGTGCATGCTAGGGTACTGAGTGCAACTTGTATAATATGATGTAGTATATGTAATTAAGATGATAGATGACCATGTGAGGAGTAGAAATGTGTATAATGTATAATATGCAATGCAAGATGTAATGTATGATGTGTAAAATGTGTATAATGTATAGATGCACAGATGTAGACTAAATGTAGTATGTATGACACAAGGCAATGATGAAATGTAATGTGTGGTGTCTATAGTGCAGTGTGTGGGGTTCATGTGTAGTAATCCCTCAATATTCAAGTGTGAACCGAAGCACAAAAGTGTGTCATTAGGTAATGACGACACTAAAATGTGGAATGAGTATGCCTATGTGAGAATATTGATGTATGATAATGCAAGTATGATAGATGTGTGGACTCTTAGTATGAGAAGGGGATGTGTTGGATGTTATGCCCCCCAATTATGTAAGATGAGGGATGTAATCATGTAATGTCATCTAGAAGATCATCGCTCTTAGGATCATAGTTGAATGGATAGGCATTGGTGACTTGATAAGAAATAGTGTCTAGTTGATCACGTAAGGAGCCACTGAAGCGTAATTTGTACATACCCATGGTATATTCCTCATCGGTAAATGGAGGAAGAGGACAACCGTGTGCATACCAATGAGTAAGATTATGTGTGTAGCCAAGAAAGGAACTATTGTAAATGAATATGCGACCAAAATGCATGGGGAAAGAGATGTCTATAAGAGTAGGATCAAGAGTTCCCCCAATCTAATCAAGCCATGATTGTCCTAATTTTAGTGGTGAAGAGTGAGGAGTGTGCGAAGATATACTATGACATGGAAAACATGTAAACCATAAATAATAGTAATAGTGATGAAGTCATAATATAAATGAGGATCATGAGGAGGAGGATAGAGGTTGTCAAAAGCAAAACCGATTCGGGCAAACCCTCATGTGTATATATGGTGTCATCACATGTAGGATCAAATGGAATATGCTCCCAATATGATTCATGCATGAAGAGTGTGCAAGTGAATGGTGGACATGCTAATATAGGTAATATATGTGGAGGTGGATGTGATAGATCGACATCCACAGACTGGACAAGCCCCTGATAAGGAATGATAGTAGTAGTAGTAGTAGTAGGTGGCATAGAAAAAATTGCATCTATCATACAAATGGTACATTCAAGTTATGGCAAGCGAGGTGTTTCATCCATAAGTTGGGGATTATCTGTAGTATTAAGATATGGAATAAGAAGTCTAGTATTAGGAGAATAATCATAGTATTGGAATGGTTCGCAATCATGAAGAACAATATGTTCAATGCCTTCATGAAGGAATTTAACACAATGATGCACAATAGATGTGACAACTTGCATGGCATGGAGCCATGGCCTATCAAGTAGACAGCTTATAAGAGACAAGGAAATCAATGATGAAAACATATTGGGGATTGTTTTGGTCCCTATAGTGATAGGTAGGGTATTGTGGCCAACATAAGGATGAACAAAACCACCATAAGCACATAGGGAAAGACAATATGGACTAACATCACAAGTTGATAGTCCAAGGTGTTGAAGGAATGACATGGGACAAAGGTTGATTTCAGACCCATTATCAATTAAAGTGCATTTTACACCTACATTTTGAATACGGCATATGATATGCAAAGGTCAAATCATTATCAAAAGTAGCGAAATCATCATGAGTATATGGGAAAGCAATATGTTGAGATAACGTGTCCGCAAAGGTATTATAGACTATATTAGGATGAGTTTTGTCATAAATATGAGTAGTGAGTAAAATATTAATGATTTTAGCTCGTAATTTAGGATGAAGAAGTAAAAATTCATGAATAGAGATGGCCATGATGAATAAACCCTAAGAATAATGAGTATCCTAGCAATATGTAGATTGAGTTGGGTTCACCAAAATGATTAAGTAAAAATGGACCAACTAATTAGTATGGGGATGTTTAATCTAAGCTATGAAAAGTTGTAATAAAATAGATAAATGTAGTAAAGAAGTATGCAAGCAAGCTAAACAACTATGCAAAAGGAAATGCTCACCATAATATGCAAAAGGAAAGAACTCAACTAATAACTATTGGGGAGTGTCGCAGAGATGGCTAGAAATATCATGAGCAAGAATGACTATGCAGAAGTCTCGAAAAGGATGGATCTAGAGTATCTAGTTGTATTGGGGCACCTAGAGGAGGATCTGAGCACTGGGGCACTCCCTGTCGTGTAAAATCTCTTAAACTAGTTTTTACAAGGTTTGAAGGTGGTCTAAAACCCTTTTTTGTGGCACATCAACCTCGTTGTCCTATGTTGAATGTCGCCAATACTCCAAGATGAAAGAAATACCTGCAAGACCCCAAAACAAGCATCAAAACCCTAAAAAATAATAATGCATATGAAGGGGTCGACTGACCTCATCTACCACAATGGTGGACTTACTAATTAAGTGTTGCACTACATCTCAGACCTGATGTAGTTCTATGTGCAAGTGTGTGTGAACATTCCCTAGGTTTCTCTTGTGTCAGTCACACTTTGTGAAGTAGCAAGCAATAACTATGTGTAGAAAATGTAATATAATGTGTGCATGGAATATAATAGAATCCCTCCCCCTATGAAGTGTGATGTAGATGTCCTAGCCTTGATGATGGAGCTATGTGGATGCAAGTGATCTCTAATGCAATAGATGGATGCAACTCTAGATGAAGTGATGTTAGGTCCCTCATTATGGTCTCATAACTTTATATTTATATGGTTCTCTTGATCTAATTTTGTAATTAACCCCAAAAAGGCTGACCACAAGAAAGATAAAGATGTCAAATGGCTAAAAAGAGCCCAAAAAGTGGCGGGAAAGTAGGAAAAGGACCGGGGCACCACTTGTGGAACTAGGGCACCCATGGGTGCCCTAAGATCGCCTAGTTCCCAAGTCGAGGCTAAGATGATGGGAAATTATCGAAAAATACTTGGCATGTGGCTAAAAAGGGTTGGTAATGAAAAAATAAAATAAAACAAGATGGCTAAAAGACATGGGTTAATTAGTACTTTCTTCACTCAAGAACCTTATAAATAATAATATGAAACTAGGATAAATAAATGTCTAAAGTACATGATTTTGTGACTACAAAATTGCTTTAGTGGCTTAGGAATGCAATCTTAGGTGATGATAGTAATGCTTAGTGTTTGGTCCTTATTTTTAGAATTAATTAAGTATATATATGATTCCCTTGTTTAAATTTAGTAATTGACAATCGGAAGGTGACCCATAACTAAAAAAGATTCCCAAAAGATAAAAGAGACCCAAAAAGAGTGAGTAAAGGTCGAAAAGGTTTAAGAGCACCCAATATGGACATAATCACTTGGGTGCCAGTGTCTTAAGTCATAAAAGATAAATAATTCAAGTTTTGTTAGGGTTGTAGGGTGTGTAATACCAAAGAGAAAGTAAGAAACAAAGAAAAGAGGCCAAATATAGTTGTCAACCACAATTTTTTTGCTTAGGAATCATATATACATTAATATACTTTTGGACCTAGAAATGTACCCAAGTGCGTGATTTTCTATGTATAAAATCATGCATAGAAGCCTGGAAAATGAGAGCATTAGGAATCATTGTCAAATCAGCACACATTGTTCTAACTTCTGATGAGGAAGGTGCAAAGAGTGATGTAACATTGGAATTAGTAAGCATATGATCATTAGAAGTGCATCTAGATTTGTGCCAAGTAAAAATTTGAAATCCATGGTCATGGTGACATTGTGAAGGGGGATATGAGTGTCTCCCAACACCTTAGGTATCGTAGATGTAACAACCATCATAGGGGGAAAATTTCTAGATATGAGTAAGTGTCCATTAGTATGCATTATTGATTGAGAGTCATGTGGATGATAATGAGACATAGTGGGAGGAGTATCATGGGTGCCAATAGAAAGTTCATCATGTAAACTAATAGCATTATAGTCCATCACTAGAGAAGAATGATGTGCAATGTAAGTAGTAACTTCATTATCATGTATGAGAGGGATATCACAAAGATTAGAAACATGAGGTGTGAAATCTATTGTAGCATTATCCATGGAAGAAGGTGTTGCAAGGGCATTGTGTGTGATGGCATGGGTAGAAAGGATTGCATGCATAGTATGTAACCAAGGATGGCCTAGAAGGATATTATAAGTGAGATCATGAGGCATAATGTAACATAGAACATTAAGAGTGTAAGGGCCTATAGTAATGGGTAGAGTGATTTCTCCCAACACTTACTTAGGTGTGTTATCAAAGCCACATATACATAGAGTAGATGGAGTTAGATCAGCAACAAAAATCATATTTGATGGAGAAAGTAAATGTTGCATATAATACCAAATACATTATTAACTAAAGCATGCTTAACAAGAACATTATGAATTTGAACCTAAATATACAATGGAGGAGCATTATTATCAATTTTATGATAAGCCATAAAAGAATTTTACACAAGCAAGCCAAATAGATAAATAGATTTGTATTGAAAGTGATGTTTGATAAAATAAAAAGTGATTGTTGTCAAATGAATAAAACGACCATATCTCGAAATAGAATTTTAATTTTACAAAACAAAAGAGAATTTTTGAATATAATGATGTAAAATAAAAACATCCAAGGGATTGTCTCAAAAGTGTGTATTTTTGAATTATGCCTTAATTACCAAAAAGTGTAATTTTGAATTTCTGAAAATTATGCAAATAATTAGGGAAAACAAAAAGATTTTTTTGTTAAATATGTAAAAATTAAAAATAACCTCAAAGGAATTTAAAAATATAGTTGTTATGCTTAAGATATGAAACAAAAGGTGATTTGAAAATTAAGAGCTCTAAAGTGACCTAAAGGTAGAACTAACCATGAAACCCATAGAAATTTTTTGCGAGTTAGATTTATGGCAGATCATAGATGAAAATTAGGTTTAAATATGAAGATAAGATGATATTATGAACCCCGATGCAACTAGGTTTTAGGAATAGAGAAGAATAGGTCCGATAAAGAGAATGCAAGGTTCACGTAATGATTTAATGAAATATAAATCTTAATCGAGAGGATTGAGAACAAATGAATATAATAGTGATTTAATAAAATATGTATATTAAATCTAATTTTAGAGTCACAATAATGATATACAAAAGAATACAAATGCTAAGCACTCTAAAGATGCAACCGTGTAAACAAATGAGAGAGATAGAGCACTTAACTAATTTCCCCTTATCTCGACGTATGTCCGAATTGGAACAACCGATGAACAAGTTGGGTAGAGTGTTGGAATGCTCAATATAAATTTTGGAACTTACATACTTGGCCTAGACAAGGGTTCCTGGGTAGGGGTGAGGGCGCCTGACATAAGATACCTTTTGTAGGTTCATGTGACTGTAAAAAGTCGAATCTAATTTTCTTTATCTCACTAGGGTTTCGCTATCCTTCATTTTTGGTCACCTGTATGTCACTGAATGATCTCTAATTCACTGGTAACTTGCAAAACAAATGATATCCTACAAAATCATGAAACTACATCAAATTCTTAAAAAGAAAGATGCAAATGGGGAGTCAGACTGACCTTGGTGATCACTCAACAAAGTGAAATCGTGTGTATTTTATGTGCTTCACACATCATCTCGAGACTCCATGTACTTCTATGTGCTTGTGTGTGAAATCATGTCCTTAGGTTTCCCTCACATCAATGATGCCAAGATAGTGGGCTATAGCTAGATAAAATTCAAATGTGTGGGATGGAATTCATAACTTCCCCTCCTATGTAGTGTATATAGAGTAACAAGCCTAAAAATGTAGTCCCTTTGATAGTATGTAGATAAGATAGCCCTTGATAATTGCCCACCCTTATAATGGTATGTATGTTGTGTATATATAAGGATATCTTGCTTAAATTTTGACACTAGTGACATGACATTTTGACTAGGACCTTGGGATAGGAGTAAGAAAAATGAAGAGGCCTACCACAAATGTCAAAAATGTGAACAAGAACAAAGAGGATAGGAGTGCCTAGGGTGAATAGGAGCACCTGGCGGCGCTAGTGTCCAAATTGGGTGTTGTTTTCTGTAGATAACCGACAACAAATGTGAAGAGACCAACAGACAAGGATCCATATGACCTAACTAGAACTCGGGTACATAAGTGACACAAACGAGAGAGAAAGATGGTAGAAACAATCAAATAAAATGGATATACAAAGAAGTGTGTCACCAGTGAATAATTTTCTTACTTAATATCCATACATATAACAACATACTTGGTAGTATAGTAAAATAGTAATATGTGCGTGATTTTGTGTTTAACATTTTCCCCCATTTATGCTATTTGAATGAAATTCAAGTAGTGTAAAGGAAGTAAGGAACATACCTGTGAGAAGTCTGCGAAGCCCTATTGTAGAAGTACACACATAATAAGAACATATAGAATGATGAACCATGGATCAGTGTGTCAATCCATGTGGCATAAATAGAGATAGTGAACCTTTGTAAGGATAACTTAGAGAAATTGATGATTTGATTTAGAGAATTTGGATATTTCAAATTGTCACCGATGGATATTTGAAGGGGTGGGAAGTGATCGATTCCCAACCCGATTTTATAAAACTTTGATCAAGGGGGATTTGGGCATCCTATCACCGAGGAAGATTTCTAGAGAGATAGGTTTAGTTTTACCTCAATTTATGATGATATACTAAAAATTTCTAACCACCGTAGATGGCTAGAGAACAAATTTCGATCCATTTTCATCCATTTTGATCCATGTTTAGTTTTGTGTTGAATAACCCATATAGGAGCAGTATAGGAAAGGAAATGATGTCTCATTGCACCCAATCCCATGGATGTCGTGATTTATATAGTGTGCAATTTGTATAGTGCTAGATGGATTCCATGTTAGGTCATCAAGAAACGATGTAAAAATGATGCCCAAGTTAAGTCATCTGGGAAAGTGGTGATGCAAATCCCAAGTTAGGTCATCTAGGAGGAATAATGAAGTGATGTTGTACCAATCAATTGACTTGATTTGAATATTGAATGCTTGTTTTGAAATTTAATGTATGCGATAGATTACTCGTGGGGATTTTTTCCTTTTCCCCAAATTGGGTCATTAGGGGGAATGGATAGAGAGTATTTGAATAGACTAATTTGATTTGTTTCTTCACTTGAATAGTGATAATGGTGTCTTAAGAGTATGGGATGATTGAATAATATCTTGAGAGGGATTTTAGGGTGATTCCAATTGTATGCCCCTCTTTTAGAAAGGGGAGTGGTAGAAATAACGAGTGTTGAGCCGAAAGTAGATGTGAAATGGTGTCATAGTGAGAAAAATGTAGTATAGTAGATGTCACAAAATTGTGTCCATGTCAAGTTGAAAATGTTCCAGATTGGAATATAGTATTGTGGAATGTGTACAGTATAATGGTAGGATAAATACTAAACCAAATGCCACAAACAAGGAGGAAAATAGAGTAATGAAGCTTAAGATATGAGAAAAATCATGTGTGGTGTATTAATTAGAAGAACACGTGCAAATGGTAACCATAGTTAAAAGGAAAATTGAAGATTGACATATATAGTAATAGTGAAAGGTGAATAATAACTTCATTTGAACCTTGATTGATAGATAATTTTAGCTTTGAGCTTGCGAACATGCCACAAATTAGGGCAGCAAGGTTGACTAGGTTTGAGATGGTGGCGGTGGTCATGCATGTCACGGATGATGACGAGATGAGTTGATAAGAATGAGTATTTTTAAAAAATTATTGAAAATAGTTTGATTTTGTGTGAAATTGGAATTTTTTAATTTTTGGGCATTTCTAACTTGGGCGGGAGCAACCAAAGTGTTGGCGTCCTTTGGGACACCAGCGCCTGGGCCAGTGTTGGTAACTTTGCTCTATGCGCATGCATTCTCGCTCCTAAGCACTAGTGACCCATGAGGTTGTTTTGATGGCGAGAATGTGAAATAAATGGAATTTTATGACTTTTTACAAAGTATAACTAGTTGTTTTTACATATATAATGTGTTAATGTTGTAATTTTTTTGGTGTTTGTGTTGTGCCGAGGGATATTCATTCGAGGGAGTTCCACGGGGTTGACATTTGAGTACATTTTTGACTTTGGGCTTATCTAATGTAGAGTGGGACATACTAGATCGTATCAGCCTACGACATATAGTGAGATTCGGGGAGGTTCCACGTAATATGCCTATAATCACTGCATTGTGTGAGTGATGGTTTACAAATAATTATACCTTTTGGTTGCCTCTTTGGGAGTTGAAAGTGACCCTAGATGATGTATATCACATATTGTGACTACCATTTGTGGGCAAGAGAGTACAGTGTAACGTTCGTAGTGGATTCTCATAAGCGAGATGAGGGCAGCTTCATGGTGCTTTACAGAACATGGGTATAGACAGAGACCCATATCGTCTAGATGCCATATCGAGATCATGTGTTCTGCGATTGCGAACTTTATTATAATGATTATTGCTTCATTAGTGGAAATGGAGGGTGGTGGCATGTGCATCTTGTATAAGATGCATGATATTTTCATCATATAGAGGAGCACGGGATGAGGTTTGCATGGGTGCGATGTGTATTGGTGCATTTATGCATAGATCTATATATATGTACACAGAGGACCATGGTGGTGGGCTATGATCCATCACATTGCTACATGTATGGACCTATGAGTATATTGTTATATTGAGGCCACTCGATGGGCCACATGAAGATTGGGTGAGACCCGGTATATTTGTTATGAGATGGGTAGGTACCCAAAGTATGAGGTTACACACCACTACTTATGTACCTATGTTTTATCGGATAGGCCAGGGGCCATCATATGGAGGTTGATCGAGACTATAGTGGATGGCTAGAGGATGGAATAGATCTATGGTGTATTCGACATACTATGTGGTTGGAGGATCAATTCCCAAGGGTAGGTGAGTTGTTTTAGGAAGAGCATGTATCGTGGTATTTTGGTATGGATCGTGATGTGTCCCTAGAGCACAGACCCACAGGGAGCACAAACTAGTCCCTCTTGACTCGGATGAGGTAGATGCGTCCATAGAGCCGATATAAGTGGACAATGTAGGATGTAATCAAGCCTATAGCATGTGGTGAGTGTCACATTGATGGGTGTTATTGTTTCTATTTTTATAAATGTGGAGGATGCACCACTGTTAGAAGAAGAAGACAGGTAGGCACCTGCCCCCGATGGTGATGGCATAAAGAATGGCACTAGCTGAGCATAAGTACTATTTGTTGTTAGTTGTTGATTATCACATAGTTTTTAATTATGGTCACCATATGTAGTAACTAATACGGGGTTGATTGGATGGTTGCATGTGATGTTTATTGGTCCTTTATCATGGATTCATCAATATGCACGTTAACATAGAATGTACCTTAGGATGTTCTCGTGGGAGGTGGGATGCTGGGGTGAGTAGATATTATTATGGGAGAGCATGCCCATTTGTTTGAGCTAGTGGCTATATGTACTATTCTATTTAGTAAGCATGACAAGGCACGGTGGAGACTCAACAAGCTAGGAGGTCAGGAGGAGGAACCCTAACATAGGATGTGTTCATGGAGTATGTGGAATTGTAGGGTCAATTTACATAGCATTCCATCGAAGTTGGTGTTATTATGCAGGACATATGGAGAGATATAGGGGTCATGACCAATGACATATATTGTGTAGTGAAGTATCTAGTTCTAGAGCTCCCATAGTCGTGTATAGTGACAGTGATGAAGATGTATGACATATATGGTTGTATTGATGCATGGGGGCTTACCCCCAACAATTATATTTTTTAACTATAAGTTTTGATGATATACGTGTGTGTGTGTGTGTGTGTTTGTGTGTGGGGGTGGGTGATTGGCATTATTGTGTTGTGTTGTGTAGACACAAAATCACACACTTTGGGTAATTATCTAGTCCTAAATACATACTACTATTTATATGATTCATAAGTAAGAATAGTACTAATTAACCCATGTATTTGGCCACCTCTCATTGCTTTTTGTTACTACTTTAAGTCTTACATGTGTACTTCCTCGGTCTTCCTTTTTATTCTTCAGCATTTTTCATTCTAGAGACCAAAGACCTGCACTGTGATGTCGCGCTAGGTGACCTCGTCTAGTTTGGGTGCCCATGTCCTCTTTGTACTTTACTCACACTTTTTGGGTCCTTTCTAGCCATTTGAGCATATTATATTTTTGGTAGTCTTTTCGAGGTTAATTACAAAATTCAAGCAAGGGAATCATATAAATATAAAGTTATGTGATCATAATAAGGGACCAAGCACTAAGCATCTACTATCTCCACCTAAGGTTGCATCCATTAAGGCATCTAAGAGCTCCATTGCATCCATCTAGCTCCATCACAAGGGACACAAGGGATAGTTTTCTACATACACTTCATAGGAGGGAAGTTTATTTTATTTCATGCACACATTTACTACATTTCTTTACATCTAGCTACTTTCTCGCTATCCAAGTGTGACTGACATAAGATCAACCTAGGGCATGATTCCACATGCACACACATAGATAACTACTTTGGGTCTGAGATGTAGTGTAGTGCTTAGTTGTAAGTCCACCATTCGATGGTAGAGAAAATTCCTACCCCTCATTCTACATCTTTCTTTTTAGGATTTGATGTCTATTTGAGGGTTTTGTAGGTCTATCTTTCATCAGCAGTTTATTATGACTCCAATGACCATTGTGTGAATCCATAGTGACAAAATGTGAGCATTGGAGAACATCTTATGACCCTAATAATTTAGGTTTTCAAGCATTTCCACAGACTTACTTAGCACACAAAATCAGTACCCAGGCACCCGTAGGTGCCCCTGTCCCTCTCTAAGCATAGTCCAACCTGTTCTTTCTAGTTTTGCAATTTCCTAAGCTTCAATGTGATGATTAGTGTTTCAGCTTTCTCTAGTTTCCAGTCTTATACACCTTTAACAACATTGTGAATCAGCTAAGGCATCTTACCATTCTTTACACATTAGGGTTTTATAATTTATTGCTTAATTTCCTTTGATATGTTTATGTATTTCATTACTACATTTATTTATTGCTACTATAGCATTAGATTAGGCTTAGATCTTACGTTTTAGCTTAATCATGTTGATGTTCTTTGATATGTGATGTGATGATTGTTGTTCATATGTATATGTTTGATTTGCATTGCGTAAATGATTATATTGATAAATGGATGATGGTGTTGATAGGACATAGATAGGTAATGCTTGAAAATTTGATTGTATGTATGAATGAAGATGGATAATATGTGATAAATAGTAATGGATGTATGTATGAAATGAATAATGTGAGATAACAATGTGATTGAAATAGTAATAAGAATGTATGTAATCGCGTGTAAGTATGATGAAGAGGGGGAAGAAGAGTGATGCCCCCAACATATGTGTAGGAAAATGAGGTTCATTTATATAAGACCCCTCGACAATAAAGAATTAACCATAGAACAAGACTGTGTCATCGGGAAATTGTTTGACAAAGATATCATTAGAAAGATAAAACCTGAAATGTAAAGCATGGATGATGATGAATGTTATTATTGTAACATATCCCTCAACAATCATGTAAGAACCATAATAACACGAGTGCATCATTGGGTAGTGAGGTGAGAAAAAATAACCTACCAAAGATGAAGAGGCCTGCAAGGAGTGGTGGAAGCATGTGAAGTGGTGGTAGTATGAGTGTAAGATCCAAACTAAATGTCATATGAAATGGTGTCAATGATGGGAGATGTAGTGGTAAGAACCACGAGACGCCGACATCTTAGGAAGACAATGTAAAGTAGTAGCACTATGAGGCGATGGGATGATGTTGTAATGGATGATCAAGGTGGAGGACGTAGATGATTGATGATCTTAGGAGATGGATGAATGATGATCTTAGAAGTGGGTGGAGGAGACAAGTGAACCAAATGGAAATCATGCTTATGTGGAATTAGAGAAAGAGACTACTCACGAGAGCAAGAGCCAAAGGAAATGACACCCTTGTCTTCTAATTGTTGTAATTTTTCATGAAGGGCACAACATTCATTGTCATGATGGCCATTGATGCAATGGAAATTGCAATAAGGGTGATCACATTGGTGATGCAAGTAATGAGGAGGAGGATGTTGATTAGAGGGTAAGTGAATCAAGTGCTTATCAAGTAAAGCATGCAACACATCATGAGGCTTAGTAGCATGTGAGAAATATAATGGCTCCTGAGTAGGGGATGGGGAAGGCTTAGGTGGAGAGTGAAGCGGTGGCGAGATGAAGGATAGTTATGCGGTGGAGGGGATGGAACATTCTTACAAGGTGGATGAGATGGAGTCCTTGGAGGATGCTTAAAAGATGGAAGAGGAGAATAACTAGGAGACAACACAGTAGTAGAAGGAGTAGAAGGAGGATCTATAACATGTGCAATAATTAAATCTTATTCTATATCAATGACCTTATAACATAAAAGCATAAATGATTCACATGTGTCATATTGTAATTTTTATTTTAATGTAGGAATCAAGCCATGACAAAAGATAAATTTCTTCTCTAGATCAATAAGCTGAAACACTAACTAATGCATGCAATAATTGAAGCATAAAATGTAATCTAGAATATGTTCTTTCTTTCCTTGATGCAAGCTAGGTAAGTGATCATGTGTAACTTTAGGACCATTTTTAAGCATAAATCATCTAAGAAAATCATCTTCCATTTCACAATATGGACTAATAGATCCAAAAGGCAAATGAGTGTACCATTGAATAACATCATTAAAAATACTATGATGGAAAGCTTTTAGTAACAATCAATCATTCAAATAAGAAGCCATAGCTAAACGATAATGCTTAAGATGCAAATATGGATTGTCAATGCCATTGAAACATGAAAATGTAGGCATGATAAAATCCTTATGAAAATTTGAATTGTGAATTTTCTTTGGAATAGGATTTCCATGAAGAGAGTTATTATCAATATAGGCATAGTAGGATTTGATTTCAAGAATGGGAGATTAAACCTGAGATTACAAATGGCCAACAAAATGCATGAGTGATAAAATGTCATGTGAAGGAATCGTAGAAGATGTGAGAGGCACATTGAGAGGTTGAATCTTGCCATTATGAGTGATCATGAGAATGTGAGAAGAAGAAGCGGAAGATGAAGATGTTATGGGAATGATAGATGTAGATGCAGAATAAATAAGAGGAGGTATACTATGAGGAATAGAAGAGGAAACATGAATATCATCTAGAGAAGAAGAAGAGGAAAGAGGAGGAGAAGAACATGGGATATCAATAGAAATTCTAGCAGTAGAATTAGAAGAAACCATAAGAGGTGAACTAGTAGGATTGGTAGAATCACCATGAATGAAATTGGACACAACCTCCTCGAAGTAACAGAGAATGGAGTGGAAAATTCACATTCAACGGTATTAAAAGAAGTAACACCCTCACTAACATGTTCATGTTCAGAAGTATAATTAGCATCAGTATCAAACAAAGTTTCACATGTAATTATTTCATCAAGCGATCCATATTCATATAGAGAAGTAGGATAAGAACTATCATAAGATATATCTTTGTAATCAATGGAAATATTTCTAGAAGTAGAAGAAATATGAGATACAACTTTACATTCATCCTAACTAGCATGAGAAACATCATCATGTGCATGTACATTTTCATCATCATGATTTTTATCTACAGTAGCACAATCAAGACCAAGCATATAATCTATAAGAGCATCATCAAGTGTTGTAATAGAAATAGAAGAAGGTGGAGTAGCCTTGGTGACTATGGAAGAACAAGGAGTGCATCCAAAAAAATTGGTCTGATGAAACAATGCTTAGACTAGAGTTACATAAACTAGTAGGAACTTTGGGTTTGTTAGCAAGAAGCAATATTTGAACATTTTCATCAAATCAAGCATTTTGATAAAGATCAAGAAGTTCAGCCTCAACAACATCATCAAGGATAGGATTGATACTAACATGATGCATAGATTGCCTAGGAGAGGAAGATCTATTTTTAGCCATGAGGGTTTTGTTGATCTCGGGAAAGGAGTTCTAACGAGGGGTTCACCAAATGATTTAATAAAATATGAATATTAAATATAATTTCAGAGTCACTATAATGATATACAATAGAATACAAATTCTAAGCACTCTAAAGATGTAACCGTGTAAGCAAATGAGAGAGATAGGGCACTTATATGATTTTTGCTTATCTTGAAGTATGTCCGAACTATAACAACCGATGAACGGCTAGGTAGAGTGTTGGAAATGCTTGATATAAATTATGGAGCTTGCAGACCGACTTCGATAAGGGCATTTGGGTAGCGGCAAGGGTTCCTAGGCACATGATACCTTTTGTAGGCACTTGTGACTACGCAAAGAGTATTAATATGATTTACTTTGTGTCACTAGGGTTAATTTATCCTTCATTATTGGTCACATGTATGTCATTGGATGATCATCGAATTTGCTTTGTAACCCGCAAAATAAATTATATCCTAGAAAACCCCAAACTACATCAAATCCTTAAAATGAAAGATGCAAATAGGGAGTTGGATGACCCGATAGTCACCCGATAGAGTGAACTTATGACCGAGCACTATGAATACATCTCAGACTCCATTTAGTTTTATATGCTTGTGTGTGAAATCATGTCCTTAGGTTTCCTCGTTTCGATGACACCAAGATAGTGGGTTATATCTAGAGAAAATGCAAATGTGTGGGATGGAATTCAGAACTTCCCCTTCTTATGTAGTGTATGTAGAGTAACAAGACCAAAAATGTAGTCCCTTTCATAGTATGTAGATATGATAGCCCTTGATAATTTCCCGCCCTTATAATGGTATGTATGTGTAACAAACCATTACAAAAAAACCTTGAGGCATTAGTTAAATCCACACATGAGGATCATAATATCCCACCACACTTCATTATCCTAGACCCTAGGCTAGATTTACACCTATATAGAGGGACCATGCCCTACCATATAAGATCTAAGGGTGAACATTTCAATGTCAATGTAGCCACCCGTGTCGAGACTTAAACCTGGTGGTTGTTTTGATACCAAACGTAATGAACCATTACACCAAAACCTTGAGGTATTAGTGAAATTTGCACATGATGATCATAACAATATGTTGTGTATATATAGGGATCTCTTTCTTGAATTTCGACACTAGTGATGTAACATGTCGATTATGACCTCGATATACGAGTAAGAAAACCGAAAATACTAACCACAAATGTCAAAAATGTGAATAAGAACAAAGAGGACAAGAGCACCCATGGTGGATAGGAACGATTGGGTGTTAGCATCTTGAGCTAACTAAAGAAAAATGTGAAGAGACCAACAGATAGGGATCCCTATGACCTGACCATAATTGGTTACGTGTCACGAAGCAAGAGAGAAAGAAGATAGAAACAATCAAAGCAAATAGATGGACTAGGAAGTGTGTCACCGGTGAATACTTTTCTTACTTAAGATCAATACATATAACACCATACTTGGTGGTATGGTAAAATAGTAATATTTGTGTGATTTTGTCTCTACAAATAGTAACAAGCAAGATCTATCATGTAAGAAACAAACAAGTGTAAACAATAGTGATATAAGAGTGACTTAGCTTGTATTCAAATATCTAGACTGATTCTAGGCTAGAAAGTGAGTGGAACAAGCTAGATATGGATTGAGTAAGCTTCATCTAGAAAATTGGAATCTAAAAATTTATTGGATAGGACTACCTAGATAAGGACATGAGCTCCCAAGCACTAGTTTCTAAGTTGGGAACTAGTGTCCTAACAACAACTTTGGATTTGATCTTTTCGTGGTCCGAACTTGTATTCTTCCCTCACTCTTTATCACTCTAACTTCATTGTAGGGTTTCATTGTCACACATGAACTTATAAAACAAACCCTAGCTATCTACATAATACTCAATCAAACATTAGATGAAATAAATAATTCATATTCTTGATTCAAACTGACCTTGGCAGTCATCCCAATGTGATTGTCACTGAGCGTTGCACTACATTTTAGACTCTATGTAGTTCTAGTGTGTGTGTGAGTGATTGAGTTATGTCCCTTGAAGCTAGGTTTCCCTCATTCTAGTCACACCGAGATAGTATGTTATAACTAATTTCCCCCCAAGATGAATGTGTGAAATGGAATTCAAAAACAACCCCTCTTATGTAGTGAATAATGCAATCCTTGAATGTTTTTTTTTTCCAAGTAGTAGATAGTAAGTAATATCCCAAATTGTCCCAAAGCATAATAAAAGTGAGTAAGTCATGTATATATATATATATATATATATATATATTTTCCTTGTTTAAGTTTTTCCGTTGACAACTAAAAGGACAACCTAAAGTGACGAGTAGTAATTTAGAAAAGATAACAAATGATGTGGCATTTCAAATTTGAGAAAAGGAGGTAAAAGGACATATACACCCAAAAGGCATAGTAATGCATGGGGGCTCTTGTCCCAAATGAATGGTAGTGGCTAGGATGCTCAAAGTATAAAACAAAAATACATAGCTAAGTCGCATGTTGTCCAAATTTTCACAAGTAAAGTGGTTGTTTAAGAGAAGTAAATGACAAGAGTATCAAAAGGATAAAGCAATGTAAAAGCAAAACAAGTGTTGTTAATTCCTATTTTTCTTGCTTATGAATCATGCATATAATATCATACTTAGAGGTGTGATGTAAGTAGTATGTACTTGATTTTGTGTCTACAATAAGAAATATCTATCATACAAAATACACGTAAGTGTATGAAATAATAAGATAAGAGTGAATTAGTTTTTATTCAAAGATATTGACTATTCCAAACCTGGGAACTGGTGGAGCAAGTTGGATCTGAACTAAGAAAGCTTTTGTAGAGAAAAAATATCTAAAATTATTTCAGATAGAACCACCCAAAGGAGGAAAATACCTCCCCAAGTGCAAGTGTCCGAACTGGACACTAGTGTCTTGGAATTAACTCGATCTGATATTTTTAAGGCCTAATAATGTCTTCTTCCTTTCACTCTTTGTCACTCTAGATTCACTGTAGGGTTTCATTGTCACACCTGAACCTAAAAACAAACCCTAACTACATGCACAAGGCTCAATCAAACATTATATGAAATAAATAATGCATATACTTGAGTTGGATTGAGCTTGATAAATACCCAAATGTGATTGTCACCAAGCACTACACTACATTTAAACTAATTTTCCCCTAAGATGAATGTGTGAGATGGAATTCAAAAATAGCCCCTCATATGCAGTGAATAATGCAGCCCAAAATGCATTCCTTCAATATTGCTCTTTGCACAAGTAGTAGATAGAAAGTAATAGCCTTTGAATTGCCCAACCCCTAAAAATAATGAGTAACACACACGCATACACACACACACACACACAAATGGTTCCCTTGTTTAAATTTCATCATTAAAAACTAAAAATGACAACCCAAAGTGATATGTAGTAATTTAGAAAAATAACAAGTGATGTAGAAATTTCAAATTTGAGAAAAGGAGGGAAAAGGATAAAAGCAACCAAAGGAAACTATAACACTTGGCCACTCCTATTCCTAATGGGCGATACTACCCAAGATGCTCGTAGAGGATAATGCTTTAATTTAAATGAAATTAAATCTTATTTCGAGTAACTTCTATGACTACCGATATAAAAATGATGTTATACACCTATATAAAAATGCTAAGTACCCAAACAAGGTAGAACTCTAAGAAAAAGAGAGGGATAAATGAATTAGCTGATTTTCTCGTGTGATTAAGAGACAATCAAGACTATGTAGCTGTTGGATCCGACTAGAAATGATGCGACAATGGTCGACAGAAGTTCTCGGGACTCGTAATCGTGTTGTACAAGAGCACACATGGGAGGATAGGAGTGCTTGGGTGCTAGTGTCTAATTTGGGCACTAGTAACTATAAAAATATTTAGGATATGCCTTTTTATAGGTCTAAAATTCTTTGCTCCAATATTTTATTTGTCACTCTGAATCTTCTATTAGGGTTTCAATGTCACATGTAACCCGTAAAGAACCCTCTTGCTATCTACACAAGCTCACAAACACATTATATCTGAAATTAAAATACAATATGTGAAGTCGAACTAACCCCTACAAATCACCCAAATAGTGAACTTAGTACCAAGCACTGCACTACGCTCCAAACTCCAAGTAGTTTTGTGTCTTGTTTGTGAAATAGTGTCTTTGGGATTCCCTCATGCCAATGATGCCAAGATAGTGAGTTATAACTAGCGTAGATGTAAATGTGTGATATGGAATTTAGCACTTCCCCTTCTTATGTAGTGTATGTAACTCAAAAATGTGGTCCCTTGTGATAGTATTGGTAGTATATAGATGATGTAGTCTCTTGAGAATTGTCAACCACAATAATAGTGTGTATGTTGTGTATATATATGAATCTCTTGTTTGAATTTCGACACTAGTGACACAAAAGGATGACTATGAACACGAGATAAAGATAAGAAAAATAAAAAGGCTGACAAAAATGTCAAAATGTGAAATAGAAATAAAAAGCACAGCAGAACCTAGAATGGACATAAGCATTTGGGTGCTAGTGTCCATAGTGGGCACTAGTGTCATGGGATAAATGAAAGAAAAATGTGAAAAGACAAACAGACAAGGATCCTTGTGACTGGACTAGAAGTGGATAAAGAAATAAAAAATGTTAGAAGAGAGTCACAATAGAAATAAATCAAAGAACATGGATAGACAAGAGATGGTGTCACCAGTGAATACTCTTCTTACTTAAGATTCATGCATATAACAACATACTAACGACATAGTAAAATAGTAATATGTGTGTGATTTTGTGTCTAAATTTTCCCCCTTTATGTTATTTGAATGAAATTCAATTAGTGTACAAGAAGTAAGGAATATGACTATATAGATTCTAGAGAAGTCGTATTGTAGAGTGTATATAGAATGCAAAGTCTTGTAACGTGGCAAATCATGGTTTAGAGTTTTGATCCACATGGTGTAAAGGGAGGTACCAACTCTCCTAAGGAGTGACTTGGAGAAATATTTTTAATTTCATTGGAGATGTTGGATTTTTGCAAAAGGTGATAGAGGGGTAGGGAGTGATCAATTCCCAACCCAATTTGTAAATAATTGAAGGATTTGGGTTTCCTACCACTAGAGGAAGAGTGTTGGGGAGAGAGGTTTATTTTCTCTCCTTCCATGATCTGCATCCCCAAAAGGCCCTATCATTGTAGATGGATAGAGACCAAACTTAGTTCCATGTTTAGTTTTGTGTAGTTCTTGATTGAAGAACCCATATAGGAGCAGTATAGGAAAGGAAATGATGTCTCATTTCCCCCACTCCTATAGTAATGGGTGTTCTAATTTGAATAGTGTTGGATGGCTTCCAAGTTAGGTCATCTAGAAGTGATGGTAATGTAATGTGGCTCCCAAGTTAGGTCATCTGGGAGTGATAGTAATTGTGATTATTGCATTGATTGATTGACTTGAGTGATAGTAGTTGATTAAATAATATGTATTTAGAAAATTACTCATGGAGAGGTTTTGCTTTTCCCCCATATTAGGTCATTTGGGGGATAGATTTGAAATAGTAGCAAGTATTGATTGTTCATATAGAATAATTGTAAGTTTGTTTGAATAAGATCAGAGAAAATTGTGATAGTAATGTATTTGGAATGTCAATTGATCATGTTGTATACTTGGAGGGATTATAGAATGATCCTCGATTATATGCCCCACCTTTTGCAAAGGGGTGAAGGTTGGAGAAATAAACACTAAGCCAAAAGTGAGGTTGTAGTAGCAAATGAGAGATAGCGTAGGAGAAATAGTAGTATTTGGAAAAGAATGTGTATGTGTTATGTAAGGCATGTGCCGATGTGAATTTGGATTGGTGAAAATTATATAGTGTGGTACTAGAGGAAACTATGATTCGTATGGCACAAACAAAGAGAAAAATGGGGTAACAATGCTCAATATATGAGTGAAACCATGTGCAATGCATTATAGTGGTAAGTCGTAACTATAGTATATCGTAAATTCAAATTACTATAAATAGTAATATGGAAAAGTGAATAGTAATTTTATTTTTACCAAGAGTGTTTGAGATTTTAGATTTAAGCTTGTAAAGATGCCACATATTAGAGCAGCTAGTTTGACAAGATTTGAGAGAGTAGCTTGATAGTCTTGGCTTCACAGACAACCGAGGAGATGGTATTTGTGGCTATTTTTAGAATTTTTGTCAAAATTACTTGATTTGATGATTTTTAGTAAAAATTAAATTTTTGGAATTTCGACTAGTACGGAAGTGGATAGGGTATTATTGTCCTTAGGGACATTAGTGCCCAGTTCTTGGTGCTAGTGACTTGCTTTTGGGTACTAGTGACCTACTTATGGGCACTAGTGAACTACTTTTGGGCACTAGTGACCTACTTCTAGGTGATAATGTCTAGAGGTTTTAGCACTATTTTGTGAAATGTGTGTATGTTGATCAATTTCAAGTCGTTATGATTGATTTTGTAGTATGTCAACATGTTTTTTTTATTATTGGCAAATAGTTTTTTGAAAGGGACTATACCCTTGAATACAAAAGAAGGCCTGAGAGCCGGAATAAGAGTGAGAAACAGAGAGAATGGATCAAGATCCAAGTGTTACAACGAAGCTCCAAGTAGCTCAGAAACAGCTACTCAACCGAGACAAAACAGCAAAACAACAGCAAAAAAATAGCAAACCGACCGCAAAGAAACAGCAGAAAAACAACAAAAATCAGCAGAAGCTCCCAGAGCTACTTCTTGGTAGCTTTATCGATACTGATCTTGATTTTCTTCCAGGCATGAAACATACCCAAAGCAGTCATATGGGCAGCATCAGTCTTATCAAGCTCCTCAATGGTTCTTTTGCTTTCTTTTTCGTTGCCCCAAAGTGCAGCCGGGACACCGCTGAGGTTGGAAACACTTTTGGCATGGCCCTGGATGAACTCCTCAATCGCCCTAAAGGCTACAATGTTGTAATCATGTCTAGTCTTGGCCTTTCCTAAGCGGAAGTCTAAGGAGGTCACTTTGCATGTTAATAGTGTGATTTTGTTGTTTTTTTGGTGTTTAGTAGAGAGATATACACCTAGAGAGTTTCAAAATTTCAGGTGGGCCATCATTTAAGTACATTAATTGCATTGGCGTTGTCAAATGCAAAGTGAGATATATTAGACTATGTCATCTTGTGGTACATTACTAGACTGGGGGAGATACCCCATTATATGTCTTTATTGACAACTTTGTTTGAGAGATGGTGTGTAAATACTTTTACATTATGGATGCCTATATGTGAGATGATTGTGACATTAAAGGATGTATATAGGATAATGTGGTTTCCTATTATTGGATACATAGTTCGAGATCATACCCGTATTGGATGCACGTAGTCAAACGAGGGTGGCAAGATGGTATTTCACAAGGTCTCATGTATAGGTCAAGACCCATATTAGTTTGGATGTCATTGTGAGATCAAGGGTTCTACGATTGTCAAAATTTATTGTAGTGGTATTGGCTTCCTCGGTGGCTATAGAGGCGAGAGGAGTTGGGATTTTTTACCGGATGCATTATATTTATCATAGTATAGAGGATCATGGTACCAGATTTACATGGGAATGTTGTGTGCTAGCCCCCTTATATAAGGAAGTGTACATGTTTACACATGAGGATCATGATGGTGGCATAGGATTGATGACTTTGTTACATGTATGGGCATATGAGCATATTGTTATTAAGGCCAATTAGCGGGCCACGGGCCGATTGGGCTCGGCTAGAGATTTTTACAGCTAGATGGGTAGATACCCACAGTATGAGGATGGGTACTACAATGTATAGGTCAATGATAGATCAAGTGGGCCCATGGGCCATTATATGGATACCATACAAAGATTATGGCAGATGGGTGGAGGAATTTATGGATATGCAGTGCATACAATGCACCATGTGGTTAGAGGATAGATTCCCATGGGTAGCAAAGATGTTTCGGGGTGATCGAGTATCTAGACAATTTGGTATAGTTCCCGATGTTCCCCATGAGGCATATATATGGTGTCAATATACTAGGTCCACGAGGCAACTAGGGTCAAGGATAGTCCTAAAAGGAACACAGATAGTGCATCCATGACCAAATGAGTCATATTTGGCCATAGGGCATATATGGGTGGATGATGTGGGGTGCACACATGGATATAGTTAGTGGTGGGTAGCACACCAATGTGTGTTTCTATTTCCATTAGTCATAGATGTGGCCAGTGGGCCGACATTTGGAGGAGTGGAGGGCCGAGAACCCACCCCTAGAGGGATGATGTAGCAATGGCAAGAGCATAAAATAACTACTAATTATTTTTGTGTGTCATTTGTTGATTGTTTCTTGATTGATATAATGTATGAATGAAAAGATGTGTAATAACTAAGGTTGTTTGTGTGATTACAGGTGATGCTTATCGGGTCGTTGATTGTAGATACTTCCGTACACACGATGACATAAAATGTGCCTCTGGATGTGCTCATTGGTGGAGGGATGCTAGATTGGTAGACGTGATTGCATGGGAAAATATGCCCATTGATTTAAGTTGATGCTTATAGCATCGGCCACGTGTATAGTGTTTTTGAGTGAGCATGATGAGTCTCATGCAGATAGATAGAGAGTGAGAGAGGTCATAGGAGGAAGATGCCTAACATAAGATATATTTGCATGATATGTGGATTTGCAGAGCTAGTATGCAGAGTAGATATCGGAGGTTGTTGGGTTACGAGGCATCTTAAGAGATATAGAGGCCAAGATTAACGGCGTATAGTGAGCAAAGAAGCTTCAAGTTTGTGATCTCCCACAATCAGATAGTAGGATGATAGATGATGATGATTTTATATGACGTATTGATGCATGACGGCTTTCCCCTTAGTGATTGTATATTGTAACTATGATACGACGAACACACACACACACACACACACACACACACATGTTGTTGACATTGTATTTGGTTTTGATGTGCATTTTATATGATGTGATGATTATGATTTGTACTTGGTATTGAGTGTTTAAGTTGTTAGATTCTATGTGCATTGTTAGAATGGTTGATTTAATAGATATTATTGATTATTGATATTATTGATGATGTGGAAAGGATTGTTGAATAATAGAAGCGAGTAAGATGTGTAAATGAAAAGAGTGAATAATATAGCATATGATAAATAAAAATGTATGTATGTGATGCAAAGTGGTATGTAAATGTTTTGGTGAGAAAATTTGTCAGTTGGGAAAATTAGGTGTCTCCACCAATGTTCACGGGCTATGCCCCTCTACATTGAATGGTGCAACTCCCATTATTGAATGTGACTAATCTAATCCTAAACTAAATACTAGAGGTCAGCCCAAAAAGAACAAGGATCACATAGGGACACTCCACTACACCTATGGACAAGTGTTTGTATAGGGTACAAGGGAGGAAATCACAGCAATGAGGGGGGAGGAGAGAAATTAGGGAAGGAAGGCTCTGGTGTGAGTAGGCCAATTACAAATTTCATACCCAGTAGCTAGAGTGTTTCAACATTCAATATAGAAGAAATCGACAATGAAGCTATTTAGTGAGATAGAAAAAACCTCAAACACCAAATTATTAGATTCAATCTATTAAAGATGCAAATTTATTTTGGGATCACTATTCTTGCAAAGTGCATAAAGAGAGAAGTAGAAGAATACAAGAAAAGGAGAATAGAAGAAATGTAGTGTTTAGGGTTTTTTTAAGAAAATTATGTAGTTGAGGTTGTGTGTGTCTCACTCCTTGTTGGGGTTTTGTGTTTGTTGGAACATAATGATTAAGTGGTCTAGCCAACCCTTAATGTATATGGGTCCATCACTAATATATAGGTTAATATTTAATAATATGAAATATTTCTATTTCTATTATTAAATATGCTAACCTAGGTATATACTTTAGGTTAAATATTTAATATCATGAAATAATTATATTTCTAATATTAAATATTATAAACCTAGGTGTATGTGTCAACCATTTTAGGTTGAAAAGGTGGGTCGGGAGACATACCCGATCACCTTATATAAAAAGGACTTTAGGTCCTCATTTGATATATTCGGGAAATATATCAAAGGTGTGCAAATCAAGTGATTTGGTTTTACCCTTGGTAAATAGGGTTTCAAAGGAGGAGGTGATCTTACTGGATGTAAAATAAGTTCTCTAAAGTAAAAGGTTATTTTCAAAGTGGTTTTTACCCTATTGGGGTTTTCCACTATAAATATTGTGTCACCTATGTTATTTATTTCCTATAAGTATTTCTTTATTTACTTATGTTATGATGTAATCTTTATTTAAATATTTATTGTAACATTATGTAATATGTAAGTTGATTAAATCCGTATTTATTAGAATCCTCAAATTTTAACAGTGTTAGCTAAGATGTTTTATCCTTTTTGGGCCCTTGTTGGATTTTGGGGTTGTTCTTGTGCTGACTGCTATTGGATCTATATATGTACTTTGGGTTTTTTGGTCCCCCCAAAACCAAATAGTTACCTAATCTAAAAAATGTAGCTTTTATTTCATGTGTAGTCATGAGTACAAAGCTTCAATCAATATACAACAATTCACAATTGCTACAAAAATCACTAACTTTCAAGATCCTTTGGAATGGAGAAGCCATCCCAATTTATACCTATGTGAATTGTCCTCTCACCTCCCTCACATAACTCTCTATGTTCCACATTCAACTTGTGACCATTCGTTTTCCATTAAAAATATAAATTAAGTATTTCTCTTATAATTTTGAGAAAATACTTTTACAATTTCAAAATATGTCACTTAAGTGAATAGGAAAATATACAATGAGTATGCCCAACGAAGAATTAAAAAGGAGAGAGGAGAAAGAGGGAGAAAGAGAGGAGGAAGGAGAAGAGAAGATTCGAGCATGAATTAAGATGCCTCTACCTTTTTTATGAATATCAGCTCCACTTGATGAACCGATGAAATGCTCCAATGCAGTGATGAACTCTAGATCTTTGAACACTTTTACACCATGAGAAACCTCCTTCTGAATGATCAACAATTGTAGCCCATTAGGTACATTGAGTGAAGAAGCGAGAAGCACTTGATCACTAGACTACTGTAGATAATGAAGGATGTCCTCCCACACTTGAAAAAATCATGACTAAAGAAGTTGAAGATGGAAACCAACCCCTGATGACCTTCCGCACACTATTACACTGAAGGGAAACTCCAATTAAATTCACTTTGAACATTTTTCCCTTTGAAAACTCTTGAAATGATGAACTTCTACACCTTTCCTGGATACACCGAGAAGAGAAATGATGAACAATTGAGATGAATACCACCAAAAACACTAAGAGATAACTCCCTTATTAAGAAAACCTTTTGATCCCAAAGACACTTAGAATGGCCTTTGATGCAAAATTGACAATTTCTTCATTTTGATGCTTTACGCTCATCGCATCAGAAATGGAGTAATTTTCTTAAAACACGAATGGGAAGATTTTGTGAGTACTTGGACCAATAGGGGATGTGTGAAGTACTGAAATTTGATTGATTAAGGCAAAATGTAAATACACAAGCCTAATCTAATTGCAAGATTGATGTAAATAAATAATAAATTAAGTACAACAATTTACCAAAGTAAACTAAGCAATAAATAATGAAAACCTAATTACAAAGAGAGGGTAGAAAGGATTAGATGATTTTCATATTTCTAGAGAATGCACACATTTGTAAACTGGAAAAAGATGAAGCAATCGACTATTGCACCGAACTCAAGAAAATGTAGAACTAGATGAACAGATTTGGATTGGGGCACCTGGGTCAACAGAAATGCTCAGAAACCCTCCTCCAAGGTTTTGCAAGGTTTTCACCTTTAGTATCCTTTAGTCACTCTAAGGTTGCACCAAGATTGTTGAGGTCATTGTAAACCTATAATAAAGAATGAACCTATAAAACCCTCAAATAGACATCAAATCCTAAAAAATAAAGATGCAAAATGAGGGGTCGATTGTCCTCAACTGTCACAATGGTGAACTTACGATTGAGTGTTGCACTATATCTCAGACCCAATGTAGTTCTTTGTGTGTGTGTGTGTGTTTGTGGAATTGTGCTCTAGGGTATTCTTGTTCCAGTCACACTTAGATAGCAAACAAGTAGTTAGATGTAGAATGTAATAAATGTGTGCATGGAATAGAATGAACTTCCCTCCTATGAAGTGTGATGCAGAAAACTAGCCCTTGTGTCCCTTGTGATGGAGTTATATGGATGCAATGGAGCTCTTAGATGCCTTGATGAATGCAACCTTAGGTGGTGATAGCTAATTCTTAGTGTTTGGTCCCTTATTATGATCAAATAACTTTATATTTATGTGATTCCTTGAATTTTATAATTAACCCCTTACAGAAAAGGCTTACTACCAAAAAGATAATATGCTCAAATGGCTAAAAAGGACCCAAAAAGTGTAAGTAAAGTACAAAGAGGATAGGGGCGCCTGACAGGATGGGGTGCCTGACATCGGCGTCCTACTAGGCGGCGCTGGTGTTTAGGATGACAAATGTCGAAGAGTAAAAGGTAGACTGGGCAAGTAAGGACCTATAAGACTGAAAGTAGGAATAGAAGGCAAAGAAAGGTTACCAAAGACATGGGTTAATTAGTACTTTTATTACTTGGGAATCATATGAATAGTATTATGTAATTGGGACTAGATAATTAGTGTGTGATTTTTATCTACATTTGCCCCCACTTTATTTTGGTGAGTTGAAAGGTTGGTAGCATAAATTAGTTAGAGATGCATGCACGATAACCATGTAGATTGATTATGCAAGCATGCTTTGAGGATTAGGAAAAGCATGTAATGATAAAAATGTGAAGCATGGATGCTAAGAAGGAGATAGGGCAAAAAGTGATGAAAATGAACCTAGGGAGGAAAATGCATGTGTATATGTCGTGATGTACCTATTGTTGATGTGGATGTTGTTGTTGTGATGATGTGGATGATGACATTTTTGGTGTTGACTACCGCTTCCCATACGATGGACATGCAAAAGAGAAGCTAAACAAGTAGTCAAATACGCATGTATATGTGTAAAAAGCATGTAAAGGAGTATGTAAAATAAAAAAATGTGAAAAAGGAACATGTACACCTGATTCATGATGAGGAAAGAGTGTAGAAAGGATCTTGTACATGATTTCGATGAGTGAGTTTTTTTGGGAAATATCATGCCAATGAAATGGAAGAAGTGTAGGGAGAATAGTCTGGTGTCATCCTCCAATCCTTTAACTATTTCCCACAATGTAGAACACCATTGTAAATGGTGTGTATAAATGCATGTGCTAAGGACCATATGCCCTATTAAAGTTATTGTGTAAATGCCTAGTGCTAAAGGAATCTCTTACCTATCAAAAGCCTATATGACATGCCGAAAACTATGTAATTGTCCCCTATTACTGGCACCCAGGGAAGGTCATTATGCTAAGGACCCAAGTATGATTCTGATCCCTATCTGAAACTGAAAGTTGTGATGTACCGTTTTGTGTTGTGTATAACTTTGTATGGGGTTATTGATTCACCCAAATGATGCCCCCTTGTTTGGGGTGCATGCGACATCACTTGAAGGAGTATGCAACCCAAAGAAGGACCGACCACTGTGCTGAAATTGTGCCCTGCATAGGGGAAGGGAATGTGCTTGGTATAAACCAAGGCACAGTAAACATATGGCGAGGAGATATGTGTTAGTATAAGTAAGCATGCAAGTAAAATGTAAGCTAATAGACAATGTGTAAGCTAAGATGTGAGTAAACATGAAAGAAGAATATGTAAACCACAAAAAGAGGGTTGCAAACATGGTACACCACTCATGATGTCACAAGAAAATCAATGTCATAATGGCTGCAAGCAATCAAAGAACAATCGAGACATAGGAAAAATCTTGTTAACAATGACAAGCAAAAGCAAATAATGTATCGATAAACATGGAAGCAAGTATTCTTGCATAGCAAATGTTGCAAATGAAGTACCCATTAGCACTTTAGAAAGATAAAAAGTATGTCAAATTGTATATAATCGAGAAAATAGTGTGCTATGAAATAAAATGAAGCAATAACACCTATAATGTATGAAAGCGGATATCCCCAGAACCTCTATGGGAAAGGTACTAATTATTGCACCAAAGCATCCATGTTGTGTGTAATAGATCTGTAGAATCTGCTATCACAACTAGAAAGGAAGTGAACATGCATGTGTGTATGATAAAGATAATGACATATAATATATTTATCTAGCATGTGTAATAAGATGAACATGTAATAAGTAAATGTAAGAAAGAGTAAATGCAACCAAGATATGTAGTATGTTGTGAATGAGGTGGAATGGAATGCAGTGTAAATTATAGAAACATCATGCCCCCAAGTGGATGTGTATGTATGCAATGAGGTTCATTTATTTATGCCCCCTCAAAGAATCAAGAATGAACCATAAACGAGAGTGTGTCATTGGGAAATGGTTTGAATGATGTGTTGTCATGTGTTAAGAAGAGTTGATGAATGAAGTGTTGATTGTAGAATGATGTGTAGATGATATTGAATGTAACATATGGATGAGTAATCATGAAGTTGTAGAATAAGGTGATGATTTATCCTAAATTGTATATCACGAGGTGCGTGAGTAGGATGTCAGAAAGCGTGATGATGTAGCATAAAGCATATATCACGAGATGAATGAATAAGAAAGCTAGAAGGGGTGATGATTTAACATAAAGTGTATATCATGATATGTGTGAAGAAGGCACTAGCTAGGAATGTTGCATGGTAATAGGATTGAATGATTAAACATGTGATTTTGATGAGGTCCATTTGATATGTATACCCTCAGTAGTCGAGTATGGACCATGGGAATAGAGTGTGTCAACGGGTAGTGAGTGCAGTGCATATAAGTAGATGAGTAAGATATGTAGAATGTGTAGTAGATGTGGTTATGAGAAGATGTAATAGGTCTGTGACATCTAAAGCATGTAATGTGTAATTTGGGATGTATAGTGTGCAAGGAAAGATGTGTAAATTATATAAGTGTGGAAGTATGAAAGCGCATGTGATGTCGAAGATGCGGGAAATGTAAAATGTAGAATAATGTAGTGTGTAGAATGTGTATGATGTATGGGTGTATGAATCACATAGTGTGGATGATGCATAATATATGGAAGATTATATGTGTAGAAAAGTGTATGATGTGTAAAGATGTGATGTATATTGTCAATGGTGCAGTGTGTGAGGTTCATGTATATAGGATGCCCTCAACAGTCAAGTGTGAACCATAGCACAAGAGTGCATCATAGGGAAATGATGATATGAGTGTGTGTCAAGATGCATATTCTAGAAGTAAGGTGTGTAATAAGGTGAATATAAGACGTGTGTTGATATTAGGGGTAGGGGATGAAAGAAATAGGAGTGATGATCTGTGATGCAAAATCACAGCACCCCTTGATGTTGATCAGATTTCTAGTTTGATCATGCTAGCATCCAGTGTGATTGCACAACATGGAATCCTTTCTCCAAGTGTGGGACTTACAAAAATGAGAAAGGAATCTCCGAAAAGGTTTGGTTCCTATTCCTCTGCTTCGAGATGCACACAAAAATGCAGAGGGTTTACTCAAAACCTAATCTAATCTTGTCAAAGAGAGACAGGTAAGAAGATGCATAAAAATAAACCTAAGCTAACAGAGGTGATGCACCGAGGAATGAAGAACACCTATCTTGCCAATAAACACAGACCATTCAAATGTGATGCAAGATCATGCACAGATAACAAAATTTGCAGTGAAAGACCAGGAGGATGCAAATGAACACAGAGAGGGTTGAGAATCATCCACAGACATGCATTACTTGCTCCAAAGATTGATACAATACACTACAAAATGCCAAGAGGCAGAGTTGCATTACAGTTTCAAATGGGAGGTTCGAACTCCACAAATTTTCCTGATAAAGAGAAGAAGGGAGGAGCAAAACAGGAAATGTTCGACCTTTAGAAAGAAGCCCCTCCTTACAATATATAGGAAGAATGAGAGAGGGAAGAGAGAGGAAATCCAGATCTACCCCAACCACTTCTAGGTTGCATTTAACTCATCTCATTATGGTAGAAGTGGCGAATCCTGGCAAAATGGCGGATCGTCTAGCAAACGGCAACCTGTCTCGCTGCATTAAAGTTGGTTGTTGAAACGTCACTTCTGTCTATTATTACGTGCAAAGGCATTTCTCAATTTTCTCACTCCAAACTAAACCAAAATGCAATATTGACCCCGAAATTGTGCAGATAATTTCTCCATCTTTCCATTGATATAAAGAACGTGAAAATCTGAGCTCTGGATCGAAAGATATGGCGATCTGAAGATTTAGGGCAAAAACAGGCAAAAATCGGCGGGAAAATATTTGAGTTTTTCCCGCGCTCTGCCACTTGGATGACACGTGTTGGACTCTAATTCATCCACGGGTTCATTCTCTGAAAATTCCTTTCGGGCCTTTAAACTTGGACACGTGGCACTATTTCATTGGTTCGGGCCTGAGGGGCGCACTTGGCAACTTTTCAACCTTCTGACACGTGGCACGTTCTGATTCGTTGGTGGCTCTTTCAGATTTTCACGTCCCACACGTCCCTTGCGTACTTTTGGCCTGGCTGTCCCAAACTACCTGGGACAAAAATCTCCGAACCACCCGATTCGGGCTTCCTTGTCCTCTTTGCGGTGAAGACACGTGGCAAGATTTGATTGGCTCTCGGCTCTTTCGGCTTTTCACGTCCCTCGCGTACTTTTGGCCCGGCTATCCCAAACTGCCTGGGACAAAAATCTCCAAACCACCCGATTCGGGCTTCCTTGTCCCTCCTTGTGGTGAAGACACGTGGCAAGATTTGATTGGCTCTCGGCTCTTTCAGCTTTTCACGTCCTTCGCATCCTTTTGTCCCAACTGTCCCGACGAAAGTTCCCTGTTTCGGCCGATCCGGGTGGTTCGCGTCCTCCGCGTACCTTTGTCCCAACTGTCCCGGACTGTCTGGGACAAATTTCTCTGAACCGCCCGAAATGGGCTAACTGTTTGCTCTCGGCCGCTTCGCCTTTTTACGTCCTTCGCGTCCTCCACGTACTCACGGCCCGGCTGTCCCAAACTACCTGCACAACAGTTAGTCAATTTTTTCACCTTCAACCGGTTTTCCCTTTCGCGTCCCCACGGCCCGGATGTCCCTTTGCTACGCGGACTGCGTCCCGGTGGTTTTTCAGCCGATTCGGGCCCCGACGTCCCAACTGTCCCTAGTGCCGCCTTTAGTTGATTTTCTCGTATTTTCAGCCTCAAGCCTGGCTCTTTGCAACTTTTTTACATACTTGTAAAATGTTGGGTTTTCTTCTTGGATAGGAGGGTTAGAGAGAAACCGAGGGGACCCCAGAAACATGATTTCAGGCCTTGAATCATTCTACTTGCTCGGGACTGACAATCTGATGCATGTTATCAAAATTACCTTGGGGGAATTTTGGATAACAGCCATGGCGAATGGGTCACTCCGCTCGCTAGGTAGAAGGTTAGTGGCCTTTTAACAATCCATTGGGCATGGAGTAATAACCTGAAACCAACCTAATCTCTGATCCCGATCCTGATACCGCAACTCATTCCTCGAGAGCACTCTGAACTGTAGAAATTCAACCTGAGAGCAACAAAACTCAGTGCAAAGCACTTAGGAAAAAGAAACCTAACTACAACAAGACAATGTGCATACGCACTTAGAGGAACTGAAAATCTAGGCTAATATTCACAAGGGTAAACCTTTTCCTTTTTAGTAGCAATGTTTAAGATAGATTCTCGTTAACTAGAATCGGAGTTCTTCTCCATCCAATGCGCATAATTGGAAGGCATTACCACTTTTACATCTCGTGACCATGTAGGGGCCGCTCCAAATGGCATCAAACTTGGAATGCCTTCTAGGTTTTGCCCCGATCTCGCATCCCATTTCAAAACTAGGTCCCCCTCCCGGAAGGTCCTTGCTCTCGCCTTCTTGTCAAACCATCTTCTTACTAAGGTCCGATCCTTTTCAATCATCAAAACTACATGTTCTCTTATTTCTTCCAATTCCATCAACTCGCATACCGCCTCCATTGGTTTGAACTCGGTAACTCCAACCGCTTCATGAGCTCCAATGCTAGAAATTCTAATGATATAGGCAATACTTCCTCTTTCCCATAGACCAATTTGTAGGAGAACTACCTCAGTAGACCTCTTTGGTGTTATCCTCACCCCATAATGCTGATTTTAGCTTGGTATGCCATGTCCTTTGGTTTTCATCCGAGTTCTTCCGATGATCCTCAAGCAACTTTTTGTTCATGGACTCTCGCTCGTCCATTACCCCAGGGGTAATAATTTGAAGAGGTTCTTAAATAGATTCCATTCTTGACAGCCCATTCTGTAATCTTGGAACCTATGAATGCTAATGCATTATCTGATATGATAGTGGCCGGCACACCGAACCTGGTCACTATTTCTTCATAAAAGTCTAGTATGTTAGACTCACTTGCCTCTTTGAGCGCTACTGCTTCGGTCCACTTGGTGAAATAGTCCGTCACCGTGAGAATCCACTTGTGGCCTTGGCTTGAGTTTGGGTTGATGACCCCGACGAAGTCCAATCCCCATTGCATAAATGGTTGGTCAACCAAAATTGGGTGCAATGGAAGCACTGCTAGTCTTTCTTTTCCCATGAAGAGTGCACATTTCTTGCACTTTCTTATCCATGTATAACAGTCACTGAACACTGTGGGCCAATAATACCCTACCTTCATTATCTTGAGAGCTATTACTCATGGGGCGAAATGTCCTCTGGAATCTCCATCGTGAAAATCTCGTAACACCCTCTCAATTTGACCTGTCCCAATGCACCTCAGTAGAACTCCATTGATGTCTTTCTTAAACAAAACACCATCAACAAACACATATGGGATGGCTTGTAATCTAAAGTATCTCTTTTTTGCTTTGCTCATTTTTGGAGGGCATAGGCCTGTCTGTAGGAAGTGTATCATATTCTGAGTCCAACAGGGAGTGGGCACATCATCATTTTCCTATTCTTGACCATCTTGTAGTACCAAGACAGCCTCTTTTCCATTACCTGCTTCAACTTGCTGACTCAAGGCTAGTTGTTCGCATAGTCCCTTCCCACGTACTAGTTTGGTGACCTTAATCTCGATGTCATATTCCATGACATGGGTTATCCATCCTGCATGTTTCTCATTCAGATCCTTGTTTAGAAGGAATTCCTTGACTCCCGCATGGGAGACCAATAATTGGATCTTGTTGTTTGAGACTAGGTGCTTGAATTTCTTTAAACTCCTGATCACTCCAAGTACATGCTTTTCAATGAAAGAGTACCTAGTTTCATATTCCTACAAGCCTTCATCAAGAAAGCAACTCGGTTGTTCGAATCCTTCTTTGTTTTGTTGTGCCAGATTGCAAAATTGTGTTTCCACCACCAAAGGCGTATAGCATGAAACCCTTGGAGAAGTCTGATTGACGAGAGTGGAGCTTGAGATATAGCCTCTTTTATTGCCTCAAAACTTGCCTTGCTTTCGCATGTCCACTTAAATGCCATGCTCTTTTTAACATCAACGTTATTGGCATTACAAGAGCTACAAAGTTTGGAACAAACCCGTAGACAAAATTGATCCTTCCCAAGAAGCTTTGAAGAGCCTTCTTGTGACTTGGCAATGGCAACGCCGAATTGCTTCAACTCTTTCTCGGGTTAATCGTCAATCCCTCCTTTGAAAAATATGGCCTAGAAGTTTCCCCTCATGAGCCAGAATATGCATTTTTGGGATTCAATGATACCCCAAATCTTCTACACCTCTAAATACCGCCTCGGATGAAAGAGGTGATCCACCGTGCATTTTTGGAGAATACAAAGATGTCATCAAGATATATCAAAACTATTTTATTGATCTACCCTTTGAATTCCATATCCATTGCCCTTTGAAATTGGCTCCAGATTTGATAGGCCAAATGGCATCTTCTCAGTAGGCATATGTGCCCCATTTGGTGGTGAAAGTCATCTTGAACTGGTCATCCTCCTTCACCATTATCTGATTATAGCCTCGAATATCCATCTAAGCAATGAAAACCTTTCGAACCAGCCTACAACCTGTAATATTTGCTCCATGGAAGGGAGTGGGTAATGGTCCTCGAGAGAGGCTCTATTCAAGTCTCTCAAGTCAACACACAATCTGATCTCTCCACTCTTCTTTCTGACTGGAACTAAGTTGGCAACCCCACTAGAATGCTTGATTGGGAATATGATTCTTGACTCAATCAACTTGTCCAATTCTTTCCTCATGAGAGGCTCCATATGTGGATTGACTGGGTCTTTGTTTCTCTTTGTGACAGTGCTTAGTATTTGGATCTAATTCAATGGTAATTCGATGGTTTGAAACCTTTCAAGTCTTCATAGCTCCAAGCAAACACGTCAGGGAACTCTTGACACAGCTGTATGAACTCATACCTTTCTTGTTCAGTTGTCATCCTTCCAATTTGCAATGGTTTGTTCTCTTCCACCAAGATGGATACTGAATCCTCTCTCTTGACCTGAATGTTTGCTTTCTCCTTCCTAAACTGATCATTGGGATTAAAAATGGACTCCAAAGTGATAAGTCCCTTGGGCAGCTTGTTAGTTCTTAGCTGTACCACTTGGTCACCATACTGTTCCAATTTTTCTTGATTCTTGGCTGAGAACTTAGCTTCTTCTTGCAAGAAATGGATGATTTGCTGGTCATTTTCAAACACTTGCCAACTGACATTGTTATCCGGCACTGAAGGCCTCACAATCACGTGGATGTTTGGTTGTACCTTGTCTTGTTGAATACTTTCCACAATGTCAAAGGCTGCCCCTACTGCTGCAAGCCTGTCAGCAGCTTGATTCTCTTTCCTAGGAATGGATTTGATGCCAAAACCCTCAAAATCTTCCATGAGGTCCCACACCCTGTTCTTGTAGCACTTGAGTAGATCATTCTTGGCAGCATGTTGTCCCTTGACCTGATTTACAATCAATTCACTGTCCCCAAAGACTTACAAGTTCTTTATTTTCTTCTTGATTGCCCAATGCATCCCTTGCACCAAGGCTTCATATTTAGCAGTGTTATTGGAGCATGTAAACTGAAATCTAAAAGCTGAATAGTACTTTACTCCTTGAGGTGAAACAAGCACGGCTCCACCTCCTGCGCCTTGTCTACTCCTTGATCCATCAAAAAATAGCTGCCATACCTCATTATCATCCTTGTGGTTTGGCTTGGTGATGCTAGGAATAGGTTGATTTTCTTCATGTATACAATAGACTCCTAGCTCAGGTTCTTCTACTTCTTGATAAGGATCAAAAGCATGTATCTTGTTTGCCCATTCATCAAGAGTTAGATCCGGATGCTTCCAACCTTAGTGTCGGCTTCATCATACCTTGGGTGATCTTCTTGATCAAATGCTGAGCAATTGGCATTAATCGACTTGGAGTGTAAGGCTCAATATGGAAGTTTGCAATAGGTTATGACCTGATTGTAGCTTTGGTTCCATACCTCGCTCAAAAAGATGTGTGACCAATCAATGCAGACAAATATCCTCCAATCTCGCTATGAAATCTCTTGACAAACATAGGGCAAAGAGTGGTGTGGAAGGTCTATGACTGATACATATTGTAAAACAACAACGTTTGGACATGCATGCAAGGTAAGACTCAAATTTTTAATCACCCCAACTGTTGCTACTACTATCCCATCTAGCTGCACTACCCCTTTGGATATTGTTTCATACTGGAGCCCTAGTTGATCAGCTATTTGTTTAGGCATTACTGAGCTACTTGCCCCGGAGTCTATCATGCAATTGTGCACTAGCTGATTTCCAATGATCAATGAAACATAGAAAGGAGGGGGTTTCAACATTTTACCTTGCTGTCCTCCATGATTTCCCTCAGGCTGGGCAGCATTTGTAAGCACTTTGTCTTGCATCTAAACTTGCTGATTCGAAGTTGGCTAGTCCTTCATGGCAGCTTGCAGTAGATCTCTTTAGCTTGGGATAGATAGGGATTCCCACATTGATATATTAACATTTGTCTTCTTCATCTGATCAATGATGTTGAATGGGGATGAAGTATCCTTTTGTTGTCCCTTTGCTTGTACATTCACTCCTTGCACGTGGGCAGCAATAACTGGTATTTGAGTTGGTCTAGGAGCTGTTCTTGGCTGCCCTTGTGCATTTTGCTTGCTTGCCAATCATTTGTGGAGCCATGGAAGGTTGTGGATTGGTTGGGGCTAATGGTTGTTCTTCACCCAAATTCCTCCTTTTTGACCTTGTGTTGGCTGCAACACCTTGAGACACTGCCTGGTTCATGCCACAAAAATCCTCTGCTTGCCAATTTACCAATGTGGTGTCATTTGGGGCTGATTGCTGTTGGAATGTTTCTTGTTGTTGGTTGTTTTCCCGATCGCTCTCACCCTCCACACCAAAGTAGTTGTCACCATTAATGCTTGAGTCAAAGCACCATTGAAGCACATGGATTTGTTATGAGGCTCATTGCATGGAAAACACCAATCATACTCCTGGGCAATGTTTTTTTGTGTTGGCACCAATGCCTTAGAGGCATATATGGCATTTGGATTATAGGGCTGAAATGGTCTATTGGCAGGAGGCCTTGTTTGATTTATATTTGCAGCTAGATTAGGAGGCCTTTGTGGTTGGTATGGCTGCCTGTTAGGATGAGTTTGGGGGCTGATAAGGTCTAAAACTTTGGGCTTGTTTCCTCTTGAGAGTAACCAGCTCATTGCCTAGGTTTTGCAATTGCTTCATGACTTCTTGAAGCTCATTTGGGGCACTTGGAGATGAAGTGGAAGCTTCATTTGAACTCTGATTTCTAGGAGTGGGAGAAGGAGACAAATTAGGTGCTTGATTGGTGTTTGGACTCTCTAAACTTGGAAACAGTGTGGCATGGGAGGTCTAGGGGCATGTTTACCAACTTGGATCAAACAATTTTCAGCCCTAATGGCAATGCTATAAGCCATAGGGATAGTTATGCCTCCCATGGACTGAATCAACATAGAAATATCAGAATTTAGAGCTTTGAGATAGTAGAGAAAAGCACCTTCTCGCCGGGCTCTGACCGCCACCGGAATTCTCTCCCAAGTCTTTTGAAATCTGAAGTTGAAATTGGTCACCGCTCATTGGGAGCTCTCTTGATGGTTGTCACCTGCTCCTAAAGAGAAAAGTTGTCTCCCTTCTCTCCAAATTGCTTATGAAGTGCTATACACACAATGATTCCAATTTGTGATAGAACCACTCTCCAAGGCTCCTAAACCATCGCAATGCTTTACCCTTGAATGAAGATGCCAGTAACTTGACAGCCACTTGCATCTCATTGATTTCATGGATTGCATAAAGGTTGGCAATGTCTTTAACATGATCACCTGGAGTAGTCTGATTTTCTCCAGTGAAGTAGGGAATGTTATTCAAGGCTGCAATGGAATTGATGTTGTGCATTGAGGCAAGTGGGTCATTTGCACTGTGAAGTTGACATAGGGGTTGTTTTGTGCCATTCTAATTGGTCTTAAAACCCTTATTGACTGAATGAAAGGCCTATTAGGTGGAGGAGTTGAGAGAGTTCTATTTAGTGGAGATGGAGACCTTTGAATCCTTCTTCCTCTTTGCCTTCTTCTTGGAGATAATTGCAGGTATTCAAACAGCACTTCTTCTTCTCCAACTCTTGACCTTGTGGTGACTCTTCTCATGAGTTTTCGGCCTTGCACTTTGCTGAAACTAGTTGATTCTTCCCCTTGGAGTTGCCAAATATGCAAATAATAGCTCTTTTTCAAGCAATAAAATTGCAACAGATGCACATCAACTTTGCTGCAATAAAAAATGAGACCTCTGGTCCCACCGGGCGTGCAAAAACTCAAGCTGATGCAAAATCACAAAGACCCCGGATGTTGATCGATTTCTAGTTTGATCATGCTAGCATCTAGTGTGATTACACAACATGGAATCCTTTCTCCAAGTGTGGGACTTGCAGAAATGAGAAAGGAATCTCCGAGAAAAGGTTGGTTCCTATTCCTCTGCTTCGATGCACACAAAAATGCAGAGGGTTTACTCAAAACCTAATCTAATCTTGTCAAAGAGATAGGTAAGAAGATGCGTAAAAATAAACCTAAGCTAACAGAGGTGATGCACCAAGGAATGAAGAACACCTATCTTGCCAATAAACACAGACCATTCAAATGTGATGTAAGATCATGCATGATAACAAAATTTGCAAAGGTGAAAGACTAGGAGGATGCAAATGAACACAGAGAGGGTTGAGAATCATCCACGACATGCATTACTTGCTCCAAAGATTGATACAATATACTACAAAATGTCAAGAGGTGAGTCACATTACAATTTCAAATGGGAGGTTCGGACTCCACAAATTTGCTCGATAAAGAGAAGAAGGGAGGAGCAAAACAGAATGGTTCACCTTTAGAAAAGAAGCCCCTCCTTACAATTTATAGGAAGAATGAGAGAGGGAAGAGAGAGGAAATCCGAGATCTACCCCAACCACTTCTAGGTTGCATTTAACTCATCTCATTATGGCGAAGTGGTGAATCCCGCAAAATGGCGGATGCCTCTGCAGCGAAACGGTGAACCTGTCTGCTGCGCATTAAAGCTGGTTGTTGAAACGTCACTTCTGTCTATTATTACGTGCCATAGGCGTTTCTCAATTTTCTCACTCCAAACTGAACCAAAATTCAATATTGATCGGAATCATGCATAGAATTTTGCCAGCTTTCCATTGATATAAAGAACGTGAAAATCCGAGCTCTGGATCGAAAGATATGGCGATTTGAAGATTTAGGGCAAAAAACAAGCCAAAACGGATCGATGGGAAAATATTTGAGTTTTTCCCGCGCTCGCCACTTGGATGATGCGTGTCGACTCGATTCTTCCATGGGTTCATTCTCTCAAAATTCCTTTCGTGCCTTTAAACTTGGACACGTGGCACTATTTCATTGGTTCGGCCCGAGGGGTGCACTTGCAACTTTTCAACCTTCTTACATGTGGCACGTTCGATTCGTTGGCATCTCTTTCGATTTTCACGTCCCTCACATACTTTTGGCCCGGCTGTCCCAAACCGCTGGGACAAAATCTCTCAACCACCCGATTCGGGCTTCCTTTTCCCTCCTTGTGGCGAAGACACATGGCAAGATTTGATTGGCTCTCAGCTCTTTCGGCTTTTCGTGTCCTTCATGTCCTTTTGTCCCAACTGTCCGAGACGAAAGTTCCCTGTTTCAGCCAATCCGGGTGGTTCGCGTCCTCCACGTACCTTTGTCCCAACTATCCCAGACTGTCTGGGACAATTTTCTCCGAACCACCAGAAATGGGATGACTGTTTGCTCTCGGCCGCCACCTTCACCTTTTGCGTCCTCCACGTACTCATGGTCCATTGTCCCAAATGCTGCACAACAGTTAGTCAATTTTTTCACCTTCAGCCGGTTCACCCTTTCCCGTCCCGTTCGTCCCCATGGCCCGGATGTCCCTTTCTTTGCTGCGGACCGTCCTCGGCGCTTTTTGGCCGATTCGGGCCCCGACGTCCCAACTAGTCCCTTGCGCGTTAGTCGATTTTCTCTATATTTCGCCTCAAGCTTGTCTCTTTGCAATTTTTTTACATACTTTTAAAACGTTGGGTTTTCTTCTTGACAAGAGGGTTAGAGAGAAACGAGGGGGCCCCAAAACATGATTTCGGGCCTTGAATCATTCTACTTGAGGGGATAACAATGACCCTCAAGTGTGCGAGAGATGAGGAAGATCAGTGTCATTGTCTAAAAGATCATCATTATCCTAATCGAAGGCAACCGGAGCAATGATGGATACTTGATATGTAATAGTTTGAGGTGGATCATATAAAAGCTAGTGCGATACAAATTGTACATGGTCATTGCATATTCTTCATCGGTGAAAGGTACTGTGGACACCCATGTGTGTACCAATGAGTAAGATTTTGAGAATATCCAAGAGATGAATAACTACCAATAGAAATATTTCCAAATGGCATGGGAAAAGTGATAGAAGTGTGACTAGAGTCTAAAGTGCCTCCAATATAGTCAAGCCAATATTTGTTGAGTGTTAATGGAGAATTGTGGGAACTACATGCAATGAAGACTACTAGATAAAAAAACACAAAGACCATAGGAAATCGTAATGTGAAAATAATCGTGATAAAGATGAGGTGAGTGAGGAGGCGGTAAAATATCATTAAGCATCAATCCAATCTTAGCTAAGCCATCATATGTGAAAATAGTATCGTAACAAGTACTTGTCCACGAATATGATACCAATACAATTTATTAATTAAGAGTGTGCATGTGAAAGGAGGTGGTGTAGATGCAAACTACTCAGAGAGGGTGAAACAATGTCCAAAGTATGGATAGACCCCTGGTAAAGTACCATAGCATTAGTAGAGGGAGGGGTTTTTTTTTTCACCAGGGCCATTGGCCACAAAAGTGTCATTGAAATAGGAGTCATCTATATCAATAGGAGTGAAGTTGATTTTGCCTAATGCTTCATCAATAAGTTCAATATGATCAATTTCGTCAATCGAGAATCGTCGTGTTTACATTTTCATGTTGTATTGTTGTATCAAGTATGTTGGTAGGTGGTGCACTAGATGTAAGAGGAGTGTCAATGGGATGATTAGTAGTTTGTATAGGAGAAGGAACTATGGGTGAAATGATGACAGATAGTGTGAGTAGAAATAATTGGAATGCTTGGAGCGGTAGAAGAAGATTGTGAAGCACTAGACTAACCAACATCATATGTATTGATACTAATATATGGAATAAGTTGTGTAGGAGGAATAGGCATAGCAAAGAATGGGGTCTATGTGAAAAAATTTGAAGGGTTCAGGATCTGCAACAATAGTATGTTCATAGCCATCATGCAAGAATTTGATGCATTGGTGTACAATAGATGGGATTGTTTGCATTACATGAATCCAAGGTCTACCTAATAATAAATTGAATTCAAATGAAGTCTATAACAAAGAAGTTTGTTAAGGACAGATCTTAGGCCCAACTCAAATGTGTGAAATAGTTCCTAGGCATGTGTGAGTAGTTGAATCATATCCCCGAATAAGAGTAGAGTTCTTAGAAATTATATTATCACCCATATGTGTTAGAAGGAATGAGCACATAAATTGATGACCGATCCATTATCAATAAGAACATGTTTAATGCAAGTGGTGTTGATAACAATGGTGATAAGCAATGGCACACATGGATTGTTATTAGCAAATGATGATATGTCATCATGAATGAATGATATAGCACATGACAAATTTTTGAGAGACGGATCTTGAAAATGTAATATTCTCAAAACCCTTCATATTATCAAATGAAGAAGATGCAATGTTTATAGACATTGAATAGCTATAACAACATCCACGGAAAGTGGATCAAATATACTAACTATGGAAAATATGCATAAATATCATATTTCCCCTAACTAATCACATCCGGGAACATTCCAAAGAAGTAAACTAACAATATTATAGCCCCCACTAATCTAGTGATGTGACAACTAGATAATAGTTAACTAACAACTAACTAAATTAAAGTAATTAAATTTAATTACTTTAACCTTATAACTTAGTAAATGATAAATTAAGCTAAGTTTTATTCCTAACAACCGAATGAGGTGTGTGAAGGACACCATGGTATTATCACTTTCTATATGAATAGAGAAAAGGCCGGCCTCTAATGTTTGACGACAATCTAATATACGACACAATAAGTCATAGAGGGAGATTTTTGCCGATGTATTCCTAATTTGTTCAATGATATCATAGCTCTTAGAAGTAGTGAGAGGACATAAAGAAGTGATAGTTGGTGGGATAGAAATAGGTGGAGTGGTAGGAGGATGAGTACGACGAGTAGTTACCACATTAATAGAAGGATCACTGAGGTGTAATAAAGTGAGGAGGATGTTGAGTATGAACTTGCATGAAATCAGCATTGATAGTAACCATGCATGAAACCTTAGTGGGTGCGAAAGAAGGATACGATGATTGAGTCATGAATTGATAAGGTGAAGACATACTCGAAGGGAGGGTTTGATCGGTCGGGTTCACCAAAATTATTAAGCTAAAATGAAAATACACAAGCCTAATATGAATGCAAGCTTACAATAAATGAATAATAAATAAAGTACAAGTTACCCAAGTAAACTAAGCAATAAATAATGAAACCCTAATTACAAAGAGAGGGTAGAAAGGCTTAGTTAATTCACAAAGTTCTGGATAATTCATAGAGTTATAAACTATAAAACGATGAAGCATCGACTGTCACACCGGAACTCATTAAAATGTAGAGCTTGAGGAACATGCTAGATTAGGGCACTTAGAGAGGGACAATGGCACTTGCAGTGTCGTAGGCTGCTTTCAGTGCACTGGTCTATGGAAATGCTCGAAAAACCTCATCCAATGCATCACAAGGTGTTTTCCTTTATTCTCCTTTAATCTTTCGAGGTTGAACCAAGATCGCCGAGGTCACTTTGTAAACCTAAAATAAAGGATGAACCTACAAAACCCTTAAATAGACATCAAATACGAAAAATGAAAGATGTAGAATGAGGGGTCAAAATTTCCTTAGTTGTCACAATGGTGAATTTATGATGAGTAAGGCACTACATTTCAGACCTAATCTTGTTCGGTGTGTGTGTGCGAGAATGTGCCATAGGTTGCTCTTATGACAGTCACACTTGGATAGCGAGCAAGTAACTAGATGTAGAATGTAGTAAATGTGTGCATGGAATAGAATGAAATTCCCTCCTATGAAGTGTGATGCAGAAAACCAACCCTTGTGTCCTTTATGATGGAGCTAGATGGATGTAATGGATATCTTAGATGCCTTGATGGATGCAACCTTAGGTGGTGATAGTTAATGCTTAGTGCTTGGTCCTTTATTATGATCACATAACTTTATATTTATATGATTCCCTTTCTTAAATTTTGTAATTAACCTTAAAAGGATGAATACCAAAAATATAAGATGCTCAAATGGCTAGAAAGGACCCAAAAAGTGTAAGTAAAGTACAAAGATGATAGGGGCACCCGAGAGAGAATGAGGGCGCAAGGCGTTGGCATCCTAGCTAGGTGCTAGTGTCCAAGATGATAAATTTCAAAGAGTAAAATGGCAGACTCATCAAATAAGAGTGTAAGACTGAAAGTAGCAACAAAAGGAAAAGAAAGATGGCCAAAGACATGGGTTAATTAGTACTTTTCTTACTTAGGAATCTTATGAATAGTAGTATGTAATCAGGACTACATAATTACCCAAAGTGCTTGATTTTGTGTCTACATCGACCACTTTCAACCTGCTTTGACCATTTACTATTTTTAGTTTCCACCATGAGTACCCATTCTGGCCATTTTTACCATTTTTGTCAATTTTGCCAATTTTTGAGTGTCTCGATCATGTGGGAATGGAATGAAGAGTGTGAATGCACATTTTGCAAACACAAAATTACACACTTTGGGTAATTATCTAGTCTCTGGTTGTATATTATTATTCATATGATTATTAAGTAAGAAAAGTACTAATTAACCTATGTATTTAGCCATCTTTGCTTTCTTTGTGTTGCCACTTGTTGGTCATACACTCTTTCTAGCTCGCTTTTCTTTTCACACCTCGACATTTATCATCTTGGACACCAGCGCCCAGCCAGATGCTGCGCTAGGTGCCCCCATCCCCTCTAGGCGCCCTCGACTTATTTATACTTTTTAACATCTTTTGGGTCATTTCTAGTCATTTGAGTATATTATCTTTTTGGTAGTTGGCCTTTTTCGGGGTTAATTACGAAGTTTAAGCAAAGGAATCATATAAATATAAAGTTATGTGATCATAATAAAGTACCAAGCATTAAAAATTAGCTATCACCACCTAAGGTTGCAACCAAATGTTATTCAATAGCATTCAAGCATCCATTCAAGGGTAAGGGACTACATTATTCTACATACACTTCATAGGAGGGGAAGTTCATTTTATTCCATGCACACATCTACTTACATTGCCTACATCTAGCTATTGACACTATCAAGTGCGAAACACACAAGAACCACCTATGGAACAATTCCACACACACACACACACACACACACACACACACACATCTAGAACTAAATTGGGTTTGAAATGTAGTGCAACACTTAGTCATAAGTTCACTTTTTTATAGTTAAGGATAGTCTGACCCCTCATTTGCATTATTTTCTTTTTGGGATTTGATGCACTCTTAAGGGTTTTACAGTCAATCTTTCATTGTAGGTTATCAAAGGCGTCGATTTATCATTATGTGACTTAATAATGACAAGAAGTGAAGGACAACGAACATATCATGACCCTGTGAAGGAGGTTTTCTAAGGGTTTTAGCAATCATAGGCACCCATAGTAGGTCTAGGGTGCCCACAAGTGCCCCCTGCTCTCCTTTCTGGGCACCCTCACCCAGAAAATATTTTTCTCACACAATTTTTTTGAGGCTTCATGTGATACTTATCCCCCTTTGTTCATTAGGTCATCACTTCAAAGACAATCCATATTTGGTTGCGAATCAACTAAGTTATTATATATTTTCATTACAACTAGGGTTTCATACTTTCTAGCGTAATTTTCTTGGGTTTATTTTGTACTTAATTGTTTATTCATTTACTACAATAATGCATTAGAATTATGAATCTATTTATTTCAATATTTTCTTAATCATTTTGGTGAACCCGAACTTGATTTGAACACTCTTAGGGTGCTCATAATTCTATTGCTTTTATCTTCATAAGATCTCATAATCATGAGTATCTCCATTAATGATTTCCTATTCATTAATCCTGAATTAAGAGATAAAATCATAACTCTCCTAGTTGCTACTTATATTCATTTGGATATAGTATATAACACTTTCACAGATGATTTTTCTCAGCACATTGCTTTTCCATCAAATCCTAATGTTGATCTTGCTATTTTCGACAATGACCCACCTTTATACATCATTGTGGGTTTCAAATGCACCATTATTGATAATGGATCTGAGCTTAATCTTTGCACTATGTCATTCCTTGAAAATCTTGGTCTTTCTGTTGCTAATGTTAGTCCATCATCTCTTTCTCTTCACGCTTATGATGGCTCTGTTTGTCCATGCATCGGTCACATTACTTTGCCTATCAATATTGGGCCTAGAATTCTTAATACGGTTTTCTTTGGGATTATATTCTCGGTTTCATACAATTCTTTACTTGGTAGGCCATGGCTTCATGTCATGCAACTAGTTCCTTCTACATTACATTGATGTGTCAAAATCTTACACAAGGGCGTAAAATATACAATTCACTTTGATCGTTAACCATTTAAATATTGCAACCATGATCCCAACACTACACTTCCTACTCCAACATCTGCTACCATTGATGAACCACAAGATATGGATACTCTGCCTCATTATCCACCACTTTAAGGTGTTATTTACATATTAGATATTGTTTCATCTATACCATTACCTCCTCCTACTTCTACTACTATTATGATTCTTTATCAAGGGCATGTCCAAACATTAGATGTTGTTCCACCTCCTTCACCTTCTCATGAGCAACCTCCATTAGTACGTCCTCCATTTACGTGCACATTTTTCATGAATGAATCTTACTGGGAACACATCCCATTTGATCCTACTTACCTAGATATTATATGCACACATGATGGGTTAGCTTGGCTAGGCTTTATAATTGATGACATCTTTCCTCCACCTCATGATCATCATATGTACCATGGATTTATTCACATTATGTTGCTTATGGTCTTTGGGTATTTTATCTCACAATATTTCTTACACGTGCCCCTCGTACTTCTCCACTTACACTTGGACAGTCTTGGCTTGATTACATTAGGGGCACATTAGACCCTAATCATACTAACATATCATTCCCCATGCCATTTGGCCGTGTTTTTATTTGTAATGACTCATTTCCTATCTATTCACAAAATCTTACTCGATGGTATACACATGGTTGTCCACTACCCCCTTTCACTGATGAAGAATATGTTATGGGCATGTATAATTTACGCCTCAATGGCTCCTTACTTGACCAACCTGACATTATTACTTATCAAGTCTCAGATGCTTCACCTTTCGGTTTTGATCATGAAAATGACAACCTCCTAGATGACATTACTTGATCTCTTTTATCATCACACACTTAGGGGGCATCACACTTATTTCTCCCCCATTTTGTCAACACACATCTTATATTCTCATCATTTCACATTCAATCTCTCACATACATCATACACATCTTGATACATTAGTATCATCATTACCCGATGATGCACTCTCATGTTTTGGTTCACACTTGATTGTTGAGGGCATACTATGCACATGAACCTCACACACTACACACTACATTACACACTACACATCACACTCTTCACACATCATGTGTTATTTACACCTCTTTCTCACAACATCTATCACATACTATGCACACTATTCACTCTACACATTCATGATACATCTTTCTTGCATCTACTTCTACACGTTGTGTTTATTACCCTATGATGCACTCTAGTTCAATCATTCATACTTGGCTTATGAGGGTTTCAATATAAAATGAACCTCACCATAGTCACTTGTGCATTCACTCACTCATGCACTTTCTATGATATACACTTTATCGATCACATATTTCTAACACGCACAATTCGATTACCATTTCCCCATGAAACCCTCTTGTTATACGGTTCGTTATTAATCTGCTTGAGAGGGCATGTATAAATGAACTCATATCCAAAATGAGCCCCTTGCTCATTTTTGGCTAACTCCTTCATTCTTCCCTCCTTGTGCCTCGCCAGATTTTTTTTCACTTTTCAAGCTCTCAAAATGTCTTGGAAATGGCACCATTGGATAGAGCTCTTTCCCAGCTTTCCAGAAAGGTAAAGTTTTCTTCCTAACTCCATGTATTTTTGAAGTTATGGCTTGGTAGAGTTTTGTGGGAAATTTTCCCAAGACAACCTCACCGACCAATCGAAGTCACCACGTCGATTGGAGCAAAGCGAGCGGGAGAAAATTTTTGGAAAATTTTCTAAGTGTTGCCGCAATGGGAAATTTTCCCATGAAAGCCCGATCCAATAAGGTGAGGCCACGTGTCCCAAGACCAACGGACCGTGGAGGTAAACTTGGAATTTTTACCAAGTGTTGGCAAAATTCATAGAGGAATTTTTTGGCCCGATGGCCCACCGGTGAATGGGATCGTGCCACGTGTCCAAGGGGAAGAAATTGGGAAAATTTCCCAAGGGTTGGCGCAAGTAAAATATTTCGGCCTAAGGCCCATATCAATAGCATGGTGCCACATGTCACCGAAAGGCGGGGGTCGGAGGTGTGAAGGGATTTTTTCCTTTTCACCCAAGTGTGGAAAATTCAGAAAGGAAAGCCCACCCCCAAAGCCCGAGCCAATAGGATCGTGCCACGTGTCCACGTGGCAGGAAAAAAATGCAAGACAAGCCCGCAGGAAAAAGATGGAAGACAGGCCCATGCCCAATAGGATTCTACCATGTGTCTAGCTCAAGGAAGATGGTCAACAGTGATGGAAAAGACAGAGCAAAAATCCCGTGGCGAATCACATCATGCCACGTGTCCTCGGGCTTCACCAATGAGAATTTTTGGAAAATTTTCCAAAGGCCGAAACGATGGAAAAAGAAGCAGGAAAGGCCCACAACCAATTAGAATATGCCACATGGCACCAAAGCGGTGGGGCATGGAGATTTTTGGGGAAATTTTCCCAAATGCAAAAAGTGGGAAATTTTCAAATTTTCGGCCCGCCAACCCATTTTGGCCCCTTTTGCCCTAAAGTTTCAAATGAGTATAACTTTCGATCCGTAACTTTGTTTTTCACATTCTTTATATCAATGGAAATCAGTGAAATTATCTACATGATTACAGGTCAATTTTGTGTTTTGGTGGAGTTTGGAGAGAGAAAATTGGAAAATGCCTCTGGCACGTGGAAATGAACAAAAATGACATTTCAACCACCATTTTTAATGTAGCATGGCTCGCATTCTCTCCCAACATGGTGAAAATGTCAGGGAATGGACTTTTAAGGATGCCCATGCTGTTTTATTGCATTTTGGTCGGTGGTTGAAGCTGCTCTCATGTTTTCCCACGTTTCTCTCTCCTAAGCTCAAATGGGCATTGTTAAAAAGCTAGATTTGGCTCATTTTGAAGATGTTGGACATTTTTATGTTTTGCAGGCTCCCTCTTTCACCCTAGAAAGTGATTTTGTGGAATACCAAACCTCTTTCAAGACTGCAACATATTTTCTACCTTTTTGTTGATGTAATGCATGTATTTTGATATTGGAAATGACAATGCAAGCTCTGTGAATGAGTTTCAGTCCTCTTCTTGTGTTGTTTGATTCATCCATGATCTTTCATTAAATTTTATCAGTTTGTGCATGATGTTTTGTTGCATTTCAGTAATCTGTGTCAATTTGCAGAAGTAAAAATGCTCACCACTCCTTGGTGCATCACCTTATTAGCATTAGTTTAATTCTTTTGCATTCTCTATCTCTGTCCCCTTGGAATTTATAGTAGGATTTTGAGTTTAAACCTTTGAAATTTTAGAGTAATACACCTAATCAGAGGAGTTGAGGAACCATCCTCTAACCTGGAGATTCTTTTCCCATTTTTACAAGTCCCACACTTGGGGAAAAGATTCAATGTTGTGCAATCACACTGGATGTCCAAATGTCAAACTAGAAATCTGATCAACATCCAGGGGTGTTGTTGATTTACACCAACAGAACCTCATCTCATACATACACATCCACTCACAGTACATGTTGCTCCTATCATTCACTATACATTCCACTCCATCTCATCCATAACATACTACATATCTTGGTTACATTTACTCTTACTTTCTTATGCTTTACATGTACAATTTATTACACATACTAGATAGATATCTTGTATGTCATTATCTTTATCATATACACATGCACATTCACTTGCTTTCTATTTGTGATCACAGATTCTACAGATCCACACATGCAACATGGATGCTTGGCGTAGTACTTATTACCAGTCCCATAACGGCTCCTGGGGGCATCCACTTTCGTACACTATAGGTGTTATTGTTTCATTTTTCATAGCACATTATTATATCAGATTATACACACTTTGACATACTTTCTATCTTTCTAACATGCTAATAGGTGCTTCATGTGCAACATTTTTCTTGCAAGTCTATTTTCTTCCATGGTTGTATGTTACATTGTTTGATATTGTCTACCTTTACTTGTCATTATATGTCATTGTTTATGAGCTTTGCCCTTTGTCTTGTTCTCGCACACTGTCTCCTTTCGACCATCCTAGTCTTGATTGTCTTATGAGATTGTGAGTGATGTCCCATGTTCAAACCCTCTTTTAGCAGTCTACTTTGTCTTCTTGCGCATGTTTACATTGTCTTCTTGCATCTTACCTTACACATTTCCTACTTAGATTACATATTTTCTTTTATATGGGTGTTTTCCTTGCTTGTATTAACACTTATTTCCTAGCCACTTTGTTTGCATGTACCTTGGTTTCCACCAAGAACACTCCCTCCCCCTGCAGGCACAATTTCAACACAACGGTTGGTCCTCCTTTGGGTTGCATACTCCTCAACGACGTCACATGTACCCCAAATGAGGGGGCATCATTTGGGTGAATTAATCACCCCATACACCTATCTACAGATTAATCGCTCAACACAACACAATATGTGTACAACACAGCTTATCGGTCCTCGAACACAACTCGAATCGACTTGGGTCCTTAGTAAAACATAGACACCAACGCCTGCACTCGAACAAGAGCACTTGGGCGCCCTAACCCTTCCTAGACACCTATGACTGGGGAAATTACACAACATTCTTCAATGCAACACAATCTACAACACTTCACATAATGAATTTTATAGGGCACACAATCCTTAACACTCAACATACACACCAAACAAATTTTATTCCATCACATGGGATCGAATTGGTCAAACTAGATCAGATTTTTACACACCATTTGTAGATTTGTTCTACATTACAGAATCGCTTAAAGGTTGGAGGATGACGCCAAACTTTTCTCCATACACTTCTTCTAGTTCTTAGTGTGAGATATCCCAAAAACTTGGAGCCGACACAACTAGTGTGAGATCACTCGAAAAAATCATTCTTCTACATCATTTTCATGATCCTTTCTACACCCTTTTCTCATCATGGATTAGGTGCATATGTTCCATTTTCACATTTTACATACTTTTTGCACATTTTGATCATACACATGCATATTTAACTGCTTGTTCATTCTTATCTTTTACAAGTGCATCCTTATCGGAAGCGGTAGTCAATATCATCCTACATCAACAACATCAATCACACAACAATCAACATCAACAATAGGTAGAATGATGACAGCTACACATATGTTTCTACCCTAGGGTTATCATCATCACTTTTACACTTTCTCCTCTTTAGCATCCACACTTCACATTATTATCACTCCATTCTTTCTTTTGTATTTTGACACATTTTCACCATCGATCTACATGGTTATCAGGTACACATCTCTTATCTACTTTATGTTATCGATCATTCACTCAACAACATAAAGTGGGGAAAATGTAGACACAAAATCATGTACTTTGGGTAATTATCTAGTCTTGGTTACATATTACTATTCATATGATTCCTAAGTAATAAAAATATTAATTAACCCATGTCTTTGACCATCTTTGCTTTATTTTTTCCACATTATTGGTCTTACATGCTTTCTACCTCGCTTTTCTTTTCACACCTCGACATTTATCATCTAACACACCAGCCCTAGCTAGGATGACAACGTCAGTGCCCCCATCCCCTCTAGGTGCCCCATACCTATTTGTAATTTGTTCACATCTTTTGGGTCCTTTCTAGCCATTTGACCATCTTATCTTTTTAGTAGTCAAAATTTTCAAGTTAATTATGAAATTCAAGTAAGTGAGTCATATAAATATAAAGTTTTTTGATCATAATAAAGGACCAAGTACTAAAAACTAGCTATCAGCACCTAAGGTTGCATCCTAAAGTTATTTAAGAGTATTCAAGCATCCATTCTAGCATCCATTCAAGGGAAAAGGACTACATTATTCTGCATACACTTCATAGGAGGGGAAGTTCATTATATTCCATGCACACATCTACTTACATCTTTCTACATCTAGCTATTGTTCACTATCAAGTGTGACACACACAAGAGCCACCTAGGGCACAATTTCACACACACACACACACACACACACACACACACACACACACACACACACACACACACACACACACGTGTGCGCACGCATGCACACACACACACACCTACAAGTACATTGGGTCTAAATGTAATGTAATACTCAATCGTAATTTCACTTGTTTGACATCTAAGGAAATTTCAACCCCTCCTTTACATTCTTTTATTTTTGGGATTTGATGCACTCTTGAGGGTTTCGTAGATCTTTCATCAAGGTTATCGTGTCATCGATGATCATTGTGCGACCTACTAGAAACAAGAAACGAAGGACAATGAACATCTTGTGACCCTACAAAGGACGTTTTTAAGGGTTTTAGTAGTCACATGCAAGCAGAGAAGGTCTAGGGTGCCCACAAGCACCCCTCGCCTCTTCTAGGTACCCTAGTCCATGCAGATCTTTTGGTCGCACATTTTTCTGAGGCTTTGTGTGACACTTCTCCCTCTCTGTTCATCGGTCATCACTTCGGCATAATCTAGATTTGGTTGCAAATCAACTAAGTCATTCTATCCCTTCTTTGCAACTAGGGTTTCATACTTTCTAGCTTAATTTTCTTGGGTCTATTTTGTACTTAATTGTTTATTTATTTACCGCTACATTGCATTAGAATTAGGCATCTATTTATTTTAATATTTTCTTAATCACATTTTTCTCAGACTTATTATTTTTAGTAGGCTCTCCTATAGAGACTTACTAAAAATAGAACATAGACTTCCCAATGTCGGATTCAAAAGGAACCAAATGTAGAAGTTTAGATAATTCACCACGATGCTCTAGTCAAATTCTCAAGAGATTTCTCCCATTGGAACCCTGGGAAATTGAAAAAGAATTTTTCTAGTGAGGTCTTCAAACACAAAGCTCCCATGGCAGCCATTAATGGAGTTCCTAAGTTTTGAAGGTGCACTTTCCCACCGTCATATTTTAATGAAGAAAAAAATTTTGAGATGGGTTTTTCCTCTTCATGTCACATATGAATTTTCAACTCAACTTGATCTTTGGGACAAGAAAAAATAAATTTTAAAATATGGTGCAATGAAAAAAGGGTTTGTTCATTGCAAAAACCCTTGATATGCATAAAAAATCCACCACCTAGGTTTTTACGGCCTCTAAAAATGTGAAAGGAAGTAAAAATTTCATATCAAACCATGCCTTGGTTTTTTAGATATGAGTTTTTTTAAATCCATGGGCATGTAGTCATTCTGATGTAAATCTGAGCTTGGAGCTTGGATTTTGAGATTTTTCTTGAGAAATATTTTTTTGAGATCATGGAGGGATGGTGAAATGGATGCAAGGGGGGAAATTTCAATGGAGGAATCTGGAAAAAATTTTCCAGAGTTAAAGGGAGAAATGTGCGGGAGAGAGTGAAAATTGGCTAAGTTTCGTTTTTATAGGATTGGCTACCTTGAGGGAGGGAGAACATTTTTTTTCCCCATTTTTCCCTTGGTAAGGGAAAATGGGGGTACAAAAGTGTGCCTTAATCCTAGCTTTCCATTTGTCACACATGCATGGACAGAGATAATGGAGGAGGGGGCTGGGATTTAGCACCTGGGGGCACCTTTTCACCATATGGAGAACCCGATAAAAGAAAGGAGGGGGTGCATTTTTTACTACCCTTTACCCTTTAGAAAGGGACAATGGGACACCAAAAGTGTGCCTTAGCCCTAGGCCGACACTTGGCATTTATGCACCGATGGAAGAGGGGGTTGGGTAATGAGCAAAAAGTGCTTAACAGAGGTCTCTAGGGTCATATGGTGTGTCCATAGGCTCAAAGGAAGGAGATAAAAAATTATTTCCCCATGTACCCTTGGAAAGGGACAAAGGGACACCAAAAGTGCACTTTAGCGCCATGGTGACAAGTGGCACTTGAAAAATCTTCTAACTGCGAGAGTGTTCTTAAGAGAGAGCTTAAAAACAAAGTTGTCGGAGCTCCCGTACATCTTTTTTGGCACTTCTTCATATGATTTTGACTGGAAACATAATTTGAAGAACAATGATATGGGTCTCAAGGTCTGGTTCTACATGAAGCCCATTCAAAATGACCTTCTTCCTCGGAATCACGAAGTGTACCTTCCAAAAATGAGTTCCCCTAAAAAGTTTTAAGAGCTTGTGAAAAATTTGAATATTCCATCATGTACAGGATCCTCTTAGATTTCCAATGAGTTCATGTTTTCCTTCTAACTCCTTACGGAGATCTTGGAATCATGCGTTGAAGATAAGTATATGCTTTGACTGCCCTCTCCTCACAAGGGATGAGATTGGGTCATATGAAAAACTATGTGGAAGCAAGGAGGGATGACATATTTTCTTTCCCCCCTTGTCCCCTTAGAACGAGACATGAGAAAAAAATCCTGAGCCTGGTGAGGACAAGTGGCACACATGCGGAAGTTAGAGCAGGGGCTAGAAAATAGAGGAAAGGTGCTTATCAAAGCTCCCTAGGGTCATGTTGAGGGTCCATGAGGCTTAAGGTGGGGGCACATTTTTCTACCCTCATTATCCCCTTGAAGAGGGACACCAAAAGTGTACCTCAGCCTCATGCTACCATGTAGCATGTAAACCAAAGAAAATGAATAGGCATCAAACATGTACCTTGGGCAGAGACTTGAAAATGACATATCTTGAGCTCCCAGGATGAATTTTTGACACTTATCTATATGATTTTGACTAAAAATACATTTTATGAAGTATGGTATGGGTATCATGCCTTGAATAGTATTTAAAATCTCTCAAAAATGCACTTTTTCTTAGGATTTCCAAATGTTGTGTATGCGAAGAATGAGTTATATAGAAAAATGAACGGGATTGAGAATAATCTAAGATTACCCCTATGTAGAGGACAAAAATAGATTTCCATTTATATTTTGTTTGCATATTAACTCATTCCAAAGATCCAAAAATCATCTCCCAAAGCTCAAATGCTCTCTCACGCTACTGAAGCTCCTTCGGCCTTAAAACCCACTTTTGTTGAACTTGCTCCTAAACCTCTGAAAATTTCCAAAATATTCCAAAATAAATTACACATCATTATTTTATCCTTAATACATCTCCCGATGAATTAAGGCCCACAAATCCACTCGAGGGGTGTATACCATGCCTTAGAAGAGCTAAGAATAGTCATTCCTAAGGCTCTGAAAAGTCTCGCCTAAATAGTACCACCTCAAAAGCACCTGAATGAACTTGTTTTTCCTAAATCACATATGGAGAAGACCGAGAAGTACAGGGGATGGACTAATCGAAAGGAGGGCTCACAATAAAAAAAATTGACACTAGGGTTAGTTGTCATGCTTTAAAATATTAAATTTTCATGTTTCGTGTTGGGCCCCTGGAATATTGACCAAGTATGAAGGCACATAGGCATGCGGGATCCTAGTTATAGAATGGCGCACAAGGCAAAAGCACGCAGGAGAAAGGTTTAAGGAAGCACATAGCGCATGTGATGCGCAAAAGGAGGTTCTAGAATAGCCAATTTGAGTGCCCAAGGTAGAACACGTGAAAAGCGTGATTGGTTGCGCAGATAAGATGCCAGCCTGGCGATAGGCTAGCCCAGAAAGAGCATGCCCTAGATGGAATCTTCTAGAAGATCATCATGAGATAAAGTGGAAAGCTCAGGCCTGGAGGAGCATGCTCACATGAAGGACCATAATCAACACTTGGCATCCGATCTGAGGGTGCTAGAAGGTGAGTTGGCAGCCCGAAAGTTATAAATACAAGTGCCTCATGGAGTAGAGGATATACCGATATACACATATACATCTTCGTGACAAAGATGCATCTTCATAGAGATACATGGAGACATATAGACATATGGGGAGATATACATAGGGAATAGTGGGTTAGAAAGTGAGTGGAGCTCTGCAAAATTGTTGTGAGTGGATATTTTGGGTCCGGAAAGAATGTACTAAGCATGGAAGTTGTTATTTTCTTTTTTAGCTTAGTTACATACGTCTAGTGATACACATGACTACGGTCTGCTCTCTGTGACACTCTATAATGAACCAATGAATATAATGAGGTTACCTATTATAAATAGACATGGATATCAATGGTTTTAATGCATATTTCTCTCATATGAGTTCTCTGTCCTTTCATGCTAAGAATGGATGTTTGTATATTTCTTTTTGTTATAATATATGTTCTAGATTATGTTAAAAGCCTTGATCTGAGTGACTACAAGGATCTAGAGGCCGTTCTGAGCCCTATGGTTCTTGTTTGTCTTAACTTCCTAAATACTCTTATAGTAATCATAGATGATGCTTCCCACTAAACTCACATAAAAGAGAGACTCAGTACCCGTGCGTGCCTCGGGTGAGTGCTCAACTTCTGCTGGGTGATAGGTTGGCGCGCATGGGGTTTCTTCCTTTTGTGATAGGAGTAAAAATGACTACATCTTGGTTCCATTTCCAGGACCTCTTTTCAAATTTATAGTGAGATATAACATACATCATGATCTATGTAATGAGTAATGACAGAGCGGTTGACATTGGAGAATGTTGAATCGTGGTTCAAGAGCACGGAGGATGAATTTGCTCGAAGATACAACATTGGACCTAAGTTTAATACATGTAGATGGGTAGAAGAGAACCTCTACCATGATCTGTACGAGACCTTCTTGCTACTTCCCAATAGAACTATATGAATGGCTTTCAACCTATACGTCTAGATCAAGTTGGCATTATGGATCACATGTATGGGCCAAAGAAGACTACCAAAGGTTGTAGGATGCAGATCTAACGTGGACCCATGCTTTATAGATCATTGGTGGAGAGGAGTATTGACTAGTTACACTCTAGAATATGCCATTTCCACGTATTCTTGTCCGGAGGTTACTGAGTTTGAATTTCTACGAGAACCTAGAGGAACATTTCTACATGTTATTCCTCTAGCTATGAAGATATTGATGGTTACCATGAGTTTAGAGGCTTTCCCAATGGTCGGCTAAACCATTCTAAGTGTTGGGTAAGGGAGCTTGGGTGGAGGAAGATGGCAGATATCATGATAGAAAAGGAGAGGGAAGAAAGATGGCTCAAGTATAATGAAGCACGTGAAAGGGAGATTGCTAGATGATGCAAGGCTAGCTAGTGTGATGGATCTATGGAGATAGACGTTGTGGGAAGGAGTTGAGGTTCACGTGGAGGATGTGGAACTTGAGCAGTCTGTATGTTACCCCATCTTGGAAAGTGTGTAAGGGAGACCCCTTCGGCTTCTGGTGAGAGTTCATCACATGGAGAAAGGAGATTCATTGGCGCATATATGAACCCACCCGGTGGCCGAGCCCCGGCTCTTGGTTTTCCCAATCCAGAAGAAGTGTTATTGACCCAAGTGATATTAGTGGTGAAGAGACAGATCGTGCCTAGGAGGTATAATTTTTTGGTTCCCTCTTCTATGGCTACACATATTCCGTATTTGGAGGAGTCTTTGGACAAGGGGCAGGTATATAAGCTTTCAGTCTCACATCAGGGAGTGACACGGGACAAAGTAGTGGTAGCCGGGAATTATCACGCACCATCGGTGCACGGCACGCTTAGTGGGACCATGGGGGCGTTTGCACACTGCTCCTACTAGCCCCATTGGACCCAAAGTGATTATAGTGGATCCGGTGGCTCTGAGGCATAGGACCCAAAGGTGGACCTAGTGGATCGAGAGACGGAGAGAAACATCTTGGTGGGAACCAAGGATCAGGCTTGGGAGGACAGGGACCCCAACCACCACATCAAGTATTCTTTGAAATGTCTCTGCATTTGCCATATTATAGGGGCATTGAGGATGCAGCGGAACATTTTCATAAATGTGAGCTGATATGGTGCACAAAGGGTATCACAACCCTAGAATGAAAGGCTAGTCAGTTTGCGACCACATTGTAAGGGTGTGCACATAGCTGGTATAGAAAGTATGACCCTCATCAAATGGTGGTGGACTACACTTGCTTTAAAGAATGCATTCTTAGCAGAGTTCCACATTCTTGAGTTCGAGTAGAAGAGCATTAGCACTTTGAAGGAGATTCAACAAGGAATGGCAAAGAGTGTGCGGGAGTATGATGCACACTTTAAAACTCTCTTGTCTAAATTATCATATGATATCCATCCTTCTTAGCATGCACAATGGTTTTTTGGAGGATTGATCACCCCTTTTAGAAGGGCCTTGTCTCATAATACTTTTATAGACCCATACGAAGCATTGGAAGCTGCCTTGTATGCCAAGGCTATTGGTAGTATTGATACTAGCGTTAGCCCATTCTTGGAGGCTCAAATTGTTGCTATGGCCAAACAGTTGGAAAAATTGTCTACAAACTCCATTCATGAGACTCGTAGTGGTTTATGGTGCACAGATTGTGAAATAGAGGGGCACGTTAAGAATAATTGTCCCCGGAGGACGATACGTGCTCTGATAGTAGATTTTGAAAATTGTCATGAGGAACATGATGCAAGTAGGTGTCCCTTGCTACAGCATGTGATTAGGAAGAATGTATCTTGTTATTACAAAAATTGCACCTCCACAACCCATGATACTAAGTAATTTAGTCTCATTGATTAGATCCATGAGGCCATTGATCATGGGGTGTGCCAGACCAGCATTGCTAGTGGTTCTAAGAATGATGATCACCGTTATGAGGCGCGCAGATGGAGGCATGCATGGGAGAGGTTTTTGAGGAGGATTCCGTGGTTGAGGTAACCACGGAGGAGGAAGGAGTGAGTTCCCGTGTGGAACATGTTTCAACTGTGGATCTACAGAACATTACAAACGTGAGTGCCTGGACCTATTGCAGTGCTCATGGTGTGGAAAGAAGCATAAGTATGAGGAGTGCCTAGAATTATTTGAGCATATGAATCAGCAGCACCGAAAGGACAAGGGTGCTGCAATGGTCAGTATTAAGAAGGTAGACATACAATGGATGCCTCGGGTAACATGGGATGAAGGTTTGGAGCCTATCTTAGTAACAACAAGGGCAGAAGCCATGCACGTAAGAGAGGTACCAAGACAAAAGAACCTAGTTTCAAGAGAAGAGGTCATTCATGGAAAGTATCTAGACCCCGCGCATCAGAAGGAGATATATCAGGACACCATGGATGTTATTCAAGCTTACAAGGGGAGATCCAGTGTCTAAAGGAGTAATTCAGAAGGGAGGAACAAGGGAGGAGAGTCGAGGCACAAAAGGATGACCTAGATGAGGTCAAGGAGGTGTGTAAAATGCTAAGGCAGGAGAACATCATTCCTTTGCTAGGATCCTGGTTAAGAGAGAAGGTACCATGCACCAAAGAAGAGTGCGAGAGACAAGTCTTACACACGAACCTTCCCCTCATAGCCTTAACTATGACAAGGAAATTACATTGAATGCAATTGTAGATGGATGCCTCCTCAAGAATATACTCATTGGCACTGGACGTGGAGTTTAACATTTTGACTTTAAATGAATGGCATCGGATGGGGAGACCTACATTATAGCCATCTTCGAATGTGTTGTATATGGAAAACAAAACTAAGGTAATTCCCATCGGTGTCTTGAAGGATGTAGCTATTACTATCCAGGGAGCCAAGTTTACTGGGGACTTCGAATTCTTGGTGCTTCTTTGAGGTGGACAATTTCCCAGAACTACTTGGGTGCCCTTGGTGTTACAAGAATAATGCAGACCTTCTATTCAACAAAGAGTACATTTGCTTCGAGAACAAGGAGGAATGGTTCATTATACCCCTGGTTAATGGGAAGTCGATGCCCTATATTGAACCATTGGGGAAGAAGTTTTGGACAAGATTTATGTGTACTCAATCAGAGACCCTGAGATGATACACCCTACTAACGAGGTTATCTAGTTTGAAGATGCTCAGTTAGTGAGTGATACCACTAGTCTGGCATGTGACAATTGGGCACATGGAACTTACGAATTAATGGGACGACACTTGAGAGGTTCGGTGACAAAGGTGATAAAGGCACACACGGTTAGGCACCTTGGAGGAAAAGAACTACCCAAGTATTCAGGAGAATCCTTCCCTGAGATCTTTCTGCATGAGGTAGAAGCTCAGTGGAAGAATGAGAAGGAACGGAGGGAGATGTTAAGTTATGTCTTGCTTGGCACAATAGCTCGGTGGTGGGCCACACATCAAGAGATCCTTTTAGAATGGCGTGAGGTAATAATTTCTCTCTTTGTCGATAAGTAATTTCTCTCTTGTCAGATTTTCTAATTTCTCTCTTCGAGGAGTAATGTACCCACCATCATCAAGGACTACCATGGGAAGGATCCCACCTCTTTCCATATCTAGGAGTGTGAACGGGTCTAGAGAGAAGGCACAGAAGCTTTGCCACCATCCCTCTAGGTGCACAAGTTGTATTCTACACTGTAGGGTTGTGCACGCGCATGGTACATTCATTCGGAGACACGCCACCAAACGAGGAATTGGCAGGAGATCACGGTGACCTTATTCAAACCTTTGAGTATCAGAGTACAAAGCCATCGATTGATAAGGCCTTGTAGGGTATCAAGTGCCTTACCATGGGGATAGTTCCAGGATGGAGGATAGGTTGTTGGAATTATTAGGTGAACCAGGTGTAGTGGCACACTTTGAAGAAGTTGAGGAAACAAAAGAGTTACAGCTTGAGCACACGTGTTTAGAAAAAGAGAAGGGAAAGTTGGTATATGTGATTAATGGAGAGGAATCGGAAAGCTTAGATGTTAGCCATTCTATAGGGATGTGCGAGGTAGTGGATAGTGCAGATGCTCATGCGCGTGCCTACCATGAGCCTTTAAAGATGAAGAAAGTTAACATTGGTTCAGAAGAAGAACCTAAGGAAGCTATTATTGAGGATTACTGGACAGAGAAGGAAGTATCAAATATCATTGATCTGCTACACAAATTTGAGGATTTATTCCCACACAGTATCATGAGCTCAAAGGCATTCACCACTCCTTGGGGGAAATGAAGATAAATTTGAAGGATGGTGCGTGCCCAGTCAAGAAAAGGCCCTACCGGATGAATCCCAATTTGTGCGTGAAGGTTAAGGAGGAGATAGACAAAATGATAGCTTCGGGATCATTGAGGTAGTGGAAGAATCGAGAGTGGATAAGCCCAATGGTAATCAACATAAAAAAAGATGGGCGGATTAGGATTTGTGTGGATTATAGGGAATTGAATGTAGTTTGCATCATTGATCCATTTCCGACCCCCTTCACTAAAGAAATTTTGGAAGGAGTCATTGGGTGTGAAATCTACTCCTTTACGGAGATGGATTTTCAGGGTACCACCAAGTCCGGATCACAAAGGAAGACCAGGAAGACAACTTTCGCCACCGAGTGGGGAATTTTTACATATACGGTCATGCCCTTTGGGTTGAAGAATGCACTGTTGTTGTTTTTCACGCATAGTGGTGCAAGCATTCCAAGACTTCATCCATAAGTTTCTTCAGGTCTATTTGGATGATTGGATAGTATATGGTCTGGTTAAAGACCATTGTGACAATTTGAGGTTAATGTTTGAGAGGTGTAGGTAGTTGAGGATATCCCTCAACATTAAGAAATGTGTGTTTGCTACCCCCTTTGGGACTTTATTGGGGCATATCATATGTAAGGAGGGCTTGTTGGTAGATCCCGCTAAAGTTACAGTTATTGTGGGGTTAAGGGAGCCTACTAGCTAGAGCACAGTGCACAGATTCCTTGGGCATATGGGCTATTATAGAAAATTCATTAAGGGATATGCCAAGATCGCTGTGCCATTAGAGGAACTGCTTAGACATAAAAGTGCCTTCCATTGGGGAGAGGCAGCAGAGGGTGTTTGATACATTAAAAGATAGGCTTATTACCATGCCTATTTTATGGTTTCCCTCTTGGGACAAGCCCTTTCATGTTCATGTAGATGCCTCAGGGACCGCCATTGAGCAGTGCTTACATAGCTAGGTGAAGGGATTATTGATCATCCTCTCTATTTTGTAAGTAGGAAGCTGACACTAACAAAGTAGAATTATACCACAACCGAGCACGAGGCATTGTCAATGATCTACGTGCTCTTCAAGTTTCAACAATATCTGCTTGGCAACACCCTTTGTGTTTTACACCACCACATGGCATTGAAGTATTTAGTAAATAAGCCTATCTGCAAGGGTGCATCTGTCGATGGGTGTTGTTTTTTCAAGAATTTTAATTCACCGTTGTAGTAAAACTTGGGAAAAGCAATTATGGGCCTGATCATCTGTCAAGAATTGATTCAGGGGAGGATGCGTAGAGTATTAAGGAAGCAATGTCAGATGCACAATTGTTTAGGTTGTGTACGCACCTTGGATTTAGAGGAGATTGCAGTATTTTTAAAGGAAGGTGTGGCACCGATGGAATGAAGGCATTGGAAAAAAATTAGTTGGCCATACGTGCCGCACCCTACATGTTAATTAGTGGAGACTTATACAAGTTGGGACGTGATGAAGTTTTGCACAGGTGTGTATTAGAGCATGAGCACCTAGCCATCATGGAAGAAGCACACGGAGGAAGTGCGGTGGGCATTACGCAGGTGATGCCACCGCGCGTAAGATTTTAATGACAAGATTATGGTGGGAAACCTTGTACAGGGATTGTAGAGATTATTGTAAAGCGTGTGACCACTGTCAATGCATTGGCAAACCAAGAAGGAGAGATGAAATGCCTTTACGCCCTATCCCTAGCACGGAGCCTTTTGAAAAATGGGCGATAGATTTTATGGGACCTATTACACCAAAAGCACATAGGAATGGGTCACATTATGTCATCACTTGCATGGATTATCTCACAAGGTGGGAAAAGGCAGCCCTAACTAAAGATTGCATGGCAACAACAGTGGTAAGGTTCTTATGGGAAAACATTATCACGAGGTATGGATGCTCGTTGAGTTTGACCAGTGATAGGGGTACACATTTTCTGAATGAGACCATGAGGATCCTATTATCATAGTTCATGGTGGCTCATCACAATACTACGCCCTATCACCCACAAGCAAATGGCACTCTGAAGCACTCAACAAGATACTTGAGTCATACCTTGACCAAAATCTGTGATGTTGGAAGACAAGATTGGGATGACAAGGTATCGGCAGCAGATTATGGGCTTACAGGACAACGTATAAAAGACTAAACAAAGCCACACCTTTTCAATTGGTGTTTGGTGTGGAAGTTGTTTTGCTAGTTGAATTTATGTTGCCTTCTCTGCGAATAGCACACACAGAAAGGGTTAGCTGATGAACAAGCGCTGGAAGAAAGAATTGAGGAGCTAATGAAACTGGATGAGAGATGATCACTTACCTAATGGAGCCAAATAGTGGAAAAGGCAAAGCAAAAGGCTTGGCATGATCGCCATATTAGAAACAAGAAGTTTGAGGTTAGGTAGATGGTGTTACTATATGATTCCAAGTTTTTGCGCCATCCTGGAAAGTTGAAAGTCCATTGGTTGGGTCCTTACACAATCTTGTACATCCTCGATTCACGCGTGTTCCATTCTGAAGTCTTGGATGGGATGAAGTCGCTGGACACTTCAATGGGAGTAGGTTGAAGCCCTACTATAAATAAGTCTTCTTATGTTTTGTAAATAAGGTAGTTTTGCCGCTTAGTTTAGAAGTTTCCTTTATGCATTTTTCCCTTTTTTGTGTTTCCCTTTCGCATTGTTGTTTTGTTTTTTTTTCTCCTTGGGCGCCTGGTAACCTTATTTCTATTTTTGAAGAAATTTTGAGTGCGCAGAGGACTGCATGCATCGCTTTAAGTGTGGGGTGGAGAAAAGTGAAGAAGCGCATGATTAAAGTACAAAGAAAGTTGTGTTGAAAAGCCTTGTTGAATGGACGGGTTAAAAGAGGTATATAAAGAGAAGATAAAAGAATGGTTGGTGCCAGGGTAAAGCTACTTGTAGATCCCACGTACCAAGAAGGAGAAAGTGCATTTGAAAACAACATGAGGTAGGCAAGAGAAAGGATCAGGATAGAAGAAGTTCCTTTGGCATGGGTTACGCGCACACAAGAGTCTCCTGTCAGGTTGGATTGGTTGTGCGCCAAAAGGTTGGAAGAGTTTTCACGCAAGGTTGAGGCACAAGTGAAGGTGTTGAAGACGGGCTTTGCTTGAAAAAGCCACATTAAATGACCAATTTATGGTGGTAGGTAAAGTAGCATTTAATGATCAAAAAGGGGAAAAATATAAATAAAGGGTCGAGGAACTTTCATTTTCACTTTATGCGAATAGAGAGAAGCGATTGTGCATTTGTGGCAAACTAGGGCTTCCAAAATTTGATCATGTGAAGAAGAATCTACAACAATGAGGTGCGAGCGGCTAAGTTTGAATCTGTAAACTAGAAGGGATTTCACACGGGCATCGAAGGATTTTGAGGAGGCTCCTTTTCATGGAAGTATTATCCCAAGTTAGGGTTTTCATGAAGCTAGGGCACGTGAAAAGTGATTTTCTTCACTTGAGATCGAGACTGGAGGAAGTTGAAAAGTAGAGTGAAAAGGAGTAAGTGAAGGGGTAAGAGGACGTAGACAATGGCACCAAAGAAAGGAAAGGGCAAGGCCAACGCCAAGCAAGAGACCCAAGACAAGTATGAATGAAGAGTGGTATGAAGAAATGCGGTGCCCATGGGGTAATGATGGGTAAGGAATGGGAGTCTCACTTGAGAGAACGTGCCTATGAGTGATTACAACCATCGAATGAGCATGATTGAGAGAAGGAGATGGCACTGGAGTTAGTGTGCCCAAAAATAAACAGACACTAAAAGGGTTGCCCATTTACAATGATGATGTAAAGGTCAAGATGGAGAAGGTGGGATTGCTACAACTCCATGAGTTGCCCTATTTTGGAAAGCCAGAGTGCCTATATAAATGGATGATATCACGAGTACATGAGGATTACTTTCATTTTATAGGGTGCAAGATGCACATTACTCCTCAACTCATCTCAAAGTTCACGGGCCTCAAATGTCAAGGATTCAACATAGATGATGACCTAAGAGACAAGGAGGTAATTCAGAAACCATTACTTGAATATGCCTACAAGAAAGGGTTGAGATACTATGAAATCTCAGACATCAAGGACCCAATGATGAAGATGGCTGCACATCTAGTAACAAAGCTAAATGGCCAGGAGAGATGGACTCAGGTCAATAAGCCTTGGTTACATGTTTGCAGCAAAATTACAAAGGGAACCATCTATAACCTACCTGCATACATCGTGGAGGAAATTTTTAGTTGCATGAAGGAGGGGGACAGAATCCTCTTCGGAACATCTTGTTAACTATAGTGTTTTCAAAGATTGGAGTACCAGATGTGTCAGACAAGTTTGTATGGGAATACCCTACCGAGGACCCTTCGCCCGCGAAGAGGTTTGAGAAGTATGTGTGCGACACAATGTCAGCACCCCACAAGGCACGCCTGGAGAAGTGGTACACGTGCCTGAGGAATGCATTCGGGGTGGAATGGAGGATTCTTGAGCAACTTCTAGCAGTCACTGAAGGAGAAGCCAAATTTTCGGTGTACCAACACTTCTGCCTAGGCAGGTTTAGACTAGTAGATGAGTCTTAGAGCCCATGGTGCAAGCTTCCCTTCACGTTCACAGCTCAATACTTCCAAGTGGGAGTAAATAGATTCATGGAGTCCAAAAAGCTGAGGCTAGAGCTAGGTAGTCTAGACCGGGAGCACAAAGAAATGTGCAAGAAGTTGAACTACCCTGGAGGCAAGCACACATACATAGAGAGATATGTATCGCATGAGATACAAATGACAAGGCCAATGATGTTTCCCATTGTAGGTGGACCCACAAAGACGCGTGTACCTCCGTATAAGGCCCAAGTTTGAGAAGGGTGTGTACCTGGAGAATGAGGTCTCCATACCTGAAGATCCCATGGGTAGGAAGAGGCCCGTGCCCAAGAAGAGGGGAAGAGAAGGAGAAGCACCAAGTGTGCAGACTGCTCAGACAGTGAGCATGTCGTCGACAAGTGCCAAGCCCAATACTTACACATGCAGAAAGAAGTCCCTAAAAAAAGAGAAGACACCAGAGGAAGAGGCACCAGAGCAACCCCTCACCAAGAAAAAGTAGAGGATAGAAGAAGAAGCTGACTCGGAGGAGACCGACAGCTTGGAGAAACACCTGGGTGAAAGAGAGGACGAGAGTGGAGAAGGTGATAGTGGGGAGGATGAACCTGAAAGGGACTAGGAGCCACATGTCCTAGAAGTATACGACTCCAGAGAAGAGAGTGGAGAGGAGAAACAGGAATTTGTTTTCATGCGAACAAAAGAGTACACAAGGTGAGGAAGGCACCCAAGACATGGGAAAGACTGAGGATAAGCATGGAAAAGTAGGAACCCATAAGCTTCACAAAGGAGCAGATCACCGAGGTGGCAGAGAGAGAGGAAAAGAAAATGCTCGAGGCCTTGGTTGATTAAGAGTTGGAGCGCAGCGACTGATATAGTGTTGGAGGAAGGAAAAGAGGAAGACAGTGAGAGGAAGCAGGCTAGTATGGGAGGAGGTCCTAAATTAACTGTAAGTTTTCCAAAAGGAGTGTGCTCAGGAGAAGGGCTCTTGATGCAGAGCAAAGGCCAGTAATGAGCTACGTTGATGACTCAAGGAAGGTGTTGCGCACATGGTTCCAGAGCACTATACCCACTGAAAGGCTTCTAGCCATGGGGTCATTTGAAAAGGAGGGTGTGTACCCCAGGACCAAGAAGATGCTTTCTTGGGTGTTCGAGTCCCACATTGACGAGCCAAACTTTGAAGTCTACCAGAAAGCACTCATCACGTTTCCAGAATCTAAGGGAGACAACCCCTTAGTGAATGCTCAGAGATCTTAGATGAGCAAGTATGCAATGCTCTTAATAAGGTCACAGTTGAGACAGAGGCAAGGCTATTTATGCGAAATGACAACATAAGGGCTCTAAAGGGGAAGTTAGCCAAGAAAGAAGAGGACCTGGCTGAGATGACCAGAACTTGAAGCAAGAGGAGTTGATTAGCGTGCAGCTGAGGCGCAAGCTCAAAGATGAGAAGACAAAGGTGCAAGAAGTCTACAAGAAGGTGGAGTTGATCAAGAGCGCCATCATATTGAAGCACCCAGACCTAGTGCCAATCCCTCAGAGGTACGCATCAACTTTGGAATGATTAGAATACCTAACGCGCATCCTCACCATGGAGAGATGACCATTGGCCCTGAGTCTATGGAGGAAGTAGCAGCGCACTTGAAGGAAGAAGACAAGATGAAGGTGGTAGCGCTCATTGTTGAGTATAGCAAGGTGCTCGTAGATGTAAAGATTGCTTCCCAATCTATTGAGGCCGTATATGACAAATGTGTGGACAGGGGACAGGATAAGGTAGCAAGCACCTTGGTCACTACCCACAAAGCAAAGCTAAAAGAATTCCAGGAGAAGAATAAAGGAAATAGGGTGGAGAGGGATAAAGTCCTGGCAGATGTAGAAAGAAAATCCAAGGAGATTGAGGCACTAAGGGGCTCAATCAAAACATGACTGAAGGAGCTATACCCTCATATCACCAGAAGGATGGACACACTTAAAGACCTGGGCAAGGAGATGGAAAATATTGTTGATGCTTTGGGCGCCCAGGGGATTGGCCTAATTTTTGATGAGGTAAACATCCCGGTGGGCGACCTCTCCTAGATAGCGAAGGGGGCAAGGTCGATTCATGGAACAAATTGAGGCTAACTTGCAGAGAGGGATTTCCATAGTCTGCTAAGCTAATGCCCCCCCATTCTTTCTTCTCTCCCCATTCTTTCATTCCCTTATTCTTTTGCAAAATGTAAGGCTATCGCTAAAAAAATTTAAGGTAGCGTGCATCTTAATTAAGTAGAGTGTTTCCGAGGATGGAGAATAGGCGTAGTGTGGGGTGATGTTGGGCCCCTGGAATATTGACCAAGTATGAAGGCACGAAGGCATGCAGGATCCTAGTTATAGAATGGTGCGCAAGGCAAAAGCGCATAGGAGAAAGGTTTAAGGAAGCACATAGCACACGCGACACGTGAAAGGAGGTTCAAGACTTAGCCAATTTGAGCACCCAAGGAAGAACACGTGAAAAGCGTGATTGGTTGTGTGAGGATAAGATGCTAGCCTGGCGATAGGTTGGCCTAGGAAAGAGCATGCCCTGATGGAATCTTCTAGAAGATCATCATGAGATAAAGTGGAAAGCTTAGGCCTGGAGGAGCATGCTTGCATGAAGGACCACAATCAACAATTAGCATCCGATCTGAGGGCGCTGGAAGGTGAGTTGGCAGCCCGGGAAAGCTATAAATACAAGTTCCCGTGGGAGTAGAGAATATACCATATACACATATACATCTTCAGACAGAGATGCATCTTCATAGAGATACATGGAGACATATAGACATATGGGAAGATATACATAGGGAATAATGGGTTAGAAAGTGAGCGAGCTCTACAAAATTGCTGCGAGTGGATATTTTGGGTCCGAGAAAGAATGTACTAAGCATGGAAGTTGTTATTTTCTTTTTTTTTTTTTTAGCTTAGTTACATACGTCTAGTGATACGCATGACTGTGGTCTGCTCTCTATGACACTCTGTAATGAACCAATGAATATAATGAGGTTACCTATTATAAATAGACATGGATATCAATGGTTTTAATGCATATTTCTCTCATATGAGTTCTTTTTCCTTTCATGCTAAGAATGGATGTTTGTATATTTCTTTCTGTTATAATATATGTTCTGGATTATGTTAAAAGCCTTCGGTCTGAGTGATTACAAGGATCTGGAAGTCATTCTGAGCCCTATGGTTCTTGTTTGTCTTAACTTCCTAAATACTCTTACATTAATCATAGATGATGCTTCCCACTAAACTCACATAAAAGAGAGACTCGGTACCCGCGCGTGCCTCGGTGAGTGCTCAACTTCTGACTGGGTGATAGGCCGGCGCACATGGGGTTTCTTCCTTTTGTGATAGGAGTAAAAATGACTACATTTTGCATTTACATGACAACAAAATAGTAATGTGATATAAGAGAAAATAATGAACTAATAGTGCATGGATATTGGTATGATAAGGAAATGTAAACTAATATGTGCAATGGCATGTGATTTGGATGAAAGGGGGAAGAAAAGTGATTGCTCCCAAAGTGTAGGAATGAGGTTCATTTATAAATTCCCCTCATCACCAAGAATGTACCATAAAATAAGAGTGCATCATGGAGAAATGGGTCTCATCACGTGCAAGTATATGCTAGAAAAGATATGTCATGAAGAACATAGCTAAAAGTGTGGAATGGGAGGTTCATTAATGTAGTATGCCCTCAACAGTCAAGTGTGAACCATAAAATGAGAGTGTGTCATAGGGTAATGAGGTGGAAATGGAGACCATCTACTAAAGGTGGAGAGGCATGTTACACACAATAGGATCATGTGGAACAGTAGCAATGTGAGTATAGGTGCCGAATTGGAAATAAGAGGAAATGTTGCTAATAATGGGAGGTGTGATAGTATGAAGCGGAAGCGGCAACTTAGGAAGCCAATGAGATACATTAGTGATGTGTGGAGGATGAGATGACATGGTGATAGGCACTCGGTGGAGGAGGTGGATGGATGATGACCTTAGGAGGTGGATAGATAATGAGCTTAGGAGGAGGTGAATGAGACAAGTTAACTATGGCAGAGGCTCACCTATGTGGAATAGAGAGTGAGAGTGCTCACGAGAATGAGGGAAAAAGTAATGACACCTTTATCTTCTAAGTATTGTAATCTATCATGGAGAGCATAACAATCATTGTCATAGTGGCCATTGATGTGGTGGAAATTATAAAAAGGATGATCATGATGGCATTGCAACCGGTGAGTGGGATGATGTTTGGTGGAGGGTAAATGGATTAACCACTTATCAAGTAAGGTATGCAAGACATCATGTGGTTTAACATTATGTGAAAAGTGCAATGGTTCATGAGTGGGAGATGGAAAAGGCTCAGTGCATGCTTTGAAACAAAGGGTGGGGAAGGAAGACACTTGTGCGGAGGCGGGGATGGGGATCCCGCAAGAGGGTCAATAGATGGGGGAGGAGAAGACTTAGTAGGAAAGGAAGGAATAGAAGAAGTAGAAGGTGGTGTTATAACATGTTCCTCAATTAAGTCCTCTAAATCAATAACTTTATAACACAATAGAGTAAATGATTCACATGTATCATACAAGAGATTTTATTTTGAGGAATTAAGCCACGACAAAAGATAAATTACATTTCTAAATCAATAGGCTGAAATAAGTAACTCGATGCCTACAAAAATTAAAGCATAAAATGTAATCTAAATTTTCTTTATTCTTTCTTTTATGCAAAGAAGGAAAGCATTCGTATGTAACTTTACGACCATTTTTAGAAATAAAGTATCTAAGATAAGCATCATCCATATCATAATAAGTATTAATCGGTCCATAAGGAAAATGAGTATACCATTGGAGAGCATTATCAACAAGGATATGACAAAATACTTTAGTAACAATCAATTATTGAAATAAGAATTAATGGCTAAATAGAGATGTTTAAGATGTAAATAAGGATTTATGGTGCCATTGAAATAAGTAAAAATAGGCATGATGAATTCCTTGGGGAAAGTGGAATTGTGAATCTTCTTAGGTATGGGATTGCCATGAAGATAATTATTCTCAATGGAAGCATAATAAGCTCTACTCTCAAGGGTAAGGGTATGAACTTGGGTTTGTAAAGAACCAACAACATGCATGAGAGAGAGGATATCTTGTGAGGGGATGGCGGGGAAGTGAGAGGCACATTGAGGGGTTGAATCTTGCCATTGTGAGTGATCATAAGAACCTAAAAGGGGAGTTGATGTCGAAGGAATGGATGAAGGTGCAATAGGAAGAGATGACTGTGGAGGCTCTATAGAGATGTTAGGTGTAGAATCATGAGACATAATGAGAGGTGTATTAGGAGTAGGATTGGTGTCAACATGGCCATCATTGGAAGGAGCTTCAGAAGTAGAAGGAAGAGGAGGTGTAGATTCACATTCAACAATTTTAACTGAAGAAACATCATTATTAACATGTGTAGTATCATTATCAGAATCAAAGTCACTATCAATCATATTTTTGCAAGCAATGATTTCATCAAGATTATCATCAACATACAAAGAAGTGGTAGGAGTGCTAGTGTTAGATCTATCATTGCAATCATTAGAAACATTTTCAGAAGTAAGAATGACAGGAGAAATAGATTCAAATACAACTTGACTAATAGCAGGAACATCATTATCTGTATTTACATTTGCAATATCATAAGTAGAGTCATTAACATCCATGTTTTTACAAGAAAGAACCTCATCATGCATATAATATATATTAATGTTATCATTTGCAATAAGTACAAGGAGGGAGGATGGAGGGTTATGCATGGCTATGGGAAATGAGGGATAACATTGGGTAAAATTTTGGTCAAGTGGAAACTATGTAAATATCATAGTTTTAGAAACCAACAAGAAGGAATTTTGGTGGTCAAGGAGTAGTTGGAGGGTTTTGTGTCATATTGGGGATGGTAGAAAACATTAAAAATTCATCTTCATTAGCAACATTGGCAAATATTAGTTGCATATGCATATAGGTCATATCGTGCTTTGGAGATGGGTACCTCTTTTGAGCCATGAGGGTTTGTGGATCCAAGGGAAAAGGGTTCAAATAGGAGTGGGGTTCACCAAATGATTTAATAAAAATGAAATTAAATCTGATTTTAGAGTAACTTCTATAACTAATGATATACAACAATATACAAATGCTAAGTACTCAAATAATGTAGAACTCTAAGCAAATGAGAGGGATAAATGACTTAGCTGATTTTTGTGTGATCTCGTAGATAGTGGGGATTGTGTAGTTGCTATATCTGATTGGAAATGATGCTACAATGGGTGACATAAAGTTTTGGGACTTGGGATTGTGCTGAAGAAGGGGTGCCTATGGAGGACAAGAGCACCTAAGTGCTAGTGTTTGATCTAGGTGTTGGCGTCAGTGCAAATATTCAAGATCCGCTTTTTTCTCGGGTTTAGGGTCTTCTCTCAATACCTGCTTTGTCACTTTGACTCTCCCGTTAGGATTTCAATGCCACATGTAACCTATAAATCAAACCATAACTATCTTCACAAGCTCACAAACACATTAGATCTGAAATAAAAATGCAATATGTGAAGTCGGAATGACCCTGACGGTCACCCAAAGAGTGAAACTAGTACGAAGCATTGCACTACATTCTAGACTCTATGTAGTTTTGTGTGCTTATGTGTGAAATAATGTCCTTAGGTTTCCCTCGTGCTAATGACACTAAGATAATGAGCTATAGATAGCTTAGATGCAAATGTTTGATATGAATTCAACACTTCCCATTCCTATGTAGTGTATGCAGCCTAAAAATGTAGTCCCTTGTGATAGTAGTGGTAGTATGTAGATGAGATATTCCCTTAGAATTGCCATATATATATATATATATATATATATATATATATCTTGTTTGAATTTCAACACTAGTCACACAAAAGGTCAGCTATGAGCACATGATAAAGATAAGAAAAATAAAAAGGCCGACCACAAACCTCAAAATGTGAAAAAGAAATAAATAGGACATGAGCACCTAAAATGGACACAAGTGCCTCAGGTGCTAGTGTCCTGGGATAAATGACAACAAATGTGAGAAGACAAATAAACATGGATCCCTGTGACTAACCAAAAGTGGATACAAAAATGACAAATGTGGAAGAGAGTCACAATAGAAAATAATCAAAGAACATGGATAAACAAGAGATGGTGTCACTAGTGAATACTTTTCTTACTTAATATTCATGCATATAACAACATACTGATGGCATAGCAAAATAGTAATACATGCATGATTTTGTGTCTACAGATAGAACGAAAAATATTGAGTTGGGTCACCTATTGTCCAATGTCCAAAAGTAAAGTGTTCATTCCGTAAAAGAAATTATAACAATATAAGAAGAATAAAACAATGTAAAAGAAAAACAAGTGTTGTTAATGTTTAGTTTTCTTTCTTAGGAATCATGCATATAATGACATACTTAGAGGTGTGATGTAAATAAAAAGTGTGTGATTTTGTGTCTACAAAGTATGGATCCGTAGTGCCATCAAACAATTGGAAAGAAAACATGATAAAATATCTAGGGAATGGTATTTGAAATATTGTATGTGAAATATGATTGTCGAATAACATTAAAATCAACACTAGCATAATAGGCCTTGTTTTCTAAAGTCAAAGTGTGAATCTTGTGTTGGAGCTCACCAATGACAATATATGAGGGAAAACACCTCTTGAGGGGTATAACATGAGCACTTAGGGGTTCATTCAAAGGTTGCTCTTTACCATTAAAAATAACTATATGAACACTAACATGCCTAGGAACATGATTGGGTGGTGATTTAGCCAAATATGGCCCAAGCTTGGTTTCATGAGTAGGCTTTAAGGGGGTATCAACAACATGAAAGGTAGTTGTACTAGAATATGTATCAATATGTGATCTATTTTAAATTAATGGGAGATCACTATGTCTATCTTTGCTACCAACATCATTACATGTATTAATATCTACACGTGGAAGAGAAGAAGTATTAATAATAACATCAAATTTACTTGCAAGAGGAGAAGGAGAAACACAATGTGCATCATTCACAACATGATCTAGATCAAAAATTTAAACGGAGGATAAATGGAGGGAATAACACAACAAACATCATTCCTTGGACATTAAAATGGAATAATAGAAGTCCATTAGTTATTAGAGATATTACAATCAAGCTAATTGCTTTTACATTCAAGAGGAGTATGAACACAATAATTGTTAGAGCATGCATTAGAACAAGGAACATCATGTATGTCATTATCATGGCTATATGTGGAATGCATCATTTCCTCCTTATAAACATAAGGGATACCATTAATCAATATATAAATATAGGGCAAGTCATCGATATGTGCACTAGAAACACTAACATCATCACCAAAGTTTATATCAGCTATAGTATTGGGCTCATGATCACTACTCCAACCTGCAAGACCATCCTTAGGGTTTTCATGAGTGACAAGAGGTGGGAAATGTGTGGGGTCATCTAGAAAGGTATCTCGAGGAGTAGCAGGAGAAGGTGATGTGTAGAAATGGGGAGGATGATTAGTGAATGGTTAACAAACAAGATCTAAATGAACATCAAAGACTACATCATCTCTAAGGGAATGTGAAAATGGAGTAACATGCTTGACATCTACATAAGTGGTATGGACTTGGTTAAAGGGATATTAACCATTATGCCTCTCGAAAGCCTAGAAATGCTATGTACCTTATGATATGATATTATAATGTATATGGGTTGATGGAGATGTTGACATGTGGCACACATCCCCCTTAGTTAGTTATATGTTTATAATTTATGGGGTCACATGGGAATTAGTTATATTGGGTAAGAGTCGTCCTACATTGGGATTAAGTGTTACTCATCCATTAAGATTAACAGATGTCTATATAAAGGATATGAGTATCATTATGAGTTATGTCATGGATGTATGAGTTGAGTCTTCTACTTGGTAGAGGTATATTGGAGGTGTCCCCCTTGAAGTGGATTCCCATCTTGGGATATTGTGGAGTTACTCCTTCCTTAAGGAGCATTGTATGGTGTTGCCCTACCTTAAGGGTATTATTCTACATATATTGAATATTTAGGCATCTTGGCCCACCAATATCTCTTGTGTTGTGTTATCTTCTCGTATAATTTCAGATTATTCATTCACTATATACAAAGATCTTATTAAGGAATCGTGAGGTACCTTTTTTGTTGCATATATGGTGCAAATTTTGTGCCACCAATATGTGTCATGTTTGCATCGCAAATCGAGTATCAAACATAAAAATGACACGAAATCGATACAATTCACAATGTTATTTACACTATATGTAGTAGTGTTATAAGTGCTTGATCTTAGCCCACATTCTCACATTCTACTCCCTCTTTAAGTTTTTTAAACCCAAGCCCTTCACATGAAATTGATGGTTTTTGTAGCCCTTCCCATTGACCTCATTATATAGCTTTTATGTGGCATTTCTTTTCAATTATATAAATCCAAAAGCAATGTTTTTTTAATCATGAGGTAATTTCTTAGTAGTTTTTGTTAAAGATAAAATCATTGATATCTATGTTGCTTTGCGTTCATGATGAAGTGTAGGTTGAGAAGGAGGTTATTGAATTTCAAAATTTGTAGGAGTTATTTAAACATTGACGGTACATACCTTGCACAATGAGTCGGGGTTCACTTGGATCCTCCACAATTAGGGTTTTTCGTTGTTCGGTGCTTGGCAAAGGCGAGCTGCTATGAAGTCACTTCTTATCCCTTATTTGCAGCTACTTCTCTACCTCGCCACCACCTCAATAAGGTTCCTAGATTCTACCTCCACCATATGGGGAGTTTTTGTTGGCTCGTCTAGTTGGCATGTGTCATTGGCTCTCTTTGGTGTAAGGTGACACTCTTGTTGTGGGCTCTCCACCACCAAGTTGGGAATTATGGTGTCATTAGCTATGCATAACAAGTTGTAGACTTTGGATAGGTGGCCAGCTTATAAATGAAATATTCCTTGTGGGATACCACTTAAATAACACCAAATATTGAAAAATTCCAACCAAATATTGAAAAATTGCAGCCAAATAAAATCTTGATTTTTTCAGGCTTTTTACCAGCTTAGGGCAATAATCAAAGAAAATCAATAACTCCCAAAATATCCACTCAAATCACTTGAAAATTTAAAGTGAGTGGGATAATATTATAAAGAACATAAGAAAACTATTTTTGGAATATTTCAGATAACAAACACTTCCAAAAAATTACAACTTGCCCTAAACAGCTGGAAAACTTCTAAAATTCATATCTTCCCGAATACAAGTGAAAAACTATGAAACTTTGGAAATAACATTTAAAAATATAGAAGATGATATTCCAACCCTTAGATCTGAAAATGGCCAACTGGAAACCCTCCAAATAAAGGCTGCAATCTCCAAAACAAGTCACCCTTTTTGGTAGATGGTCAAAACCCCTTTAAAATCCTCTGGAAATGATGCCAAACCCTTTTTTTATTGTTGTCATAAGTCTGATATGAAAACCCACTGATTATCTTCACAAATTATCTCAAAACCCTTAAAACCCTATCTCTAAAACCTCTGAAAATATCTCTATAAATCAGCCCTAAAAACAGCTCCAAAATGACAAGCTAGGGTAGATCTTTCACTACTAAAGAATGCCCTGCTAGCTAGGGATGGATCTCTCACCACCGAAGCTAGGGTTCCTGTGGGATTTCACTCCATGAGCTATAGATTTGCAAAAATAGTTGCACATGAAAGGAGATAATTAAGTATGCAAGAATCCTTTTCCTTTTTCCCCAACTCCTTATATAACTTCTCCAAGGCAAAAGAGTCCCAATAAACCCTAGTCGCATTTTTCCCTTGGAAGGGCCAATAAAATAAAAGTAACATAAGTTACTTTTCCCTTTTTAAGTCGTCATGGTCCAAAAGTGACCCCCAATGCAAAATTAGAACATTAGTACCATGTGGCCCCTTTCTAACGATAAAATGTAACATCTAGTCCTTCCAAAACACATTTTTGTATATGTCAATGAAGAATTATAACAAAATGGAGTAGATATTCATAGCCAATAGCTCCCAGTGTCCAAAGCCCCTTAGGTATGACCAAGGCTTGGACTCGAATTGGCCTTAGGCCTTTGGCGTAGGAAAGGGGACATTACAGTCCTCCCTTCCCAAAATTTGCTTGTCCTCAAGCAAATGCAAATTAGGATGCTGCAAAATCTACTCTCCCTCCCAAGTAGCATCCTCAAGTGGCAATCCCTTCCATCACACCAAATACTCGGTGATCACTCTACTCCTAAGCCCCCTCTGTCTCTCCTCAATAATGGATTCTAGTTCTAACACCAACTTCCCCTCCTCATCTAGTGGCGAAACTCTGTAGATGGTACAATATGTTGTCCGAGTGCCTTCTTAAGGCATGAAACATGGAAGACATTATGTATCTTACGTGCTCTGGTAGCTCTAGCTCATATGCAACTACCCCAACTTGACAAACTACCCGATATGGACCATAAAACCATGGTTTCAATTTCTCTGCACCCTTCTACTTCAATGAGGACTACCTATATGGCTGCAAACGTAGGAATACTAGATCCCCAACCTCAAAAGACCTCTCTATCCTGTGCCGATCTACATATACCTTCTGTTGATTTTGTGCCTTCTGAAGGTTCTCTCTAAGAGCCTTCAGAATATCCTAGTTCTCCTGTAACCAATCTCGAGCTTTGGGAGCTCGGCTATCTGGTAATACCAAATCCACAAATGTCATAGCGTCGTACCCATACAAGGCTCAAAAAGGAGTCATACCTATGCTCATATGATATGTAACACCCCGAACTGTTGTTACTTTCTCCAGAGCATTCAAGTATTGATAAATGATTTCTTCGTATATGGACATGTTCCTTTGGTTTTGGGAAGTCATGCTTGATATGGGTTGTATCCTCTTGCTCTTGAAGATCTTTGACTGAGTCGGAATATGCTTGGACTCTTTTGTTTCTTTCATTCTTGCACTTGAGTTCTCAACCTGATTTCTAGATGAATTGTGGATTTATCCACCTTTATGACTCAACCTTGGATCAGTTGCATTGATCCAAGGAATGTTTTAAGTTTATTCAGGATGAAAAAAATTATTGACCTTACGAAAGTTACAAGGTCTGAATGAGTTTTGAATGATCAATCCCGAGTTTAACTCAGGCTGATCATGATAAATGGAATTTGGTTCCAGATATCATAACATCAGGAAGGCTTGGACCTTAAGCCAGGTAAGATGTTTATGTTATACCGAAAGCTTAATTTATTGATGCCGAATAGACTCCTTACAGGAATGTTTTATCCAGTATGGACTCTAACACTGATTGGTCCTATTTTGGGGACCTAGACTAGATTCGTTAAGGTTAATAGTCTTAACCTAAACTATAACCTATTGGTTAAAATAATTGCTAATCTAACCTAGCCCTAAACTATGAGCTTAATGCTCCTAAGGGTTAACTACACCTAACGCTATGGAAGTGAGACTAATGTCATACCCTATGAGCTAGCCTAAGTTTCTAACCTATCTTAACTAATGATAAGAAGGGAGGGGGACCTAAGAAGGGTCGCGAGTCATGGGCGGTGGTTTCCATGGCATTTAAGAGGGGGATAAGGTTGAAGGACTTGGGATGCTGTCAGGTTTGGTGGAGGTTGCAAATAGCTAATATAAACCGACGTGGCAGTATCACCAAGGATGGGAATGTTTGTTTGTTTTCTTGTGGCAATCACAATTTTTGGCGGTCGGTGGCAATGGAAAATAGGCGGGAGGATGGAAGTTAATGCAATTAATGAACTTTGGTTCCCGAGCATGGATTTCTTGGGAAGGCATGCAAGTGGAATATTATTTGGCTATTTGGTTTTCCATGCATTCCATTTTTCGCTCTGCTTGAGCACTGGTTCTTCGAACCAGCCGTCTACTCTGTGTTGCATGGAAACTTTGAGAGTTTCTAGCTTCCTTCTCTGTCGGGGAAAGTATATAAGGCATGGAGGTAACAATTTATTGTTGTTTAATCTTTTGTGGAAGAAGACGAGAAGGTGCGAGCACATTCTGAGGTCTTCTTCAATTCTGCTGACGACACTATCGGGCATGATAGGCCCTAACTTTTAAAAATCTTGCTTTCCTTTAAAAGCTTTCAAAGTTAGAACAACTCTGTTCGAGATGATTTTTATAGACAATGGCTCAGCTAGTAGCAATGTATTGGTTTTCTTCATTCTTGATGATTTGGGAAACCTTGGTTATACGTAGACCATGTTGAATCTGTTCTTTTGGTTTTCTCTCCTTGCTATGAATACTATATGTATGTATCGTCTTCTGTAGACGTGTTTTATGTCTCTTTGTTCGATTGAGGTAATGAGTTTCCAAACTGTACCATGTTAGACGTTGTGTTGGATGATTTCATGTGTAGAGAATGACACGGAAAGCATTGTTGTGTCTAATTTGGTTGGTTCATTGATTATTGCTTAGTCGTATGAGCTCTTTTATTGCTTGACAGTTTCAAGTGAATATATAGTTGGATTTTGAGGAAATTGTAGTTCCTTCTATAGAGCTTGACAGGTTTAGTCGCATGCGTAAGAAATATGTTTTAACACAAGCCTGTATCTCTGTTGAAAAGGGTATGGATGTTCATTGATTATGGGTTATGAAAATGATGAAACATTTGGTGTAGTATTGCTATTTTCTTTGCGATTTTCACTTGGATATTAGAACACAGTTGGGACCCAGTGAAAATTACTTGATGAACCCCATTTCCTAACAATTTGTGGGTGATCTTAGGTCTGCACGAATGGAAATTAGTTTTATTTTAGAATATGAATGACTGTGTTGATGTTGCCTGTAGTGACCTTGAAATTTGTCAATAGAATTCTTCTATTAACACTGGAAGTGCTACTTGTTTGGTATCCTTGAATGCAATAAAAATTATCCAGTGTAAATAGTTAGTGTTACCTATTGGTAAGTAATGATAGCAGTTACCCTCACTCGTAGTCTAAAATGATTCGAGTCCTGGGTGAAGGGTAGACTGTTTTATTTGGAGCAGGATTGTGGACTGATATTTGAACGTATATGTATTTCGTTTATAACAATCTGTGGCTTTTGTTAATGAGAAATTTCAAGACCCTAGGAATCTAAGGATGACCTATTAAACAGTTTTACCAGATTAGAGCTAATGGTAAACTTGGGTGTTGATTTTCTTGCTTTCTCTTCTTCCCTAATTGAATTCAAGATTGAATGTATATGCATTACTCCTGGGAAGTTGGTACAGTCCTGAACTTGTTTGGAATGGAGATCTGAATGCCTCTGTTTCTTTCTCTTAAGTTGTAAAGTATATGTTGATATAGGACTTTTGGAATACGAAAATATTCTCTCCCTTGTCTGGAAATTATGAGTGCTCCCTTCTTTTGTATCTCTATGAGAACTCTACGGTACGGGTATAAGATGAATAGACTGTTAAATTTATGAGGAGAGAATGGTAAGTACTGACTCTTGACCGAAGTCTTCTTTCCTTATCTACAGTTATATTATTACCCTGTTTGAGTTATTCGGTTATCCACTTTTATAAAAGTAGTATTGTAATAGAAGTTGGTATACTTATCAATGTCATTGAAATAATGCTATGAGTATAAAGGAATCCCGTCAGTTGAACTTACTGGAGGTTATAATCTATCTTTTCTTGAATTGTTAAATGCACATCTATTGGATACACGTATCTTGGTAGGAATTCATTCTTGAAGGGACAAATTTTGTTGGATTATTACCGTCCTTGGTTTTCAGATGGATGGATATTGTAGATTCATTTTGTTTCTTAGTCCCTAATATATGATGAATCATCCGAAAATATTTAAGTTTAAATGGCAGCTATAATATGAGTTATGTTTTAAAGTCATATTAGAATTGTAGAAAGATGAATAGCCTGATTCATGTTTAAGGATTTGATGAAATGATTTCATTTAAACAGGTTGTTTAATGAAAACAATTGGTGGAATGCAATTGTTTTAAGAATTAGTGCTTATCATGCTCAGTTCACTGAACTGACCTGTGCTAGCAATTTTTGCAGATGGACATCGTAAGTGGTAAAGGCACGCAGATCTGATATGATGCTCAGATTGTTTAATCTGGTTTTTATGATGAATTCCAACTTGATTTCTCTAATTGTACTATAGGAAGAAAGATATTCTTTTGTTGTTGATTATTGTATCAAATGTGCCGAAGTGCATAAGTTGTAATTGTATGGCTTAGAAATAAATGAAATGGGGAGATTGTTACTTATGTGGCTGCATTTTTATTTGTTGGATTGAACTTCTTAGGTCTGAATGAATGAGAGTGCATTTTTATTACTATATGCCATGGGAGCTAGTTGGATTCTCTAAGTAAGCCTTGTAAAAATTATGTAACCGAATACTTCATGATTGAATAGTAATTCTTTTATATTATGAATAAGGCTAAATTGGAATTAGACCACTGCATTTTAGGGAAGTTAAGGTTAAACTATGCCCTGATATGTAGCTATAACAGGAAGAGTATTCTATTACTTCCTAACATTGATCTAAGTCAAGGCAACGTAATTGATGGTTTTAAATCACCATGTCTTATAACAATCAGTAAGATAAATCTCAGTCTTCGGAGTTGATATAAACCCTTACAGGTTTAGTTAGCTTCCTTAAGAGAGGACTTAGGGCTATTTCTCTATTATGAGGAAATAAGATTTTCAGGAACCGATGGACACCTTGACGAGGTCATAAATCTTATTAAACTTCTCCCTGTGATAATTGAACTTAATTACGTAAGGCAACTCAAGGTATGAAATTCTGGGTTGGGAAAGGACTATCCAGTTAGGAGGACCTTTAATTCAAATTTAACTCAACTTAAGTAACTTTTTGAAGTTATGTAAATCTTTCCGAGGTAGTATTGTAGGATGTTGGCACATGACAATCTACAAGGTTGTATCTTCGAGAAGATTAGGATCTTCTCGAGGATACAACAATGCAGGTGACTTATAAAAACACCCTTTGCATTGATCATTAAGATTGACCCTTGAAACTAGAACAAGATTTTCCTTTGGGACCGGTTAGGATCATAGACATGCTATGAGGCAACCCTTTGAGACTCGGGGTACATTGACACACGGGGTTACAGTGGGTGACCCGGTATGTCAGCTTACCCCTAGTCTTCAAGAGCATCCTCATAACATGAGTATGATATTAATTCGCTCCTAAGTGAAAACTTAGGACAGGGGAGACAGAGATGTAAGTCCAGCATAAGACATTCTATATAACATCGGAGTGGGGTGAATGACGTATTCTAGATTGTCGAGTATGTCGTCAAGGAATAAGAGACATGAATGTATGTTTCAAATCTTTGGCCAAAGTATCACAAGCTGTTGATTGCGTTGTCCTATGTCACCTAGTCTAAGGGACGTGATGCCGATGAATGATGGTAACAATTATTCAGATAGGTTCCTTGGACAGAGCATTATGAAATCCCAGATTAGGGAAGAGAACCGCTAGAGTGAAGTGTTCAGATAAAAACGCCAACTCTATAATACTCATGAATAGATCGGTAGTTCACCAAGTCATGGAATGAATAGATCGGTGGTACACCAAGTCATTACAGCTACATATGGTTATTTGTTATAAGAATGATTGTTATGATCTGTGAGTTCTAAATTATGTATTTAGAACTAGAAAGCACTTTTCAAAAAAAATCTTGTTCTAATGTTCTAAAATGAGGATGTTACATGATAGGTGGTATTGTAGCAATACTCACCCATGTGTAACCATTTAATCTATGCCCGATGATGTCCTCGACACATAACTCCACAAGTAGCCCTCTATCTACTTATTTACTATCTCCGTTTGCCCATCATGTGTGGGTGGTAGCTAGTGCTAGGAGTCAACTCTGTACTTGTTAGTCTAAAGATCTCCTATTAAAAGGTGCTCATGAAGATCTTGTCCCTGTCATCGATAATATTTTTAGGCAACCCGTAGCCTAAAAATACCTGTATAGAAGATCCAGGCCACATCCATTACCTCATGCCCCTTGGGTAGGGAAAAGAAATGAGCATACTTAGTTAACCGATCAACTACAACATAAATGTAGTTATGCCCATGCACCAAGGGAATCCTTGTGATAAATTCCATAGATATGCTTTCCCATTTCTTTCGAGAATGGGGAGAGGATGAAGTAATCCTACTAGAAAAGACTACTCGGATTTGGTTTGTTGGCAAACCATACACTCTCTAGACATGATTAAGGACATCGTCCTTCATCCCCTTCGATGCAAATCTCTCCCTGATAAACCTGTATGTTTTGAAATACCTAGGATTCCCAACTAGTGGTGTATCATGTATTGCTCGAAGGATCTTCTCCTTCATTTTGGATCCTAGTACAAGGAAAATCCTATCCTTGTAGAAAATGAGATCATCCACTACTATGTATCGGTCATCCTGTATAATACCATCCATGATCTCACATGCAAACTAATTTTTGGAATACTCAAAAAGTATATGAGCCTTCCAATCCACCAAATCGAGACATAGAGCTAAGCATAGAAGTGAGGTAAGGCCTCCTAGATAAAGCATCGGAAACAATATTATTCTTACCTCTAGTGTACTCTATGTCAAAGTCATATGTTTGTACCTTGTTCACCCATCTTTGCTGGCGATCGTTGAGCTCCTTCTATCCCAAGAAGAACCTCAAACTGTTGTGATCCATATGAACCATGAATTTGCTGCCCACAAGGTACTGTCTCGAATTTGGCCAAAGCATGCATAATGGCCAACATCTCCTTGTCATAAATTGAATACCCTCTCTCCACGGGTTTCAATTTCTAACTCTTATATGAAATGGGATGCCTATCCGCTTGAGAACCGCCCCAACACCTTCTTTTGATGCATCACACTCTAGAATGAATGGGCGGGAGAAATCCGGTAATGCGAGAATGGGACACGAACTCATCACCTCCTTGAGGTGATCAAAAACTTGTTGTGTTGCCTCTGACCAAGAAAAATCCCCCTTCTTGGTCAAATCAGTTAATGGAGCAGTCAACCGAGAGAAATTCGTCATGAACCTCCTGTAGTATGTGCACAACCCCACGAATCCTCTCAAATGTGTTGATGTCCTAGTGGCGGCCAATCTAGAATTGCTCGTATCTTCTCTCTATCCACCTTCAATGTACCCCCACCAATCACATATCCCAAGTATAGAAGTTTGGTCATGCCAAACTCACACTTAGAAGCTTTTGCATATAGTGAATTAGCTTCTAATATCCCCAATATCTCACCAAGGTGCCTGATATGGTCCTCCCAAGTCCTAGTAGACTAAAATATCATCAAAGAAAACCAATACAAACTTCCACAGGTGTCGGTTGAACACATGATTCATGCAAGACTAGAATGTAGCTGGAGCATTAGACAATCCGAAGGGCATCACCAAGAACTCAAAGTGACCGTAATGGCATCTGAAAGTTGTCTTATGCACATCCTGCTCCCTGACTTTGATCTGATGATATCTAGATCGTAAATCTATTTTCAAAAATAGATTGCACCATGTAGCTCATCAAATAACTCATCAATGTGTGGTACATGATACTTGTTCTTTATTGTCTTCTTATTCAAGGCATGGTAGTCTATACACATCCGCATGGTCCCATCCTTCTTCACCAATACCACCAAAGAAGCAAAAGGGCTGGAACTCGGTCTAATATGCCCCATATCAATGAGCTCATGTATAGTCTTCTCGTTCTCATCCTTAAACCATTTGGGGTGACGGTAAGGAGAAGTAACCATCGGTCTAGCATCCTCGAGCTCAATCACATTCTCAAATCCCCTATCCGGAGGTATGCCCTGGGAGGTATGTCACCAAAAATTACACTATGTCCTGGCATCCAACAAGCCTTGTATATCCACATGATACTCTTATTGTCCATCCTCCGATTTCTTGGTTGAGACCAAACAATGTACTTGCCCAATCCACCCCATCAGTGCCTATAAATCCTCTTGGTCGTAATAACTCGGGGTGCCTCTAAAGATAAGCCCCTCAAGATCACATTCCTCCCTTTAGACTTAAACTTCAGCTCCATCGTCTGGAAGTTAGTCCAAAACTCACCAAGGGAATGGAGCCACTATACTCCAAGCACTATGTTGGTCTCTCCAATACCAACAATATAAATCATCGGTAACTATATAGTTACCCATCGTGATGCTCAATTGGGGAACCCATCGTGTGCATCTCATAGAATCTCCATTGGCTATAACCACGTTGAAGCCCTCAAACTCCTATGTCTATAACCCTCGCCTCTCAACCAATGAGGCATCAATAAAGTTGTGGGTTGCCCCACTATCAATGAGTACCACTACTCGTTGTCCCTACAAAACTCCCCTAACTCTAAATGCCTTGTACCTCAAGGTACTAGAAAAGTGGTGATAGTATCCCGAGGAAAAGTTTCATTATCTTGCTCAACACATACACTATCCGATGCCTCGTCGTCATCATCCTCTAAACACTATGTGGCCAATTCCTCATCACTATCACTCTCCTCAAAGACCTCTATCTATTGGGCCTTCCCTCTACCCCCGTAATCATGTCCTAGAACCCAAGGTGTGTGAAAATCGAAACATAGTTTCTTTCACCTCAATTCATCTCTGCCCTCTCTAGATACCAATGGTCTCCTAGCTGTATCTTGTCTAGGTAGAGGTACCTTTAGCTACGAACCATTGGATCTAGAAAGGAAACCCTTAGGCTGCACATGAGGTGGAAACCTCGACTTAGGAGTGGATAACTCCAAGTCACAAGCTCTCCTAATACCCTCATGCAAAGAAGAAGGCTCAAATGCCTTCATAAATCTAACGAGAGTGTCTCACAAACCCGCTGTGAATAGCAAAATCAACCTCATCTCTATAACATCAGTACCATGACCGATAGTCTCGAAAATCAGTTATACTGATCTAAGGAACCGGTCTACCTCAAATGAGTCAACTCTCTCGAAATACCTATCGTGGACCCTCTTATCAAATCTGCTTACTAGCCTCTTATTTGAACTTTGCATAATTCATGTTGTATATGTGTCCTGTGTAATCAACCCATGATGCCACCAATCATTAGCGTCTCCCTCAAGATGTAAGATTGCAAACTTAATTACATCTTCCTCACGCATAGGATTTAAGTTAAAGTATGTCTTCAACTTCGAACCCAAGATCATGTGCAAGACACTTCTTAGAACCATCGAAGTGTGGAATAGAAATCATCCCAATCTCCTTTGCAACTCGGTACACTGCACTGATGAGCTCTCATAGGCCTACCGCCAATCTTCATTTTGTAATATTCTGGAATGACATGTTGTCACGAAAGCAATCACTTAAGGTCTGGTACCTTTCCCAACAAGACTCCTCATCTACAATATCCCCTGGCTGTCGTACCTATGAAACTTCCGGATCCTTAAAGAAAGAAGGTTCATGAAACCCCAAAGGCCCAGTAGAAGAATGGGGGACCGTTGTCCCGAATGTCCACCCTCACCTCTTTGACCATATTGTCCCTTATTGTTATTTTCTCCTCTTTCACATGAGTATCAAACATGTCCTGTGCTAATCTCTCAGTGAGCTGGCTCAAATAGAGATTGGTAGACTCCTACTGCTTTACCATGTTGGTGAACAATTGTTTCATTAGATCCACACCTATATCCTCACTGTCTCTATCTCCCATCTTTTAATCCCAATAGCCGGAGAAACAACATGCTCGGTACCACTTTGAAATATCCTTGTGGGATACCACTTAAATAACACCAAATATTGAAAATTTGCAGCCAAATAAAATACTAATTTTTGCACCTTTCTACCGCTTAGGGCAACAAATGAAGAAAATCAATAACTCCCAAAATATCCACTCAAATCACTTGAAAATTTAAAGAGAGCGGGCTAATATTATAAAGAACATAGAAAACCTTTTTGGAATTTTTCAAACAATATAACGTTGCCAAAAATTACAGCATGCCCTAAATAGCTGGAAAATTTCTTAAATTCATATCTTCCCGAACACCGATAAGTGCAAAACTATGAAACTTTGGAAATAACATTTACAAATATAGAAGATGATATTCCAACCCTCGAGATCTAAAAATGGCCAACTGAAACCCTCCAAATAAAGGCTGCAATCTCCAAAACCATCGCCCTTTTTGGTAGATGGTAAAAACCCCTTTGAAATCCTCTAGAGATGATGCCAAACCCTTTATTTATTGCTGCCGTAAGTCTGATATGAAAACCCACTGATAATATTCACCAATTATCTCAAAAAACCTCAAAACCCTATCTCTAAAACCTCTGAAAATATCTCTATAAATCAGCCCTAAAAAAAACTCCAAAATGACAAGCTAGGGTAGATATTTCACTACCGAAGAATGCCTTGCTAGCTAGGGATGGATCTCTCACCACTGAAGCTAGGGTTCCTGCGAGACTTCACTCCACAAGCTATAGATTTACAAACAACAGTTTTACATGAAAGGAGATAATTAGGTTTGCAAGAATCCTTTTCCTTTTTCCCCCAACTCCTTATATAAATTCTCCAAGGCAAAAGAGCCCCAATAAACCCTAGTCACATTTTTCCCTAGGAAGGGCCGATAAAATAAAAGTAACGTAAGTTACTTTTCCCTTTTTAAGTCCCCATGGTCCAAAAGTGACCCCCAATGCAAAATTAGAAAATTAGTACCATGTGGTCCCTTCTTAATGACAAAACGTAACACCTTTTTGCATATGTCAATGAAGAATTATAACAAAATGGACTAGATAGTCATACCCAATGTAATGCCCGCTTCAACTACCACTTGAGACCAAGAAACAAACTAGGAAAATTATGGAATAATTTTTTTATATAAGAAAGTCTATAAACCAAGAATAAGATACTAGTTTGAAACTAAATAGGTTTTGGAAAAGATTCTGATTAACCAAACACAAGATTTCCATTTTTATTTTATAACAAGTTTTCAAGGTTCCAATTTGGAGGTTACAAGTTTTACCAAAGTTCAGGGAGAAATTTATCCCAGTGCCTACTCACTATCGAGCCCTAAACATCAATTGGATTTTTAACACACTTATAATTATAAAAACTTTCATAATCTAGGCTCATTGGATAGGAAATTTTCTCACCTTTCCAACCATATAAAGAAGTCCTCCTAACTCCTTGTAGAACTCAAGTTATGGACGGGCCGATATTTAGGGAAAATTTTCCCTTGGAGGTCCACGGGGTTAGGGAGAAAATTGGGAAAATTTTCCAAATGCCACATGTCATCACGTGATTCGTTCGGGCCAGTAGGTTGCGGGGAAAAACATGAAATTTTTCCCAAAACCAAGTTTTCAATTTTTCGAAGGAAAATTTTCCTCTGTGCCTCCGCGCTTGCCCAAATTGCCACGTGGCACTTTGTGATTGGTCGCGGGCCGGCGGAGGAAATTTGGATTTTTCACCCAAGGGGTTAAAAGGTTAAAATAATTACATGGACCCGCACACCCATGGGGACATGTAACATCACCCCATTGGCTGCGGGGGTGCGGTGCTGCGGAGAAAAAACTGAAATTTTTCCAAAAGTGTAAAATGTTAAGTTTTCAATTCTAAATCCTAGGGCCCTCCCTGCCACATGTCAGCACGTGATTGGTGCGGGCAGCGGGATTGCGGGGAGAAAAGTTAAAATTTTCCAAAGGAAAAAAATGTTAAGTTTTCCATTTTGATCCACGCACCCCCCCTGCCACGTGTCGCCGTGTGATTGGTTGGGCCGCGGAGTTGCGAGAAAATTGGGAAATTTTTCCAAAGGCAAATTTTTTTTAAAAGTTAAGTTTTTATTAAGGGTCCGCCCCTCCAAAGTTCCACGTGGTGAATTCTGATAGGATGAGAAGGTGGTAGGGCCACGGAAATTTTTAGAAAAAAATTCTAAAGTTCAAAATTTAAATGTTTCTAAGGTCGAATTATTTCATTTTTGGTTTGGGATGGCCATTTTGAAGTAAAACTTCAAATGACCATAACTTTTGATAAAAAGCTCCATTTAAGGCAAACGAGGACTTTCCAGAAAGCTCTCGGAGTCCTATTTGCAAAAAAAACATCAATTTTGGAATTTAGTAAATTTTCAAGGATCAATTTTAAGAAATTGATCTGCAGGGTTTATAATTTTAAAATGCTCGACAGCTTTTCAAACTTGCAATTTTATAAAAATTGAATCCCTTCCTCCACCACTCACATGCCATTCGGACATGGGGAATCAACTTAGGGAAGAATTAGAATGTTATAATGGTGTCAATTTGATCAATTTATTTAAATTGTGTTTATCTCCAACAAGGACAGAAAAATGACCTAGGAAGGGGATTGTTTCAAAATTTGAATTTGTTGGATTGTTTCCTCGAGTTTACTTTGTCAATTTGAGTTTGGTGTAGTCTTGGAATAGTAACATATGCCATTTTTAAGTTAATTAAGAATTATAAATGTGAACTATTCATTTATTCAAATGTATATTACCAGCTTTAACTTTACAATAGTGAGTTTATTCCTCTAAACTGATTTTACAATTTATCAAATGAATGTGCATATTGTTCTAATTCGAAAAATACAATGCTCCTTAGATTATACATTCAATATGCAAGATTGATTTCTAGTTCAAAAACTCATTTCAAAATATAAAGCTACTATCATTTCTTTTATACGTACTCTCTTTTCTAAAATAGAATTTGTATAATATAAGCGCCATGTGATTTCCAAAACAACAATGCAATTGAGAGAAGGATATATTTCTTTCATTGATTTCAAACAACACATTACAACTTAACTCCCTTCCAGTTGATTGGATTTTCAATTTTCAATTTCCAAAAGAATACAAGTATATCATTTCAATTTCATTTCTTTACAAGTAAAACAGAGAATTACAATTCTTCTCTACATTCCTCAAATTTGATTACATCTTTCAATAACAAGGTAAACATCTCACATATCTATATCAATTACATTCATCCACTTGAAGTGGGTAGGGTTACATTAAAACTGCTCAAAGGAATGACTGTCAAAACTAATTTCTCCAAGCTCTAAACAACAACATGTTGATTTCTTCATCCTTTAACTTTTAATCATAACAAAGAAGGGAAAGGCAACACTCTCCACCCAACCAAGACATCCAATGGGAAAAGAGAAGCCATATTTCCCCATTGGCCCCCGAGCCCCAACCATATTGAAATGGAGCATGATGATATAACACATGGCAACATGGCTTCTTCACATACAAGCATATTTCACAATCACAAAGAAACACAAAGCAAGAAGATGTAGTTCTCAACTACAACAATCAATTTCAATCAAAACAAAGGCTCCTTCTCCAAGCAAGCAAGCCAAGAAAGAGCAAGAACTATGGAGGTCTCCTTATGCCTCCCATGTTGAAATTAGGCATCCACCTAAAACAAACCGCCAAAACATAACCATCCCATAAACCTTATCCCTCCTCAACCCCTCCTTATCCCTCCTCCAAATTTATCCCTTATACCTCCCCAAAGTAAGAAATGCAAGCATATTCTTTTCCCTAGGTGGATCCCAACCAACACTCCCTCCACAAGACAAGTGCCAATGGTAAATCCCTTATCCCTCCTCTGATAAACCTCATAGTCTTCTCTCCACACCATGCCCTAAGCATTCTACCCATCCCTCTAAGAATTGCAAACACAAACACATTCAAAATTCATGCTAAAAGAGAGAAAAACAACAATTTTAAAAGGCTGAGAGCCTACCTCTCCATAATGGAGTCTTGTTTCAAAACATCGAGATTCTTTGTTGCACAAAAGTAGTCCCAAATCAGCAAGAGGAAAGCATGCATAAGTAAATCTACTTCTTCCACCAAGCAAGCTCCAAAATGCAAGAGAAATTTTACCCAAGAGTGAAATCTCCAACTTTCAACAACCTCAAAATGAGGAATTCAAATTTTAAAGGAGAGGGTGAAAGAGGATGATGTGGATTCCAAGTGGGATGCCACATCGTTTTTCTTCCTTCCAAAATGCAATCAACATCAAGGCAATTATATCACCATAAAATAAATATGACAAAATCACTTACACACACAATATAGCCCATACCCCAAAAGGAATGCATTTAAAATTTGTAAGACAAGTGCAATCAATACTTGCCCAAATTAATATCAAAATACAATAAAATAGATTGATTTTGACTCCTAAATAATAAACATGGTTGGTGGAGGTTTTTGAGAGGTGTGGGACAAGTTTAACTTGTCCCACAAGCCTCCAATTTAGGCTCCCAAGACCAAATCCGAGTTTCAAGGTGGATGGAGTGTTCTATACCCCAAAATCTGATTTAAACAATCCATCATTTCACTTACACAACTCTTACATCCTCTTACACATGCATTAATGTCTATGACTCTATTTATTACATGTTTTGACATAAAGATTTATTTATCTATCATATGGTTATACATAATATAAATCAAATTTAATTATTAATCAAGACAATATTATTATTTCCTTACATTCCACCTCCCAATTAATTTAATTAAAATTTAACTATATGACTCTCACATTATACTATCACATTAAAATAATTAAAATAAAGAGCACATTACAAATAAAATACATACAAAGAATAATTAAAAAGGGAAACATAATAAAACACATATATGCCCCAAGGTCACAATAACGGAAATCCCCCATGGGAAATCCTAACAAAACACAACATACAACACAAACATAGTTGCCATGGTGACCTTGTTGATTTCACACTGAATTCCAATATGGTTAGTCTCCGGCCCCATGACATTGTTGTGATTTTTAACCTGCAAAATGCAATATACCCCTTCGGCCTCGTGGCCATATCAGAACATCCAAATGATATAAGCAACATACAATTATTAAATCCAAATCACAACATTATCAAGGATTTAACATTTATCATTTAAATTCAATTTGTAACTATATCATCATCCAATAGATTTCTATACTAGAGCTATTCATAATATCAATGTCACATGTCTAAAATCAACATCAATAACCTGTCCATGTCAACTAGTATATCATCATCCACATAATAATAATAATGTCTCAATGATCCTCAAGCATAATAACTGAATCCAGATCAATATTAATCCAAGTCTAACATCTAACCATCATACTAAGTAAAACATAATAATGTCCATAGAAGTCCATGATCTAGCATATACAAATCATACTACATCAAAACATAATTATGTCCAAAATATGATCAATAGTGTTAGGATCAGTTTCTAAACAGTGTCCAAGGAAAGTGGGCACTACATCCCCCTCCCATTAGACTCGACTTCCTCTTGGAAGTCACTGTAACAAATGTGGAAACTGCACTCGTAAAGCAGTAGCATCCTCCCAAGTGGCTGTAGTCTCATCATAGCTATCCCACTGCACCCGTACCTAATCAATCTCTTTACCTCGAAGGCCCGGGTCCTGCGATCGATGATACTGAATGGGCTCCACCATCACCTACCCCTAAACCTACACCTCGCAATGATGTCCAATCCAAAGACATGAGAAGGATCTATGATGTATCTCCTAAGAACAGAAACATGAAACACATCATGTACGCGAGACAAGCTGGGTGGCAATGCTAGACAGTAAGCCAACGGGCCGATACGCTCGAGGATCTCAAAAGGTCCAATGAACCGAGGAGCTAACTTAGAACCTTTTCCATAACGGATCGAGATGTTATGTGGCCTAACACGAAGGAAAACCTTCATTTCCACATCAAAATTACACTCGGTTCTATCTTTGATCAACGTACTTCTTATACCTATCTTGTGCCTCCTGTAATCTATGCTTGATCAACACTACCTCACTATTATCCAAAATGTACCCCTTGCTCATTTTGTGGCTAACTCCTTTCATTCTTCCCTCTCTTGTGCCTCAGTCATAATTTTTACTTTTCAGGCACTCAAAACTTTCTAGAAATGGCACCATTGGATAGAGCTCTTTCTCAGCTTTCCAGAAAGGTAAATTTTTCCTCCTAACTCCATGTATTTTAGAAATTATGGCTCGGCGGAGTTTTTTGGGAAAATTTCCCCTAAAAGGCCCGCAGCCAATGAAATGGTGCCACGTGTCCAAGGAAGTGGCGGGGTGGAGGAAAACTTGGTTTTTTTACCAAGTGTTTGGCAAAGTTTTCAAAAGGGATATTTTTCCCCGTAGGCCCGCGGCGTGAATCAGATTATGCCACATGTCCAAGGGGAGAAAATTGAAAATTTTGACTAAGTGTTGGCGCATGGAAAATTTTGAAGGAAAGGCCCGCGCCCAATCATGTTTTGCCACGTGTCCTATGGCATCAGACCGGCGGAGTGCGAGAGGAGAAGTTAGAATTTTGGTGAAGTGTTTTTGCCAAATTTCAAAAGGAAAATTATTGGCCCGCAGGCCCGCCAACCATTCAGAGCAGGCCACGTGTCCCCGGCACCCGGAATGGCGGAGCACGGGGAGATTGGGATTTTTCCCAAAGGGATTGCGCAAAAGGAAAAATGTTTGCAGAGGGTCCGCGGCGAATGAAATTGTGCCATGTGTCCCAGACCGGCGGAAGGCGGGAGAATTTGGGAAATTTTCCCAAAGGAAAAAGAAGGAAATTTCAAAGGAAAAATCACCCCCCAGCGCGAACCAATGGAATCTCGCCACGTGTCAGGCGCCAAAAACTCAAGACAAGCCCGCATGGAAAATTCGAAGGGAAAGGCCCACAATGAATGAGGTTTTGCCACGTGTCCAAGTCAAGAAATAGGATCAAACAGTGACGGAAAATTTAGGAGGACAGGCCCGTGCCCAATCAGCACGTGCCACGTGTCCTCAGATCATCGGCCCGTGGGGAATTTTGGAAAATTTTCCAAAGGGCAAAACAATGGAAAATGAAGCATTAAAGGCCCGTGCCCAATCAAAACATGCCACGTGGCACCCGAAATGGCGAAGTGCGGGAATTTTGGAAATTTTTCCCAAATGCAAAAAAGGTAGAAAAATTCAAAATTTTGCCTTGCCAATCCAATTTGGCCCTGTTTTGCCCTAAAATTTCAAATGGCCATATCTTTCGATCCAGAGCTCAGTTTTCACGTTCTTTATATCAATGGAAAGCTGGTGAAATTCTCTACAAGATTATAGGGTCATTTTTGTATTTTGATGGATTTTGGAGAGAAAATTGAAAAATGCCTCTGGCACGTGGTCATGGATAGAAATGACGTTTCAACCACCATTTTTAATGAAGAATGGCTCGCATTCTCTCCCAGCATGGCAAAAATGTCAGGGGATGGGCCTGTAAGGATGCCCATGCTGTTTTAATGTGTTTTGGTCGGTGGTTGAAGCTCTCCCATGTTTTCCCACATTTCTCTCTCCTAGGGTTGTGGCTTGCACTGTAAAAGCCAGAATAGGTTCATTTTTGAAGGAAGGAGACACTTTTCAACTCTGCAACTTCCTTTTCTTCCTTTTTGGTAGAATTTGTGGAAATTTTTACCTTTCCATGTAATACAGCACCCCTTTTTGCCTCTTGATCACTGTAATGCATTGTATTGGATCTGGAATGTTAATATATGCTCTGTGATTAAAATCCCTCAATCCTTTCATATATCTACCATTGTTTTCCTGATCTTTCATTACATTTTGAGCAATTTGTGCATGCTTTGTGCTGTGTTTTCTTATGGATTGTGTATATATTATAGTATCAGGTGTCTATAACTCCTTTGGTGCATCACCTCATTAGCATTAGCTTCATTTTCTTGCATTCCCTATCTTTGTCCCCTTGGAATTTAGAGTAGGAACTAGGAATTCAAACCTCTGCAACTTGTAAGTGATATATCTGATCAGAGGAGTTGAGGAACCAACCTCTAATCTAGAGATTCCTCTCCCATTTTTACAAGTCCCACACTTGGGGAGAGGATTCAATGTTGTGCAATCACACTGGATGTCCAAGATGTCAAACTAGAAGTCTGATCAACATCTAGGGGTGTTGCTGATTTGCAACAATAGTTTTGGCACACCCGGTGGGACCTTAGAGGTCTTCATCTTCATTACAACAAATTGATGTGCATTTGTTGCAAGTTTCTTTCTTAAAAGAGCCCTAAATTACACATCTGGTGACTCCAAGGAAGAAGAATTAGCTGGTTTTAGCAATGCAGACTGAAAACTCATGAGAAGAATCACCACAAGGTCAAGAGTTAGAGAAGAAGAAGTGTTGTTTGAGTATCTACAGTTATCTCCAAGAAGAAGGTAAAGAGGGAGGAGAATTCAAAGGTCTCCATCTCCACCAAATAGAACTCTCTCAACTCCACACCACTGGTAGGCCTTTCATTCAATCAACAAGGGTTCTAAGGCCAATCGAATGGCACAAAACAACCCCTATGTCAATTTCACTTCGGCAACAAGACACTTGCTCTCAATGCACAAAATCCAATCCTAGTTGTAGATTTGAAGAACATCCCATACTTTCTTGGAGAGAATCGAGACCACTCCTGGTGATCATGTTAAGGATATTGCTAATATTTGTGCAATCCATGAGATCAATGAGATGCGAAGTTCTTTGTCAAACTATTGACATCTTCATTCAAAGGGAAAGCTTTGCAATGGTTCAAGAGTCTTGCCTCAGGTTCTATCCAAAATTGAACTAGCTATGTATAGCCCTCCATGAGTTAGTTTGGAGAAAAGGGAGACAACTTGTCCCTTTTGGAGTAGCCGACAACCATCAAGAGATCTCCCAATGAGCGGTGGTGACTTGACTTTAACTTCAGATTTCAAATGACTTGGGAGAGAATTCCAGTGGCAGTAAGGCCAGTAGCAGAAGGTGCTTTTCTATATTACCTTAAAGCTTTAAATTCTGATATTTCTATGTTAATTCAATCCATGGGAGGCACAACTATCCCTGTTGCTTATAGCATTGCCATTAGAGCTGAAAATATTTGATTCAAGCTGGCAAGCTAGCTCCTAGGCCTCCAATGCCATTATTTCCAAGTTTAGAGAGCCCAAATACTAGTCAAGTGCCTATTTAGCTCCTATTCCCACTCCTAGAAATCAGAATTCAAGTGAAGCTTCTACTTCATCTTCTAGTGCCTCAAATGAACTTCAAGAAGTCATGAAGCAATTGCAAAATCTAGGCAATGAGCTGGTTACACTCAAGAGGCAAGCCCAAAGTTTTAGACCTCCTTTCTAGCCTCAAGCTCAGCCTAACAGGCAGCCATACCAACCTCAAAGACCACCCAATCTAGCTGCAAATTTAAATCAAGCAAGACCTCCTGCCAACAGACCATTTCAGCCCTATAATCCCAATGTTATATCTAGCCTAAGGCATTAGTGCCAGTGCAAAACAACATAGCTCAAGAGTATGATTGGTGTTTCCCATGCAATGAACCTCACAACCAATCTATGTGTTTCAACGGTGCCTTAAATCAAGCATTAATGGTGACAACTACTGGTGTGGAGGGTGAAGGTAGTCAAGGAAATAACCAACAACAAGAAACATTCCAGCAACAATCAGCTCCAAATGATACTACACTTGTAAACTGGCAGGTAGAGGATTTTTGTGGCATGAATCAAATAGTTTCCCAAAGTGTTGCAGCCAACACAAGGTCAAAAAGGAGAAATTTGGGTGAAGAACAGCCATTGGCTCCAAGTAATCCATAACCTCCTACTATTCCACAAATTATTGGCAAACAAAATTCAGTTCCCAAACACACAAGGGCTACCTAAAACAGCTCCTAGGCCAACTCAAATGCCAATTGCTGCTGCCCATGTGCAAGGAATGAATGTGCAGGCCAAGGGACAACAGAGAGATGCTTCATCTCCATTCAACATCATTGATCAGATGAAGAAGACAAATGTAAACATATCAATGTGGGAATCACTATCTATCCCAGGCCAAAGAGATTTGCTACAAGCTACCATGAAGGACTGGTCAACTTCAAATCAGCAAGTCCAAATGCAAGAGAAGGTGCTCACAAATGCTGCCCAGCCTGAGAAGAATCATGGAGGACAACAAGGTAAAATGTTGAAACCCCCTCCATTCTATGTTTCATTGATCATTGGAAACCAATTAGTACACAATTGCATGATTGATTCCGGGGCAAGTAGTTCAGTAATGCCCAAGAAAATAGTTGATCAGTTGGGAATTCAATATGAAGTCATATCCAAAGGGGTAGTGCAATTGGATGGGACAGCAGTAACAACGGTTGGAGTGATAAAAAACTTGAGTCTTACTTTGCATGCATGCCCCAACGTTGTTGTTTTACAAGATGTCTCGGTAATAGACCTTCCACCACTCTTTGCCCTATGTCTGTCAAGGGATTTCACAGCCAAGATTGGAGGTTACTTATCTGCTGATTGGTCACACATGTTATTCAAGACAAGATATGGAACTAAAGCCACAATCAGATCTGAACCTATTGCAAACTTTCACATTGAGCCTTACACTCCAAGTCCAAATCAATACCAATTGTTCAATGTTTGATCAAGAAGATTATCCAAGCACTAATGAAGTTGACACCAAGGTAGGAAGCATCCCGGATCTAACTCTTGATGAATGGGCAACAAGGTGCATGCTTTTGATCCTTATCAAGAAATAGAAGAATCTGAGCTAGGAGTCTATTGCATGCATGAAGAAAATCATCTTATTCCTAACATCACCAAGCCAAACCACAAGGATGACAATGAGGTATGGCAGTTGTTTTTGATGGATCAAGGAGTAGACAAGGTGCAAGAGGGGGAGCTATGCTTGTTTCACCTCAAGGAGTTAAGTATTATTTAGCTTTTAGATTTCAGTTTGCATGCTCTAATAACACTGTTGAATATGAAGCTTTGATACAAGGATTGCATTGGTCAATCAAGAGAGGGATAAAGAACTTGCAAGTCTTTGGTGACAGTGAGTTGATTGTCAACCAAGTTAAGGGGCAGCATGCTGTCAAGAATGATCTACTCAAGTGCTACAAAAACAGGGTGTGGGACCTCATTGAAGATTTTGAGGGCTTTGGCATAAAATCCATTCCTAGAAAAGAGAACCAAGCTGCTGACAGGCTTGCAGCAGTTGGGGCAGCCTTTGACGTTGTTGAAAGCATTCAAAAAGACAAGGTACAACCAAACATCCATGTGATTGTGAGGCCTTCAGTGCCAGAGACAACAATGTAAGTTGGCAAGTGTTTGAAAATGATCAGCAAATCATCCATTTCTTACAAGAAGAGGCTGAGTTCTCAACTAAAAATCAGGAAAAGTTGGAGCAGTAGTATGGTGACCAAGTGGTATAGCTGAGAACCAACAAACTACCAAAGGGACTTATTACTTTGGAGTCCATTTTCAATCCTAATGATCAGTTTAGGAAGGAGAAAGAAAACATTCAAGTCAAGGGAGAAGATTCAGTGTCCATCTTGGTGGAAGAAGGCAAATCACTCCAAATTGGTAAGATGACAACTGAGCAAGAAAGGTATGAGTTCATACAACTTTGTCAAGAATTCCCTGATGTGTTTGCTTGAGCTATGAAGATTTGAAAGGTTTCAATCCCAAGTTAGCTCAACACACCATTGAATTGGATCCAAGTACTAAACCCATCAAGGAAAAAAACAAAGGCTAGTCAATCCACACATGGAGCCTCTCATGAGAAAGGAATTGAATAAGTTGATAGAATCAAGAATCATATTCCCTATCAAGCATTCTAGTTGGGTAGCCAACTTGGTTCCAGTTAGAAAGAAGAGTGGGGAAATCAGATTGTGTGTTGATTTCAGAGATTTGAATAGAGCATCTCTCAAGGATCATTATCCACTTCCTTCCATGGAGCAGATTTTACAAGTTGTTGCTGGCTCTGAGAGGTTTTCATTACTTGATGGCTATTCGGGGTATAATCAGATTATGGTGAAAGAAGAGGATCAGTTCAAGACAGCCTTTACAACCAAATGGGGAACTTATGCATACAGGAAAATGCCATTTGGGTTGTCCAACGCTGGAGCTACTTTCCAAAGAGCAATGGACATGGCGTTCAAGGGTTTGATTAACAACATTGTGCTGATATATCTTGATGATATCACTATTTTTTCAAAAAATGCAGTAGACCACCTCTTTCATTTGAGACAAGTGTTCCAAAGGTGCAGAAGATTTGGAGTATCCTTGAATCCTAAAAAGTGTATTTTTCTAGCCCATGAAGGAAAGCTCCTTGGCCACATTGTCTCCAAAGAAGGATTAGTAATTGATCCAGAAAGAGTTGAAGCCATAAGAGCACTACCATTGCCAAGCCACAAGAAGGCCCTTCAAAGTTTCTTGGGGAGAATAAATTTTGTTCGGAGGTTTGTCCCAAATTTTGCAGCCCTTGTCAAGCCTATCACCAAGATGTTAAAGAAAAGCATGGCTTTCAAATGGATAGCAAAAGGAAAAGAAAGTTTTGAAGCAATCAAAGAAGCCATCTCTCAAGCCCCAACTCTCATTAACCTGAGATTTCTCCAAGGATTTCATCCTCTATGCATTTGGGGGTGATGATACTATTTTTACAATTTTGGTACAGCAGAACAAAAAGACAATGATGAGCAACCAATTGCTTTCTTTAGCCAAAGCCTAGAGGACTATGAGGTGAGATATTCTTTCATTGAGAAGCATGTTCTTGCAATAATCAGGAGCTTGAAGAAATTCAAGCATCTAGTTTCAAACAACAAGGTTCAATTGCTGGTTTCTCATGTGGGAGTTAAAGACTTCCTCCTCAACAAAGACTTGAATGAAAAGAGGGCAGGTTGGATTACTCGTGTCATGGAGTATGACATTGAGATCAAAGTCACCAAGTTGGTCAGAGGAAAAGGATTGTGTGAGCAGCTGATCTTGAACAAACAAAAGGAAGCATGCAATGAGAAGGAGGCTGTTTTGGCATTGCAAGACAACCATGAGCAAGGAAGCACTCAAGAGGAGAATGATGGTGTCCTCACTCCTTGCTGGACCCAAGACATAATGCACTTCCTAAGCACAAGTTTATGCCCTCCAGAGATGAACAAGACCAAAAGAAGACACTTTAGATTGCAGGCTGTCCCATATGCCCTTGTTGATGGTGTTTTGTTCAAAAGGGATGTGAATGGAGTGTTGCTGAGATGCATTGGTACAAATCAGATTCATAGGATGTTGGAAGAGTTCCATGGTGGATCAGCAGTGGTGGTCATTTTGCACCAAGAGTGACAGCTCTAAAGATCATGAGGGCTGGCTTAATTATTGGCCCAAGATTTTTCAATGATTGTTATGCATGGATCAAGAGGTGCAAGAATTGTGCATTCTTCATAGGTAAAGAGAGGCTAGCTGCCCTTCCATTGCATCCAATTTTAGTTGACCAACCATTCATGCAATGGGGTTTGGACTTCATTGGAGTCATTAATCCCAATTCAAGCTAAGGGCACAAATGGATTCTAACAGATTATTTCACCAAGTGGACTGTAGTCGAGGAAGCAAATGAATCTAGCATCCTAGACTTCTATGAGGGAATAACAACCAAATTTGGCATACCTGCTACAATAATATCAGATAATGCATTGGCATTCATTGGGTCCAAGGTGACTGAATGGGCTGTCAAGAATGGGATCTACCTAAGTACTTCATCAAACTATTACCCTCAGGGTAATGGCCAAGCTGAATCTACAAATAAGAACTTGTTGAGGATCATTAGGAGGACTCTTGATGAAAATCAGAGGTCTTGGCATACCAAATTGAAATCAGCCTTATGGGCTGATAGGATAACTCCCAAGAGATCTACAGGTAACTCTCCATTTAAGCTTGTTTATGGGAGAGAGGCAATTTTGCCCATGTCACTTGAGTTGCCAACATTGGAACTCATGAAACAGTTGGAGTTGTTGGAGTTTGAGCCCATGGAAGTTAGATATGTAGAATTGATGGAGCTCCAAGAAATCAAAAATCAGGCATCCCAAGCAATGGAGAAGGATCAAGCTTTGATAAAGAAGACCTTTGATAGAAGGCCAAGAATAGATCTTTCCAAGTTGGAGATCTAGTGTTAAAATGGGATGCAGATAGAGCAAAACTGGGAAAGCATTCAAAATTTGATGCCATTTGGAGTGGCCCATACATGGTCACAAAGTGTAAGGACAACAATGCTTTCCAATTGTCTTCATTGGATGGTGAAGAACTGCAGATTCCAGTCAATGGGATCTATCTAAAGCATTGCTACTGAAGGGAATTCTCCACCTTGTACATATTAGCTTAGATTTTCATTCCTCCAAGTGCTTGTGCACATTGTTTTGCTTGTAGATTAGCTTTGCTTTCCCTAAGTGCTTTGGCACAAGCTTGTTGTTCCTGGAAATGTGTGTTGCAGGCCTTGCTCCAATCAGATGATGTTCCACCCTCCATCTTCCTCCTTGCAGTGTTCTAGTCAGTTGGGGTACCAAACAGAGAATTTGATGACTCCATGCCCAATGGATTGCTTCAGAAACTAGTAACTTCATCCAGTAGGACAGATGACCCCTCTGAGTCACCAAAATTGTTATCCAAAATGTACCCCTTGCTCATTTTGTGGCTAACTCCTTTCATTCTTCCCTCTCTTGTGCCTCAGTCATAATTTTTGCTTTTTAGGCACTCAAAACTTTCTAGAAATGGCACCATTGGATAGAGCTCTTTCTCAACTTTCCAGAAAGGTAAAGTTTTCCTCCTAACTCCATGTATTTTTGAAGTTATGGCTCGTGGAGTTTTTTTGGGAAATTTTCCCCTGAAAGGCCCGCAGCCAATGAAATGGTGCCACGTGTCCAAGGAAGTGGCGGGGTTGGAGGAAAACTTGGTTTTTTACCAAGTGTTTGGAAAGTTTTCAAAAGGGATATTTTGCCCCGTAGGCCCGCCGTGAATCAGATTATGCCACATGTCCAAGGGGAGAAAATTGAAAATTTTGACTAAGTGTTGGCGCATGGAAAATTTTGAAGGAAAGGCCCGCGCCCAATCATGTTTTTCACGTGTCCTATGGCATCGGTCGGCATTTTTATAATTTTGGTGAAGTGTTTTGCCAAAATTTCAAAAGGAAAATTATTGGCCCGTGGTCCGACCAACCATTGAGAAATTCAACCACGTGTCCCGGAACTGGAATGGCGGAGGCTAAAAATGTCGGGAGATTGGAATTTTTCCCAAAGGGATTGCGTAAAAGGAAAAATGTTTGCAGAGGGTCCCCTTCCATGAAATTATGCCACATGTCCCAGATCGGTGGAAGGTGGGGAGAATTTGGGAAATTTTCCCAAAGGAAAAGAAGGAAATTTCAAAGGAAAAATCCCCCCCAGTGATGAACCAATGGAATCTCACCACGTGTCGGTGGCGCCTTTTCTAAAAAAAATCAAGACAAGCCCATTTGAAAATTCGAAGGAAAGGCCCATAATGAATGAGGTTTTGCCACGTGTTCAAGTCAAGAAAAATAGGATCAAAAGCGATGATTAAAAATTTAGGAGGAAATGCTCGTGCCCAATCAAGACTTGCCACGTGTCCTCAATCATCGGCACCGTGAGGAATTTTTTTTCTATTACAAAATTTTCTAAAGGGCAAAATACAATGGAAGATGAAGCATTAAAGGCCCATTCTCAAAACATGCCACATGGCACTGGAATGGTGGAGCATGGGAATTTTTTGGGAAATTTTCCCAAATGCAAAAAGTGAAAAATTTAAAAAAAAATTTGCCCGCCAATCCGATTTGGCCTGTTTTTCCCTAAAATTTCAAACGGCCATATATTTCGATCCAGAGCTCGGTTTTCACGTTCTTTATATCAATGGAAAGCTGGTGAAATTATCTACAAGATTCCAGGGTCATTTTTGTATTTTGATGGAGTTTGGAGAGAGAAAATTGAAAAATGCCTTTGGCACGTGGTCATGGACAAAAATGACATTTCAACCACCATTTTTAATGAAGAATGGCTCGCATTCTCTCCCAACGCATGGAAAAAAATGTCGGGGGGATGGGCTGTAAGGATGCCCATATTGTTTTGATTGCATTTTGGTCAATGGTTGAAGCTCTCCCATTTTTCCATGTTTCTCTCTCTAACCATCATGGCTTGCACCGTAAAAAGCATAATAGGTTCATTTTTAAAAAGATCTAGACACTTTTCACTCTACAACTTCCCTTTTCTTCCTTTTGGCAAATTTGTGGAAATTTCTACCTTTCCATGTAATGGGCACCACCCCCCTCCCTTAGCCTCTTGATCATTGTAATGCATTGTATTGGATCTGGAATGTTAATATATGCTCTGTGATTAAAATCCCTCAATCCTTTCATATATCTACCATTGTTTTCCTGATCTTTCATTACATTTTGAGCAATTTGTGCATGCTTTGTCTTGTGTTTTCTTATGGATTGTGTATATATTGCAGTATCAGGTGTCTGCAACTCCTTTGGTGCATCACCTCATTAGCATTAGCTTCATTTTCTTGCATTCCCTATCTTTGTCCCCTTGGAATTTAGAGTAGGAACTAAGGATTCAAACCTCTGCAACTTGTAAGTGATATATCTGATCAGAGGAGTTGAGGAACCAACCTCTAATCTGAGAGATTCCTCTCCCATTTTTACAAGTCCCACACTTGGGGAGAGGATTCAATGTTGTGCAATCACACTGGATGCTCAAGATGTCAAACTAGAAGTCTAATCAACATCTATCCCGTCTTCTGCTGATTCTTCCCGCAACAACACCCTGCTTGCTCCATGTCCTGCAAAAGAACTGGTCCTAAGGATACTCTATCCTCCAATCTATCCCAGCTAAGGGGTGTCCTACACTCCCTACCATACAAGGCCTGAAAAGGAGCCATGCCTATAGAACTCTGGAAACTATTATTGTAGGCAAATTCCACAAGATACAGATACTCCTCCCATCTCGCCTGGTGATCCATCACATACATCTTGAGCATGTCCTCCAAAATCTGATTCACCCTCTCAATTTTTCCATCTGTCTCTAGGTGATAAGCTGTGCTGAAGTTAATCTTCATCCCGAGAACATACTGCATGGTAGTCCAGAAATGAGAAGTGTACAAAGGATCGTGATCACAAATGATCTTCCACGGAATCCTATGCAACCTGACAATCTCATCCAAGTAAACACGTGCCACTACACTAGCTTTATAGGTGGTCTTCACTAGAGAAAAGTGAGCTACTTTTGTTAATTTATCAACCGTGACCATGATGGCGTCGTGGTGATATCTCGACATCGGTAACCAACAATGAAATCCATGGAAATGGTGTCCCATTTCCACTCCGATATAGCATGAGGATAGAGAAGGCCAGCTGGATGTTGATGCTCGGCCTTCACTTTCTGGCACTCTAAATAGCATGACACAAACTGAGCCACATCCCTACGAAGTCCTCTCCAGTGATATAACTGTCTCAAGGTGGTGTGCATCTTCTTCACCCCAAGATGGGTTGAATAGGGTGCACGATGTGCCTCTGTCAAGATGTCCTGCCTCAAGCCTCTATCTCTAGGAACATATATCCAACCTTTATGCCGAAGACCATCTGCCTCTAGAGAGAAACCATCAAATTTCCCCTCAAGGGGGCTTTGGGACTCAATCTCTGCTCGAGATGCAATGTAAAAACTGTCAAGGGGAAGTTGCTAAAGAATCTGCTCCATAAATCTATGCTCACTGAAGTAGCCATGCTCAAATGCCTCCATCTGTTGAGGGTGTCTGAAACCACATTCTCCTTCCCTTTCACATGCTCTATCTCCATGTCATACTCACAAAGAAACTCCATCCAATGTCTCTGATGAGTGTTTAGATTGGGCTGCGTGAAGAGGTGGCGAAGACTCAAATGATCTGTCCTGAGTGTGAATCTCCGACCAAGAAGAAAATGTCTCCATCTAACCAAAGCATGCACAACTACCGCAAGATCAAGATCATGGGTAGGATAATTAAGCTCGTGATCCTTGAGTTTACGAGACTCAAAAGCTACAACCCTTGCCATCCTGCATCAACACACCTCCAAGCCTTGCTAAAGAAGCATCTGTGCAAACAAAGAACTCACCCTATGGATCCAGCACTGCAAGAATGGGTGTTGTAGTGAGATATTCCTTCAGTGTCCTAAAGGCCTACTCACATCTGTCTGACCAAATAAACTTCTTTCCTTTCCGCTGAAGGGAAGTGATGGGGTGTGCTATCTGAGAGAAGTCCTACACAAATCTCCTATAATACCCTGCTAACCCCATGAAGTTGCGCACCTCTGTCACTGTAGTGGGTACTGGCTAATCCATAATGGCTCTAATCTTGGAAGGATCAACTGTGATACCTTCCCCTGAGATGATATGGCCCAAGTACTAAATCTCTTCCTGAAAGAAAGCACACTTCTCCAAGTTCACGTAAAGTTGCTGCTCACGAAGACACTGAAGAACCTGACGAAGGTGCCCCTCGTGCTCCTCACGCGTACGTGAGTAAATCAAAATGTCATCAAGAAAGATGAGCATGAAGTGATCTAAAAGGTCCTAAATACCCCATTCATCAAACTCATAAACACTGCGGGGCATTCGTCAAACCAAAAGGCACCACTGTGAACTCATAGTGCCCATACCTCATATGAAAAGTAGTCTTATGAATGTCTGTCTCCATAATCCTCAACTGATGGTACCTGACTTGAGATCAATCTTAGAGAACACCGTGGCCCCCTTCATTTGATCAAACAAGTCATCAATGTGAGGCAGGGGATAACGATTCTTGATCATTACCTTATTCAGCTGGCGGTAGTCTATGCACAACCGCAAGGATCCATCCTTCTTCTTAACAAATATAACCGGTGCACCCCAAGGGGATACACTAGGATAGATAAGGCCTTTCTCTAGAAGGCCTTCCAGCTGCAACTTGAGCTCATAGAGCTCTAGGGTAGTCATCCGATAGGGAGCTCGTGAGATAGGCTCTACTCCTGGAACCAGATCAATATGGAAATCAATCTCACGTGGGGGTGGCATCCCGTAGCTCCCTAGAAAAACATCTGCATACTCTCTCAAAATGGGATGGTCATCTAGTGATGGCCCACTAGACCCATCCTCTACCCTGTCACTGACTGTGACTGCATACATCTGACAACCCTATCGCACACACCGCTTGAGCTGCATAGCGGAGATAGTGTGAATAGAAACAGGTCTCCTGACCCCAAAAATCACCGACTCAACTCCGAGATCATCTGCACAAGATATAGTCTTGTGATAGCAATCCATCTTGCCCCTGTGTGCAGTCAACCAATCCATGCCTAAAATGACTCCATACGAGCCCAAAGGAAGTACGCGGAGATCTGAAGTGGTGGTGAAAGGTCCCAAGTTAACAACACACTCCTTTACTAAGGAGTCTACAGAGACCTTGGCTCCCGAAGCCATCTCGACATCCCAACTATGACCCTGTCTAATAGCCACTAACCTGCATCGCTCTACCAAGGATGGTGCAATAAATGAATCAGAAGAACCAGAATCAAACAATATAGAAGTAGGAACACCTCCAATGCTACCTATAGTCTCAATGACCGTGCTCTAGTGCTCGGCCTGGCGGTTCTCAACCACTACATAGATCTTGTGACTCCGTCCCATGTCTCCAACTGTAGGCTCTGAGATGGGTGCCTTACCCTTATTAGGGTTCTGGGGTAGTCTCTCTAAAAGTGTCTACTCCACACTCCACTCCACACCCGAAGTCCTCCAAACTGCAACACCACCAGAAGGTGCCCTAGAGGTAGGTGTTGTGGACCCTGATGATCCAGCCATAGTCTATTGTGGCCTCTGTGGTCGAGCTCCTGCTGACTAAGCTCTAGCTCCACCTTGTGTCCTGGTGGGACCCCTAGGAGGCCCCATGCTCCGACCTCTTTGTGCATCAACTCTCTGAGGAGGCCTAAAAGGTGGGCGGGACTACTTGCTTGTTGGGCTTGAAAGATGACTATGAAGAATGCTGACCACCACGAGGAGGAGGAGATGACCCCCTCGATCTACTATCCTGCAACTGCTGAATACGGCTCCTGACCCAGTCTCTAGCCTGCTGGGTTTTACCCCGAGTCTCCTCTGTAATGTAGGCCTTCTCAACGGCCTCTGCTAATGTCTGTGGGCAGTGGATCCGAACTGCACCTCCAATGTCTATATTAAGGCCCCGGATGAACCTGTGGATCCACACTGCTCATCCTACATGTAATCAACGTACTGAAGCAGGTCCAGGAACCTACTCTCATACTCGGCCACTATAAGGGAAGCTTGTCGAAGGTCATGGAACTCATCGATCCTCTGCTATATGAATCTCCGTGGCAAGTATCTGCTCTTGAATCTCTCCTCAAACAGCTCCCAGGTGACTGTCTCTGAGTCTATATGGAGCTTTTACTCCTCTGTCCTCCACCATACTCCAGCTCCATCCTTCAGTAGATGGATCGCAACACGAGCTTTCGTGTTGCTAGAACAAGGACAAAGCTTGAAGCAACCGCTCAAGCTAACCATCTAAGCCTCTGCCTAGAATCCCCCTGTGTCACCTAAATAATGTGATGGCCTAAGCTTTAGGATCTCCCTGATGTGATCCATAGCCATGGTCTGACGGCCTCTGGGCCTCTCCACTAAGCTCATCCCCAAGCCTGGGGCTCGAGATCTCTCTCTCTGCTCCAAAACTACGATCACCATGTCCCCTAAAGGGGTGAGACTCTACTCTAACTAATCTCCATGAAAATTCTCTCCCCCATCCTCCTCACTAGGTGGAGGAGGTGCATGTCCCTCTATGGAAGTAACTTTGTCATGTCTGCCTGAGTGTCCTCCTACTGATCCTCCACGTAGGGCAACATTAACATCCTGGAGGGTCTGCAAAATATGTGGTAGGATAGCTGCTAAACCCTGATCTGGTGGTGGTGGTGGTGGTGGTGGAGGTGGTGGTGACTCTAAGTCTCTGTGAACGTTCCTCCTACTCCGTCTGAGCTCCCTGCATAGACCAAAGTGGGAGTTAGTTCATTACCTTGAGTTTCCTTCAGTTTTCTAAGTTTACTAACATGAACAATTTTCAAACAGTTTTGTTTTCTAGATTATCAATTTGCTAGTTTTAGGTTTCAAGTCTATTTGTTTCAAGTGTGCCCAATGGTCCAAGATTTTGAACCACTACTCTGATACCAAGTGTAATGCCCGCTTCAACTACCACTTGAGACCAAGAAACAAACTAGGAAAATTATGGAATAATTTTTTTATAAGGGTCTACAAACAAGTAGCAAGATACTAGTTTGAAACTAAATAGGTTCCGAAATAGATTCTGATTAACCAAACACAATATTTCCATTTTTATCTTATAACAAGTTTACAAGGTTCCAATTTGGAGGTTACAAGTTTTACTAAGGTTCAGGGAGAAATTTATCCCTAGGCTTACTCTCTATCAAGCCCTAAACTTCAACTAGATTTTTAACACACTTAGAGTTATCAAAACTTTCCTAAACTAGGCTCATTGGATAGGAAATTTTCTCACCTTTCCAACCATATAAAGAAGTCCTCCTAACTCCTTGTAGAACTCAAGTTATGGCCGGGTGGAGTTTTAGGGGAAAATTTTCCCTTGAGGTCTCACGGGGTTAGGGAGAAAATTGGAAAATTTTTCCAAATGCCATGTGTCATCACGTGATTCGTTTGGGCCGGCGGGTCATGGGGAAAAACATGAAATTTTTCCCAAAACCAAGTTTTCAATTTTTGAAGGAAAATTTTCCTCCGTGCCTCCACGCTTGCCCAAATTGCCATGTGGCGCTTTGTGATTGGTCGTGGGCAGCGGAGGAAATTTGGATTTTTCACCCATGAGGTTAAAAGGTTAAAAGAATTACATGGACCCGCACCCATGGGGACACGTGTCATCACCCCATTGGCTGCGGGGGTGCGGGGCCGTGGAGAAAAAAGTGAAATTTTTCCAAAAGTGTAAAATGTTAAGTTTTCAATTCTAAATCCTCGGGCCCTCCCTGCCACGTGTCAGCACGTGATTGGTGCGAACATGGGGTTGCGGGGAGAAAAGTGAAAATTTTCCAAAGGAAAAAATGGTTAAGTTTTCCATTTTGATCCGCGCACCCCCTGCCACGTGTCATCACGTGATTGGTTGGGGGCCGCGGAGTTGCGGGGAAAATTGGGAAATTTTTCCCAAGGCAATTTTTTTTTAAAAGTTAAGTTTTTATTAAGGGTCCGCCCCTCCAAGGTGCCACGTGGTGAATTCTGATAGGATGAGAGGGTGGCGGGGCCACGGAACTTTTTAGGAATTTTTCCAAAGTTCAAAATTTAAATTTTTCTAAGGTCGAATTATTTCATTTTTGGTTTGGGATGGCCATTTTGAAGTAAAACTTCAAATGGCCATAACTTTTGATAGGAAGCTCCATTTTAGGCAAATGAGAACTTTCCGAAAGCTCTCGAGTCATCTTTGCAAAAACATCAATTTTGGAATTTGGTAAATTTTTGAGGGTCAATTTTAAGAAATTGATCTGCAGGGTTTATAATTTTAAAACTGGCAGTTTTTCAAACTTGCAATTTTTATAAAAATTGAATCCCTTCCTCCACTCCACATGCCATTCAGACATGGGGAATCAACTTAGGGAAGAATTAGAATGTTTTAATGGTGTCAATTTGATCAATTTATTTAAGTTGTGTTTTTCTCCAACAAGGGACAAAAAAATGACCTAGGAAGGGGATTGTTTCAAAATTTGAATTTGTTGGATTGTTTCCTCGAGTTTACTTTGTCAATTTGAGTTTGGTGTAGTCTTGGCATAGTAACATATGACATTTTTAAGTTAATTAAGAAGTATAAATGTGAACTATTCATTTATTCAAATGTATATTACCAGTTTTAACTTTAAAATAGTGAGTTTATTCCTCTAAACTGATTTTACAATTTATCAACTGAATGTGCATATTGTTCTAATTCAGAAAAATACAATGCTCCTTAGATTATACATTCAATATGCAAGATTGATTTCTAGTTCAAAAACTCATTTCAAAATATAAAGCTTCTATCATTTCTTTTATACGTACTCTCTTTTCTAAAATAGAATTTGTATAATATAACAGACCATGTGATTTCCAAAACAACAATGCAATTGAGAGAAGGATATATTTCTTTCATTGATTTCAAACAACACATTACAACTTAACTCCCTTCCAGTTGATTGGATTTTCAATTTTCAATTTCCAAAAGAATACAAGTATATCATTTCAATTTCATTTCTTTACAAGTAAAATAGAGAATTACAATTCTTCTCTACATTCCTCAAATTTGATTACATCTTTCAATAACAAGGTAAACATCTCACATATCTATATCAATTACATTCATCCACTTGAAGTGGGTAGGGTTACATTAAAACTACTCAAAGGAATGACTCACAAACTGATTTCTCCAAGCTCCAAACAACAACATGTTGATTTCTTCATCCTTTAACTTTTAATCACAACAAGGAAGGGGGAAAGGCAACGCTCTCCACCCAACCAAGACATCCAATGGGAAAAGAGAAGCCATCTTTCCCCATTGGCCCCCGAGCCCCAACCATATTGAAATGGAGCATGATGATACAACACATGGCAACATGGCTTCTTCACATACAAGCATATTTCACAATCACAAAGAAACACAAAGCAAGAAGATGTAGTTCTCAACTACAACAATCAATTTCAAACAAAACAAAGGCTCCTTCTCCAAGCAAGCAAGCCAAGCAAGAGCAAGAACTATGGAGGTCTCCTTATGCCTCCCATGTTGAAATTGGGCATCCACCTAAAACAAACCGCCAAAACATAACCATCCCATAAACCTTATCCCTCCTCAACCCCTCCTTATCCCTCCTCCAAATTTATCCCTTATACCTCCCCAAAGTAAGAAATGCAAGCATATTCTTTTCCCTAGGTGGATCCCAACCAACACTCCCTCCACAAGACAAGTGCCAATGGTAAATCCCTTATCCCTCCTCTGATAAACCTCATAGTCTTCTCTCCACACCATGCCCTAAGCATTCTACCCATCCCTCTAAGAATTGCAAACACAAACACATTCAAAATTCATGCTAAAAGAGGGAAAAACAACAATTTTAAAAGAGTGAGAGCCTACCTCTCCATAATGGAGACTTGTTTCCAAAACAATAGATTCTTTATTGCACAAAACCAGTCCCAAATCAGCAAGAGTAAACCATGCATAAGTAAATCTACTTCTTCCACCAAGCAAGCTCCAAAATGCAAGAGAATTTTTACCCAAGAGTGAAATCTCCAACTTTCAACAACCTCAAAATGAGGAGGAATTCAAATTTTAAAGGAGAGGGTGGAAGAGGATGATGTGGATTCCAAGTGGGATGCCACATCATTTTTCTTCCTTCCAAAATGCAATCAACATCAAGGCAATTAAATCACCATAAAAGAAATATGACAAAATTACTTACACACACAATATAGCCCATACCCGAAAAGGAATGCATTTAAAATTTGTAAGACAAGTGCAATCAATACTTGCCCAAATTAATATCAAAATACAATAAAATAGATTGATTTTGACTCCTAAATAATAAACATGGTTGGTGGAGGTTTTTGAGAGGTGTGGGACAAGTTAGGCTCCAATTTAGGCTCCCAAGACCAAATCTGAGTTTCAAGGTGGATGGATTGTTCTATACTCCAAAATCGATTCAAGCAATCCATCATTTCACTTACACAACTCTTATATCCTCTTACACATGCATTAATGTCTATGACTCTAGTTATTACATGTTTTGACATAAAGATTTATTTATCTATCATATGATTATACAATATATAAATCAAATTTAATTATTAATCAAGACAATATTATTATTTCCTTACATTCCACCTCCCGATTAATTTCATTAAAATTTAACCGTAAGACTCTCACATTATACTATCACATTAAAATAATTAAAATAAAGAGCACATTACAAATAAAATACATACAACAATAATTAAAAGGGAAACATAATAAAATACATATATGCCCCAAGGTCACAATAACGGAATCCCCCATGGGAAATCATAACAAAACACAACATACAATACAAACACAGTTGCCATGGTGACCTTGTTGATTTCTCACTGAATTCCAATATGGTTAGTCTCCAGTCCCCCGACATTGTTGTGATTTTTAACTTGCAAAATGCAATATACCCCTTCGGCCTCGTGGCCATATCAGAACATCCAAATGATATAAGCAACATACAATTATTAAATCCAAATCACAACATTACCAAGGATTTAACATTTATTATTTAAATTCAATTTGCAACTATATCATCATCCAATAGATTTCTATACTAGAGCTATTCATAATATCAATGTCACATGTCTAAAATCAACATCAATAACCTTGTCCATGTCAACTAGTATATCATCATCCACATAATAATAATAATGTCTCAATGATCCTCAAGCATAATAACTGAATCCAGATCAATATTAATCCATAGTCTAACATTTAACCATCATACTAAGCAAAACATAATAATGTCCATAGGAGTCCATGATCTAGCATATACACATCATACTACATCAAAACATAATTATGTCCAAAATATGATCAATAGTGTTAGGATCAGTATCTAAATAGTGTCCAAGGAAAGTGGGCACTACACCCAATAACTCCCAGCGTCAAAGCCCCTTGGGTATGACCAAGGCTTGGACTTGAATTGCCCTTAGGCCTTTGGCGTAGGAAAGGGGACATTACAATAAATCCTTTGGTGAATGAGGAAATTGGTTTGGGTGCTCTCCCGCCCAAAGATCATTTGCCTCCTTCCCCAGTACTATTGCTTATGCTTGACTCTATGCCTCTTATTGTTTTTATATAATTTCAATCTTTTGATTGCTCTCATGATATTTTGACTCGTGTTTGTATCGTGTTCTTTGATTCGCATGGAGTAACTATTTGTAACCACCTTTTTATTGCGATTGTCTCATATTAATTATTTATTAATACAATGTATTATTGTCTCATATTAATTATTGATTAAGATCGGTCACACATGAAGTCGAGCTACGAAATAAATGTTGTTTGTAAAAAAACGGAATGGATGTGTGAACATAAGGAATGGATGGGCCAAAGGATAAGGAGTCGTGTGCCACCTGCCACTTGTTTCACTTTTACTTTTACATTATTATTAGTAAGGAAGGGGCAAGAATCAACATCATCCAGTCGTAATAGTAAAGAGAGTGAGGTGTGAGGAGTGCGGACCAATCTCAGTCTCACTCTCCCTCTCCCTCTTTTATACTTTCTTGTTGGTTGTAAAGGACTCTTTGTCTTTAAAACAACATAATTTAGTGAATTTAGTTGGACGCGTTTGATGGGCGATTCCATAATTGCGTTGCTTAGCAAAGCATAATGATTCCACTTGGTCCCAACAACATATATAATCTAGGCAATGGCATGGTAGCCTTCAGTTTATCAGGAAGGTGGAGATCTGGAGTGTTGAGCTAACTGTCAACAAGACCACTATTCAACTGCACCTGCGACTCACTGTATTCAACACAGGGAGGCGCTTCAATTCACCACAGAATAGATAGATCTGCAATGCGAATGTTCTGAATCCACCCAGAACAAAACAAGCCAGGAGGCTGTGGAGATCTGATCTGACACCATGGATGGGAATGGGAATGAGAATGCAGTGAATGAAAGCAGTGGGGAAGAGAATGGCGGTGCTCAGTGTCAATCAGTGAAAGTCGGCGTACACATTAGGCCTCTCATACACTCAGAGCGCCAGCAAGGATGCAACGACTGTATAACTGTAGTTCCAGGCAAACCTCAAGTAAGTCTCGCCCTTAATTATTACTGTTACTGCTTTCTTTTACTCTTGAGTTTCAACACATTCACCTCATTCTTGGGAACTGCCCTGCCTACTGTAGCGTTCAATCACATTTTTCTTGTACAATTAGATCGAGGTGGTAGTGGCAGAATGTTTTTTCAGATTTGACAAAACTCATTACAGTTCAAAGGGAATTCATTAACAACGTTCTTGATATAAGATAATCCTCTAGGAACCATTTTTTTCAATGAAACGTTTGATCCAATCTACTAAGATCGGTGCCATGGAACAATTATGCATGCATATAACCTTTTCATCCATGAACAACACAGGCCAATCTTAAATGCAACTCACACATAACCTATACGGTATGCAAAAGTCATCACATGGAATATATAAATGAACACGTCATACACTGACTAATTCATCTATACTAACATAACTCCAGTGTTGTAGAGGAATTTCTCATATGGTGACAACCAATAAAAAGCAAATTTACTGAAAAAACATCCAAAACTCATAGCATAAAATGAGAATAAGGTTTTAAATATCTTGCCAAAGACTCAACTTCACAAGCATGTTTCAACTCAATGACCAAATCCCTGTACTATATAATCTACCAAAAGACTTAGAACACTAATCTTTACAGAATAAATGCTCCCTATGAGCTCCACCGTTTCTCAACAATTCCCACATAACCTGAAATCACCAGACAACATAGTTATGACTAGGACCTCCTGAACAACATGGACCAAACAAATAAATGCAAAACACATTAGAACAAAAAGCATGTCAGATTAACATAAATATGAAGTGAGAAGAGAGGGTTCCTTCTTTATAGCCTTTAGCAGCAGATAAGGATGATCCTGATGCAAGTGACAGTTGTCCCTTGGCTGCATCTTTCTTTTGGCCTCTCTTCCCACTGATTACCACTTGGATAATGTCAGAATATTTCACAAAGTAAGCTGATTTCCCCTTTTACATGTGCTTCTCTTAAATAAGTGCTCACATGCACGTTTGTTCTTTAGTTCCAAAGAGGACGACTACTTTGTGACATCAAAACTGTTGCCTAATTTCTTTGTGAGTGTCCACATGTGCTCCTCTTATATCACACATCTTTTTAGGGAAATAAATAGAGCACATAACAAGTGCACTACAACAAAATAATAAGCATAAATGCTCACCGTGCCTATGCAAGGCTCACAAATGACAACATAAAGCATATAAAAATTGTATATGAAGATTAAAGTGCCCATCCAAAGTACACATCAAATTAGGAAGAAAGTGAAAGATCAGAAGGACCAACGGTCCTAGAACTCACTGAGAAATCCTTTACAAGCTTGTTCCAAATGTTCCCAAGTATTGATTTACATGCCTTAACCTGGGACAGTTCTATAGTCTTCACAGTCAACTCTCCCTTGAACTTCATAAACACCATCCCTTCAAACGTAGCATTCACCTTTGAAACAACAGGTACATCACTATCATTGATAGGCCTGTCAAATACATTAATCAATATCTCATGCTTTTTTGCCAGTCCCCTTTTCTTCAGAGCACCATGTTCATTGAAAGGGGATGACATTCCAGATTTTTCCATGTCTTTCACTGTTCCCATTATGCCTTCAATTGTAGACTTCATACGTGATACCTTAGTATCAGCTCCTTGAGAGTCTTACGAGCATTCAATAAACCTTCCATCCCTTTTCTTTGGTATCATCGTTTAGTTCTCAATTCACTTTGTTCTCAATATCCATCACCAAGTAACTTCGAGGGAACCGTCTTCAAATGGGGCTATCATCCTGATTGCATTGTCATCTTGATGATCTATTCTCCCATTTCTTTATAGTGAATTCCATCACCGATTCATAAATAGCTTGTATCTTGTTTACCCCAGGCCTTAATAAGTGCAGCATTACATTCTCGAAATGGCCTTTTAATGTTGCCTTTTCAACTCTTTGCAACCTTAAGTTGTTCCTTTGGAGTAGCCACTTCTGAACTTTCAGCAGTAGATGGACAAAGAGCAATAACACCTGGTGTATGGGGGATAGTTTTCAATTTTCCTTAGGTTGATGAATTTCCTCTTCCAGTTTGACCTGCAAGTTCTTCTTGACTTTCAATGTATCATTCAATTCAAGATTGCCCCCTCTTAAGTTCAATATTTCATCTCGATGAGTATCAATTTCTTTCATGGCCCAAGTAACATTGGCATACATTTTGGATGACTGCTCTACAGTCATATCCCCAACCTTCATAACCTGCAGGGAACCTTTGAACTCATCTAAGTTGATCTGATTCACGAGTTTGTCCAAGAGAGGGACCACAGTCCACTCCCTTAATTCCTGCTTATTGACATCAAAAATTCAAACCCATGAAACATTCTGGCATTTCTAGGGAAATCCAAATCATCCCCAAGAATTTTAGTTGTACCTTCTTCTTGTATGATTTCACGAAGTATCATGGTTTGGGATGGGTCCCATCAAGGCAACAACATGAAATTGATTTTATTTACCTATTCTCCAGCTTGCTCTAGGATGATGTCTTTTGTGTTGGCAGCAATCTTAGCCCATTTAGCCAAAGGTTGGTAACTAGACATGGCTGTATCGGTGTCATCATCAACATGTCTGTACCGGTGTCATCATCATCCATAAAAGACTTTACCAATCCCTTCCCCTTTGCAACTTCATTACATAATATTGCTTAGGCACCTTGAACTTCCTTAGTGTTAATGAGATAATCATTTGTCATTCCTGTCATCATCTAAGGAATCTTTGTCATGGATTTTAGTAATTTCATTTTATTCCTCTTCTTGTTCAAGTTTATGAGTACCTGAAGCCTCCTGCATTATGCCGTCTCCTATAAGCCGACCTTCATCAAACACATCTACAGGATTAGCCACCCTTGCAACATTCATACTCATTGAATAAGACTGGGGTGAAGATTGGGCAGCATTAGGTGGATGAGTAGGAAGAATGGGGATCCTTTGTTGTGAAGAACGAGGTGTAAGAGTAGTTGCAGTGTACTCAGTGACATTATCAGCTTCCATGGCCTTCGTTTCTTTTTTGGTGGGATCAGCAAAATCCTCAATGTTATCCAGAATAAGCTTTTGCCCAAAGGATAGTTTAGTTTGAGTTTGCCTGCTTTCTTGTGTTCTCAACGATCTGCAATCTCCTTCGGTGCATGACCTTGTAAAGTACTTCACTTTCATCAAAAACATGTTGATAACCACTAGCTCTTGTAATGTCCTTCCTCTTTTGACATATGACACCTTCCAGGTCATATCTCTTCGTGTCTCATTCACAATGGGAGCTGAAATAACAAAGATAAAGCACCCCTGTGATCAAAAGAGAAGTTCCCCATTGTTGCCATAATCTTCATCAATCTTGCCCACTCCAGCAGACTCTTCATTTGCAGAGGCCAATTGCATCATAAATTCTAAATAGAACAATCTTACAGGGAGATATTTTGGAAGTTCACAACAACTAGACCCCAGATTTTCTGATATATCTGTAGTCATTGTTCAATCACCAACCAACCCAATTGTGACCTATCTTATCTTCAGGATCAAGTTTATGAGGTCTCATTGTCCTTCTCGTTGCAAGGGTTATACGTGGCACATCTTCTTCTAATAATAGTTTCTGCATTGGTGTGAAAAAATAATTCATGATTGTGCTTAAAATCATCACCATTACAATGTCTAGCTGTATCTACACTCCAGAGTCCATAGTTGCATTGGCTTTTGATATTGTTCACCCGTTTCAGAGTCTGTTGCTATATGCTTAATGTTCAATCTTTTAGGAAACATCTGTCTATGGGTGTACAAGTACATGAAACACAGATGTGAATACTGCTTGAAGTTTTACTCCTTTTGAGTTGCATCAAAACATCATGGATGGCATCGAATGATAGTCTAGCAGATTCATATGTAACAGGAGATATAATGTTCAACACTCCAATGAGTACATCACAATGATATTTCCCCACCTATGAATCATTTGTTTCCCCAAGACCTGACACAGAATAGTCACGGTCATCTGGAAGTAAGGATAGAACATGGTGACAAGGAATGGTTCTCTGATGTTGTAATCCATGAATTTCTCCCCATATTGTGTTTTATCAGGGTATGCAATATATCTTTGCAATGCTACATTCCTCATCATCCTAGCCTTGTGATCATATTTGAGCCTGCGCAGCCTCTTATCTAGGATGGTCAACTTTTCAGAGTTCAGATTAAATATCTTCATGATACTATCTGATGGTAGATTCAACACTTCTTGTCCTTCTTTGTTTTAACTATCCTAAATTATTGAATTATCTCATGCTAAATTCCATTCCACAATGTTTGGCTGAAAGAAACAATTGAGAATTACCACCTCAACTAGGTCATAAGTCCACACATTTGAAAATGTGTAACGAACCTTACATGTGAACCATGCATTCAAAAACATATCCCGCATAATGGCTTGTAATTGTGGGTCACAATAATTTCCCATTTCATCACCAAAGAAGTCCATTGGATTTCTTTTCTTGGGATCCTTTTACGGTATCCATCGAACATAGACAATGAAGACTCAGGTTGATCCCATCCCTTAGTATTCTCTATGGGTCTCTTCTCTTTATCCTCAGGTGGACTCATTTTGATAATTACACAACAATAGAGATTTTCAGACGTTCTTACCCACGATAATGCTCTTCAAGCTTTCTGAAAAGCCTGTGGATGCCGTTCCTAACTTTGCAATTCGGCTTCAGCTAACAATTCCTCTTCAAGTTCCCTTAGTCTCTTCTCAAAGCTCCTGCAAATGCTTTATAAACAATTCTTAATCCAAGTGTCGCCTCGACTAGCTCAATTGGTCATCTAATTATGTGATTTTGGTGGATCTGGAGATTTATTTGATCAATTTGGTGCATTAATGGCATCACTTACTTTTAGAGTAAAATCAACCTGTTATTTTTAATCACAGTCCTTGTTCATTCTAAATCAACAGCCATCTCAGTTTCGTTGGTTCAGATTTCAAAGCCTTTAAAGTCTTGACAGAAGCAATATGCTTATTTTTATGCATAAAACTGTTAATTATATTCCCTGCACATTATGAAATCATTGGTCATTGTGCATTCGTGAGTTCTCAATATGCTCACAACTTAAACCCACGAAACCTTGATCAAGCCCTTTCATAAGTGTCTTAAAGTCCATGTGCTCCAGAGACTAAGATAGGCCTACTTTAAGATCAATGGCGATCGTTGCATCGTGGGTTCCCAGTATGCCCGTTCATCAAACTGGAGAAGCCTCGATGAAGGATTTTCTTTTGGTCATTTATTCAGCAGATCAACAGTCCAGATTCATCCTGGCATTAGATCAGTGGGCCTTGTTGTAGCGTGGGTCGTCATGATGCTCATTGTTCAAATCTGAGAAGTCACAAAGAAGCCCTTTGACATGTATATACAGCTGAAACAATCAAGGGTTGAGATTTTTCTATTTTAAGATCAATGGCGATTGTTGCATTGTGGCTTTCAAACGTACTTGATAAATCCATGAAGCCCCAATGGAGTCTCAATCAGGTTCTGACTCGGTAAATTGATGGTTTATATTCAAACACATTAAATTCTTTGGCCCACGTTGCATCGGGGTTCATAACTTGCTCTCCCGTTAAACCAGTGAAGGTCCAAACAAAGAAAGGACTAGTATATGTTAATTTGCCCTTGGCGTCAATGGTCCTTATTAATTCACCATAATATCAAGGGCTGGCGCTCCATTGCGAGTTCTTGGCATGCCTGATATTTCAATCCACAAAACTCAGAAGGACATAAAAACATGTACACATAATTTCATTTTTTGCCAATTCGGAGATTCATACTAAAGCCCAATTTTGACTCTCGAAGCCATGATAATGACTAAAACTTTTAATTTTCAAAAGGACCTGACAGACATAAGGTTTGGGAAGACAATATTTTACAATGTGGACACATAAATGACCCCTTAGGTAATCAAGCACACTAGGACACCCCCATGGTGAGAAATGTAGAGGCCATGGTCATGCAAATGCATAAGAATTCATGGGTTGAAATACATTTAAAACTAGACTTTAAATATGAAATAAGGTTCCTTACCTGAAAACATTTACCAGGCAATTTAACATCACACGGGACCATATGGCAAGTAAAATTTTGAGCATGGTACTGAGATTTTCCTAAGGTCAATAGTAGTGCCAACAGTATAAAACCCCACCAAATTCAACAGCAAACCACATCCTAGTTGACACACGCTTACTTTGATCTATGATATAAGAAATTTGTATTAGAATAAGAGGATTGGAAGAGTCTATTCAATTCATGCAGTACTTGAATTCTACTTATCACATTACTATTCATTTTGGCCTTTTCTTAGCAAGTATCCGTCTTATAGAATCTTGGTATATATCCAAAAAGCAATTTGCTTCCTGCATATCATCAAAGCCTTTATCTAGAGATTCTGAACTGGGTGAGCCTGCTTTGACATTTGAAAGCTCCTGTTTCACCGCTATTCTTTACCTTCTGTAAGGTTCAAGTTGCTAGGATTTCATGGTATGCAGTCTGCTTCCAGGAACATCCCAGCATTTCAGGGAAGTTGAAAAACATTTCCGGGCCGTATCGATTTCTGTTCTAGAAAAGCAAAAATGGTGAATCATTTGGGTTCAAACAGCTAGCTAGGGTCCTGGAGCTGTTTTCTGCAACTTAGGTATCTCACTGATCTACATTTTCGTGGGAAGAATCATTTGGGTTCAAGCAGCTAGCTCCACCGGGAGACTGGATGATTTACAAATTTCTTTTGGTGTAACTGCAGCAAGGGAGAAACAAGCTACCAAAGTTATGGATACAAGCTGAAAGAAAACTGTAACTGCAAGCTCGGGGCCAAAACTTTAGTCAAGTACTGTAATGAAATTAACAGTATTGAATCTATTGATTCATAAAGGCTTTGAAAATGCGATATCAATACACTTTAACTGCTAAAATATGAAATAGACTGGTAGCTTCTTCCAGACACAAAAGGAATAAGGTTACTGGAGGCAAGGAGTTTGTGTTAGCGGCTAAGATTTTTAGTGAAGATTTTTGACAATTGGCAGTTCATCTATGCTCTAATGTTTCTGAAAATATTTCATCACTATAATTTTCATATTAAAAACCTAAAAACCTGGGGGAGCAGAAATTTTAGATTTTTAATGTGATGATTTAACTGCAGAGTTCCAATTTGTTATCCGCAGGACCTCCCAAGAAATATTCATAATGCCCCCTCCACGAGACCACTAGGTCATTGTCCTGCATGATTAAACTCAAATTTAGTCCTGATATTTGAGAAATGATCACATGAGTCTAATATAACCTTGTCTTGAAACTCTCAACTGGACAGAATTCTCCTTATACTTATCATTCAATTTAACGATGCATAATGTTACTCCATGTTATGGTTGGCAAGAGATTTCTAGTATTATTGGATCTCCTCTCAGATGCAAACATTTATAGTTATTTGACTCCTGGAATGGATAGGCCAACCTTCTCTTCCAGTCCTTGTTGCATATCGAACATCTTGTCCTGTCAGTTATAGCATTGATGGTGTTGTTGCAATTATACATTAATGATTTGTATGATCAAGAATATTTATCGTATGCATTAGTGTACTAAATGGCAAATATATTTGTCTTTTTTTCAACTTTTGATTGAGACAATTGATATTCTGCAATTGTATAGATCATGCCTGTTCCCCGACAAGTTAAGGTAGTGTGACCATCATAATGCTTCCTGGCTTATAATGTTTCTATCTTCTTTCCACTCCATAACATATTATTTCATTTCCTAGAGATAGCGGTTTCATAATTCTTTTTGTGGCACAAAGCTCTTTGATTAGAAAGATGTCGCTGCTATAATTTTAGTTGTCTTTGATGTGAGACTAAGACAATAGAGACAACAAAATGCTTTTCATGTTGGATATGTACTTTGGACATGAAACAAGCTATTACACCGTGATGCATTTCATAGATTTCATAAGAAGTAAGTTTTCCTTGTCTCTGATTCATGTAGGCTTGCCTTTCATTTAATGAATTGATCTTCAAGTGCTTGAGGTTAGCATCCAAAGGTGCTACTCTTAAGGCTTATGTTCATTATTACTTTTGGTGTATATTCTTGTCTTACACATTAATCTATCAAATGATATTCTTACCATTGCAGCTGCATATAGATCCAGGTATATCACAAAGCTTAAGAATTGTAAGTAGTGGAGGTGTTGCCACAGTTTAATTCCTTTGGAAGGGTTGAAAGCATTGGAAACAAGCATGGGTGAGAGAAAATTGAATGGAAACGTGCATTGGATCGATTCATTTGCCATTCTAGTGAAATCGTTTTCCTTTCCTAGCATCAACATCGTAAGGCATAATTTCCTCCTTAGCATTATTGGCTTTGTCTTCCTCATGCGGTGCCTTCTATCTTTTCTTTCTTTTCTTCATTTCCACTTGTTTCATTGAATATTGCTTAATTTTAAAACATTCACCAGTTTGAATTTTCTCATGATATCATGACAATTCTTTGCTGTCTGTTACAACCGGCATCCTGAGTTGCAATTTTTTTCAAAATGGAAAGGAATTTCTTACATAAAGATATCATGAGAAATAGCTTAAAAATATTTATAATATAATTATCTGTGAGAGGCTAGTTAAACAGGCAGTCCTCATTAAAACGACAGAAGCCACAATGTGGGTTAAAAGAGCTATGCAATTTGGCCAAGGAGCAAGCATTGAGCCTAAATGCAGATGATGCAATGAATGGGGATATTATGACGACCTTACCCACTTAACTCCAATAACTATAGTTAAGAAACCATTGAAGCTCTAAATAATCTCAAAAGTGCTTGATCTTTCAATATTCACTAATCACATCCACAACTTATGTGGTGGAGACGGGGAATACTAAGTTGGTTCAGAGTATGTGAAGTCCACTAGAGTGTCAGGGGTTGAAACAATGTAATCTTAGTAGGAATTGTAAGTAGGCATGTAATATATCAGTTTTTGGTGCTGCAAGATAATCTACATGTCTGGCAGAAAACTTATCAATTCTGACATCCCTGTTGTCAGGTACAACACATTTTATATCAGGTTGCATATTGGAAGTACTTTAAGCTCTTATTAAATTTTTTAGAAGGCTCATTTCCATGGAGTTGTTAGGAATAATTATTAGAACTTGACATATTTTTATTGTATTTAGAATATTTTAGACACCTAAATTTGACACAAAGAGTTATTACATATATATATATATATATATATATATATATATATATATATATATAATGGGTCTTAAACAATGTAATAAGTCTGTAGTGACGCAAGTCCTTGTTTGGTCTATAGTTGTTTGGTTTGGTTGACTAGTGTTTTTGGGTTATTCTTGTCTCTTTCTCTTTATTATGTCGGGTTAACAAGATCTTTGGCCTTTTCATTGACTATTTGATTGTTTTTGGTCTCTAGATGGAACCACTAGTTTTGGACAAAACTGTCCAATGGTATTGCCTAAGATGGATTGTTCCATCAAGGATTGCTTGTAGGCCCTTTTTAACCGTTGGTCCTTTTGTTACTCTTATTTACTTTTGTTTCATATTATGTGAGTTGGCATTTGTGTGCCACTAGGTTCAAATTTCAAAGTAAAAGATCCCTATATATACAAGTTTGTTAAGAGGTTTAAGGCATCTAGACACTATCTAGCAATAATCAAGCATTATCTTAGAACATCTCAAGAGCACATCACAAGGGGCAATTATTGCTGTTCAAGCATTATATTTTTGCATACAAGGGTTACAATTGAAGCATATCTATTAGTTAGCCCGCTATTTGTGTTGAGGCATGAGGGCAAGGCTAGGACAAGGGAGCTAGATTTGCATACACCATTGCACACACTAGAAGAACTGCATGGAGTTTGAAATGTAGTGCGATGCTTGCTCTGAATCACATGAGGTGACCACTGAGCTCTGTCCAACTCAAGCACCTAACCTTGTTTTTGTATCTAATGTCTTGTTTGAGTCTTTGGCTAAGGTTTTTGTGAATATAGGTACAAGTGCGAGTGTCATGGGACTTCGAACATACACATGCAGCGCGAGATGAAGCATCATAGGAAAAATCCAGGCGACCTACATAGCCAAAAGTTTAGTCTCAAAACCAACAATTTGGTCTATAAGGAACATATCACACCAAAACGTTTTGAGCGCATTCTCGAGACTTGTATAGTGCCTAGATCATTGGATTTAAACGCTCATATCACCTTCTCGAATTAGCTAAGTGGTCTCTCTAACCCTAAATGCCTTCTTGCTTGATTGGATGTGTGTGAATGCAAGACCCTGGTTTCTAAATCTATATATTGAGTTATATTGTTTGAATCTTCAATTATTCCCCGAATTAGTAATATACACCTATTATTAATTTTAAGGTCAAATCATTTGGCAATGTTAACCAACTATAATTTATAACAAATCAATCACATCATACTTACATTGTGCCATCTGCAATGTCTATTGCGTTGGTTGAGGGTAGACCCATTGTTGGTGCCCCATCTCCTCCTGCAAGTGAGGGCATGGCTTCCCCACCTCCTTCATCACCTCCTACTGGTGGGGGCATAGCTCCACCACCTCTAACTGTCGTACCCGCACCCTGTGCAAGGCCCCCTACTATCATTGAAAATAAAAGCACCCATTGGGTGCCCATCCACCACTGTGTGTAAGCCGCTATACAACTGTCATCATCTCTTGCTAAGGTGGCCATTGGTGGGTCCACCTCATCGGCCATGCGGTGGTGCTAACTCGGCCCCTATGGGACTTGGCCTCTCTCCCTCCCGGTGTGCAACTTGCTGCCACTTTGTCTCCATGAATAAGGTGATGGGGGCATGTCTTGGATAACCTCAACCAAAGGGTCACCCTCTCATATTAGAACCGCTCTCCTTGCCCTAAGAAACAATCGTTTAACCGCATAGTCACCGTAATACACCACAACCGTATCGACATCCTTGGCCCAACTTCTAAAATCCTTGTATGGCCTCTAAATGGTCCAAGGACTCAGCTTGTCTAGTATGGCTTGATACCTGATTGGACCAAGCCCTCTCCTAGGGGATTGTCCCATTGTCTTTCAGTAAATATCTCGAGATGGGCACAATCTCGCCGTGGTCTTCCCACTCGGCTGAATCAGTGCAATGTGCTCATACGCCCATACATGTAGAAGGGGCATCGCTCCCAAGCCCCCAATGAGGCTCTTCGAAAAGCAAACATGTATAAATCCTCGTATAAATGGGCCAATATGCATTCGCCTCAAGAGAATCTCATTCCCTGTTCCTCAATGGCAGGGGCAATCTCACACAAGTGGTAGGAAATAGAAACCACACCTCCATCAATTGCCACAAATGAAGCCAACAATACACAAAATTCTGCAGCCGCAAAATAGCTGCTTAGATAATATCACTAAGCCGTATTGTGGATCCTATGGGCCTTGCTCTCCTTTGCCCCAATCAAAATTGGTGAGCCCTCATGTGCAATGGAGCGTCCGTGGTAAGACATGCACTCTCTCGCCTACAATGGGCAATCGCAAAATCTGCCACACATCCTCTAGGGTCACTGTTATCTCCTTTGTCGGTAGTCAAAAGGTACAAGTATTTGCATTCCACCTCTTGACGAATGTAGTCATCAAGTGCATATTATGGGGCACATCCCTCTGTTGTGCAACATGTCTCAAACCGCCCTATCTAGAATGTCCCAGGCTGTATTATTAGTAGCCAATAAAACTCTCGCCCATGCAAGTCTCTCTGCAAAATTACAAGCAAACACGAGAAGAATCAATTGCAAATAAAGCAAATCAATCTTAAATCATATTAAGCTATCATGGTGCTAAGTTTTCAATTTGCTACACATGGGATAAAACCATCCAAATTGGATGGAATTGTTGGGCAAAGCTGCCATTTTTGGATGATATCGTCCAATGTCAGATGGTTCCTTGCTAGAGAGGAAAAAATGACAAACTCAACTTTCAACACTTGTTCTACTCAAAATTGCTAAAAACCTAATTTTTGCAAAAATCAAAATTCTAACTAAATTATGAGCCAAATGCAAAGTTTCGAATTACTCACTAGCTCATCCAATGCCTGTGACTGTATGGCCTCCACCAGTGTCAAATCACAGTCTAACGGCTCCTTGAATGTGCAACATCATGTCTATATCAGAGCTCAAATTGCTATCATGCAAAGCACAAATGAAATTACAATTGACTTTTCAAACTTACTATTTATAGTAAGTTGACCGTTCAAACTTTACTATATATTATTTAATTCAACTCTATTCCACTACTCCATTATTGCCTCGAGCTTGTCCGCGCAATATCTTGAGGTCTACTTATTAGAATCTTACACTGTCATCGGCATTGGGATTATTCCACCTACTTCTGCACCAAGGTGTCATTTCAACTACTTTCAAGCATTGGAAATCGTTCCAAGAAATTTCTCACTGATCTATATTAATTCTATATCTAAATACAATCAACTCTTATATGGCTACAAGCACCAAATCAATTCTGTCAATTACTTCAATTAATTACTTTTGGTTCAACGGACTCAACTCTGTTTTATCCCTTTCACCGGAAGGGGGCAAATATCTGGGCTTACAATTCAAACCAACCTATAACACAAATCAATGCAATGAGCTATTTAATGATACAATGGTCAAATCCTGGCACATGAATGCACAACTACTAACATCGTAAAATTCAAGTCCAAATTTCATTGCATTTATTGCAGATGCATAGGGCAAAACAAGAAATTACAAATTCAAATTGATGATTACAATGCACAATGTGGGGGCATGGGCATGCTTCATTCCCCTTCAACTTTGCACATTTGGCACATTGGTACCCATACAATGCACTGTGGGGGCATGAATGTCCATTCCTTTCAACCTTGCATAGGTTTTTCACATTCAATACCTAGATTTGTTTGTTGTGGTATGGTTCTGTGGGTTCAAGGTTTTTTTACGCTTAGATGCCTTGTGACCCCCTTCCTCTCACTCTCTTTTGAAGGCTTTTTGGGCGGTTAGATGCCCTGTGACACCCTTCTTTGATGTGTTGGGACACCCAATTCCCTTATATTGATTGGTGTTTTGTACACACCAACAAACAATTCTCAAATAGTGAGAAAGGGATTAGATCTCTTGCTCCCATTCGTTTTAGAACCTAGCTGGATTTATGGATTCAAGGTACGGATTACTCTAGGATGTATAGCTCCAGTTGGGATGCATATAGCCTAGTGTCAACCTGCGGAGGGACTGGTGTGTCAGGGCAGACCACCTGTTAATTCTGATTTTGGATCTTGCTTATTTAGATGGGCATTTAGTTTATTGTATTCTAGACCTGAAAGTCTTGATTTGTAATGAGGATCAACCTATTGGTATTTACAATGGTTCTAAATGATGTGGGACTCCATAAAAAAATGAAAATAGAAAGGAATGGAATGGTAGGGCAGAAATGAAAACTAGATTCTCTTTCAGTTTATCAACAATGCAAACACCTCTTATCTCCCTCAAATACACACAAAACCAGAGGGAACCAAAATTAGTTATTGACTCAGTTCTTAGTAAACTCCAGACAATTAGTATAAGGAAATAGAACGCACAAGTAATCAAAAATCTACATCAGTTAAATAAATAACAATAGTTCATCTACAAAGCATATACCAGAGGTTGAATAGCCTAAAAATTAGTTCAAGCTAATCTGATTCCACACAAATAGAATAATTGGCATTGATAAATATTTTTAAAATCACCTAGATTCGCAAAACGACAAAGCACATCCGCAAAACCAGTGTTCTAATAAAATAAAACTCTCTAAATTCAACTAAGATTCAAAGTACAAATATTACTTATTAACTCAAAAGAGATTACTGTCTAGGTCTGAAGACATAAAACAACAATTAAGAAGCAAAGTACACAATTCACAAAACTTTTGAAAGCTCCCAAATTGCTTCTTTTGTATTAAATTCAGCTCCAGATGATTTTACAATGAAATTACACAAATTTATAGAGAAAGAAGTCTATTTAGATCAGTTGCATGTTTTGGAGCTCTCAGAATGGACAAAGCTAACCTCCTGCAACTAGAATTAAAACTAGTTAACTAGAGCTAAACAGACTGAAAAAATCAGAGATGCTCTTAGATTAAATCAGTTCTGTAAATTGACTAACTTGCAGAAGTAAAACCTCTCTGTAACACCCAAACTTGACTCTAGTTAGCTAATTTAGAATTCACAATAGTCTGCATGGCTTTCCTTTGAAGCGGGAAACTTCTGTTTTGTTTCTATTTTTAGTTTGAAAAGATGTCAAAATCCGAACCTTCATGGTTGTTTTCTTAAAATCCTAGATCGATGCCATTTTGTTTTTTTGACTTTAGTTCCTCCTTAGATATCTCCTGAATTATTTTCTCAGTTCGTATGCCGTCATTGTTCCAGTTTTCTGATCAATCTATCAGTAAAATCTTGGTATTGTTCTTTTATTGACTCAAACTTTTACCGCCACGATGACTTCTAAGTGTATATCGACCATTTTTGCAACTGTCACCCGTCAACTCTATTGATGATGGACACGCGTAACTAATCGGTGTCTTCCTGCTGTTGTAGGTCTTGTCTTAGTGGCTTGGCGTACCTTCCATTCTCAAGTTATTACCGATGGGAGACATGCGTAACAAATCGATGTCTTCCTGCTATGTGAAACCCCAAGCTTTCCACGGTTATGGCTTATCTGCCGATGACAAACATGTGGCACAAATCGGTAATCTTTCGTCCGCTGATTATCCTTTGCTGGCTTGCCTTCTTCGATGCATGACACTTGTTTAGGATCAGTGCCCTGTATTTTTGCTTAGGGAGTCACATCTACCTTGTTTCACCGATGATGAATGTGTGGTGCAAATTGGTAATCTCTGTCTGTGCAAAATTTGGTGTCATTTGTTGGGTCTCACTTCGCCTCAGATCCCCAATGACTGACAAGTGTATTGAATCAATAGCTTCCCATTTCTGTAGATCAAATTGCAGAGAAATAATTTGACGTTCGTGGCCTTTTAGTGACTTCACAATTAAGTTGTCATTTGCATGTTTCATGTTTATTTTGTCTTCAACCATGCTTTTGAATTCATCATTCCTTTAGGCCCATGACCTGCACAACGTAAGACACTAAACGTACCTGTGAAAACACATCTTATTGACAAGTTATGCAAGTTAGGTATAAGCGTGGTATACCCGAATACAATTCCGAATCTAGTAATCTTCAAAGTTCAATCGCAGCGAGTTCTTAATGGATAACTTTGTCCATAAGATTTCATTTGATTTAACATCCATCTTCCCTATGTCTTCTAATGGTTTCAAGTGGGTCCCCCTTTCATGCAGGGGTGTGTTATGGTCATAACACTTTCATTGTTCCGATTACTCCTCTAGATTGGGGACAAATTACCCCCAATCCTCCATTGGCACAACTCCAATCTCCACGTCTCCGAATAACTTAACACCTATGGCACATTCTCTCTATTTCCATGTGAACCAACCGATGACTCACATTGTCCGCCACACTTTTACTACTTTCTCCTTGCCTCGACACGAATGTAGCATGTTCTAAAATCTCTTTACTTTGGCAAACCAACAACATTATCAGGTACGCTATCGTTTCTCCTTTAAACTAGTAAATTTCATTCACTAGATTAAATGGGGGCAAATGTAGACACCTTAATTTGGCAAAAAGTACAATTATATAACACTTTTAGCAATTTTTATATATGGGTCTTAAACAATGTCATAAGCATCTAGTGGTGCAAGTCCTTGTTTGGTCTATTGTCATTTGGCTTGATTGACTGATGTCTTTTAACTTCTTCTTGTCTCTTTCACTTGAATATCTCATGTCATAGAGATCTCTGGCCTTTTCATTGAAAATTTGATGTTTTTGGGTCTCTAGACGAAACCGGCAATTTAAGACGAAATTGTCTAACAATATTGTTTGAGATGAGTGGTTCCATCCATGCTTGCTTTTTGGGTCCTTTTTGACCATTGGTCCTTTTGTTACTGTTATTTACTTTCGTTCCATATTATGTGATTCGGTCTTTGTGCGCCACTAGGTTCGAATTTCAAAGTAAGAGATCCCTATATATACAAGTTTGTTAAGAGGTTTAAGGCATCTAGCCACTATCTAGCAATTATCAAGCATTATCTTAGGATATATCAAGAGCACATCACAAGGGGGCAATTACTGCTGTTCAAGTGTTATATTTCTGCATACAAGGGTTACAATTGAAGCACATATATTAGTTAGCCAACTATTTATGTTGAGGCACAAGGGCAAGGCTAGGACAAGAGAGCTAGATTTGCATACACCATTGCATGTGTATTAGAACTACTTGGAGTTTGAGATGAGTCCAACTCAAGCACTTAACCTTGTTTTTTTGTTTCTAATGTTTATTTGAGTGTTGGTGCTAGAAGCTAGGGTTTTTGCAAATACAGGTTTAGGTGCGAGCATTATGGGACTTCTGAACATACATACAAGTGGTGTAGGCGCAGACACAACATCACAGGAAAACTAGAAGCACATGACTAATAGAGACAAAACTGCTAGTTAGGGACCAGAATGGCAAACAGTTCAACCCAAAACTAACGGTTTGGTCCGGAAGGCATAGAGCGGACATGGACTTTCTAAGCACATTCTGAGACCTGTGCAGTGCCCAGATCAGTTGATGAAACATCTAGATGACCTTCTGAATTAGCTAAGTGGTCTCTCTAACCCAAATTGCCCTCTTGCTTGATTGGATGTATGTGAATGCAAAACCCTAGTTTCCAAATATGTAAATTGATGTATATTGTCTGATTTCTGATTTCTCAATTATTCCCAAATTAGTAATATACACCTATTATTAATTTTAGGGTCAAATCAAATATATATTAAGTGCATACACGTGAGATTGTTTGAGAGCGAGAATAGGGTTGAGTGAGTTGTATAGGTTGTGAAAACAACTCACTCATTATAGCTTGTGTGGTTATTGAAGATAATAGCTAACTCCTTATTGATGGGAGATCATAGAGCTATACATGTGTACCATTTATTAAATAGAAATATAGAAGTTTATTGTGTTATACTTTGACTAATACTTCTTGTGGTATCAAAGCAAGTGGTTTTTGTGATGGATCATTAATTTGTTTGTAGGAGCAGCCATAGTATTTGTCATTATTCCACTTTATGTAATTTTCTCTGATGCTGCCCCTACAAACAAATTAATGATCCATCACAGGAACCGCCTGATGTTATTTCTCCTTTCATGAAGATTATTTTGTAAATAGTTTACGTAGTTTTATAAGTGCCATTTGTGAGAGTCAGCGTAATTTCATTTTTTTTTAATATTTTTCGTGGATAGGAAGGTATTGGATTTGTTCATGCTAGCATGCAGTCTGTATAAACTCTTCACTGTTAGTGCAATCATGCATTAGTTCTTGACAAACTCGTAAGCCATATGTGGGAATGAATGCAATCTTTGTAGTTGTAAGGCGCTCACGTATATGAAGCACTTGAGGAAGGCATTATGGTGATCAAAATAATTGTATAAGAATATCCTAAGAAAGTATTTGAAGAGCAATGACTTCAAATTGCGAAAAAAGATATACAGCTGGTTCAACATTGAAGAAGCTAAAGATCTAAGTAAAGAAACTTGTGGGATGTGATAAGAAAGGAGGAGCCTAAAATTATATCAGTCTGGAGTACAAGTGCAAATGTGCTTCATTTACTCTATCAGCCTTGGATTGCTTTCCATAGTATACAGACAAATCTGTTATGATTGTTGTCAAAATTGTTCATGCTTGTGAGTCTTGATCCGAGGTTTCATCATGCATACCAAATCTTGACATTTTCTCGCCTGTGTATTTATCCCATTATTGTGATCTATCAGAAAATATCAAGACCATCAAGTATTCAACCACATGTGCAAAAAATTATGCCAAGATTGTGAGATGTGCTTTGACAACCCACCCACGTACTCACCATCATTGATATGGATGATTTGAATCCTCCCACGTTTTCGAGTATAGTCTCAACATCACCGAATATTGTTCTTACATTTGTGAGTCAGTGTTTAACTTATTTTATTAGTGTAATGATTAGTTGTTAGACATCAAGGGTTTATATTATAGTTTGACAATATTAAGTGTTGTCAAATTTTAGTTAACTCTTACAATTATAGTGTTTTTAAGTTAGCATTGATCTTTAGTTTGTGTTATTTTTTGCATGTCATTTAATATTTGGTTGTTAGTAGTGTCAAGTTTTAGTGCTTATAATTTGACAACATTACAAAGTGTTGACATTTTTTAGTTTAGTACACAATTTGTCTAAGTGTCAATATTGTGTCGTTTATTGACTTGTCAGTCGACCAATTTTTGTTCAATAAACCAATAAATGTCAAAAGAGTCAAAATAAAAAATCTTTTTGTTCGTAATAAACACAATATCGGCCGAAACCAGCGTCCATTTGGAATGGGTGTGACAATCCTGTTAGGGAGTCTCTTATGAAAAACAACATACAATTGGGAGCTTCAAGATCCATCTTGCCAAGTGAGCCACATTCCAATGGAGTGAGCAACATTGTTAGTAGTTTCAAGTTATTAGTGCTTACAATTTGACAACATTACAAAGTGTTGACATTTTTAGTTTAGTCCAAAATTTGTCTAAGTGTCAATATTGTGTCATTTATTGACTTTTCAGTCAAGGTAAAAAATCTGTTTCTTTGTAACAGGTGCAATATCGGGCAAACTGACATCCATTTGGAATGGGTGTGTCTGTCCTATGAGGGGTTTTCTTATAAAAATGACATAAAATCGAGCTTTGAGATCCATCTTGCTGAGTAAGCAACATTCAAATGGAAGACAAAGGTAATGGAGGTAGGAGGCCCATCAATGACTTCGAGTTTGTTGCTAATGATGGGATTGAAGATTGCAATAGTGGCAAAACTAAACAATGCCAAACTGACTAATGCTGGGATTTGTCCAGTGGCGTGGGTACAAGTTATGCTATTCGTGATTGGGTGGCAGTGATCAAGGACGGAGGCTGCAAATACAAACTTTAGTGAGAAGCCCAACACTCACTGAAGACAATGAGGAGCCAGTCCTCTTTGTATTGGTATTTTGTGTGGTGTGATGAAAATAAACTACTACAAATAGATGTATAAGAGTAATTGTCTACTATGTGTCATCTGCTGAGTACTTCTAAGTGATGGGTTGGTGAGAAGCCCAACACTCACTAGAAGTGAAAGCGTGAACAATTGTGTTTGCGTATGTAGGTTATCACTAGAAGTAAGTGATTTTCTGAGAAGCCCAACACTCACTGGAAGTGAAAGTGTGAACAATTGTGTTTACGTATGTAGGTGATCACAAGCAACAATTGTCATGAGTAGCAAAGTGCATACTTGTATGTGTTGACATGCATGTTTGTTTCTAGTATGTGTGGTGTGGTTCCTTTCCCTATGTCTGTACCAAGGGGGAATGTTATGAATAATTATTAGTACTTGACATATTGTATTTAGAATATATATTAATAGTGTGTACACGTGAGATTGTTTGACAGTGAGAATAGGGTTGAGCAAGTTGTATAGGTTGTTAAAACAACCCAGTCATTATAGCTTGTGTGGTTATTGAAGATAATAACTTAGCTTGTGTGGTTATTGAAGATGATAGCTAACTCCTTATTAATAGCAGATTAGAGAACTATATATATGTACTATTTATTGAACAAAAATATAGAATTTTATTTTTGTTATACTCTGATCGATACTTCTGTAGTGTGGTCTTGTTGGTTGTTTGCAAATGTGTAATATGTTTTCTTTTGATTTGTGCATATTAGGTCACATGCCAAAGTTGTGAACATGTCTCTAGTGGATATCATCCTCGATATGGTGCTTTCACATGTGGTTCCAAGGTTATGATGATGTATGTGCCATTAGGTGTATTTAGATGCTATTTATGTCTATGCATACTAGTTGAAAATCTTACCAAGATTGTGAATGGCAATTAGCGAGGATCCTAAAATGATTAGTCCAGGAAAAAATGAGAAAATGGAATATAAGTAAAAGGTAAGATCATTTTTTCCAAAAAAAACCTAATTTTGCTTGTATATGGTAGAGAAATCTGGTAGGGATACAAAAAATAGGCAAAAACCCATGGAAATGTATATTGCATGACTACTAAGAAACACTTCATTGGGTTTTTATTGAAATATCAACCGATATTTCACACGGTTCAAAACCAATGACATTGGATGTCATCATAAACCAACTATAAAATCAATTTAGACCAACTATTAGACATGTCAATAGAGCATAACCTACCGTAGCTCTATACTTGAGATACAAATCTCCCGATCCAGAGGATACCCACAAGTCGATGGTATGCAATCGAGTTGAAACTACTTAAACAACAAAGAGTTTGTCGAGAGCTTTCCAACGCACTTTGAACGGGTCAAACTGACGTCGTATGAGAAAGTATGACTCGCTAAAGTTTTGCGTCAATAGGAAAAATGAAGTAGGTTGCACAATAATGATGTCATCATGCTGATTGGCCTTGCCAAGTGGACCAATTGGGTGTTGACACGTGGGAAAGAGCATTTTGGCAAAAAGATGGATTTGGTTTTTCGCCTTTGGTTTTCGACGATCAAGTGTGGGGCCCACACTATTTGCCGATTGGGGGCCATCAACTTGTGAGGTACTCTTTTTGTTAGGAGGGGGATTCAATCGCCTTTTTTCACATTACTATGGTGGTGTTTTTGCATACAAACCACACAACAAGCCTCAACGTGGTGCATGTGGGATAAATCCGATTGAGTTGTATAAGGTTGGGCGCCTAAGACATGTGGCACTCAACAAAGCCACCACGTGGCGCATTCAAAGCCTCCAAGTCATCAAGTCTGCATATACTACAACCAAGTCAACGCACACTCCAAGTGTCTTCCAACAAACTCCCAATGCCCACGCAATTGCCAACAACCAATGCCAAGGTGGAGATGGTCCTTTATCCACTTAAAAGGTGGAGCGCATATGTATTTAAACAACCCCTTTTGTGCATGAGCCAACACACATGGGATTAATATTATCCCAAAGTGCATCATATGTGCATCAAGCCTTATCCAATGCAAAAGGTGAGGAGTGGGATTTGACCCTCCACCTGATGCATTCTATTTTTGGCTAATACCAACTCTATCACACCCCTTTTTGGGAGATAAAACATACATTTTGTTTTTATCCTTTAATTTCGGGATTAAATAAGCCAAAATGGAGGCGCTTGGAAGGGATTTGAACCCCAATTATTGTTGGCAAAATGACTAGGCTTAGCCACTAAGCCATAGGCCTTGAAACATTATAAAAGACCGATTATTATATTCATTTGGGTAAGCTTTTGGCTAAGTGAGCCCTTTTATAAAAGGAGAGCATTGTCTTGGAGCCTCTTTTTAGAGAGAGATTTATTTGCCTTTGTAAAGGAGAGAGATTAATAGCCCTTTGTAAGGAGAGAGCCCATTATTACAGAGTAAAATAGCCCTTTTAAGGAGAGAGCCCATTATTACGGAGTAAAATAGCCCTTTGTAAAGGAGAGATAGCCTCTTTTAGAGAGAAAATAAGTAATTTATAGTCCATTTATTGCAGGGAGTGAAATTGTAAGGCCAAGAGCCTGTTACAGAGCCTTCCTAAGGACATCAGAGACAAGTATGCAGATCGAGAGCCCCGTATTGGGAGAAAGTTGATGTAAAACAATGTATTTTGCATTGATTTAATTGATTGGTTTGTACGTTGAGGCGGACCCGGAGATGTACTCCACATTGGACGAACTCCGTTATCAATTTGGTTTGCATTTCTATGTCTTCTGTTCATATACTTGCTGTTTGTAATCAGTTTTAATTTGATTGGTATCATTTTAACCAATTTTTACGTACTTACGGAAAATTATGGAGAAATTCAAGTTTGGTATCCGAAATTTGTGAAATAGTCAGCGTATGCATAAACTAAGCACTTGGGATCAAATTCGATATTTATTAAGCCAATTTTCACGCAAAAAGACGGGGCATTGATTAAGTATTCGAAATGAAGAAATTGGTTTAAAATGCCCATTTTAGGATCATATCATAAAACCCTTACACATTGTTATTAACTTGATCTGTACCTTCAGTCTGCTCATTATCTTCACCAGTTGTGAAGTTCAGGATATCCTCTTCTTCAGGATGTAGAATTCCACATGCGCAATCATCTTCTTGACCTTCGTGTCCAGAACGATTAAATGATCTTGCATTTCCTTTGTCATGGACAAGACAATGGCAAAGTAGGAAACCGTTACGTGCTTTAGTTTTTAACAGCAGAATGAAAAAGTAAAGATAAGCCATACTCTGCCACAATTATTTCTGTATCCAGGTTTTGGATAAGGCATACACATTATGACAGGTCTGTCTAGCCAAAAATCTTCTCAAAAGTACAACCAAACCCTTGGTTGAAGTTTACCTCATCTATACTTCATGGGTTAGATAAGTTTGATATATGGATTGCAACAACTACCTGATCTTACTTTTGTCATTCACCTTCAATTAATGCATAATCCACAGACGTATGATTTGGAGTTGATCAAGGACTTGCAAGAGAAGGAAAACCTCAATAGGTTGGCAAAATTGATCAACTCCAACCTTGCCCAGTTATTTGACTTTTCCATTGCAAACATGTTCTTAAGTTGGCTAAACATGTTTGGATCAAGATGCCTTGAACATGAATGATGAGTTAAACCTTCTTCATTGTTCTTGGGCAAGTGACTTATATTTCTTAGAATTTGAGCTAGCTTGGGGAAAAATCTTTTGGTATGCTTCTTATAGTAGTATGCTTGCTATTTTAATATGCAAACAGAAGATACCGTTGTGCCATGTCTTCTATAATGGTATATGATGCATATTTTCTCATAGTTCACTTAATCACTAGAAATCTATTATTGCCTTGTCTTTAAAACATCAAGATTATGAGATTTACACTTTATGTTCATTGAAGTAGAATATGTCTCTAGTATTTATCAATTGTTGCTCGAGTTTTGCAGGTGCAAATTGGTACTCATTCATATACATTTGATCATGTGTATGGTAGCACTGGTTCTCCCTCATCAGCAATTTTTGGAGAATGTGTTGCTCCACTTGTTGATGGTCTATTCCAAGGTTATAATGCTACAGTTCTTGCATATGGGCAGGTGTGTGTGACCTCTTCACAACACTTCTTAATTGATTTTTTTTCGAGTTTTATCTAATTTCCTTCCGTAGTTCGATTGTGATTATATAGTAAGTAAATAATCTTTATGAAGGAATTGAATAATAGTGTATGCATCTTGATTACGAGTTTTACTTTTGATTTATGTTGGTTGACCATTACATATTGTTCTAGACTGGTTCTGGCAAGACATACACCATGGGTACTGGTTATGCAGAAGGTGACGAGATGGGAATTATTCCTCAAGTTATGGAGACCATATTCAAAAAGATTGAAACATTGAGGCATGAAGCAGAATTTCAGTTAAGAGTTTCATTCATTGAGGTATCTTTGAATGCACCTTTATCATATTGTTTGTTCCAGTTTTGTTTCTTATTTTCTTCATTTCTCGCATTCAATTCTCCCTTTCTTGATTGTTTAGACCTTTTAATAATTACTGTGTTACATCAGCTATGTTTCTCTTAGGCTAAAGAGAGAGACATTTTGTTATATACCCCTTATGATACATGATATAATATAATTACCATTTGAGATATACATCTTATACCCCTTATGATGTACTCAATATTAATTATTTAAATAGTTGATGTAACCAGGAACATGTCATTGTAGCCTTTCATTTTTCCTTTAATTTGCGCCAAGAGATGCATTTCACACCCCACATCAACTTGGACTTTTGGTGCCAGTGTGTGGGAGGGTGGATGTGTGGAGAACATCGAGGCTGACATTTTTATAGAATCTCTTAATAATATAAAAGAAAAAGAAAACTAATCAAAGAAGCATATTCCAGCCTCAACATAGATCTGATATGTGCCTAGAGGTATCCAAAAACTCTTGGGGCGATCCCACCACAAGGCAAGTGTAAGGGCACAAGGATTGGCACCTTGAGACTTTTGGATACATCTCGGTACATTTTGGATTCATGTGAAGATGGGTTTGTGCTAGTGTATATTTATGAATATTCATATAGCAGATAGTCAATATACCGTCTTTTCTTTATTCACATTTGCATATATATTACTTGGGACTGCCTATTGGTGTGCATAAAGTGGTATGAGAACCCTCTCCTCTAATGACCAAAATTGTTCTTGCTGTGTGTTGAAACTTAAAAGATCCATGATAACAATATCATTCCTTGCTACTTTACACGTCATATGATATGAAGCAAGATATTTTATTTTCACTTCCTGCAGTACTTTTTTGTATACCCGAGTCATCACTTTGATGATGATTTTCCTTGAGTAGTTATATCTTTGACTGCCTTTTACTCCTGTACATTGGTAATTATCACAAAGCAATGGGACCTGCTAAGCACACAATCTAAGCAATGTTTGTACTGAAGAGAAGGATGATCTCAACACATCAATCTGGGGACCTGCACTTAAAATGTCACACTTCCCAATTGGTGAAGCTTTTGGTGCCTTATAAGCCTAACTTGAATCTCAATTATCATGTGGGATATTCTGTTTCCAATTCCATACCCAACACATTGTTTGCAAGTAGTTGGGGCTTCTGTCGTGTATTATTAGTTAGATATTTTCATTTGTGTGGGATATTTCACTATATGTAATGTTTTATTTGTTAATTTTGATATGAATCTGAAGTAATAAAATAATCTAGGTATTACCAGGCCATATGCGTGTCGCTATAAACAAAAAATAATATATATATATAAAATATATATTTTAACAAGCTAATAAAACAGCAAGACTGCCAGTCCTGGAAACTTAAATTGATTGTTCAACGCATTGTAGCCATTATTGACACCATTGAAGAAGCGGAAGTGGATAATGTTAGAAAAACTGGTAATAGATTGCGGGCTTTAAAATGAGGAGTTGAGGACCGAAAGTTTGACCGGTAAATACCTATTCTACTTTGAATCTCAACTCCTTCATCTCAGATATTTTAGAAATCCCGCAACTGAGAAAGAAAGAAATTTGGGAAGAAAGAAATTTAGCAGAAAGAGGGAGTTTTCAGATCTTAGGTACTCTGTTTCAATCTCTAATTTTACTCCCTTGATTTAGTAAGGAAAGTTGGACCACCACAGGTTCTTTCAGAATAATATTCAAAGGAAAATTTTGGTCATTTTCTGGAACGAACCTGGGAATATAGTCTAAATTTCAACCCATTACTCTCTTTATACATGTGAAAACCATAGAGCAGAGATTTTAAGGAAGCCTACACTTTTGAATCTTGGAAAATCTTTTTCCAATAGTGACTTCTTTTATTAGCATTAATCTACAAATATTTGTCTTTCCTTTAGATTCTGTATACTTTATGTAGAAAGTTGATGAATTATTGAAGATAATGTAATGTTTTCAATAAATTGATGCAAATCTTCATTTTAAAACTTTCTCAAATCGCAATTTTTTTGGAAAAACAGTAAAAATAGCCCATTGGTGAATATTAGCCCTAAAATTTTTCCTTATAGACCATAAGTTTTTCCTGACCAGAATATGATTTTGGTAAATCATTCTAGACAGACTGCTAAGTATCTACCTTCTATCTTTCCCTTGAGTTAGTGGCCTGGTGTTTATACGATCTTATTATAAAAATGAAGAGGAGTTTCTGGATTTTTGGCAGATCTTTTCAAACTTCCTGTGGAGTTATTTTTCATCTTCAGAAAAACAAAATATCGAAGGAAAGAATAATTGATTTTTACATTCGTTCTTGATCCTATCCTTGACCTTCTTTATTGAGGAATGGAAGAGTAGGTTTTCATAGTACAATAGGCTGGCTTGCAGGAGCCCTCTTTCAGCTGTCTTTGCTTATGTTGCCGTACTCCTTCGAATTCTGAATCTCATTGTTCTTTTAAGGAGAAAGGGGCAAGGGGATTGAATCCTTGTACCTGTTATTGAGCAACCTAACACATACTATGAGCTGGATAAGGCCTAAACTAGGATTGGACAAGCAAAGGTTTATTTTGTTTGAATAGAAGAAACCCTGCCCCCTGTTTTGAAGCTCGGAATTATCAATCCCTCTTTCTTGGATATTACTATGGCTTCACAAGAGGCTTTGGTGGACAAATGTTTGATGGGGATGACAGTGACATTAGATGTGGCTGTATGGGAGGTCATAGGTTTAGGGTGTCCCAGCACAAGATTTCGGACACCAACTATAGCTAGCACTTGGCTGCTAGAAGAGCAGAAGAAGGGATTGGGATGGGAATGGGGGATAAGATAATAAGGAACACTCTGACAGCAAAACCCCACATAAGAAAAGGAAACTTTCCTGTTCCTTAAGTGGATCTCTTAGTGGGCATTTATGAGAAATATTCAAAATAATCATCAGGGTTATATGTTAAAATATAGAGCATTATATAGCATGTAATGCAGTTATGTAGTTGTTCGGTTGGTAACTGTTCAACCAATCTGTAACCACCTCTTCACATATAAATAAACCTCTGCCTGTGTCATTTGAGCAGTGCAGTTTGCCTTCTCTGAGTTCTTTCTTCTCTTTGCATATGCTAACATACACAATAAGAATTACAATGTCATCATCATTTGCAGCTCAGTTTGGTTGGAAAGTATATCAGATGGATGTCAAAAGTGCTTTCCTGAATGGGGATTTGGAGGAAGAAGTGTATATGACACAGCCTAAGGGTTTTCGAGCTCGTGGTCGTGAGCATCTGGTATGCAGATTGATTAAGTCCTTGTATGGACTTAAGCAGACTCCTCGAGCCTGGTACATAAAAATAGATAAACATATTGAGATTCATCATCATTATATTCGCCAGTTGGTTGATTTTGGTGAAATCTCTCTGCATTTTTGTCCTTCTGCAGATCAGCCTGCTGATGTAATGACTAAACCTCTTGGTCCTTTGTTGTTTGTCAAGTTTAGAGATAAACTTGGTGTTGTTTCGAGGTTTGTCATTAAGGGGGGGTGTTGAATATATATAATAATCTGTACAGTTCTAAACAGTTAGGAGGTAAAACAATTGTAACTAAAGATCATGTAACTACTTCTCCTAATAATAAATACACCCTGCCTGAGTCATTCAAATCAGTGCAGTTTTGTGCATCTTAGTCTTCTTGCTGTTTTTTTCTCTATGCTTCTAATTCTAACATTATATTTTAAAAACCTGCATGTTAGAAGACTGATTGAGGAATCAACGCTTTGGTAGGGAATTGATGGAGTATAACTAGAACTGGAAGGAATGTATAGGTTTTGGCAAGAGGCTTGGTGATGCAGTTATGATTAGAGAATCCAATGAAGGACTGTCTTGGACCGTGTAGCCTAAAGATTTGTACAAACAACTATGGACACACACAATGAAAGGTCCATGTGTAGCATGAAACAAGAAGCTTCAATAAATTAACTTTCATAGAGAAATTACACACATAGGCTCAAGGAATTACATCTTATTACAGTTTAAACTCAAGATATTACAGTCCCAAAGGGGCGCACTACATACACTCAATCCTAGCTAGACTTGCTTGATACACAAGGCTCTCTGTGAACCAGACTAGGTTCTTTCTCTCGGCAGCTACTCACAGCCTCTTCTCACAGACTCGACTATACATTATCTAAATGCTTTCTTCTAATCTGCCTCTGCTCTTTCTTCTATGATCTTCAATTGATCTATTCATAAGTGAAGGAGAGCTGCCAGTTGGTTATAACGATTCTCCTTCGTTGCGAGATCACCGGCTGATTGGAATGCTCCAGTTTCCAACTAGCTAGTCATGTGAATCCCACGGTCCGATTGGGGCGCTGGTTTCCAAGTAATTCTGTTTGTGTAGGCATGTGCCATTTTGCTTGAAGAATGTGGATCAAAAATCACGTGATGAGAAGACGGTTACGTTACGTAAGTGCGCATAGACCACGAGGTGTTGATGCATAATAATCCAACCATTGGCTATGCATGATGTGCAAGCCAATACATGGTGCACTGAGAGTTGCACACGTCCCCAATCTTCCTATGTGTAATGTCTCAAGCTTTTCCAATGTTGTTGCACAAGACATTTGCACAGAGCATTCTTCCTTTGCTACAAAGAGCATTCGAACCTTAAGCACAAGACGTTTAGCAATCCACTACACAGGATTTAGATATTTGTGCATGATTGTGTGTTGGCTAGATTTTCTGCATAGCACAAAACCTAGGCGATCATGAGATAAATCTCCCTCATTTAACTCGGTGAGACTCTCGTGTCGATTTGTCAATTTAAGTATGCTAATATCTAAATGGGGTTTTACTTTAACTACTCGGTTCATGAACCATAATCGAATAGGTTGCAAAGTAAGCATTGTTTAAAGAAAGGAAAAGTTATAGAAGAAGATAATTACATAAACACAGAAGGAATGGGGAAGATGTACATCCCAATCAGTAGATGACAAAGCTGATTGCATGCACATAGAAGACTCCAATAGATATAAACACATAATTCTAAAACAAAGGCAGCTCTAGATCTAGATCTAAAATAACACAAAGTTTATTAAGAGATCTAAGATTAAAAACAAGAAACACAGTACACCGTGACACAAAGTTCTCCGGAAACCTGCTCCTTTGTATTCCTTTGCTCCAAGTGGCTCTCAGGGGTTCAACACAAAGTCTAGAACACAAGATTGCTGCTTACAAATTCCGATCATTAACCCGGAGGTTCTTCTCCTACTTATAGAATGTAGGAGGGAAAGTACAAATGAGAAATCTAACTGAACTGAAACATAAACAAGTAAAGATGACATTTGGCAATCATCTTCCACTAACTTCTCCTTAAGTGACACATGTATCACTTAACTAATAGAATTGTTCCACATGACTTTAAGCAATGGTTTCAAAACCAATAACTTAAAGTTTTACAATTTCATCCGGGAACATAGAAAATAGAAGAAAAAAGAAATAGAAGAAGTCATGCCAGCTGTAACATTTATGTCTTCTTTTTGTTCTGATATCGGATATACTTGTTAAACATGTGATTCAACATTTTCCCATTTGTTTTAGCCACTGCTTCCTTCTCTGTCCTAAACTGCATCAATTCTTCATTCAACACTTTGATACACGCTTCCACATCTTCCAAGCTCGACCCAAACCTTGCAATATCCGCCTGCAGTGCCACCAGTCTACTAATAGAATTCATCGTGAAAGGCTTAGTAGCTTTATCAATTCTCTTTTGTACCATCAGGAGAGACCCTCCCGTGAATCGTGGCACCTTGTTAGGAGCGATTCGCACATATGAAGTAACACCTCCGACCACGTCCTCCTCGGTGAAAGAAAGAAATGATACTGTCTGGTAAGGATGATGTCCTACTCTCAAGTGCTCGCATCCTCTTGACAAAGAAAATTCTGCAGATCTCTGACAGAAAAGATACTGCAAACTCCACTGCTTCCCCTTCTCAACCGATCCATCCGGTACAATTTGTTCCGAACCAATATATCTCTGGCACTTGTTGATCTCGGCCAAAATACTCAGTTACTCAAAGAATCGTGTTCATGTCCACTATGCTCGTCACCGATTCTTTGCAGCTTGATTTGCCGCATTATTCATAACCTTTAGGTGGGCTAGCACCTCTCCAAGTTGTACAGAAGCTTGACGAATAATCAAATCCTTCCATTCGTCAATAGTTTTTACTTGATTGCTTACATCCTCCATTTCCTGCATAAGATGATCACTCACCTGCTCTGAAATGGGCTAAATGGAAGGCTTAGCAACCTTGGCTATGATCTCGCACAACCGAGATACACGCTTCGAAGTTCTTTTTCTCCGCCTTTTCACTGTCAAGCCTAAGGAATAGAGCATCTATCATTGTCTGCGTATCTTGCTTCAATCCTTTAGTGGTGGCTTGACCGATGGGTACTTTGGTTACTGTCACATCTTTTGCCGTGAGCTCATCCTCTTTTCCTTCTGCCAGAATTGACATCTCAACAAACTTCTCTCCCGAATCCTCGATGATCAACCTTGAAGTTACCTTAGCAACTTTATGCCTTCTGTCTCTTCCGCCCAGATTCTGGAGTAGCTGCAAGTCGTGCTCCTCTAAGTTCATCTCCATTCTCGCTTCTGGAATCAACTGCAAAGCCAACCATTCCGAGAAGTTACTTCTCAGAGAATGAGAAGTCGCTGAGTGTACTACCATCTCCCGCTTTGCCTCCTCTCCATCAGAAAGTGCCACAGTGTTATGGCTGCCATCCTCTGAATCATCCAAGGACAAAGCTCTTTCGAACTCAGCCATCTGCGGCAGCCTTCAACATCTCCTCCGAACAGTCTTTGAAGCCGAACGGGTGGGAGAGAGAAGATGAATGTCGCCGGATTCAGTAGAGGCATGGAAGTATCCTGTTGCGGTGCAATAGTTGGTGAAGTACTGGGTGCTGGAGAAGCCGGAGCTAAAGCCATGGTCGTAGAAGTGATCTTCTCCTTTGATTGAGATCTTCTGTGTACTTTCAACTTCTCGAACCTTCTGCTGCTTTCTCCTTCGTGCTTCCGCATGAGGGAATCTCCTACGTCGAAGTTGCCTGTGACTTGATTCATCAATGCTTCATCAAGGCAATATCCCTTCGTCAGCAGCCAGTTTGAAGTATTCACCAAAATAGCTCCAGATCTTTCTTCAATTGTATGGCAGCCTCCTACGTTATCCTGCAAGTATGGCTTTATCTCCTCCCATTTGATGGTAAGTGTCAAGTACCACATTCCCATCATCTTTAAGATCCGCAGGTATCTCGCGCTAGTCCAAAGTCGAACACTTGCTTTGTTGATAGTTTGCTGAAATCTCTCTTTCTAATCTCGTACTCACTTTTGCACTTCATCCAAAAATCTTCCAATGAAAGCACATGTGTGTACTCCTGGGAGATCGTCTTCCTGGCTACTCCAAATGGATCGAAGTTTAGCCGTGTGGGAAGAACTCTTGCTCATACTTGGATAACATCTGCGTCTCCATCCCTCGAGCTCTATGAATGCTATGGCAGCTATAATGTCCGACAGTGATCGGGAAGAAGCCCGTAGACTTGTGCCGTTTTGACTGAAGGTCGTGTATCTCCACAAGTTGCCTGCTCAGCTCCATGGCGATCAATCTATCATTCAGATACTTGGGCATCTTTATTGGTTCTCCAGAAAAGCCCGTAACCCTGAGGTATGTGAAATCTGCAAATTGAATGAATAGACTGCCAATCTTGGACACAACTTCCCACGCTTCCTTGCTTACCCTGTTGGCCTTCAAGTCTTTGTCTAGCCTGCAAATGAAATCGTAGAAGAATTCATCATTGACCACTTTGAAATCTTTCTCGCACGTAGGTACAGTAAGTTGTGGGTAGCACTCGAAAATGGGGTCCTTAGAAAGAACACCACATCTATCCAGCTTGGAAAAGACGCCTTGTGAAGCTGCAACATACACCAAGTAGGAAGTCATTTTGAAGCTGAAAGTACGCTTCACGTTTGGAGTTGCTCACCAATGTTGTTGCTAATAATTTCCGACCAATTGATTATGGAATCAACCTTGTTGACTTCAATGGTCCTGATGAAAGCATACATCCATGTTCGGAAAGTGTAAGCATTCGCCTCGCCATTAATCCTGCATAGCAATTTGACAACATCTACCTCCTGCACCAAATTGGACTGCGGAAGAGTTCTTGGGAACTTTGAAGGAGATCTAGGCTTCTTCATGTATCTGCTATTCATTATGCTCACGCAATCAGCTCTATGCTTCTCCCACCTGCTGCCGGCATCCTGAAGACTAATGGAAGTCACCACCTTTCGCACCGGAATCTTCAAACAATAATTGATGAACTCGGCGTCCAATCGAATTATTGTTTTCCCCATAGCATCTCGCACTGATCTGGATGAAGGATGATAAGATCTAGCGCACTCCATAACAAACTCTGGCAACTGGGTTGTGCATGGAAAGGCTCGCAGCTCGGATTATTCCAATCGCTTTTAACCGCACGCATAAGCGAAGTCTTTCCCGCTCTGAATCTATCATTGTGCCAAGACAATTCCTTTATTCAACAAAGAAAATGTTGCATGCAAGATTGCACAAGGCTTTGTATTTCTACTTATAAGTGTTTTTGTCTTTTTGGTGATGCAAGTTTGTTTATGAACCCAGATGCTCCTGCATCATACAACCCGAATACGAGAAACGAACTATGAGCTCCCACTCGTGCATTCAATGAGGTCTTCTATGGATCTTCCATGCTTAGCTATTTATGATGTGCTCAAACATGTCGCATCTTTAATTTCCCAACCTTTTCGCTTCATTAGATATTATTTGTATTCCTTTTTGCGCGTTGTCTTTTTGCATTTTGAATCAATTACCTCCTCAATTTCATCATGCATTATCTTTGATAGTTGCTGCTTCGAATTCACCTCTCCAGATTTTGTGCCATCACTTGTTTTTCCCTCAAAGTAAGGGTGTAAATATAATACATTGAAGATAGGCGAGATGTCTATCCCCTCGGCAACTTTGTTTCGAATGCTTTAGACCCAAACTTCCGCAACACTTTTTATGGTCCAATCCTCTTCCACTTCAGCTTGTCATATGTTCCTCTTGGGAACTTCTCCTCCTTAAATGTGGCAAGACCATGTCACCAACTAGAAATTTTTATTCCTTCCTCAAATTTGTGTGATGCTTATACTGCACATTACTCTTCTTCAATTGTTTGCACACTTGTTGATGTACATCGTGCATGTACTCTACAAAGTCTTTTGCTTATGCGCTCTTCCCCAACAAGAAATCCCACAATCTTGGCTTTTCCCCACTAGACATTTTAGCAAGTTTCCAAGACTCCTAAACCTGCGTTGACCATCCATTTGTTAATGATATGCGGAACTGAACTATAACTTGGTGTTCAACTTATTAAAGTATATTAGTTAATGTTTAATGAACTATTAGTTATCAACTAACTAATGTTTGGTTATGAACTTCCCCAACTATATTATAACCTCTTTCAACATAATAAATACAAGCACCACACATATCTTAAAGTGTGCTATGCACCTTTCACATTTCTCTTTTTGTTTTTTTGTGTTCACATCTTCTAACATTGGTATTAGAGCCATTGTTGCCTAGTGAGTTTGGAGTTTGAGGAAGCTTGGAAGAAGGTACAAACTGCGGGGTAGAAGACAAAGGAGTTTGAAGTTCGGGAAGCCATTGGTGGTATGAATGGCGAGGAGTGGTCAAGATTGCTTGTTGTAGACACATTCAACGATCATATGCAAGTTAAAAATTTTGATTCATGAGGGATCTAGGAGGATTGCGAGTTGCAGAATATTGGTGGCACATTTTACTATTTATACTAGTGGCATGTTTTATTGTTTCAAGTCTAGGGCACAACATCGATCATTCATCATATTTGCAAACCATTAAGGGAAAAACACAAGCAAAATAAGGGAACACATAAACACATTCACCACAAAATGGAAGATTTATAGTCATTTTTATTATGTATTTGTGTTTTGATGATTTTGAGTGATTTGAAAAGAAATGTAGAACATGATTTTGACGACATGTTTCTTGTGAAGATAAATCATGATTTGTGGGAGGACAAAGACCGAATTGAACCTATAGACGGGATCAAAAGTATAGGCACGAAACATGCAGATAGATAGATCTACTTTTTGACGTGTTTTTTGGTTGTTTTTCAGTTGCGATTTGTTATTCTGTTCAGGTACAGTAAAGCTTGAGGGCACAATCAACACATGAGGGCACAATCAACACAAGTAGTTTATTTGTGAGGGCCAACACTCAAGTTTCACTCAAAGGATTCCGATTTTTGAGGGCAAAACGTGATTGGCTGTTTAGGGAACATTTTTCCCTTCTATGACTTCCAACAGTGATTTCCTGCTAGTGCACAATTGGTTCTCCGACTTCCAGCTGCGATTTCTTGCCAGGACATGACTGTTGAAAGAGCAAAACAGTCACAAACTAGAACTCGTAAAATTTTTCTTGAAATTTGTTCTGTAATAATTTGTTTATACTTGTATTGATTTATGGGTTAGAAATTAGAATATAGACTCTAATTTATTGCATCAATTTGTAGGTCAATATTAAAATATTCATATTTTAGATTGTACTTCTTATATTACATTGATTTTTGGGTTGGAAATCAAGTATTATGTAAAAATGGCCAATATTTAGAATCTTCTTCTGCCGGAGGCACATAATTGATCGGCCAGAACTACAATGTTTGGAGTCACAAGATTCTGATGATCACAAAATATTGGGACTGCAATAGAATAATCCCTGGCATTGACAACAGAGACCTATTACAGATTTTGCAGATTATTACAAGCGTCATAAGGAGGCTTTACTGCTCTGGGTGTCTGATTATTTGATGCCTAACGTAGGAAACACGCCATTGAGGCTAGTGTGCTATGGACAAGTTTGAAGAATAAGTACAAGATTTTATAAAAGAGTTGGGCTTTATATCTGAAGAATTACGGTTTTTAGCAAGGATGGAGGATGGGTCCCTGTCAAAACACCTTCAGATGAAAGATCTTCAAGATTAGCTTGGTTCCATTAATAAAAGGGTGGATGACGACAACTTGGTGGCACTTGTTCTAAATAGTCTGCCGCCCTCCTACGAAACATTTGTGAAGGCTCTACATTTGATGGTGGAAAGCCAAACCTAACATTTGATTAAGTCATTTCCTACTTGTTGCAAAAGGAACACAGATAGAGATAAAAGCAATTGAGTCTAGTTCTAGACAATCAAAGAGTGCATTGAAAGCTTAATCAAAGGGAGAGTGGAGACGTCCCTCTTGTGAATCTTCTAGATCCCAAGCGAAATGTCATCATTGTCATACGTTTGGGCATCTCATAAAGGATTATTGGAAGTGACAATATGATCTTTCCCAATGCAACAAAAATCCATGGGATGAAGCAAATGTAGAAGCAGTTAAGGATGATGGATTTTGAAGAAGAGTATGTTCCTTTTGCTCTCACAACATCATGCTCGAATGATAGTGTTATCAATTGTTGGATCATTGACTTTGGTGCATCCAGACATTTTTCATGTCTTGGGGACTGGTATGTAACATTTATTGTAATTTTCAATCCAGTTTTATTAGAAATGGAGAGTCACTTGTAGTACAAGGAATAATGCTAAAAATTATAGTAATGCATGTTAGTTATGTCCCTAACATGCATTAAAATATCTTGTCTGGCTGTCAGTTAACAAAAACTCACAATATAGTTTTAAATTTCCTAAAAAAAAAGACTTTTGTGTTGGATGTGCAATAAGGGTTGGGTAATTACCCTAGGCAATGGGCAAGATGGTCAATATAGGATTGTTGAATCTACTACAGTCAACTGAAAAGCACGCACGGAGGGAGATTCCACTAGTCAAGATGTGTTGGAGGATGAAATTTCTCATAGGCTTGTTGACCCTACTTCAGTCAGCATACATGCACACATTGTGGAGGGAATATCCACTATACAAAATGTGTAGGATGATGCAATACCTGGGGAGGATGAAAGACTTAACTCAATACAGAATGTGCAGTAGGCTGAAATGCTTTGGGAGGATGCAGTTTCTCACTGACTCAGATGCACAATTACTTGTGGACGGAGAGGCTGAAATGCCTTGGGATGATGGACTTCCTCACTCAGATGCATGGTTACTTGTGGAGGGAGACTCTACTATCCAAGATTCGTTGGAGGTGCACGGGAGATGGTAGGACGCCACTCAACTACAAGCACTACTCAACTACGGGCTCTAGCTTGAAGGACAATAGAGCATGGTTCTTTTGCTAATCTTGTGCGAACTACTCCCCGAAGAAGAAGGAATAATTGAACAACAAGAAGGAATAGATGAGGAGGAGATGGTTATTTCCCCTACTACTATAAAGATGGTTATTCTTCCTTCAAAGGAGTTGGTATTCTCTTACTTTGAATATTGCAAAGATGGTTACATTTCAATCACTTCTCTTCAAAGATTTGGACGATGAGATCTACATAGTGTTGCTTGAATGTGCTCATTTAGGTTGCACATTGATTGAGTCTCTATGCGGACTTGAGCAGGCTCCACGATCATGGTACACTCTCTTTGATCAACATCTCCAAGATTTTGATTTAATAATCATGGAGGTTGGGCTGAAATCATCAGCGATTGATGATTCATCACCGATCAATGAATCATTTTGCAAACAATCGGTGAACCACTTGTCATATCTTATGTCCGGACGAACGGATCATGTTTTTTCTATTAGCTTTCCTTTTCAGTTGCTTTCTATGCCAAAGCTCATACATTGGATGGTAGCAAAATATCATGACTGCTGTAGATTTCAGAGTAATATCTAACGAACAACCTATAATTTTGATGATTAAACTCTTGGTTTTATTATATTTATAAAATTTCGGGACAAACATGTTGTCTCCGGTTTAGTCATTAAGGTGGGTACTAAAGTATATTAGTAAATGTTTAATGAACTATTAGTTATTAACTAACTAATGTTCAGTTATGAACTTCCCCAACTATATTGTAACCTCTTTCAACATAATAAATACAAGCACCTCAAACATCTCAAAGTGTGCCACGCGCCTTTCACCTCTCTTCATTCTCTGACATTGTTTGTAAAAAATATCCAACAAATTTGGTATCTTGATCAGACATAGTGTTGTTGGGAAATCCATATAGCCTCACGAATTCCCAAAAACCAAATCACTACATGCGTAACATTGTTACTGTTTTTGCAAGCAATAAAATGAGTCATTTCAAAAAATCTATCTACCATAAAAAAAATAAGTCATGGCCCATGTGTGTTATAGGAACACCTAGGACAAAATCGATACTCAACTGCTCCCATGGTTTTTCGTATCGGGAGTGGATGATATAACCTCGTGTTTTGAATTTTCCCCTTGCCAACTAGATAATGCTACACCCTTGTACATACTTTCTCACATTTGTAGCCATTTGAGGCCAAATATACCTCTCATTTATCTATGCCAAGATTTTTGTCAATCCCAAAGTGACCAGCTTATCCTCCACTATACTTCTTAATCAAATTATCATGCATAGATCCTCTTAGTACACACAAATGCGTTCCTTAACATCAAACCTTCTTATTGGAAGTAATCTAACCAAGGTGTTCCGTCCAAACACGTTTGTTTTTGCATGCCTTCCATGCCTCAAAATCCTCATCCTTTGTGTAAAGCTCCTTTATGCTAGACTGCTCGGAAATGCCAAGTACCCCGTGCAGCCCGATACGTGCGTACTTGGTACGGAATGGAAATGCCTTGGGTATATTGCGGTGCGTACCTACAGCCCCCGGATATAGATTTTTGTACCTGTGTCGTATTTGAGCTCTGAGTGCGTGCACTGTAGCGTGCACTCCACGACATAGTTCCGCCAATTTCAACTTAAATTCATTAAAAAAAGATCCTAACTTAAAAAAACATTACCTAACCCTAATTTCAACCTAAAAGACACCCCCAAAAACCTATTTATACACGTAGCCCCTCTTGTTAATTCACACACTCATATTTTGGCAATTTTCTAATTCTGAGCTTGAAGGAGAGAAAGAGAGCTTGAAGGAGAGAGAGAGAGCTTGAAGGAGAGGGCGAGAGAGCTAGAAAGAGAGAGAAGTAGAAGGATCAACTACAAGCCAACAAACAACTTGAATGCATTAAGTTATTAACTATTATGCTTTGAATTTTATGAATCAATACAAACTCAAGTCTCAATTCTCAAATTATTTGAAATCTGTTTTCATGTTCCATGAATGATTATATGAGTATTAAATTTCGATAAGTATGCAAATGCTTCTTTAAATTTATAATTTATATACACATACACACACATACCGTACACACCCAATTTTGCATGTGCTACATTGTCGAAATGGTTCAAAATCCCCAATGATGAGTAAATATCTTTCCAATGGTGTTCGAGTCCAATTTCTCGTTTGCATATATATATTTGTAGCCTAGAATGCTTCTCTTAACCATTTCCATGTTTTTTTTGCTTTCCTTTCTCTCTTTCGCAACTTTTCCTTAGCTTTTGTGCTTTGAGTTCTGAACCGCACCGGGGTTGCGTGCTAACCGCCGGTTTGTGCAGACCGCGCGGTTCCATGCGCTTTTTCCAAAGACTCTTCCAGGTGTCACCTTCTTCAAACTTGTTTTTAGTGCACATTTCTTAACCAATTTGGTGTTCTTCGATCTCATTTGATGCGTACCAACTTCTCCTTCCCTTCTGTTGTTAATTGTGAGTTAACTGCCCCTTCTTTGAGAGAGGTGGAATTTCTTGGCTGCCAAATGGCTTAGACCATTTCTCTTCCTTTTTCCTATAAGAGCCAAGCTTCTATCCGGAGTATTGGTTGAGATTATTGTTTTGAATTACACTGTTATGCTGCTCGTAATCTTGCCAAGAAATACACAAGCAAGCTTAGTTCTCTTGCTCTGCGTTGCTACCAGATTGCTTGCAAGCCATTCCAGCTCCAACATTTCTTCATCATTTCTTCCACACAAGCCAACACAGTTCCCTGGACTTGTTTGAACACCAAATTGGAAAAGAAGCTGAGGGGACAACAGAGCAAAACCAACACTAGAACTCATCACAGTTCTACATTTCCAGGTTGGGGATGCATTTGGATTCTTGAAGCTTTCTTTGTCTTTATTCCATAATTTGTTAGAGTATATTAATTCAAAGAAATACAATTACTGTAGCTTTCCTTTATTTGCACAGAGCTTCTATTGAAAGTTGCTTCCCTGCCTATCCCTATGGGTTTGCACAGAAGTTTTTCTAGAAGAAGCTTCTACATCTGTTTAATGTTAGTTGTAATTTCCTTCATTTTTGTAAGCTTCCATAGATCCTGCTTTGCTTCTATTGGGGAAATTTTAGGGGAAGAATAGCTTATGAGAAGCTTTTTCGTTCTTCTCGTGACTCTGAGGCAAGAATAGAGGAAGTTGTATATCCAAAAGTACAAATTGGAAAAGTTATGTTTAATTAGAATAGATTAGATCCACTCGCACAGGTAAATAACCACATCCAGTTGTTTACTTGTTTAGTTCTGTTAGTTTTAGTGTAGAAGCAATTTTAATTAATTAGAAGAAGTTTAATTTGTCTGTGCGTATTTCTTCTGTTTTCCAGTAAGCATCCAAAAATACAAAAAAATTAGATTAATTAGTTCTTTATTTCATTTTATTCAAAATCATTGGGAAAATAACAAAAACAAATAGATTAATTGTTTCCTTTGTCCAAGTAGTTAGCTTTCATTTGTTAATTAATCTGGCAACACGGATTTAATTAAATTCGAGGAAAGTAATTGAATTGAGTTGATTTAAATCTGTTTGTTTCCATTTGTTAAATTAGGAACATAGAGTTAATTAGAAAGGAATTAACACATCTCCCCACATACCCCTAGTTGGCTTAGGATCAACCTTGCCCTCTTGCGGTTTTCTTTGCGAGATTGTTTGTTTCTTTGCTTTAGTAGTTTGCACATCCCACATGACCATTCAAGGCCCTCAACAACCAAGAGACCACGTGTATGATCCTCGAGTCCCACAACCAAACACAACTGAATTAATTACAAACATTGACACGAGCCTTAGAATCTTGGTTTTTCGGACCACACAACTTCCACCCGCCATCATCACACAGTTGACAACCTTGAACATCGAAGTAGACAAGGTGTATGTGCGAGTTCGCAAAGTCAACTTGGTTGCAACTAGTTTCCACAATTCACACATTTGTCCTATTCACACGTTTCCTCCTACACCTCCATGACCTTGTCTAGAGACTTCTACGAGGCAAACACAGGACAGTTCCCCCGCATTCTCGTAGCTGGTTTGGAGAGTGTTTGGTGACATTGATATCGATAGACTCCTTCGTGTGTCCATTCTCCTCGACCGTTCCATTATGCCCGCCCAAGTGAGGCAAGCATTCATTGCTTTAGACGAGCAGATTCCCACAATGCTCGTTGAGGACATTAGATTGCCTACTTGTTGATCACTTTTGCCCATTTTCGTATATTCCGCCTACCCACCTTATTTAGCCCATTCTATAGCCATCTATCCATTCCATTGCGGTGTCGGGAGGTCGCGTGTGCTTAAGATCACATGTTGATTTTAAGACGTACACACACACATATGTAAACGTACCCACAATGTACCGTACTGAGGTTTTAAAATTTGTCGTTTCATCGTACCGTACCCATACTAGTACTGAAACAGTCTAGCCTTTATGGAATCAAGTCCCATGAGTTCTACATGCATCTCGGTTAGCAAAGCACATTGTCTACTAAACTCATCTGCAACTTTGTTAGACTTCCTATTTCTATTCTTCAAAATAAATGAGTAACTTTGTAACAACTCAATCCATTTCATAATTCTTTGATTCAACTTACCTTGACTATTTATGAATTGTAGTGCTTGGTGGTTTATGTACAACACAAACTCCTTGGGCAACAAGTAGTGCCTCCACTTCTTTAGAGCTTGCACTATGGCATAAAATTCTTAATCATAAATTGAATATTACTTGTTTCATACGTCAATCATTTTCTCACCAAAGTAAGTGATAGGCTCACCTTCTTGACTCATCACATCTCTAATGGCTGTGCTGTGCCACTAGCATCACAATCAACCTGAAATACCTTGTTGAAATTAGGTAGTGCTAACACTGGCTGCCCAGTCACCTTCTTCTTCAACTTCTCGAAGCCATATTCTACGTCTACTGTCCAAAAAATCTTTCCTATCACCTTTCATCGTTTCCTATCACCTTTATGCAAGCACCGCATCACTTTCCTCAAATGCTCTAAGTGTTCTTCCCTTGCCCTATTGAAAATGAGAATATCATCCAAATATACGACAAACTTTCTGAGAAAAGGTTTCAGCACTTCATTCACGAGTTTCATGATTGTATTTGGTGCATTAGTTAGCCCAAATAGCATGATTAATCACTCATACAATCCATCCTATGGTTTGAAAGTAGTCTTCCACTCATCACCTTCTCTTATCCTGATTTGGTGATATCCACTCTTCAAGTCAATCCTTGTGAAGTATATCGCTCCACTCAAGCAATCCATCAAGTCACCCATGTGTAGAAATGGAAATTTGTACTTGATAGTTATCTTGTTGATGGCTTTTGAATTGGTAGACATCCTCCACTCTCCATTTTTCTTTGGTGCTAATATTATGGATACTGCACATGGGCCTAGACTTTCTCTAAGTAGGCCTTTCTCCAACAACTTTTGAATCTGCTTCTTCAGCTCTTCATTCTCTTGCGGTGTCATTCTGTATATGACTTTGTTTTGGCAATGTGGACCATGGAATTAGGCCCATTTGATGACTTATACCATGTATGACTTGTAATCCTTCTAGTAGGCCTTTCTCCAACAGCTCTTGAATCTGCTTCTTCAACTCTTCATTCTCTTGCAGTGTCATTCTGTAGATGACTTTGTTTTGGCAATGTGGACCATGGAATTAGGCCCATTTGATGACTTGTACCATGCATGGCTTGCAATCCTTCTAGTAGATCATGGGAGATGATCTCGGCAAACCCTTTTGGCAACTCTTACTTCATGTAGAAGTAGTCTTTTCTTCTTTGCATTCCCATGCTGTGCAGGCTTGGGAATGAAAGCAAAACATTCTTTCTCCTTTACATCCTCGAGGAATTCCTTTCGTGAAATGTAACAATGTTGCTAGATTGAGGATATCTATCACCGGTCAACAGGAAATTTGCGAAAAGTGGTGTATCCTAGTAAAACAATCTCTGCTTTACATCCATATTGAATTGCTTTCCTAAAACCTAGCAGTGTTGCTAGATTGAGGCTATCTATCACCAGTCAACAAGAAATTTGTGAAAAGTGATGCATTCAGACTTATCTCTATTGGCATTTTTAGATAGATTTATTTAAGATATATGTACTGGTGGTACTCTAACCACATGGGTTGGGGGCTTCACTACATTGAGTTTACCCTCAATTATTTTTAGTGCTTTTGTTCTTTTATTTAGTTAGTTGTTGATCTAAGGTTACTTTTACCCTAGCACTTTCTATGGTAATTGGATGTATTCTCGAGTCCTATTGATCTACTTTGGTCATTCATAGACATTAATATAATTTCTTTCTTTCTTTGGATATATGTCTACTTCTTCACTTTTATTCTTTGAAGGATTCAAGGTGTACTACTTACTATCCTTCACCAAGGTGTAAGTATTTGCTCTTCCATCATGAAATTGCAGAGCTTACTTGTCAAATTGCCAATTTCAACCCAACAACACGTGGTATGCATCCATAGGCATTATATCACACACAACTTCATCCTTATATGCACCAATCTGGAAATTTCCTAGACATTGCTCATTCACCAATTATTGATGTCCTTTCAACAACCAAGACACCTTGTATGGATTCGGGTGTATAATCTTCTTCGACTAAGCTTCTCAATCATCTTTCTAGAAATGAGATTATCGGTGCTACTACTATCAATAACGACTTTAGAACACTTACTTCCCCAATTGCAAAATGTTTTGAGAAGATTGTGCGTTCTCTTCCTTCGCTGGTTTCAGCAACACTCTTCATCATGAGAGCTTCTCCGCACTTATGCTGCTCTACATGATTGATTTATGCAATTCTCTCTGCAACTACTTGCGCTTATATGGCCGTTTGCTTCATTTCTAATGACAGCATTGTTCTCGCTGCATGTGTGGGCATTCAAATGCTTGATGTCCTGCTTCTCCACATCTAAAACATGTATTGGCGAATCCTTTATCTCTTCCTTGTCCATCAGATCTTGCTCCTCTCAAAGTGCATGAGCTTGACCATGCAAGGTACTTGCTTCTCCTTTGTGTACATGCTTTGTCCCGTATCTACACACATACCCTCTTCCACATGTGAACTTCCCTTTTCCTCTTGTGGTGCTCTATTGTCTTTTAGACAAAATTTCCTTGGCCTTCAATGCACACACGATAGGCTTCCTCTAGTGACTTCAAACTAACCATGTCAAATTCATCTTGAATGAAAATACATAAGTCATTCACATACCTTGAGACTTTTTTTGTGCCACCTTCCATGCGACCTACTTGAATGGTCAATTTGTAGAACTCCTGGTGTAGTGTTTCATGCTCATCTCCTTTTGTCTCAGGTTTTGGAACTTCGTGAAAAATTCAATTGATAATCTGCAGCAAAACTTCGCTTTCGACTTGGTAACCATTATATTCCAAGCTTTGATTTTATCCTTACCCTTTCTTTGTCTATTCGCTTGAACATGATCCCACCATAACAATGCATATCCTCGTAGCTTTGTGCAAACAAATTGAACCTTCTTAGGGTCTTCTATTGAATTGTATGTAATGTCCCTTTTCCCTCGCCCATGGCCTAAGGGCAATGCGTGTCCTAACCCTAGTCATGCCCAAGGGGTTACGGACTATGAGTTATTGGGTATGGGTATCTAGTCCAGTTGTTATTATTATTTCCATCGACAAGGTTATAAAGTGCTTTTAAAAGGACTAGATGTTATATTTCTTCATTGGGGCCACTTAAAGACCCTTTATGGCGGCTTGAGGGGATGTGTATTGCATTAAATGTTATATTTCTTTGTTGGGGGCGCCTTTTTGGGCCAAGGCGCCTAGAGGGGAAAAAAAGTAACTTTAAAATATTTATTAATTGGGCCCTCTCTAAGGGAAAGTGCGACTTGGGGGTTTTAGGGTTCCTTGACATGAAAAAGGTTATAAAAGGAGAAGAGGAGTGAAGGGATAGGCATTCATGCATACACTTATTTTCTTTTCATGTGCAACTGCTGTTTGCAACTATTTAGCTTGTGGAGTAAGATCCCACGGGAACCCTAGCTTCGGTGGTGAAAGATCCATCCCTAGCTAGCAGGGCATTCTTCGGTAGTGAAAGATCTACCCTAGCTTGTCATTCGAGAGGATTTCAGTGGCTGTTTTATAGAGGTATTTTCAGGATTTTTCAGAATTAGGGTTTGAGGGTTTTTGTGAGTTTTGGTGGAGATTTTCAGCTGGTTTTCGGATCAGACCTACGGCCATAGAGGAAGGGTTTGGCATCATCTACAGAGGGTTTCACAAGGGTTTTGGCCATCTACCAAAGGGGGCGACTTGTGTTGGGAGATCGCAGCCCTAATTTCTAGGGTTTCAGGTTGGCCGCTTTCAGATCCGAAGGTCGAAATCCATCTTCTATATTTATATATGTTATTTCCCAAGTTTCATCATTTTTGCACTTGTATTCGGAAAGATATTAATTTTTGAAGTTTCCCAGCTATTTTAGGCACGCTGTAATTTTCTGGCAGCGTTATATTGACTGAAAAATTCCAAAAATATTTCCCTTGTGTTCTTTATATTATTATCTAGTTCCATTTAAAATTTCAAGTGTTTTGAACGGATATTGTGAGAGTTATTCATATTTTACTGTTCGCTGCCCTAGCTGTAATTTTCTGCATAAAAATCAGAAAAATCAGATTTAGTATTTGTTGCAAATTTCTGTATTTTGTCCATTTTGTTGTAAGATCCCAGCAAGGGATATTTCAGTGGTATCAGAGCTGTTGTTCCTCCACTGCTAGGTCAAGGATGGGAGACAGAGACAGAGACAGTGAAGAGATGGGAGTAGATCTGATGAGACAACTGTTCACCAACATGGTGAAGCAGCAAGAGACTACCAACCTCTATTTGAGTCACCACCGAGAGGTTAGCACAAGGTCGGATGAGGCTCATGCGAGAGAAAGGAGAAGCCAAAGCAATATGGGACAACATGGTAATAGAGGCGAGAGTGGACATTCGGGACAAGGGTCCCCTCATGCATCTACTGTGCCTTTGGGACTCCACGAGCCTTCCTTCAAGGATCCGAAGTTTCACCGACACGACAACCCGCAGAAACATTGTGGATGAGGAATCTTGCTGGGAGAAGTACCGACATTGAGTGAGGGTTTCCGGGACAACATGCCATTTCAAGAATATTGCAAAATGAAGATCGGGAGCAGGCCCAGGAGAGATTACCCACCACAGGTACCCGAGTTTCAGAGGAGATTGGGACAAATCTCTATTCCGCACTTCGATGGCTCAAAGAAGTGTACCGCCCAGTCTTGGATCCAGAAGTTGAAGACTTACTTCGACTTGAATCCCATGCGCGAAGAAGATGCAATTAAGTTTGCTATCCTACACCTCGAGGGAGATGCCCACGACTGGTGGCATCATGGATTGATCACACAGGGGCACATGCATATCACTACGTATGCAGATTTTACACAGAGATTGATGAGCAGGTTCGACAAGAGGGACCCAGATAGGCACTTCAGGGAATTGACCCACTGAGGCAGACAGGTGTTCTCTAGATCAGTACATTGCAGATTTTCAGAGGTTATCAGTGATGGTATCTGATGTTTCAGAGGTGAGGTTGACTTCACTCTTCATGGCAGGATTGACTGACGCTTTAGCAGGATTTGTGAAGGCATTTGAGCCTTCCTCCCTACATGAGGCAATTAGGCGAGCACGTGATTTGGAGTTGTCCACTCCAAAATCGAGGTTTCCCCCTCGAATTCAGCCTAAGGTTTTTCCTTCAAGAGCTGATGGTTCACACCAAGGGGCCCCCACCCAGGCAGGATACCGCAAGGAGACCATTTGTATCGAGAGAGGACAGGGAGGAGTTGAGGCGAAAGAAACTATGTTTCGATCCGCACACCATGGGTTCCAGGACATGATTGTAGAGGAAAGGGAAGGCCCAATTCATAGAGGTCTTCGAGGAGAGCGAGAACGAGGAGGAGCGGTACCATCAGGAGTTAGAAGATGAAGATGAGGAGGCGTTGGATAGTGCAGGGATTGAACAGGAGGAGGAGACTTTTCCCAGAGACTATCACATTTTACGAGTACCCCGAGGTACAAGGCATTCGAGTTAGGGGAACATTACAAGGTCGAGAGTGGTAGTACTCATTATCGATAGTGGGGCGACCCACAATTTCATTGATGCATCTTTGGTAGAGAAGCGGGGATTACAGGCAGAAGACTTTGAGGGTTTCAATGTAGTGGTAGCCAATGGTGAGTCCATGAGATGCATGCAGTGAGTTCCGCAGTTGAGTATCACCATGGGTAACCATACAGTCACCGATGACTTCTATGTGGTCGGGTATCGAGAGACCAACCTTGTGCTCTGCATGTGGCTCCATTCTCTCGGAGAATTTCGACTAACTTTCAGACGATGGAACTCAAGTTCAAGTCCGAGGGGAAGAATGTAACCTTGAGGGGTTTATCTTCAGAGGCACCCAGGGTTGTTTCAGCAAAGAGGATCGAGAGGATTCACAGACACAATGGGGTTGATTGGGCAGTACAGTGCTTGGTTTCTACCAAGAACTCAGAGGATGGACAGCCAGAGTATCATGTAGATATACAGGGGCTATTGGACAAGCACAGTACAGTTTTTAGCGACATACCACCTGGTGTACCGCCAGAGAGGGGATTTGAGCATGTGATTGAGCTCGAGGACACTAGACCAGTGAGTTACTACTCCTTACCGTCACCCCAAACGGTTTAAGGATGAGATTGAGAGGACCATCCATGAGCTTATTGACATGGGACACATTAGGCCGAGTTCTAGTCCTTTCGCTTCCTGAGTGGTGTTGGTGAAAAGAAGGATGGGACCATGCGGATGTGCATCGACTATCGGGCATTGAATAAGAGGACAATCAAGAACAAATATCCAGTGCCGCGTATTGATGAGCTACTAGATGAGCTACAGGGAGCAATCTATTTTTCTAAAATAGATTTGCGATCTGGATATCACCAGATCAAGGTTAGGGAGCAGGATGTGCATAAGACCGCTTTCAGATGTCATTATGGACATTTTGAGTTTCTAGTGATGCCATTCGGACTGTCTAATGCACCAGCCACATTCCAGTCTTGCATGAACCACGTGTTCAACCGCCATTTGCGGAAGTTTGTTTTGGTCTTCTTTGATGATATATTGGTCTACAGCAGGACTTGGGAGAGCCATATCCGCCACCTTGACAAGATATTGGGAATACTAGAAGCTAATTTGCTATATGCAAAAGCTTCTAAATGTGAGTTTGGCATGACAGAGTTGTTATATTTGGGATATGTGATTGGCGGAGGGGGAGTAAAGGTGGACAGAGAGAAGATACAGGCAATTTTGGATTGGCCTCCACCCAGGACGTTGACACATTTGAGGGGATTCTTAGGACTATGCACCTATTACAGGAGGTTCGTGAAGAATTTCTCACGATTGACTGCCCCACTGACAGATTTGACCAAGAAGGGAGCTTTCGCTTGGTCAGAAGCGGCACAACAGATTTTTGATCATCTCAAGGAGGTGATGAGTTCATGCCCCGTCCTGGCATTACCAGATTTTTCTCGTCCATTTGTTCTAGAGTGTGATGCATCAGGTGAGGGGGTTGGAGCAGTGCTTATGCAGGATAGGCACCCCATTGCTTACGAGAGTCGGAAATTGAGCCCCGTGGAGAGGGGGTATTCGATTTACGACAAGGAGATGTTGGCCATCATGCATGCTTTGGCCAAATTCGCATAAAGACTCAGGGGCAAGGGTTCGGGTACGTATATTGATCACAATAGTTTGAGGTTCTTTTTGGGGCAAAAGGATCTCAACGACCGCCAGCAGAGATGGGTGAACAAGGTACAAACGTATGACTTTGATATAGAATACACTAGAGGTAAGAATAATGTTGTTGCTGATGCTTTATCTAGGAGGCCTTACCTTACTACTATGTTGAGTTCTATGTCCGAAATTTCAGCAGATTGGAAGGCTCACATACTTGTTGAGTACTCCAAGAATCAGTTTGCATGCGAGATCATGGATGGTATTATCAAAGATGACCGATACAGGGTGGTAGATGATCTCATTTTCTACAAGGATCGGATTTTCCTTGTACCGGGGTCTAAGATGAAGGACAAGATCCTTCGTGCCGTACATGACACACCACTAGCTGGACACCCCGGATATTTCAAAACATACAGGTACATCAGGGAGAGATTCACTTGGAAGGGGATGAAGGACGATGTCCTTAATCATGTCAGAGAGTGTATGGTTTGCCAGCAAACCAAATCGAGCATTCTTTTCCTGCAGGTTACTTCAGCCTCTTCCCATCCCTGAGCAAAAGTGGGAGAGCATATCGATGGACTTCATCACAGGACTCCCTATGGTGCATGGGCACAATTGCATTTATGTGGTAGTTGATCGATTGACCAAGTATGCACACTTCTTTTCTCTACCTAAGAAGCATGAGGCAGCTGACGTGGCTCAGGTATTTTATACAGGGATTTTTAGGCTACATGGGTTGCCTAAAAATATTATCAGTGACAGGGACAAGATCTTCATGAGCACCTTTTGGCAGGAGATTTTCAGACTTGCCGGTACCGAGTTGACTCCTAGCACGAGCTACCACCCTCAGACTGACGGACAAACGGAGATTGTCAACAAATGGATAGAGGGCTATTTGCGGAGTTATGTGACAGGACATCAGCAGGCATGGATCAGATGGTTGCATATGGGTGAGTATTGCTACAATACCACGTATCAGATGAGTATCGGCATGACTGACTCCTTTCAGAGCTTTGTATGGATACGATGCCATGTCATTTGTTGATTTGGTATTATCAGATAGTCGAGCTCCCAAAGCTCGGGATTGGTTACAGGAGAACCAAGATATCCTGCGAGCTCTTAAGGAGAACCTCCAGAAGGCACAGAATCAGCAGAAGGTTTATGCAGATCGGCACAGAATAGAGAGGTCCTTCGAGGCAGGAGACTTGGTGTTCTTACGTCTACAGCCATACAGACAGTCATCACTCAAGCAGAAGGGGGCAGAAAAGCTGAAACCACGGTTTTATGGTCCATACAGGGTAGTCCGGCGAGTGGGTGCGGTTGCATATGAGTTGGATCTTCCAGAGCACAGTAAGATACATAATGTTTTCCATGTGTCATGCCTTAAGAAGGCCCTAGGACAGCACATTGTACCTTCTACAGAGTTGCCACCATTAGATGAGGAGGGGAAGCTGGTTTTAGAACCAGACTCTATTATTGAGGTCAGACAGAGGAAGCTCAGGAACAGAGATATCACAGAATATTTGGTACGATGGAAGGGGTTACCTCTTGAGGATGCTACTTGGGAAGGAGAACAGATTCTACAGCATCCTGGTTTGCATTTGCTTGGGGACAAGCAAATTTTGGGAAGGGAGGACTGTAATGTCCCCTTTCCCTCGCCCATGGCCTAAGGGCCAATGCGTGTCCTAACCCTAGTCATGCCCAAGGGGTTACGGACACTATGAGCTATTGGGTATGGGTATCTAGTCCAGTTATTATTATTTCCATCGACAGGGTTATAAAGTGCTTTTAAAAGGACTAGATGTTATATTTCTTCATTGGGGCCACTTAAAGACCCTTTTTGGCGGCTTGAGGGGATGTGTATTGCATTAAATGTTATATTTCTTTGTTGGGGGCGCCTTTTTGGGCCAAGGCGCCTAGAGGGGAAAAAAGTAACTTTAAGATATTTATTAATTGGGCCCTCTCTAAGAGAAAGTGCGACTTGGGGGTTTTAGGGTTCCTTGACATGAAAAAGGTTATAAAAGGAGAAGAGGAGTGAAGGGATAGGCATTCATGCATACACTTATTTTCTTTTCATGTGCAATCGCTTGCTTTGCAACTATTTAGCTTGTGGAGTAAGATCCCACGAGAACCCTAGCTTCGGTGAAAGATCCATCCCTAGCTAGCAGGGCATTCTTCGGTAGTGAAAGATCTACCCTAGCTTGTCATTTGGAGCTGATTTCAGGGCTGTTTTACAGAGGTATTTTCAGGATTTTCAGAATTAGGGTTTGAGGGTTTTTGTGAGTTTTGGTGGAGATTTTCAGCTGGTTTTCGGATCAGACCTACGGCAGCCATAGAGGAAGGGTTTGGCATCATCTACAGAGGGTTTCACAAGGGTTTTGGCCATCTACCAAAGGGGGCGACTTGTTTGGGAGATTGCAGCCCTAATTTCTAGGGTTTCCAGTTGGCCGTTTTCAGATCTGAAGGTTGGAAAGTCATCTTCTATATTTATATATGTTATTTCCCAAGTTTCATCATTTTTGCACTTGTATTCGGAAAGATATTAATTTTCGAAGTTTTCCAGCTATTTTAGGCACGCTGTAATTTTCTGGCAGCGTTATATTGACTGAAAAATTCCAAAAATATTTCCCTTGTGTTCTTTATATTATTATCTAGTTCCATTTAAAATTTCAAGTGATTTGAACGGATATTGTGGGAGTTATTCATATTTTACTGTTCACTGCCCTAGCTGTAATTTTCTGTATAAAAATCAGATTTAGTATTTGTTGCAAATTTCTGTATTTTGCCCATTTTGTTGTAAGATCCCAGCAAGGGATATTTCATTAGCTGCCCTAGCTGTAATTTTCTGTATAAAAATCAGATCCCATTTTGTTGTAAGATCCCAGCAAGGGATATTTCATTGTAGTCAAAATATTCTCCAATTGGAATCTATCACATCTTTAGGACAAATCTCCTGAGTAATTCGTGATGTCCATCCGTGGTTTCCTTCCAATCTTCGAAATAGCCTTCAAATTTAAATTTTCTAGCTTTTCATCAAATTCATCCCTATCAATCTCCAGTTCTACATCGTCATTGGAGTCCACGTCCACTCTTCTTCTCTGAGCAGTTTCCATTGCTTCCAATTGCTCATGGAAAGCGATGGAAAACTGCTACGAGAAGTGTGGACATTGTGTCCACTCTTGTTCTTTGAACCATTTGCCAGCTCTGCCACTTGTGGTGGCCTATTTCCTTTTTCTCCAAGTGAAATCCCCTGTGTGCCATCAAAGGTTGCTTGAGAACCTCGATGCTCCTGCATTACTTGAATTATTGGAGGTCATACACGCTCACCTAATTTCTCCTTGGCATCACTGCAATAGATTCAAAACCGATTGGGTAATTGTCTAAAGGGTTCAAAGGATTGGGGTGGAGCTTAGTGGAATCAATCTTCCTGATAAACTCAAAAGTCTTTTCTCTTGGGATCTGATGATGTTGTGCTGCTTGAAGATTTACTTAGTAATTTGATCTGCTGATGTCAGTCTGTGTTTTTGGTTGTTCTCTGTAGATATTGCGTAGTCTTTTGAACTATGCTGGCCGATGACTACTGTTGGTGTTTTATAGTTATAAGGGCATGTTCTAGTAGTTTGTCTTAGTTTTTGCTATACTGTTGCTTATGCTGCCTTTATGGTGAAATCGAAGATTGGACCAGGCCTGAAAATTCTGGAAAACCTCCTTTTTCTAATTGGGATAGGGCCTCCTTTTATAGAAATGCTCATTATGGTTAAGTGAAAAAAACTGCTGCTGCTGGAGAAACATAAGGGAATTGGATTATTTTAAACATGTGTAACACATAGATACCAACCACTATTATTATGTTCGAGTTATGCTTTTCCACAAACACTGGAATGCTGAAGGATAAGCCACCAGAAGTTACCTAGAAGATTAAATTGTAACAGAAGAAAGAAAGAAAGAAATTATTTTCGATGTCTATGATTGACTAAAGCAGGTCAGTAGGACTTGTGAGTACATACGACTATGATAAAAAGTACTAGGGTGAAAAGAAACCCTAGGATCTAAGAAAGTAAGAAGTAAAAATATTAAAGCATGACCAGAGGAGGTAAACCTAAAGTGGGTAAACCCTACACATAATATGCTAGTACCTATACAAAACATGATGCGTAAATGATCTGGTGTTCGAGGATGACTATCCATAACTATATTCATAGGGACCTGACCAATGGGAGACCACTCAACCACACCACATATTGATGTGGTTTGGAGGGGAGGACCCCTCAAACAAAACAAGGAGCAAATAGAGACCATATTAGAATATTATATAAATGTTTGTAATAAGTGTTATACTTGTTTGGAGTACTTTCAACTTGATGTATCTTCTCCCACACCTATCGCGACAAACAGAGTGTACTAAAGTTGGTGAAGAATCCAGTTTTCCATGCCAGGACTAAGCACATTGAGGTTCATCACCACTACATCTGGCAATTGGTTAATAATGAAGACATATGTCTTTATTATTGTCCTACCTTTGAGCAACCCACTGATATAATGACTAAACCGCTAAGTAAAGATAAATTTGTAAAATTTAGAGATAAGCTTGGAGTTGTCTCCGGTTCAGTCATTAAGGGAGGGTATTATAATATTATATAAATGTTTGTAATAAGTGTAACAATTATTTGTTAAATAGGTTTGTTTTAGGCTTTTTGCTGTTTTCTCCCATAGAGCCATTCATGGCTATTTGTTAGGATGTTATTACTTGCTTGTCTTCTTGTGTATTTTGTGAACCAATTACGGTTCCACTGAAGGCTATTTAATCAGGCTCATGTAATGGTTTCAAGTTTAAACAGTGCTGATAATTCAGATATCAGACCAAAGCTGGAAACTGATGGTGGAAACCAATTCTGTCACATGTTTGTATCAACCATAGTTTTAAAACTTGTACTCAACAATTACTTGGCAGCCCAAAATTTTAACTTGGACTCGCAATTACTTGGCAAATTTATTGCTAATTAAAAATATATAATTTCATAAATAAACTTAAATAACATGTAAAACACTTCAAATCACCTAGCAGCAACTATCAAATGCACAAAATCACTTGCAAGGGAAGAAAAAGATATAAATCTGAGTTTTTTTGATAAAACCAATGTTTTTTTCTGTGGCCTGATATTATGCAGTGATTGCCGAGTTCTCCTCAGTCTCACGACTTTTGGTAGGTTAAAACCTGCGATTTTGGACAGATACTTGGATCACGAGTTTTCAAACGAGTTCTCGTTTGCAGAAGTGTCGAGTACTTGTGAGTTATCGCCATAGTTACCTAAGTCTCGAGGATGGGGGACAGGGGTACAAAGGGACGGGGTTTCCGGGACGGCAAAAATTCCCAAATTTTGGGGATGGCAGGGGGACGGCTTTTAAAATAATACACAAAAATTAATATTTCAATGTTTTAACTTTTTTCAATGATATTTAGGGATTTAAACTGTATTTAATATATTTTAGGTACTTTCAAGATTATAATTTGATGTTCTTGGTAAAAATAACATCTTTTAAAAAGTAAAAACATCAGAAAACTTTTGAAAGATTTTAAAAAATTGGGGACGTCCCCTCCAAGTCCCCAAGTATCCAAACGTTCGGGACGTCACCAAAATCTAGGGGACGCGTCCCCACATAACATCTGTTATCGCTCAGTTTTGCCAAGTATCAAAACAGAGGTATCAACACTTAAAGAGATAGAAGAAGAATTGAGAACATCATCATACCGCTATAGGATTTGACAATGTCCGTAGGAGAATGTCATTGACTAAGAGGTGTGGTTGGACAATCCTAGGAGGGATATTTCCCTAGAAGTTCTCATGACAACCAATGTTTATAAGGTCTTCTAACCTAGAACAAATTACCATTACAAAACCAATATTTGTTGCGACCAAAGTATTAGACGTACTGCAAGAGTAAAGATATAGTTAAAAAAATTTAAACACTTAGAAAAGATTATCAAAAAGAAATATATCATAGTCCTAATCGCCAGAGGTATGTAGAAACAGAAAAATCCTAAAAATATTAAAAGAGCAGTTGAGGTTGTAGTGATTAATATAATGTGAAGTTGTATTAAATAGAAGAAAACTTCATATTAATAAGGTGTGAATGCTAAATCAAAAGGAAGTGGAGGCTTATTATCAAGCAATTAGGAGCAACCTCAAACGAGTCTTCATATAGAAATTAAATTGAGGTGTGAAAAGAATATTTAAAACGAGCATCTTTGTCTTAAAAACTATGGAGTCAATACCAAAGCGGGCTAAATATTACATTGTCCATTATCAAATTTAACTTTTAAGTATAATTGAGGCCACTATAAAAGTAATGGAAGATTGAATTTCCAACACCAAAAAATCTTAAGGTGAGTTATCATAGCCAGAAAGGTTTTGTTATGTTTGTCTAATCAAATCTAAGACATGCAAGTTATTCAGCTTGAAGTACTTGTATTGTGAAATTTTTGCTGGGAGAAGTAAATTAAAAATAGTTGGGACTTATCTATTCTATTTCTACTCATTGGTAGATGTGATGACACAAAATCCATCTTAGTATGTACATCTTCATTATGGTGATTATTTGTAAGTTCCTTGAACTTTTGGAAAGTGAAGAAAAGTTCAATCCACATCAAGAAGGGATGGTTAAATAATCCTGAAAATTAGATGCATCAAATGTTGTGGCGATCATATTTATTTCTTCAATCAAAGCTTTTACAAAAACTATGCTGTAATCTATAACATCGCTAACAAAAGTGAAAGTCTATCGACTCCCAAGTTTTTCAAAGAAAAATGGTGCACATGGTGAAATGGTAGGCAAACTATTCACAGTGAAGTGATCTTGTAATGAGCAGCTGCTGAGCTGTGCTTGAGTCCCTGAAAATGGTGCTGTAAATGTTTGCAGTGCTATGCTACACTGCCAAATAACACTTCTTGCAGAAACAAAATCACATACCATGAATCTTACATAGAAGAATATAAGAGAATAATAGCTTTATTGTGTAAGGTAATGTACAACACAATGCCTGGTCTAGGGAGGACCTGCCATATAAGTGCCCTTACTCCAACGTTCAAATTACTATTTATGAGACCAAATTGTTGTTAATTATGGCACAGCCCTCAACTTGGCCGTTCATAACTAAAAATGATTACTACACTACCAAAGCCGATAATACAATACTTGACATAACTAAGTCAGCTACAAAAGCTATTATTTTAGTATATGTCGATAGCATTACTTAACATGATCGATTACACATCTTAGCCTATAAATATTGAAGAAGAAATAATTATTGAAGCTACATCATATCGTTGAATTAGAGAGAATATCCTTGACTAAAATCTTATAAAAGCATTTAAAGTTAATGTCAGTTTACAAATTGATATTGATATCAAAAGATTTTTTAGGAAAAAGTTTGGTAACTAAATACGCCTTTTGTGGAGAAAGAAATGTCAACAAGCACTTTTACATTTGATCGTCTTTTACCAAATTTCTCTTCCGTCAATTTTGAAGAACTGTATATGGAATTTTCGACAAATAATTATATATAATAAATTGTTATGCATAGTTTAAAAGGACCAAGTCATCATGTTTGAGACCTTACACAAAATAAGAAGTTAATAATGGATTTATTAGAATCAAAGAAAACATGGAGCTAGTTCACATTTGCATATATTCTCAAGCTTCATATCGACAATTGCCCGGTATTAAAATTTAAGACTTATAATTTAGTAGTTAGTTGATATGAGTTAAAGTACTAACTAATGAACGGTTTTAACCATGTTAACCATTTTGTAACCATCTCTCTCATAATAAAATGAGAGACACAATGATAATGTGTGCATTTCGCTTTCTCTTCATTTCTTCCTTGTGCACATTTTCTAACATTGGTATTAAAGCCATTCCTACTCAAAGGGGCTCAAAGCCAAGGAAAAGACCGAGAAGAATCTCCGGATCGCGAGTTTTAGACAAATCACGAGTTTGTTTCAAACAAATCACAATTTTCAGACTTGTAAATGCTTGTCTCAAGTATTGTGGACAAGGGCACAAGAGAATACACACCATTAAACTTGTGAAGGTGGTCAGAGGGTCTCAAGGATGAAAATGAGGTCGAAATACCATGTTGCACTAAAAACGAGGTCGAAATACTACCCGAATAGCATATTGTAAATCTTGTTGAACCAGGCACAAGAATTAACCCAAAAGGGCATGCATATAGTCATGGTTGCAAATTTGAATATACACATTCAAATACCGTCGACATTAACGAGGATAGAGTCGTCGAAAAGTCGCGAAAAGGGCATTAAGGGTTTTAGATGAAGCTCGAAAAGAATTATATACAATTGCCATTGATTTAATACTGCAGCCATTTACTAGTCCTTACCAGTCACATTTTTATTTTTTGACGAGTCATGAAAATAGTAAGGGCACAAGACAAAATTTTAGACCGTTTTCACAAGTTTTACAGTCGTGAGGGTTTAATTGTCTCAAACATTTTCCGGGTATTCATACTTTTGCTTATTTGTTTCGTCTAATTAAAGATTTCGAGTCTAAATAGATATTTTAGAATAGAAATCCCAATGGAGAATATTCTGGCTTTAATCACACACTTTGAGAGTTAAAACTTAAATGTAATTAATGAACAAAAATTTGTGGGGTATTGTTAATGGAAAAGAAACATGACCCACTGATGCTGCCAAACTATTATAATGCAAAAGCCACGATGAATGAATGAATGAGTGAACAATTTTAATAGCGTCCCGCAAGACCAAGCAGTCTATGGAACCCAAAGCTACAACTAAAGTGAACAAAGCCACCACAAGAGCTGGCCTAATAGTTTTGCTTAGAATCCATTGCCTTTTTGATGTTGAATATTCTGCTATGGATTTGTTTTGATAAGTATTTCCTTCTCAAACAAGAATTTTAGGTTGTCTACTCTCAAATTGTCCTCATATCCGATACAATAATCGGGCTTTCTCTTTTTGATTTTGAACTTCATCATATAGATTTAGACAAAGTCGTCCAAAATATTTGGGATGACTTGAATAGGTTGTTTGGCGTAAAAACAATGAATGCTAAATTTTCTTTAAAGCTTCAACTCTTTCGATTTAAGATGGTTGATGATGCTACTATGTCCAGTCATATAAATAATTTGAGATCTCTTCTCAAACAATTAGCAAAGGTTAAAGCTCTAGTAGATGATGAAGATTCTAAATCCATTTTGCCAAAAACTTGCCTTCTTCATATAGCAATGTAATTTTTATTCTTAGTCGATGCCTTCGCAATGCCTAGAAAATACAATTTCAACTCTCTTGGCTGAAGAAAAGAGAACAATTGGGGATAATACAAAATTTAATTCTTCACATGTAAGTGCATTATACTCCCACATGAGAAATAATCACAGAAAATTAGATGAAGAATCTAGGCAAGTTGAGTGTTATTGCAAGAAAAGAGTTCATACAACCTGGAATTGTTGCATTCGAGCTAATGATGTTCTCAAAGGAAAACTTAGAGAAAATCCAAAAGAAGAAAATGTGGCCTTTGTTGACAATCCACCAGACATTGAAGATTTTATTGATGAAGAAGAAGATGAATATGTACTCTAAGAAGTTAGTGTTTTGAAGATAGTAAGGGATCCAATGTAGGTAAAACTCAACATGGATGGTTGTCTAGATAGTTTGGAATTTGTGGATCTCTCGGAATTTACCCTTATGACGGTCACGAGACAATCTGATTGATCCTTATAGGAGTAGCTCAACTTGAGGGTTGTCCAACAATTCGGGAGATTCTATAATTTGGGAGTTTGGCGAGGGGAATTTGGGAACTTGGGAATTCCGCTTGAAACTACACCTTACACCTTTACGAGCATTAGGGAGGCGGCTTGATGGAGTTCTACCTGGTCCAAGAATTGTTCAAAAGTTAAAACAAAAACTTCTGAAGATTGTAATTCTATCTTCTTTCTATAGTGTAAGTCTTAAGAGGGGGTATTAAAATATAAGACTTATAATTTAGTAGTTGGTTAATATTAGTTAAAGTATTAACTAATAAATGGTTGTAACCATGTCAACCATTTTGTAACCATCTCTCTCATAATAAAATGATGGACACAATGATAATGTGTGCATTCCGCTTTCTCTTCATTTCTTCCTTGTGCACATTTTCTAACACATGGTGCCTATATCAATGAAAAGTATGTTAGGTGTTATTTAATTATCATGATTGTGTAGATATTATTGCTCATAAAAATTCAATTTTGAGAGTAACTTAGTTTTCCTAACCATGTAAATCTGTACATTAGGGATTTTTATAATTTATATGCCTTTGTCGGTTCATACTCGACATCATATCGCTGTGGGTGAAGAATAATAGTAATAAAGAGCACTTGGTAAAAACTCAAAAATAGAGCCTCGCAATTAGTAAAGTGAAAATTAAATTTAAAAATACCTGAAAACAAATGCTTTTTATGTGTGAAAATATTCCATTGGTTGTTGAGTTATTCCCAAGTATTTCTTTGATTCATGAGTCAAACTCGTGTTGACCAAATTTTGACAAATCAAGCCAAGCAACAATTTAACTTGACTCTTGTTGAGTTCTCGAGTATGAATAATTGATGAGTATTTTTGAATGCTCACCGAGTTTGACTACTATTATATATGTAGCAATATCTGAGTCTAAGATGATCGAGTATGAAAAGAAAACAATTTCGATCACCATTTTCAAGGTTCAATTGATCATTTGATTTCGTGAGTGTTTTGAGAAGGGGAGACATGTTAGAGGGATATACCTCATTCTCGGAAGCCTTTCATTTGAAATTTAGTGTGTATTAATATCCATTTAATAGCCAAAAAACCATTTATCTTTGGTCAATATGTATAATATATATTCATATGCACATGGATAATATTTGCTACCAAAATGGTCCATATCTAATAAGGAAACAATCTTGGTCACCATTTTCAAGATTTAATTGACCATTTGATTTTAGAAACAAAGAAAATATATTAATGTCCATATATGACCAAAAGTAGGTCAATGGGACTCGAGGATAAAATAGTTAAAGATCTAGGAAGAGAGAATCCTATAAGCAAAATAACAAAAAGTGCATAAGACAAATAAAGTAGTGTGACACTAACACAAGTGATAATGAAATCAATACAAATAGCAATGAAGGGCGAATAAGAGCCCCTAAAGCATGTGCCAATGAAGACTAGAAGGAAATCTCATCGACTATCTTTGTTTGTGCCTAAAGTGGAGTCATCTAGGCCATCATTATTTGTTGTGGAAGATTTGACAATGTTGGTCATGGAGTATCAAGGCCAAAGGGGCGAGGCTAGGATATCCTACGACAAAGCAAAGTGCTTCCTCTAGAATCTCTCCTAACATCCAAGGCCGGTGCAACTTCCGTAGTAGAAAAGAAGCTTGTAATATAAGTCCATCCCTATAGTTTCGGGGCAACCAAGAAGTAGTAGATCCACGTCGCCAAGAAGGGGTGGAGCCTAGAATTGCATGGATACAAATACAAATGTGGATACAAACACAATATCAAATATGGATATAACTAGTTTTAACGCCCCCTTATATGGACACGGTTGGATATGACGTAATATATAATATTTGAAATGTTATAATAATTTATATTATAAATTAAGAATATATTAATAAAATTAGGAATTCTAAATGATAAACAAACTTATACATTAGATTAAGCTTAAATGCAAATTACACACTCCCAGATTTCACTGGAAGGCAAGAAGTTCGGTATTCAATGGATTAGAAAACTTGCAGATTGTGTAGTCCAACGGAAAATAAAGGAATGAAGGAAAAGAAGTAGAGCAAGCCAAAAGAAATAGATAAAAATAATTGCATGTTGATCGAGCCAATGTGAAAGCTTGAAGTAAAAGAGTGAATTAACACTCTCACTTCCATGTCCTCAATTGTTGCTACTAAAATGCATTATAGAAGATCATTTGCAGTTTTTAGCATCTTTTTAGCCTTTTGAAGGTTTTTTGTTTGTTTATTTTTTAACTTTTAAATCAGATACGGGTATAGTTTCCTTGCTTACCCTATTCGATTGTATATGATATGACACAATTATGGGTTCATAATTGATACGATTGGGTACGGTATCTGAGCCATATCCAAGATGCGCCTGAGCCATATCCGTATCCGACATATGGATACGTGCGCCCTAGCAGTAGGGGTGGAGTATTTGACAACACTGGTAGAGCCACATCGACAGGAAGGAGCAAAATCACGAGGCTAAGGTGAAGCAAGCTAGGGTTATGAGTACTTTGACTAGTAATGGTGCGATGGGAGAAGTGTCGCCTAAGTGATCTATCAACTCTAATATATGAAGTATCGATGTCCAAAGGGAGCTTAGTGCTTTTAGTTGCCTCGGTTGGTCTAGAAAAAGAGGTGATCAGCAAGGGGGCTCTAGAGCCTCTAGACCCTCTTGGAGGGATCTATGCCGAGAGGGCGATAACCTTGTAAAGATAAAGCGCTAGACATTACTGGTTAGGATATTTGAAGAAAGCAAACAAAGTGTTGCTTGAGTCCTCAGTAGAGCAGAGACATCTTCCTCGAGTCTCATAGTAAATGGGACATCTGAAAATGAAGTGTTCCTCGGTCTCCACCTCTTGGAGGGCACAAAGATGGCAGATCCAATCTTGTTGGAGAATGTGATGATCAGTTTCAACCCATAACTGGTGAGAGCACACTCTCATTTGGTTTAGGGGAAATTTCATGCCACGCGACCAGTGGCATTGGAGATAGTGAGGGTGACGAATAATACCATCCACCACTTGTAAGAAATGCTTGGTGTAAAAGCAAGCTCGAACTCAAGGGGGAGATTCAGGTGGCTCCGTAAACACTATATGTAGATGTCCTCTCTCAGCAGCTCGGTGATGACGTCCTTTGTGGGAAGGAGTCCGGGGGAATCTAGGGAGTACATGAGAGGGGGTAGCCTATCAATGGAGATGCCAATAGAAAAAGGAGCAACCTAGCCTCAAAGTACCAACAGTGTCGGCATCTGATGGGGACTAGAGAAGCAATCCTCTTTGAAGAGCAAAGTGCCAAGTATGGATATCTCTCATGACCCGAAGTTGAGGTCCCTAAGGATCTGAGTTTGTGGATGTAGAAAGTAAGCCTAAAGATAGTCTCAAGGTGTAGCGGTGAATTCAGCTTGGATGATGCACTGAGGAACTGTCTGCTTGCAACAGATCATGTGCTGTAGCATGAGGGTTTGGACCCTCTCAATATGGGCCCAGTCAACAGCTCCCAAACTAGGTCCCCAAACCTCTGAACCATATAAAATTGTAGGCTTGATGATTGTATCAAAAGGTGTAACTTGGAAGGGATGTTCTGAAGTGGATTTGGAAACATTGGCATGAGGCACACTGCTTGCAAAGGCACGAGTGAGAGGTGGGCTTCATGCCAAAGGTTGGACCTAAAATTGGACCCCAAGTAGGTGTAAGCTGATGTGATCCCTAGAAGTTCCCCTTTGAAGAAAATCTGGAATTTTGATAGAGAGCGCTTAGAGTATCTTGAGAAGGGGAGACATATTATATTCCAGGTCCTTATCCTACATTCATGGACCCATGGGACAATGCCTATTCAGATCTACTAATCTATGATCTCTGTAGCGTTTTATTTGTCCTTTAATGTGTATTCATGTCCACTTAGTCAATAGACAAAATATCATTTATCTTTATTCAATATTCAATATATATTCATATCCATGTGGATAGTGCCTGCTACCACCAATTGGTGCATTTTGCATTTATTTGATAGTTTAATTTCAACTATTTTATGCTGTGCATAGTGCAAACTTTGTTCTATAGAAGCCTTTTAACTAGTGGCTGAGATAAAATTAAGGGAATTGTAATCAAATCTTGTTCCATCTTCCATTTCAACTTCGTGATGAGATGCTGGAATTTGGAAAATTAGATCAAAGGTCTTTTCTTTAAAGTGAGGTAATTGTCGATCCCTTCAAATCATCAACAGTATTTGGGATAAAGTTTAAACTAAGGATTAGTCATATAACCATTCTAAACTAAGTGTCCTTTTGAACTTGCAAACAAACATTGCTAGTAAAGATTTCTTTTTATCCTTAATTATTATCCCAATAAAATGCAGATAATTGGATTATGAATGCTCAGTAGCGGAAACTCTTGCCTGGAACATTGGGATAATGCTCAGTGCAAATAAACATAGCTAGTAAAGAATTGTTTTTTAATCCTCGATTGTTATCCCAATAAAATGCAGATAATTCAATTATAAATGCTCAACAATGGAAACCATGGCCTGGAACGAAATCCAAAAGAATACACAGCACACAAGGAAAATGAGGGAAAGGACCCAGAAAAACCTTGAACGAAATTCTGGTGCCCAATAGATTATCCACAGAATTTGGAAACACAAAACTAGGAAAATGAAAGTGTAAGTATACAGATTCAAACTGTTGACAGAAAGTGATTTATTTTTAAATGTCTGTAAGTGTCCAAAGCAGGCCGATAAGACTAAAATATTCAGGTAGGCACAAAAACCAACAGGACTCCCCATAAAAGATGGAAAGCTCTTCAAACAAATTTTGGAGAAACTGGATAGAATGTATGACCAATCAGTCATGGTTTAAAAAGTGGAATAAATACGTACATTTATAGAGAAGTAATCATCCTTATCACCAGAGGCAAAAACTGTGATGATGACATCAGGTGCTCGCCAAGAATGTCTTCTGGAGAATGGCCTCAACTGATAGACCATTTCAATTTTTAGCAGCAATTAAATTGTTTACACTTAAGGGTAGTGCCTGATAGATCAATAATAGTTGTATTTGGAAGCATCACTAACTACCAGTGCAGCCAGAGTTTGTAAACCCTGACACAAAAATGAATATAAACAGTGAACTACGTGCGTGTATCCCTGAGGGAAAGGGATGCATTTCCCATCACATTTTGGAGCCAGATGAATGGACAAGAAATTCCCTAACGTCCCTGAAATGCCAGGGGTTTCCCAGCAATGTCTTAGGGACATCCCTGAACCAACTTCACATATGTAGAAAGGAAAACGAGGAAGGAAAAATGTTTTAAAGTAAAATTTCAATTCCATTGTAGATCCCAAACCCCCTTCAATTGCAAATCGATGGTTATCAAACAACTAAATGAGAACAATTATAAAAATCATAATTTTAAAAATATAGTTTGATCTCCGTGTCCCTTTTGCTGTTCCCTGAAATTTAAGGGAGTCTGTCTAACCATCCCTGAAACACATCTGTGTGATAAACTACTAGTGCTACTAAATATAGGGTATTCAAGCCTTTACATGAGAAAGAAAACATAATATATAATTGTCTGATGATTTTTTGGGATTCACCTGCATAGTTTCGAGTCAATCAACATTGGCCCATATTTCATGAGTAATGGTTTACAAGAGCCTATCTCTAATGAGTATGAATGGTCCACTTGGCACTCACCCATCCTAGTACTACTCTGGCTCAAGCACACTTAGCTATGGAGTTTCCCCTACAGCCAAACCCGCTTAGCTTGCTAATCCATTTGCAAAACCTTCAGAAAGTGTTGTGCCTTATGAATCGCTCATTATGAAGCTCCTAGCTCATTCATTTACACAAGTTGTGATCACATACACAACTTGTATAAATAAATTATAATACGCAAGGTTTCAAATTGAAGAGGGAGCTGAAACATTCAAATGAAGAAACCAAAACAATAAATGATAACCAAAAACTATGTCACAAGGTTCGAGTTCGAGTTCATGTTTGACGAGGATAAAGTTCAGTTCAAGTTCTCCAATTGATTAAGTTTGAAAAAAGCATCTTTAAATTTGGAAAAAAGTTTTTTTATCATGTAACTTTTCAGTTTTTCTTAATGAATATGTCAAAGGAACAAAGTAGAGACAACTTTCTGTTCTCTGCTTTCACTTGGTATATGTATATATATACACATATTTATAAAATAGTGCAAAATCATGTCAAAACTTCCCGGTTAAAGTAAAGGATAAAATTCAAGTAAATGTTCAACAAGGACAAAATTCGGCAAAGTTCAAACATTTTCCAGAAAAATCGGCGTACCTTGTGACATAGAGCAGAAGAGAAATCCTTACAAAAACCTTGTAGCACAATATGTTTACTTTAAATAACCTACCCTTCACAAGCGATCTCTTCAGTGCTGGATGAATATTTGATGCTTTTACATTCCATATTATTTGAGTATCAATGCATGCATGCTAACTCGATCATTATTTCCTGCCGTTGCTTTATTGATTGGTATATTGCATTCCTTGTTTAAAGCACATTGTTAATGGGCAAACAATACTATAGGTAAAACACTGTTTAGATACATTTCAGAAAGAGTATTGCCAACACTATTTGATCTTTTGTTGCCATCTTCTGTACTAACTTCCGTATAGACATATAACATAGGCTATAGCTTTTGCAGTTGGTTTGAACTTAAGGCTAGATGTTAAGAAGGTTATACTACATTTTTCTGATACTGACATTTAGGAAGGCTAGTTTATTCAATCGAAACTGAGAGAGTTGTTTTCAAGGCATGCTTGCAGAGTTGGATTTTCGGGCTAGGTAGTAGGCTTGAATTGCCTAATTTTCTCTCCTAGAGCCTTTTAGCTTTCTGCTTGGATGTTAGTTAAACATGTTTGCATCTTTCTTTCCTCGTTCTTGTCACTCAGGTTCTAGTTTTTTTGAAACTTGTGCCAATGTAATTTAGATATATGTTGTATTGTCTGTTGAGATTCATATTATAATGTTTTTGGGTCTGCATGGCAATTTCTTATCATGGCATAATAAAGCAGGGAGATTAATTGATTTTGGTGTGGCCATGCTTATTTCTATCCATGTGAAGATTCTGAAAGAAGAGGTGCGCGACTTACTTGATCCTAGTCCTTCTGCACTAAAGGCAGATACAATCAATGGTTCTGGAGGAAAGCCAACAGTCCCTGGAAAGGTTTCCATACAAATTCGGGAGACATCAACTGGGGTCATAACACTTGCAGGCTCAACAGAGGTAGATGTAAGAACTCAGAAAGAAATGGCTGCATGCCTGGCACAAGGTTCACTGTCACGAGCAACTGGAAGCACAAACATGAATTCTCAGTCCAGGTTGGCACTTTATGGACCCAATTACCTCTTTCTATTTTACATTATTATAAAGGTGTTCAGTGTATGATGATAAGAGCACAATAGCAACAATGGAAAGCACACATGATATTTCTGCAAGTATATACATTTACACTCATTTGTATTAATAGTACGCATACATTATATATATAAATTACAAAGGACGTACAAGAAAGCTTCTAAGAGAAGAAATATGGACATGGAGATGTGTACAAATACAATGGTCCACATGAGCGCGTCCCCTGCCCTCTGGGGTCATCCCAAACTTCTCATATGTTTTGGGGACATGGGCACATGGAAGGAATGTTCCCCCAAATCCTTTTTATTCTTGCTTTTTTTCTGCACGTCGTGGGGATGTTTTAGAAGTTCTTGTGTGTCCTGGGGATGTTTCCTATTTAATGGGGTTATTTGGGGATGTCTTCACATCCCTAGGACGTAGAGGAATGCCCCAATTCGCTGGGAAAGTCCTAACATCCCCCATGTGAATAGTTTTAGAAAACAGAAAAAAATATTTGTAAAATTGAAACACAACAAGAGGAGGATTTTCAAATAGGTATTTTCATGATCATTGATGATGTAGCAATCCGATATTCATAATTACAATTCTGTATCATATTTCAGCATTTCCGTCAATTTGTTATTTCAATTTTCAATGGTCAATGTTGAATGTTTATCAATCAATGTTCGATGTTCAATGTCATAGATTTTGACATTATTGGATGTTCAACTCTATTGCTCTCTGTCTATATATATATATATATTATCTGCCATCCCCAAAATCTGGGAATTATTTTGCTGTCTTGGAAATGCATTCCGATGCCCTTCATCCCGAAACTCGGAGAAACATACACAATATATAAGGATATACACTAGCCCATGTGACTATGTGTACACCATTTAATCATATAAAATAGCCCTTGTGAATATATATCATTTTTTAATAAAATACAATAGCATGTGTGACTATATCTCATCCTGTAGTAAAGTATAAATTATAATAGCCCATATGACTATGTCTCTTCAGATGAAAATGATTGTTTAGCTGTTTTTCAAGGCACATTCATAGGAATTCACTTGAATCGTTAGATTGTAAATGTAAAACACTAAGCTCTTTATTAGGACTAAACTGAACCGACTAACATGGATGTATATTTTTCTTTTCTTTAGAGTTCAAGTTGCAAAATTATAACATAAAAATGGCTTGTGGACTGTAGACATACTCAGTTTCTGGCAGCATCATCTAGCTTGGCATTAGAACAGACATGTACTCATTAGCCAACTGAAGAAGATACAAACTGGTGACAAACATTCACTCATCAGCAACACGACAATTCTCCCAACAGAGATCAATGGAGACAACACGTTGTAAGATGGGGATGCACAATCATTAAGTAACAGGATACTACTCCACAAACATGATCACTGGAGACAACACTTGATGGTATAGAACTCCATCTATTCCTAAAGTGTGTTGTCTTCTTCTTCTTTTCACCAATTTCTCCACTTTCAACAGTGGTCAGGCTTGCAAAATTCGCATCTTCCTTCTATGATTTTCCTTTCGAAAGTTCATTACCTCTCTTTTTAAGTCCATTGTCACGACTTTATAATAGCCAACTTCACATGATAGCCCAGAACTTGAACTGCCGCAAATACAATTGTTTTTATTGTAGACTAGCCAGTTCATCATTGAGGAACCCGTGTTTTCTCGATTTTCTTCTCTTTGCCAAGAAGTGAAGCAATCAATCTGTCAATATTTTAATTGGATAGTTTACTCAATACAAAGAAAACATTTTTAAATCCAGGAGTACATATTAGCAGAATAGCTTTTGCATTATCATCATCATTAACCCTGTCATTGGTACATGCGAGCTGTCTTAAAAGAGAGTTGAAAGTATTGATATGTAAATTTTTTAAATTCAATTCAACATCTAAAGCACTTGAAAACAAAGCATTAAGAAAATCTCATCTTTCTTCAGGTGTCTTTTGTAGTTCAATAAAGTTTTAATTAACACCAGATAGACCAAGGCCAATTAAGGGGGTTGCTTTCTTATTTTTGCATCCCATGTTATGCAGCATCTAGACCTTTATGTTTCATTATATCCTCATGAACTACCTCCTAGAGTTCTCTAGATATCTAGTAAAGTTGCGTCTTCATCTGCCTCGTGTCAAAATTTTCCTCAGTAAACTTTACTATGGAATATGTGTCATGCTTTATTGTCTAAAATACAAAAACCTGCCCCCTTCTATTGGTTACTGGTCTGGTCCTTAAGAATCTGTTCTTGAGTTTTAGTTCTTAGATTTCTACACTTTTGTTTTGTCTCTTTTAACCTTACACTCCAAGTATATTTTCATATGAGTTTTCTTAAAACTTGAGATTTACAAAGTCATACATTTTAGACTTTGGTGTATGGGACTGGAAACAATAAATCCTTGGATTTACACATGTAAACTTGTATCTGGTGGTGGTAGATCTACTACTATCTTTCCTGAGATTACCATGAATATCTGATTTTGACCAAAAGTGCATCTGTGAATGATATAAAGTGTAGGAATGATAGCTTTTGCATTATCATTATCATCTACCCTGTCATTTGTATATGCAAGCTGTCTTAAAAGAAATTTGAAAGTATTGATATGTAAATTTTTTAAATTCAATCCAGCATCTAAAGCATGTGAAAGAAAAGTATTAAGAAAATCTCATCCTTCTTCAGGTGTCTTTTGTTGGTTGATGTAATATTAATTAACATCAGATAGTCCAAGGCCATTTAAGGGGGTGCTTTCTTATTTTTTGCATCCCATTTTATCGCAGCATCTAGACCTGTATGTTTTTTTATATCCCCACGAACTACCTCCTAGAATTCTCTATCTATCCAGTAAAGCTGCATCTTCATCGGGCATGTGTCAAAAGTTTCCTCAGTAAATTTTACTATGGAATATGTTGCATGTTTTATCATCTAAAAGAAAAAAACTGCCTCCTCTATTGGTTGTTAGACTGGTTCTAGAGAATTTATTTTTGAGTTTTAGTCCTTAGATTTCTGCACTTCTGTTTTGTTTCTTTTAACATTGGACTCCAGGTATATTTTCATATGAGTAAAATTTCTTAAACTTGAGATTTGCAAATTATCCATTTTAGATGCTGGGCACTTGGCAATGGAAACAAGAAATCCTTTGATTTTCACATGTAAACTTGTATCTGGTGGTGGTAGATCTACTTCCATCTTTGCTCAGATTACCGTAAATATCCAATTTTGACCAAAAATGCATCTGTGAATGATATAAAAAGTGTAAATTAACATGAATTTTGTCTCTACTACCGTCTTTTTGCAGGCTTCTGCAAACTCCTTTATTGTTTTCGCATTAAGCGTGTGGGCAGTTTGATAGGTCACAGATGTCTTTTCTCAAGATCTGCATGTGCAACCAATTGTACTTTGATATCTTCTCCGAACACACATTTAAAGAATTTATGGTTGTATCTAGTCAAAGCGTCTTTGACCTGGAACAAGCCTTCTCTGTTTGTGGCCAGAACATTTTGTAATAAGAAAAAATCTCTGATTCTTTTTTTCCTGGTGTATGTATACTACTGGTAAATCTGTTTTCTTTTGATTCAATGTTAGCCTTTCATTTCGGCTATGATTAGGACATCTGTTTTAAGGACCATGAATTTTCGGTTAACCTTATACTTCTGATTGCAAAGCGCCGATTCCTTTATCTGCAGGCATGATGATGAAACTAAAAAACTTGGGTATCCCGGGTATTTCTTCTGCTTTGATACCAAAAACAGAAATATTGTTAGTAATAATAATAATAATAATAATAATAGGAGATCATATGATTAAATCAAAACATTTTCATTCATACATGACTTATGTGGGGCATAGTTATACCCATCCCCATAACTGATTCTCACCACTGCTTATTCAATACATAATCAAAATATAAAACACTGGTAATGCCAAGCAGTGTCTTGAACAGTGTCATATTTCCTATGCTTACTGGGTCAAGTCTAGAAATTAACTAGCAGTTACCAAGAGCAAGAGAAACACAATCATAACTAAGATAGGAAGCAAGAAGAAAACCTAGAGGAAAGAAGAAAACAAATTTATTAAACCTAGCTAAAAGAACAAGCCTTTTAAATGGAAAAAGATAAAACCAAAGATACTGGCATTCAGTTATTCTAAAGTTGAGACCAATTATTGAAACTGATTACTGGTCCATTAATGTTAACTAAATAGAGACTTGGAGTCTAAGCATGATCATAAACTGAAGAGAAATCATCTCTTTCTAGAAATTGATGATCCTTTCAATGCTGTTTTTCTCCTGAGAGTAAGATGCAAAGGAGAAGTAGTACTGCAAAATCGAAATCTTACAGGCTTGGTTGGACCATGTACACCACCTGCTATGTAAAATGATTTTTAGAAATTCTCTTCAATTGGCAAAGGTTTCTGCCACCTCTACAAATATCACGCAAAATGCTACATGGGAAGATTGATACTAGTGCAGTCCCTCATATGGAACACTCTTATATAGGGTCCAGCTTAGCTGGAAGCAAAATGGTTCACTTTTTGTACAAAAGAAAAACTCTTGACATTAAGTCTATTCCAATAAAGCTGGTCTTGAGCTCAAGAATGTTTGATACCTTAATTGAATTCCTAATATATTCACATTTAATCGAAATGATAAAATAATACCTATATATCACTTTCTGGAAGTGAATTCCTAGATAAAATTACTACTTAAGTAGAGATAGAGTTCACAGTTAGCCTTCTTATTGATAATAATTTGTTGGAACACGATGTCAAGGGTTGAGATATGAATTTGAGAACACCATCACGAGCATGTGTGGTATATGCTGAACAAAATAAATTATAATGACAGGTACTATAACAAGATGTGGAAATAATGGAAATATTGTGGCATGAGACCTCAAATAATGGAAAGAACCCAGTGAAAACCAAAACTATCAAGATCAATGTCACCCTAGAAGATTGTTTGGGACTGACAAAAAGTTCCTCCTGATAATCAAACCAAACAGCTCATTTTTGATAGGAAAATGCAATTTCTTTTTGCCCATGATACTGCGAACCATTTAGTATTCTATAAAAGATATTACAACAAGCCACAATAAATTAAACAAGAGCATAACCCCATAAAATTCATTAATGAAAGAACAAAGAAGCTCCAAACAAATAAATAAAACAGATATCCCATACCATCACCAAGAAAAACAGCTAAAAAGCCACTTGGGAAACAAAACGTTTGCAAAAGAAAGTTTTGGGGGAGGGAGAAACATTGCAGCCTTGGAATCTTAAGAATATTAAAATATAAGACACTGTTAACTTAAATCATTGTAAGGCATGCCCAATACCTATAACAAACCCGTGTACAAGACAATTAATAACGTGGAATTAATGCAGCAACATGTGAGGCCATAGCACGGTCTAAGATAATTAGGGAAACCAAATATATTCAAAGAAGTTATAGGCACCATATTGAAATGAAGACGACACCATTGTAAATTTCGTTGTTGTCTTGATGACATATAATTCTATGTTTGTTAACCATTACAACTAGCACACCACTAACCAATCAAATGTCCCAACACGGAATAAGAGTTTGGAGATTGACCTCAACATAAAATTTTAACACAAAATTGAGTCTTATATGCTGATTTGACAATTTACTAATATAGTGGTATTAACATATATACATATCGATTATGATTTTTGATATCTTCCAACATACTACTCGTGAATTATTGTATGTGACTCAAATTCCTCGATGTCATCATATCCTTTCGAGCTGGACTTGGACATATACTTTAGAAGGTAGTATCTTACTGTAACAAAGAGTATCAAGACATTATCTTCGGGAATTATTGTATGTGACTCAAATTCCTTGATGTCATCATATCCTTTCGAGCTGGACTTGGACATATACTTTAGAAGGTAGTATCTTACTGTAACAAAGAGTATCAAGACATTATCTTCATGAGACTCCTCCTTAAAGGTATACTCTCACTAGTTTAATGCATTAATTATCATGCTTAACAAAGTCTCTTTTGTTGACTTTCATATATATTTGCTGTAAAAACTGATATTATGCATGAATCACCATTACACCTTGGATCATGACCCTAGAGTGATGTCTAATTACTATGCTACTAATCCCTCTCATATTGCTTTTGTTCTCAACTGTAGCTATAAGGTGGCTAGTTTATTAGTTAAGGGACTCCCTTCTGGATCCTCTTTCAGCTTTATTTGCAATTCTTGTGACATATTAAGCATGGAAACTCCAAATGTGGTTCATATCTTCTAGAAGTTATTTGCATACCATTGTGTTGAGATCCTTCCTTTCTGGAGTTACTGAAGAAGTTTGAACTATAGAGTCCTCATTGCTGTCCCTGCCATTGAAGGGAATACTGCATGTTGGTTGGGGACATCAGTTTCAAACTAGTGAATCAGACTAGCTACAGGGAAATGATAATGAGTGCCAAGGGGATTCTGATGAGAATCACTCTCTTTCGTAAATAATCTATCATTGGAATTAGCTTTTGCTTTTTACATGTGTGTGGCCTTATTCAGCCAGCACACACCCTCATTCTCGGGAATCTATTCAACCTGTGCTAATGAAGTGTGTAAATCAATCAGTTTTGGTGGCTATCTCTTTGTTTTCTCTGCTGTTTCTGTGTGTTCCTTTCTTAGCTTTCTGCAGTGATAACTGAAAATCCTTCTCAGATTCCTACAATCAAAGGACACTTGTAGATTTGGTGATGACAGTCTTATATCTTCATCTCAAGGTTCAAAAAGAAAGTCAATGTCCACTTTCTGTCAAGATTGAGAGGGATATCATTGCATGCTAACCATATGGATAAAGATTTCTCATCTGCATGCGCATATGTGGGTGTAGGGAATGTGATCTATAACATTATTGTTGCAAGGCGTAACTAGAAACCTAGTGCTTAGTATAACCAATTTGAACCCTAGCTTGAAAATCTTTCTTTTCTCTAGTTATCACATCATAACTAACCTCCTATTTATTGTTAATTCCCAGATATTAATTAATTCTTACAGCTCTAACATGAACACATTATCCACACTAACAGACAAATTTCTAGTAGAATCCCTATCTGCATATGCAGATAGTATTCCAAAATTGAATCTAATTCAAAGTGATTTCCTAACAAGATAAGTTGAAATCTTTATTTCAAGCCCATAGAAAAACTAGCTAGACTAACTATGCTCCAAAAGTTAATCTAATTCAAAGAGCTAACAACAAACCTATATTCTAAGACAACGATTCTAAAATCCCTAAAAGTGTAACTTGAACGGCTTTAGTTACTACACTATAGCTAACTTTCAACTAGATTTAAGTAAAATAAATAAAAAAATTCATTATGCTTAATTGAAGCATTGAGTTCCAAAAGCTTCTAGGACATATATGTTGAAGCTGTTTGTTCTATGAAGGGAATTTTAATTCTATCATTTCGGATACTGTATACCTGTCTATCTAAATTGCAGTTGAAATTATTCATAGGTGCTCATTTTGTTTGATGTTGGTCGAGCATGGTAATTTGCTTGTGATTTATGTCCTTAGCATGACCTTCAGATTTGGTCTTAAAACTTCACATTGAAAGGAATTCACAAGCTATTATACTGCCCAAATTTATCTCCAAATTGTAATGCTAAATTTGCCTTCTTTTTTAACCCACCTTGGTAAAATCATCGATTAATGTTTTATAATGGATGTCAACCTTGTGAAGGCCGCATTGGTGTGAGCAATCTTAGGTTGTTGGCTTCTCTTGACAAAGATCAAGTTCCCAGATTATCTATTTAATAATGGAAGTGCTATGGGCCTTCATCTTTGCCACTTTGAATGAGTGTAATTTGGGTAAGGTTTTGATTTGTTACAACCTTGTAGGCCAAGTTCATCAACATATTTTGATGCTGCACTGGGTTGTGGTGTCTATGTCTGGATCCGATTACTGTGTGTTAACTTTTTTTGTATTCCATGCCTGGCATTTTCTTTGACATTAGATTTTGTACATTTCATTTTTAAATTGTCTGTATTGGTCGAGGACAGTAAGAAACCAGGACAACACAAGTACATTTTTGTGTGTTTGATGAACAGCTGAATGTTTTCATATAAAGTATTTTTGTTTGAGTACATAAATGTATTCATAGGGGCGTGCATTTATGTATTGGTTTATTTATTGGAAAGGGATTTAAATATTTCCTTTAAAGATTGATCCTTTAAATTTGCATGAAAATGCTATTATTATGGTTTGGCTTTGCCAACTATTTAGTATTTGTTGGTGCTGATTGCTAGTGGGGATGTCTTGATCTGTCTCTGTGTTAGTCGTTCACATGCCATCTTCACAATTACCATGGAGCAGATGCGGAAATGGGATGCAGTTTTAACAGGAGAAACAGGCTTAACAGAAGAGGGAGGAGAAGAGTTTCTATGTGCAAAGCTACACTTAGTAGATCTTGCCGGGTCGGAGCGAGCTAAGAGAACTGGTGCTGACGGTCTTCGTTTAAAAGAAGGTTTATGTTTCCTTATAAATTTCTGTGGTGCTCCTGTTGTACAATGGACTTATTACTTGATTCATCTAAATTGACTAATCAACATTTTTTCTCTTATATAGGTATTCACATCAACAAGGGATTGCTGGCACTTGGGAATGTTATCAGTGCACTCGGAGATGAAAAGAAGCGCAAAGAAGGAGCTCATGTTCCCTATCGAGACAGCAAACTGACTCGCCTCTTGCAGGTCTAATGTTGTAGCCTTTTGCATTGCAGGCTTATGTAGAATGGACAATCTTTCATAGAATTTTTGTTGTCATTAGACAATAGCCGTTGTGAGAATAAGAATGTAATGTTTACGGAAGTAAGGCTCTTTTCCATGTTATTTAACTTGGCATTGCAAACTTGTGTTTGCAGGACTCTCTAGGAGGGAATAGCAGAACTGTGATGATAGGTAAAGTTTTGAAATACCATAAATCATTTGGCATTGTCAATATATTGCACATGGAAAACTGTATGCAAGTAAAAAGGAATGTGCGATGAAAAATAGTCTCAAGTTTAACTGAATATGAGTATATTATCTGTGAAGATGGTGTATATTCTCTGATTTTGATAACCCCCAAAATAAGAAAGTACCACCTGCATAATTTCTCTTAGGTACTCGTATAATTGGCCATCTACATAAGCTAAAGGAGAAATAAGCTATGGATTTGATAACTCTTGTCATCTCGCTTTGAATGTTTCCTTTTACCCCTTATGTCATCATTTCTAGACTCTCATACAGGACAATGTAATATTTATGCTGTATCTTGGATCATGTCATTCAAATTGAACTAGAAATTGCTCTTTTATAGAGATTAGACTATATGTTTACATAAATCACGAGGTATTTAGTGATAGGGTATTGCAATTTTAGGACATGGCATTGGATTTATTGAGCATTTTTGTAAAGTTTACCAAGTTTGTACAACAATGATCCAAGCATAGGAGGGGTCCCTCAAGATTACTTTCTCATTGAGTTACTCTTGTTTACTTTTGGTCACATACAGAGTATCCTGCGCTGCATCTGTGCCATCCAAATGGCTTACCCCAGATTGGCTTGCCAATGTGTGCACACCTCACAGTAGTTTGCAGGCACTTTGTAACATCTCTCAGCATCCATGCACTCCATGCAGCCTGAGGAGGACCGGGACCCTCCATGTTAGCTTGCGCCATCTGAATATCTTACCCTGGATTGACAACATTGCAATCACCTTTCCTTGGTTAACACTCCACTTAATTGGCACACCTCGAAGTAGCACACAATGCCAAGGAATTCCCTAGCCATCAATTTCCTTGATATGGCACACCTCGAGTTGAGGCGAAGCACTAAGGACACATTGTGCATCCTGCACAATGCCGCACATGCTCTTGCATCCCATGCAGCTTGTGCAATACCGTGGCACCACTTTCCATACATAATACCTCTCTCTTGTGCACAGACCCTCACAATACACTTGCGCTTTTCCTGAACGCCTTGTAGCATGCAACATAACAATCTAGCTCTGTGCAAGAAAACTCGACATTCTGCAGCTAATGTATAGGCTACAACCTTTTGCGCTTCCGCAACACTAAGATGCAGTTCCATGCAACACCTCACCATACTTATAGCTTCTTGTGGTACCATGCCACATTGCATGGACCACACACGACTCATAGTGCCGTGCAACATCTCACAACATTTGTAGCTTCTCACAATGCCACACTCTACCACACAAAACTTGTAGTGTTGCACACTTGTCTCATAGCATTTGCAAGTTCTTATGATGCTGCACGCTACCACATGACACTCATGGCTTCTTGTGTTGTTGCGAGACCATCTCGTAGCATTCACAATTTCTCGTGATGTTGCACAACATAATGCAATTGTTTCTAGGTTCACAAAGTCTCGCAATCTAGACTTGCTTTGCAACACATCCCACACCCCACAATTTCATGCGGGACCTCAACACACAACATACACGTGTTAACCTCTCGCAATGATCACATAACATGTCGGTGGCACTCTCCATGCTTGAGCCATGTAAAAACACTCATCAACATACTTGCACATTTGGAAGCTCAACTATTTGTTAGGAAATATGGGATAAAATATACGGAACAATCCCTCACGTAATCGCAGAAAGAAAACTTATATGCAGAAAACATTACAAATCTGAAATAAAAGTGCAGAATAAAAAAAGAACACAACACAAAGAGACAATATTTAACGTGGTTCACCCAATTTGGGCTACGTCCACCAAGAATCACTTGCTCAGATTTTATTAGAAGCCACCGCTCCCTCAATACAATACCCAGATTTGTTTGGAGTTATGCTCAACAAACTCTACACACCCGAATTCACACACATCTGCAATGTTACATCAACCCTACCATATGCACAAAACCACATAAGTAGACAACTGCTTAAGTAGTTTTATAATACTGTGGGTATCAAAACCATGGGCCAAAATTGTCCCATAAACCTATGAATCAAAAATCCCGCCCATATGAGAAGAACACGTTTCTTGAAATATCGGGCACATTTTTCGAGGCCAAAAACATGAAGAGTGTACAATACTTTTAGTGTACAGTCTTCAACACTTCCACACATGAAAATAGGCTCCACAACATAACACTATTACACTGCAAAAGCCCAACCGTCACTTGGGTCCTCGTAATGAGAAAGTACCACAAGGAACTCATGTGTGCACTTAAACGAATCGATCAAATCCCTATTTCTACGAACATGTACAAGTGAAATACTATAGCTACAACATCACCATAATGGAAATGCACCACAACATCCATGGGTACACTCACTAATTACAACACTTACAATCAAATGCGACTATGCACACACATTATCAATATTAATGACTATGCGAAAGCATGCTTATGCTATATTCCTCAAAAGATTTGGTTATAACAATGATCTTTGCATGTCATGTATGATACAATAAAAGATTACAAACCAACACTACTTGTGTGTGCAAGCCATGTACTAAGCAAACCACTAGAATATAACTCCTCTTCTCCTTAGCTTCTCCAAATGTCCCACTTGCTAAGTTTGCTCAACCTTGCCCATGTCTTGATATCTCCCAAATGCGAAAGCCATGGGGGTATTTATAGCTTGCCGTGGACCCTTGTGCTTGCCATTTGGCACATAGTTGGCTGCCACCGCCCGTACACTTGCGAAGCTTCTAGAGACCGCTTGGTTGTCATGCTCTAGTAGGCTTTGGAAGCTCCCCATGTTCATATTCAACCTTCTTGATACCGCGACATCCGCAATCCTCAACCAGCTTATGACACTTATCTTTATGTGTGCTTTGTTGATTGAGATACCCGCTATGGAATATGCCTTCTTGATTGCACGTGACCCCTGTTTGCCTTAGGTTTGCTTATCTCATGCACAATTTTGTTCATTTTCCCTCTCTCACAAGTCTAAGGTTTTCAAGTCATGGACATCTTACACATGCGGATATGGTCTTAGCCTTTTGCATGAAGGTTCCTCTTAGCGTCTTTCTGCGGTCAACATTTCCCTATGCTGAAATTCGCTTTTGTCCTTAGACAAGGCAAAGATTCATCATTTGCCGTTGTCCCACCAATTTGTGTAATCAAAACTTTAGCAACCTACATGTGTAGCTCCTTTTCAAAGGCCTTCCAATGCTCGTGGTCACTCTAAACTAATGGATTCATCCTTTGCATCTCCTTGGTCATTGTCTTAATGACCTTTTTCTTTGTCTCATCAATAGATTTTTGTGATAACTCTCACCAATCCTTTTTGTGCCATGTGAATCTTTCTTGTGTAGCTTCTCTTCCACAATTGCCCTTTTCTAAAAATTGTGAAAAAGCTTCCTCAACTCTGCCCGCTTATCATCTAGATCCTTTCCATGTGCGTCCAACTTTCACCCCTGTACCCTCTTCACCCTTCATACATGCCTTGATGAACTTCTTTTTCCAAAACCCCTCACAAAATTGCTTGAGTTTACGGGCTTCTTGTAATGAGTTGATCTTTGTGGTCGATTCTGTTGTGACACTTGTAAAAGTTACCATAACACCTACCACTCTTTTCTTACACAACTCTTCCTCACTAGGTTCATCGGAGGAGTCTCCCTCATGATGTGGTCAATAGTTAGGCCAACCTTTTCTATTGGCTCTACCCCATCTATGCTTGCGGCATCCCAAACTTCGGGGCTCTTTTTCTTAATCTTATCGGTTAGCTCCATGACTTTCTTTTTCATTTGTGTGAGCTCTGCATTTGTTTCCTTCATATCCTCTGTTTTCTTCAAATCTCTTAGTGATCTTTCTCACCTTATGCCGGATTTTATACATCTAGCCTATTACTCTCTCACCATCATTTGCCCCTCTGTCTAGTTCCCTCATATCGCATATCCATATCCCCGCATCGAGTCACCACCACAGACTACCTCAAATTCCACCTCGGCTTTCATGGATCAAACTTCTCATCGGGAGGTCAAATCTTGGCTTTTCCTAGTAATGTTGTATGAACTTTAACAAACATTCGTGTCAACCGCCTACGCGCATCCCACACAACCTTCTTTCTTTTCTTGGACCGGCTATTCCTTTTTGTTTTCTTTGACACTTCTAACACCGAATTGGGATTTCCACCATGACTCCTCTTCTCTTCCTCGGTTAACTCTTTCTAGGGTTGCATGTCATCTCCTCTACGTCCCTCTTCATTTCCATAAAGCCTTTCAAATTTTCCTCTCCACGACCTTCATATTATTACTCTTAAACCTTTGCATCCATTTACGTAGTATTGTCTTTCGTCATATCCTCCTTGGAAGCTCTTTTATCTCCACTTCACCATAGATAGGTATTCGATTATTTTGGATATTTGCTCGAGGGATATTTGGTTCCTCGGATTGTTCACCCCTGCTTTGTTTGGCCTCTCCTTGCCTTGGTTCAATGTGGTAAAAAGCTCTGGAGAGTTTTGGTAACTTCATTGACCGTTCTTGCCGAAAGGGTTCAAGGCTCCCACTCCTTATGATTTGTGTGGTTCATAAGTGGAGGAAGACATTAAAAATATGCAAGTTATAATAGATGTGCGAGAAAAGAATATGGCTTAAAAAGGGTTGCAGAACAATTTTTTTGATGGGTGGATGGATAGAAAGGAGTACACTTTGATTAATTTTCTAGTGACCTCAAGTAGGCGGTTGGTGTTGTTGGAGTCAATTGATGCCTCTCACTTTGAGTGAAAATGCAAACCATTTTTGTGGTATGTTGGATGAAGTGGTCATGAAAGCGGTGTGGAGATTATAGTCCAAGTTGTGACAAATAATGCAACAATAATACTTATTGAGGAGAGGGCCCTTATATGTTTGGACCCCTTGCACAACGCATTGCATCGGTCTCCTATTTGAGGACATAGGAAAAATGACATGGGTGAAAAATGTGATTGATGAAGCAAGAAATGTCACAAAGCTCATCTACAATCACCCTTGAGTGCTAAGCTTGATGGTGACGGGCGGTTCAAAACGGAAGATCCTGCTTGTTTGCAGAGTTCAACACAACGGAAAGAAACTCAAAGGTTCTATTATCTCAATGGCCTTTATGACATCTACATGCAGTTGCTCTCTATGGAGCTTATAACACTCTCATGGAGCTTTATAGACTCCGTGTCTCTCCCTAAGAACCAAACCTATATTGGTTGTCCTTCCCAACTTGGCTATGATGGCCTACAAGTGCCTCTCATGCACATTCAACAACTTCCAGTCACTCCCTAGCCCACCGAGCTTTCACTCTCTCCAATAAACCCCGAAATGGTGAACTCGTCCTCCTTTTTGTAGATGTGCGTTCCGCTTATCTCTCGTTTGAATTTTCCTTTGAGCGGGCTGGTCCCATGTAGATACTTCCGAGATCTTCTCGTTCGATTCAAATTTGAATTTGAGCTCCTTTAATGGTTCGAGAAACTTCCATTTGGACGTTATCTTCTTGTCGAGGTTGATGTCATTGTTAGGCTCAACCGATCGTTGATCCTAGTCGGCCAACTTGTTAGACACCACCTACCACTTCTTTTGTCTTATCTACCAACTACCAACTCACATTGCGCACTCCTTCACATTTTTTTGCCATACATCTTCTCTGTTCTGCCATGCACTCTTAGCTTCAAATTTACACCTTCGCCTTTCTTCCGTGCACTACCTCTGGGCTTTGGGATTTCTTCAAAACATCCGTGTGCCTTCTCCACAATCCAAGCCATTGTGGAATCTCTTCATTCAATCTCCTATGCCTTTTGCGCACTCTTTTCCATTGCGCATAACTCCCTCGTAATCTCTGTGCACCTTCAATCACTAGGCTAGGCCAAACTTCACATTGTGCTTCCAAAATTCTGCGCGCATTTGCTGCAATTGCTGCATTATTTTTCCGTGCTTCCTTTCTTCACTTCCACGCACTCTCTAACCTTGTGCGCACCCACACTTAATCACAATTGTGCAGAATTGCTCTAGACATTGGATGTTCTGCATCAAACACTCGAGGTACTTAAAACTTGAATTCCACCTCAAGTAGACTAAGTGAGTGGTAGAACCACCCTTCAAACTATTGAGGTTGATAGTTTCAGCGCCTTTGTCCTCTAGCCTTTCTTTTGTCTCGGCGTCTCTTCCAGGTCCTTTGTAATCTCTCTGTGACTCCTTTGCGCTACCTTGCACTCTTTGGTGAGCTTCAACCCACCACATACCAACCACCTCCTCCAAATGGATCTTCTCCATTTAACCTTCGTGAGCCTTCGCTTGCTTGAACCATCCACCTTCGCCTAAGGCTTCTTTTCTCGGCCTTTTCCTTTGCGAGTTTGCGCTCACCCTTGTTTGTCCACTTCAACCAAAAGTTTTCGGGACTTTTCTTGTTCCTTTCCCTTTTCATCTCTCGGGCTCTCCTCCGCATGTCTCTTCTTCGCGCATTTTTCTCCTTTCTCTATCCTATTGTTGCCCTTCTACTTGTGACCTCTCATTGTTGTGCTTTTCTCTGTGCCATCCTCAGTGCATCTTCCCTTAGCATCATTTGCTGCATTGTCTTCTCGTGCACATGTCTCCTTCGCATGTTTATCGCTCTGCGCACTTGTGGCTTGGACCCACCATAAACCGCCTTCCTCTTCTAAGGGTTTCTTCCCTTGCTTTGCCTTTTGCTATCTCGCTTCTCTACTTTGGGCGGTTCTCCACTTTGCACGTATGTTTTCTTGCGCGCTCTCCTTTGCACATTCTCTATCTTCATGCCCATTATGCCTTTGTGGGTTTCTCCTTTCTTGCTCCTTTTGACCCTTGCTGGGCCCCAATCCATTCTCCTCCGCCACTCTTGGAACTTCTTCACTTTGCTTGTCCTGTGCACGCGTGGGGCTTTGTCTACTTGCTTGCGTAGACTCCTCTCCTTCTCTTCTTTGTGGTTATTCTGCCATCTTCTTATGTCCGGTGTGCTCCATCTTCGTCGCACTCTTCGTTTTGCCTTCTCCTCTGGCTGCGCTTTTGCTTCTTCATCTGCGCAATTTTCCTTTGTGGCTACGTACCAAATCTCCTCTCCCTCTTCTTGGGGTAGCTTCTCTTGGCCGCCTTGTAGTGACCCCTTGGTGGGTGACCGAAAAATACACTAGAAATATTTTTTTAAGCTGGAATTTCGATCACCCTCACCGCCAGAACGAAAATTGATGCCTCTCAATTTCTTAGTCCTATGCATAACATTCAACATACACATGCAAGAAGCAAATAATATAAAGCATGAATTAATCGAGTTATCATTTTGTTATTATATCATGCATTCTTACTTCTTAATAAAAAGACATAATTAACTGTACGAAACCCAAAGTATAAGTACCTATGTGTTTTCACATATTAATTGTTCACCCAATTAACTAAGGCATTGCAAATTAATTCCTTAAGCATGTGAACCACTTAATCATTCTTTCTTTCATTATAACAAGAACAATACAAGATTATAAAAGTGATGTTAATTCCTTATTCAAGTGTTCAATTGTATCTTATTATCCCTTCATAATTTATGACTTCATTAATTGATTAGTATATTGTCCATAAACATGTGCGACTCATTTTATTCCTTTTAAACATAATGATAGTAATAAACCAAATGTGGTTTGCATCATATTTATTTATTGAGTTACCCAATAAGAAATAATCTTAACTCACAAGTTCGCATTTGTCCATTAATAATCAAGTGATACAATATTACAAAATTTGCAAAGTAATATAATACACAAATCCATTGTACATAATAGCTTTCCATAGTTTTCAGTAAGGTATGCAAAGGTTACATTTTGCTTGCCTCGATAAACACGAGTCTTAATTTTCACAATGAAAGAGTTGTATTTTGAAGTATTCAATATACAATATTTTACGAGTGTACAAAGGTATTACATCCAATTGTTTGCAATTCAATATACACACACACACACACACACACACACACACACACACACATATATATATACAATAGCACATCTACCATCACGACACCATGTCGCCGCTGCTTGAGAGATCCATCGTCAAGTGCATGCTGTGCCATGGGAGAAAGAATCATCGGAGTGCTTTTCCTCCAACCACGAGCCTTACGGTTCCCCGCACACCTCTCAAACCAGAGAGTGGCCCTTCCCTTCATTAGAAGGAAGATGCAAGAAATCGATGCGGTAAGAGAGAATACCATGTGTAAATTCAGTCACAAAAATGGTAAACAAATGAACATGATAGGAGTAAATATCTCCTAGAATAATAATAAGTAATGATAATGCTTTTGGCCAAAAGACTTAGGATAACAGAAGGTACCCCCTTATTGAAATCTGACAACGAACTAGGGCATGTTAAGTCCTACTCGACTCCACATGAGGGAAGACTTTGAGTCTATCCGCAGTCCACCCCTACCCCTAGCACTTGTCATATGTGATCCATTGCATTAGGTTATCCACCCATCTATATAGGTCACTCCCTAGTTCATATACACATCTCTCAAGTTACCCTCTTTTCCCATAAGCAATTTACAACATGACATCTCTATCTCCATAATAACAATAAAGTGGGCAAACTAGAAATAGAACACAAATAACATTTAACCTTATCTAAGTGTCCCATACCATCCGTTCATGCTAGTGCCATAAGGATTCTAATTCCTAGTTATAAACCCCAAATGGCACAATCAAACCATGAATAGGACACAAACAATCCTAACCTTCTTGTGCATCCCATACCGCCCAAGGAGGTCATTATTGCAAGAATCCTAAACTAGGTTTGCAATCACATACAAGGGACTATATAATGTCCGTAATAGTTTTCATGTACATGTATTTTAGTTTTATGTGCTTTCTGGTTTAACATGTCTTTACGTAGTGTTTGTAATGATAACAAACAATATAACCACATGTAATTGATAAGCATAAAGGCATAATATTTCATAATCTATATAGATACATAAATCAGATCTTAAGTTGGTTGGAAGGGATAAATTTAGTTCATATATTTGACTCATAACCTATAATAAAGGTTCTGCTAATGAACTGTTTATATTAAGTGGACACATCTATAACCTTTTGATCTTACTTCTAATCTGGTTTATAGGTCTGATTCAGTTGACAAGTTATTCTATATTATGACAATAGTTTTCAATTCATAACTCATCAGATTAGATGAAGTTTATGGTCTTTCCCACCTTCTTACTATCAAACTCGTGTAACAGCTACTGTTTTTCACCAAGTTGTAATCTTTCAAGGCCAATGTTTCAATGATTTGAAACCATCATAACTATTGTTATTCCCTTATATGTTCAGCTACAATTTATCTCCCATGGTTTCACTGTTGTTATTCATAGGGTTTAGCCATCTCTTAATGGTGATCTGCATAATGATTCTTCACATAATGACATGGTTAAGCAATATAGTAAGTTACAGTCCTGTCTTTCTGTCCTAACAGACCTAAACAATCTCCTGAATAACTAATCCTATTTAATGGTTACAAACTAATCTTCTCCTTGTTTTCTTAAAGTTTCACATATGTCTAGATGTTTAATATTTTTAGAAGAATAACAACTGGTTCACGGGAAGGAGATTGATCCTAAGATTTCTCTCTATTTTCACTGTCATTCGGTCTTGTTAGTGATCACTCAGATTAATCCAAACCTTAAAAGTTATTGTCAAGAAGAGGATGAAATTATCTCAGAACTGGTTTCCTCTAGTACCTTGCTCTAAATCACTTCGTTGGGCTGGTTACGTGATGTTTTAAAGTGACTCGATCAAAAACGTATCACAGGTAGAGTCTCAGTGATCTAACAAAGTTTTATATAGAGTTTAAATTTCTCAAAGACAAGACTGACGGCGTGGTCCAGGGTTATTTGGCTTGTACCCAATCAGATTGATCATTATACCTGTATTCCTAGTTAAATCAGACAGTGAACAAAGTTTAGCTACTGTGTTGTTCTACCCAAGTGGTTTATCAATAAAATTGAGGAGATCTGAACACTACATGATCCAATGCAGCTAAGAGTTTATATAATAAACTAATTCTCATTCACAACAGTCTATAGAAGCAAAAAAAAGGATAAAATAGAACCTGGTAGTGATGCTAGCTTGAGCTCTGTTCTTTGGCATGAGGAGACTCTTGAAACTGTTCCTTTCGCACTTCCTTCACTTCTACCTTGTCTATCTTCTGACTCTAAAATTAGTGGAGCGTTTCTCTCAGTCATTTAAATAAGATTGAATGACTAGTTAAATGCTTAGCGTTGGCGCATACTCAAACGGATGAGTTGTTGGTTTGCAATGTGTTTTCACTGTTGGGTGCCACGTGGGCTTGATTCGGGTCACAAGGAGAGGACATGTGGTCAAATTCCGTGTGTCTTGGTTTCACGAGATCTCGGTTCACAAGGTCACATTCACGGGATCTCAGTCTTCCTAAGGAAATGACGGCCCGTGGTTGGTCCACATGTACCAATCACAAGTTCACAAGGTTGCAAAGTCGCAGGGTTCGTATGGTTACAGTCCTTGGGTCTGCAGAATTTCCGAGTGGCTTTGTCCAATGACGTGCTTCCGGATTCTTAGGGTCAAAAGTTCCGAGAGCGGTAGGCCAACCAATGTCGTGTCTCCGGTTCTCGGGGTCATGCTAAGTGAAAGCAAAGTGAAAGCAAAATGAAACTAGATCTTGCGAAATTCGATGAATCTGATTCTATTGGGTAAGAGTGATCTTGGTGACAATTAGCTCGAACAGAGCTCAATTGGTTTACATGGTGACAACTTGGCGAGTTGACTAGGTTTGTAAATTGTGGAACTAACTCGAGCTCGGATAACTTGGTGAGATCAACTCGGTTAGAAGACAAAGCAGTTTGGTTAGAATAATTTGGCGAGCTCGATTGATACAATAATGCTAGTTAAGTTCAAACTTGACAAATAGCTTGGTTCACAAGGAGACTATGATCATGAGTTTAAATAAATATCGTTAGGGATTAAACCCCAACCCCTTTTAAATGCAACTAAGCTTAATAGCTTTTGTTAATTCAAAAGCCTTCTTATTATTTTCTTTTGCTTTTCTTTCTTCCTTTTAATAAAAACAAGGTTATAATACGACAACGTATATAGTGAAATCACATCATGAGCGAGACATTGTCTCACAACAACAATGTGCCACTCGACTATCTCAAAAAGAGGTTTCGTGCTTCTCACCGCAATGGGAGTGCACAACATAGCTGTTGCAAAGTGACTAAAATAAATTTGTCGCATAAAGTGATACTTGCATATACATATAAAACAAGGTTAAATCACAACAAAGGGTTCTATAACCTCAACTTACGGTTTGACACCGTTTCTCATGTACTAAACACACATGGAAAATTCTCTCTTATCCAAACCCATCTTTAACATCTTTTGGTCTCTCCTTGATGATACCCTTTTTCAAGTTGTAGAACCCCTACACACAAGTAGACAAGAATACCCAAGTGCATTATCCATTCCAATATAAATCAAATCAACTAAATGAACTATAATCAACATATATATATTGTAATCCCAAACTTTAATTTGAATCAAATCATCATTTACTTTGCTAATCAAATTAATGACCATAACTATTTAAAATCCCAAAACATGTCATACATGATAATTGAATCACATTAAAGCAGTATATCAAATCAAAGCAGTATATCATATGCTATATGATTATGGCACAACCACCACTTCATCTAAATGTCTCAAAAATGATAATGTGCAACAATGGGATGTGACATGCACTCTATCTTCTCTTCTTCCTTTGCACATGGTTCATTGCCCAATTTTTTTCAGCTTCTTCCTCACGCTGCTCCTTTCCTCCTGTTGCCGATGGGGCAACCTTTGCTTCTCCTCGCAGTGTCTCATCACTGTTTGTTGTGCCCTCCAATGTCTGTACATTCCTCTTCTTGTGTGCCTTGTTCCTTGTACACCACTTGTAGTCTCCTCCTTGGTTGCCTTCAGGGAAACTTCTTTACTCTTCTTCGCTTCTGCTGGCATGGTACTCCCATTGCCGCACACATCTTATTCTTTGCACTCCATAACTCCTCTGCTTGGAGTCTTTTAACTCGCGTAAATTCTTGCACTTTCTTTCCATTGGAGTCTTCTCCTTCATGCACTCGTTGTGCACCCCTCTTTCCTTCCTCTGGGACATCTCTGCTCGCACAATCCATTGCGTTCTTTGGTCTTTCTGCAGAGACTCCTCCCGTATGCTCTTCTTTCTCCAAGCTGTGCAATTTCTGGTCCACTCCTTGGACTCCGCACACTTCTTGCCATTGCTTCTCGATGGCCTCCAGGTTGTGAGTTCAGTCACCTTCTATGTGCTCATAGCCTCCCACGACCATTTCTTTCTTCTTCTATCCCTTTCTTTGGGACATTCATCTCCGTGAGTAGTTCTTCACTTTGCTATGCACTCTCTTCTCTCTTCTCTTCCGCTCCTGTTTGCGGTCTCGCACAATCTTCTCGTGTGCTCATGGTCTCGCAATGATCATCTTCTCCTTCCCGACAACCACCTCTTTTGGCGCGATACCCTTGCACACTTTGCGCCGTGCACTCACGGTGACTTCTCTCTTCACCCTTTGCTCAATTCGTAATTTCTCGTCACACGCTATCTTTTGTGCATCTCTTGCGGTACTCCCGTGCATACTTTCTCTTCGCTCTTGCACTCGCTTTACTCAATCTCTCGCCGTGCTTTCATGCACACCCTTTCTCCTCCTTGACGCTCTATTTATGCTTTCTTCATGCAATCTTTTTGCATTGTCAACTCTTTGTTGAGTCCTTTGCCTCCTTTTGGGCATTTTGAGCCACAAGACCCCTTCTTCTTTGGTGGTCTTCCTTCATGCTCTCCAGTCTGTTCCTTACACCATTTAGCTCCTCTAACATCTTCTTCAATATTTTCGTGATTGCTGTATTTGACACGTCCCTCCTTGGCGACATCTTTCTTTCATGTGCAAGATCTCTATCTCCTTTGGTTGCTTTATACTTTGGGCTCTCTCTTGTGTTCTTTACCCACCTTTTTCTTCACAAAGGAGAACACAACACTTGCTAGCTTCCTCACATTCAACATTCTCTCGCTTCTTCTCCCGTCTCCAACTTGCAAGAAAGTAGGTGCTCGATGCCACTTGGTGGCGAGTGGATTAGACATGAAAGATCTTGCACGTTTGCAGATTTCAACACAACGGAAATAAACTCATAGGTTTCTATTATCTAAGTGGCCTTTACAACATGTACATGCAATTGCTCTCTATGGAACTTACAACACTCTCATGGAGCTTTACAGGACTTTGATGTCTCGCCTAAGGACCTAACCTAGATTGGTTATCCTTCCCAACTTGGCTCTAATGGCCTACTGATGACTTAGCCGCTCCCGGATGGCTTCCTGTGCCTCTCTCGCATATTCAACAGCCTTCCTGTCACTCTTTGACCCACCAAGCTCTTGCTCTCTCCAACTAACTCCAAAATGGTGAACTTGTACTCCTCTTGTACTTGTGCGGTTCCGCATCTCTCTCCTCGTTTGAATTTTCTTTTGGGCGGTCCGATCCCTTCTAGATGCTTCCATGAATTTGAGCTCCTTTAATACTTAGAGCTACCTCCATCTAGATGTTATTTACTTGTGCCATGTTGATTTGGTTGTTGGGCTCAATTGACCATTGATCCTAATCACCTCCTTGTCGGACACCTCTTGCCACCTTTTTGTCTTATCTACCAACTATCAACTCATTGCACTCCTTACTCGCATTTCTTTGCCACACCCATTCTCTCGTTCTCGCCACACACTCTTAGCTTCAAAGTGACATGTTTCCCTTCTTCCACGCACCGCCTCTAGGCTTCGGGCCTTCTTCAAAACATTTGTGCATCTTCTTCGCAATCCAAGTCATTGCGTAATCCCTTCATTCAGCCTTTTCCATGCCTTCAGTGCACTCTTTGCCATTGCATTAAAACTCGCTCGTAATATCCTCGCACTTTCACTACTAAGCTAGGTCAAACTTCATTGTGCTCTCAAAATTCCAACGCACACTTCCGCGAAACCCCACTTCATTTTGCTATGCTTCCTTTCTTCATTTCCACTTCATTGTGTAGGATTGCTCTAGACTTTGGATGCTCTTGCATCACTTGATGAAAGAGCACAAGGATGAAAAGGAGCTTGTACAAGCGGGAGTGACATGATTTTCCACAACCTTCATCACATTGCAGCTTCACTAACATATCTTAAGCAGATGTTTGTGAGCACACAGTGTTTGGAGTCTTCCTATGTTAAAGGCCGAAGGGGAATGGTCATGAAGACAATTTTTGATGATGTGATGCGAAGAACATATATGAAATCATTAAGGTAATTAAATTTGATTTTTTCTAATTTATTCTTTATTTTTTAAATTTTTATTTGATTTAAATTTTTCTCAATTTTAATTTTCAAATTGCAATTTGTTTTAGGTATCGAGCCTTTGACTAGAGTTCTATGCTTGGTGGATGGGGAAAACAACCCAATGGGTTACTTGTATAAGGCCATGGATGTGGCCAAGAAGGCCATAACAAATTAGTATGGGATAAATAAAAGAAAGTATGAACCCATTTGGTGCATAATTGTTTGGAGATGGAACAAGCCACTCCACAAACATATACATGCAACAACTTACTGTTTGAACCCCAAATTTTTATTCTCCAATTCATTTAAGGCCGATGAGGATGTTATGGATGATCTCAACACGTGTATAGAGGATGAACCCTAACAAAGATATTAGAAATGCAATTTTTTCTGGGCTACATATTTCCAAGAGTGTAGAGAGGAGGCTCTTTTCTTTGGCTCTATGCGTTCAAAGGACAAACACCCAACAACCAAGTAAAACAAATTAATTCCTTTGACTTTTAGTCTCATTAATCGAATTTATTCAAGTTGAGTTGACTTACAAAGTTATAAATATCTTTTTAATGATTTGTGGTGGGAAAATTATGTTGTAAAAACACCAAACCTTCGAGGCTAGCCATCCACATTTAGTGCTAGCCATGGAACTTTTGGGTGTGAACGTAATTGGAGCATGTTTGAAGTTGTTCACACAAACAAGTGCAATAGGTTGACAACTAAACACCTTAATGACCTTATTTTTGTGTGATACAATCTTCGTCTTCGTGTGAGACAAGTGGAGGGGCAAGAGAGTCATCAAGCAATTGACTTGGATGATATCGATCCATATGTCTCAGAGATCTCTTTATTCACCCTATTCATAAATTTGGAGATCTCTTTACCCCTGGGAACTATAACACCAATATGGGTGGGCATGCATTTGCCAAAATTCATGCCATGGTATTGAATATGCAAGTGTCAAAATACTTGGAAAGGAATAATCTTAGACCTAGAGAACAAGTTGGCTTTAGGAAGGACAATCGGACTGTTGACCACATCTTTACACTTCGAGCTATTATTGAGGAAGCTTGTCACAGGTCTTCTAAAGTCTTTTGTTGTTTTGTTGATTTTAGAAAGGCCTTTGACTTAGTTCTAAGACACTTGCTTTTCTAGAAGTTTGAGACATTGCATCCTGGATTCTTTGATTACCGCTGCATGGAGGCTTTATGAGACAATTATTGGAGAGTTTTGTGCTTCTCACAATTTCTCTAACTTTGTGAAGAGCACCATTGGGATCAAGCAAAGATGTCCTCTCTCTCCAACCCTGTTCAACATTTACATTGACGAGTTAGAGGAGTTTCTTTGGTAGCATACCCATTTAGATGATGGTTGTATTTTGCATGAGGTGGTTATAGCTATCCTTTTTGCTGATGATGTTGTCCTCCTTTCACATTTTGTCAAGGGCCTACAACAACTGGATGCCCTTAATCATTTTTGTGATCTTAGACAACTTGTGGTCAACCTTAGCAAAAATAAGGTCATGATTTTTAATATTTCCAAGTGCTCTCTCTCAAAATACCAGTTTCTCTACTAAGGGGAACCTTTTGAGATTACATTGGCATACACCTACTTAGGGGTCCAATTTTCTGGTCCATCTTTTAGCATGAAGCCCACCTCTGACTCATGCCTTTGCAAGGGATATGCCTCTTTTTGTCTTAAAGTGCCAATGTTTCCAAAACCACTTCAATGACATCCCTTCCAAGTTATGCCTTTTTGTTACAATCATTGAGCCTACAATTTTATATGGTTATGTGGTTTGGGTACCTAGTTTGGGAGCCATTGACTAGTCCTATATTGAGAGGGTCTAGACATTCACGCAACAATGCATGATTAATTGCAAATAGACAGATCATTAGTGCATTGTCCAAGCTGAATTTTCCTCCCAACGGCAACACCTTGAGACTCTCTTCAGGCTTACTTTCTACATCCTCATACTCAAATCCTTAGGGACCTTAGCTACTGGTCGTGAGAGGTATCGATACTTTGCTTGCTCTTCAGAGAGGATTTCTTCACTTGCCCCACCATACATTGACATTGTTGTTACTTCCGTGCTAGGTTGCCTCTTTATTTTGGCATCTCCATTGATACGCCACCCCTATCATGTACTTAGATGCCCCCTTGGGTCAGCTTCCCACAAAGGATGTCATCACAAGAGATGCTAGAGAGGACATCTACAAACAATATATCCAAACCACTTGGATCTCCCCCGTTGAGCTCTCTCAACCCCAAGCTTGCTTTTTACTCCTAGCATTTCTTATAGGTGGTGGATGATAATATATGTAGCCCTCACTACCTCTAACATCACTAGTCCACCGGTTTGAGATTTCCCTTGGCAAAATGAGAATGTTCTCTCACCAGCTATAAGTTGAAATTGATCAACACATTCTTCGATAGGATTGAATATGCTATCTTTGCACCCTCCGTAAGGTGGAGACTAAGGAACATTTCATTTTCAAATGTCCCATTTATTATGAGATCCAAGAAAGATACCACTACTTTACTGTGGATTCAATCAACAATGTATCTACTTTTTTCGATATCAAGACCAACAATACCTAACTCTATCTATGCGAGGTCATCTCTCCTTGGCTCAAATCCCTAATGGAAGGGTCTAGAGGTTCTACGGCTCCCTTATTGATCACCTCTTCTTTCCATCCCACCCAAGACACAACAAACACCAAGTTCCCTTAAGACTTCGATACTTACATATCAAAGTTGATAGATAGGTCAAGCAATGCTTCTCTCAATGCACCATTGCTAGTCATAGTATTTAGACCCCCTAGCATGCTCCCCCTTGGTCTTGTGGCTCTACTCTCTCCCGTCGCCGTGTGGCTCGACCTTCTCGGCGACATGGGTCTACTTCTTATTAGTGCCCTCTAGACCACATGAAGAGATTCATGTTACTAGTTTCTTTTCTAATACAAGAGCTATGTCGGCCTTGGATGTTAGGAGTGATTCTAAAGGAAGTTCCTTGCTTTCGCCTAGGGTCTCCCACCCTAGCCCCTTTGACCGAGGATACCCCATGCCCAATATTTTTAGATCTTCCACAAATGATGGTGGCCTAGTTGACTCCTCCACTTCACGTATAGACAGAGAGATAGTTGATGAGATATCCTTCCAATCTTCATTGGCACATGCTTTAGGGGCTCTTGTTCACACTTCATTGCTATTTGTATCGATTTCATTACCAGGTCATAAGTCACCACATTCGAATTCGTGAAGTATAAAATTCGTAAGAAATTCGTTATTAGAAAAATTCAAGATAAAATTCATGATTAAATTCGACCAAGACAAATAAACATGTTTTAAATTTTTTTGGAAAGAAACGCACATGTTACATCCCTAAACAATTATAAAATGATATAATTATAAATGCCACTCGTGATTAATTATAAAATGATATAATTAATTTTTTAAAACTAAACATTATAAATTATAAATGCCACTCGTGATTAATTATAAAATGATATAATTAATTTTTTAAAACTAAACATTATAAATTATAAATTCATATTGTATTACTGTAATATCTGGGATTTATGTATTGCTATAAATTTTAAACTAAACAAGGTCTCAAGTCCCGACTAGTCTGTGTTATAAGTAGAACGCAGGCTCGATAATAAAAATTGGCCTCACACTCATAGATGTTGGAACTTGGGACACGTCACACACATAATGTCACGTGCCTTTCCTACACATACACAGGATTGACTGAAGCAGGAAAGCAGTTGTTGGGAGATGCATAATCCGGTGTCATGTTTTGGCTGGCTGCTGTGTCTCATCGCTGCACGGAATCATGGAGCTTTGGGGCACACACTGCAACGTAAAACTGAAACAGGAAACTGAATTTGTGAGCAGAAAAAGGCAAAATCACGAGTGAAAAGTCACATTCGCGAATCGCGAGTAACACAGTGAACTGGAAAACAGCGCTTAAATACTGACGGGATGACCTCCAAAAAAACCCTAAAACGAAAGTAAATAAATTTTAACTACGAATTTTTTACTATATTTGCCGTTGACATTTATGATTTTGGACTGTACGAATTTATACGCGAATTAGGGCGATTTTTTTTATTCCATTAGAAATTCGGCGAATTTTGAATTTTCAGGTAGAAATTCACCGAATGCGGTGACTAAGATTACCACCTATGTTCATGGTACAATGCTTTACTTATGTACTTTTTGTTATTTTGCTTCAAGGATTCTCTCTTCTTAGATCTTTCTATTTCTTTCTTTTTCTCTTGGGATCTTCTATTGGCTCATAGTCAAAATACTTCTCCATCTCAGTGATCCAATCAATGACCGCCTCAGGACATATACTTCTTGAGTAACTAGGGGTGTCCAACTGTGACTTGCCTCCTATCTTGGCAATAGCCTTAAAGAACCTATCTTCACATTCATCTACCAACTCTTCAAGCGGAACCTCAGGGTTCATCTTCATCGTCACTTGAATCTGAGACAACTCTTTTCTAAGTAGTATCTATAGCATTCAACCTTGCCTGGATACGTCTCATCATATCTTCCAAGTTTACCACTCGTGGTGGTCTTCCTCTTCCAAGGGGAACTCCTATGTGCCATGTCTTCCTCTCACAACTCTCTGCAATTGCAGGACTCTTCTCACACTTGCGAAAAACTCACTAGAGTCTTACAAGACTCAACCAAGCAAGGGAAACCTTCCTCTAATACCAAATGATGGAGACAAGAATGAGGGGGCCAAGTTGATGGCTGCCTTACTCCCCAGCCTAGGCACTCAAAGCTACAATAATACACTCCCAAGCACACCCACCTAGTTGAATCTCCAAATCTCAAACTTTTATTGTAACAAATTCTTGGTTATAGAGAATGTCGCACACAAACACTACCACTCATTTTATTGAATTCAAACACACATGAAGATGATTACAACATTCCTTTGGTGGAATCTACACTAGCATTTCACTACTGGACTTGAAGAAAGACTTCCCTTTGCAAGCTATCTCTAGTTCCTTGTTCTGTTATCCTAAACTATTTCTGCCGTTTTTCCTTTCTTCCAACTTTGTCCCAACTCTTCTTTCTGATCTGAAATTTCTTCTGATCCATGGTAGATCCCTCTGAAAATTCTGACAATCTCAATGGCTTTGGGCCTTCCCAAGATACTTGGAAATATGCTCAAAATTTGACAATTTGAGTTCTTGGATGTTATCTGCAGGTGCATTAGCCACAGGCAAAACCACCACTTTGCATAGGTCTGGTGGGTATGTAACTTCCGGTTAACAAATACCAACGGTTGCCCAACCACCACCTGCATAAACCGACAGTTCCTTTGTTTTCCTTAAAAAAGGTCCTCATGACCATTGAAAATGACTGACACCACTCCTACAGGCCTTTGCTCAAGCAATGGATTTCTAGGGGCTGAAATTGGTCATGTTTGATCACCTCCAACACATGTGATAAAGCTGCAAGATGCAAATTACCACCACAACACGCACACAAATGCACTCTATTTGTGGGCGATGCTAGATTGCTAGTGGACCCAGATGCTCTTGCATCAATAAAGGACTGACTATTTGCTGAAACTACCCCGGAGTGGATGGACCTTGAGAGTTGGGGAAAGGGCACCTCCTCACAAAAGCGTATCTACAAGCTCAAAGTGTTCAACATCAGAAATGCTCTGGATAATAACACATTGTGTTGCACATCTGATCATACACTGGTGTCTGCATACCCCACTTTGTTTCAAGAGGCATTGTGTACTAACACCTCTACAGTTCTGTGTCATTATTAGATCAGGTTTGGTGCAGAAAATGTTGTGGGCTCCTGCAAGAAGTTTCATAGTTCTTCACAGAGCCAGAGCACATGGAATTTCTTAACTTTCTTCCTGTATCACAAAGTTTTAGTAGTGGACACTAGACTCCTTCTGCGCAAGTCTGGACAACATTGATATCACCCCAGGATCAACAATGGTATAACACTCATGCTTTTTTGATTGGTTGACCTCAGAATCTCCTCATCTATAGAATTGGTATCAGGCTGAGTTATTCTGATCGTCCACCCCAAAATGAGCGCCACTACAGCACTAGTATCAAACATGTGTGCAAGTCTTCGGTTAGGCTACACTCTTGCGCAAAGTTTACCACATTCCTATGCATGCAACATCAATCTCACATGGATACAAATCATCTGCAATCCACTTTTGCATATAAGAGCCTTTGCACCCCTCTTCTCAATGTTAGAGAACAAGGCTAGACTGTTTCGCACGGGTATGGGTATGGTATGCTGAAACGGCAATTTTTAAAACCTTGGGTACAGTACCCTGTGGGTACATACATACATACATACATACATACATACATACATACATACATATCTATATATATATACACCATGCGTTTCCGGGCAGTCTAGGTACAAGGATATCACATATATCCCTTGGCATTCACATGAATCCGTAGTGGGTTCTACACCACATTATTAGGATCAGTGATACACTTGCAGCATCGGTTCAACACCACCACCTTGGAATCTAAAAATAACAACAATGGGGTCCACTGCTCTTTAAGGGGTGACGAATGATCTGAGCATAGGAAGGGTCCCTCAGGACTCTTTTCTCATTGTGTTACTCTAACGTAGGACCTCTCATTAGAATACTGGGATGCTCCATTTTATTTTCATTGTCGTCTTGTTGGGGTTTAGATCCACATAGAGCTCAAATAAACTTTTCTATATCTATCATCCTATACATATATATATGAAAATAGAGAGACATTGTTCATTGTTATCTTGCTGCTGTTTAGATCCACATAAAGCTTCGATAAACTTTGCCATATCTATCTTCTTGTACATATATATGAAAAAGAGAGGCATTGTTTCCTGGTACCCTTTGTAATGCTGACAGAATTCATAGTCCTATAACACCTCCTTTTCCGTGAAGGTCGGAAATATGAAACACTTTTCAGTTAAACAAGAAGGATGGTGTCAATGTCATACACTTCCCTATGCCAGTGCAGCTATGGTTTTATGTATACTGTGCATTCAGAAACAAAATATAAACATTTATAATACTTATGAATAAAAATGCATTTAATTCAATTATAAATCTGCTGTTTTTCAAATTATGAAGCATGAGAAATTATAATCTTGTATTCTTCTCAGGTTTTTGGAATCATAGTCTCCAGTAGAGATCCGATTTTGACTATAATCATCACATAACAATAACAGATTTTTAAAAATTGCCCAAAATTGATGTCTTTTTGAGAAGATCCTTTAAGAGGTAGGTTACTTCACTTACAGATACAAAATTTGTCCCAAATATAAGCAGAATTATGGCTGTTACAGATCTGAATATATTTCTGAAAATTACAACATGAAGAGTCCTTAAATACCTCAGAAATGATGGTCACCTGAGTAGACGCTTCGACTAGGGGTTCTCTACCTGAAAACCAAAAATGGTGGTAGACTGATGCTCTTAGTCTTGAACAAAGAAAAAATTATGAAAATCGTTATTATGATTGGTTGCAACATTTATACGTGGTTGAAGAAAGAATAATTTATCAAACTTTTTCAGTTGGTTAATAAGAGACTAATATTCAGTTCTTGGTCCTTTTTAAGTATTTTGCAAAGTGGAAGCCTTGAGTTTATAGTTATAACTTATAGTTCTTATAGTTTATAAGAGTTAGGTGGTTATACCTTGTCTAAGTCAGCCTATTAAACTTTAATGAAGGCCATTCTTAGTTTTTCTAAAGTCATCCCTATTCCTAGGTTTTCAGGTATCTCCTTATTACTACTATTCTCTTTCCATTGTTTGACGAATATAATGTCACATAATGCTGGAATGCTCTACAAGATGTAATTTCCAATGATTTAGCTTGTTTCATCATTCTATCTTGAATTCTACCTTTTCCATAGGTTTTCCATGAATTTTCTTGTGAAGCGAGTGGCTTATCGACATTTTTCCTAAACCTGAGCTTTTATTATACTGAGGAAAATTCTCGTGCAGTGATGTGTAGTTCATCTTACTGTGTCCATGCTCTTGGAGTGTATGGGGTCTTAACTAGAAGCATTTTTGGCTCCATGACTACCCTATCAAGAAGCTACCTATCAACTCACATGCTCTCTTTCAAAAGCAGTGTAGTGGATATGTTGATCCCGATTCCAAGAGAAATGCATAGTAAATGAGCATTTCCCTATGTTATAGGTACGGAAGCTATCTTTTTAAAGAACACGAGTGATGAGGACTCATAGTTGAGTGATTGTAAATAAAATACTGGAAATATAAAAAGGTTTAGATAGCTTTTTCTTTATCCTCATTATATTTTCCTATCTTGGGTGGATTGTATTTTGCCAATAGTGCATGGAACTTGTGTCATTTTTGCTACTTTCTTATCTTTCAAATCATGGTTACCAACATACTACATGCGGGCTCAGCGGATCAATGTCCCAAGCAGACTTGTGTTTGGTAAAAATGCAGCTACCTCAAATGAGGCATTTGACCTACAAATGATGGATTTTTTTCTGTTGATTAATCATTAGGTAGTCGAGTTATTCCATTTCGCCTCGTTTTTGGTCACTCGTCACTCGGGATTTTTATGACTATCTCAGGGATTCTCAGAACTATGTTCTAAATAGTTATCTTTTTACATTCTATATTGACTTATGTAATAGAATGGAAACTTGTACAGATAGGAAGATCTCTTATATCACTCTAATGCATGTTCTTATTTCTCATCTTCGATTTGCTCATTGTACTTTCTCTTTTGTTTTAGCCATGGGAATACCTAAATACATTTAGAAATTGTATAAATCTACCTTCTAACAGTAATAGAAGCCTAGAGTAAAGAAATATCATAAAGTTCAAACACATATTTGATCACAGGTTAGAAAATGTCTAAAATGCATTAAGGAAACAGTTCATGTTTATAATCTCATTGATTTTCTTAATTTTGGTTGGAAAGAAAATTATAATATTAATTTTCCCAAAATATTCAGATCATAATTTTCTATCATTTGTATTCATCATCCTTCGCACATTGCTGTTATGCTCAACTTTATTCCTAGACATTTTTATACATCCCTTAAGTTTTTGTTAAAGCATTTTGAGGAACTTCTGAATACGAGTACCTTATAAGGTTTTCTTGTTAATGAACGCTGACCAGTGATATTGTATTCAGCTTGTGTTAGTCCAGCAGATATAAATGCAGAGGAAACTCTCAATACTCTTAAGTATGCCAATCGGGCTCGTAATATTCAGAATAAGCCAATTGTAAGTGACACATAATATTTAATGTTCAATTATGCACTATAATATACTGGCATTATGTTATAAGTTAAAATGTCTGTTGTACTCTAAATCTATAGATTGTATGCATTAGTAGCAAGCTTTATGTGCAGGTAAATCGCGATCCAATGGCCAATGAAATGCAACGAATGCGTCAGCAACTTGAATATTTGCAATCTGAACTACTTTGTGCTCGCTGCTGGTGGAGGTGTTTCATCTAATGAAGTGCAAGTAATTCTAAACATGAATGCATTGTATAGAACATATGAATTTCTTGACTTGTACTTTGTCATATAGGAGATATAGTGAATAAATGGCAATCCAATATATATAATATCGGTATTTGACTCTGGCATGCTTAGGTATTAAAGCAAAAGATATCATGGCTTGAAGCTAGCAGTGGAGAGCTGTACCGGGAACTTCAGGAGTGTCGTAATAAGTATCTGATTCTAGCACAGCATGCAATGGAAGCTGAGGTTACTTTTCTTTCGATTTCTCAATTCTTCCAAGTTCATTAGATTAGACTATAATGCTCAAGTAATCCCATGCCCATGTCTTTAGATAGTTTTCTACACCGAGGATTCTGAGCCAGTCATTTTAGTGGCAGGAACCTTGAAATAAAGTGATGTGCACATGGTTCAGTGGATGGATTAATTAAATGATTACACAAAAAATTTCACCATTCTGCTGGACCTTCAGTTATTAATTGAGAACAAATGTATGGATTACATGTATATGCTGAAAAGCAGAAGTCTATATTATGGAAAATTCTATTTTTAAATATTTGCAGTTAATTTTTTGTTTTGTTGCTGTCCTCGTGCCACTTTTCTTTTATAGCTGGATTAATCTTTCATAAGAGTCCAGTTGCATACTTTATATAGTTTGTTAGCTAAGGCATTTAATCAACACATATATCTGGAAAGCAATTCTTTAAGGGTACATTTTGGAAGTTACTCTATGCAAATAGTTTTACCGAATCTTTATATGGATGGTTTGATGCCTGTTTTAGGTTGCAATGAGAATCTTATTATTTTTTTCTGTTTATATAATTGCCTTTCTCAGGTTGAAAGAAACAAATTAAGTCTAAAACTTGAGTTATTACACAGTGGAAAATCTTGGAAAGAAGTTGATGATATCAACGAAGTCCAGGTTTGTTTAGCACTTACTGTTACCTGATGTTTCTCCATGGGTGGGGCATGTTTTGATTGAAGTTTGAAGCCTGTTCATTATGGTATTGCCTAGTTCCGTGTATTTATAATAATAATATATGCAATGGCTCCCATAACTTGAGCGGAATTTGAAGTGTTGCTGACTCCCTGCTTGCAGGTCATGGATTTGTCTAAAAGTTGCTTTTCAAAGATACATGATTTGGAAATTGAAATCCAGAATTTCCGGTCAATTGATTCTCTCACAGTTGACTCTGCCTCTTTTGTTGGATTAGAGAGTAATGGCTTGGTGTCATCTGATAAACATTACACAGATGGTCCACAGCCTATGGAAATAGGGAGGACGATTTTAGGTCCTGGTAAGTATGATATTAAATCAGTTTCAGGATATCACAAATGAACTTCATTTAAAGGATATATATATATATATATATATATATATATTATATTTGGTTAATCAAGATTAATTATGGTATTTGGCAATGTGCCTCGGCTTGTGTGAAATATGCAAAGGATCTATATAGATCCTCCTGAGCATAACTATAGAGAGTCCCGTCGGCCTATATAGATAGGGGCCCCTCATTCAGATATAGGGGCGGGTGAGATCCCCCCTCTCTATATAGATATTCAACCTCACCCTCCAGATATGGAACGATTTTGAATCTCGATTTATTAGTAAAAACCTTCCCTTACGTTTGAGCTCATGTACTCTTTAATGGGCGAATAGCCCAAAATGATTAATACATAGTAATAAAATGTTTGTGAAAGATTTCTCTGTTTTTTTTTTAAAATAAAAATAGAAATAAAAGTTTCATGAAAGATATATCTAGCTGTATGTGGTTCAGATTTTTCAGTTTATTATAAATGATCCTCACCATGGGGCCTAGAATGGTGGTGCGGAGGACAACACAAAAACTTAAGGTTGTAAATTACTGAGCTATAAAGCTTGCAATAGAAAGCATGAAAAATAAACCATTATACATTCAAATGCATGCAATTAGCTAAATGATGCTACTTTATTCGATGAGAAAGAATAGGGTATGATACATATGTGTACAATGTGCAGAAAGGCCGATTCTGAAGAATCCCATAATAAAAAAGGGGGAACCCTTCCTAAATTATTTTCCTAGACTGGAATGTGAACAGATGACCTGAAATGTGACAAAATCCCCATTCTAATAAGTATAATCAAATATTTGAATACCTATAATATATAAGGATATCTTAAATTATTTAAAGTAAATCATTAAGTGTAACACCCCTTTACTTAATATTAAAAGGTTAGATAAAATGAGCATACTATTTTTCTTTCTAATCTTAAATAATCTTAACATCATCGTTACCAACTAATTACCTGCTCCATCATTCATCCAAGTAATGAGAAATGAATACTAATAAATATATATCTAGAATAATAAATTCTGTCATTACAAATGTGCAATGTAATTTTCCCGATTTACAATATTTCCATCATATTAGTAATCCAATTGGACTCCATATACAATGCTGAAATCATCAATTCAGTATAATATACAACAACATAATATACAATCTTTACATGTATCAACAACAACATAATTTATAATATACATCAGATTTGCAGCCAAGTATAAAAATAGAAACAGTCATAAGCTGATCAGATACATAAAGAGGGCAACATACTTACCTCATAATAGTAATAACTATATTGTGCATGATCCGAAACCTCCGTGTATGTCCATTTCATGTAGTGCAGCTGTAAAAGAGGGAGAGCATCATTGGAGCGCTTTACCTCCAACCAAAACCTCAAAGGATCCTCCTTCACCTCCCTAACTGGTTGGTGGCCCCGCCCTTCAACGAAGGGAGCAAATAGAGACATTCAACCTCAAGTAGAGAAAAGTTAAGAGAACCATGCATGCTAAATCTATTATCTACCCCAACTTATGCAAATCAATCACAGAATTCATGTAGCCCACATTGTACTGATTTCCAACTACACATAGATCTAGGAGTATGTGAATAGACAATGCATCCAACAATACATTACTTTGGCCAAAGCGTTCTAAGTTGCAAAAACTCGGTATCTCCAAATGCGTGCTAACTCGTGAGGTTGGGTTCTCATTGGCTAGATTTTCTCAGAACACAAAACCTAGGCAGTCATGAGATAAATCTCCTTCATTTTACTGGTGAGGCTCCCGTGTCAGATTTGTCAATTTATAATATGCTAATATCTAAATGGGGTTTTACTTTAACTACTCAGTTCATGAACCATAATTGAACAGTTCTGCAGCAAGTAAGCAACTGTTTAAGAAAGGAAATATTTATAGAAGGAAATTATGTAATCACAGAGAAGAAATGGGAAAGATATGCATCCCAATCAATAGATAGCAGAGTTGATTGCATGCACATAGAAGAAACCAATAGATATAAACACAAAATTCTAAGCAAAGGCAGCTCTAGATCTAGATCTGAAATAACACAAAGTTTACTAAAAGATCTAAGATATAAAAGCTAGAAACACAATACACCGTGACACAAAGTTCTCCGGAAATCTGCTCCTGTATATTCCTTTGCTTCAAGTGGCTCTCAAGGGTTTCAGCACAAAGTCTGGAACACAAGGTTGCTGCTTACAAATTCTCGATCATTAACCCAAAGGTTCTTCCTCTACTTATAGAATGTAGAGGGACAATTACAAGTCGGAAGCTTTTAGTTGAACTGACACATGTGGAAGTTGGAAAAGAAACAATTGGGAATCTCCCTCTTGGAGTTCCTCTTTGCATGACATGTATGATTTGCAACTCGAAAATAGAACCTTATATTTTGCACATCTCGCCACCTATCTCCAAGTAGGTGACTCCAAGTAATGGTTTTTTAAACCAATCACTTAAGTTGTATAATTTAATTGATCGCTCAATTACTTTGTCAGAGGAAAGAAGAAAGAAGAGTATAGCTACAGTCTTGTCCTTTTTCATGTCTGCATGTAGCTGATTCTTTTGCCTTTGATTCTCACTAAAACCGAATCTGGGAGTAGCTAGATTTGGAAACAATCTGGAATTGGAAACGATCGGATTTGGAAGCGATGTCGGATCTGAAACAAGCCGGAATTGGAAACGAGTTGGAATTGAAATGGCCGGATTTGCAAACAACAAGCCGGATCCGGGAGCGGGCCGAATTTTGCCTTCTCCTTGTCTTCTCTTTTATCCTTGAAGCTTTTGTAGTTCTTCTCCAATACATGCACCAATGCAATGTTCGTGTAAATAAGTCATCATTTTTATTTTTAATTGCATATGAGGAATTAAAAATTCTGGAAAGCACTCGATGAATGAAAATTCAATGAAGGCTTCAACTGGAAGATGGGAGCATTTGCACAAGATCTTGGAAGGAATTTTCCACGCACTAACTTCTTCACGGGCTGCATTCGAAACAAGAGGATGAAGCCTTTGTGCCGGAAGCTTTTGCAACTATGAGATCTGGATCTGGATCTGCATATGGATTTGCATCTGCATCTGGATATGGATCTGCACCTGCATAACAAACTCTGGCAACTGGGTTGTGGATGGAAAAACTGCAGCTCGAATAATTCCACTGCTTTTAATCTGCACGCATGAGTGAAGTTTTTCTGCACGCATGAGTGAAGTCTTTCCTGCTCTGGATCTGTCTATCAATTCAGCAAGAGGTTCCGAGCCTAGATCCATGTCTCCAATATCTGCAAATTTAGAAGTGATGCATGACTCCGTTGTGCTTTCTTTTTCATCTTTCTTCGCCATAGCTTTGTCTATCTTTGTTTGAACAATTCTTTTTCTTCTTATTTGACTGGAATTCTTCAAAACTGGTGCAGATCTGGATAATTCTTTAGATTCGGAGGATATATTCAATGTATTGGACATTGATTAGAGCTCCTTTTCTTTTGTAAAGCACCTGTAATGAATTCCTGCAATTAATTCAAACAAAGATGGCCACCGGAGCATGAATAGTGAATTTTAATTGTAAAAATCTGCACTTTTCAAGCCTGCTGCCCCAAAAATTGATGTTTAATTTGCATGCAAAGAGAGCATGAATTTTTCCAACTTCACCTGAGCACCTGTATCACTTATGCAAACAATTATGCAGACACAAATCAACCTCCTTCAATGCATGCGCCAAATTTGGAAGCTTTTAGCCTTGATTTCACCTTTGTCTGAGCAAAAATCCTCTTCAAATGGGGCGCACTTTTCCTCCGGGCTGCACTTCTTTACCTATGAATTAAATAATTCATCCTTATGGCAGCCCATGCTTATATAACCCTCATAATTCTATAATTAATAATTGCCCTTCTTATTCCTGGCAATTAATTAATTAAAAATCATGCTCTTCTCTTTAACTGATGTGTTAAAATAGCATGTTTAAGGACAACCATCCAATTAATTAAATTAATCCAATTTAAACATCCACTCTTCACTCAACTGAAGCTTCACAGTGTGCTTTGACCATAGCCACTGAAAATAGAATTTAATTTAATCAATTAATGCTTCAAAAAACATTAAATATATACCAAAAGGGGCGCACTTTTTGTCATGAAGGAGGCAGCCTTTAAATAAATAATATTTATTTAATTTTAGCCAATCTATTTCCATCTTCTTTATTCCCTTTTACCTTGTTGACTTTCTTCCATGCTTGGGCACCAATTTTGGGTGAATAAATATTAATAAATATTTATTTAATGCATTATTATTCACCCAAGGTGGGTTGCACTTTTTGGCTAAAGAGAATTCTATTTTTAAAAACACATGACAATGGGAATTTTTACCCTGCAAGGCAGCCCCGAAAATCCCATGATCCACTTAAGTGATTTGACTTTCATAATGGGATTATTTACCCTGCAAGGCAGGCAATAAAATCCCATGATTCACTTAAGTCACTTTTCTTTTATTCCACCATGGGAATTTTTACCCTGCAAGGCAGGCAATAAATTCCCGCTTGCTTGCTGCCTCTAATTTTCCCACTGCAACTTAAGTGACTTTTCTATCATGGGAAAAAGTACCCTGCAAGGCAGGCAATAAAATTCCACCTGCCTGCTACTTCTATTTTTCCCATGATCCACTTAAATCCTTTGTTTTCCAAAAATGCGCCCAACCCCGCAGGGGCTTTTTAGTGCACGACTTCGCCTTTTCCCAATGAACCGAACCTCCGATGGCGACTTCCTTCTGGCACACAATGTGCGTATGTGATCTCCGAATACCTGTGCCAAGAATCGGGCTAACCCGACAAAGGAATTGATCTAGAGAAATTTCACAGAAAACGAAACGGAAAACACAAAAACATGAAAAATTGCCAAAAGTCACAAATAAAGCCCAAAACTTATTCCTAGTTAAAACCCTTCTGGTATATAGGAATAATGATATGTTTGATCACAATAGGGTTAAATTGGAGCGCAAATTGCTTCAAACAGGCGTAAAATAATTAAATACAAATTTTCCGCAGACAAATCCTGATGACAAAATATAACAATTTTGGGCATCTGGGTATTTGGCGAAAATGGCTAATATGGCTCTTTGGGAATATATTGACGCCATACAAGAACTTTCTGGCAATAAAAACACAAAACGACCCATTATTTTAAAAGTGCGAAATTTTTTAGGATAGGGTAGTCACAAATTTTAGGATGAAATCTGGGACAAAGAGTTCTCTGTTCACACAAACAATCTCAAAACATGACTTTGGTAGGTAAACACATCTAGAGATTTCCAGACATGAGGAAGGCCTCATGAAGACCATAGATTTCTTCGTGACCCTTTTTCGTGTCCATATTTGTTTACTTAAAGAAACTCAATTCGAAATCAACCATGCAACTTAACTCATAAACTACAGCAGAAAGTTTACGGTTATTTTCCAGCCGTAATAAGAGGAGATCGACTTTTATATCTTCGTAAGTAGTTCAACAATATTCCGAGACTCTATGCCTTTTGTTAAACTATATTTTCTTGTTAGAATATGTGGAGAGAGAAGGAATAAAGAAAGAATAGAATGTACAAAGAATGAATGAAGAGTAACCGGAATGCACACGTTATTTAGAATAAATGGTTGAAGTGGTTACAACCGTTGATTAGTTAACACTTAACTAATATTATCATAACGCTCATTTATAAACCTTATATTCTAATACCCTCTCAAGGATTACACAATAGAACATATTGAAAAAACATTAAAGTAACAAAACGAAACAAGACGCTGCGTTTTGAAGCTTTTCCCTTTGAAAACAAAGTGCCTTGACTAGGTAGAACTCCATCAAGCTGCCTCCCGATCCATGTAAAGGTGTAGTTCCCAAGCTGAATTCCCGAGTTCCCGATTTCCATCTCCCTAAACTCCCGAATTGTAGAATCTCCCGAATTGTTGGACAACAATCGATACTTGAGCTACTCCCACAAAGGGTCCATCAAGTTGTCTCATGACCCTCGTAAAGGTAAATTCCCGAGATCCATAGATTCCCAAACTATCTGGGCAACCATCCATGCCGAGTTTTATCTACATTGGATCCCTTATTATCTTCAAAGTGTGAGGCTTCTTTTAAAATTCGCTCTTTCTCGAGTAAATTCATCACATTAACTTCATTTGATTTGTCTTTCATCTGGATTTTTACTTTCCAAGTATGAAAGTTGAGGCCAAAATATTTGTCTAATGGAATTTCCATTCTCAGACAAAATACCTCAGAAAATAACCCTTTCCCAAAATATAGAATGACCCACAAATTAATGTAGCAAGATTTAAAAACTGATTTTTATTTTTTTAAAGCAAAGAAAGGAAACTATACCAGGCAAGTTTGTGCCCTAGCAGCGAATGACCCTTGAAAAATTGCAAATCTGGAAATGCATGACTGTATTTTCTTTGTTTTGCACTAGCTACCTTCAAAAATCATGTTTTTTTCCCTCTTCCTTGTGATTCTGGATTGTGTTTTCTGCAAAAACGTGCCCTAAATCATGTTTTTCTCTGCTGCATTCTGCCTGTCACGTTTTGCCTACAACCCTGAAAAATTCTTCAAAAATGGAAAATTCCTATTTTTGTGCCCTAGCACTTTGAAATGCCCTAAAATTTGTCTGAAAACAAAGCCAAAATTGTGCCCTCGAATGGCTTTTTTCCCACACCTTTGCAATGGCATCAACTATGTTTTGTGGTTATGTTCGCTATAAGTGCCCTCAAATTGAAATTGGGTCGTTTTCTGCCCTTTTTGATGACATTTTTTTGCCCTACATTATTGCTCGCTGCCCTACAATATTGCTCTTGCGTCTAGTGTTCGAACTGGTCTTTTGCTCTTTTGTGCCCTAACGGGACTGGTTTGAACTTCTTCCCTTCTCTTTCTCCTTGCTTGCCCCGCTCTGATACCAATGTTAGAATATGTGGAGAGAGAAAGAATAGAATGTACAAAGAACGAATGAAGAGTAACCGGAATGCACACGTTATTCATTGTGTGTCCATCCTTTTATTATGTGAGAGATGGTTACAAAATGGTTGAAGTGGTTACAACCGTTTATTAGTTAACACTTACTAAAGTCTAATATTATCATAGCACTAATTTATAAGCCTTAAGGTTACGACCGCTAACACTTACTAAAGTCTAATATTGGCTTTTTGCTTGTATTTCATAAAAACAATTAATGTTCTATGCACCACTTAACTCGTCTTATTCTAATTTTAATCTCATGCTACCCACATGGTTATAGAAGTGTATTTTCTCTATTTGCAAGTTTAGTTATTATTTCGAGTAACACCATAAGTATGCATGCGGGTCTTCAAAAAGCCTCAACAAACAATTCAAATCAAATCACATCCAAGTTATTCATCCTCCTTGTCAACGAAAGTTGACTTCAGCTTGGGGGTTAATTAAATTTAATTACATTTCAATAAGACAAGCCACTTTAAACAATAGAATTATGGCCTCATGAATTTCAATTATTTTTACAATTTCACATTGACTGTAAAAAGGCCCCTATGGATTACATTTACCTTCACAAAAGGAGAATTACGCCAAGTGTATTGATTGCGCAATTGATAATACCGCAATCACATTAGTGCGAGCTAAGACTCCCGACACCCTAAACATATGGTGTGGCTAAGACATTATGGCCTTCACATCCGCACCAAGAGGTGGCATGCGCTATTAAGATTATCTCGATGGCTTGTGCCAATTGTGCTTTGATGGAAATGCGACACATTACAAACAAGAATGAACACAACGGATGAACCAGATAGGGACATGTATATCATTAGACAAGTACTGCAGCAATACCACTTAAATGCTACCTCTACTTGTACCTGTGTGTGTGTGTTGGTCCTCTTTACCTTTTTCCTATTTTTGGTTGTCCGCATTCCATCTACTGCCTCCTCTCCGATGATGCCCTCTTTCTTCATTTCTATCGTTTCAGTGAGGGTGAAGTACCCATTGTTGCATCAATATCATTACAGAAAGGGGTGGTTATTCTGTTACGCTTCATAGGATAAATAGCCAAATCAACTTGAAATTTAATTATTATCTCTAAGTTATTGCTTATCATGAAATAATAGCAAATCACTTTACTTTTTGTGCCATCAATCATATACTTGCCGTAAAGTACAGTCTCTAGATTGCTGCAAAACGTAATGTGGCATTAAGAATTTTCTATTAAATAATAGTAATGTTAATATTGTTAGAAATGGATGTGACATTAGGTATCATACCTATAGGAATACTATTAATAGGTATTGATTATTTAGTGATTGGGGGTAGACATGTAGAGATGAGTAGGTTCTCTAAAGAATTTCAAGAGAAACATGAAGAGAATAATGAATGGGATTTTGTTTTATCTCATGCTTGTATTGGAGCTTCAATTTGGTCAAGGTTATTCGATGTATTAGGGCAGCAGAGGGAAGTGAAAAGAATGTATTAGGAGCAGTCTGGATTCGTTTTTTGACCTAATTTGTGACTGAACCCTGATTTTGAAGAATCAATTATATGTCACAAACCGTCTTGACTTTTCCTGTGTTTTTTAATGGCGATTGGATATTTGTTCAAGAAAGCTACAATCCAATTTTCAGTTTCCTGTGATCAAATTTGGGTGTTATTGTGATTTTAGTTTTTTTCATAAATTTGCTCTAAAGGCTGCAATTTTTGGATCTTTTTTTCTGATTTTCTTACATTTTCAGAAAGCTTGCAAAAATATAGTGGTGGTGTGTTCTTGGAATTTTTTGATTTGAGGCCGATCCAATTCTGAAATTGTCAGGTCAATTTTTGGTCAAATGTGAATCGAATTCTGCATTGTCAAGCCACATGTTAGGGCTGCAAACTAGAGGAAGATGCAAGAGTTACACGCCAAACAAAGAAGAGACATTTTTCAGTGTTAGGATTGGGTGGGACTTTAGATATGGGGACATGTGCTTTGTATGATTATGAGTGGAAATGTGTAAAAGAAACACAAAAGTATGATTATGAGTAGCAAAACTTCTCTCGTGTGGATGATAATTATAGTTGAAAAAACCCACACGCATTTTGATTGAGTTTCTATCAAGAAAATGACACTTAGATAGCAAGGATTTATTTACAAACTGAAATTTGATCTTCCAATAAGATGATGCACATTGGAGGCATGCAAAAAGGAAAGGACACCTATACAATTAGTTGGAGAGTACTTTAGTCGAGCTAATGAAAGGTGAAGTCCGAGGATGGGAACATACCGGAGAAGATATAATTATTTTACTCGGGGTTTTAAGTTGTAATAAAGAGATGGAAGGGTACATGTGATAATATTCTTGAAAGGATAATATAGGCATTAGCTTGTGCTATTATAAAACAAGAAATCTCAAAAGAAGATCCCAAGAATTTGTACTATATTTACATCTCACATTTGACGGGCAATCTATAGAGTCTATATCGTCTGAACGTCATGCAAGAGATGTTGGGAATAATCAAGGTTAAAAATGAGTTCAATGGAAAATTGTGAAGAGCATTGACCGAAGTAATGGACCGAGATGCAAATGAAATTGTGGGATGTAGTATTGAATAGAAAAGAATTCGGAGAAGATGATGAAAATTTATCATCCAACCCGAGAGATGAAGATTTGTTGGATAAAATTAGTCATAAAAGCGGAAATGCTACTTGCCAAGTTATGGAACCAAATGACACGGGAAACATAAGAGTAGCCCAACAAAAGTGTGTTATATTAAAAATATATGGAAGAAAATTAGAATAGTCTTTAGTATAGGCATGGATAAAAGTTCATGAAAAAGCGACGAGGAGAAAGAGATGCCAAGATGCCAAGTAATTGCTTAGAGAGGCATGTTAATATTGATCTCCAAGGATGAGATGACTCCTAAGAGGGAGAGTATTGTTGGTAAACGTGTTTTTAATTATGGGTTTATAAGATATGCATTGATGGTACATGCGATTACATGAAATGTATTTTGTTAATTAAAAAATTACATATGACATGATGGTATTATATTTTGTTTTATTTTCATGGTGATGTCATTTGAAAACATTTTGTATGAGGAATGAATCACGATGAATACATAGTGCTGTGTTATACAAGAAAGATGTTTATGAACAATCATGTTCAAGTTGAGTTGAATGTTGATGTAAAATTGGGTCGCAACTACCATTTCTTGGGGTTGAACAACAATTATAATTGGGTTGTGGTCGCCATTTATTTGGGTCGAACGATAATATGTAATTGGGTTGTGATCATTGCTTGCTGGAATGTATATTTGAATTGATGAAGAATTCATAATTTCTTGGGTGACAGAGCAAGGCATGCAATGGGCATCGCAACGGGCATGTAGGGCATGTCCAACCAAGGATACAAAATATGCCTTGGATGGTTCTTTGCTAGGGAAAAAGGTATTTGATTTTGATTATTTTTTCCTCCTTGCAGCCATTAGCTTAAGAACCTCGGCATCTGGTCATTAAGGGAAGGTAGCACGAATTCCATGAAAGATCACATATATGTATTTGTAACCTTAGATTTGATACAAACATAATTGTATAAGTGAATTATGCATATATTTGATGCTATTAAAAGATTATTGTGACTTTCCTTTACTTTGACAAGAGATTTAAAATTAAATTTATTTTCAATTATTTTAATGTAAGCGGTGTTGACCAAAATGAGCTCACACTTTATTTTTGGCAACTACTTTTTTAAATTCAAAACTTGAAAGCTTTTGATCGGAAAAATTACCCATTTTTAGACACCCTAATGCTTTGAAACTTGTCTAAGTTGTTTGCACATGCTAGCTCTAAGTCCGCACAGGCCAAATGTTGAAGGACTTAGTCGATTCGGACTTGTTTTACCCTTTGGTATGGGCAGATGATGTCCAAACTGCCTTAGCTCCTTAAGGATCTAGACTGTCAATTTTGATCGGGTTACGAAAGGATGGTGGCGGGTGCTTGATACTTTCCTTTCACTTGAGAGTTAATTCCATATTCATTGCCCCGGAGCTCGATCGGGTCTTATAAATAGGGCGGTCACTTTAGTTAAATGGAGCGAAAGGCTCTGCGAGTCACAATTTTTTCCCCGAGTTCGAAGGTTTGGGCGAGTTCAAATGACAAAGGCATGAGGCCGAGTTGGGCTGAGATGAGATTGAGTTGAGGCTGAATTGGTTATGAGTCATGAGGTCCCCACTCAAGTTGGAGGGAGTTAAGTTCTCGGCTTCCCGAGAACCCGGGTTAAACGATCAATGATCCGTCTGAGTTCGAGATTGGTAGTGAAGTTTCGAGATCACAAAATGCGGTGATGGGTCCACGTGGAGCAAACACAACAATTTGTGGTCCCGAGAGTTCAAGAACAAGTGGAAGAAGTCAATGCATGTAAGGCCTATGATCCCGAGTTCTTGAGAACACGAAGACATGTCTTGAATTTCACAAAAATTGCTAAGCCATGGAGGGGTTGGATCGGAAGGAGGAGGCGGACACGTGGCACGATTCTTGTAACTCGGGTTCCCAAGGAAAATCAGTTCGAATTGGCTAAGACATAAAAACAAGACCCCGAGATCCCAAGTGCCCCTTGACCTATCGTGGGAAGTCTCAAGCAAACGTAGTTTAAACATTTAAGTTCTCGGATCCCCGTGAGCCCGAGAAGCCAAAGGCAAGCTTTGAGAGAACTTAGAGGTGACCCCAAGAACACAAAATCATGGGCCACTCAAATCTTCCGTGAGCCGTTGATAAATGGAGACTCCGTACGACCCAAATGCCCCTAATCAACGAAGGACATGTGGCTAGAAATGACAATTGGCGAGCTTGACAAAGCAAGAGTCCCGAGAGATCAATATGTGGCATTTATAGACACATAGAAGAAATTGGTGACCTGCTTTATAGTATTCATGTCACGGGATTAAATTTGATGGTCTTATCTATGCATTCTTAAGCTCAGGGGACGTCACAATGGAAAGTGAACTGGGGCTGGTTTTTGGTCATATCTTTCGCTTGGAGGCTCCGTTTGGCACAAGACTAGTCTCATTCAAGCATATTTTCGAGGGGAAGACTCGAGCACAACTTCAAGGAGAATGGTGTAGAGACTTGGGAGATTTTGCAGACAAAAATTCGGGCATTTTCAGCTTGTTTTCTCAATCTTATGATGCCCAATTCAGCTACAAATGCTTTCGAGTGGTTCTAATTATTTTTGAAAGGTGTTTCTAACTAAAAAATGTCATGTGGCCCACCAGAACACAGATAAGGGAATCAATTGATTGTTAATCATGGAGATGAGTTGTTAGCGGTAGCCCAAGTGCAATCATGACATTTTTAGATAGTTGGTAGCTTAATCTCCATTAATCTTCCTGATCTCATGGGATCAAATCGGTGTCTTCTCTAGGCTCAATCCTTAAACAATTATCTGCTTGTTCCCTTGATGATCAAGACATCTCCACAGTTATGAATCATCAGAATTTTCAGAGATCCTTTGGAATATGCCAAGAAGTGGCTTCTGGGCAAATATTTTCAGTTGGAGCACCTTCTAGAGCATCCTTTAGGTTTCTACGGGTGCCATGAAATTGAAAATACATGGGAATGGGATATTTTGAAGCCTCTTGGATATTCTTTTCCCCTTCCCTCTTGTTTCTCAGCCATCTTCTCTTTTCCTTCTACTATACATGTGCACTCAGGCACAATTGTAAAACTTCTTCTCCTTTGAAGCCTCTTGGATATTCTTTTCCCCTTCCCTCTTGTTTCTCAGCCATCTTCTCTTTTCCTTCTACTATACATGTGCACTCAGGCACAATTGTAAAACATCTTCTCCTTTGAAGCCTAGGCCGTTCTGCTCTTTGGAGGACTTGATCTTCTCGAGTGCCTCTGATATTTAGGTTAAGCTCTGTAATTGAATGAGCACCTTGGCTGTGTGGATACCGGACTGTGCATATTTTAACTCCCTTAGTACAATTGTGGTTGTGACTTACATTTGTGCTCTGTGTTAATTGGTCTCTTAGCTCTTAGATCTTCCATGGTTTTGTGTGTGGCAAGTGCAGATTTCTGATCCATCGTGTCTTATGGTTTAGAGTGAGAATCTGATTGAGTTGTATGTTTTGGTTGCGGCTTGTATCTGCCCTCTGGATCTGCATCTTGTCTTTCCACTTGTTGAACTCGTTGGAGTGTGATCAACTTCTTTCTTGGTGCCATCACCACCTTTTTATGTTTTCCCCTATCCCATTTCTCTACAATTCTGTACATTAGAGTTTAGTATAGGTTTGGTGGCTGGCAATAGAGTAGATAGTATAGGATGTAGACCTTTCTCCGGAGGTCTTTCTCATTGAGTCAAGTCCCCACTTGAGAGACATTCCCATGTTGAAACTGAATTCATGGGTGTATGTTTCAGATGGCAACAGTTTTGGCAGACTCGGTGGGACATATGTGTCTTTTTGTTTAAAGATTTGCATTATTTTAAGGACAATGACACATGTTTTTGTGATTTATAGCTAAGATCCGGTGTTCTTGGCTTATTTGGTTTGTGAACCATAACATCAAACACCTGGTGGCTCCATTGACCCAAAGAATTCATTTCACTCATTTGCAGATCAGTTTTAATTTTCTTTTTCATTTCCAATCCGCTCCCCTCTTATCTCATGGGGTCTCCCATCCATGAATCCATCATTTCCCACTTGGAATTTATTTCCACACCAGACACAACAATAGTTTTCTCCTCAACCTCTCCCATTTATTCAAAGCTTAACAGATTATCAAAATTATGATCCCTATTTTGATGGATCTGCATATCCACCAAGTCATTTTGATTCATATGCTTATCCTACTAACTATGGTGATTTGCAGGAACAAGCATGTGCTCATGTTGAAGGAGATTTCATGTCTGATATTAACCTACAACTGCGGGTTCAAGTCATAGAGAGTATGCAAAGACCACACCAAATTTTGGAGAAAAAGGGAGCCAAACATCCTGGTATCAAGGGGCCTTGTCTGTGGGATTACCCTTTGCCATGCTCGTTCAGCCCTCAGTACAAGCTTCAGATCGTAGAATCAGATCTTAAGAAGATGCAAGAGCTGGCAGCAAGATTCGATGCTGTGTAGTTTGGTCGTAAGGAGCCCTGTCTATGGGGAAATCCTTCACCATACGTTGCCATTCTTTTCCAGCTGTTGAAGCCATACATTGACCTCAGCCTGAATTTCCCCATAGACAAGAATGGCAATATATATATATATATATATATATAATTTTAGGGATCTGAAAAATCCAATTTCAAGGTTTTTCATCTGGGTCCAGAGCTCCAGGTGATAACTTAGAGGTTTTGGGGCAGTTTTCTATTGTGATCAAGGTTCTATCTGGATTTTAAAGATCAGATTCAGAGCAGAGTGTAAGTGAGATGTCTTAGACAAGGATCGGGGTGAATTTTTAAAGTTTTCAAGAACAATTTTCAAGTTATATGCTGACTCCATGCCCAATGGATACACAAGGCTACTGATTAGCCCATCTAGCAGGTAGATGACCCCTATGAGTCGCAAAAAATGTTGACCAAAATGAGCTCACACTTTATTATTGGCAACCGGTTTTAAATTCCAAACTTGAGAACTTTTGATCGTAAAATTACCCATTTTTGGACACCCTAATGCTTTGAAACTTGTCTAAGTTTCTTACACATGCAAGCTCTAAGTCTTCATAGGCCAAACCTTGAAGGAATTAGTTGATTTAGACTTGTTTTAACCTTGGTATGGGCAGATGACGCCCAAACTGCCTCAGCCCCTTAAGGATTCGGACCATCAATTTTGATCGGGTCATGAAAGAACACTTGGTGGCTGCTTGATCATTTCTTTTCACTTGGGAATTAATCCCATATTCATTGTGTGAGGAGCTCGATCGGGTCTTATAAACAAGGCGGTCACCTTAGTTAAGTGGAGCAAAAGGATCCGCGAGTCACATCTTTGCCCAACTTTGAAGGTTTGGGTGGGTTGAAATGACGAAGACATGAGGCCGAGTTTGGCTGAGCTGAGATCAAGTTGGGGTCGAGTTGGTTAAGTCACGAGGTCCCTATTTGAGTTCGAGCTCGCCGAGTTGGAGGGAGTTCCATTTGATCCGGAGAATAGTAGCGAAATCCCGAGATCACAAAATGCGTTGATGGGTCCATGCGGATCAATCACGGGAATCCATGGTCCGGGAGTTCAAAATTAAGTGGAAGCAGCCAAGGCATGTAAGGCTTGAGATCCCGAGAACATGAAGACATGTACCAAGTTTCACAAAAATGGCCAAGGCATTGATGGGCGGATTTGAAGGAGGAGATGGACACGTGGCACGATTCCCGTCACTCGGGCTCCCGAGAAAAATCAGCTTGAATCGGCTAAGGCATGAAACAAGACCTTGAGATCCCAAGCGCACATTGACCAATCACTAAAGCCTGTGGTCACATGAGGTCTTGAGTAAAAATAGTGAAAATATGTAAGTTCTCGAATGCCTCGTGAGCTCGAGAAGCCTAAGGCAAGCTCAAGAACTTAGAGATAATCCCGAGAACATAGAAAGGACGTGATTGGTCCATGTGGACCAATCACGAGCCACTCAAATCCTCCGTGAGCCCGAGATAAATGGAGACCCCATGTGACTCGAGCACTCATAACCAATGAAGGACACGTGGCTAGGAAAGACAACAGGTAGAGCCCGAGAGTGCGAGAGTCCCGAGAGATCAATATGTGGCACTAGTGGACACGTGGAAGAACCTGGTGATCCACTACAATATTCATGGCACGGGATTTAATTTTACGGTCTCGTCTAGTTCATTCTTAAGCTCAGGGACATCACAATGGAAAGCAAACTGGGGCTGGTTTTTGGTCATATATTTCATTTAGAGGCTCTGTTTGGCACAAGACTGGTCTCATTCGAAGTGTATTTGTGAGGGGAAGAGTCAGAACACAAATTCAAGGAGAATGGTGAAGGGATATGGAAGATTTTGCAGATAAACATTTGGGCATTTTCAGTTTGTTTTCTCAATCTTATGATGCCCAATTCAGCTACAAATGCTTTCGGGTGGATCTAATTATTTTTGCAAGGTGTTTCTATATGAAAGATTTTCATGTGGCCCACCAGAACACAAATAAGGGAATCAATTGATTGTTAATCATGCAGATGAGTTGTTAGGGGTGGCCCAAGTGCAATCATGGCGGTTTTGGAAAGTGGGCAACTTAATCTCCATTAATCTTCCTGATCTCATGGGATCAAATCGGTGTCTTCTCTAGGAACAATCCTTAAACAAATATCTGTTTTTTTCCTTGTTGATCAAGACACCTCTAAGGTTATGAATCATCAGAATTTTCATAGATCCTTTGGAATATGCCAAACAGTGGCTTCTGGGCGAATATTTTAGTTGGAGCACCTTCTAGAGCATCCTTTAGGCTTCTATGAGATGCATGAAATTGAAAATACTTGGGAATGGGATATTTTGAAGCTTCTTGGCATATTCTTTTCTCCTTCCCTCTTGTTTCTCAGCCATCTTCTCTTTTCCTTCTGCTATACATGTGCATTCAGGCACAATTGTAAAACATCCTCTCCTTTGAAGCCTAGGCCGCTTTGCTCTTTGGAGGACTTGATCTTCTTGAGTGCCTCTGATATTTAGGTTAAGCTCTGTAATTGAATGAGCACCTTGGCTGTGTGGATACCAGACTGTGTATATTTTAACCCCCTTAATACAATTGTGGTTGTGACTTACATTTGTCCTTTACTTTGTGTTAATTGGTCTCTTACCTCTCTAATCTTCCATGGTTTTGTGTGGCAAGTGCATATTTTTGATCCATTGTGTCTTATGGTTTAGATTAACAATCTGATTGAGTTGTATGTTTTGGTTATGGCTTATATTTGCCTTTTGAATCTGCACTTGTCTTTCCACTTGTTGAACTGGTTGGAGTGTGATCAACTTCTTTCTTGGTGCCATAACCACCTTTTTATGTTTCCCCCATCTCTTTTCTCTACAATTCTGTAGATTAGAGTTTAATATAGGTTTGGCGGCTGGCATTAGAGTAGTTAGTATAGGAAGCCATCCTTTATTTGGAGGTCTATCTCATCGATTCAAGTCCCATACTTGAGGGACATTCCCATGTTGTTACTGAATTCATGGGTGCACGTTTCAGATGACAACAGGCAAAACCTTTTCTACGAGATGATGAGAAGAATAACAAGTTCTCCAACTGTTGACTAATCAAGTGAGGAAGAATTGAATACTTGTCGTATGACAGTGAAGGACACCCATCTTGTCAAATGTTAGAGACATCCAATAATGAATTGCATTTTATACTTTTTCCATGCAACTTACAACTATATTAGATTACTAATCTGATTTGTAATGAATGATGGATCATTGAGATTAATATTATTTTAAGGTCAAAGTTATGAGAAGTAAGAACAACGCTTTGTACAATTGAGGGTAGTTATATATAAGAGGGGGAGAATGTTATGTGACAAAACTCCCATTCAAATAATTATAGTCAAACATATAAATAACTATACAATAGTTAAAAATATCTTATATTCTTTGAATTAAATTCTTAAGTTTGTCTATACTGAAAATATTGTTAGAAATGGATGTGACTTTTGGTATCATACTTATAGCAATATTATTAATAGGTATTGATTATTTAGTGATCAAAGGCATAAGTAGAGATGAGTAGTTTCTCTAATTTTTTTAAAGAGACAAGAAACAAATAAGGAACGGGATTTTGTTTCATCTCATGACCATTCAGTTATGCATACATGCATGATGTCCCCACAGAGTCAAATGGCCTACAATTTATCATTACAAAAGGGAACAATTATAAAACGGTTCACCTGTCTACAACAAATGATAGTTCACCTCCCATATGCACAATATGCTGACATGACATGTGCCCCTTGGTATGGTGCAATGTGTATGATGGGATAAGAATCCCCCCACTTGGGTTTTCAAATGTTGGGGATCAAATCTAGGCCTACACACAAGATGTAGATACCAAAGGTGCTCAAGGAGTGGTAGTGTCATAATTCTAAAGGATAACGTCCCTAACCCTAAGGTAGCTATAGAGTTCCAAAGCCTATACCTAAGATAAAGATAAGTATCCTATTAGAATTCAAAATAAGAGTAAATCAAGAGAGGTGGATAAAGCAAAGGGGCATAACATAATAAGACAAAGCAATAGATCAAAGCAAACATACATCTACCCTAATCTATAGTAATGAATTTCAACCATCCACACAACAACAACATGCAACAAAGGACAAAGAAGGGTTAGAAATACTTACTTGCAGTGTGGTTGTTGATGCATGATCCTCCCGAAACAACAACATCGAGAGAGAATCACTATGGGTGGAGAAGGGGAAGCTCAAGAAGAATACCTCTAGTCCTAGCTCACTATGGTGACCCAAATGCAAAAGGGAAAGCTCCAAAACCTCAAGTCTAATAACTAGGTGCAAAAATATGCGCAAGTGTCGATGTGCAAGCAAGTGAAGTGTTTTGGAATGATGAATGAGTGATGATCAAATGACAAAAGTGGTGGGGTATTTATACACGAAGTGATTTCCCGTGGGTAATGGCCTCGACCATGGAAAAACCAAACTTGATGCCGTCGCCCATGGGCGATGGTGTTGGCCTTGGCGGAAACCTAAGTTTAGAATGTGCATTCAGAGTGAAGTGGAAGCCAAGACATAGATGGAGACAATGATGAAGGTCTAGGATGACCAAAAGCAGAGATAAAAACATGCATGGGTATAAACAAGTGGACATAATGAGATAAGTAGACATAATGGGTATAATGTGTGAACAAAAGGAGAAAACAAAGGGAGGATAAGGGAACTATGGCATAATAGTGACATCTCTCGAATGCTGTGGTCTAGCCCACATGACCAAGTCCAATCACACCACAATCTTGACAGGCCACTTGAGGCACCTGCTCATGAGGAGAATGCATCAACAACCCTTGCACAAGAGAAAAGGTTGGCAAACATCCAAAATGAGGTGTATACAACTTCGTTTGTGTAGAAAGAGGGATTCATCAATCCGTTCATAGATGCTCCGAGTGAGAATGTCACGATAGATATCATCAAGGAGGGACAAGGGGGAGAATAAGTACGATTAAACTAGATGATGACATGGAAGGTGGTTAGCACGGTGGAGGAGATTAAACTGCCGCTTTGAGGCATGAGGAAAAGGTTCTCGAACTCGGTGTTTGTGAGAAATAACCCGACAAGTATCGTCGTATTTGAGCATAAACCATGATGAGAGCAATATAGTGGTGCCGAAGAGGAAGGTCAAGTGGATTTATTTTTGTTGATCTCTCCTAACCTCTCGCTTTGAGCTTCTTCATATATCATCAATAGGCTCTATAATCCATAACATTATGCTTAGGAGCCTTATGCCATGTGCAAAATGGTTCAAATTGTAGGTGGGTGGGAGCCATACTTGCAAGAAGAGTCGAGGTGATATTGTGAAGGGTAAAGTTGTAGAACACACGGGGAGTAGAACGGGAAGGAGGAGGAGATGTCACGATAGGTGATGTGGGAGTAGAGGAGCTAATTGAGGGAGAAAGCGGTGGCTTAGGCATCGGGTCGCTAATCAAAGGAGTGTAATTCATGAGTTCGTCCTTAGAGTCAAAGTTAGAGCAATCATCCTCATCATCCATGAGGTCATCTTGTTTGGGGTCAAAATTGGTAGTCCTGTCTCGATGAGGAAACAATGATAGTGTTGATGCTATGAGTAGGGTGAGATTGTAATGATTCTTGTACCGTAGAATCTCTGCATTCATAGCTTGGACATAGAATGCTAAGAAGGGATCATCTATGGTATAATTGTTTGCATAATCAGGTGTAGTAACATCAATAACACATGAGTCGATAATAGTCTTGGGCTGAACTAGATGCTCTACGGGAGGACGCTTGGTGCGAGTAATAGTGATAGGGACTTGATCGACATCCTTCTTGTGAGAGAGAGGTCGTAGGGAAGGAGGTAATTGGGAGATAATGACGCCAGGAAGATTAGAAGTGTTGATTCTAAGGTTGATTTCATTAGGCTCATCATCATCCGAGTCAAGAAGGTTGGGTGGAGTATGGCCCACGACCTCGGTCCACCACTATATAGCCACGAAGGGAGTCTAGAGGATAGTTAAAGCATTGATATTCGTGAAATGAGATAGGAGGGAGTTCTTCCAAAGTGGGAAAAGAGGTCGAAGTTCCAAGGGTTAGTGTTACCTTGTACGTTATAAATAGCCCCTACATGTGTGAACTTAACACATTGGTAGGAGGATGACGTGATCGCACGCATGCAATGGATCCATGGTCAATCTAGGAGGATATTATAAGACAAGGGAAGTTGAAGATCATGACTTTGATGTGGATTGTGCAAGTAGGCATGGTGATAGTTAGCCAAATGTAGCCCATAGGGGGCATTTTTCGATGATCATAACCTTAATGCGTGCTCCTAGTGGATTTGAGATTATCAATAGAATAACCAAGTTTCTTAATGAAATTGAAGGAATCAACACAAGCACCGAACCTCGTTCATGAGGGCTCTCTTAATGGTAGTGTTGCCAATTTGGACCGAGATAAAGAGGGTAAGTCGTTTGAGCGGAAGAGAAGCTCATCGGAAATCATGGAATTGAGAGGGAAACGGATGCATGAAGAATGGTTCGTAGAAAGGTCAGTTGAAATGGATAGCTCTTCACATCGGCTTAAGATGCTCTCTTTTGAATCATGTAGGGTAGCTTCCTGCCCTAAAGCAGGTGGAAGAGGGATATTCATAGCAAAGAGGGTGAACATATGACGTTCACGATATTTAGGTGAGGTACGAATGAGTTCTAAAAATGGTATTTGACTTGGGAATCTAGAGAGTTCTGCAAGGGGGTCCCAATCTTCAAGGCGGGATCAGTAACAATCTAAACCTATGGGGTGTTAGTTTGAAGAGGTTCTGAAGGAGTGGGGTTTGCAAAGAGCTCCAAATTTTGATTTTTTTGATCTCTACAGATTGACCGAGGTAGAGAAATCTTCACAAGGGTCGATGGCGTAAGGAACAAAAGAAGTGAGGTTATATTGGTTGTGCAGGGGGCCTGGGGCCGATGGCGTTTGAAGATGATTATGAGCCCATGACATGATCAACCATGCAAGAACATTTGCACGGGGGCCGATGGTGTTTATCTAGGACTGTGGAATCAAGAATTCATGTTTTTTTATGGAATGTTTGGCTTGGAGAACATGGATAGATAGTTCTGTAAGTTCTAATCCGAGCAGAAGATGGATATGTGGGCTCAATACAAGCAATAATGCGCTGCACCTCGCATGTTGACCGTGTTTTCATGAGATGTCTTTGATAGATGGATATGATGTGTCAAAAACATTAATGGTTACATTATTTTTCGAGTAGGACCAGATTAGGTTGTGCAACTTTAGAGTGATGGGGGAGTGGGTCATAACAGTTTTAAGATGTTCATTGCCTTGGTGAACTCGCCTCATGTTGATCACACTGTTGGGATTTATCATCTGCCTTGATAGCTTCATCTAACCTCTCTCAAGTAATGGCTTCATGATCGTAGTTGTTGCCAAGGAGGAAGGTGTTGGTGAAGGATCAAAGGGTACAATTTTTTTAAGATGATCCCAATTAGCATGCCACCAACAAAATTTACTTTCATTGTGCCATTTAGGAGAGGTCAATAAGGGTCTACAACCATAGTGAATGGTTGAGGGTTGATGTCTCAATCCTCCTTAGACAGAGGTTGGTGACAATCATTATGGGAGGAAGAATGTGATTGAGAGTTGCCTTGTGGCTTAGGAGTAGAATGATCAATGCTATGGATAGTCCTATTAGAAGAAGTGCCTTGAGGAAGAGTGTTTGTGACTCTCGTCATCGTGGCATTCTTGTTTCTAGGACGCATGAGAACTTAGATATTCTTAGGTTGTTGCTTAGGGGTAGGATTTTTGAATTCCTTCATGAGGTAATCTTGGCGTTTTGCTTGCTCGAATGCTTCTTCCAATGTGGTAGGAGAGAAGGATCTCACCTTGTATTGAAGGTGAAGTTCGAGGGCTCTAAGGAATAGCTGAAATAAACTCTCATCAGGCATATTATGTTCAACCTTAGTGGATAAGGTTTTCCTACACTTGATGAAAGCTTGGGAAGATTCGTTTTCAACTTGTTTGTAGTTGATGAAAGCATTGATGTTTTCGGGAGATCGTGGTATTGGAATTCATTTACTAAGGTGGTCACCAAGCTTTCAAGTTCGAAAATAGAGTTGGTTGGAAGGTTGTGATACCAATCAAGAGCATCTCTTGTAAGTGTCTTAGTCAAGAGCTTTGCGGCTTCATAAGAGTTGACTTTGATCCAATCCTTCTAAAGGTTGGCAAAGGCCTTGATATGAAGGGTAGGGTCGGTAGAGCCATCATAAGAAATGAAAGGTGTGATCCCTCCGAGATTTATGGAAGCGATCTATGGAGCGAGAGGCTCTCTTTGAATAGCTTAAAGAACCTTGTTATGAATGGGAGTGCACGATTGATACCAACCGGGAGAAGAGGGGCTGATCTGGTTTGCATGTGCCCAAGAGACCGTGCTTGGTCGACTAGTAGGTTTAGCCAAAGTGTTTTGCATTTGCAAGAACTGATTGGCTGTTGTAGTTTGTTATTGGCTTAAACAATCAATAAGTTGTATAATGAGTTGAGTAAGATCGTTAGTTGAAGAGGGGTAGTTTCTTAGCTTGATTAGTGTCTTCTTTGCTTGCAAGAGGTTCAATATGATTAATATTTGAATCCAACTTGCTAGAAAGATAATCTTCAATGCATTTTTGGAACATATCGGGTGACTCTCCTGCAAACTCAAGGAATTGTTAAATAAATATTTATATGGCAGGTGGATAATTAGAATCAAGAATATTTTCATGTTCTCCTTCGTCTTCTTGGTCAAACATAGGATTATGAATGCTAGCCCTGGTCTTAATGTTGGAAGATGGTTATTTTGGCTTCTTAGTGTTAGCAGCTCCTATGGCTAAACACCTAGTGTATCGAGGAACTAGCTTATACAAAGCATTAGTTTCAGCGTTAATGTCATTGTAAAGATGATGCTTGGCGTAAGAATAAGCGGAACCACCGGTCAAATATTCCATTGTGATGTTTTTTGAGGTTAAAGTGACTGAAAAAGAGGTTCTAGAAAGAATTCTCTCGATGGGATCGGCTATGCAAAAAGATTTGCACCGGGATTAATGGCGTCAAAATAGAAAAATGTGAGAAATATGAGATAGCTAAACAAGATTGGCCGAGCAGGGGCCGATGGGTTAGGCCAAAGAGAACAAAGTGTAGGTGGGATGGACCATGTAAGGATTTTTAAGTGGCCAATCGCATAAGGAAAGTAGGTAAAATAAAAAAGCGAGCGAATCTTACCTAAACACGTGTCACCTCTCGACGTTTGCATAGCTTTCTCTAGCCTTGTTAAATTTCGTCACATGGTGGTGTATTGATGCTTGACACGTGGCATTTTGGATGTGTGTTGGGGATCGGTCCTCGGGCTATTCTCGCTTAATACTAAGGTTTAATGGCACGCTCGCTCGGTCTTGGATCAAACGATGCGTGACACGTAGTGTACGGGAGAATAGGTGGCACTAATTGACACTTGGGCTCAACCTTTAGCTATGAGGTGAACGGGAACACCGATGGAGGACACGTGTCTCACATCGGTGCCTCCCATCTATAGAGATGGTTGAGGCCAAGCCTTATAGCCATGCGGAGAGTAGTTGAGCTGATCTTGGGCACGTGGCGAAGATCCATGTGGCTTAGAATTCATTGTAGAGCTTGCCACTAGCGTAAATTTGGCGGTTTAAGCTAGTGTATATTTGGGCTTAGGAACGTCATCATGGTGGCCGATATAGGACTGGTTATTTGCTGATATCTTTTGACTCAAGGCTCCTTTTAACCCGCAACTAGTAGCATTAAGAGCGTATAATAGAGAAATACACTCAGAGACTTGTTTCATAGAGAATGGTGAAGAGATCTAAGAGATTTCAATGACAAAATTTTGGGTCATTTCCATTTTGTTTTCTTAGTCCTTTGACACCCAAATTAGTTACAGATGCTTTTGGTTGATCTCTTCACCATTAAAAGCTGCTCCTCCAACTGGATATTCCCCTCATGAGTCACCAAAACATAGAGAAAGAGGTTACACATGTTGTTGATCATGGGTGACTTGTTACAGAGGTCTAAAAGGTTGTAATGATGACCAATTGAAAGCTAATGACTACTTAAAGTCTTAAACTGCATCTATTCACCCTGATCTCACGAGCACACCTTGATCTTTCTTAGAGTTTACCTACAAATCAAAATGTCCCCTCAAGGCATGCATTCTTGGTTTGTTATCATCATCATACTCTTGGAGATCCCTTGGAATATGCCAAAGAGTGCTTTTGGGTAGATCATTTCAGTTGAACAACCTTAGCAAATCTTTTGGAATGAGGTATAAGGGATAAACGTGGTGAAAAGAGATCCTTTGGCATCTTCTGATTCTCTCTTCTCTCTTCTTTCTCTATATATGCAGCTCAGCTTTTAATTGTAAATATCCTCTCATGAATGTAAAGAAACTCTGCCAAATTGGGTTGCCAAGCATTTTTAGTAGCAGACCTCTGTCTTGATCTTGTGTAATGCACTCAGTGCCTTCCTCCATTATTGTTATGGATTGTGCATACTCTAGGCAATGATATAATGTTAGTGCGGATCTGTTCTTGCTTTTTAACTTGTGTTACTGTGTTCTTGCCTCTCTATTTTGTTATGGCTTGATGTGTGTGGGCTATACTTGCATAATTTCATTTCTTTGTGTCATAAATGTTTGGAATAAGAGTCTGATTTAATACAGGGTAACTGACACTTGTTTCTGCCCTCTTTGCACTGTGTTTGTCTTCTTAATCTTCCACTCGGGAGAGAGGTCCCATTTGTTTTAGTGCATCGCCATCCTTTAGTTTAATTCATGCTTTCTTTTTCCCTATTCCCGTCATTTGTTAGAATAGACTAGGTTAGCGTTAGCATTAGAGTAGATATGTGAGGAAACCGACCTTCTCCGGAGGTTTGTCTCAAGGATCAAGGTCCCACACCATGGATACATTCCCATTGTTGCTGTTGAGATACACTAAACCCTCTTGATCTAGTGATCTTGTCAATGGATAACACATCTCAGTGACAGAAGGAACATTAGTAGTAGTGTTGCGCAGAGATGAGCACTGCCTTGCTGATCTACCCCCAAGTGTGTGAAGCAATAATATCTAAAGGGTGCTTGATGCCACCAACATTTGTGATGGGCTAGGAGAAAGAGGTGATCAACATGGGGCCTTTAGGGGATCCTAGTAGGGACTTGCATCGAAGGTTGTCAACCTCTAAAAGAAAAAGAGCTAGGCATCACTGGTATGGGAATTAGAAAAGGTCGATAGACATATTCTTTATAATGGTATCTCCTCGCTCTCATAATAAATGAGGCATCTGAAAATGAAGTGTTTGTTAGTCTCCACCTCATGGAGGGAACAAAGACGAAAAATCTAGTCCCACGTGGAATATGATGATTAGGTTCAACCTTGCAATTGCTTTGAGCACACTCTCAACTTGTTGAGGGAAACCACAAACCGTGATACCTATGGCGTTAGAGATAGTTGGGACAATGAATGACACCATCCACCACCCGCATAAATGCTCAACATAAAAGGCAAGCTTGGGGTTGTGTGGTTGTGGAAAAGAGGTGCAAGTGATTTAAATGTATTGTCTATAGTATCCTCTTTGACAACTTTAATGATGCCCTCCTTTACAGCAAAAGCCGCTAAGGGCAATCCAAAGAGGCTTTGAAAGGAGGCAACCTATCAATAGAGATGTTGATAGACTGGAGGAGTAAACTAGTATCGAACATTACCAACGTTGGCATCTACTGGGGCCAAAGAAGACATAGGGCTAAGCATGGATACCTCTTATGGCATGAAGCCGATCCTCCCATGGTTCCGAGTTTGTGAATGTAGAAAGTAGGCCTAAAAATATTCTCAAGGTGCGAGTGGTCATGTGGAAAACTTATCTTGGACAATGCACTAAGGAATAGTTTGTTTGCAATTAATTCATGATAGTTTGAATCCTCTTAATAGAGCCCAATCAACGAACCCTAGACTAGGTCCCTTAACCTTGGACCCTTACAAAATTGTTGGTTTGATTCTTGTATCAAAGATGCATTCCTTCTAAGGGATATTGTAGAAGTGGATCTGAAAACATTGGTGCACCAACAAAGAATGGGAAGCATATCTCTTAAAGGCGTGATCGAGAAGCGTGCTTGGTACTAAAAGACGGTTTGGAAAACTAGACCAAGTAAATGTAAGTTGATGTGATCTCCACATGTTCCCTTTTGTAGAAGAACTAGAACCAGGGAGGATAAAGTTTGGAGGTGTTGAATATCATGACCTTAGTTTTGCTAAGGTTGACTACTAGCTGACAAAGTTCACAAAAAGGAAAAAGGGCATCAAGAGTTCTTTGCAAACCATTGGCAAAGTGAGAGAGAACAACATCACCAAAAAAAAAGAAGTCATGGAAAAATGGAACAGAGGTTCAAAATAAGAGTGTTGTTCTGCTAAAGCGAGCATTCCGGACATTAAATCCATGATAGAGTTTGTTGATAACCGGATGTCCGAAGAGGGTAAGGAAAATAAAGAGTCAAGACAAACGACGTATGCGGCACCAAATATCGAAGAAATCAAACAAGTAACAACTATTAGAAGAATCTACTGTACTTGAGGCGGTTATAGAAAATAAGCACATAGAAAAAAGGTGGAATGTAATAAATACCATGTAAGTACTAGGGATGTTGACGAAAGAGAAACATCTACATAAGGGTTTGTAGAATTACGACGTAAGTTGGAGGCTCGAAGAAGATATTTAGGGATAAGCCTAATGAATTAGAGGAGATAGAAGAAATAGTAAGGCTTGTGCATGATGGGCAAGTTTCCGTAGAATCCACTCTTCTTCTGACGGAAATTTTAAAAAGGAACTTTGGGCTTATGTACTAGAGATAGTGACCATGCAACTAAAGTAAGTATACATGGATCAAGATGCCTAAGGACGCACAACATATTTAATGTGGGGAAATGTTGACCTTTGAAAGGGCGTATCACCAAAGAAGACCTTGCAAACCTTGTGTGAGTGAGACTTGCTTAGCAACGTAGGAGTCTTACACAAGAGATTGACTTGGAAGGAGCCGATGCCCAAAAGGCGGTGGAAGAAGACACGTGTCGCAAGACAAGTAGAACGTTGGATAATCTAGGATTGCACAACGAGACAAGTGCATGTGGGAGAGACTTATAGAACCTTTGGGTGCGTGACAAGTTGAGACAACCATGCAAAATCTAGAAGAATCTAGAAGAATGAAAACTATATTTAGCCATGTGCTAGCTAGCAAGTTGTGCTTTGTAAGACCTATAAATACCCTCAATGGGACCTTCATTTGGCCACAAAGGATTGATGGGACCTTTTGAAGAGAAAATGTTTGCTAAGGATTTGGAGAAGAGATCTAGGGTTTGAGAAGTTATAAAGGTGCATGAGCAGTTTGTATCATATATTGCAATTGCTGTTGTAAACCATAACGCACATGACGCATTGTTTATCATGACCACCAATATGTAACTAAGTATTCTAAAATGTGTATTTTGTTAATCCACGATTGAATGTTTCATCTATGTTTAAATTGTTATTTGAGTATTTGTTTTTAGTGCACGCATATATCTTTGTCTTTGTAATCACTCATAGAATGTGTTTCTTGTTCTTATATCGCCACACCTCGAGTGAGACTTTCGCATGCTCGTATTTAAAAATGTTGTTGAAGAAGGGATTAAGGTTTGCTAATTGTTGTGTTAGTGTGCGCATGTCATTGGTGTAATCTAAATAGTGCAAGACGTGTTGAACATTTTGCATGCTATTCACTCACCAGATTTACCTTTATATAGATTGTATATGTGGAATGGGTGACCTTCCTTCTTGAAGGGCCAAGGCGGGCTGGAGAGGAGGTGACGAGGGGCGATAGGTGGTCGAATGGAGGATACGATTGTTGGAGGTCAAATGGCTGTTGGAGCTAACATTCCGGTGGTTGCTTGGGGTCGTACATTTGCAGTTCTTATGCTGTTTTTAGAAGTAGTGATTGTACCATGGGTGTAGTTGAGAAAAGAAAAAGTGGTCCTATAAAGGAAACCATAGGATGTTTGGGCGGTGTTGAAATAATAAGCTGTACATGACGCTATTGTCAAATGGGTATTGCTTTGCCCTAGGTCTTACAACTTCAAATTTCAAGTTACAACTCCAATAATACAATTGAACGGTTTTATGTGGAGACTGGCTTTTTTGACACGGGACTTTTCTTGGTTGTGTGGGCTATTCGTGCAAATTTAAAGAATTGAATTGGTCAACTAGTTGGACTTTGTGTTGGTTGTACGGATCCTTTTCACTTGTCTTTTCTTTATTTTTGCTTTTCCCTACTCCTATTTCTTTGTTGGCAAGTTGTGCTTCCGTACATAGAATTTCGATGTCCATCATATTGAAGTTTTCAGTATTTTCTCGATAAAGTTTTAATTTAGAGCTATTTACTGTGTCATTAATTGGTTTCCCACCCAAGTACTCTAATTTGACTACCTCGTTCTCAAAATTCTCCAAAATATTAAACATTTTGAGCTGCATTATTTAAAACTTCCCGAGTTTGCTTTCGTGCCTCTTATTGTATCTTAGGACTAGAGCTCTTGTTTTGATATCCATTTGTTAAAGGTGTTTATCATGCCAGTATTTGCATCTTTTCTACATGACATTAGTTTCCTACCATGTTGTCACTTGACAATTCTCCAATTTGAGCATAGTTGTCTTATCCAAGTGTATATAGAACGTAGGACATACTTTAGGTTGTCGTACCTCACCTTCTATTAAAATTTATTTGTAGACCCCACGCTCACACTCATTGAAGTCGCTCTTTACACTTCATGTTGGCTCTTCATTCTTGTTGGCAACCCATTTTTTCATCAACTTTGTACCCATGACGTATTCTTTGAACTGCGGTGGGTAATGACTGTGATGCTGACAATTCAGAAGGACTTGGCATCATCAACATCTACTTTTGGTCATCTCGCTACAAGCTTTGGCTTTCTTCAATCCCCATAATCTCGATGCTATTACAATCAAGTTGGAACACTTCATAGTTGTCCATCTTCTAATGGAAAAAACAGTTGAGATTGTTCGTCTCATCTTCAAGCATGACTGCAACTCCAAGACCCTTTTGTCATTTGGATCCATTGTATTTCAATCTTGTCAATCAAGCGTTCTTTGGAGTCCAAATTCAATAAGTCAAATGGGGCTTCTTCCTCATTGATTGCTTGATTCTTCAAATCTATGTCATACTTTTGTCCTTTGTTATAAATGGAGATAAAATTCATTTTCTAGTTATGGTTGGCTTTGGTTTGTATCAGCCAACCCAACCAAATAGTTCATCACAGGCTTTCTTTTCAACGAGATGACTACAAAGTTCAACAAAAAGTGTAGGGTTCCAATAAATACCTTTTGTCCCTTCAGTATACCCAATACCTGAAAACCATGTTGACTTGGTCCTACTAGTTTGAATGTCAAAGGCCACACAGTTGGCTTCCCAAGGCTATTCCAAGTCTCCTCTAAAGGAACATTCACGCCAAAACCATAGTTGACTAATAATATTTGCCAAATTCTTGTGTAGAATTTCCATATGGATAGCTGTTGGGTTTTGAGTTAGATTCATCGTTAGGAGAATAGGATCAATCACTTTGTCACCTGATGATGGGGGCCCAACTACGCATTCATTCTTTTGCTTTTAGCTCCCGCCATAACCTGACACTATACCATTTGACATTGGGGTTTCGCTTTATGCTCCATGCCCTCGCCAGTGTCTTGTGTGGTAGCATATATAACGTTATTAAGTTCTAAAATGCTTTATAATAAGTCAAATATCTTCACAGGTACAATGGTCTGCAATACTTGTCTTGCAATAACTTTATATGATTTGAGTCTTCTTGTCACTGTGTTTGTATGTTCATGCAACAATCATTGTTATTTTATATGTGCTCTCTCGACTTCCACCCTTGCTTTGGCCTTCCTTTCCTTTTTTGCACGTCGGTCAGGATAATTAGCTTTATTTACTTGGGTTTTGGTAATTGCCGTAACCTTCATGCCCTTGGCTACATCAGTCATGATGACATTGGTGTGCTTTAGACAATTGCCTTTTTATGCTTCCTAGTCCTACACCATCTACAAAGAAGTCTAGTGCTATTTCAATTGGGGCGATCTCTTGCGAAATGGTCCCCCATATAGCACTCTCGACATTGCAGAATTGGCCGTTCTTGGGCTTCGTATTGAATTTGATTTGCACCACCACTATTATTCTGATGTTGATAATTTCTTGGTGGTGTGGTGGATGGTGTCGATTTCTATCTTTTTGTGAACAGTATTTGGCCACTCTTATTTTGCAGATTATATGGGCAATCCTTGACTGCATTCCTTAGAACTTGAGAAATTTCACAGAACATTTTCTTTGGGAAGGTCACCTTGGTGTGACCTCCTTCTTGCAGTCACTATATTAAAGGTCCTTCCCTTCATTCTTAGCATCTCCCTTGAGTTCCTTCACCATTCAGAGCATGTCTTTCCTCAAGGCTCGCACTGATTCAAGTTCACTTTCGCTGTTGCAGTCAGGGTCATCTTCATTTCTTATTAAGTAAGAGGATGTCTTATTCTTGCTTTCAATGTCCATGGCTCAGTTGTATGCGTCTTCATAATACAAGGGTGGGACCATGTTCATCTTCCTTCGCAATGAGGATATTGGCTCTTCAATGAACCATTGTGTCTTCAATCTGTAAACAAGTTCTTTTCAAGTTTGCCCAATCGTTCTTTGAGTCTCCTATTGTAGGCTTGAATATTCTCTTGCTCACCCTGACGGGTATTATAGATTTCAGCTCAAATCTCATTATTATTTCTTAGTTCCTTCTCAAAAGCTTTCCTGAGTTTTTCCCTTCTTACTTTATTAGTACTTGGTGCATCTGTGAACCAATCAATTGCCACCCCCTGAAGTGTGGTTGGGAAGCATCACAACCAAAGATGTTCATCTATGTGCCCATTGGCTGTCCAGATTATAATATGTGTCCTGCAGTGTTGTACGGTATCCTCCAATTCATCACTATTGAATGTTGGCAGCTTTTGTTTTTATGGAGATGGAGTTGATGGTGTAACCATTGGCTCTGGTCAATTAATTGTTTCTCGTACATTGTTGGTCCTCTTCTTCTTGAACTCTTTGTACCATTGTAATTTCATTGGTGGATTTATTTCACGGTTACATTCAGCATAGAGGTCCAATAAGATAATGTATTGCCTTGTCAACAAAAGTATTGTCAATTGTAACTCATTTTGAGCTGACTTTAAACTTAACCCGACTTTCTTCAAAGGCACGGCATGATATTGTTTATAGAGAAACTACACTTCCAAGAACACCAATCACAGACTAGTAAATACATACCACATTACAGCAAAGAAGAATATGATAGTATTCAATACTTCATTCATAGGCAGTGCTCAAAACAAGCTGTTCACTACAAGGAGGATCTGGTACTCAGCCCCTTTCCCTGATGTATACTAGTCTATATATTTAACAAGAATACCCAATGGGTTGTCACTTGTTGGTTAACACAACCATCAACACCCGAACATAAAGATGAGAGTCATTACCAAACTACTTAAGGCCAACAATACAATCATTAACCACATAACATACTGGCTACAAAAATATGTAATTATGCTGATAACCATGACAAATTACAATATTAATGTGATGATCTATAGTTCCTGTCAATCATTTGATTCCATTGCGTTGGGCTGCGTGCTAACATTTAATGGAAAATTCAATCAACATGATTGTTTGTAAGACTTCAGATACACAATGATTGAGAGTTTGGGAAGTGGAAATAATGTCAGGAAAATATAAGAGAGAATTCCCAAATATATATTTTTGAAAAGCATCTTTCTTGCTCCTGCAAGTCAGCAAGTTGTCATTTTGAAGTTAAAGAAAACGTCTGATCAATCTAAGAACTCCTGATATATCACATGTTAACGTTGCTCCCGCTAATGAGTTCTAGCTTAAAATGAAAACTTTGATCTGGTAATATACATATTTGTAGATTCGGGCTCAAAGGAACAACGAATTTGTCAAAGCATTTCTATAAGGTGCCTAAAGAAGTCAAAAGTGGTCCAAAGGTCAAGCTTATGAAAAATTACAAGAGGTAAACATCTGATGATGATCAACTAGTCAGTTTTCCTAAATTTTTCGTGTATTATGTCTGAATATTATTGTAGGTTTACATAAAAGTAATAAAAATTGCAACTTCTATAGATGGATAAAAGCACTATAATTGAGAATGACAGATTGACTGTAAATCTAACGTTGTTTTTAACTAATTTTTGGTCCCTAAATAAAGTTATGCTCTCAATTCTGTTAGTTGTGGTCATAGCAATGTAGAGCTGTTTAGTATTTATCTCAGACAGGGATATGTTAGTGTAACCTTCTGGATTATTATTAATACAAGAACTCACTACAAGAAAATACAAGATGGGAACATAGGCAAGACATAGCTACACCCTACTTTTTGTTCAATATCAACTCAAGTGAGGGACTGATGTTTATGAGTGATCCTTAAATATTTTTAAAGTATGCATTATTAACACCCTTTTATCCCTTATGGTCTGTTGGGATCAACATTTTCTAAAGTCGCAGGTGAAGAATCCAGGGAAATTGAGGAAGAAGTGGCAAAAGAGTGGGAACATAATTTTCTACAAGACACAATGGACAAGGAGCTACATGAACTTAATGAACGGCTGGAACAGAAAGAGGTATGTTATTTATTGCTTCCATGATATAGACAAATATATACTTTTAAAGATTCATGAATAGAGAAGAAAGCATATTGTATGTATATTAAGCATATATCCTGTAAACTTTCCTCACATTTCAATCTTATAATGAGGTTCTGGCATTCTTCTGCAATTTCTGCTTTTTTGTAAGCACTGGCTGTGAGAATAGACAGAGACCTGTAGGATTAGAGTTCTGTATGATTTAAATAAGAGCAAAAATACTATAAAATTTAATAGTTTTTGAAACAATTACTTTCTTTTCTCCCATATAGTTTCGAGTTGACATGATAAATATGAGAAAGAAGAGGAAGCTATATGCAGAAATGCTTTGGAGATTTCACTCATTCTAAGATTCCATTCTGAAAAATGGCGTTCTTGATTGCATCTGTTATAATAACCAGGATTAACCATCAATCAAGCCTCCTATCAAAAGACATCTTTGTAGTTAGTACTGGGGGCAGTTCTAGTAGATAGAGTGGTTTAATACTTTGCAACTAGACTCCCAGGAAACGCCAAGTACCCCCATACCAGGCCTGATACGTACCTGGTACGGGTACGCGTGTATGGGTATGGTTCGGGTACGCTGTGGGTGCGTACCCACAGGCCCTGGGTACATACCCATAGCGTACCCACACGGTTTTCTATTTTTAAGTGCAAAACAATAAATAAAACTTGAGGGCTTTGACTGGAATTGAACCTTGGAAAGTTCGTGTGAGATTCAATATTGCCAATAGGCTCTGAAGGGTCAAGAGAGATGAAAAGGACTTCAGTTGGTTGACTTACTATTTGGGGGCTTTCTCGTTGCTCCTCATGGGTCCTTTATTCTTCAGTCAATTTGGAAGGCTTGGGAACAAGTGAAGCACTTGGTGGTTGGGCAGCCTATCTTCTCTGCCTTTGACACTAGGTGCCCAGCCTACAAATCGATTTCGTTGAATCTGAACTATAATGACAAGATCCTTGCCTTGACAAGAGGCTACTCTGCCCTCCTTTGGTTTGAGAAAGGAATTAAAATATTTCATGACTTGTACAGATTTGGGAAGTGGATGGAATGGACAGACCTTAAACCTTTCTTTAAGCTTCCTCAATCTCAGTTCAGAATGTATACAATGCTCAGAAATGCTTTCACAGCTCCCTCTACTGGACTAATTATGGATGATGAGAATGACTTTTGGGATACTATGAAGTGGCTCAAAGGACCCCCGCTCCAAGAGGCTACCTCCAAACAACTCTATGAAAAGATTGTCTTCTCCACAAACCTTTCCCTCGGCCTTAATAATAAATGGAATGTTTGTGAACCCATCAGTAGATGGACTCATAGATTTAATGTTTTGTGGTCTTCTTGTATTCAGTCAAAGAAATCTTGCTTTAGATGGCTTCTAATTCATAATAAGCTTCTTGTTGGCTTCTAATTGAGACTATAAGCTTGTCTTTTTCTTTAAATTTATTATATATTTATATTTTTTACCATTTAAAAATATATTGTACGAACATACCCACTGCGTACTGTACCTGAGGTTTTTAAAATTTTCCATTTCAGCATACTTTACCCATATCCGTATTCAAACGTCTAGCTTTGCAATGATTAGTTCTGTAATTTGATTATGACTCGTCTTTCCATCATTTCCATGAAGTAACTTAGAGATTTTTGTCTCTTTCCTTTTTTTTGTTTTCGTAGCTGGAGATGAAAATGTTTGGAAAAGTTGATACTGCAGTTCTCAAGCAGCATTTTGGCAAAAACTTATGGAACTTGAAGATGAGAAAAAGGCTGTACAGGTGAAGAGCTAGATTTTCCCCAGCATGTACTGGAAGTTTATTTAAATCCTCAATGAATATTATGTTAATGCCTGTTGAACATCATCAGAAAGAGAGAGACTGTTTGCTGGCTGAGGTTGAAAGTCTCGCTAACACAACAGATGGACAGACTCAAAAGATGCAGGAAGTTTATTTGCACAAATTGAAAATGCTTGAGACGCAGGTGGATGCTTTCTCCAAAATAAAAGAAATATACACTATTGAACTTTGTAATGCATTCTCAAGGGACTGGTTAAGGAGTCAAAGTAACATTTAATGTTTTTAGCAACTCGGAACAAAAGTTCACCATACCAAGATCTGTGTTCTTTATCTTGCAGATCTCAGATTTAAGGAAAAAGCAAGAAAATCAAGTTCAGCTTATTAAGCAAAAACAAAGAAGTGATGAAGCAGCAAAGCGCTTGCAGGAAGAAATACAGTTTATCAAGGCACAAAAGGTATTACCCTCTGCTATTATTGTAAATCTGTATTGATTGTCTGGCTACTTGAAAGGTTGCAAGAGTTCCAACTTATATATCAGGTGAAGCTTAAGAAATTACAAGTGATTTTCTTATTCTGCAGGTTCAACTGCAAAATAAGATAAAACAAGAGGCAGAGCAATTTCGATGTTGGAAAGCCTCCCGTGAGAAGGAGCTTCTTCAGGTTTTTCTTGTTCTTGTTTAATCATACCTTGTTTCATTCTGATTTGCTACGCCCTTAACCTATAATGTGTATTGGGATATGTGTGGCCGACTTGTGGCTAGCATAACCTTTTACTTAGTCATATGATAATTCTCTAATCTTTATATTGCTATAAGGGTTTGTCTATGGAGTAACCTCAGCCTAAGTAGCGTATATATAAGAGGTAGTGGTAAATACCTGCTCATGGTATTGCGTAATCTGTTCTGATTTTAAGGTTGTGGAGGTTGCCCCTAGAAGTGTCTAAGTCATATATTTTGCTCTGCTTTAAATCATATTGTGTGGATCTGCTCTATTCATCTCTTACTATTGTTTTGTTCATGATATTTATATTGTGATCCATCACTGTATTCATGCAAGTAATTGATACATGTTTGATGGACTTGAAAAGCATGAAATTCCTAGGGATGCTTGGCAACAGCATTTTTCTTCAAACATAAAACACTCCTATAGTTCATTTTCCATGGTTTCGTCATCAAACATGTATTTCCCTACCAACAGAAATGTGCCTTGAGCTGCATATCTCACGTGCTTTTAGTGTTTCATGTTTCCTGTACTTTTATACTCAGGATGAGTCATAATATGAGATCATCGACCCCATTAAGAAGACATGCTATGTCCATTCTACTTGGTTATGTTTACGTTTATGATCGTCATGTTGAACGTTAAATTATTACATTTGCACCCATGGTGAAGTTTATGCTTATTATTTTCTCTGTTTGGATGAGAAGCTTTCCTCTGTGCCTCCTTTGCCAGGAAATTCTCGGCTTGTGATTCACGCTGCAGGTTAACAAGCAACATATATAATAAAGGTCCAGCTCAAATTTAAGATGCAAGAAAATTAGGTGTACAAGTGGAATGCAATGGGACATAAAGAGGGCTAATAGCAACAATTTATAAGACCACAAAGTAAAGGGTTAGAATACCGAATAAATCAAATAACATGAAGATATAAATGCAAAGATCAAAATTTCAAATAGTTGCATCAAGGTTAAACATGTGAAGATTAAGCTTTTGTCATAAACAGTGTCATAGTTGGAGGAATAGGTAAAGACTCTCAATGCTCACATTCAATCTTTCTTGGAGCCCGATCCAATATCTCCTCTTCCTATAGAAGACATTCCCAATCAGCCGTCTTGATCCTGAGATGATCAAGACTGCTGATGAGGAACATGATGCAGGGGAAGGCTAACGAGAAGTGGATTGAGAAAATCATTAAGCAAGGCAAGGCATTGTTTCCAGATGTCATTTCTCTCATCAAGTACGTTCTTGCAACTTTGTCAAAAATAAAGAAAGCAAAGGAGGATTTTGCAAAAGAGGTAATTCACTTGGATGAGGTGTTCCCACTGGTGTCCGAGATGAGCTCCTTCGACTCTCACACCCTCGTGAGTAAGAACGTGTTTGCATCAATTGCAGAGAACTTGTCTCAAGTTTGGATCTGCATCATGGATGCGAGATATGGAATGCTAAAAAATGCAATCTCTGAGTTGGACTCTTGTGGACAACATGCTTTCGAGATCTTGAATGATGTCTACAATTGTGTTCGAAACTTGAGTTCCCTCCGCTCATTGAAGATTCATCATCGAAGAACTCATTGTTTCCTTTCAGGAGTTAGTCAAGAAAGAGGCAGTGACTCTCTTTCCTTCAATGAAGATAACTTAGAGTCCCTGACCAACATCAAAAGTTGCATTTCTGAAATTGCAAAGGATCATGAAGAATGGATCAGTCAATGCAAGAAGATCAGTGATGTTCTCGAGGCATGACCAAGGTGTTGGGCTGTGTTTGTATTCTAGAGGCAAATAAGTTGGCACTTGTAGTAGCTCAATTCAGTAAGGAATTCAAGGAAACAAAGGCCCATATCGGAGACTCCTCACCAAGAAGCATGAATCAACAAGTTCTTCATCATAGGAGCTTCTTCATCAGATATGGCAACTTCTTCCCTCTCCTCTCTTTCTCCCTTTTCTTCTCTTCCCCTTTCTAATTCTTCATTGTGTGTAATCATGATAATTTGTCTCATTCACTTAAGTGACTTTCTAAGGTTGAATTGTAAAAGTCCCTTTAATTTATAAAAAGGGAACTTATTTCTCATTTCCTAGGAAGATGTAAAGTCACAAGTTGAATGAGATCATGAAGAGTCATGTGGGGGTAGATGAAAGGTCAATTCACATTGCTATAAATTGGGATGGCTTCTCCATTCCAAAGGATCCCAAAATGTTGAAAATTTTAGTTCTTTGTAGCAATTGTGGATTGTTGTTGTGGGAGCTTTGTATCACCAACACAAGAAATAAAAGCTACATTTCTTCCATTTCCCTTTTTCATGTGTTCCTCTATTTTCTCTCTTTTTGCACTTTGTAAGCATAGTGATCAAGAAGGAACTTTGTATCCTTGATGAATGAATCTAAAGAACTGTGTGTCAGGTTTGTTAGTCTCGCTAGATGCTTCATTGTTTCTTTCCTCTAATTAAATGTTGAACTACCTCGGTTATTGTGTGTGGACTCTGCTATTTCCTACTCACAACGATAACCTTCCCTTGAATTTCTCTCCTTCGCGCGCATCGTTGCAAATTCTTCCTATGTACCTGTCTGAAGCACTTTGCCACGGGTTCAGTGAAGTGTTCATGTGTGATCCCCGGCCTATTTGGCCACCCCACAACATTTAGATAGGAGTAGATTAGTTTACATTCAATAATGGGAGCCTCCCCATACACAAGGAGGGGCGTAGCCCCGTGAGCGTTGGTGGAAACACCTAATTTGTCATACAACAAATTATTTCACCAACAGTGTCAACTTGAAAAATTTGAAGACTGATCTAAAACTTGAAAAACTTACCCCTAAATCTGCATAAGGCAATCGCTTGGACTCAACATCGACTTTTCGCCTAAATTGATCATTCCCATCATGAGAGCCATTCTAAATTGAATTCTAATGAGAGTGGAAAATTGTCTTGAAATTGATTTTCCACCACATTGCTTAAAAATCCATGATTAAAGTAGTCAAAAGGTTCTTCTCTTGCTATACTTGACCTTGTATGAATCCTTCTCATAATGCAATATCCCTTATAGGATACCACTTTAAAATATGCAAAATACAGACAAATTGCAGCCAAATAGAAATATGATTTTTGCAGAAAATTAAATCTAGGGCAGCGAACAAAAAATAATGGATAACTCCAAATACTTGCTCAAATCTCTTGAAATTTTAAATGGAGCTTGCTAATACAATAATAAATATTATAGAACTATTTTTGGAATTTTTCGAATAACAAAATGCTGCCAGAAAATTACAGCGTGCCCTAAACAGCTGAAAACTTCTAAAATTAATATCTTCCGAAATATAGATGCAAAAATTATGAAACTTTGGAAATATTATCTATAAATATAGGAGATGATATCCCAACCTTCAAATCAGAATTTGAGGAAGTGGAAACCCTCCAAAACAGGTCTGCAATCTCCAAAACAAGTCGCCCCACCTAGGAGATGGCTGGAAACCCTTGCAAATGCCTTCAAATTGATGCTAGACCTTGCCAAAGAGGTTGCCGTAGATCTGCCCTGAAAAACCCAGAAATCTCTCCTCCAAAATACCCAAAATCCTCCAAAACCCTTCACTGAAACCCTCTGGAAATATCTCTAAAGGACAGCCCTGATTTCAGCTCCAAAAATGACAAACTAGGGTGGATCTCTCACCACCGAAGAGTGCCCTACTAGCTAGGGGTGGATCTCTCACCACCAAAGCTAGGGTTCCCATGGGATCTTACTCCACAAGCTGGATATTTGCAAACAACAGTTGCACATGAAAGAAAATATAAGTGTATGCAAGAATGTCCTCCATCACTCCCCAAACCTCCTTTTATAACATCTCATTACCTTTTTCCAAGTTGGGCGCTCCATGTGGGACTAAAAATGACTTAAGTGACCCCAACGAAGAAATAGAATAATAAAGTACCATAAGTGACCCCAACGAAGAAATAGAATAATAAAGTGTTATGAGGTCCCCCTAACGACAAAACATAACATCTAGTCCCTCCAAATCACTTTATGCTCATGTCAACGAAAAATTATAACAAATGAACTAGATATTCACACCCAATAGCTCCCAGCGTCCCTAGCCCCTTGGGTATGACCAAGGCTGGGACTCGAATTGGCCCTTAGGCCTTTGGCGTAGGAAAGGGGACATTACACATAAAAGATAAACACTTTTCTATATAAAACTAGTAGATAAAATGTTTGGAGCCGTCATATGTGCATTTTGTAGAGCCTCCAAAATTGATAATCACTAAGAAAGATACCAAAACTTAGTGAAGTAACAAGAAAACTCATATTGGTCCCATTGGGTATGCCAAAATCATTATCACCAAAAGTTGCACACTCTACTTGTTATCATGAATGGTCCCATTAGTAAGAACAAATTTAGCTTGTTCCTTGGGTGACTCACTGGAATAGAGAAATTGGCCATAGCCGCTCAGCAGAGGTCTCATTGTCCAGAGTTGCCAAGGATTCCCACATTGAGATATCCACAAGGGTCTTCTTCATCTGTTCAAGGATGTTGAAGGACATTGAATTATCTTTTGTTGGACCTCACTTGCAGCCATCCTTTCTTGCATTTAGGTTGATGTAGAAGTACCTTTGGGCCGCCCTTGCATTTTAGAGGTTGGATTTAGACTGCTCTCGTTTTGGAGTGTTAGCATAGGTTGATAAGGCCCTACATCTGTTGATTGCCCCTCTTCCATAGCTCTTCTCTTAGCTCTAGTATTGATGACCACATCTTGAGAAGTCGATTCACTCGCACAAAATTCATGTACTTGCCAATTTACAAGTGAAGTATCATTTGGTGGTATCTCTTGAGTAACTTCATGCTATTGATTTTCCTCTGTGGGTGCATCTTGAGAGATAGATGCATTTTGCACCATCAAGGCTTGGTTTAAAATGCCATTGGGGCATATTGTTTGGTTATGGGGAAGATTGCAAGGAAACCACTCATAATCTTGCACCAGATTATTTTGAACTGGAACCAAAGCCTTGGAAGAGTTGGCCGCACTAGGATTGTATTGTTGATATAGTCTTGCGTGAGGCACTTGATTTTGGACTTGTGGATTTGCTTGGTATGGTGCCTTGTTAGGCTGATAAGGGGCTTTGTTTGGTTGGTTTGGAGGCTGGTAAGATCTGAAACTTTGAGCTTGTTGCTTTTAATAGATACCAACTCATTCCCAAAGTTTTGCAATTGCTTCATTACCTCTTGCAACTTAGTTGAAGTACTTGAGGAGGTGGATGCTTGACTAGAACTTTGGCTTCTGGAGATGGAATGGGAGTTAATTCAGAGTATGACGGGGAGTAAATGTTCCTACATCTGGGAATATGGGCATTGGAGGTTTAGGAGCAAGCTTCCTAGCTTGAACGAGGTTGTTTTTTGCTCTAATAGCAATTGCATATGCGTCTAGTAAGATTGTTGGACCACGATTGCCGTTAGACCAAAACCCATAGGTGTTAGTCTCCGCTACAATCACCAGAGTTAGGATCTACGAGAGGTGGTTAGTCCATGTCACAAAACTCACGGGAGCGCTGGACACACATGCCAACAATCTCCCCCTCAGCGTTACCCGAGTGAGTTTCGAACTCGAGACCTGTCGCTGATACCATTGTTGGACCACGATTGCTGTTAGATCAAAACCCATAGGTGTTAGTCTCCGCTACAATCGTTAGAGTTAGGATCTATGAGAGGCAATTAGTCCATGTCACGAAACTCACGGGAGCGCAGGACACACATGCCAACAAAGATTACATCCCCATGGATTGAATCATGACGAGAGATATCACCTTTGTTAGCTCTTAAGTAATAGAGGAAAGTATAGTGTGGTGTAGGTCTTACCATTAATGGGATTCTTTCCTAGTCTTCGAAATCTTATGTTAAAATCAATCATTTTCTCATTTGGGGCTCTCTTTGTTGTGGTCAATTGCTCCACCAAAGACAAATGATCTGATTTATCCTTGAATTGGTTGCAAAGAGCAGTGCAAGTTCATCCCAATTGTGAATTGAAGCATGTCTCAAACTCCTATATCATTGAAGTGCCTTACCTTTGAATGATGAAGCCAAGAGTGTGACTGCTACATCATCTTCAGTAACAAAATGGACTGAGCAAACGTTAGCAACATCTTGGATATGATCAGTTGGGGTAGTGTGATTTTCACCAGTGAAGAAGGGAATACTTTTAGGGCAAACATTGGTATGTCATGTTGTGCATTTAGAGCCAAAGGACTACCACCATTAAAGATGACAAAAGGCAAATTTCTTTGGATTGCTGTGAAAGGAATGGGTCTTAAAACCCTAGAGGAAAGCAAAAAGTGCACTGCCAAGAAGGGGGTGGAAAGAGTTCTATTGGGAGGTGGTCTTTGAATTGCTCTGCCCCTTCTCCTTCTCCTTGACAATAACCGCAAGTAGTCGAAAGTTTCTTCTCTTGCTATACTTGACCTTGTCCGAATCCTTCTCAAAAAGATGATAGACACTTTTGTATATGAAATTAGTAGATAAAATGGTTGAACTGCTAGATGTGCATTTTGTAGAGCCTCCAAAGGATGATAATCACTAAGAAACTCACCAAAACTTAGTGAAGTAACAAGAAAAATCGAGTGGTCCCATTAGGCGTGCAAAACCATATCACCAAAAGTTGCACACTCTGCTTGTTATCATGAATGGACAACAAAAATTTTGGGTAACATGGACTTGTCTCCAAGTGTGGGCCCTTGCAAGTGAGACAAATCTCCATAGAAGGTTGGTTCCTCTACCTATTCCTAATGCTTAGTTACTCCTACAACTGAAAATACAACTATCTAATCCTAATCTAAGCATTCATAAGGACCAGGGAGAGAGGAAGATGCATGAAAATTGAAATCCTAAGCTAAACAGAGGTGATAACACCAAGAAAAGGGGGAAAGACACTCTCAATGAGGGAAAATGGGAAGAAAATGAAGGAGGAGAGGGCAACAACTATGCCACAGACCAAAACAACATTTAATCTTCCCTTTTCACACAATGCACAACAAATCTGAACTTGCAAAGGAGAAAAGGCATGCACAACACACCACAATAACAATAGAGAGGCAAGATTGCAAATAAAACTAAGTCGGGTAGAGAAACAACCACAAAACCAAATTTTATTGCTTGAAGTATGCACAAACCATTACAATGGAGTGGAAGAAGGCATAAAGCACCTTGTAGATCCCAAATCTGAGGCTTGCAACTCACAAATACTTTTGCAATCACTTTGACATGGTGCACCTATATTTTGAGAGGGTCCAACCTTTACAAATGTGCACAAATTGCCAATATATAGAAAATGAGAGAGAGAGAGGAGGGAAAAGAGAGGGAAACTCGGATTTCTAGCTCCACCACCAACAACATGCATTAAATCTCTGAAAATAGGCATGGGAGGCCTTACAAGACCACCCCCACGTCATATTTCTTGTAGGAGAAGGTATCGGCACCATTCACCATTAATTCAGTAGTTGAGCTACCTGGAACTGAACTTTTATTGCTGGGACTGTTTTTTCCTTTTACATCCCCAAAACTACACCAATTTCTGAATTTCATGATGCCAAAGTGAAGTTCATGACGAGACCTTTCCAATGAGCCCAAGTTTGTCAAATTTGGAGCTATATGGAAGAAGTTATGGCCATGCGGATTTCTCGGGGCACGAGAGGAACATGACAGAGTTCCATATGGGTCCCGACAGCACCGCTTCAAATAATTTGGTCTAAGGGTCGGATAAAGTGGCCAAGCGGGGAAGAGGAGGAAGGGAAGAACATTCCATGTGTTCCACCAGGGCCAGACATGTCTGCATGCCTATGTGTTTGCTTAGTGGGCAAAGAATCAAGGTTTTAGGGAATTGCTCCTTAAGTGTCGGCTATACCCGACTTATCCGCTTCGTTGACATCTCTGACCCTGTTCCGCCTAGCCACTAGTTGGTCGATCGGGCGAATCGTTTGAACCGTAGACCATTCCATCAATGCTCTCCGACTCTGCCTTGGTCTTTCACGGTGAATTGGCGAACAAGAGGAACAATTCCTCTGTTTCACCAAAGGCCGATTTGGCGGATTCTGCCCCAATTGATCCCATTTTTCTTGCAAAATGGCCAAGTCCCCGACTCCGAGCTTGGCATGATGGAGAACAAGGTCCCAAAACATGAATTTTGTCCCAAGATTGCGAGATTTGCCTAATTTGTCGATAGTTGCCCTATTTGATCCATGACAACACTGCCCGAGAACATGGTTTGTCCAAAATCCGGTCAAATCCTTCCTAAAACATCCAAAAGAGCCTGGAGGTGATTTTGGGATAATAGACACATTCCGGTTGTTTTCAAGAGTTCCAGTTTTTGGATTTTCTGCCCTCCTGAACAGTTTTGGATTTGCAAACTTGGTAACTATGGGTAACAAGCATGGAAATCTCAACGTAATACATTAAATGGGAAATAGTGCATTCCAATTGTGACTGGTTTGAGGGAACCGTTCATGTACCATTCAAATAAACAAATGGAAAAGTACATTCTATATTAGTTTACTTATTTGTTTTCTTGATACACGTCTGAATTTCCGTGCCGATATAAATAATAGTATATAGGTACACATTTAGAACTTCCTTTTACATTCGGATAACAAATCCTGAAATCTAGAAAAGGTGGAGATCATTTCAGAAGCAGAACTGTTTATTTAACGTATACAAACTTACAAGTTGGAAAACAAAAATGTTTCAGCCATATCATATTTCAAAGGTGGGTAGTAAGCCAAGTTAACACACTTTTCTCATGCCCTTTGGTTTTTGGACTGAAGATTAATATGCTTGCTTATGCAATTATTTCTCTGATTATGATTCTGATATTATATTACTACAGTCACATGAGTTTAGGCTAAATTTCAATTTAAATTTTTATTAAAAGGATATTGTTAGAAGTGCCCACTTGTCTAGGTGTAGCCAAATCCATTACATCACTTTCAAGATTGTGACAGATTCTTAGCCATGAAACTCCTCCATAGTAGTGCATCTCTTATCTGAACAGAACTCAGCAATCTATCTCCTTAGTTATATTTGGCTCTAAGTATAAGACTACATGAAAACAGCGATATGTTTTTAGTTCTATATATATATATATATTATATATATATATTCTATCCCTGAAGTATGAGATTGTATAGCTTTTTCATTCAACATCAGTATGATTAAAGTTGCTATGTTGTGTCAGGCTGTCTTTGCTTTTTGGTAAATCTTTAACATGATATTCTTGTTTGGCTGTTGTGTTTTCTTTATATAGGTTATTAGAAAGATTACAGAGCTACTTTTTGTTCATATACATTCACTGTCTACGAAAGCATGAGTTAAACATTTCAGACATTGTATTCATACAAATATTTTTATTGTTGTTTCTTCTTGATTTGCTTAGCTTCGCAAGGAGGGGAGAAGAAATGAATATGAAATGCATAAACTGCAAGCTTTGAATCAACGACAAAAGTTGGTGAGCATGCGAATTTCTTTTATATCCCTTTTAAGATTCACCATGCACTACACTTCTTTATCTTGTTATGGCTGGCTGAAAATCTTCTCTCAGAGGTCAGACACATAGCATGATCCTCTGTGTTTTTAGCTTTAGCCATGTGGAATTGACTTTACTTCAAATTAAATTTGTACTGGAAAAACACTAATTATGATATCATTAACCTTTTGTTGGATATATGAATAGAATCTAGCCAGTGGAGATTAGAATATAAGTTCAAAGTCAACTTAGAAATTATTAGGATATTCATTTATCTCACTGAGTAGGTTAAATAATTTTTGAGTTAATCATCTATTAAATTTTAACCTTGTATTATGCGTCTATATATTGCTATTGGTAATCAAACTTAGGATTTTTCTACAGGATATCTTGTAGTTATCTTAATTCAAAATCAAGAGGAGTTGGGTTGAAAAATTTCCTTCCAGACAAAAGCAATAAACCCTGTTTTAAAGTGAACCACACTGTTTTTTTTTCTCGAGCATTCATGCTTTTAATGTGACTCTCAACCTAGTATTCTTGAGAGATCCTATCACACCAACAATTATTGTACTAGTTAAAAGAATCCCACTGTTAAGAAGGATTTTCCTTCATCTGTGAGATAGAGAACAACTATTAGAAATAGTTGGATATATAGCATGCTTGCATGAAAATTGTTCTGAATGGATTTCCAGAATTCCCCATGAAAGATCCAATAAAAGAACCAAGGGGACGTTATAGTCTAGTTTTTAACCTAGGACACTGACATCTCACAATGAGTAAACCCAATTGCACCTCACCTGAGACCAGCCAAGGAAGATGAATAAGTTACCATTTAATACTGTAATGTAAAGATTATTTTATTATCAAGCAGAAATAGAAATTAAATTCACATCATTTAAGAAAATAATATGTATATGGCTTCATGACATGCATGTGGAACATAGAGATTTTTGTATGTTATATATGAAAGGTGCAAATTCATCTTCATTGCATTAGTATGCCATGCTGAGTCTTATTGCTAAGTCTCACATTCTACAGTCTACTGATATGGAATATTAAGATGCAACATCTATCAACCTAAGAGTCTTGTCACATTACTTGATTCTAATACTAACAATAATGGTCACCAAGAAACTCTCTAAGACAAATACATAATTACTTCCATAACCTAGGTTTTGCATTCGCTCTCCGTCTTTCATCATGATCCTGGTTTCTGGAATTTCACCAAGAATAGGTTTGCAGGACTATATATGTGATTCCAACATGATCAGTAAAAACATTCCACAAGGTCTCTTTCTATCTGTGATCTTATATTAGGCTTCTTCTGTGTTGGATTTCTCTTACCTTAACACATGCGACAATGGTAATGACTCATTTACAAATACCTATCTTGATCCATATTTCGACTGATACATTATCGATAACAGCAGGGCGCATTCAATCAGTTGAGTTCCATGCTGTGATGCTCAAGTCCTATCAATCCTGTCAATTCCAAGACTTCAGGCTAGGTATTTCTGATATGGATTATGATGTTAATATCCACACATAACGAATCAGTACATATCGTAATCATATGACAACCACCAAATCCCTGTAGGTGGTTTTTCTGCCCATAGACTTCACTAAGATATGATAGCACCTTAGCCTTAAAGAGGACAAGGTCAGGTATTTGTTGCTTCAACCAGTTGAGTTCCATCCTGTGATGCTTTAAGTCCCATCAATCCTGTCAATTCGATGCTTCAGGCTAGGTATTTCTGATATGTATTATGATGTTAATATCCTCGCATAACGATTCGGTACATATCGTAATCATATCACAGCCACCAAATCCTCATAGATGGTTTTTCTGCCCATAGACTTCGCTAAGAAATGATAGCACCTTAGCCTTAAAGAGGACATTGTCAGGCATTTGTTGCTTAATGTGATCACTGTATGTACTCCAAAAATGTAAGTCTAATTTACACATCCCATAAAATTATATATTGGCAAGTAAAGAAATAATAAATACTGTATCTAGAAATATTAGAAATAAAATGGTTTTGATTATGTCCATGAGATCTAACAGTCTATGGGGCCACAAAGTGCTACAGTTGCTTCAACCACCCAAAGATGCCGAGATTGTGTGTTGAGTTGTTTCTTTAAGAAGGCTGTTCCTTCTCCTAATGATTTGGGTTGTCAACTCCCTTAACACTTTTATCCTTTTCTCTTCAACAGCTCCAGCATGCAGTCAACTCCCCATGTTTCCTTGCTGAAACATTGAGGAAAACTGAATCATTGCAAATAATCACTTAATGAAAGTGGAGAGGATTATTTATTTCATTACTGTAGAAACTGGTACAATGTTATTCTGATACAGGACCCCTAACCCTCAAATATGATGATGTAGATAACTGAATATATACAGCTTACAGGTGGTTGGCGGGTCTAGCAATCCAACCCAATGACACAAGCATGTCACAAGGTTGAAGCAATATGTATGTAATCCAACAAAATGGTACTATAATTGCATGAATGAAATTTGTCAAAGAACAATCAGAAAAATCTAGATGCTCAACACTGGCACTGAGTACTCGATCTTGGAAATAAACGCCAAATCCGGTGTCACCTGGTACAAGCTGATACAATCAAGTGAAACTGCAGCGACTGGTACAAGATGAGCCTGACATAGGCTTCCAAAGCACAAGTATATGGAGTAAAAGACTGAAAATGTACATCCTGGGCCTGATCACCCAAGGACCCAGAATACTATTTGCTGCTAACTAGGAAATGCATTGTGCTGTTTCTTGCAGCAAAATATGTTGGAGTAGTCCAATTTTATTAAAGAGCCTTAATTCCAAATAAGCCACTTTGGGTCATTCAAAATAAAACCTTGAAAGTCCAGAAAATTTCAAAGCCAACTAGGTCTACCTTTTGAGGAGCTTAAGCCTCACGAGACACCATAAAAACCAGAAGTATAAGCCTAAAGAGAAACAAACATTATTTTTACATGAAACCCGATTCATAACAGAAAAATGTTTGTTAGACTGTAAGAAGAGGTATTTATAGCCTCTATTCTTCTACCCATGATTAACTTGAGATGTCATCAATGCATCATCTAGGCACACTTTTTAGCCAAGTTCCTTACTTACAAGCATCTTAGGCTCAGCAATGGCTCTTTAACTTAAAATCATGTCTTCTATGTCCTGAACTAAGACTCGTGTAGGTATGATGACATGCCCAATTGACCTTTATAGTCGCTCATATCTCGCAAACTATGTATATTAGGACATTTCATATTGATTTTCTACAAGAGTTTTTCTTCTTTTGTGGGAATACTTGGTGGTGTATGAAAATACACCTGTTTTTGTCGATCTATGTAGGCTTAGAGTTTATTCCTAAGGTATGCACACTTATGTTTTCTTTGCATTAAATAATTTATAAATCATGATAATTGTCATAATTATGTTGAGAGCTTTAGGTTTTCTTTGCATTAAATAATTTATAAACCTTGATAATTATCATAATTATGTTGATAGATTAGACGGATAGGTTACCATATCTTTATTCCGGGCCTTACTTTATTCTTAGTTAGCTTTCTTGGATTTTTATGATCTCCTCTCTTGCATGCCCTTCTACTTGGTTTTTATCTTGCACGCACCTCTATGTTTTCCTCTTTATACACGAAGATCCCCTTCATTTCTTAATGTTAGAAGAATAGTTTGTTTGCAACGGTCTGCATAAATTTTATTAAATTCTTCTCTTTTGAATTTTTACAAGTGTGAAAGGTAGTTATTGATAAATATTTATGAGATTAAAGCATAAATAATGAAAATAATAATGCATTAACTTCGTATACCTGCAAGTGGGTATTTATTACAGCATGAGTTTGGTAGGGTTGGTATAACTGACAACCCATACCCTAGGTCACATCTAAGAAACATAGTATTAGCTAATCAACGAAATGGATATTCTAGTATTTCCAACACCCCACCTGAATATCTTTGTGGACATTATTCGGGAAAAAATTGATATGTGACAATGATCCTGTAAATCCATCTGCAAGTTGTTCATGAGTGGGAATGAACTGCATCTGTATTTCATTATTTCGTACCTTCTCTTTGATGACGGGGCAATGAACTTCAATGTGTTGGGATCGCTCCTGCATAAAGGTTGTCTTCACCATTTTTAAAACACTTTGATAATCATAGTACATTGTTATGGGTTGATTTGGGGCGATGTCCTTATTACTCAGAATTCAGCATAGCCGGATGGCATCACAGTTAGCTCCTTGTGTTGCTTCGTACTCTGCTTTACTGGAAGAAATGGCCACAATCGTATACCTCTTACTTACCCAGGAAACTACTCCCGATCCCATGTTGAAAACATCCCTAATTGACTTTCAACCATTAATGGAGCTTGCCCAATCGGATCTCAATAACCAGTAAAGAAATATTTGTTATTCTTCTTGTACTCAATTCCAAAGTTCAGAGTACTGAGTACATATCTCAACACACTTTTTAACTTCCTTCAAGTGTGTTTTTCTAGGCTTTGTCATTGACCTGGAGAGATAGCTCACAGAATATCCTAGATCTGGTTAAGTATTGGTAAGACAAATTAGGCTCCCAATCATTTTTTTGTAGAGGGATTCATTTGCCTTTTCAGATGTATTATCTGGAAAGTTGCAATCGAGGATCCATGAGTGTCACAATTGTTTCGCATTCGGTCAATCTGAGTTTGTCAATCATATCGGTGGCATCCTTTGTTTGAGAGACGAAAACACGATTCTTTGTTTGTCATACCTCCAAGCCAAGGCAATAGTGCACTGATCCAAGATCTTTCATCTCAAATTGCTTAATTGAAATTGTTCTTCACTGCTGAAATTAACTCTTCACTGCTGAAATTAAGTCTTCACTACTCCCAGTGATCATAAGATCGTCAACATACACAATCAGGTTTACAGTCTCTCCTTGTTCACTTTCGATGAACAAGTTGTAATCCGAACGACTTCAATGAAAACCACATGTGTGCATGGGTGTTCATCAATCTTGATGTACCATGCATGAGGCGCTTCCTTCAACCTGTACAATGACTATCAATTGACACACTTTATGTTCTTTGCTTTGATCTTCAAAACCTTTGGGTTGTTTCATGTACACTTCCTCTTGGAGATCCCCATAAGAACTGCACTTTTCACATCCATTTGGTGGATGCACCATCCCAATTCTTTTGCAAAAGAGAACACAAGTCCGATGGTTTTCATCTTTTCTGATGGTGCAAAAGTCTCTTGATAGTCAATTCCTTATTTTTGACCTTAACCTATTGTAACTAACGAGATTTGTGTTTTTGAAAATTGCCATTTGCTTTATATTTTGTTCAAACACTCATTTGCATTCTACAGGTTTCTTCCCAGTTGGAAAATTGACCAGCTACCAAGTTTGATTATGCATGATAGCATCACATTCTACCTCAATTGCTTTTGTCCCTTGTTTCAATGTAAAACCTCATTAATCGGTTGGTTATGATGAAGGAACCACCGTACTCATCAATGCCAAGTTAACCTCTTTCCGGGATGCATTGTTTGTTGGTGACTACCCCAAATTTTTTTGTACCTTCCAAATTGATCGCCACACTCTTGTTGATTGGAGTATTTCAGGATTTCAGTGGGTTGTGTTTCATTTCTAAAACTTCCTCCTCCTTCATATTGTTTTGTCTTTGGAATTATCCTTTCTTAAAGATCAATCTCTAAAGTTGAATCAAGATCCTCTTCTTTGATAATTTTTACTTGATATCTTTGATTTTTTTCTTGGCAGTGTGTTGGATATCATAATCGGGATCAATTTCCATTGGCTCTGTATACCAACATTCATCGAAGACCACATTTCTATATCCATATCTTTTGGGTTGCAGGATCTACTAGGCCTTTGATTTGATACTATACCGAAGAAAGATACACTTCACATTCTTTTCATCAAGCTTCTTTTCACTTGTTTCTTGGAATGTAGACATAGCCTAGGCTTCCAAAAACTCTGAGGTGCTTCACTCTAGGCTTCCTCCTTGACCAGGCTTGTTCACGTGTCATTCCATTCATTGCTTTTGTTGGTCCATGTCATCATCTCTTGGATGATTTGGTTCTTTTTTTTGTGACTCCATTTTGTTGTGGAGGTAGGCAGCAATCAGTGTCAAACTCCTTTGATATGTACTCCCCACCTCGATCTGTGCAGAGAATTTTGATGGGATAGCTGGTTTGTTTCTTGACTTCAACATTGAAAATTTTGAAGTGCTTAAAAGTTTCAGACTTATTCTCCAAGAAGAACACCCACATCTTTCAAGATTACTCGTCAATGAATAAATGAACTACCGTCTGCTGCCAAAACTCTTTGAAAAAGGTCCTCACAGATTGCCATGAACTAATTCAAGAACAACCTTGGCTCGATTTGACTTGCCAATTTGAAATTTCAAACTGTGCTGCTTACCAGCCCACAAATAGAAGAAACGTTTCCTAGCTCTTTGTACATTTGTAGCTCATGGACCATTTATTTCTTGCTCAAGGATTTTAGGTATGAAAAACTTAAACAATCAAACTGTGGATACCATAGTGAACTTTGGTGTTCACCAGAAACAAGAAGAGTGAGGTGTCTTTGAGTGGCTGTGGCATAAAAAATAACATACCTCCTTTCTCAAACTATTCAGCTACGACACTGTTGTGCTTAGTCTTGTCTTTGATCAGACAAAATTTGTGACCTTTCATGTCAAATTCATCTTTCAGATTGCTATCAAACATCTAATTCATAGACAAGAGATTCTTCTTCATCTGAGGAACGGACAAGATGTCTTGGACTTCACATTTATTTTTAGTGGCAAGAGGAACAGCACCTTTAGCTCTAATTTAGTAATTTTTAAAGAGTAATTGTCTCCAAGGTTGACTGTCCCATTATGTGTTTTCAGATGTGAGAACCAATCTTTAATCCCAAAATGATCTTTGTGGCACCTGAGTCAATGTACCATATTTCTTTTTAATTTGTTACATGATGTGATTGGGCTGGCATTTGGATGACTTCATTGCCACATTCATCGTTGTTGACCCCATCATTCTCGGTATGGTTATTATCAAAACCGTCGATTTTCACATCATTGTTCTTCACAATATCGCTTTGATCTCTTGTTGGTTCTGGTATCTCCTGCATCCTTGGCAATTTCCTCTGTTTTTTAATGTGAAGCCGCTATACCAACTGTATTTGGTGTCATGGAACTTGCCACAAATATGACACTAGCTATTGATTGTGGTTTTCTGCCTTTCTCAGAAAATTCTTTGCATTGCTGAAAATTGTGCTTTGGAAAGACAACCTTTGTCCTTTTTGTTTTGAAGAAAGAGCCTTTTCTTCTTCATTGTTGTCACCAATATGTTGTACATCTTGTTGAAGAAAACCAATGAGCTCTCGATAGATAACTTCGTGATTGGAGACATTCAATGAAGCAACAAACATTTTTAATGAGGAAGGAAGAGCCCGAAGAGTGTTCATCACCAAGTCATCATCTTTCACTTCTTTTTCTACTTCTATTAGTTGGTTCTGGATTTTTGTCAGCCACATTAGGAATTCTTCAACTTTTTCATCTTCTTGCACCTTGAGCATGTGTAACTTCTCTTGGAGATATAGCACCTGTTCTTTGTTATTTAACTCGTACACTGTCTTAAATATTTTCCAAACTTCGTGAGCATCCTATATGTTTTGAATGTGAGTGAGTATCCTGTTTTCAGTTGATAGTATAATGAGCATGCGGGTTTTTCGGTTTTGTTTGACTCATTTTTATTCTATGTCATAACACATGTTTTTGGGCTTTTTGGCTTCAACCACATTCCAAACATCTTCCAACATTAGGATTGTCTTCATTTTGGTCTTTTGCGCAGGGTGATTCGACCCATTCAACAACTGTTTGTCAGGAAGCATTAATTTTGCTCTTGCTGTTTTTCCTAGCCTCCTTGGGTCTTACAGGACGTGGATGCCAGACTTTGAAGTTTAGCTATGGAAGAACACCATTTTAAGAATGACTCAAAACCTTTATGAATGGTACAAATTGGAAAAAATAAGTTACAGCTTTTATAGGTGACTTAAAAAGAGTCTTCTTATCATGTTAAAGAGGATGTGGATGGTCTTTTACCAACCATTTGACAAAAGGAAGCTGTTACCTTTTGTGCTTATTAAATGAATGAATAATGAATGCTTTTAAAACATCCACAAGAGCAAGCAGTTTATGGGACCAAAGGATAGCTACAAAGTTTCTTTGTGCACAAATACTCTCTGAGTAAAGCTGCCCAAACTAAGCTTGTGCGAAATCCTTTTCCTTTATAATGGATCTTTTGCTACGAATTTTGATTAAAAATATGCTGTTTTTGCTAATCCCTCCTCAAACAGGGAAGTCAAGGAGTCAACTTTCATGACGTTGGTGTTCTTGATTTGGATATCCTTGTAACCTGTACACTCCATGATATAATGCCATTCCATCTCCACTAACCACAAAGTACAAAAATGGCATATTCTATCTGCCCAATCTTTCTTAGGCATCAACCACCTGCCAGCCTTCCACCTAAGACCATGTGGGCTAGTCCTTACTTGAGCTATCAACATTGACGCCTTCCATTTTATTTCTGCTCCCATATATGTGTTTTGTTCGTTGTTGCAAGTGGGATTGAATTCTCTGACAGTGTTCCTTGGCATGATTAATACGTGACCACCTTCAAATTTTAGTTTTCCAAGAGCACTTTGGTATAACAAGGTGTCAACTTTGACAATGGCATTTCCTTCTTTATTTTTCTTTGCACGATTCTTGAGAGAAAAATTCATTTGTGCTTCACTAATTTTCTGGTACTGGCTATTTGTTGGAAGATCCACTTTCAGCCAATCTTGCTAAAACATGCTGGAAATATGCTGTTTGTTCTTGAACCCTTCAACAGCCTTATGCCTCAAAGATTTGTTTGAATTCTTCGACGCTGCAGCAGATGATAAAAATCCAATGGTCATGCAAATGGGAGGATTATTGCAGATGTACAGGAGAACTCTGACTCCTATGTGGTCATTAGTTCAAATCCCAGGAGTGGCATGAAAGGCGATGGAACATCTCCATTACTTGATGCAACCCAACAAATAGGAAACACTTTAGGCAGCATGCAGAATGATGGCTTGCTGGGAAATACAATCAATGGCATGGATTTACATGCTCGAGACATACACGAACCCTGTTGGTGGATCTGTACAGGCTTATTACAGCTACGTTCTTTTTGATATAAGAACCGAAGTTGGCCACCTCAGCTGGAAGCTACAGTAGCAAATCCATCTTCATGGGAAAAACAATATGTATCTTCTTCACAGCAACATCTTTGTTATAGCAACTGATTATTACATGATCATAGGGATCACCATCTTGAGAGCAGCAACATCTTTACAGACACACGATCAGAGGTGGTTCCTTCATTTGACTGGCAGCATCAACCTTTGTTACGCACAGGATCAAAGGATGCTCTGTTACCACATGATAGATAATTATGAGAATAAAGAAGAAATATTGGAAATGATAATGCATTAACTTCGTATACCTGCAAGTGGGTAATTATTACTACAAAAGTTTGGTAGGGTGTATAACTGACAACCCGTACCTTAACTGATAGCTAAAAAACAAGTATCAACTAACTAACAAACTAGATAATTTAGTATTTATAGCAGTTATTAGCAAGATTGTATCCTGGGAGAATCTGACGATTTTGTGTCAGATTTTGTCATGGTATAAGAGCTATAGCTTGTGCCCTCCTTTCCACTTTTCCATCCATTGGGTCTTTGGTGTTTCTCTGTTGTGGAAGTATCCAGGGAACAAGGTTATTTTTCAGGTTTAGTTGTTTCAGAGTGTCTTGGGTAAAATATAACCGCATCACTGTGACCGGAAGGCATGCAAAATGCATTTTAGTTCTTTGATTTTTCCAGAACAGGAGCCACACTTGTAGAGAAAACACTGTTGTAAGGTTTGAATTGAAATCAAAAAGTTCTTTATCAAGGATTTTTGATTTTTCAAAAACAAGAATTCTAATTATCCTGCCTCCTAAGGTTTTTTGTAAAATAAAATAAAAGATAGAAAAAATCAAAGAGGAGCAAAAACTTAGTTTTTTTCATTTTGTATTGCAGGTTGCAGTTTTTTTGAGATGCTGGACTCCCACACCTAGACCCCCATGACATTCAAGGCCATTCCACTTCATTTGCAGCTAGCGTTCTCCCCACTACACTAATCGACCCTCCAACGTGCAGACTAGCCTGCCAGCCATGTCTACCTCCCAGCTTGCTGGTATTTGTCACTGGCCTTCTTCCTGACATCAAAAAGGTCTTCAAATGGCCCTCCAATGCCTATCCAACTTTGCTACTCATCTTTCATGTGGTCGGTTCCTTATTTATTAAAGGAAATTAGAGATCTGTTTTTCAAACAACAGATAATTTTGGCCTATATAATATTGAATCGTATGGGTGGTCTAATGGCAATTGTAGTTTTGCTAAAACATTCGAAAAGAGAGGTCTAATGTTCAAACCCCACATTTAAATTTTTTAGCCCTCTTCCTTGAGCACCGTTCCAGACACATCGTCTGTTTTTTTGCTCATAACTCAGTCATTTGGGGGTGTTTTCCAGTATTTTTTTCCATCATGAAGTGGATTCAAATCCCATCCCAGTGGTATAACCACGTCAATGAAATTCTACTTGCAAGTCTGATATTTTCAGGTTTCCAGAGGTCCTGTGTGCAATTATCATTTTCTGATCTTTCAAAGGCATAACTAACTCATACAGAAGTGCTTGGAGGTGATTATTTTTTAAATCATACATTTTTGTGTTCTATGAACACATACAATTATTTTAGCTTGATTATGTATGTAAAGTGTTGTAATTCTATTGTAACTTGTAGTCAAAACAGATGATAATACCATTTTTTGGAAGTTGTAATTGAAGAAAATCGAAAACTACATAATTATTAGCAGTTATATAGGGGACAATTTGTTTACAATATAATGATAAAGTTCCACTGCGCAATTCATGGGGGAACTTGGAAGGATATTGTTTCAATCTCTTAGTGCATGCAAAACTAGGCACACTTTCTTTTGTGGATTCTCATTGACTCGTTGCACTTTGTTTTGTTGTACTTTCCTTTCAACAATGTATTTCTGTTAGTACGCTTTCCTTCCTTTTAGTTGCAATATGCCAATGCAGGATCGTATTGTCCTGTTGACTCCACAACTTCTTCACTTAGAAGGAGGCTATGATTGTGTCACTTAGGTGCAACTATGCTCTGGAGGTTGAGCCATATAGTTAGTAGTTAGTAGTTAGATAGGGGTATATAGATGGATAGGGCGCCGACCCCCCTCCCCTTGAATCTATAGGGCTATAGGGCATTTTATTTATGCCTGCACCCCCACCCCACAAATAGAGTAGAGATTGGGGTCCCTATTCCCCATCTATATATGGGCTCCTGGATATAGATAGGGGGCTCACCCCAACTAAAACTATAGCTGTCCCCATCCCATATATATATATAGGGATAGGGGACAAAATGCGGAGCTGAGATAATACGGATAAGAGGTTTATGCTGGCTGTGAGTTGACCACTTCCAATTGGCCAAGAGGAGTGTGCCATGTGTGTGTGTGTGTGTGCATGCTTGTGTGCGTGTGTGTGGGCTTGACTGCTTAGTTGGTAGACCAGCCAGTTGTCTTGGAATGAAAAGGGTTGTACAAAGTGACAATTGGTGAAAATACAAAGCCGAGAAATGTTGTTGTGAAGATCAAATTTGTTTAACATGTGTGGTGAAGCCTTAGGTGTTATTAGTCTGAATGTGGTACTTGAGCTTCCTTTTCATATAAAGGAGATGTACACTGCTTATGAAGCTTGATACAATTTTGATCAACTCTTTGGCAAAGCAAATGCCATAAGAGGCCACCAACTAGAAAATTAATTGATTAGAATGAGTCTACAAGAGTTTGAGACAATTCAAGATTTTTGTCTTAAGTTTTAGTCTCTCAGGATATTATCCAAGTTGGAAAATCCCTGCTTTGTCTTTGTCTCAACCTTTCATTTTATCCTAGAAGCATAGGGTAAACCCTTCAAAATTCTGTTCTTTGAAGAATTTGAAAATGTATGGTGAGAGAGCAAGACAAAAACATACACATACACATACACATGGGAGCATTGAAGCTGTCAAATACTAATGCACTTATGGCGATACAAACCAAGAATCTGTAACACCCTGCCTGGTACTACTACAAGAATGGTCACGATTTTTTTGTTGTGTTTACTAAACTAATTAGATGAATTACTGAATCTCCAAAGAAATAAGTAACAATTAGATTTCAGATCATACATTAACTAAAAATACTTAAATCAGCAAGTACAGATTTACAACATAATGAATTACTTTCCATTCAGATTTAATCATAATACTGAATATAAACTATGTGCAACAGATATCTTTATTTGGAAAATACAATATTTCAAATGTAACTCAGTTGTAAAAATCATAATTCAAATAACAATGCATTCATTGCAGCAAGTACAGACTTTCCAATGTTGATCATATGATAATGATGCAATTCACAGAATCATGTTACAGCCATGAAAAGAGCCAGAAAAAAATAACTGTTGGGGCAACAAGCCTGCCCACTAGCTCCTATTGAAATGCAGCAAACAAATAACGTGTACAATACATTTGTCCATGCAAAACTGAAACAATATTTCAAATCATGTAGACCTACATCTGATAAATGTGCAGTTGTGAGGGGGAACATTACGAAGGTGTTATACCTCCAACCATAGATCGAGAAGGTGTCCCTTCAACTTAATAAATGGGTGGTGATCCAGCCCTTCAACAAAGGGGCAGATTAAGGTATCCACTTCCTCACAGATAAGTTTGAGAACTATGTACACAAAACACATACTCCCATCTACATACACGGTGTCAGATAGAACTAGGTTATCCACCAGTATCTACTGACAAACATGCATGCAGACATAGGGTATACTATGGAAGGACAGTGAGTTCAACTTTATTACTACTTTGGCCAAAGCATTTAAAAACGATGGGGTCAGTTTCAGTTGCACATATTGTGAAATTGGGTCCTATCCATACACACAACTATCTTAATACAAGCACACATCATATCAAGGCCTAGGGCAAGATGATGGTTTCATGAAGGTTAGAGTGTCCATGTGCTCCCAGTCTCACACAAAAGACAATCACATTCAGCTCCCTAGTACACAAGGATGCAAATAAGCAAGTGTATTTGCATTCTTCTATGTATAATGACTGAATTTTCTTAATCCAATCAATGGTTCGGAACTTATATATTCATCAATTTCAGGAAGTTACAGATTGTAGACAATCATAATTATTCAAAGGTTTAGGAATCACAATGAATCTCCTTATTATGCTTTTTAACAGACAAATTTGATCACAAGGAATCATCATTTCCAACAAGCAGGCTCATTATGATTCAAGCATGACTGTTTCTTGACTTAGAAGAAATTCCAAATCCTTGAACAAACCATATATAACCCATTCAGGCTCTGAATATTCTGGTTTGGAACATAATCAAGAAGAAGATATTTCCTAATTCAAATGCTCAACAAACGTAATGCTACAATATTAGATCTAGGTTCAATGAAGAATACATTCAATCTCAATCTACAAGGAGTCAATCATTCATATGTAAGAGTAACATTGTATGAAAATTAAGAACTTATTAAGGCTTGTGCATATTAAACAAGCCAACAGATCCACTACCTGGAGATACCTCTGCAAGCATAGATCAGAGATCAAGTTTCAGGTTTACATTTAAAATTTGAGCAAACAGACTCAGATCAATCATAGCAGATTTAAAAGGTTAAGACCTAAGAATAGGCTGAAACCCTGAATTCAGTCATGGTAAACAATGCAAAATAGTAAGAAAGAACAGTCATAGCAGAGCCCTTTAGAGATGATTTCCAGTTCTGCAGAATCAGTACATATTTCCTCAGACTCACAAATGGGTCCTTTCCTTAATTTCACACATTTCCTAAAACTTGTATTTCCTACTAGTTCCCAGAAAATGACAGAGAGAGATTAGGAGCATCATTTACATTCTGTATTTTTCATGTTTTACTTCTAATCATATTCAATTTTAAGAGAGCAATGTAATAGGACCCTCATTTCAATTCAACTCCTACAGGTCTCAATATTGTTTACTTGTAATTTCTCAAGTAAATCTGGATTCAGATCATATCGATCTAAACAACAGTGAGGATTCAACTCAGCCTGAGAACACTTTCTCCCTATTTCCAAGTGATCTCTTAAGTAGAGAGTTTAGCAAATGATTTGACAGTCAAGATGACTATTGTCAACCATTTCTAATCTAACACAGAAGATAATGATGAAACATCATGATCAATCAAGATGATACATCCAATCAGAACCCTAGAAGGGTAAGAAAATTCATTACTCAAGAATGAGGCTAGGGAAAGTTGAAATCATGCTCATGATGCTTGAGTTATAAAATGAATGAGAAGACAAAAACTCAGAATGCCAGGATACCCAAACACTAAAGGGGTTAAAGAACAGAATTGCTCAGAAGGACAGGCTTGAACACCTTCAGATTACGACACACATTAATACCAATGGAAAATATAGAGCTCTTATTCATCTTATTCCACCAAGAGCAAGACAAGATTTCTATGAGGACATCTCATTCTAGGTAACAAAATACAAGGTGCAAGAGAAAGGAAGACATGCCATCTCTTTCACACACATGGGTAAGCAAGGCTAGAAAGAAATAGACAACATGCTAGGAATAACAAAAAAATAAGCGAGTAAGACAGTGCTTTCATTCTCCAAGCTTCCACTATGTCCTCCACCGACCCATTACAATTCTTGTTCTCTATGTCCAAATTGCTGTTGTCATGCCTTAGCTGTATGGATTTGGCCATTATATATATTTTAAGCATAACCCAATGACTGCCTCCTCCAAAAGACCTGGTCTTATGACTGTGTAAAGTGTCAGTCTGCCCGCGAAAGGCCATGAAGCTCTTCCAAAAATCCCCTTAATTAGGTACCTTATCTAGTTGAGCAAGCAATTAAGCAAGCAAAAATAAATCTGAAACAACCCCTTAACTAGGTACCTTAATCAAAACATTTATTAGTGAACATAAAATATAACAAGTGGTTTAAAGTGAGGTTATTTAACTCCAACTGGTTTTAATTCTACTTTCTCAAACAACTGAATCATGCCAAATCATAATCAATTTGGCCTCTGTTCTGCCACCAACTATTGTCAGTCATTATGTCATTTAGGAAACACTTCTGCCAAGTATGGAACAATTTCTTATGTCCACAATGCATCATACTGTCTTCTTAAATAGGCGAGAAACACATGATCACAATCATAATTGAACTTACTTCATCCCAACATCTCTCATGCAGGAAATGGCAGCAATTAGGGATAGAATAACTCCCATTCCAAAGTACATAATAATCCACATACTTGTTAAATCGCATTAAGATAGCAGTTGTACCCTTACATTGCCCAATGAACAGGTTTTACATTGCCCAATTGGACAGTGGTGTCCCCAGATTTCACCCTGAAATTTGAGACTACCCCATGTTAAAAATTTTCGTACTTTTAAAATAATGGGTCGTTTTGTGTTTTTATTGCCAGAAAATGTCTGTATTGTGTCAAGATATTCCTAGAGAGTCATATAAGCCAATTTTGACAAATACCCAGATGCCCAAACTTGTTATATTCTGTCATTGGGGTTTACCTACGGGAAATTTTTATTTAATTATTTTAAGCCCTGTTTGAGGTAAATTCTGCTCCGGTTTAACCTTGTTGAGGTTTTACATGTCAATATTCCCATATACCAGTAAGGTTTCTACCAGGAATGAATCCTGGGCTTTTGTCTATGACTTCTAGCAACGTTTTGCGTTTTTGTTATTTTTTCATATTTTTCTCTGTGAAATTCCCCTAGGTCTATTCCTTCGCCAGATCAGTCTGTTTTCTTGCCTGGAGTATCAGGAAATTATCTACGGGCGTCATGCCAGAAGGAATTTTCCACAGGAAGTTTGGTTCTCTCTAAAAAGATGAAGTCATGCACCAAAAGGCCTCTTCGAACAAGTCACATTTTTGGGAATGGAAGGTTTTAAGCAGCAATGAGATTTTTGGTAGCAGCAGGCAGGTGGGAATTTTGTATCTGCTTGGCATGGTACTTTTTCCCATGGAAGCAAAGTCACTTAAGTCATGATGGGAAAATTAGAGGCAGCAGGCAGGCGGGAATTTCTTACCTGCCTTGCAAGGTGAAAATTCCCATTATAAAATAAAAGAAAATCACTTAAGGCATTGATGGGAATTTCTTACCTGCCTTGTAGGGTAAAAAATCCCATTATGAAAGTCAAACAGCTTAAGTGGATCATGGGATTTTTGGAGCTGCGTGCAGGGTGAATAATCCCATTAGAAATTGACTTTTAAAAATAGAAATCAGCCATGTCAAAAAGTGCGACCCCTTTTGGAATAGAAGGATAACTTTAATTGCATTTATTAATTGTTTTTATTCCTAATTTTGGCGCCCAAACATGGGGAAAAGTCAACGCAGATGAGAGGATAAAGGAAATTGGAAATAGAATGCTAAAATTAAATAAATTTAATTTATTTAATGCAGCCCTAAATCATGCAAAAAAGTGCGACCCACCTAGAGGAGAAATAATACTTTTTAAAGTATTTATTGATGGAATTAATTCCTATTTTTGGCGCATGAGGTCAAAGCATAGTGTGAAGTCAATGTAGACTGAAGTAGAGAGCTAAAATTAAATAAATTTAATTTATTTAATGCAGCCATGAGCATGCACAAAATAGGCGCCCAAATTTAAGAGAAAAACATGTTTATTAATTAATTAATTGCCAGGAATAGGAGAGGCAATTATTAATTATAGAATGATGAAGGTTATATAAACATGGGCTGCCATAATGATGAATTAATTAATTCTTCTAGCAAAGGAGTGCAGCCCTGGACAGTTTTGGCGCCTAAAGGAGGAGGATTTTTGCTCAAAGAGGTGTTTTTCACTGCCAGAAAGCTTCAAGGTTTGGCGCCTAGGATTGGAGGAGCTTGTTTTTGGCTTGGTTAATTATCTGCATAGTGGTACAGTGCCCGGGGAAGTTGAAAATATATATGCTTGCTTTGCATGCAAGCAAAGTCTCAAATTTTAGGGTAGCGAGCTTTATATATGCAGATTTTTATCAAGTGTTCATGTTCCGGTTGCCGTCTTTGTCTGAATTAATTGCAGGTATTCATTATAGGTGCTTATATAATTGAAAGGGAGCTTAAATCAATGTCAGATACATTGAATATATCCTCCGAATCTGAAGAAATTCCTAGATCTGCACCAGTTGTAAAGAATTCCGGCCGAATAAAGAGAAAAAGAGTTGCTCAGACAAAGATAGATCCGGCCATGGCAAAGCGGGATGAAAGAGAAAGCTCAGCGGAATCATGCATTACTTCTAGGTTTGCTGACATCGAGACACAGATCTAGGTCCAGAACCTCTTTTCGAATTGATTGATAGATCCAGAGCTGGAAAGACTTCTCTCATGCGTGCAAAAAAGGCAAAGTGGAATCATTCGAGCTTCAACATTCCCATTCACAGCTTGCCAAGCGAGTTCGTAATGGAGTGTGCAAGGTCATACCATCCACTATCCAGATCAGTCCGAGATGCTACGGGGAAGATAATAATCCGGCTGGACGCATAGTTCATCAATTATTGTCTTAAGATTCCAAAGACAACAGTGGTGACTACTATCAGCATACTGAATGCCGACAATAGATGGGAAAAGCATAAAGTCGACTGTGTGGGCATAATGAACAACAGGTATATGAAGAAGCCCAAATCTCCATCCAAGTTCCCGAGGACTCTTCCACGATCCAATCTGGTGCAGGAGGTGGATGACATTACCAAATTGCTATGCAGGATAAATGGCGAAGCTAACGCTCACAACTTCCGCTCATGGATGTATGCCTTCATCAGGACCATTGAGATCAACAAAGCAGATTCTATAATCAATTGGTCGGAAATCATCAGTGACAACATCGGTGAGCAGCTCCGGAATGTGAGGCGGACTTACAACTTCAAGATGACTTCATATTTGGTATATGCAGCAACCTCGCAGGGTATCTTCTCCAAGCTAGATAGACGTGGTGTGCTCTCCAAGGATCCTATTTTTGAGTGCTATCCGCAGCTTATTGTGCCCGCATGCAATAAAGATTATAAGGTGGTCAACGATGGATTCTTCTATGGATTCATTTGCAGCTAAACGGTGATCTAAAGGCCAACAGGGTAAGCAAGGAAGCTTGGGAAGTTGTGTCCCAGATTGGTAGTATCTTCATCCAGTTTGGACTTTACATACCTCAGGGTCACCGGCTTTTCGGGAGAACCAGTCAAGTTGCCCAGATATCCAAGCGACAGATTGGTCATCATGGAGTTGAGCAGACAACTCGTGGAGATGCATGACCTACAGTCGAAACGACACAAGTCTACAGGCTTCTTCCCGATCACAGTGGGCTATTACAGTTGCCAGAGCATTCATAAAGCTAGAGGAATTGAAGCGGAGATGTTCTCTGAGTACGAGCAGAGTTCTTCTCAGCACGGCTGAACTTCAATCCATATGGGGTGGCAAGGAAGACAATCTCCCAAGAGTACGTGCATGTGCCTTCGTTAGAAGATTTCTGGATGAAGTGCGAAGCGAGTACAAAGTTAGGAAGAAAGACTTTAGCAGGTTATCAACGACAAGTGTTTGACTTTGGATTAGCATGGATACCTGCGGATCTTAAAGATGATGGGCCCAGTATTACTTGACATTTGACGATACCATCAAATGGGAGGAGATAGAGCTGTACTTCAGGAGAGCATAGGTGGCTGCCACACGATCGAGGAAAGGTCTACCGCCGTTCTGGTCAATACTTCAAACTGGTTGCTGACAAAGGGATATTGCCTTGATGAAGCTTTGATGAATCAGATCACAGGCAACCTCAACACAGGAGATTCCCTCAAAAGGAAGCACAAGGGAGAAAGCAGCAGAAGGCCTGAAAAGATTAAAGTGCACAAAAGTCTCATTGAAAGGAAAGGATCACTTCTATTGCTATGGTGTTAGTTCTGACTTCTCCAGCATCAAATACTTCTCCAAGTGTTGCTCCTCAGCAAGATACCGATACTGTCATTCCTCCGTTGAACCCAACAACATTTGTATTTTCTCCTCAGCCACTCCGATCAGCACCTCTTCCTGAAGAAACGTTGAAGTTAGCAGATGGCAAAATTTGAAAGAGCTTTGTCTTTGGACAATACAGAGGATGGTAGCCATGACACTGTAGCAGTTTCGGATGGAGAGGAATCAGAGCACGAGATGGTGGTACACTCGGCAACTTCTCATTCTCCGAGAAGTAATTTCTTAGAATGGTTGGCTTCACAGTTGGTCCCGAAGCTAGAGAGGAGATCAACTTGGAAGAACATGACTTGCAGCTGCTCCTGAGTTTGGGTGGAAAAGACAGAAAACCTAAAGTTGCTAAGGTGACTTCGAGGTTGATTATTGAGGAGTCAGGGCAGAAGTTCGCTGAGGTGTCAGTTCCAGCAGAAGGAAAGAAGAAGGATGAGCTCACGGCAGAGGATATAACAGTGACCAAAGTACCCATAGGTCAAGCCACTACAGAAGGATTGAAGCAAGACACGCAAACATTGATAAATGCTTTATTCCTTAGGCTTGACAAAGAAAAGGCGGAGAAAGTTGAACTTCAGAAGCAGGTGTCTCAGTTGTGCGGGATTATTGCCAAAGTTGCCAAATCTTCCACTTAGCCAATTTTAGCACATAAGCAGGTGAGTGATCATCTGATGCAGGAAGTGGAGGATGCAGGTAACCAGGTTAAAGCTATCGACGAATGAAAGAGTCTAATCATTCGCCAAACTTCATGCAATAATTCTGTGTCGAGGAGGTGCTTGGCCCGTCTAAAGGTTCTCGAAGATGCATCGGTTCAGTGAAACAACCGGTGACGAGCATGATAGACATGAACGCAGAGTCCGAAAGTAACTCCGAGTACTTTGGTTGAAATAAATAAGTTGCAGCGAGGGAGGTGTTGATTGTGGAACGGATTGTGCCCGATGGATCGGTTGAGAAGGGAAGCACTTGAGTTTGCGTATCTTTCGCTTGAGATCTTCAAAATCATGCTTTGAAAAGAATGCGGGCACTTGAAAGTATGGCATCGTCACTATAGGACAAATGTCATTGCTTTCACCAATGAGGAAGTGGTCGGGACGTTTCTTCATACACAAGGACCATTCCTAGCAAAGTGCCTGATTCCTTGGAGGGATCTCTTCTAATGGTACAAAAGAGGATTGATGGAGTTGTTAGGCCTTTCATGATGGATTCCATTAGTAAGCTGGTAACGCTGTAGTCAGATATTGAGAAGTTCGGGCCTAGCCTAAAAGATGTGGAAGCATGCATCAGGGTTTTGAACGAAGGCTTGCTGCGGTTTCAGATGGAAAAAGAAGTCATTCTAAAAACATTATCGACAAGTATATTCAGTATCAAAACAAAACGATGTAGATGTTACAGCTGGCGAATCTTTCTTCTTCTACTCTTTCTTCTATTTTCCACGTTCTCGGATGTAATTGTAAAACTTTAAAGTTGTTGGTTTTAAAACCATTACTTTAAGTTATGTGGAACGATTCTATAAGTTAAGTGACAGATGTGTATAATTTTGACTATAGATCCGGATGCATGTCACTTGGAGAGGAATTAAAGGAAGATGATTGCTAGATGTTATCTTTACTTCTTGTTTATGTTCTAGTTCAGTTAAGTTTCCCATTTGTAATTTCCCTTCTACATTCTATAAGTAGAGGAAGAACCTTCGGGTTAAGGATCAGAATTTGTAAGCAGCATTCTTGTGTTCCAGACTTTGTGCTGAAACCCCTGATAGCTATTTGAAGCAAAGGAATAGAAAGGAGTAGATTTCCGGAGAACTTTGTCACAGTGCATTTTGTTTCTAACTTTTTGTCTTAGATCTACTTATAAACTTTGTGTTATTCTAGATCTAGATTTGAAAGTTGCCTTTGCTTATAATTCTATGTGTTAATATATATTGGTTTTGTCTATGTGCATGCAATCAACTCTGTAATCTATTGATTGGGTTGCACATCTTCCCTCTTTCTTTCCTGTTTTTGTTATTTCCTTCTTCTTTAGATATTTCCTTTCTTTTACAACTGCTTACTTGCTGCAAAACTATATAGCTATGGTTCATGAGTTGAATGGTTAAAGTAAAACCCCAAAATAGATACTAGCATATTTAATTGACAAATCTTACACGGGAGCCTCACCGGTAAATGAGGGAGATTTATCTCATGACTGCCTAGGTTTTCAGCTATGTAGAAAATCTAGCCAACAGACAAGTATTGCATTTATTCATAATGTCATGGCAAAGTTCAACAAGAATCCGATGCTTAATTCATTGCTAGTAGAACTTGAATAGACAACCTATATTTTTGTGTCTTGTAGTCGGTCAATCGGTGAGTAGTGACTTGCCAATGCCAATTCAACCTTAGAGGCTCCCCATTCTAAGTCCACAAATTGACTCCATGTGCAATCAACAGAGAAAAATAAATAAATTATCCTTTCTAATGTCATACATGAGATAGTTATCCAGGTTTATTGCCAATGATCTAAACACGAATAACTCTCATAATGTATCATAATAGAGACAAGCATACTAACTCGTACTCATTATATTACCTCTGCTTCATTCCTCTATCTTTATCCCATGTGCATAAACTTTGTTACAAGATCAAGGACTCTTATAACTATTAGCTATAGCTGAAGCAACACAGACCCGCTTAGGTCTTTCAATCCTTTGTTCAATATTCCATTTAAGAACAAGAAGCACTGTACAATCATTGCAATACCAAACCCAAGACATCCTTATCCATATTCGTGATCTAAAAGGTATACCTGCAACCATCTAACACTAGCCTCATTTTGAAAGATATATTCCTACCAGGGAGAGAATATTTGGACATATGAAATAGTGAAATCCACACAAGCTTATAGCAACAGGCCTCATATAGTCAATGGTTCACAAACATACACATGCAAGCAGTTAATCTTATAACCATTCACTGTACGTGCATGAATTTTTACTATCGCATAGTTCTAAACATTTCATATTAACCCATGACTGATTTCTACTTACAATTCTAATGCACTTACCGAGCATCTTTACTGCCATATGCTATGCAGTTGCGGGCCATAAGTCTTGTAGGAAATCAAAACAATGACTAAAATAAACAACCCTCTTAATCACAACAGTAGTACTCAAGGTAAGAAGAGAGAGAATGTGCCTAGAACACAGACTAATGGAATTACCCAGGTACAGACAATTTTAAGCACATTTCAAGAGTCAGTGAATGCACCATGCAATGAAAAAACCAAAAGAAAACTTGAAGGACAGTGGACTATCTTGGTCCATAGTTAATAGGGACAAAGCCACTAAGTTCTCAATGGAGTTTCTCATAGAATGAAAGCCTATATCTCATGATTCCATCATAATCTAGTAAACCAAATTACCACCAATCTAAGTGATACACAAATGGAGTAAGGATTGCAGACCTGTAATAGCTCTTATCACTTTTGCATTCTGACCAATCATTAAAATCATATAAAGGAAACCACAACCAATTTATTCATGCTGCTATGAATTGCATATCCAATACTATCACTTCTCATACTGTGATTCCACACAACTAATGCTTTATTGCCCATTACAGTAGGTATGGATGTTCTTCTACAGGCAGTTGTCAGATAAGAAGATTCTCAAACAGAATGACAATGCATGCTCAGAAGCTCATTGCCTTGAGAATTGGCTTACAACAATCATATAGAGGCATCACACATTTCACTTGTTCCCACAAATGGAATGCAAACGGCTAACTTCAGGGCAGGCTTATTCCTCTTTCAACATTATATAACTGTCACACTTTTATTTTTAATTGAAAGATAAATTGTGATGTATCAACATTACACTATTCCTTGTCTTGCCTATACCCTACTGTAATCATAGTACTGTAGTAAGATCATAATAAACCCTGCACACACTTGCATCTTGAAGAAGACACGACTACAACAATGATTCTCAGCAATCATGAATTAGGAGGCAAATAAGAACTCCACAATTATTTAGAATCATCCAAATTATTTCCACCCCTGGTTCAAGAATACAGTCACCAAGTCATGCACGAGAGGCGGGGCCATGGGCCTAATGAATAGCCAATGGACAATGAATGCAACATGACAGTAAACCACAACAAGATTACATTCTTCATTGCAAGGTCAAACACCCATAATCCATTCATTCAACTTTTCATTAGCCAGAGCATCGAAAGCATAGTCAGTAAATGCAACTCACATTCATGCCTTTGGGAAACCCCAATTACATATGTTCCAAGAAATGCAACTCACTACCTAGCAAAGCACTTAACATCTTCAAGGTATGGTCATACGAAGTTCATCAACCCAACAAGAAGCTAGCAACTGAGTTTCCCCATTGTAGGGATCCTTCCCTATCAAGACCACAAAGAAAACATGTAGTGAAAGATCCCAAACCCCTTTTTGCCTGAATATATATATATTTTTAATATATATTGCCCTAGCTCAAATCTGAACTGATAACATCAAAAGGGTCCATAGAACACCATACTAAACTGCATAGATAAATTAAATAAAACAAAACCCGCAAACCAGGTGAATCCAGAAAAGGCGCCTAGGGTTTAACAGGCAGATTTCTTCATAAACAATTCAGCCGTGTATTTAATAATGATTTCTGATGCTAAATATTACGGCAATACAATTATAAATCTGCAGATAGATTTAATAATAAAGATTGACCAAAAACCCACTGTAAATGAATCAAATCAAATCGATTTGATATATATTTGATGTTGGGAATTACAATAATTATCTATCATGAAAAATACCTCAGATACGGCACATAACAACTGTAGAAGAAGTCGCCCCACTCTAGAAGAAGTCTGTATGCCCACTGCTGCAATTTATTTCTCTGTCTAACTGCTGGAATAATAAAAACCTGTGAATACAATGAAGACCCTGTGTGAATCTTCCTCCTTCGAATTGGGTTTCCGTCCAATCCGTAATCTCCAAGGGTTTCCGTCCTTCGAGAGTAATTAGCAAGAGCTGCTCTGAATTTGTTTTTTTGTTCAAAATAATAAGTGTCCCGAGCAAATGGGCCAAATCCTCCTTTTATAACCTTTTCCGAGAATTTTCATTAAAAGAAAATATAATTAATAAATCACTTTATTAATTAATTACACCTTATAACTCCGGAAAGTGATTTATTTAATTAATTAATCATTCCTGGCGCCCAAGGTCACTGAATTAGCATCTCATCATTTAGAACTTCACATTCTCTTTCCGACGAGCTATAATACTGAGGTGCTCGCCAAGTAATTCGTACAAATATAAGCAACCTGAGTAAAATAATTAAAATAAGCCATTAATGCTCCCAAAGTGCGGAAATCGTCGGAAAGCACCGGAATCGGAAACTGACTGAGCAGAAGCGGTGCCGATGACGAATAATGAGAAATGAAGTCAGTTGGGTGACTTACTATAAATAGATACTCTCTCCAAGAATCTTGGAGAACACACCAGAAGCCAGAAATAACCTCGGAAAGTGCCAAGTGAGTCCTTAAGACCAACTGAACTCATTGCTAACATCAAATAATCCACCAGATCGTCGATAAAACCCTTACCTGCTATGCACATCATCTCCTAAACAACAGGACTAGCTTACGAAGATGACAAATAAGCTACCCACCAAGTGTCCAAGGGTCATGCCGGAAAGAGGGACACTACATGTAGTACAACTCGCCAAGAGATTTCCTCACCCGAAGGAAAGGAACAACGAGTCCTCCATAAAGGTAAGAGCTTATAAGCCCTATCCTCCCCATCCATAAACAACAATGACATAGGGAGCTTGAAGGGAAGAGCAACAAGAAGATAGTAAAAATAAACAAAACAACTCCTCTTTCTTATCCCAGCAAAACAACAAAGCATATTAACCAATCACAACATCAAAATAACACAGAGATCTCAAGACCAGTGCTCTATAGCCATCTAAGGGCTTAAGCACATTCATTATACAGTCATACACCATGGCAGATAAGTAACAAAAAACCTTACAAAAACAACCACTTTTCCTTCAACAAACCCCAGATCTCAACTAGCAGTGAACAATGAGTGGAGCAAGAGGGAGGTATAATGGCATACATCAGTATCTGAAGCCTGTAAGGAACATATCACATCATGTGGGTCTGGTGAGGCATTCTCACCTTCATTGCAAGTGAGGGTGCTTCCTCACAGCCACCATATTTTATTCTTTTCTTACTTTACACACAAAAATGTTGTATCCAAGCTGTGGATTTAGTTACTTACCAAAGACTTGCTCAAAAATCTCTTGTTCTTGCCTTGCTCCTTACCTTCTTTTAACTAGATCATTGTGTTCCCCTCAACACGTCATTCTCCTTTATTCAGCTTCCCCCATGTTTACCTTTCCTAATTTTGGCAAACTCTATAACTGCTAGATAAAGAGTTCTGGTAACAGTCATCTTGTTCACTGCCATGATTATCTCCCTATACTTGTCCTCATTATTCCCAAACCCTAATGATCTTGGGTATCCATGCACGGGAAGGAGGCCCAACAAACTTAACAAAAACATATATGCCAAGTCAAAAGACTCACAAGGCCAACAAAAACCAAATCATCATTCCCTAGTCTTGACCCTTTATGGGTCGATCAAAACCTTTTTAATCTGTAACCATCCCAAAAGGCGAGTCCGAAACCTTTTAATCAATCATTACAACAAAAAGGCCAAGCACCGCTTCAACTATTATGTTTATCGAGCAGGCTTAGCTTCTCATGTTTGACAACTTGCACCAGACCTTATAAGGTCACCATGTAAAAACAAGGAAGTATATATATATATATATATATATATATATTTGTGTGTATGTATATATATGTTTATGTATATGTATACATATACATAAACATATATATACATACATATGTATATGTGTGTGTATACACACATATATTCACTATTGATTGTGTCCCCCCGCACTAGACGCGTTTAACCTCTACCTCTTAAAACAGAGCTTTTCATAAGGTTGGGCTTGAAGACCGTACAAAATTGTGTGAATCTTCCATTTCATGCTAGGTACAAGAGATTGTTAGGCAGGTTCACATAAACACGCAAGCATATGAATGTTGCCAAATCACAATACAAAACAAAAACTTGTATAGATCGACATTTAAACACAATGAAACTAGGTGAGAGAGTGTACCAACACTTCCCATGCTGCTGTACCTTCCGGGCTACCCTGTGCAAGAGCTGCCTAACTCATTCGGAAGTGCATTTTTGTATATACCTGTCACACAATGTATATACTATATAGCAGGTATCATGGTCAAATGGCATTGCTATATATATGTGTGTGTGTGTGTGTGTGTGTGTAGCAATGCACACACACACACACACACACACACACACACACACACACACCAAAATGAATCAATTGTTGAAATAAACCAAACACTGCCCTATCAAATGTAGATAACTGAAACCATTGAGTGCCTCCAATGCCAAACTGAAATCAAATCAGTGATACAACACACACAGAGAGAGAGAGAGAGAGAGAGAGAGATAATAAAATAAAAAACAGTTTTCTCAAACAATGTCGAGGTCACAATATAATCAAATGTCTCATCAATATGGGTGCCTTTTAGGCACTTATTACATTTATTCAAAGTCTATTATGGCAGGGATATTACAGAGACATCATCCCCAATGGTTAATCATAAAACAAAATATCATCAAACAAATCTAACTATAACAAAAGTATCATAGGCAATAGTGTCCAACATATTACTAAATAAATATGGAAAAACTCTATAAATCTCTTCTTGGTTCTCCTAGGTGGCATCTCTGCAGAATACTGGAATAACTCTATAAATCTTGTGAATATATTCATCCATATTCCAAAGTTGATAATTGGAACACAAATCACTCTTTGAAAATACTGCTGCTCCTTTCTTTCATCTGATCAAAATGATCGTCAATTTGGGGCAATGGGTATCTATTCTCGATTTTTGCCTTGTTTAACATTTGGTCATCAATACAAAGCCTCAAGGTACTGCCCTTTTTCTTCACAAAAAGAACCAGAGCACCATGGAAATACACTGAGCCTAATCAGACCTCTTGCATTTGCACTTCTAGCTCTTGCGGATCTGATGTGTTCATACGATAGAGAGCTTTCGATGCCAGGGCTGCTCCTAGAATGATATCAATGGAAAAACCAAACTCTCACTGGTGGCATCCCAAGTAAATCCTCCAGAAACATCATGATAATCCCAAAGCAATGGATGGTGATGAATGGTTGGCTGTTCTTCTTTGGACAACTCTTCTATTTGAACCAAGAATAGAAGGCCATGTTTCTTTACTGCCTTCTGGATTCATAGTGTAGAAATCAAAGGCACTTTTAAGTGCCTCAGTATGCCTTGCAACACAAAGGAGATCCCTGATCATCCAGACAATGAATTCTTTTCTCCAAACAATATACATTTGCCTTTTATAGAAATGGACCGAATCCATTCCTAAGATCATATCAAAGGATCCTACAAGAACAAATCCAAGGTTGTAATTAATACTCGCAAGTCTACTTTAACTTAAGTCACCTTTTCTGTTATTGAACAATGCATGCTTGTGCCTAGCTCTACCTCCCACTTCTCTAGCATTTTACCAATTTGTATTCCATATTTCGTTACTAGGAAGGGAAATAGAACTATATGTACCACCTGAATCCATCAAAGTTGAAATCTGATTTCCAAAGGTTTACCTTGCAACTCCAGTAGATTGGACACTGGCTCTGCTCATTTGTCATCGAGGGCTGCATAAATTTGTTTCTTTTTCTCTTGATCCTTCTTTGGTTCTGGACTATGGTGCCCACAGTGGTCCTTGGCACAATTCCAATTTTGTCCTATTGGTCTCGTGATGCAACAAGAATTATGTTTTCACTAGTATTTGGTGGTTAGCATTATTTCCAGCATTAGGCTGCAATTTCTGCTGCTTGCTCCCATCGTTCTACTTTTGCTACTCAGAAGCAACTGTAGGCTTAATATTGCCATCGCTTTTCGTAGGCTTAACATCCCTTTTCTGTGTTTTTGCAACATCTAAACTTCATTGTTGCGGATTTTGGAATTCTTGTTTGTCATTCATATGAGAATTTTCCTTCACTTCTTCTCTATAAGTGGCTTGGTTATGTTGACATCATGCATAATGACATTGCAAAGTCTTCTTTTAAACTTGTTGACCTTATCTTCCTCATTACACATGTAGTCAACATGATGTAACAAACTCATAAATGTGGTCTCGTACTTGGTCACTGTGGAAGAACCTTGAGTTAGTTTATGAAACTCGGGTTTCTTCTTTTGTCTATGATTTTCTGAGAGATAATTTGGAATTCCTCTTCAAAAATCTCTTAGGTGATAGTGCCATTAGAATACCCCATAGTTACTAGGAGATGGGTATTGGTACTGGTATGAGGAGATAAGCATGCGTACACCATTTTTCAGAAAAATAGGAGACGAGTATTCAGAGACAGCAAAAAAAACATAATTTTATAAATATGTAAGTAAATTTTAGAGAACAATATCATACAGTCTAAGAAAAATATTAATAACCTGTAGAAGTACATGTATTAGATGTTGACAAAAGATAAGAGTAAATATACTGATATTTATGTTTGATATCTTCTCATATCTAGGGTCAAGATTACAAAATATGTACTATAAAAAACACTAAAATGCAAGTCTCCAAGACGAGTACAAACAAGCATAGTCTCTGAGACACAATTTTTTGGAAGGAGATGGCCCTCCACGCACCACTGGAATACCCTTTAAAAGTTTAAAGGCATTTTAGTGTTTCCACCATAATGGTGAACTCTTTTTCAACTGAAAAATGCCCATGTGAGCTTGTTGGTTGTACTTTGAAGTATTTCTTTATGTTTAGCAACCATGCTTCAGCTGTATCTTCAGCCTCTTGGCCATCAAATTCAGGAGGATGTTGTTTCTTAAGACCTCTCAAGAATTAATTCATTTCATTCCTCCTAGGTATTTCATTGGTTACCAATTGTTTTCTTACATTCTGGTTCAGAATATTGTTATCATCAACATTCTGTTTTTTGTTAGGAATATAGTTCATAAAACCTGCAATTACCGTGTGATTGGACTTATGCTAAGGATCTCAGCACTTGCTGCAACAATTGTTCCACATGGGGGTGAGGTGCAGGTGGTGGGTCCTAGTTCTGATTCCCATGACCTCTCACCATCCCAATTATCCAAAAGAAAAATGACAACCCATATCCTAGAGTTCCTTGGTCTTCCTTTAAATTGTTGCTATGTTGCCAGGAAACGTCCCCCACCCTCCTGTGTCCAGCCTGAAACGTTTCCGGTATGGAAACATGTATGAAATGTCCTAGATGTTTCTGGAAACATCCCATGCGCGTTCCCAGGGCATTTCCTGGCTTATGTATTATAAGGAAGAGTTTATTCCAGTTTGCTGTTGTGTTACTTCACTCAATCTTTTCAAATATAGCCTATATTTCTGGTCAGAGCATTTTCCAAACCCAGGAATAAGTTACAGTGTGCTCAGCCGTAAAATCTTATACCATTAAAACTATACTAAGGAGGAATATTAAACAAGCCTAAAGATAGTTTGGGTTAGAATAGTAATCGAAAGAAAGTCGGAAGTATCTAGCAGAAACTAAGAAATGCCAGGCTAGAAAGTAGGTTTTGACTCAGTATATTACTGCTCCTTAGAATAGAATTTTCCATTGGAATCCTCAATCAAATGAATACAATGAAGCAGGTTACAACTATAATTTTTGAAACATGGATGCATGACAGATGATTATGAGGAAAATCTAGATGATATATTCTAGAATCTAGATTATAATCATGTATATATGAAACATTGAAATTGTAACCATGTTGAATGATGAATCTTTAGAACTTCAATGAATACAAAATATTTTGAGTGCTTTATCTCTTATGGTCCATGGACTAAAATTTTGAAAATGAGTACCATGCATATATATATAAATTTAAATTTTTATATTTTTTATAATATATTGTATGGATGTTTCCATAATGTTTTGTACCCAAGGGTTTTTGAAAATCGGTGTTTCTGTGTTTTGGATCCGTATCCGTACCCGTACTTGTTTCCTGGCAACATAGAAATGTTGATGTAAAACCCATGTTTACCAAGTTTCACTTAATGTTTTTTTCTCTCAACATATCAAAGTTCGTATGAAGCATAGTTAACCCGTGTCATCATTTTCAATTTTCTAAGCCAAGGTGAGTTGTTTTTTTAAGGGGCAAGAAATGTAAAGACATCTTGTTGTTTAGATGTATATAAAAATATCAATGTGTCATTATGTTTATTGTCCCACATCTATCTCACAATCAAATAACATCGTGATCTCAATAAGTACATGATAGAGAAAAAACATCTAGAATCATCTCAACATGAATAAATGAAACCATGATCATAATGTAAATATAAACAATTTGCAGATTTATATATCGAAGTAATGAACTAGAAGACGTTACAATAATCATTTACTTCCACAATTATATCAATACATGTTTAGAATCATATATATCTACCACGTGGCTCATAGAGATATACAATGGTGTCCAAATATCGCAAGGGCTAATATATACATCAGGTCTAAATTCATGTGTCCACAAGGTACAATACATGTTGTTGCCATTGGTGCCAGTTATGGTTAAACCATAAGAACCATGCTATTCACCCATCCATAAAGTGTCACTCACCACCCCAAACATTGACTCAAACGACATAGACATAGTGGGAGCCTAATAAATCTACCAAATAGTGCACATCACAAAATATCGCATCACACATGCCGGTCCATATAAGCACATTACTTGTTCACAACCATCACACAAGGGGATTGTTTGTGTTGCCTCAAGAACATAACCAAGATTAGAACTCGTTAGCTGGTGTGATGAGCCTGTGTCCCTACGTGGAGTATGCTTACCATTAATCTCTGATGACTATATGCGAGCCACTCACTCAATGCAAACCCCTCGCGTTTTCTGCCAGACACTGGTCATACGATAACTTTGCACAGGAAAGCAGATTCATCATGCTTCGTCATGAATGTCGAAATGAATTTGAATCGAAAAACTCAATTTGGATTAATAACAGAAGTGAGAGACAATATTAATGTAACCAGTAATATTTGACACATTTAATCATTTCAGAATGATGAAATACAATTAATGAATACTGTCCCAGGTTTACATCATTAACAACTATAAAACATCAATAGTCTTAAGTGTGTTGTACACAATTTACAACAATCAAATCACACATCATTGAATTCAATCAAGACAATTAAAGAAGGGGGTAAGAGTCCTGATAGTATTCATTGCAGCCGTCTCAGCAAACCAACTAAATTCTGAACATGAAAGTCATTAAAGGAAATCTTGCATCAAGATTAGAATAGCAACTTATTGGTAAAGCAAGATACTAATCAAGGATAGTTCGATTACATGAGATTATTTTAAAGAGTAGAGATTCCAAATTACAATCTAAATCAGTTTATTTATATTGACAAGATACAGTCAAGCCAAAAACAGGATTCATTCAAGACACAATTTTCATGATGTAATCAAATACAGCCAAGGCAAAGAAGATGTTACAGATATGATAAGATATTTATATAGCATGGTCCAAATGTTCTTCATACAACTGTAGTAGTCATATTGATGGTTGACTAAAGTTATAGCTAGGAGATATATGTTTTAAGACAATATATTCTCACTTCTACTCTCATCCAGCCCCATGATTAGATTCAATCCTTTAAATAGAAATTGGATGGTGTAATGCTGTGTCAAATTTAAATAGATAAGGACAAGTTTCAGTAGAAAAGGATGAAAAGAAAAAATGATATTTTTCTCATCCCAGCTAATATAATTCCAAACAACATGAATCGACAAATGAATTCAGGTTACAGTCTCAAGAGATGAATATTTATTATTTATCTTTTCATAATCTAAAGAGCACTTGGATTTTCTTTAAGGCGAAAATCTTCTCCTTGAAGCGACCAAATACAATCAAATTATTGACAACGGTTTATTTAGATCAATTAGCGTCACTGTTCATATCCTCTTTTTTTCAAGATCAAGAAAGGTTTCAAATGCCAAGTTCAGATCCAAATAAGATAGGAGTTTGAACAATCCCTATTTATTTTGAGTATACAGTCATATGCAAGAATAACAATATCAACATGAAATGCTACAATGCAAGTTTGACCAAATTGTTCAATAAAACAAATCCTTTTTCCAAACACATGTTTTCGCAATCTAAGCAGTCAAATAATATGGTCACGGAGGAGCTACAAAATTTGATTCATGGTTATAATCAATAGAGAAGTTGTGGAATTGGTCAAAAATACAATTGACATATTAGCCATATGACAGGGCCGAGAAGATCAAATATTCAAATCGAGCTGGAAAAGTATGCATATTAATGTGCGAAGCACACCAATGTGCGTATCCCAAAAGATCTCCATTTAAGAAAGAAAAACCCGAATCAATTGTAAATGGACAACTATTTTTCCCAAACCCAAAAATTAGACTTTCCAAGCAAGGGTTCCAAATATCATGTTAGCAATCATGTGTTAGTTCTCATATTTGTGGTGAGCAATATTATTTGTTAGGTTAGTATATTTGTCAGTATAGTTATTAATGTGAATGAGAATATTGTATGTGGTGTACGTGAGAGTAGAAATAGGTGTGTGTGTGTGTGATATTCTAGGGGATAGAATTAAGGTGGTTGAACAACCCACCTAGATTTAGTGAGAGAGGTTGGTGGAGTTGCTTATATGAGTTAGAATAGGACTCCTATATACCTATACAATGTATTATTCAATAAATGTTGAATGAATTCTTATTGAGCTTTTGCTCTTCCGGATATGGGATAAAACCCACAGTTGGTATCAGAGCTGGTTCTCGAAAGAGGCCTCTCTATTTTTCACTCCACCCATGTTTTAGTTCATTAGGTAGACTTAGGGAATGGGTGAGCGGATACCACAGACCTTGCCGTAAAACTGTTACCTTTGTCCATGTCCATCCATTTGTTGTAATGTCAAAACATACAAACAAAGGATATGCAGTGTAGGCCACGTGCAAAAGATTAGTGCATACGTTCACCCTTCTTGCATATTTCAACAGCGAGATTAGCGGATACCATGGACCTCATGTAACCCGGGGTGTTCGTCATTCATATGCATTCTCCTCTCTTCTTCCATGTTGTCCACCCTATCCATAGTTTACATTCCATTTTGTCCATCGTTTGCATACTCAAAATCAAAAAAATAATAATGTGTGTGTATTGTCGGTTGTTGGGTGTGTTTTGGGTTTGTAGAAAATTAAAGAGTTGCGAAAAAGAACCAACGAAGAAAATGCATCTTCGCAACCATAGGATAAACCCTAGGATACCGATGCGACGGGGAGGGTTCTAGAAACCATGCAAACGTACCATGTACGGCAATGCGTTAGGGATACGTGGGTGGGAGTGGGCAAGGCACGTTCGGTGCACCCCCCTGTGCAGGACGCACCCTACCCGCTCCCACCCACGTATCCTAGGCATAAACATTTTTTTAACATATTTTTAAAGACATTTAATAATAAAAGTATAAGTTTCTTTTATTTAAAACCCTAAAAGTTAACTAGAAACAATAAAACAAAAGTAAAACACAAAAACAAAACATAAAGGAAAGAAACTTACCTCTCCTTCCTCATTTTATCTTTGCCTCTCTAAATTTTCATTTTGCTTGTCTAGGGTTTGATATTTCAACAACAAGCATTGCAAGTATTTTCCTAAGATGGTGAAAGCAATCAATGAGGCCCCAAAAGGGTACAAATCACCAAGCTATGAGAAGATCCGCACCACCCTATTGGAAAAACAAAGAAAATATGTGGAAACCTCCTTGCAACCAATTAGAGACTCATGGGCCAAAACATGTGTCCATCGTTTTTGATGGATGGAAAGATGCAAGAAACTGCCCTTTGATCAATGTGGTTGCAATATGCCCTAAAGGGGCAATGTTTTTGAAAGTAGTTGATTGTGAGGGGCAAGTGAAGGATGCCCAATTCATTGCCAACATCCTCTTCGAATCCATTGAGGCGGTGGGGCCTCAAAATGTTGTCCAAGTCATAATGGACAACGCCAAGAATTGCAAAGCCATGGGGATGTTAGTTGAGGCAAGGTATGGGCATATTTTTTGGACACCATGTGTTGTGCATTCACTCAATTTAATGCTAAAAATTTGGCCAACAAAATAGAGTGGATTCAACAAGTGTATGTAGAGGGTGAAGAGATCCAAATGTTTGTGACCAACCATCACCAGTCAAGGCATCTTTAGATCATTCTCGCATTTGGAGCTGCTTTGAAGGTAAGGGAAGCTACCTTTCTTTTTCTTTAATTTAAATATAAGTTTTTTTTTTTTAAAATATAGTATAATTAGTATTCAAAAGTTTTCAATTTTTTTTTTAATTTTTGTTTCTCATTCTTATTAGGTTCTTGAGACTCGGTTCGAATCACACACAATTGTCTTGAGACGACTGGTGAAGGTGTGACAGGCACTCAATAGGATGGTAACTTCCAACCTATGGGCAATATGGAGGCAATAAAACACTGTACGAGCTCAAAAAGTGAAGACAATGATCTTAGATGACACTTGGTGGGATCGAGTAGACTGTTTGTTGAGTTTTACTGAGCCCATTATGAGCATGATCCACTTTATTGACATGGATCAGCCATGTCTAGGAGAGAATCGACTCAATGATTGAGAAGATAAAAGCCGTCATAAATGCAAAAGGACAAGATCGTGAGGAATTGTTTTTCAAAGAAGTGCAATCAATTCTCATTGAGTGGTGGAACAAAATGACTATCCCGCTGCATCTACTTGCTTTTGCATTGACTCTTAGATTCTACAGCACAGAGATCCTTTCCTTGTCGGGAGAATAACACCATACAGGGATGTGGAAGTCAGTGAGGGATATATGGTGGCATTGTCTAGGCTCTTCCCTGATCTTGAGGCCCAAGACATGGTTATGATAGAGTTTGGCAATTTCATAGCAAAAACAGGTCATAGCCTTCTCGCTCTTCGGAGCAAATACAAGATGGATGCTCATATGTGGTGGTACCTCCATGGTCATGCATCGGTTTACTTGTAACCTCTTGCAATCAAGGTCTTGGCACAGGTAAGTTTTTTTATTCTCTTTCCTTTTTTGTTGTAACTTTTAGTTTTTAAAATTTAAGTTTGAGTGTTTAAGTTTGAACTTTGCATTGACTTTGCATTGCCTCAATAGGTTGCAAGTTCATCTTCCTCTGAGCGCAACTGGAGTACATATAGCTTCATCCACTCATAGAAGCACAACAAGTTGGGGGCTAAAAATTGAAGATTTGGTATACATACATTCCAACTTGCGCCTTTTATCCCACAAGCAGGAGTAAGGAAGGGTCAACAAAACATTGGGATATTGATCCAAGAGATAGTTGACTTGGATGCTTCCATTTCCCACCTGCCATTAGATGATGAGGGATTGGAGACTTCTTTGGCACCGCAAGACCTACATGCACAAGGGGGTGCAACTGGTAGTGGCCCTAGTGGGAGTGGTTCGAGTCCATGTGGTTCTAATGAACCACATAATGATGATGATGTTAATGCTCTTGATGAAGAGGAATATGATGAATATTGAAAGATAGTTTGAACTTTGATCATTGGAATTTGGTGTAATAAATTGAATTTAATATATCATGACATTCACATTGTGTTTAATTTAAGTATTTAACTTTTAAGCTTTTAAGTTTCTACGTTTTAACAAATTATGACTTGTCTGTTGTGGTTATTTACTTATTTAGCTTATGTTGGTGTAGGATTTTACCCACCTTGTGGTTTTACCTACACGGTCTAATTAGCTTGCTTAGGTTAATCATAGGTTATTAGGGAATGTACTTTAAGTCATTTTCTAATTGTGAGTTGAGTTGGTTACCTTTTTGGGTGACCTAATTTCTCACTATATAATATAACCTCCTATGCATATTTTTGGCTAATTGGCTTATGCATGAATGAATGAAGAGTTTTTCTTCTCTTGAGTGTTTTTGGATCTCACCTCTCCACATAGATTTATACTTTGTGCATTCGATCCTATCCAGTCTCAATCCTCGATTGTGGCCCACTCTAACATGGTATCAGAGCTGATCTGGTAGCCAAATGCCATTGCCTCTATTGGAAGATCTAGCATTCTAGCTCATTCAGTGTTTTTTTTTAGATTTTGGTTTTCAAGGGTTTGGTGGGATTTTAAGGAAATCATGTGAAAATATCTTCTCTAGAGTCTCTACATGAAAAATAGATAGCGCCATTGAATTCAGAAGGGTTGAAAACCTTAGGTTCAATTGTAAACTTGACCTAGTTCTATGTGACAGTATTTCGACTTTTTGAGGGTTTGAAGGCTTTTTCTTCAAATTTAGCAAATCTGTGCAAGTTTGGGCTCAAATAGAAAAATCCCTTCTGGGTTTTCGAATAACTTGGTGGGTATTTGTTATTTTGTATGAAAAAACTTATGATTTTCTCAGTTTGAAGGTTCTTTTTTCCTCATTTGTAGTGTTTTCGGTTTTGCATGTGCTTGACAAGTGAAAAAATCCGCCCAAGTGCAAATCGGGTTTTCAAGTGTGTTCAACAAGTCAAAAATCCGCCCAAGTGTAAATCGGGTTTTCAGGCGTGTTTAGCAAGTCAAAATATCCACCCTCAGTGTGTTGGGTTTATTACCCTACTTTGCACTGTCAGGTTCCGACACTTTCTTTACACACTGCGATTCCAACACCTGCTTTGCACTTTGTTAGGTTCTCACACTGCTTTGCACTTGTCGGGTTCGACACCTTTGCACTGTTGGGTTCCGACACCTTTTTGCACTGTCGAGTTCTCACACTGCTTTGCACTGTTGGGTTTCGACACCTGCTTTGCACTGTCGAGTTCTCACACCTGCTTTGCACCTATTGGGTTTCGACACCTGCTTTGCACTTGTCGGGTTCGACCCCTGCTTTGCACTGTTGCGTTCGACCCTGCTTTGCACCTATCGGGTTCCGACTATGCTTTGCATCGCCTAAACCCCGACACACTACATTTTGGGCCTTTGGAGGTGTCTAACAGGGTCAAAACTCTGATTTGGCATAACTTTCAACTGGCTGCTCCGTTTTAGGTGCCATTTTTTTGAAGTGCATGTTTTTCATGCTCTTCGCATTAGAGGTATTCTCATTCTTTGAAAACTTGTCACTTATATAGTTTTAGGGGGTTGCACACTTAAGTCTTTTTAGCACACTTAGTTCAACCTATAACCACTTGCTACAATGGATTCATCGCTTGTTCCAATTCTTACATCATTCAACTATCACGAGTGGAAAGTCAAAATACAAATCCTCTTGAGGAGTAAAGGCTTACACCGGATCACCATGGGTACAGAAAAAAACCAACACCAGATGCAAAAAAGGTGAAGTGGTACAACAAAAGTGATGAAGCCTACGGTCTATTATGCATGTCCATGTCTTCCGACTTGCTCTTTCATATTGAATCTACAAATACTCCTAATGAAGTATGGACCATTTTGGAAGGACTCTTTGGGAAGTAGGACATAATGAGAGGTCACGAGTTGGAAAATGAGCTCATCAGTTTGAGCCCAGGTGACTTTGACATGATACAAGACTTCTTCACCAAATTCAAATCACTAAGGTTACAGTGTGGCATAGACAAAACAAATGATCAATTGGTTCTTTCCATCCTTTCCAAATTGGGTTCCAACTATTCTGTCTTTGTCTCTACCTTTCACGCCACCGAGCGCCATGGGAGCTACATGGACCATGCCTTGGATAATTTTGTTGCTGACTTAACTCGAGAGCAAGATAAGTTTATTCAAATGGGTGCATTGAAGTCCTCTAAACCCCATGCTCTACTTGTTGGACATGAGAAATTGAAGGCTTCAAACAAAGAGAAGAAACAAAATAATAAGGATCATGAGAACAAGAAGGATCAAATTGATCCCACCTCCAAATCAAACTCCGAACTTCCTCTTCCAGTGTTAAGTCCAAGAAAGAGAGGATCAAATGTGGGTATTGCACGGAAAGCATGATGAGAGAAAATGTATGAAGAATCAGATTGACCACCTCACAAGTCTTCTTGAGAAGAACAACATAGGTGTTCTGAGTCTTTTAAACTGTCTTCATCAACCCATGAATCCTCCAAGGTAAATGACCATGAAAAGAAAAGAAAAAGAATCAAGAAAGGAGAAAACAAAGGGAGAGCCCTAGTTATAGTTGTACCACCAACTCCTACATGGGTAATTGATTCTGGTGCATCACATCATATGGCCTCTTCACATATGGAGTTCACTTCTTTGGAGCCATGTGACATGTCCTCTATATACGATTGGGTGACAACTCTTCTTGCACAAGTTTTTGGGAGAGGGTCTATTGAAGTGAGTGGAGGAACATTCAATAATGTTCTCAATATTCCCTCATTGTCAACTAATCTCCTATCAATCTACCAGATTACTCACCTTGGTCAGGGATTGCGTGTTGAGTTCACTCCAAATTCAATGTATGTCAAAGAGTTACAGTGATGCTATCATTGTAGTGGGTGTAGTCGATCATCAAACTTGATTGTATTCCTTCTCTCACTTTGTCCCTCCAGATTCTTCTTGATTCACCTGCACTTGATGTCATCTCTAATCATGAGGACATTTATGATGATGAGGACTTCTCTTCTAGCACAAGATGAGTACAGTAGTGATGGGGATTCACCTCCACCATCTCCTTGTCACCTTCCAAATCTCGAGGAGTTATTTCTTGATCCACCTACTTCCGGTCCTCCGTTGACTTTTCAGGAGCAGGCACCTTGATGGAAGACACATCAAACATCAGCGATCCTAGAACACGGTTTTAGGGCCTTCCACATTCCTTCTTTATTTCTTGCTTGAATACAACATCCCTTCATGGAGTAGTTAGCTCTTTTTTGAGAATGGTTCCTTGTCTAGGAACCACATCTTGGATAGAGGTTCACTAGCCACTTGGTGGTCTCATTCACTTTTCCATGGTGATCCACTTCTCACTGCATCTAATTCTTATCCTTGTACCTCTCAATAAATGTATAAATGCAGTCTCGAAAGGCCTCATGATCCAGAATGCAGTGATGCTATGTCTTGGAACATAATTCCAGGATTTAGAAAATATGACACATTCTTCACTACTCCTGATCCGTAGTCACTTTGGGAGGCTCATTTTCCGGATACATAGGATAGCTACATGTTGTTGTAGCCCAAGGGGGATTTTCTAGTCCTACATTCTTTTCCTTTTCTCTTTTGGAGAGGAGTTTTTCCCACTTTGAGTTTTCCTTTTCTCCGCTTTATGAGAGATTTGCATTGTACGTGGGTACCTCATCAGGCCTTGTTGCGGGACCCACCTTTCTTTTCAACCCACCTAAGCTACGCTTAAGGGGGTGTTGGTGTAGGATTTTACCCACCTTGTGGTTTTACCTACACGATCTAATTAGCTTGCTTAGGTTAATCATAGGTTATTAGGGGAATGTACTTTAAGTCATTTTCTAATTGTGAGTTGAGTTGGTTACCTTTTTGGGTGACCTAATTTATCACTATATAATGTAACCTCCTATGCATATTTTTGGCTAATTGGCTTATGCATGAATGAATGAAGATTTTTTTCTCTTGAGTGTTTTTGGATCTCACCTCTCCACACATGTTTATACTTTGTGCGATTGATTCTATCCAGTCCTTGATTGTGGCCCACTCTGACAACTTATGACTTATAACTTTATAAGTTGTCTACTTATCTTGTCTTTCATATGCATAATATGTGGTTAATAACTTAATTCCTATTTAGTAGGTTGAAATTTATATATTTTTAATTTTTATATATTTTTGTATTGCCGTATCCGGGGCCAATTTTTTTTTCGTATCTGCATATATCGGATACTCGCACCCGTATCTCAAACGTATCGGCTACTTCGGATAAACACAGGTGCAACTCTATATTAGGTCAGCACTTTTGATAACGCGTGTGAATGAAACGCTTGATCTGATTTTTGGGATCTTGAAGGATTTAAGATCGGATATTTGTTTTGGGTTCAACAATTTTTTTCTTTTCATATTTGTTATCGATTCATATTAATATTGGTACCAAATATTAATATTCGTAATCGATACAAAGGTTTAGCATTTGGTGTAGCTCCTCCTTAAACGAATCTTCAACCAATTCGATCTCAATCTACAGACGTAGCTAAACCTCCCCACGACAACAAGCCATCATCCTCTCCACATCTTTGAATGGTGCCAAACTCCAAAGCCGTCAATTCCATTGGAGTCCACTGATTCGAGACTCTACATCCGGATTTTCAACCCTCACTCGAACTTGCACCCTTTCTTGGTGGCACAACCTTCCTCTCCACGATGGATTGCAGATTTGGAAAGTCAACGGTCCCCAACGCTCGGCCATGGCTTCTCCACCTCCAAGCTTAGCCCACTTTGATAGCTCTTCATGAGTTGCATCATTCTTATCTTCTCTTCGCTTGGATCTGTGTTTGAAGCAATGCATTTGATCAACATAGTCTCCTCACCCGATCTTTGAAGCTTCAACGAGCTCGATCCTATAGACTCATTCACGAGATCGGCACAATTTCCCACTCAAATTGCACCTCTATCATTTCATCAGATTTGTGCATTGGATTGTAGGCCCATCCTTGCATCACATGGATGTTCCAAACGTCTCGACTCAAATGTGTTTGGCGTGGACACCAATTTCTATTAAATCTCATCCTCATTGACATCATCGACCAAGTTGAGCTACCTCTCGGTTCCCACTCTTGGTTGACAACGTTCAACATTGAAGCCTCACCCGTCCCTTCAACAACATCACTACGGTGCCCTAACTCTAATCCAATTGAGTATTGTTTTTATGTTTTTCAAAAACCCGTTTCTCAAAACTTAAATATAAGCTTTGAGCCATTATATGTAAGTTGTGTTTTGAAATTCAAAAGTCAAAATTTCAAAACATAAAACAAAAGTCTTCCACATATTATTCATTGGTTAAATAGCCCAAGTGGTGGTGAGCTTATAAATAAGGCATTATTTGTAGAGGGCGACTATTTTCTTTAAGAAATTGTATGAAAAATGGCAAAATATGTCAAAGGAACTATATTTCCCGAAGCGATATTTTTATGTAAAGGGTGATTTTTTCAAAAATGGGGGAAATAAATATAAGGAGCATATAACTTATTTTCAAAAAAATTGTACAACAGTAGTCAATTTATTTTTTCAAAAAGGATGCATTATCGGTGGAAACCGACATCCGAGGAGATTTTTCGTTTGGGGGCAATACACACTAGGTGAACCTTAAAGCGATATCATCAACCCAAATGACGGAAACAATGGCATTTTGCATCTCTGAATGTGTTCCGAACCCCATGTTCACACTAAGGGTGGGAATGTTAGCAATCATGTGTTAGTGCTCATGTTTGTGGTGAGCAATAATATTAATGTGAGTGAGAATATTGTATGTGGTGTACTTGAGAGTAGAAATAGGTGTGTGAGTGATATATTCTATGGGAGAGAATTAAGATGGTTGAACAACCTACCTAATTTAGTGAGAGAGGTTGGTGGAGTTGTTATGGGAGTTAGAATAGGACTCTTATATATATATTACACACACATATATGTACAATTTATTATTCAATATATGTTGACTTAATTCTTATTGAGCTTGTGCTCTTTTGGATATGGGGTAAAACCTATAATGTCGTGGTTCGTCGCCTAGCTCCCTGCCTCAGCTGATACGTAACCGTGCGGATACGTCAAGGTATGTGTACGGATAACGTCCCAGGTTCTTCTCAGTGCGCCACGGGTACATCCGGACATACCCGGAAAAATCTAGGCGTACCCTGGCGAACCCAAGGAGAAATACACCTTTTAAGGCATTAAAACATTTTGTTTTTTACTTTGTAAATGCAAAATAATGAACCCTAACATTTAAATGAATAAAATATTGAGTAAAATAACTTGTGGAATTATAGTGTTCCTCTGGAATTTAACTTTTGTCAAATAAAGACACGGTCGTGCGGGTGGATGACTTTGTTGGTGTCAAGCAAGGTGACAACTTTCAGTCGAGAACATTCAATACGGTGACGTCAAATACAGAATATATTAATTATATTGACGACTTGAATACAATTATTCTTAGCGAAAAGTCTACTCATATAGACGATTCTTTGCCAACAAGATCAAAGCAACAAGTAACTCATCATAACTCAAATATAAGCATTCAACCTAACATACAGATGAAGCAAAGCCAAAACACAAAAGAAGACATGGGAAATCATGAAAATGCCCGAAGGTGGATCCGACATTGATTGAGTCTATGTGGTAAGGTCTTCACAACTTTTATATTGTCTCTAGACTTCTGCCAAACCATGGTTGCCCTTGGCGAATCTGCATTCACATGCACCAGTTAGAAATAGACCAATAGCATTTCCCAATACAATAGTAGCAATAATTGGAAATCATTATAATTTGATAATCAATGCCAAATCATAAAAAAACTGTATAATGAATCAAAATCACTTAATACATCAATGTCACAATGTCCAAATAATAATGTCTCAATATTAATATAGAATAATGGATCAATAAAGACTGTTTCTTGTTGCCAACAGCAAATCATAAATGTTGTCACATAATAAAATGCATAACAACAATAGTCTCAAAAGAGGGATATGACACCTACATGCTACCATTTTCTAATCTTTTTCTTCTCCAACACCTACTTCTACTTGCATTTGTTTTGAAGATGAAGACTAGTTTGATGATGGGGTTGAGGGGGCATGTGATGATTTTGCTCCACCAATGGAGCCACGAGTCCCTCCCATTTCCTGCTTGATTGGACACCATCATGGCACTTTGCACTCCTAGCACAAGACACTTTGAATGTCAACATGCGGCAACATGTGATCCGTGGTAGAAGATAGCAGATCCTACACTTTCCTTAACATTTGATTCCACAGATATTGACTTATAAAGTTGAACAACACAATTTTTTTAACGTGTCACATCCTATTTCTGGGGCCCCAAAAAATTGACGTCATTGAGGCCATCATTAGGCCATATTAGTTATTAAATGCAGTTTTGAAACTAATAAGATTCCAATTAACGTTGTGAGTCTGCATTCGATGTTAAGTTATCGTCGTGAGTGTTAGTTCGCACCGACTAAGTATCAAGATCTTACCAGGAAGTTCTAAAACACCGGCTTTATGCCTTGCAGGTATTAATTCTGTATGAAGGACTTGCGTGATTGGGACCATAATTGTGATCATGTGACATTGCATGTTTAGTGTTTCTCTACGGGTGTTTGTAACCTTAGCTTATTACCACCCTTTGGAGTCTTGCTAGACATTGTTATGACGAGTAATGATATTATGTTGAATGGCATGTTGGTAACCCCACATGGACTAAGTGGGCTTGTACTAATGATATTTACCTATGCTTATGGTTGATTTTCTTGATATATGATATTGTTATGTTGTTTCTTCTATAAAACATTCTAATCATGAAATCCTACCCCATTGGGTACTCATGGAAAATGATGAGTTTAAAACACTCCAAAGGGAAAGTGATAATTGACAACACATTATTTGTTTTGGCTTGGCATTGGGAGTATGATGTCGTTTGTTGAAGCATTATTGTATTGTCTTCACTTTGTTATTTGAAATCAACAACTCTTAGGAGCACAATGGTCACAACCAACATGGAATAGAAAAGAAATTGGAAAACGATTTGAAGTCGTTTTAAAAAAGGGGCTTTGACTATATTTTGGGATATCGTTGTTTTGGCAAATAACCCCACTTCAAAGCTTCCCAAGCACATTTCGAAAATCATTGTTAGGGTTGTGGCATTTGCAACACCCTAACTTGAATGCATGGCGGCCAATAAGGTGAGCTTAGCACTGGTCTTTTGCTGGACTGTTTGTTCATTATTTTTCCAGTTATGCAAAGGCGAAAACAGTGGAACTATGTTTACGGGCAGTGTCGTTTGTTGGATGGTTACTTGTTGCATTTAATTTGAAACCCCAATTCAGGGTAGCTCCATTTAATTGGGGGTGAGATGGCATTTAAATGTAAATTGTTACATATAATGCAAATGGGGTTTAGTTTGCATACTTACCGGCTGTGCTTCTATTTGAGGCCCTATTTTATGGGCAATGCCATAAGTTTCTAGTGATGTGCTGCTGGACCAGAGCATGGTTGATGTAGAGAATTGGAGCTCGAGCTAGGGCATGGCCCTCACACATCATACCCTACATAACCGATGACCATTAATCTGCACCCAATTCGTATCTGCAAGATGAAATGCTAATTGATTTCATTTTAAAGATGCTTAAACCATTTTCGGGTATGTTACGGTACAAACTTGTTATTTTTAAAACCCATTTGGGGTCTTTGTTGGTAAGATAATGATGAAACTTTGTGGTCGACTATGCCCATTTTGGGTCTTTGCCTAGTATTGGTTGGACATTTTGTCAAAGACAAAATATAGTGTTCAACCATAGCACGCGGGACAAAGTCCCTCCTCGAATAAATGGAGGTGCCTGTTTATTGCTAATCTTATAAGAACGAAGGAATATTCGCAATATATACACTAATCTAATCATGGGGGTGGACTATCATCCTAGTAGATATCCTTTTGTAAAGAAAGGAATTAGAAAATAGAGGAAGGTAGTTCTATGAGAATATTAGAATGAGAATATTGGAGAAAAAAAGAGAGAGAAAGAGAGAGACTTGTGCTTTAGAATGGCAAACGCTGATCCTAATACTTACACAAGTTGAAAAGGATAACAATAAAGTTATAAACTAGACTAGTACTTAGTAACAAAATTCTAGAATAACAAGGAAGCACAATGCATTGAACATAAGAACAACATAATATCAAGATTAACTTCAACACAAAGTTTGAAAGTTCTGATCTCTTTATTCCTTTACTGTTAAAAAAATAGAATACAAAGCTTCTTTTCTTCTCACAAAATTCCAGAAAATACTTTTTTCTCCAATCGTAAAAGTCCTCAAATGCCTTGAGCATTCTTACATTTATAGACAAAAAGAGTGAGTGAAAATAGGGACAACTGCACCTTTTGACTAATTCCCAATACTAAAAATAGAAAGTAATAAATCAACTTGATTTACACTTCTAGACTTATTCCACCTTGAAAATTTGACCATGCTAAATACATATTGACTGGTTCCCATGCAAAATGACCAAATCAATTTACATGTTGTATAGCAAGATGCAAAAACATCTTAGAAATTTACATGTTTAAAAAATTAAGAAAATGCAAAAAAAGCTTCAACTTGCTTCCTTATCATGCTTTTCCTTTTGCACATCTTGATCAGCTGAGGTGTCAATGACTTCGGATTCCGCGGTCCTCTACCTCTGTTGATATTCACAATATCTCTCTGCCATTTCTTGAATAGCCTTTTCAACTGGTCCCCATGGATATCAATTGAGTACTTCATAGGTATTGGCCACACTTATCAACTTTCAAGCTTTTGTGCCTTTTTCACATTCTTTCTTGACTTATCCAAAACATTTTGATACAACACCAACTTGTCAATTGATTGCAAATTAAAAATTTGTTCACATCCTGAATCCTTTTTGACCAAGCTTTTTCGAAGTTGGTAGTGCATTTAGATCTTCATCATGAAACTTACAATGCAGTTTAGCAATTTTTTCATTGATATTAAAGGTGGCATTTATCCCTTATCTTCTTGCTTCCTTCAACTTCTCCACTTGCTTCGATCAAAATCGAGACTCAGAACTCAATGGCCTCATAATATTCATACTACCTACCCCATCTTCAATCACTTTCTCATTGACGAGACTATTCGTATCAACCCTCTTTAGTCAAGTCAATCCTTCTAGAATGAGTTCCCAATTATTACATTCATCTTCAAACTCATTGCTCATCTTTCCAACTGTTAGCTTCTCTGCTTCAATGTCATCACAGACTTCAATGACTTATTCAATTAATTCTTGTCCATCTTTGAGAAGTTGTTCGATCCAAACATTGATAGCCCTTTCTTGTTGTCCTATCTTTTCGCTGCTCTTGTGGTAGATTATGCATCCAAGCTTGTTGTTGCAAGAGCGATAGTTTTGGTAGGCTAAGTGATCTTGTGCACAATGGTTGTTGATTGATCAACCTTCTCCTTTAGCTCTTCATTTGTTACATTGTCCTTGTCAAGCTTGTCAAATAGAGTGCCAATGGCAACTTGAACATCTTGCTTGACACCTTCCTTGGTAGTTGTTTCCCAGAGAAACCCTAGAAATCGATAATCTGCAACAATTATATCCTCCTTGTTTTTTATCCACAACCGGCAGAGTAATTTTAACAAATTTCTCCCTAGATTGATCAATGATAATATGGGCAAGTGTCTTTGGCTTCTTTGTTGTCCGAGAAGGAGTCGGATCTAACATGTTGAAATCAAATGCTTTATGTGGCACCACTTTCTTACTATTCTTTGGGGTTTGGCTTACTAACCAGGATGGAGTAGAAGAATGAACTAACTGTTGCTGCGAAGAAGATGTGGATGTATCAATAGAAGTTGTATCGATAGAGCATGTAGATATTGAGACCAATAGGGGGAGTTGACTGACAACCATGGGAATGGTGGTAGAGGAAATAATAGAGGAACTAAGAAGAATACCCCGAATAGGAATGGAAATGGTTGGTGGAGGAGGAATCTTCTGAGGAGAACCCATGAGAAGATTGATCCCAGGTGAAAGAGGTGGAAGGGAGGAGAAAACCTGAGCCATAAGAGAATTAGGTGCGGAAGAAATGGGAGCAAAGGATGTGAGACTGGTAGTTGTGAGGAGTGGGGATGAAGGTGATACCAGCAGTGTGGGTGGAGAAGCTACTTGAGGCGGGGAGGAAAGGCAAGATCTCGAGTGAAAAGAATGGGAGGAATAACCCTAGGTGGAGAGGTGGAAGAGGGTTGTGTGATAGGAGTATTGGTTGACAACTCTTGACTTTCATGAGGTGAAGGAAAATCCAAATTCATCACCTTTGTTGGAATAGAAGTAGAGTCCTTTCACCTTTGCTAAAATTTTAATTTTATTTGCTTTGAGGCGGCCTTTGCTTTATCTTGAGGATTTTGGTAAGGGCCCCACTCTTGACGAAGTCATCATGTTTGTTGATTTGATGGTTGAATGTCTACATACGAGTTGGATTCCCAAAGATACAGGCCGATGAACAATATGAGTGATAATATTGGCAACACATTCTTTCATGGAGGTGTACTCTTTGATCGACCAGTTGGTTAGGGGTAAACAAACGTTTCAACATTCATATGGTTGTATATATTGTCCAAGCTATTCTCGTTATCAGTATATGCCCTCGGAACATCAACAATGTCATACTTTTGGACCTCGTTGAGAGGTAACTTTGTAGTAATCCTTCTTTCTTAAAGCAATTTCATCACTGCAGTCAATCCATATGTCCTCAAGTTCAGGCACATGTACATGTGCAGTTCTAAGAACATTCAACACTCCCTATAATCAAACTTAAGCCCTGGGTGGAAAGGTTTCAATGTCATCCTCTGCATTTCAACCGCAACATTCTTGGATTTAATGGTAGACGAGCATGAGTAATGAAATGGGGAAGTGAATTCCTTCCTTATGTTTCCCTTGTTGAAACTTGTGCAGATCCATCAATTATCTCACCAATTCCATCAGAATCCATTTATCACTTGGGTACCTAGGGAGCATATATGGAGATCCTTGGAACCCTCCTACCCGGATGTAAGTGAAGGTAGGGAACTGAAGAAAGATGCATCCCCATTGTGAAATTGTACTCCAAACATCATTTGTACACCTATATTTGAAAAGTTCTTTATCGAACTTGCACATGATGCTATAGAAAAGGCATCATTCACCCTTCAAAAGTGTTTAGGACTTTCTTGTAAGGTAAATTGAGGGTAGAAATCATATACCTTGGTTTGATTCCTTGACCCAACACTTTTCAATCCAAGATATACTTTCATCACAACCGCATGATAGACAAAGTAGGAGGTCATGTAAAATCTACTTGTTGTGCGCACTTTGATAAGTTGCTTATGTAGGGAATTGCTTATCTCCTCTCCCCACCTGATGTGTGGTTGATTTTTCCTTATAATATAAATGTATTGATACATCCATTCCTGGAAGTCCCTAGCAACAGGAAGACCCGTAAGTGTACTCTATAGTGTGATAATGTCGTTTACCTCTTGTATGAAATCACTTTGAGGTAAATTGTTTGGGAAACAACTGATTGAAGGTTTCACTTCTTTAGATAGTTTTTTGTTGAGATTCTTAGTGCAAGCCGTTGAGTTATCGTTCTGGCATGTGGAGCTTGTTCTGACTAACATTAACATATTCATTGGGGTCCGGAGATTGAATAACTCTTCAAAATATTCAGCATCCAATTTGATTATGACCCCCATCTTGATTCTTTACAGCTTCTAGTGTCTCATCATCATAATCGCTCACGGTTGTAAGAACAAACTCGCGACATGGAATTGATAGTGGGAAAGGCTGTTACAAGTGCTAAACCACTGTCATAGATAACTGGAATCCAACCTGACTTGGATGTACTTGGTGTCCCCAAGATTTCACCCTGAAATCTGGGACTACCCCTTTTAAAAATTTCGTTTTTTTAAGTAGCGGGTCGTGTTTTGTGTTTTGTTTTACCTGCAGTTGCTTGCATTGCTCTAAGGTATCCCTAGAGAGTCATAAGAGCCACATTCGCCAAATACCCACATGTTGAAGCTCACTCAATTCCTTCGCTAGGCTTTGTCTGAAAGCGTTTTATTTATTTTTATATTAAATAAATTAAGTTTTTTTAAAATAGATTGAGCTAAACTTAGATGATTTAGGTTATATAAAACACTTCACCCCAACATTATTACCACGAACATTCACCCGGGGAAGAAGATCACTCAATTCCTTCACAAGCTTTTTATCGAAACTGCTTTTATTTATTTTTATATTAAATAAATAAAGTTATTTTAAAAATAGATTGAGCTAAAATTGAAGGATTTAGGTTATATAAAGCACTTCACCCCATCATTATTACCACAACATTCACCCGGGGGAAGAATTTTTGCAGATCAGCTAATTGGAGAAATTTTTCAAGCAATTGCCCGCAACTTCTTTCGGGTTTTGTTTTTATTTCTTTTTCTGTGTTTTTGTCTTTCTCCGTTTTCCGTCCGGCAATCCCCGTAGCCTATTCATTCTTCCTGCCAGACCTTTTCTTGAGCCTAGGGTTTTGAAAATCTATCCAATGTTTTTAATTGCTAATTAATTTGTCTAAAGGTGACCAGAGCTCAGGATTCCTTCAGGAGATTGCAAGAGGTTGCTTGGTCCAAAAAGGTGCAATAATGGATTTTATGAAAATAAGAAAAATATTGCCACCAATGTGTAGAGCTCGAGAAAATATGCACTTTTAGAAAAACAACACCTAAAACGGAGCCACGGAGTGAAAGTTATGGCACTTGCAAGTTTTGCTACTACATCTTCCCGGACCCTTTCCAAAAATGGAAACTTATGGCACTTGTGTTTTCTTCAACGAAAATCCAAAAATGGAAATAAATACTTCTTAGACCAAAATGTAAAAGTGCAAGTTGTCGGCACTTTCTATTTTCCATACTGCCCTTCCTTTGCACTTTCCACTCAAAACATAAGCATCAATTGTGAATTTTGCAAGTTGCCTTCACTTATATATTTTCACGAAACTTTAAAAGCAAAAGTCATGCAAGTCGCAATTTTTCAAAGCTCCCTTTCCACTTGGTTTTCCATGCTAATTTTGGGAAGTTAATTTCAAGTGCAAGTTGTGGAATTTAGAGCTGCCTTGCAGGTTGGAGTTTAATGTCACCACTTAAGTGAAAAGTGTGAAATTAGGAGCTTCCTGAAAGTTGTAATTTAACGCTGCCCTTCCTTCATGTTTTTCACACAATATAAGCCAATAGACTTAAGTGAAAAGTGTGAAATTTGGAGCTTCCCGGCAGGTTGAAATTTAACGCTGCCCTTCATGTTTTTCACGCAAAAGTTAGCCAATTCACTTAACCAAGTCGCACTTTTTGGAGCTGCCCAGCAGATAGAGTTTAACGTCACCACTTAAGTGAAAAGTGTGAAATTAGGAGCTTCCCAACAGGTTGTAATTTAATGCTGCCTTGCCTTCATGTATTCCACACAAGCATTAGCCAAAAAGTGCGACCCATATTAGCATGACTTCATGCTTAAAAAGTAATGTCTTTTATTTATATTAAGGAAAACTTGGGCGTCCAAAGGAGGAGAAAAAACACAATGTTTTATTAGAAATTGCTAAAAATAAGAAGAAACAATTGGTAAAATTAGCATGCAGCTGCCTATATGAGAAGTGGACGCCAAAAGTGAGGGGCAATTAATTCTTTTGTGTGGAGCATGCTGCCTTGGCAAGTGTTGGCGCCTAAGGAAGAAGTTGTGAGCATTAAAAAATATTTTTAATTGTCGGAAACATCCAGTTTTGGCGCATAGGGTTGGAAAAGCTTTCTTTTTATTATTCTGGCTATCTGCATGTTGATGTGAGTGCACAGTGAATAAAATAATATTTTTAGCTTGCTTGGCATGCAAGCAAAGTCTGAAAATTGAGGGCAGCAGGCTTTATAATCAGGTTTTGGTGAAGAAATTAGATATTCATGCCATGAGCTTCATGTATGTCTGAATTATTTGCAGGAATACTTCATTTGTGCCCATATTGGTGAAGAAAGCAGTCAATGTCTGATACATTGAATATATCTTCAGAATCAGAGGAAGCAATTGCAGCTTCTGCACAAATGGATCTAGCTCTCACAATTGCAAAGGCTTCTGGTAAAAATAAAGAAGATCTCAAGCAGGTTGAGTTGATTCGGTATCGGAGGAGCAAAGAAGGCAAAAGTAGGTTCAAATATGTTGAAGGGTGATGATAAAGTTGATCCAACAGAGCTATGCATAACATCCGGGCTTGCATAGAGATTAGTGATACTGGACATGGGCCACGAATCTATCAGTGATTTGATTGACAGATTTAGGGCAATCGACATGACACCTCTCGTGCGGGCTATGAGAAATAGTGGAATTATCAAAGCAGCAACATTTCCGGCTGCAACCCAGTTACCATAATTTGTTCTAGAGTGTGCAAAGTTCTACCATCTTTTATCCAGAACAATTAGGGATGCAACAAGAAAGATAGATGGAAAGACAATGAATTACATGCTAGGCAAATACATTCAAGATCGAGCGAGGGCAATTATGAAGTGTTGCGGCCAAATTACGTCTTTCTTCTTCTCTTTCTTTTTTTTCTTATTTTCTCGGGCAATTATGAAGTGTCACGCTAAGGAATAAGTTGTGAGCATTAAAAATATTTTTAATTGTCGGAAACATCCAGCTTTTAGGCGCATAGGGTTGGAAAAACTTTCTTTTTATTATTCGGCTATTTGCATGTTGATGTGAGTGCACAGTGAATAAAATAATATTTTTAGCTTGCTTGGCATGCAAGTAGAGTCTGAAAATTGAGGGCAGCTAGCTTTATTATCAGGTTTTGGTGTAGAAATTAGATATTCATGCCATGAGCTTCATGTATGTCTAAATTATTTGCGGGAAAACTTCATTTGTGGCCATATTGGTGAAGAAAACAAGTCAACGGTTGATACATTGAATATGTGTTGAGAATCGGAGGAAGCAATTGCAGCTTCGCACAAATGGATCCACTCTCACAATCGATTGCAAAGGCTTCGTAAAAATAAAAGAAGAAGATCTCGAGACAGGAGTTGATTCAGGTATCGGAGGAGCAAAGAAGGCAAAAGTAGGTTCAAATATGTTGAAGGGTGATGATAAAGTTGATCCAGCAGAGCCATGCATAACATCCAGGCTTGCAGAGATTAGTGATACAGACATGGGCCACGAATCTATCAGTGATTTGATTGACAGATCTAGGGCAACCGACATGACACCTCTCATGCGGGCTATGAGAAATAGTGGAATTATCCAAGCAACAACATTTCTGGCTGCAACCCAGTTGCCAGAATTTGTTCTAGAGTGTGCAAAGTTCTACCATCCTTTATCCAGAACAATTAGGGATGCAACAAGGAAGACAGATGGAAAGACAATGAATTACATGCTGGACAAATACATTCAGTATCAAAACAAAGGGCAATTATGAAGTGTTGCAGCCGAAATTACTTCTTTCTTCTTCTCTTTCTTTTCTTTCTTATTTTCTCGACAAAATTGTAAAACTAAAGTAATTGGTTAAAAGCCATTACTTTAAGTTATTTGAAAAGGTCCTTTAATTAAGAATAGGTGGCAGACATGCAAAACTTTGATTTAGTCTTCAGATGCATGTCATGTAAAGAGGAATTCTAGGAGAAAGATTGCAGTTGTTTCCTTTATAGCTTCCACATGCGGCAGTTCATTGAAAGCTTCCTATTTGTAATTGCCCTCTATACACTATAAATAGAGGAAGAGCCTACGGGTTAAAGAATCACAATTTGTTCATCAAATTTTGTTTAGCAAGAACATTCTTGAGTTTTTCAGACTTTGTGCTAAAACCCTTGGCGTGATTTCTTGTGAAAGTTGGGGAATTGAATAAAAAGTGGGTTTTCGAGAGAACTTTGTGTCTATGGTGCTTTGCTCCTCACTTATATTTAAGGTTTTAGATAAACTGTGTTATCTTAGATCTAGGTTAGAAGCTATTCCTTTCCTTTATTGTTGAATGTTGTGAGTTTTATTTATTTATTTAATTTGTGTGGATGAGACCAACTCTGAAAGCTATTGGTTAAATCAACATATCTTCCTTTCTTCTTTCCTAAATTCTATTATTTCCCCCTTTCTGCAAATATTCCATAACAATTACTTACTTGCTGCAGAATTGCCAAGCTATGGTTCATGAGCTTTGTAATTAAAGTAAAACCCCGAAAATAGTTATTAGCATTCACCCTTACCAAATTGATAAACATCTTACTACAGAGCCTCACCGGTAAATGAGGGAGATTTATCTCATGATCGCCTAGGTTTTATGTCTTTGTGCATAAAATCTAGCCAACAATACTATTCAACCAGATTCCAAAAATTTGAAAGATTAATGTGCCTCATGCCTAGGTTTTATCTTTGTGCATAAAATCTAGCCAACAATACTATTCAACCAGTTCCAAAAATGAAGATCAATGTGCCTCAAGTCGGTGTCTCTTCTTTGATCAACATTGAAATCTATGTTAGAAGGGGAAACCACCCTTGACAACTATATTTCATTTCTTTCTCCCTTTCTTTTGATGATTTCGTCATTTGTGTGAGAAAGAGCATTGAAAATTTCTCCAAAAACCTTTCCTAGAAGCCTTAGAGAACAAGTCGGGATTACGACCCTGCTCTGCTGAACCGCAAAATCCTGAAAAGCATCGGTCGAGTTTTGGTCCCGCTTAGTATCTTAGAAATTCCAACATACTTTAGTCAAGATTTTCAACCTATTCAACAACTTGAGAATCTCGAAATACATTGAGCTGGGGGTTCGCACTTGATTTGCACCTTACAAATCCCGAAATACAATGGAGCGGGATTTTTACTTGACATGTAACCTTGAGAACCCGACGTAGACTTTCTCGGGTACCCACCTTGTTGATCAATCTGCAAAGCCCGAAAAGCACTGGGCGGGGTTTAGAACTTGTTGATCAAGATGAAAATCCCAACATAGACCTTGTCAGGGTTTTTAACTTGTTCATCAACTCAAAAATCCCGATATAGACAAAAGGCCTAGATTTTTGAATTTCAACCCTTTTCCCATGAACGATTACCAACAAAACAAGGGAAAAAACACCAAGTAACCTTGAGGCAACAAGGGAAAAACTTGGAAAAGAAGAAAACCAGGGTTTTGAAGCCAAAGAACTTCAAGGCCAAAAATCATACATCAAATGAGCTCGAAAAACAATAAAAACCGTCGAGGATGAAGAATTCACCAATTTGCGTAATGGGTTAGAGGGATTTCTCGAAAAGATGCACGAAAACGAGGAAACGCTCGATTGGGGTTTGGGGTATCGTGTGCAAGTTAGTTAGAGTGAAAATCCAAATAAATCTAAAGTGAAACTAACGTGGAAAAACCCGAATTTATATGAAAATCACATTAATTGCACGTTGGTGACATGTGTGTGGGTCAAATCCACTTGGCATTTAATGCATTGACCAGGGGATCGGGGGTTTGACTACACATTGCATATTATGTTTTCATGCATCCAAACCCCGAAGCCCCGAAAAGCAAAGGTTTTCTTCGTGTTTGAGTCCAGGGATTCAACCGCATTCAACATGCTTTTATGTCGAGATGTCCCGAACCCCAAATGCACTATCAAGTGTATTTCGAGAATCGGGCTTCGGAATCAAGTTATCCTAAACATGTCTTTGTTTATGAGAACCCCGAAAGATTGAAATAAAAGAATTTCTTTGTATTTCAGGATTTGGTGTTGGGTGAAGTACTTGATCAAGCGTTAGCAAAGCCCGAAAACTCGCAAAGCAAAGGAACTTGCAACTTTGATTAACTCCAAACTCCAAACTTTCCAAAGGCAAAAATTTGGTAGGTTGTCCCAAAATTATCATGAAACTCAATTTTGGGATAACACCCGGGAATATTTTTAGTAAAATACGAGAGTGTGTTGATGACCCATTTCGGGTAGGGATTGGAAATAACATATGGGGAAATAATGTTGTGTTTGTGTTCCACTCGGAACTGTTTCAAATATTCCAGAATAGTGAATGTTGAATACTTCCTTTTAGCTCTTGATAGAGACGCAGAGTTGCTTGTTTTGTTATTCATTAACTTGAATTCATAAATTACAAAGACTATTTAATCCGTAGCTTGTATAAACCTCTGGAATAGGTTTGTGACCAGTATAGGAGTTGTTCCTTCCTCAAATCTAAACTTCATATTAAGATTTTACCCTTTCGGTTTGTTGGAAGTTCTTCGCTCCCACCGTTACACAACCCAGTACGGGACAGTTGATGGTGTTTTTAGTCATTACTATTTTGTTGGGCTGTCATGTCAAATAGGGGATAAACCCTGAATGAGATAGTGACAAGCATATTTGAAATGACCTCCTCAGGTCTACTATAAACTTGAGCATGCTTGGTTATTAATTTAATTCTATTATCGGTTGGGTAAATTTGTACAAAAAGGTAGATAATTGATATTTCTTATGGGTCTGACCTAGAACATTAGCAAATATTGAAATATCTATTATGAAACCCCGCAGAGTTAACAGTATGTGAACTCATTTTCTGTTTAGTCTTGTTATATGAAGGTGAGTTGTATGTTGTGTTACATTGTGATCTATGAAGGAAAATATCTGGATTCTCTCTGGATTACAAATTGTGGACCACTAAACCAACTGTTTGACCTTAGTAGTTGAGGATGGAACCCTTCTTGCTATACTTTTATATTAGAGCACATAAACTTGGGTTATAGTGGGTGCAATAGGTCTTTTGTGACAAACCAGGTCTGATCCTCTTAAAAGGAAAGCATAGATTGAGGCAGAGATGGATTATGTACAGCCTGACTTTGAATGATATCATATGCTTAATACAATGAATCTGGACCATCAAATGTAGCCTTGTATCAACTTTGTTGAGATCTCATAGTAATTCATAACAGTCTCAAACTTGTGGGTTCTGTAATATGATAATAGGTACTCATAATTATAGGAATTTTAGCATATTGGAGGCGATGAACTTCCATGCTTCTTGACTGTATATTGAATTTAATTTGTGAATGCGATGTAAGTGTAATGCCGGAACATTGTTACCCTGCTAAAGTTAATCAAGAGTGTAGCTTTTAAACTTGACTCACAAGCTATTGGATGGGTGTATCTTAATTTTATTTAAAGGCAACTTTGTTAATCACAAAGCTTGGTAATAAAGTTATTGGATATAGGATTGATATATATGCCGATTTCATGAAAAGTTTTGGAATGCTTAATCTTGGCCTATGAGATGGCTGAAAGTTATGAAGTTTAAATATATTAGTGGGCTGGATACTATCAAAAAGTAGTCAAAACCAAAAACTTTAGTCTTGAATGAATAAATGATAGCTGTATTGGACTTGATAATTATGAGCATAGTCTAGATGAATCAGAGAACCAAGAATCATCTCTGCAGACTGCTCAAGTAAAGGATGTAAAGAATATAATGATAACTCTTGCATAGCTACAGTAAGACTTGTAGCATGAATACCATGAGTCACCACAATGAGAAAAAGGACAATTAATAAATCTGAATATTCTAGCTCGCTGAACCTAGTACAGGAAAATGATGATTATGACCATATAACTTATAGATTGGAGCAAGGTTCTAAACGTGAAACAAGCCCATTCTCCTGTGCATATGGAGGTTGCTAACACTAATGAGGCTGTGGTTCTTGAGAGGCCCTTGTGTTAACTTAATTAACAAAAGATGGCCTACTTAACCTCATATAACTAGAAGCATATTTAACAATCCACGAAGAAGCAGCTTTGTGGCAAAGGGTTTGCAGAGTTTACCTACATGAAGTTGGGTTTTATAATCTTACCAGTGGCTGCTGAGCTGCAGGATCAGAGCTGCAGGATCAGCTGCACAGCAAGTGTAGTGGGTTCAACCCACAGGACTGCACATGAACTTAAGACTAACAGATGTGTAGTCAAGAATAAAGAATGTGCAGTTAAGAGGTTTAAATAACACACCTTGTAATAAAGTTATTAGGTGAAGTAACTGTGAGGTAAGTAAATTAGGTAGCACCATAGTTCAAAAAATCGTAAATCGGGATTAATCGGCAGGCCAAATTTTGAATCGGAAATCGGGAATCGGCAAAAAATCGGCATTAATCGGCAACTTTATCGCTACTTTTAAAAACATTTAAATTCATAAAATATACTTAAATTAAATGTAAAAACAATGTTAATATATATTATACAGTATTAATATTAATATACATTAATATACAATATTAATATACTATTATACAGTATTAATATTAATACTTAATATACAGTATTTTTATTTTTACTGTAATAATTTAATATTACTGTATTTTTAGTTTTACTATTACTGTATTTAGTATTTACTATTAATACCTGCTAGGGCACGATGCCACGAACTGTTGGAAATGAGCACGAAATGGGCACGGAATTGCCACGAACTGTTGGAAAATGGGCACGAAATGGCCACAAACCTGCCACGAACTTGCCGCGAACTGAACTTGCGTGCCCTCCTGAGTCCTACCCACGTCGAATGCCCTCCTACCGACGTCGAATGAACACGGATTGAGTAAATGCAAGTCGCAGTAGCAAAAACGAGTTCGTGGAAAGAGAAAACAGGATAAAAAACAAATCGATTTGGTCTATTTTCGTATTTAACCCTAGGCCACGTTTTTCCCCATGATTTTTCCCGATTTTAGCCACGATTTTCAACGATTTTGCAAGGTATTTTATCACGATTTTTCAGAAGTTTAATCGTTTTGATGAAGGCAAACGATTTATCGCCGATAAATCGCAATTTTTGAAACAGAGGGTAGCACTGCTCTTCCGGAGGATGGTTACGGAATATAAGTAAATAAATAGATTGAATAAAAAATTCAGATGTACCCCGGAGATTGGAAGAGGGTTCGCTACAACACGTCTTTTGTAGCAAAGCATCGACATGATCATCCATCTTGCCACAATGATGCTGCTAACTTTTTCTCAGCCCTTCACTAATGCTGGATTTTTGCATTGATGGTCTCTTTTCAGGTTGAATAAGACAGTCCTCAAGGGTATACTGACTAGTTCTTTCTTCCTTGGATTCCAAAATAAATCTTAAGGGAGTATGTTGGCATTCGAAAATACACATCTTTTTGTCAATTTACATAGGATTAGAGTAATTCGTAAGTTATGTAAAATTTAGTTATTTTGTGCATTAACTGGTTTGTAAGGCAAGATAATTATCATAATTATCTTGATTGATTAGATGTAAAGGTTAGTATATCTCTATTCTAGGCCCTGCTTTATTCCTAGATAGCTTCATTAGATTTTTCTAATCTCCCTTGCATGCCCTTCTACTTGCTGTTTATTTTTTATGCACTTTTTTGTTTTCCTATTTTGTAACAATGGTCTCTTTCATGTCTTAATGCTAGAAGAATAGTTTGTTTGCAATTGTCTTTGAGCCAGTTCTGTCAAATTCTTCTTTTGCTTTTTAATCTGTTCAAGTATGGAAGGTAGGTAGTTGTTGAAAAGGTTGTATCCTAAGTAGTGTTAAGTGGGGACGTGTCCCCCAAAAAAATAAGCATCCAAGACGTCTGGGAGGCGGGACAGGGGAGGGGGGTAGGAAACGTCCCCGACATTTCCCTTTAGCAGATTTCAAGGGGAGCATTTCCGGGTTGTTCCGCTAAAAAAATTGTTTTCCAAAATTTTAATTTTAAAGATTTAAATACTAATTCTTCAGTATAGCTATTTGAAAAACATTAATATGTATCTATTTCATGGTGCTCATCTTCAATTTGTCATATAGTTTGTCCTATTAAAGGGTTCCACATTGATTAGCAAATCGATCACCTTCTCTGCAAATTTCCATGTCTGGTAATGGATGGTCTTAATCTAGCCATAGCAACCCCCGGCAGGTGACCAGAAACCACACTGATTTTTTGTTTTTAATCTGGCAATTGTCAATCACTCTGTCACAACCGTGGACGGAAATCGATACTCTCTCAGTTTTCTAGTTCTATGATTCCACTAAAATGAACTTTTGCATGCAAAAGCAAAACAAGAAGAGTACTAGTAATTAGAGTTTAACTAATCATTATAGTTTAAGTGTGTCTATTTATAATAACTCATATTCAATTACTTACATTTTATTTCCAAGCACGAACAACAATGTTTACATTATTATCTGTTACAAGTATCTGCGTTGATTTAACATGCAAGTGTTAACCAATACTTCTACTCCAATTATAATTAATTTGTTTCACTTATATTCCATAATTATTTATTCCAATGGAATTTATCTTAAATGCGGCAAAAATTTACTCAAAATAATAATCCATTACACTCATTTAATATGAATATAACAATAATACAGTTCTGCAGTCACTGAGTATTTTAGAGTCCATAATTAGGGTTTACAGTTTCCAATGTTTCAAATATATAATAAATTGCAATCATCTGCCTTCAATGTAGGAATAATAAATCAAAGTAGCACAAATACAATATCACAACCAAGCCACAATAGTAAGTACCGTCCTCGCTAGAGATCCATTCTATAGTTGTAACTGAGCAAATGAGAGAGAGTATCATCAGAGCGCTTTACCTCCAACCAAGAACCTCACGGTTCCCACCCACACCTCACATAAAATGAGAGTGGCCACACCCTTCGCCAGAAGTAAGATACGAGAACCCATAAGGTAAGAGAGAGAAGCCATGTCTAGTGCAGTCACCATAACACTCATGCACCATGCAATAGTGCTAAGAACCAGTAGGCCTATGAACAGGGAAAGGATGGAAAAACAACACATCCTATGAATGTAATAACAAACATGCTTTTGGCCAAAAGACTAAGATAACACTAGGTACCCTCTAATAAGATCCGACAATGTACTAGGGCATGAAATGATCCTTCCTGGATACGCATGAGGGTGGACTTTGGTACCCCCTTAGTCAAACCCTTACCCGCTAGTACATGTCGTGTAAAACTGTAGTAGGATACCCTCTTGTCTGAGGTTACCTGCGCACAATCAGACAAGCAACACAGATTGTATTATCCATTCCTCAATATAAAATGAATTAAATTAAAGTACGCACAACATGCATATATATACATATACATTCATATACGTTAACAGTAATATAACTGAAATGCAATTATCATCCACTGATAACTAAATCAAACTGCTAATTACTGTTTTAAAGCCAAAACATAGTATATAATTGTTCTAATCCATCAAAAGAGAAATATAAAGTTGTATCCACATGGCAGCAGCCATTTATTACATCAACAGGTTTTCAAACAGTCTAAGCCTGAAAACGGGATGTGACACTAGCTACACCATTGTGTCGGGCTCAAATAAACTTGAAAATGCAGTAAATCTAGGAAGGACCTAATGTACTCTTGTAGTTTAAGATTGTTTTTGGAAGCCACTCATTTCTATTTGAAATAATTCTCTATGTATAAATCTAATTCTCTACATGTTATTAAAGTTTCTCATTAATGTAAAGTTTGTGCTTTACTACACTTATGACACTTCTGTGATAATTCTTAGGTTCTTCAACGAAAAACTGAAGAAGCTTCGATGGCCACCAAAAGGTTGAAAGAGTTATTGGAAGGCCGGAAAAATTCATTGCGTGAGGGTTTGGGTAAGCTTTTGTGTTCTACTAATGTTTATCAACTTATTCATTTTCATCCTCTTATCAAAATTCATTTTCATCTTCTTATCAAAATTCATTTTATCCAGGTCCTGCAAATGGGAATGCTTCTGTTATCCAGGTAGTTCCCTTCTTTCTTTTTGTTATGGATTTGGTACAAGTTCTCCATTTGGCATTTTTAGTTCATTACTCTTGGTTAAGCCTTTGATTGTCAGATGCATATAAGTAACAGCAACTTGCATCTGCAGAGTAATGATAAAGCCTTGCAAAGATGCCTTGAACATGAGCTAGAAGTTACAGTTCATGTGCACGAGGTTCGTGCAGAGTATCAAAAGCAAACGGAAGTGTAAGTATTTGTAATTTTACTTATAGTTTCTCGTCATGCTTAGTCTGCCCTTAGAAATAGTTGCAGGATGCAACATCATTAAGTTTGTATCACAAACAAGATATATTATATCTAAGATTATATTATATATGTGTATCCTTTTTTAATCAACCAGGAGAGCTGCAATTGCAAAAGAACTAGACAAAATAAAGAAGGAAGATGAAATAATTGGAAAAGGTCTTTCCCCTCAACATTGGAAAAATGGCAGCCCAGTCAGGTGATCTAATCTTCATGTATTTAATAGGATATGTGCAATGTTTGTGTCACCAAAAGTACTTAAGTCAATGTTGCATGTTAGAAAATATTAGGTCACCCTTTGCAGGGCAGATACAGAGTTCAGATACTGATGAAATCATACTTGGTTTCCCAGTTCTGCCACACTCTGCATGTCTCCAAATACAAGGAATGCAAGAACTGGAATGCTTGAAAGCATGCTGAATGCCTCTTCTAGTACACTTGTAGCTATGGCATCACAACTTTCAGAAGCAGAAGAACGTGAGCGTGCTTTTATTGGACGTGGTCGGTGGAATCAACTACGAACCATGGGTGATGCAAAAGCTTACTTCAGTATTTGTTTAATATCGCTGCATGTGCAAGGTACAGTCATTGCTTTCAATTTAAACTTTAATTATATATGATGTTCAAGTCAGTGTTCATGTTGATGTTGATCATGCACATATATGGAGTCTTCAAAATCTACAGCACAAAGAAACCTGATTGTTGATTGAGTTTTCCTGCCTTTCACCATTTGATCATATCGATAATAAACTTGGAGGAACCTTCCAATTTATTCAGTATCAATAGCAAACCCAACATCTTGTTATAAGGTTTAGTAATTCCACCTGCTCTATTCCTTTCTGTTCACCAGATGCCAATTGTGGGACAAAGAAGTTGAAAAACAGGAAATGAAAGAAACAATTACTGAACTTGGTAACTTATTAAGGCAAAGTGAATTTCAGAGGAAGGAGATAGAGAAGCAACAGCGACTGAGAGAGCAGGCTGTCGCCATTGCTCTGGCTACAGCATCTTCGGTATTTCTTCTTGGTCTCATTTATGGATATCATATAATTACATAGCTCAATAGATTTTTCTCTTGGCTAATATTATGCTTTTGATAGGTTGGCTCACATGCTGCAATTAAGAATGTAGCAGAGGAGAATTCTGGGCACATTTTTTCTTTAGGTTCCATTTCCTCAAAGCGGCTACAATATACAGCTAACTTTTCAAGTAAAAGAAATGGAAACATCTCTTTTGAAATGCGCAAGGTAGGCTATCTAAACAATATTTTCCTGTGTTATTCTGTAGTTCTTCCCCTATGAAATTCTTAATGCTAAAGGATAAATTTATACTCTCCTCATCTTTTAATCATTGACATGGAAAGTACCATGTTTTATTTGGATTGTTATGCTTGTTTAGACTTCTCCGACATAGTGAAATCATGCTTATTTTGCTGGAGTTTAACCTTTCATGATATAGCATTTGCTTAATTGTCATTTATAATGCCAAGGCTGCAGCATCCTTTTGGGATAAGCTAAAACTAAATGTGTTTATGGGCTTGTTTTTCAGTTGTCTATTACTTATTTCTGGAGTTCATGTTGCAAGTGTGACTGATGCCTTGCGGTTTAAATTATTTTAGGTTAATATGTGCCTATTAGAACCCAAAGGCTGTAGTCACATCTCATCACAAGTCTTCCATGGATTGAATTATTATGGATAAACTAGAAATTTCTTCTTGTTTAGTTTTCCTTATCATGAAGTTTACAATTCTCTTATTCTTGATCTCCTGAGGTGGATTAAGAAATTTAAATTCCTCACATACTGTGATGGCAAGTTATAGTTGCAGCCTTCCAGAAGAAGGAAGAATTTTGTTAAATTTTTCTCATCAACCATGCTTGCCTCCATTATAGGCATCTGTTGTTAAGTATAGTGTAGCATTATTATTTCAGAACTTACCAGCGAAGATACCGTATTGCTGCTTTGTTAGTGGAGCCGGGTGGGGATACTAAAGATATTAAACTAAAAATAAAGGAATCTTCTTGGTTGGTCAAGAGTGAAGGCTGTAAGATGAAATCTCATTAGTTCTTTGCTGCAGGCTGTTTCTATGGGTCCAGTCGGGGTACAAAACTAGCAGGTGGACAAACAGGAAAACTCTGGAGGTGGAAACGAAGCCATCAGCAATGGATGCTTCAGTTCAAATGGAAGTGGCAGAAACCATGGAGACTATCAGAATGGATTAGGCACAATGATGAAACCATGACACGGGTGAGGCCAAGAGGACATACATTGCTTGATATGGCTTGATGAAAACTGAAGAAAAATAATGGCTTTACTGTGGTGGGTTGTCTCTGTCTTCAGCATGGGACTGTTACTTAAGAATTGCAAGAAAAACTGCTAGGTCATGTGTTGCAGGTTTATTTGGAGTCAAAAGTATAAGGAAGATGGAAAAAGCAGACAGAACTGACTGACTTGTGAATGATTTTTCTAACACTATGGTAAGAAATGTTTTCAATAATTTTGTGCCTTGTATTTGGTATAGTGCATTTTTCAGACTTGAACTCTTGAGATCAATTTGAAGGAACATTTTAAATGGAAATGAACATATTAATATTCAGGAATCAAGGAAACAAAAGGGTACATCAATGGAAATGATAGCAGTAACCATTGGTTCAGTTGTACACATTGCTTCCAATTCTAACCCCACCCTCCTGAAGTGTTGTTGAGTATTAGTTCTGAAATAAATCACTGTAAAAACTGTTTTTTAATCTTCTTTGGACAATGTGCTTTTGCAAGGTCTGTGTCAGTGGATGGAGAGAAACCCTCCAGATTGTGCTTTGTAAAAGGCCGGTCAGGCTGCTAAAGTTATGCATGCGGTTCAAGTTGTACCTGTTCTTGGTTTCTCTTTAGCAGGGTGGCGAAAACAGATTTGGCAATTATCAGGGGTATTCTTGGGGAAAGGGCTGACGATTGACAATCACATCTCGATTCAAACATAGGTGTCTGTAAATTGGGTGGTTTAGCCATTGTGGGTCATTTGAGATTTTTTTAGTGTATCAGTATGTTTCTCATGATCAAAGCAATTCTATTGTAAGCATTTTTAGATCTCTCTTGGAGAAAACATCAAAGGTAATTCTTGATGTATTGAGTGCTACTTATAGCTGGAGTCAAATTTGGAGTTGCTATACACGCAATAGTTCAAATGCACAATTGTAGTTGCTGTAAATTTGATTCATTAATAGAGACGCTAATGGTTTGGATTGATTCATTTGTTGTTTATTTCAAGACATTCATCTTTTAGAATTTGGCAATGACACAATTCCAATTGTTCTTAAAAGTGTTTTCTAATTTGGAAGGTAACTATGCAAATATGTCAATTAGATTCATTTGAACAAGCTGCGTAAAGAAGCGTGCTATATACCACTAAAAGTTCAAGCTTGCTAAATTTTTACTAGTCCCAAAGCAAATAGTGTACAACCAGAGCAGAATGAGAAGTGATTATTTAAGTGTACAACACACTAGCATCGAGGGGTCTAAGGGTTGTGGTCCGTTGGACCATTAGATACCCAACTAAAAGAAAAAAAACGAGAACCAAGGGACTAACAGGGCATTTGCAACCTAGGTTTAAATTTTAAAATTTGAAACTATCACTCACAAAATGCTAATGTTGACACCTCGTTGAATTTACAACAAATTTCAGTGGAAGACAAATGATAGAAGGGGAAGAAAGGCTAAGTATGGTTTAAGATTATGACAAGCTTATGAAGTAGGTAAATATCCCCAGGTTTGTGTGACATGAATTTTCACAAGAGATCCGGGGTTGGCGAGGCCATGCGGGTTGTTATTGTCCATAGTGACATTGACCTCACGAGTATTATTAACCAGGACACAAAGTGTTTTAAAGCCTATTTAGTGTTTTTATGACATCAATATCTTGAGCAGATGTCTTAAGAAATTTGAACGATGTTTGGTACATTAGTATTGTTGGGTTGCGTGTGGACTCCGGAGACAAAATTCAATAAGCATTCTGCATCAACTCTATTGTATTTAGTTGAGTATCCTAGGCACTCGCCTTCATCATTATTAGACTAAACTATGCTTCCAAAGACGAGAATGGGTGTGGATACAAATATGGAAATTTGGTATGTTGATACCTCAATTTTATAAGAGGCTCAAGTACAACCATCCAAAGAACTATATAATATATTAAGAATATTTGAAAATATAGCTAAATAAGTAAAATCAACCATATAATATGTAATTTGGTCTCGAAATTTATTTCTAGGATATTGGAGTTCGATATTGGGGATTGTCTTAGGGAGCTAAAATCTGATCATATGTCGCTTCTTGTGAAGTTTGGCTTTCCCACAAATAACCAACAAGGTGGACAAGCCCAACACATGCAAAAGATGGCTCAAAGATCAAGGGGAAATCCTCTTGAATAAAAAAAAGCGAGGACCTTTTCATCGGCGCTTAAACAACTTTAGGTTACAAAAGATTATGTAAGCGAAAAGAAAACAATGAAGAGAGTGTTCATATAGGTAGCAATATGTTGATCCCTTTAATCCACAAGGCGTTAAAGGCTTGCAAGAGGTCTCGACCTAGGAAGGGGGCTGCAAATACCTTCCTAGCTAATCTGTGGTATGACGATGAATGCAAGGCTGCGAAAAGATCCCTCAAAGAGAATGAGAACAACAAACAAAGCAAGAAAGAATATGAAAACTTGATAAAAGCCAAAAAAAAGAGCTATGTACTCTCAAGAAGGAAAGAATTAATATATGTGTTGGTGAAATAATTTGTCGTAGTGTAGATTATTGGTTTTCACCAACGGTCACGGGCAAAGCCCCTCCTTGTGTATGGGGAGGCTCCCATTATTGAATGTAAACTACCTAAAACTATGGGGTGGTCGTTAGGTCAAGGATCACATAAGAATACTCCATTAAACCTGTGGCAAAGTGCTTGTACAAAGTACAAGGGAGGAATTTGTTGTGAAGGGAGGTAAATGGGAGTTGGAGAAATAAGAAGAGAGGGTTAATGTTGTGAGTAGGCTTACAAAATTCACATACATCAACCAAAGTAGGTCCACATTCAATTAGAAGAACGCAACAATGCAAGCAATCAATAAGACTAACAAACTAGAGACACAAAATTTTGTATATTCATCAATCAAGGGCACAGGGCCTTTTTGGTTACAAAGTTGGAAATTAGAGGGAGAGAGTAGAGGAACATAAGCATAGAGAATAGAGGAAATTCAACTTTCATTTCTTGATGTAAGGGTGATAAAAATCTCAACAACATAAAACAATCCACAATTTCCAACCCCTTTGGAATGGAGAAGCCATTCCAATTTATAACATTACAAGTTGTCTTTTCATCTCCCCTCACATGAATTTTCACATTTCCTCATCACTTGCGACCTTCCACATTCCTAGGAAGAGAGTCTTTTTCTTATAGATGAAAAAAACTCTTACAATGTTGAATTGAGGGGCACTTAAGTGAATAAGACAAAATAGGGAAAAAGTACATTCTTGGTGAAGAATTAGAATATGTAGAGAGAAGGAAGAGAGAGAGAGAGAGAGAGAGAGAGAGAGAGAGAGAGAGAGCAATTTGATGACGATGAATGCTTTGCCGATGAGGAGCTTGTTGACTGAAACATTGTGATCACAATCTCTTTCTTCTATGAGATATGGGAACGTTCCAGAGGATCAAATAAGTGTTCAAAAACATTGTTATGAGATCTGCATTGTGATGGGAACATGATGATCTCTTCTGATTACAAGGAGTGAGGATCACTTTCTTACTTTTCTAGGCCTTCACAATTCACTTTAGTGACCACGAATCAACTCTATGATGCTTGATCCTTTTGATGCTTGTCTCGCTTCTTCTTTGAAATGAGATCCTCACTTTGCAAATAGAGGATTGCTCCTGGATGAGATTCTTGTCCTATGGCCATCCATTGAATCGAAATGAGGTGATTGCACATGCTTCTTCCTTTGAGGTGTGATCACACTACCAGGTGATGAATGAGTGTTTAGGAACACTACTATGTGAATGCAAGAGGTGAAACTGAGATGGTTTCTCATTCTTGCAAACAGGGTGCTCCAAATGAAGATTATCCCCTTGCCCTTTCTGGTTCAAGTTTCCTCTCCTTCTTGCTCATATAACTCTTATGGGAATGGCTGATTTTTTATCCTTCATACATGATGATCTTGGATGCCCTGATAGCTTGACTAGCTGATCCTAACTTGTTCCTTGAAGAGGTTTGAACATGATGGTAAAGTCGGGATATGATGATCCTCAACTTACTTCATGAGCTTCTCATTTCAAATTTGAACATGATGACATCCTTTTTTTACTTCACAATTCATTTCCCTGACCAAGATGTCACCCGAGTGAAAACACCGCTTATGGTATTTGGACACCCTTTGCTCAATTTACTCCTTGTGAAAATGGATTTCGTTCTCCGATAGAAGGATCAATCCCTAAATGAAATTTGAGGATGAGTTACATGCTCTTGACCTCCACACAACACCGAAACACTACAAATGCCACCTTTTTGACTTGCGAGATACAAGAACATTATCAAGCATTGATTAAGTGTTTACAAATACTTCTCGTTAGATGTGCATTGTTTGTGACTCGAGATGACTTCCACCATTCAAACATGTTGAACTTCCTTATCATGCTCCCGTGACTAGTTCCTTCATGGCTTGAATTATGATGGAGTTCTTGATGTTTCATGTTCTTCACATACCTCATGATGGTCTTGATTTCACTTGTTGTCCAAGTGATTGTCTTTCACACACACAGTGACTCACTCTGATCCGTTTCTCATCATAATATGATTCATATGATGATCCTCACCTTTGGGGAGAGGGTTAGTGAAAATGATGTCTCCTTCATGATGGAAACATACTTAGGATGACTCTCTTCTACCACAATTAGGATGATATGGACCATCCAACCCCTTTGCATCAAATTGTGCCTTGCAGAAATCACCTTTGGACTAATGCTTAGAGAGCCTATGGGGATTTCTTTCTGTTTGGACCACGAGACACCTTGCTAGATTTTCGATGATGGCGAAATCAATGAGATAAGCAAAATGGGAGTTGCCACAACTTTCTGAGCTCAATTCTAGGACTTACTATTTTTAGTAGGTCCTATCCAAGACTGATTATTTTTAGCAAATTTTCACTATTTTCACTTCATGATGTTTCCTGTTTATTTGGAGTGTCACCAATTCCCAAAACTTACTATTTTTAGACACTCATGGCTCTGAGTACTGGTTGTTTTAGACAAAAGACCTATAGGTGTCGATTGATATGAAACTAGTCTTGAAATTCTGAGTTTTGCTCCAAGATTCTCTACTCGATTTTTAGATGATTCCCTTTTTCCGGATTGGTGAGAAAATGAGAATTTTGTCGAGGCGCGAATGCTAAGTGAAAATTCAGTCCTCCATATCTCCAAAAATCAGCCACCTCATCATGCAAAAAATGGCTTAGATGAAAGTAGATTTTTCGAGGAACATTCACTCCAAGTTTCAGATGATTTCGCTTTTTGGTTCTCCGTGGAATCAATAGTTGTGGCATATCAACCATTAATGGAGGTTGGAGAGGTGTTGTAACAACATTTTCTAAGAAAAATGCCAAGTTTTGGACAGATGGAGAGTTACGTGTTTTCCGGCCTACTTGAGACCTTGACAACATCTCCGTAGTTAGAAAAATTGCACAAGTAGGGTGAGATCGTACTTTTGTGTCCTCTATGTCCCTTAGGTGATATAGGGGAAACCTAGTGTCATATCCCGCTTTTTTAGTCTGTTTAGTCATTAGGATAAGTCGTAAATGTTAAATGGTTCACAAAGGTGGGATAATAAACCTTGTCACATAGTTGAGTATGTAGTTGCACACGTGTATTTATAACGTTTGTGTAGTTGCATGTGCAACCATGTAGCAACACTTGATCCCTCGGTGTTCGTAAAAGACTTAGCATTTAAAGCTTAGTCTTATTTTGACTTTCTTTAGCTTGTAGGTGGTGCAATGTTAAATGGTTGGTTGTTGTAACTATCTTGGATGGTGTTGTCGGCCCCAAAACTCCCCTCTTTTGGAGTCAGATTCAAATTTTTTTGACTTTGTGCCTTGGAGCATCGAATCGCGTCAACCTTGGCATTGTTCGCAATTTTCCTATTCATGGAGAACAATTTGAGATTTGAGTGTACGGTTGGAGTTTCTTCTTCTTTTGTTTATTTCTTCCCGTAGTCGAGAATGGCGGCATATCCTCCTCGTTAATTTTTTTCCCATTCCACGGGTAATACGTGTATATCTTTGATTGGATGCGGTTTGGTCATTTTTCAAGCGGCAATGAGGCCCCACGTATTCAAATGATGCAACTCCGGGCGGGGTGCAAGGGCAAATCCTCAAATAAGAGCTAGCTCGCCATGTGTCCCGAGTTCAAAATGAAGGTAAAATAAGCTAAAATCGGTTAAGTATGGAAGACTCAGTGGATGGCGCCACGTGCCTCATCGACGCAGCTTCAAGAGTCAAAGATGGGGGCAGTTCTCAAACTTGCGTCAGTCCTCCACGTGTCCCAGGTCCAAAAGGGACATAGTCGATAGTGAAATTTGGCTAAGTATGGGCGGGTCGGCGGAGGCCTCCATGTGCCTCAACGACACGATTTCAGAAGTAAAACCAAAAGGCCGGTTTCCAAATGAGCGCCAGATCGCCATGTGTCCAGGGTCAATAGAGGGACAAAGTTGGCTGTTGAAAAGTCTACACCCAGTGCGATGAAGGAGCCACACGTCGGCTTGAAGCAATTTCAGAATGTGCTACCAAAGTGGAAACTCAAATCAGCGCCAGCTCTCCACATGTCTAGGGGTCAACATGAGTCAAACAAGAACAAACCCCGGATCGGCTAAGTTTGAAGAATCAACGGAAGCCTCCACGTGTCAGCCTAGCGCAACTTCAAAGACAAAATCTAGAGGCAGGTTCTAAATGAGCACTAGCCCACCACGTGTCCAGGGTCAGATATACGGCCCCGCCAAACAAGGTAGATAGTCAAGGCGTCTGCAGCCTATTCCAATCAATTCCTTCCACGTCGGTGACCTAGATTTAAAGTTGTGAAAGAAAATCGAATGGCCTAGGTTTTAACTAGAAAAATAATGTAACATCCATATATTTTGGAACCTATTCTTTTTCGCCATTAACGTTTCTCTCGCGAATCAAGAATTTGAAGGCGCAAATGATTAGAATAAGTTGTAGTTGTTCTTGCCTATTTGAGGAAGTTGTAATTGTCTCTTGCGAGGTATATCATGGGCTTTCAAAGCCATTGTATGGGTTGGAATTTTGATTATTCTAGAACTGTAATTTCAAATTGGAAGAAATCAATACAAAGGTTTTTCCCCTTTTCTTCTGCTTTCTCTTTCCTTCTAGTTCTGATCTGATGAATCATCTAATCCTTGCGTGCTTGGAAACTTGTGTTCTAGTTTGTACAATTTCCAGAACTTTGAGTCTGTGAATTGTGTCTATTATAAACGTGGATGGTTCTATTCTGTATCTCATTTGCACAATACATATAAGGGTTTTCTTTGCCATCTCTTTTCCCTGAAAGTATTGTCTTCTTCTGCCTCCCTCCTCTCTTCAAAGTCTTATATCCTCATGTATTGATAACTTTCTAGGCTTAAAACACATTTCAGGATATCGGGAAACCACCATTGAATGAAAGACTATGCATTTGTACATAGGTTTTGCCCCTGCTTTCAATAAGGGAACCTCTCCCATTAAAGAGGAGGGACTTGCTTGTCCCCTGACTGTGGTTTCATCCTAAGTGCTAATCTGAAACCCAACAGTTTTTTGCGACTCTACTGGGGAATTTGTTCAACAAATTTCCTTTCTAAAAGAACAACTAATTTGATCATTCCTTTGATCTGCGACTCTAAGATATACTCATGGTAGAAGGGCTCTTGGAATTAAAGATCCCCAATTTCAACTCTTGGATCAACAAGATTTTCAACTTCCTCCAACAAGAAGAAATAGAAGAGATCGTTCCACAAGCACACCTCCTATTGAAGACAAAGCTTCTGGTAGTAGCATTCCTCAAGCACAACTTAGCCCTAATCTCCGTGCCCTAATTCTTGTTGGTGTCTCAGTTCCACTTCAAGAAATCTTTCCAAGGATGACAACACCTCGGCCTTAGGGACAAAGAGTTGGGCCTCTGGCTCTTCCTCAATTGTTGCATGAGTTACCTAGGGGTAACAGGAAGAATTTTCCCAAATTTAGAGGTGATGGCAAAGTACACCCTGATGAACACATTGCAACCTTCACTGTTGCATGTGGGGTCCTGGGAGTTGAACATGAAGATGTCTCTGTTAGGTTGTTTGTGGAGACCTTGCAAGACAATGTTGCAGATTGGTTTTACCATCTTCTTGTTGGGACCATCACTGATTGGGATACTATGAAAACTCAGTTTGAGCAGCGTTTCAAACCTGTTGAAGATGTGCATGCTTTGTTAGCTCAGATTTCTCAAATCAAGGAGTCACATGAGCCTATGAGAGAATTTGTGGCCAAGTTCAACAAGTTAATTAACAAGATTCCACAAAATACTAGACATGTTGATCAGATTCAGAAGTGTTTCTTCTTGAATGCTCAATTGCCAAAAGTAAGCTATGCCCCGAGGAGAGAAAATCTTACAACTTTGGATGTTGATCAGAGATTGGTTGTCAGTGTGGAAGATGATTTGATCATGTTTGGCAAGTTGAAAAGGGAGTCTTTCAAATCCAAAGCATCCTCTTCTTCTCCTTCTCCTAGAGGTAATGCAGATCAGTTGGTGCAAAATCTTGCTAATGACCTTATTGCCATCAAGAAACAATTGGCTCAGCATGCTCCATATCAAGATGTTCCAAGGAAGAATTTTCAGCCTAGGAACCGCCTACCTTCTCCTCAGACTAAATTGGCCATTGAAGGTCCACCCCTCAAGGTGCCTATCAATGCTACTTGTGAGGTTCTTGAGCCTAATGATGAGGAAGAAAATGGACTCTATGATGAATAAGAAGAGGAAGCTGATGAAGATCTGGAGGAGCCTGGTGATTCTTGGGTTCATTTCCTCACCACTGAAGGTGTAGATGATGAAGATGACTATGATGATGTAGTGGCTGACATGAACAGTGAGTCATATGTTGTTATGACCCGGGAGCAGACCAAAAAAAGGAAAAAGTGGTGCAACCTGCTAAAAGATCCAAGGAGTACCCCATTACCATCCCGGTGGTTGCAAAAAGAGGAGCTCCTATTCCTACTACTTCCACTCAAAAGGTAAGCTCTGCTAGTCCTTCTTCCTCTACTTCTGCTTCTAAGAATTCTTGTCCAACAAATGATAAAGTTGATAGATCAAAAGCTCCTCCTACTCCTAGTAGTGATTCCCCATCCACATCTGGATCTTTTGATATTATAGACCATCTTAAGAAGACCAAGATTCAGATTTCTGAGGCAGAATTCTATCAAACCCATCCTAAAGCCTTTGCCAAAATGGTTAACTTTGTAAATTCCAAATCTAGAACCCCAACCCATTCTTCCAAAGGCATTTTACCCACTCCCTCTTCCTCACCTCAATCAAGCCTTGTGGCTACAGTCACATCCCCTAATGAGAAAATTGAACCATTCTATGTGACCCTTCTCATAGTTGGCCATAAACTCAGTAATTGTGTCATAGATTCAGGAGCATTAGATAATGTAATGCCTGCAAAAGTGGCCCATGCTTTGGGTCTAACCCTAACCCGCACTTATGGCTCTTGCTATTCCATGGAGAGTAAGAAAGTACCTTTGGTTGGCAGAATTAAAGATGCACAAGTAGCTTTTGCTGCTTTTCCAGAGAAAAGGGTCTTAGCCACCATTTTGGTAGCTAATATTCCTCCTTCATATGGGTTGTTGCTGAGTAGAAATTTCTGTAAGGAGGTAGGGGGAAATACAAATGGATTGGTCACATGCCTTAATCCCTGTCAATGGGAAGATGAAGAAGTTGCTGCCTGAGAAACAAGCAGAGTATATTATGTGCAAAAGACAAATTATCCTAAAGCACAAATATTGTATGTAGACATTGGGGATGGGAACTACATGATCATGTCACAAGAGGAGACAAGTATGTCAAAGGGAGTGTTGTTTGACCCTAATGGTGTGTGGACTTTGGAGTTTGATGGGAGATGCTCTTCAGTTGGTTCTGGAGCTGGTGTAGTGCTCATTTCTCCTGAGGGTAAGGTTCATCCTTTCTCCTTCAAGTTTTAGTTTGAAAATACCAATAATATTGCTGAGTATGAGGCCCTCATTCTTGGGTTGAGCATGGCGAAGGAAATGGGAGTGAAGAACCTTCTTGCTTTTGGAGATGCAGAGCTAATGGTAAAACAAGTTAGAGACCTTTATCGTAAAGAACGAAGGTTGAAGCACTATAGGAATCAGTGCAGGATTCCATTGAATTCCTTAATGTTTTTCCATTGAAGCGGTGCATGCGAGGGAAATGAACACTAGGGATGACTCTCTAGTTGTTTTGGGTCCTTGTTAATTCCTCATCTTGATTTTCCTCAAAAAAATTCACCATTGAGATGATCCATAGATCCGGTGTGCTTGATAATGCAATAATTGGCAAGTTTTTAATGATGACCAACATTTGATTTCTTTCTTAGAGCTCGTAGACAACTTTGATCACCAGACTTTAAGGAAATGACAATTTTCCTAGAGAGTGTGTATCATCGAATGAAGAGGGTGTCAAAGAAGAGATGGATGAAGATGGATGCATCAAACTAAAAGGCAACAAAATCTCTAAAGGGTTGGTGAGTTTGGAGGATATTTTTGATAAACATGATAGATATATGAAGTCTAAAGTTTCTAAGGATCCCGACAATCTGTTGAGACTGAGAAAGTGAATATTAGGAGTCTTGATGATCCCAAAATGGTCAACATTAGAAAATGCTGCACTCGGGAAGAAAAAAAAAATGTGGTGAATCATTTGAAGAGGTATGTTGATGTTCGCTTACTCTTATGATGATCTTAAGGCTTTTTAGCCTAAAGAAATGCAACATTTCATTCCTCTTAAGCTCCGGATCAAACCTTTCAAATAGAAGCAAAGGTAATATAATCCAAAGATAGGTGATAAAATTTTCCCGAAATACAAAAGCTTCAGAAGGCTAGGATCATCTTCCCCATCCACCATTCAACGTGGATTGCTAATATAGTGCCTGTCATAGGAAGAAGAATGGTGAGATCCGGATTTGTGTGGACTTTAGAAATCTAAATCAAGGTTCTTTGAAGGACAACTACCCTCTCCCCATGATGGAACAAGTTTTACAAGTTGTTACAGGCTTGAAGATGCTATCTATGTTGGATGGATTCTCGGTACAATCAAGTAGAGGTGAATATTGTTGATCAACACAAGACTAGCCTTTACTACTCCTTAGGGCACCTTTGCATACAAAAGGATGCCATTTGGTCTCATCAATGTTGGTGCTACTTTCCAGAGGGCCATGGACTTGGCTTTTGGTAGTTTGAAAGGGAAATGCATTGTTGTGTATTTGGATGACTTGACAGTGTTTTCTAAAGCAAGAAAAGATCACATCCAACACCTTGAAACAGTATTGCAAAAGTGTAGAGAGCATGGATTTCTTTAAATCCTAAGAAGTATGTGTTTTGTGTCATAGAAGGAAAGTTGTTGGGACACGTTGTTTCAAAGGAAGGGATTAAGATTGATCTAGGAGTTCAGGCCATCCAGCAAATTCCTCTTCCATCAAGTAAGAAAGGTGTCCATTCTTTCTTTTGTAAGATCAATTTCCTGAGGATATTCATCCCCAATTTTGCAGAACTTACTATGAGCATTGCTCACATGATGCAAGGGAATCAAACTTTTGGTTGGTCCTCTGAAGGGAAGAAATCATTTAAAGACATTAAACAAGCTATTGCAAAGACTCCAACCTTGGCGTGCCCAGACTTTAACAAAGATTTCATTATCTATTGTTATGCCACTGAAAATACCTTAGCTGTTGTGTTAGCCTAGAAGAATGCTGAAGATCACGAGCTCCCAATTGCATTTATGAGTTATGTCTTGAAAACTCATGAGCTAAAGTACACCATGATGGAGAAACATGCTTTTGTAGTTGTCAAAGTTGTCAAGCAGTTTAGGTTTTACATTCTTAATTCTCATTTTGTGGTGCTTGGTGCCTGATACAACAATCAAATCCATTCTTACTCAGCAAGAATTTGGAACTAAGAGAGGTAATTAGGTAGCAAAGGTCCAAGAGTATGATCTTGATATTAGGCCAACAAAGCTAGTTCGGGTAAGGCCTGTGTGAACTCATTGCTGAGGGAGCTGCCAAAGAGTTGTCCAAAGATGAAGTTGATGCCCTGTTGTTTTGTTCCTCAGCTCGATAGATGTATGGTATGCTTGACATTGCTCACTTTATGACCTATGGAGAATTTCCATCTCACTTGAGTGCCAAAGAGAAGAGAGCCATCAAACTGAGGTCTACATAATATGTGCTATGGGAAAATGCTTTGTTCAAATGAGGCATAGATGGAAGGTTTTTGAAGTGTGTAGAAAAGGAACAACAAAAGAAGTTGTTCTCTGATTTTCATGACCAAGGCTTGTGGAGGTCATTTCTCCTCTACTGTAATAACTCATAAAATACTTCATGTTGGTTATTATTAGCCCACTCTGTTCAGAGATGCATCAAAATGGGTTGGTAAATGTGAAGCATGCCAAATGTTTGTTGGAAGACCTAAGTTGGCTGCTTTGCCTCTCAAGCATGTAGTGATTGAAGAGCCATTTCAACAATGGGGTTTAGACTTCATTGGAGCACTCAATCCATCTTCCAAAGTCTTTGGACATATTCATGTATTGATTGCCATGACATTACTTCACCAAGTGGGTGGAAGCCATCCCAATCAAGAGCACTACCTTTGAGGTAGTTTGCAACTTCATTAAGGAAAACATATTGATCAGGTTTGGGATCCCAAACAAGATTGTGACAGATAATGCTTCTAAATTTTCTTCTGCTAAGATGATGGAATTCTGCTATGGATATGGGATCTCCCTTGCTCACTCTTCATATTACTACCCCTAAGGGAATGGACAGGCATAATCGAAACAATAATTTGATAACTATAGTTAGAAAGGTTGTAAATGATTCTCAGAGGAATTGGCATAAGAGGCTATATGATGCACTTTGGGCTGATAGAATTACACCCAAGAGAGCAATTGGAATGTCCCCTTTCCAAGTGGTGTATGGTGTAGAAGCTCAATCACAGTCATGGTGGAATTGCCTACCTTGCATCTGATGAAAACCATTGAAGATTCAAGTTTCAGTAGCTCTTTGGATAAGAGAATTTTGTACCTTCAGAAGCTTGATGAAGACAAATTGCAAGTGGTGGACAAGATAACAACTCATTAGTTGAAAGTGAAGGCTTTGTTTGACAAGAAAACCAAACCCAAATTTTTCCAAGTGGGAGACATTATGCTGCTTTGGGACAAAAGACATAAGTCACGAGAAAGTCAAGGTAAGTTCGATTCTCTTTGGCTTGGTCCTTTTAGTTCAGACATTTTTCTAGAGAAAACTCTTTTTATCTGGATTACATGGATGGTTCTCCTCTCCCACTTCCTTATAGTGGGCAGTATCTTAAGTTGTTCAAGTCCTAGGTGACTAGGAAGTCCTTTTGTATATTTTGTACAGTGTTTTGGCTTTGGCCGTTCTTTCGTGTTTTGTTTTGGGTCTTTCCCAGTTTTGGCTTGTTTTCTTTCTTGTTCCTTGTTGTGTGTGTTGCCTTGTATTGGTTTTGCTTTCGACTCCTTTGCCCAATGGATAAGGCACTGGTCCTCTTTCCCTAGAGTTATCTGTAGTTCTTGATCTTGCCTTGTGTCTTCGTTCCAAGCCAAGTCATCCCCAGAAAGAGCCAGTTGTTGTCGGCCCCAAAATTCCCCTCTTTTGGAGTCAGTTTCAAAAAAAATTTGAGTCTCATTCTTGGAGTATCGAATCTCATCGAGCCTGGCATTGTTTGCGCTTTTCCATGTTCATGGAAAACAATTTGAGATTTGGGTGTACGATGGAGTTTCTTCCTTTTTTTATTTTCTTCCCACAAATCGGGAATGACAGCGTATCCTCATCAATTTTTCCCCCATAGTCCACGTAGGTAATATGTGTATATCTTTGATTGGATGTGGTTGGTCATTTTTCAAGCAACAACGGAGGCCCCCATGTGTTCAAACAACGGAACTCCATGGGCAGGTCCAGGGATAGTCCTCAAATAAGCGCTAGCTCGCTACGTGTCCCGGTTCAAAATGAAGGTAAAATAAGCTAAAATCGGCTAAGTATGTAAGACTCAACAGACGGCGCCACGTGCCGCATTAGCGTAACTTAAAGAGTCAAAGATGGGGGTAGTTCTCAAACTCGCGTTGGTCCTCCATGTGTCCCAAGTCCAAAAGGGACATAGCTGATAATTAAATTTGGCTAAGTATGGGCGGGTTGATGGAGGCCTCCACATGCTTCAGCGACATGATTTGAAGTAAAACCAAAAGGTCGGTTTCCAAATGAGCGCCAGATCGCCACGTGTCCGGGGTCAATAGAGGGACAGAGTTGGCCGTTGAAAAGTCAACACCCAGTGGAAGGAGCCACGCGTCAACTTGGCACAATTTCAAAAGGCGCTTCCAAAGTGGAAACTCAAATCAGCGCCAACTCTCCATGTGTCTAGGGGTCAACATGAGTCAAACAGGAATAGACCCCGGATCGGCTAAGTTTGAAGAATCAACGGAAGCCTCCACGTGTCAGCCTAACACAACTTCAAAGACAAAATCTAGAGGCAGGTTCTAAATGAGCGCTGGCCCCACATGTCCAGGGTCAGATATACGGCCCCGCCAAATAGAAGGTAGACAATCAAGGCGTCTGCAGGCCCATTCCAATCAATTCCTTCCACATGGGTGACCTAGATTTAAAGTTGTAAAAGCAAATTGAATGGCCCAGTTTTAATCGCGGCAAAAATAATGTAATTGTCATATATTTTTGAACCTGTTCTTCCACCATTAACGTTTCTCTGCGAATCAAGAATTTGAAGGGGCACGAATGATTAGAATAAGTTGTAATTGTTTCTTGCTTGTTTGAGGAAGTTGTAACCGTCTCTTGTGAGCTATATCATGGGCTTTCAAAGCCATTATACGGGTTGGAATTTTGATTATTCTGGAACTGTAATTTCAAATTGGAAGAAATCAATACAAAGGTTTTTCCCCTTTTCTTCTGCTTTCTCTTTCTTTCTAGTTCTGATCTGTGAATCATCTAATCCTTGCGTGCTTGGAAACTTTGTGTTCTAGTTTGTACAATTTCCAGAACTTTGAGTCTGCATGATTGTGTCATTATAAACATGGATGGTTCTATTTTGTATCTCATTTGCACAATACATATAAGGGTTTTCTCTGCCATCTCTTTTCCCCAAAGTATTGTCTTCTTCTGCCTCCCTCCTCTCTTCAAAGTCTTCTATCCTCATGTATTGATAACTTTTTAGGCTTAAAACACATTTCAGGATATCGGAAACCACCATTGAATGAAACACTGTGCATTTGTACATAGGTTTTTCCCTTTCTTTTAATAAGGGAAACTCTCCCATTAAAGAGGAGGGACTTGCTTGTCCCCGAATGTGGTTTCACCCTAAGTGCTAATATGAAACCCAACATATGGCTATATTGTTATGTTGTGTGTGCGGAATATTCACCTTGCTTTATAGAAGATGATTTTCATTATTGGTGCTTTTCTGGTTGTTGTACTGGAATAAGTATGGTTGAGCATCATCCTATGTTATGTGATTGAGTTACTGTCTTGTTGAAAATAATGACTTGCAAGGTAGGACTAAATTTATACATTGCTGGAAAATATGATTATTTAATGATTTGGTTTATTTGATCTACTTACTTTGTTGAAGGAGTGATGATTTAAATAGTTTGATACTTTTCTTGGTTGCGAAGTACCTAATTTTGAAATTGATAAATTTCCATTCTTGTTAGAAATAATGATTTCGTATCATAAAGGATTTATGCAAGGTTGCAATAACATTATTTTAGCATAGAAACATAGTTCGAATGTTACACATGTTGTTGTTTAGTTGTCATATACTTGCTTGAATGAAACAAGCCTCATGATTAAGAACTATAATTAACTCTTTGGCCCAATCATTCGTTGACTACCATATAATGAGAAGGATTCTATCATGTGTTGATCGTAAAATTTTAATTTGGACTTGGTAAGTATTGAAATAGTGTAAGTTGTTGCAATACTTCCTACTCGGTTATATTTTTTACGACTAAGTCCTTAAAGTGAAACAATTAATGGTACTTGATACGAAAATAAAAATGGTCTAAGACCATGATGTAGGGCATTAGATTGCTAGACATTTTAATGGTCCTAGGGTGTATTTTTGAATGTTATGGCAATTATAAAAATGTCTTATTGGTTTAAACTAAGGTCTTTTGACCTCATGATTGAAAGATTGTGAAAGTATATAGGTATATATTGGCTATAAAATAAATGTCATACTATGGTCTACGACCATACTTCATATCCATTGTTAATAGTTTTTGAGGTTGGTAACTATGTGGTTAAATCATATGACAATTATTTAAATTATCGGTGGATGGATGGTTAGTGACCCAATGCATGCATAATTGTTTAAAATTGGTTTTGAGGTTGTTAACACACGAGTTGGCGATTAAGGTTGTATTTTGGTCTTTAACTAGGCATTGAAACTCCACTACCACCACTTTTGGAGGTAAAGCAATGTAAAAGTTGAAGATATTTATGAGGCATTTGTAAATATTTATGTCATTCAATGCCTTCATGCACAGTTTCTCGAAACGAGGTGAAGCTTCTTCTCGAAGCTACCTTTGGAAGGAATGAGGGCTCATTCTTTTGTTGTTTCTTTTTTTTTGGTTGAGTTGAAGGTTGTAAGCTCTAGTTCGATCTTGAGCTCTATGGAGCGAGGTTTACATGGAATCCTTTGGGTTTTGCATACGAAGGGTTGCAATCTAATCGATGGTTATTTGGTCAAAATCCTCCCTTAGACGTGTAATGCAGGGTTAAGTGTGAAGTTTTGATAGTGATAATCAAGGTTACTTACCGTCTTGTTATATTTTAGCTTGAATGGATTCAAGATTCAATAAATATGAGCACATCTAAGAGGGTTTGATTGCTCAAATTTCTTGAATTTGTAAGGAGAATATATAAAAGGGTCTTATTGTGTTGATATTTTTTTATTTGGATGATTTTGGGGAGATTTCCAAAGGGAGCGTCGCAATTTTTGACAAGGAAGCTCACAAAAACATGCGTGGTTTATCACTCTTCCCTGGTTATTTCCTTTCGACATATTGAAAATCTGCGGGGTTGACTTCTTGTTAGTACTTGGTTCCATTTTATTATGGTTCAAAAATTGTTATTTATTTACCTAAATAACCAACTCGACTATTATATTATCGTATTCAATGGTATCGAGTAGGTTTCTATTGTAATAGAATTTGAAGATATATAAAGAATATTTTTGCAAGATTCTTATTTCTGTGTTCCTCTCTTGATACTTGGTGTATGATCTATTTTTCTTCATCTGCGAAAAGTAAGTTTATACCTCATAAGTCAGGCAAAGAGGTGAGCCTCCCACTTTGTAAGTCACCGTGATTGTGCGCAGTTTTAGGTTGAAGGTCGATCTTTGTAAGCCCTACTGAAGAGTTGCTTATCAGTAATAGTCATGGAGTTTGAAGATCATGCCAGTATTCAAGGAGAACATGAAGATCAAGATCTTATAAGTCTATTTGATGTCTTTCCTATTAATTCTGTAATAGATATACAACAAGAATCAAATCCCTTACCTGCATGGAAATTGCCTAAGATCCCATATAATCAAGTCTATGATAAATTAACTGCTTTTCATTTAATTGCTGCTACTACCTTAAAAACCTATGAATCTATTATTCAGTTTCCCAAACCTCTAGTCATGAGTATGATATACCTTTAGTAGATCCCGCTGATATACAGTCTCTCAAAAAACAAAAACATTTAAGTTTGCTCATATAGGTTGTGTTCAAATAGGTATTACTCCACTTTTCCGTCGTGGTCTAAATGCTTCTGTTTTATGTTGTTTAATGGATTTGCATTTTGAAAGTTTTAAAGATTCCCTATTGGCTGCTATTCAAACTGGTCTTCATAATGGCCCCATATCTTTTGAAGTTTATCTAAATTACCCTGTAATCCTGTAAAAAGAATATTTATTAAAGCAAATTCATGACTACATCTTGCTACCACAGGTATACACATGAAGCCCGACACTTGTCCCTTGGCTATTCATTACAAAGTCATTTATCGCCTTGTTAACACAATGTATCCTGCCATCAAGCATGGTATCTCTAAAGGCAACAACGTGGTGAGTCACACTAGTATAGAAAGTCAGAAAATTGAGCCCGAACTCATTTCGTGGTCTCAAATTAAAGTCCCAAAAGAATGGACCCTATCTAAAAAATTTATTGAGAAAAATCAGCCTAGATTAGAAAATGCTACAGCTATGAATGAATCCAAGTCAAATGTAACTCTATCTTTCAGATCTAAAAAGCCTGCATCTGAAATATCTCGATCTAGTTCTTTTAGATCAGATACTTCTTATTTCTCTACAGTTGAACCCTCAAGAAAATCCATGAAAGAACAGACTTATATTTGTAGTCATAATAGCCTGATTCATGATCCCAACACTGATTACCTTTGGTGTAAGGATTGTGAACAGATTATAAAGCAAAAGTATGTCCCTTCTAATGGTCCAACCATAAGTATGGCTTCTAAAGAAACAAATACTTTTGTCTCTTTTCCATCCTTAGACAATAGTGAAATTTTATCGTCTAATGAAACCCAAAAGGCTATATTTTGGTACCAAAGAACTGTAGATAGACATGTAGACCCTTCTGAGTCTTCTAAAATGCTAAACTGGACAAATAAAGCTGTCAAGTCTGTCCATGATTATCTATAATCCCAAGAGTCTATTCTTGCAGAAATGGAAAAAACATTGAAAGCCATAGATCTTCATCAAAAAGGAGATATAACTTCTGCTCTTAGATTACTAAATTCTAAAGTTGATGATGTTACTACCCAAATGAAGAAGGTTGATAAAAGTCTTGAAAATACTTCTAGATATGTATCTACTTGTCCTGATATTCCTAAAATTGTGTCTAGAGAAGTAATTGATGTTGTTCAACCCCTTATCAGTCAGTCTGAAGATACTAAAAAGGACATTGCTTCAAAGATAGGTACTACCCATAAAATTGTACAAAATAGCCTGCACCAGTTGCATGAGTCCTCTATTGAGTTAATCCACAAAGTTGATCAAGTCCAAGAGCATGTAAATCCTATTCTTGAGATAGTCCCACGATAGAAAAAATTCTTGATAATACAAAAAGCCAGAAGAGATTGAACCAGATTGGTCTCATAAAGTGTCCTGGACAGAAGTTGCTAATTCTTCCGGATCTTCAACACGTCATAAGACTATTCTACTAGAACATAGTCCTTTGTTCATTTCAGATAAAAAGACTCCAGACAAAGGATCAGTCAGTATGGCCAAGCTTCTTCCAGAAGAAGCAGAAAGTATGGTTTTGATGGAAGAAACTTCTAAAGCTTCAACATCTGAGCCTCTACATCATACTGCAAGAACACAAACCTTGCAGCCTAATTGGTATAAGCTAGATTGCTCTACTCCTGAACAAGTGAAAGAATTAATACATGGTATTATAGGATGGGAAAATTCTCAGCTTTTGTTATATAAGAAAGATCCCAGAACTATTGTTGAGGTTATTGCAAATGGTTTTGTTGGCATAGTCAAAGAATGGTGGGATGCTCATCCACACCAAGAAGAAATCTTAAATGGTGGATATGCCTCATTAACTGCAGCTTTAATTCAAGAATTTCTAGGCACTATTGATAATGACAAGCTTAGAAATACTTCTTTATTCTTGAGAGCCAGATTATGTGATATGAGTAGGATAAAAGAGTATCAATGCTATATGCAAAAGTTGTATTATAACTCTGGCAATATAAATGATCCTACTATGAGACTCCGATATATAGAATCTTTCCCTGCATTTTTGCAACAGAATATAAAAAGGCACTGCATGGAAGGAGTACAGAAGAATTAAGTCTTGGAGCTCTAAATCAAATTATAGATGAGACAAATGCTCATCTCTGCCAAGAAAAGCAAGACCGCAAAGAAGCTGCTAAGGCCCAAAAAGCCTTAGGAACCAAATTTTGTCAACTAATTGATAATGACCCATTTGGTTGCAGACCCCAAAAGCAGTTTAGAATAAAGAAACCCTATAGAGACTGTTCATCTTTTTCAAAGGGGAAGGGTCAGTATAAGCATAAGAAAAGACATAAGTTTTCCAAAAATAGATATTCAAAAGATGTCCCATACAAAAACAATATTTCAGGAAAAAGAAATATATGGGAAAGAAAATAAAATTCATACCAACTTGTTTTATCTGTAAAGGCAAGCATTATGCAAATGAGTGCCCAAAGAAAGATACAGAAAAAGGTAAAGCAAAGATAAATATGCTTGCAGCAAAAGGTATAACAGATCAAGATTACTGCTTAATCTCTGATTCTGATTGTTATTCTTCTGATGTATCATATATATCTTCAGAAGAAGATTTTCAAGTAAATATAATAGAGCACACAGAGTCAGATTCAGACAGCACAAAATCTGGTTATGATTCATTTCCTTCTTTCATAAATATGATTGCTAGTTTTCCTCACCCTCTCATGCCTGTGTCTTCTGAAGTTCTATATAAGCAACTAGAACTAAGACAAAGTGAGTTTGAAGATTTTCCCCCATGGGATACTACTAAAAAGACCTATCTCTCATAGAAAGTCAGAGAGCTAGAAAGAAAATACTCAATCCAGTTAGAGCTGAAAATGAAGCCCAAGAAAGAAAGGAAGAAGAGGAAGAAAAACAAAGATGGTCACATCAGCAAAAGAATTTTGAATCACCAAGGCCTCCAGTACAAGGGTGCATACGTCAAAGGCAAACTCCTTACAGAGGAAGAGGTCGTGGCAGAGGAAGATATTCTCCACCCAAAGAAGCTTTCCATTTCTATTTCCAGAAGAAGATCAGGACAATGAATTTCAGGTAATAAATTCTAGCACAGATGTTATGATTCCAGCACCTGAAACTATGAGAATATGGAGAAGAAATAGAATAGAATTCTTACAGAAGGTGATTGCTAAAGCTACTAATGAATATAAAAGATTAGTAGAAGAAGAAAACAAAGAAAAGAAAGAAGCTGAAAGTGATGATCAATTTCTTGAAGAAGCCTATCAACAGATATTGCACCAAGAAGCAGAAGAATCAGTTCCAACAGAAGAAATCAATACTGAGGTATGTACAGTAAAAGGAGCCCAAAATCCTTTTATTACTATCAATATTTGCATTCCAAATATCAAGCCCTACTCTATAGATGCAATGATAGATACAGGAGCAGATATAAGTTTTCTTAGAACCAGAGCTATACCTCCAGATTGTTGGACTGAAACATATTTAAAGATAAATTTTGATAAGAAAGAGGTGATATCTAGATATACGACATATGTGCCTATCAAGATAGAAGGATATGAAAGAACACTATGCAATTTTATCAACATGATATGCTTTCATATGATTGTTTGATAGGAGTTGATGCTTTAAGAATGTGGTACTTTTAGTCTAAATAAAGATTTTATATCTTTATTTAATCCTGATGTTCAAATTCCTAGGAAGTACTCATTCAGAACCATAATACCTTTACCAGAGAAAAGGAAAGAATCCAATCATGAATGGATTCATAAATCTATAGCCCTATGCAAAGGTAATATAGATGATATAGTTGGAAAGATAAAAAAAATCTATGTTCAGATAATCCTCATGCTTTTGTTGAAAGAAAAAAGCATTACTTGTTCATTAGATTTACAGTTCCAGAAAGATGAGAAAGGGAATGATATCATTCCAAAATTCAAAGCTCATCATAAAGGCATGATCCCTTCTGAAAGAAAAGAATGTCATGAAGAGATTAAAAATTAATCCAAGGAGGTTTTATCAAAGAATCTAACTCCTCTTGGGCATGTGCAGCCTTTTATGTAAATAAAAGGAGTGAACAGGTTCACTGAAGAAAAGACTTGTTGATTACAAGCCTTTGAATAAGTTTGTAAAAGTTGTCCAACATCCTATTCCTGCTAAAGATGATCTATTATCCAGAATCAAAGGTTCAAAGGTATACAACAAGTTTGATTTAAAGAGTGGTTTTTGGAAAATATTCCTTAAACTGAGAAGATACCTACAAAACAACTTTTGTAGTTCCAGGAGGACAATATGAATGGAAAGTACTTCCATTTGGATTGAAAACTGCTCCATCAATCTTCCAGAAAATGATGGACAATATCTTTGGTGAGTTAGCTGATTTCTTGATAGTCTACATTGATGATATATTAATATTTTCTAAATCTCCCAAAGAACATATTGAACACCTAGAAAAATTCTATGAAGTTGTTTATCGAATGGTTTATGCTTATCTCCAACAAAAATGGAGATTTTCAAAGATGAAATGGATTTCCTTGGAATCACAATCAAAGATGGATCTATTGAGATGCAATCTCATATTGTTTCAAAGATTCAAGAATTTCTAGATCAAATTTCAGAAAAGATTCAACTACAGAGATTTCTTGGTTGTATCAATTATGTTGCTGGATTTTATAAAGATATTGCTGCAGATAGAATACTTCTCAATAAAAGATTGAGAAAGAATGCTCCTAGTTGGTTAAAAGAAATGACCCAAGCTGTGAAAAGAATTAAAGCACAAGTTCAAAAACTTCCTGCTATGTCCCTGCCTAGACAAGGACTAAAAATCATAGAAACAGATGCAAGTGAGAATTATTGGGGGCTATACTAAAAGAGAAAATAGAAAATCGCAGAGAAAATATATGCAGATATGCATCTGGATCTTTTCAAGGCTTAGAGCTGAAATATCATTCTACTCACATAAATTTTAGCTTCTAAGAAAGCTATTAAAGCCTTCTTGTTCTTCATACAGAATGAACACTTCATTCTGCGTTCTGATTTAAAATATTTCAAGGCCAGACTCAATAATGGAGATCCTGCTAATAAGACTGCATTCAATAGACTCCAGAGATGGGGAATGTGGTTTGACAATTTCAGTTTTGAAATTGAGCACATTAAAGGAAAAGATAATTCTCTAGCTGACTTTGCTAGTAGAGAATTGAATCATTCAAAGAACATAAATGTTACACAGGTCATCCATGAATTTTTTGAAACTATCTGGAAATCTTCTAATTTCCAAAATTATCTTGAGTCTCTAAAAAGAAATGATAATGAAATGTCATATGAGGCACAACATTTGTTGCTTTCAAGAGGAATTATTTCAGTATCACCTTACAACATGACAGAAGTAGCATCAAGATTTGTTGATCCTGAAATTCCTACTTCAGAATTTCATACCAAACAAGAACCTATGGTTTTTGCACATTACAATGGCAATGGAGACATTCAAGGTATGTGGAACCTCCTCTAGATGATATTCCAGTAGAAGGAATCAGGTTAAGACAATTGGTCCCAAGACCAAATACATTATGGAGGTTTGAATTTTCTAAGCTATGGCCCGAAGGACATCCTCTTGAGAATGATGCATGGAATAGACCAAGCACTCCAGGAGATAGGCAGTATATTGCTAATCATTTCAAATATTTCCTTTCCAAATATCTGCCAACCAAAATTTCTGATAGTCCTCTGCTTGACATGCATCCTGATACTATTAGAAATATTTTAATTAATTGTAAAATTCCCTGGTATGTAAAAGAATCATATTATGTTAAAACTAACTTTTTACAGGGACATCATTCTAATCCAAATGGAAAATTATGGTGAAAGATCTATCTTCATCATACCATGAATGTCCATCCTCCTGCACCTGGTCATTTCCTTTAGATTCGGACCACTATCTTTATCCATCACGAAGACATCTAGCCCCAGATAATGATGGAACATCTTCAGTATCTAGACTTTGGTATGAAAGGAACACTCGTGACCACTACTTTGCTGAAAGAAGAGATTGGGAGGAATCATCCAGCTCGTCTGATAGTGACAACAACCCTAGAGTCCATTTTAGTCCTTAAAGCTATGATGACAGGCTTGTTGTCATCTGTCTGTCTCTTGTACAATAAAGTTTTGAGATGACTTCTCTTTAGTCATTTCGAAAGCATGGTGGACCTCTCCACTTTCTAAAGGTGTCTTATTGAGTGGCATGTACTCAATTATTGTCTTCCACTTTTCTCAAAGTGGGAATCTTCTTGTTTACCTAGGTTACCGGTTCCTAGTTTCTAGGTTGCCCATCTATCCGGTGAAAAGCCTCTCACATTCCTATATAAAGGTATGTTGAGACTCATTCACTATACTTTGGAAAATTGGGAAGTTTGAGTTTGAGTTTGAGTGGTATAAGTTTGAGTTTGATTAAAGTTTGAGTTTGAGTGAGTTTGAGTGATATAAGTTTGAGTTTGAGTGAGTTTGAGTGGTATAAGTTTGAGTTTGAGTAATTTTGAGTTTGAGTGAGTTTGAGTGGTATCCGAGCAGGTTTCTATTGTAATAGAATTTGAAGATATATAAAGAATATTTTTGCAAGATTCTTATTTCTGTGTTCCTCTCTTGATACTTGGTGTATGATCTATTTTCCTTCATCTGAAAAGTAAGTTTATACCTCATAAGTTAGGCAAAGAGGTGAGCCTCCCACTTTGTAAGTCACCGTGGATGTGTGCAGTTTTAGGTTGAAGGTCGATACTGTAAGCCCTACTGAAGAGTTGTTTATCAGTAATAGTCATGGAGTTTGAAGATCATGCCAATATTCAAGGAGAACACGAAGATCAAGATCTTGTAAGTCTATCTGATGTCTTTCCTATTAATTCTATAATAGATATACAACAAGAATCAGATCCCTTACCTACATGGAAATTGCCTAAGATCCCATATAACCAAGTCTATGATAAATTAACGCTTTTCATTTAATTGTTGCTACTACCTTAAAAACCCATGAATTTGTTATTTAGGTTTCCCAAACCTCTAGTCATGAGTATGATATACCTTTAGTAGATCCCACATGCATACAGTCTGATCCTCAAAAAACAAAAAAACCATTTAAGTTTTCTCATATAGGTTATGTTCAAATAGGTATTACTCCACTTTTCCATCATGGTCTAAATGCCTTTGTTTTATACTATGTAATAGATTTACATTTTGAAAGTTTTAAAGATTCCCTATTGGCTGCTATTCAAACTGGTCTCCATAATGGCCCCATATCTTTTGAAGTTTATCCAAATTACCCTGTAAGCCTGCAAAAAGAAGATTTATTAAAGCAAGTTTTGCGTCTACATCTTGCTACCACAGGTCTACACATGAAGCCTGGCGCTTGTCCCTTGGCTATCCATTATAAGATTATCTATCACCTTGTTAACACAATTTATCCTGTTGTCAAACATGGTATCTCCAAAGGCAACAATGTGGTGAGTCACACCAGTATTGAAAGTCATAAAATTGAGCTCGAACTCATTTCGTGGTCTCAAATCAAAGTCCCAAAAGAATGGACCCTATCTAAAAAATTCATTGAGAAAAATCAGCCTAGATTAGAAAATGCTACAGCTGTGAATGAATCCAAGTCAAATGTAACTCTGTCTTTCAGATCTAAAAACATGCATCTGAAATATGTAGATCTAGTTCTTTTAGATCAGATACTTCTTATTTCTCTGCAGAAAACCCTCAAGAAAATCCATGAAAGAACAAACTTATATTTGTATGCCCGAATGGTTAAATAGTTGTTGGTTTCTTTTGTTGTAAGGTACAAAATGGGGTATCAAGTATATGTGGTTTGAGCTTGGGAAGTCCTTAAAATTAGTAGCTTGTACTATGTGAGAATGTAGAATCCTGGGAAGGCTCCACCATTACTTGATCTTTCTTAAGGTCGTTCTTCTCTTATAAATTTGTAAAACAAGTATACCAAGTAAGAACACCCTTATTTTAATTACCACAAAGGATGGGGTTTGTTCGAACAAAATCAGTGTGGGATTAATGGGGATAGTTTTTTTAGTCTCGTGACATTGAAGTCACCGTATTGTGGGAAGGTTTTGGGTATGAGAAATTTATGGTAACTAATTCAGTTGTGAGGAACTGAGAAAGAAATTTGTAGAGAATGAAACATGGTTTATGATGTAGCTAAGATGATTCTCGGTAGCTTATACTTGTATTTTTCCCCTCTTACATCCAGGTTCAATAGTCATCTAGATAAATTGATTCTCTTGACCCTATGTCGTGTCCTCCCAATTCGGTATGTTTGGTTCTTATTAACAAAACCTCGATCAAGTCCGACTTAGTACAAACCTATGGGCGGAAATTTTTTATTATCGATGTTAATACAAATCGATTATTACTTGATAGAATGGGTTTTCGGTCCGGGTAAAACAAGACAGACCTAACATGTTTTGAATCAATGGGGTTTGGGATAGATCTATCGTTATCCTTCGAACAAAATAATGTTAGTAAATTTTCCTTATGATTAACGAAATGACAATTGGTAAGGGTGAGTAATGAACCAAGTATGAAGTGGATATTAAGGTTGTTTTCTTAGGAAAATGGTACAATGTAGCCTACTCCTATTTATGGTATTATTAAGATCATCAAGAAATTTTAATCTGTTAAAGCATGCTATGTTGAAATATATGTTTTATAAATTGAAAACTTGACTATTAAATTTGGAAGAAGTATTGGCCTTATAATATTGGGTTCATTATTTGTTATGCAAGATATTTAATTACGATGTGTAATTATAAGCTTGGCTATCGATTTTGAAAGAGTATTGTGTATCTATTAATGGTTTCTTTATTGCTTATGAACTGTGTTCTAGTATTTCTTGTAATGATGAAATGAGATTGTCAATTGATGTGCTTAAGGTCTAGAACTTGTATTATTATGACACACAATGAAAATTATGAATTACGAGAGGTAATGAATCTTAGAGATTTGGTTTAAATTAATAGACCATTTAATCACATAATATTTTTAGTTTAAAATATGGTATTGATGTATTAGCATTAAATCAAATATGGAGATGTTCAATTATTTCGAATGAAATGACTAGGGAAAGAGTTATAATCCATGTCAATTCATTTGAACTGACCATGTTTAAATTATCATTTTCAAATTTGGAGGTTTATATAGTATTATGAAATGGAAAAATATTGGTCTATGATTCATTGAGATGATTGTTGTATTGTTTCCTATGAATGTAATAAATGTATTGTATTTGATTTAAAGAGAAAGTATCATTTCACATGTTGGATTAAGGCAATTCGAGACCTGTTACACTAGTTATTGATTCAACATCATTATGTACTTAAAAGAGGTTTATCCTTCATTATATGATTACATGGTGTTGTTTTCAACATACCTTTTTGTTTATGGAAATGTTGTTATGCCAAATTTATGGCAGATTATGAATGCATTATTGCAAGTACAATTTGATGTTTATTGTTATCATTATGATTTGTTTATTATTGTATGTTTTGATAAGACATTAAAACACGACAAAACATAAATCTTGGTTAAGATGCATTGGTAACTTACTTAATATAACTGCATGTTTAACTAAACTTTAAAAGATATATGAAAATTGATTAATCATATGTTTAATGATTAATCGTATAAAAATATCGATAACCTCTTTGCCGCATTAATGTGAAAGAGATAGACATAACAAATGATAACTCATTGATGTACTTTGATCATTAACAAAAGACACATAATAATTAAGTGTACCTTCCTTATCCTGAACATATAACTATGAATTAATTAACACTGTGAAATGATTAAAATTCCGAACTTGACTTAATCAACCTTTTAAATGGAAATCATTACGAGTTCATGAATACACGAGAACTAGGTACATAATGATGCAATGACTCATGGAGATCATTGCATACCTCTAATGTGGATTGGATATTGTCTTGAAACATATTTAACCACTCCATAGGATGAAGGTTTACATTTTCATAAATGATTAAAATAAAATGGTTAAATATGAACTAAATAACTTAAGAACAGAAAGAATTCGATACTATGAATGAGATGATTGTGCGGTGAATGTAGGGACAAGTTTCATGTGGCTTATGTGCATTCATGAAACCAAGCTAGCTAGCACGATGCCCAAAAACTATGGTCATAGTATTGCAAATGAATGATTGCATTGTCCGATCAAAATTTCTTCTTTTAAATCAGACAGCCACTGGAGGCCGACACTAAGAAGATACACATAATTCTTTGTACCTTTAAAAATGTTTAACCAAATTATATATTGGGTATATTGGATTGTGTAGAGCATTGAAATGGGATCGAGTAGGCTCTAAAACTTACATTTTCACATGCTTATCATAGCTTTTTGGTTGGATTCTAAACATTAATTAATGTTGGAATAATTTAGCGATTCTCGTAATTGATGCTACTCTTTACAATGTAAGAAAACTTAAGGGATTTATAACTTTTGTATGTTAGTTTATTTTTGTTGTGTGATGATAATAATTGAATGAATCAAGTAAAATTGATAAGTTGATAAAAAATTCTCTTAGTTTTGTTAAGTGTAATATAGAATTGCTACACCTAGGTGTCCAAAGTGTGATCTCAAAAGAGTGAGGGCTTGAAATTAGGATATGAGGGATAGAAATGGGCTCCGAAGGGGTTTGGTGAGGTCTCATGTTGTCCAAGGTCTATATTCATGCTTGGGTCACATTTTTGTGTCCCCATTTTCTATTGGGGGATAGAGGGGAGACCAAGGACACCAAAGTGTGATCTGCGAGGAGTGAGGTCATACTTTTTGTCCATCTTGTCCCCCTTGCACCATGGGGACAAAGGGGAAAATCGGGACACCTGAGACACTTGGTTGTCCAAAGTGTGACTTGGGGAGGAGGAAGAGGTGGCACTTTGGTGTCCCCCTTGTCCCTTGGGGGACAGAGGAGACAAAAGAGTGTCTAAAGTGCCACTGTGCCTAATTTGGAAAGTCAATTTTGCCTTGAATGTCTATTTGTAGACACCAAACTTGATTTTTTCACCTCGGAGGCCTAAAATAATGTTTTAGGGTCAAATATTATATTATTTTGAAAATTAATTACATTTTGAGATCAATGGAAGCATTTCAAAAATCTAATTATGCCTATAACTCAAAATTTAAGTCCTATTTCAATTTGAACTTAAAGGGGCACTCTGTAGAGTTTTGAAATGCCTCAAGAATTACTTGAGCATTGAAGAAAATATGATATTTCCACCATGTAGGGGATTCCCATATATTTTTATGCTTATTTTATTGCCTTCTAAATCCTTTCGGAACTCACATAATCATTTAGAGAAGTCAGGTTTCACCAAGGAGCCTTCATTTCCCACACCTTGAAAACTTGGTCTTGAACTAATTATTCATGAATTTTATTTTATTTCATATATATTTCTAAATTACTTCTAAAATATTCAATACTCTCTGAAACCACTTTCGGATGATTTAGGTTTTCCCTAAACATTCCTAGAGGGTGTTTACTCGGCTTGAGAATGGTAAAAATGGTGTGTTTAGGCCTTTGGAGCAAGTTGTCTCTCATCAAAACTTATTGAGTTCATCAACCATCTTGAGTAATCATCCCTACATAGTGAAACAAACTTAGTTTTTTTAGCAATTTCCTCTCGAGACGGGGTGATGGTTGGACCGAGGTCGTTGGCCAAAGGAAGGATGTACAAAGGACTTGTGAATCCCGATTTTCATTTAGGGGCTTAGTTTTTTTATTAGATAGGGTAAAAAGTAGGGATGGGCTCCCAGAGGCCAATACAAAAAGATTACATCATGACAATACCAAAGAGAGAAAAAAGAGGAATAGGACCCTAGGAGTTAAATAGGCTTAACTCCAAAACAAAGAAGGAGGTCCAAAAAACAACTAATGAAGAGACCTAAACCATTAAACAAAAAGAAATAGAGATAGTTCCCCGAAATTCCGCAGACAGTTTAGGAGAAGTTCCTTTAGTTATCTTTACTATTGTTGGAGGGTTTAACCTCCTTGATCTCATATTTCCTACTTGGGTTTAGTATTCAACTTCTTCTAGGGGCTCCTTGATGTCATCTTCCTCAGAATCCTCCTCAATCTCATCCTCCTCCTCTTCCTCTTCATCGAACTGGCCCACCTCCTTTTTCACTTCTCTTTTTCCACAGACTTCTGAAAAACACCCAAATCCCAAACCAGAGTATCCAACTACTTGATATCCCCTCTAATGTTCTTCTGGGCCAAGAATATTTGTTTGGTGGCTTCAATGCTATCAATCATGCCCTTCCTCACCACCGAGTTAGTCTCTTCCATGACTGAACCACCATCTCCAAATACTACACTTTGTTCTTCCACATCTCGAGACAATGCTCTCCTTCCGAGGCACTTTATCCTTACCCTTTGATGGACTGGCTTCTTAATTTTCCATCCCTTCCATGTTCTTCCCCTCTCCCATATGCTTAGTACCCAAATTACCCTCCCTCATCTTGGAAAGACACTCAGCCAGGGTAATATCCTCCTCATCCTCAATTTGGGGCATAGGTTTATCTTGGGTCAGTTTCCCATTTTGAAATAGGAGAAGAATGAGTCCCTCGTGAATGGGGGACTCCACCTTACTCCGTTGGAAATCCTTCACCGAGGTGGTCAGAGACATAAATAAAAATAAGGGAATACTAACATTTCTTGTGTCTGAACATATTTAGAAAGGACAAGTGGTGAGTATATATCTTGTGATATTTACCTTCCAGGGTAAGATACTTCATAATGTGTAGACAGACCTCCCTCCACACCCCAAGAATGCAGGAACGAGAAATGCCATCAGTGAAGTAATGGACAGTTTCCTTACCCACAAATAAATTTTTGATTTCATACTCCCTCCAATTCCTATCCTTAAAGATTTTCAGACCTTCCATGTCCATGCCAGTTATACGGGAAATGGCCTCCTCTGATGTCTCAATTTCCATGCCCCGAATCACCTCCTTCCCCTCTTTCCATGCCACCCGAACTCCATAGTTAGTGAGGGATCATGCCCTTGGAGTTTGGTAATAAATTTCCTGAAACCCCCAATCCTAAATAGGTGCCACATAGACTTATCATCCACAATACTCCCATGACTGGATGACTCAACTTTGGTTCTATCTCCACCCATGATGGCCGAAATTTTACCCCAATGCTCAGCTCGTTGAAACCTATAAATTTAGGGGCTTAGTTGTTATGCTTGAAGTTTTCACTTTTTCGTGATAGTTATTTTGCATGAAAACAATTGGCTCTAGCTTGGAGACTTTGGATAAGGACAAATAGAGAACCTTAGGCATATCATGGGGTAACAGAGACCAATGTTTTGTCCATTGGGTTATAGATTCATTACACTAACAAACAAGAAACGCTACAAACACAACCAATAAATGAACACAACCAACACACGACAGGGGAAGGAAACACAAGACAAAAAGGGAAACACACAACATAGGGAATCCATGAAAACACAACTCAAATCACCTATGTTATATGCAGGAGACAACCCACTTTTGTTGCAGCAGTTTCAATTCTTATTGAATGCTTACCCATACATAGGTATCACTTTAATTTCTTTCTTCCGCAAATCCATTGACGAGATCAATGAAATATGAACCTTTTCTCAATTTCTTAAGAAATATCACATGATTGTTCTTGCAATTGATTATCCACTTAGTCATTCCATTGATTTTTTTTCTTTGACACTCTACTTCTTTCTGCTTATTGATTCCCAAGTTCTTTCCAATTGCTGATTTTTATTTACTAATATGAGGAGTCCTACGATGATTCCTGATCATACTAGGCTTGTTACTTCCACAATGAGGCTCATGATCTTTGATGGGCATTATAATTTCACTTTTCATCTTCTTCATGACCACTATTTCCATGAGTTGATTCTTGGAAGATGTTTTAGAAATTTCAACACTATCACAAGCTTCTTGATGTTCCATGTTTCTCAATTTCTCCAAGAAACTATCCTTCATACAAATTTGTTCATTTTTATTCCATCCCTCTATATGGTGTGGTGTGCACATTACTTTATCATAATGAAAATTAAATGAGCACATGGTTAGATATGAAGAATGAAGAACATCACCTTCCCCATTTTGGTCATTTTGAGCCTCAAAATTTGGGTTCATCATGAAAGCAACCTTTTCTTGAGAAGAGTTGACCTTGAAATATTCAAGATTGTTCTTGAACATATATCCCTTGTTGAGAAGGTTTTAATCTTGAATGGAATCAATGTTGGGGTAATCAAGAACTATCTCATCCATCCATCCTTCATTGAGAAGGTCTCCATCTTCATGAAAGGGAAATGAGCACAAGGTTGGGGCTGAAATATCTAGATTGTCATTTTCCCAATCTTGAACACCATGAACTAGGGAGTCTATTTTAATGATGAATTCATCCTATTCTTGAGTAAATTAAGTTTTAAGAGGCCTAAACATATTTTCATTCAATAATTTCTTCTTGAAAACGTCATTATCTCCCAATGGGAAAGATAAAACTTTGTATTCGTGATCATACTCATTGAGTGTGTCTTCATGTTGAACCTTGAGAACATGATTGGAAAAATGGGACTCACCTATCAAGAAGTTGTTTGATGTCATCCTTTCTACTTCTTGATCCACATTATTCATCATCTTGTGGTTGCTTTGCTTTGTAAGTTAAGAATTTCATGTCCTCCACTAACAAATAGAGAATCTACATTCATGCTCAAAGGAAGAACACACTATCAAGTTTTAATTCTATTAGATCATGATGATACTTTCTAACTAGATCCATCATACATGGTACTCCTCCATCAACATGGGAAACTCAACATCTTCCTATGAAGCTATGAAAACTTGTAACACATCGAATCTTGAAATAGGATATCGCCCTTGGGTCATTTGGTCTTTGAACGATGTATTTCATTTTCCTGATGGGAAGGAGCTTCTTCATCTTACCATTGATAGGAATGGTGGCGTGCAACAAATCCATCTATATATCTTTGTCGACATCCTACTGAGATGCTTTATCTCAACAACATACCATACGAGGATGACATGTCACTACAAGTATTTTCATCATGATCTTCTTGTTAGGAAAATATGCAAATGTTACTTGAGCATCCTTGACCTAGCCAATGAGAGGTACTTCCATGGTTTCCATGGAGTAATAATGGCTAATAGAGGGAATGAGAAAGAGATCAAGGGATTTAGAAAAAATTGTAGGCATGAATTTGTCGAGAGGATGTGGAGTCGATAATGTAATTATTTAGTATATATTCATTGACCAGCAAGGTGAGGTAGAAAGGTTTTATCTCTCCAAAGGTGGAGGGTTTGAAAGCAAAAAGGTTATGAGGAGTGGTATGAGGAGCGAGAGGTAGTTATTTGGCATTGGAATTTTGGAACATGAACTTGAACTACTTTCTTTGATAAACTAGACAAGCCTATCAAATTGTTTGGGATGAGTTCTCAAGTACTTAGACTTAGAAATATGAATTTTGGATTTCTTGTAATGGTCAATGATGTCAAAAGGTGTAGAAGTGGTAAGCACATCAGGAACTATGAAAACCTTGGCATGAGAAATATTTGTATTCTTAGGATCAATAAAGACATAAGTTGATTTTTCAAGAGGATATGAAAGAGACTTACTTGAAGACTTGGCTCGATTCTTGATTGAGGTAGTCTCATGATTCTTCTTGGCTGACAATGATGATCCTCCTTTCATTTTCATTTTTCATAGAGTTTCCATTTTAGGATCAAAATTTTTAGCTTGGAAAGTAGAAGAAGAGGCGTTCTTATTTGTTTGTGATTGAGTTAATATTACATAGATGTGGCTATCTGGTGGATTCTTCAATATCTTCATCTAGTGAGTATTCAAAATACCCAATCTTGACACATTCATCTTCATATTTTTCTTTAATTTTTGAGTCAACGATTTCTTCTCCTTCATCTTCACTAGTCTTGCATATTGCATTAAATGGTGCTCCTACAATATGATTCATGTTCATGTCTTGATGCGAGGTACGTTGAGAAATTTCTTTCTTCAATGAATTCAAGTCATTGACCAACTTTTGTAGTAATGGATCAACTATTTCACCTCTAAAGTTATGGGCATTATCCTTCATCAAATGGTTCTTGACCTTTCATGACATGATATGACATCTTCCACATCAATGGAAAGTTCCTAGACATTGTCCTAATTGTTTGTTTATGCTTTGTTTGTAGTATGAAACAAAATTTGGGAAACCGAGCATTCACAAAGAATATTTTCGATTATCCACAGTAGGAAGAGCATTGGTAGGAATATTGTTGATCAACATATTAAACTTTGCTACAAATTCTCTCATGTGCTCTTTTGGTTCTTTCTTCATATGAGAAAGTTGAGTAAGGAGGGCATGAACATCTTCTCGGTCTTGAATATTGCTTGAATCTTAGTTTTTATATCTATTGGAGCTCAAAATTACACCCTGCCATGAGTCATGGACAACCCAGGATTTTGAGGCAACATGGGAATGTATCCAACTTATAAGATATCTTCCTCTTCTTATTCCCAAACTAGTTCTAAGAAGGATGGATATAGCCCCTTAATTATATATCTTACATGGGATGGATATAACTTGTGGCTATCATCAATCATGATGTATCTCTTTCATATATGATCTATTATCATTGGTTGGTTAGCCTTGTTGATGGCCATTTCATAGGAATAATATAAATAGGGGTTATAGGTAGTGGATGATCATTATGTTGAATATTTGAGTCTTATTATATGTTTTGGAGGTTGCCCTCTCGAAGTGGCCAAGATATTCTACTTTCATATTGAGAGAAATTATCTGAAATATTGTGTTATTTGGTGTTCTATTTTTGGTGATAAACATAATTAATTAAGTAATTTCATTACAAGTGGTATCAAAGCTTGATCTCGGCCAGGACGATGTCAAACCCTAATTTTGAAGGTTCGGCTATATCTCAATATTGGTAGCGAATTTTTCTACAATTTTTTTGTGGTGTGGAGAAATAATTCAAGTAAGCTTCTCTCCAAATTTCAATCAGTTTTGACTTGTTTTGCAAAAGTTATTATGGTTCTATATTTATTCATAATTTGGCTCCCTAGGGCGTAATTTTTGGAAATTTTTCAAATTTATTATATTTTTGAAACCCCTCAAAAAATAGCTAGGGTTTCTTTTTTATAAATTCCTATATTTAGCCAAAAAATTACGAAACCCTAAACCCTAAAATTATGCCCTATTAAGTCTACCCCTAGGCCCAAACCCTTCGTCATGGCTGGTAGATCTACCCAAGGCCAAGGAAAAGGACAAGAAACTCTCAGGAATGACCCCAAATAAGGAAGATATTACTTCAGAGTCTACTGGTTCGGGAGTATCTGAGGTGGTCATCCAACTTTAGGAAAGGGTTAACAATATGGTGAGTAAGGATGACCTTAATGTTGAGCTTCATCAACTGAAAGGTAGCCTTAGGAGTGAGATTCAAAAGGATTTTCATGCAATGTAGCAGGAGTTGTTGCATATTATTTCAAATACAACTTCTAATGCCAGTCATATGGGTTCCACTAGAAATGGTCACACAGATACAAATCACTCCAATCAAGGAGGATCCTTTAATCATTCAAGTGGATCTTCTCACCAATGGAGGGGCATGATTCCAAAAGTTGAAATGCATAAATTTGATGGAAAGGATCCACTCAATTGGATTACCCAAATGGAAAATTTCTTTGATCTCCATCAATCCCAGAGAGGATAAAAGGTAACTGTGGCATCCTTATACCTAGAACCTGATCAATTTGTTTGGTATCATTGGTTATGTGCTCAAAGGAAGAAGAATGGCCTAAATGTCACCTGGATAGTTTTCACTGAAGAGCTTCAATTACACTATAGTTCTAGTGTTTTTGAGAATTACTTCAGCCAATTAGAAAAGTTATGCCAAACTGGTTCAGTTAAGGAGTATGTCCATCAATTCCAAACTTTGTTCTTGCATGTGGAGGATATTACGTAAGAGTATTTAAATGACCTATTTATGGGGGGGTCTTAAGGACCACATTAAGCATGAGGTACACATGTTTAACCCACTCAAGGTTGCTGATTCTATTATCATGGCACATTGAGTAGAGGAAAAATATCTTTCCAGAGAAGGAAATCCTTTTCTAGCATAAAAGATTATAACACCTTCTCTCCTTCTTACCCTCGCCAATTCGGTTGACACCTCAACAAATTGAAGAAAAAAGAGCCAAAGGGTTATGCTTTAACTGTGATAGCAAATATGGACCAAATCATAAATGTTATGAGAAAAAAATGTTCTACATTGAAGGATCTGGTGATGAGGAATAATATGAGGCAACATCAATAGAGGAAGTGGAAAAATTAGAGGAAGAATCGGAGATCCTCAACCCACTATTTCATGTCATGCTCTATCAGGTATTATTACTCCACAAACCCTTCAAGTTTTGGGTTATATTAAGAAGCAGAAGGTAACAATCTTGATTGATTCAGGAGCACACATAATTTCATCAATCATAAGTTGGCAACAAGACTAAATTGTTTCATCTACCCAACACTTGAATTTCAAGTAATGATTGTAGATGGTGGCACAATCCAATGTTCAGGTAAATTCCATAAAGTCAAAATCATGATGGGTGATTACACATTGGAATCTATGATGTTTTCTATTCCCATGGGAGGAGATGATATTGTCTTAGGTGTTCAATGGCTCACTACTTTGGGCACCATAGAGATAAATTTCCAGAATTGTTCATGCACTTTCATTCCGAGGGTAAAAATTTGAACTTCGAGGTCTACAAGCTAAATATCCTCTAGTGGTAAGTTCTCACCAAATGCAGAAGATTCTTAAAAAGGGGTCTGAAGGTTTTGTAGCTCGATTATTCTCTATAGAAGTCCAACCACAAATGAAGGTATTGCATCCTGATCTTCAAAAGGTTATTAATCAACATGTAGTTGTCTTCAAGGAACCAAGAGGATTGCCTCCTGAAAGAGAGCATGATCATGCTATTCAGTTGATTCCAGGAAGCCAACCCCCAACATTAGGCCTTATAGATATCCATATGTGTAAAAGAGTGAGATCGAGAAGATGGTGGAGGAAATGTTGGAAATGGGTATTATTTGTCATAGTCAGAGTGCCTATTCTGCTCTCTATGGTGATGGTGAAGGATGGAAGATGGCACATGTGTCCAAATTATAGAGAGCTTAACAAGTTCACTATCAAAGATAAGTTTCCTATTCCCATCATTGATGATTTATTAGATGAGTTGCATGGTGCCATTTATTTTACAAAACTAGATCTACGTTTTGGGTATCACCAAATTAGAGTCAAGCAAGAAGATATTCATAAGACAACCTTCAAAACTCATCAAGGCCATTATGAATTCCTAGTGATGCCATTTGGTCTTACCAATGCTCCCTCCACATTCCAAATCTTGATGAATTTAGTATTTAGACCATTCCTAAGAAATTTTGTCTTAGTATTTTTCGATGATATACTCATCTATAAAAATCATGGGAGAAACACTTACATCACATCAATACTATCTTAGAAGTCTTAGAGCAACATCAACTTTATGCCAAGCCTTCAAAGTGTTCTTTTGGGGTACAAGAAGTGGAATACTTGGGCCATATTATTTCTCATGAAGGTGTTAAGGTGGACCCTCACAAGATCTAGGCCATGGTGGAATGGGAAACCCCAAGAACCCTCAAACAATTACGAGGTTTCTTAGGTCTCACAGGGTATTATCATAGATTTGTCAAAAACTATGGTAGTATAGCAGCACCACTCACAAAATTATTGAAGAAGGACTCCTTTCAGTGGAATGAGGAAGCATCTAGGGCATTTGAAAAATTGAAGGCAGCTATGTGCACCACTCCAGTATTGGCAACCCCAGATTTCTCCAAAACTTTCGTAGTTGAGTGTGATGCTTCAGGAAATGGAATCGAGAGTAGTACTAATGCAAGAAGGACACCCCATTACTTTTGAGAGCCGACAACTAAAAGGAAAGAATTTGTTAAAGCCCACCTATGAAAAGGAAATGATGGCAATACTACATGTAGTCAAACAATGGAGACCATACTTGATGGGTAGACATTTTAAGGTAAAAACTAATCATGATAGTTTGAAATATTTCTTAGAGCAACATCTATCTTTAGAAGAACAACAAAAATGGGTCACTAAGATGTTGGGATATGACTTTGAGATTGTTTATAAGAAAGGAAAGGAAAATTTGGTCACTGATGCTTTGTCTAGGAGGGATGAGTCTGCCGAAGCATTGTTATGTGCCATATCTATACTAAATGTAGATTGGGTAGATCAAGCACGTGAAGAATGGAAGAAATATGCAACCACACATACTCTCATTCAAAATATCCAGGTAGATCCGTCCATATCAGCTCAATTTATATGGAAGGGGGATACATTGTGGTACAAAGATCGGTTATATCTATGTAAGAACTCTACACTTAAACACCATGTTATTTCAGAGCTACATTCTTCTCCAATAGGTGGCCATGTTGGGGTCCTGAAAACATATCATAGAGTTAAGAAGGATTTATTTTGGGAGGGGTTGAAAGGAGATGTTCAAAAATTTGTGGCAGAATGTTTGGTTTGCCAAAAAAATAAGGGCGAGACCATTAAGACACCTGGTCTTCTCCAACCTCTGTCTATTCCTAGTGAGAGATGGGAAGAGGTATCAATGGATTTCATCACAGGATTACCTAAATCAGAAGGGAAAAGTGTCATCATGGTCATGTGGTAGACAGACTTACCAAATATGCTCATTTTTGTGCCATGGCTCATCCTTTCATAGCTAGTACAATTGCCATCTCTTTTATGGATACAGTTCAAAAGCTCCATGGCACGCCAAAAATTATAGTAAGTGATCGTGATCCAATATTTACAAGTAACTTTTGGACTGATTTGTTCTCTTGTCTAGGTACCCAACTAGCCCAGAGTTCCTCTTATCATCCCCAAACAGATGGGAAAACTGAGGTGGTAAATAAATGTTTAGAGGGATATCTTCGATGTTTTACTTCAGATAAACAAGAACGTTGGGTGCAATGGTTGCCACTGGTAGAATGGTGGTACAATACTTCATTTCATACCTCCTCCAAAATGTCTCCATTTCTGGCACTTTATGGGTACCATCCTCCATCACTCATATCTAGCTTGAAGGTCAAACCAAAGGTGAGAGTAGTCAAAGATCACATTCAACATCAACATGAGGTACTCTCTAGTCTTAGAGAAAATTTGGCACGGGCACAAAACCGTATGAAGCAACAGGCTGATCAACATAGAAGTGAGTGAAACTTTGAAGAGGGAGACTTTGTTTTTGTAAGGTTACAACCATATAAGTAGTTATCCTTAAAACAACAACAAAAAGGATAATAAGCTTGCTCCTAAATACTATGGTCCTTACCGAGTTTTGTAGAAAATTGGTAGTGTGGCATATAAGCTAGAGCTCCCTCCAGGAAGTAGAATACATCCAGTATTCCATGTTTCTTGATTAAAGAAAGTTATTGGGCAACACATTTCACCCAATTAGTGCTTCCAGAACTGGATGAGGAAGGAAGGATCATATTGGAACCTAAAGGCATTCTTCAGACACGCACCAAAAGACTGAGGACCAGAGTCATTACCGAGTACCTAATCAAGTGGAAGAATATGAATATTGAGGATGCATCATGGGAAGATGAAGCATTCATACAAAGAAAATCCAAGGCTTCCCAACATTAGGGACAATGTTTCTTTGAAGGGGAGGGGCATGTTACATCCTTAATTATATATATTACATGGGATGGATATATCCGACTTGTGGCTATCATAACTTCTTATCATGATGTATCTCTTTCATATATGATCTATTATCATTGGTTGGTCGGCCTTGTTGATGGCCATATCATAGGAATAGTATAAATAGGGGTTATAGGTAGTGGATGATCATTGTCTTATTATATGTTTTATTATAGGTTTTGAGGTTGCCCCTCAAGTGGCCAAGATATATTCTACTTTCATATTGAGAGAACTTATCTGCAATATTGTGTTATTTGGTGTTCTATTGTTGGTGATAAACATAATTAATCAAGTAATTTCAGAATGTCCAACCCTTAATAAATGAATCTCCTTTACAATATATAGAAGAAAGTGAGAGAAAGAGGAGGGAAACCTGAAATTTTTCCTTGACTTGTCAACATTGGTTTGAAAAAGAGTTTGAGAGCACTCAAAAATCCATTCTTGAATGTTCCTTTGCTAGGATAAGATCACATTAAATGCTATCGACTAGGAAAACTACAACTACACTTTTTGAGATGGGGACGTTTTTTCCTTTTCTCTTCACCCATTTCCATAAAAACTAGAATTCAAGATGTCGTGATGTAAGGCATACAAATATTTTTCCATTGATATATAATTTCTTGAATTTGGAGCATCTGAGAGTGAGATATGGCCAATCGGTTCTAGAGGGGATGTGTGGAACACAGTTCCAAACCCTTGGTCATAGTCCGCAGATTATGTCTTATTTCCCCTCTTCCTTATATATTTTAATCCTTTGTCAATTGGTTAAGTCAGATTTTTGGGGCATAGAGGGTATTTAGGGATCAAGGTCTCTTGGGTCTCCAAACTCCACCTTATCCGCTTTATAATCTGCCTATATGCACTCTTTGTTATTTTACCTTGCATCTTTTCTTTCCTCGCGGAAGAAACGCTCTGTGAGGACCATGTTCCTCTACAACCTAGTTCTCCCGTAGCCTATTCTTCCTACAAAACATTGTCATTGTCTCTGCCTTTGACTTGTGGGTATTCCACCTCTGTGGGGAAGTCACGTCTAAGATGAACTAGTTCCTCTTACACGCAAAGTTTCCAAAACACACTTGTGGTCCACATTTCAATGCACTCCTTTGACTTGTGGAAATTTTGGGGAAGTGGGGAACTTGCGACTTGCAAGAACTTGTTCTTTATGTTCCTAAAATCTTCACCTCATCTGCATAAAAATAAACTCCACCCAAACCTTTGTATTTCATATTTTTAGAAATTCGGGAACCTTTGTATTGTTGTATGTTCCTCCCAAACTCAGTAAAACCCGAAAAACACTAGAAATGATCAAGTTCCTCATTTTTTCTCAAAAATTCTAAGTTTTCTGGATTATTTGAGCTTGGAGATAAAGGGAGAAATATATCAAAATAATTCTAAGTCCCCCAAAGTAACTCGTAAGTGCCCAAAACATGAAAAACACTTGATTTCACCATTTACTTCACTAGGGTTCCATCAACTATTAAAGTCCATTTTTTTAAGTTATCCAATTTTGCAAGGGGTATAAAAATAGATAACAATTTGGTGACTCACAGGATAATCTTCCTGCTAGATTGAAAATATCAATGGCCTTGATGCATCCATTGGGTATGGAGTCAACCTGATATTTTGAAAACTGATCCAATGTTGAAGAACACACCCCGAATCAACTTGAAGAACTACCTGGACTTGAAGTTGATTTGAAGCTTAAATTGACCATTCTCATCATAAAAATATTCTGTATTATGTTTTATGAGAGTGGAAAATTGTTTCAATGAATATTTTCACCTTGTTTCCAGAATCAATGATGAAACCAAGAAACAGTAGCCCTAAACTCAAATGCATACCACTTTTTAATTTTTTTTTTTGGGTTGAATGAATGAACCATGAAGACTGCCCAAAAATTGATTTTAGTTGCTCTACATTTGATTTTATGAGATGTTTACAATTGATCCTTGACAACTTAAAATGCTTCTTCCACTTAATTTTCTAGAAACCCTCATGAACACTGTGCAATGATACCATCGAAAAGCAACAAAACTATGCACAAAACTTAGGAAATGAAACCTACTTTATAAAAAAAAAAATGTCTTTGAAAGAACTTAGATGAATTGAAAAATAAACTAATATGTACAAGATGCAATGAGAAAAACTAATGAGAATGCTTGAGGTAAATCCCATTGATTGAGATTTGTAACACATTTCCATCAAGGTTTGAAAACTCAAAAGAGTTAGCTTCTTTCCAAGGAGTAATGATATACTTCCCACTCTAAATTGTATCAAAATTAGAGTGTCTCCCTAGTTTATCTCTATCAATATCCCATTTTAAGAAAAAATCACCAACTCTAAACATCTGAAACTTGACCTTTTTATCAAATTGTTATCCCAAATTTTCCCTCGATAGATTTGGTCAAGAATGACCCTATGCAAGAAGAAATTGAAGAAATGGCTCTATCAAGAGAATCCATGCTTCAAATCCAGTATAAAAGTTACACGCGGGCTCAGAAATGGAATAATAGGGTTGGGGAGAAGAAACAATGTCAAAGAACCAAAGACTCAAAGGAAAATAAATGATGAAGGATAGAAGTCTTCGGGCTCTGCAAATGACTCAGAACGAGCCCAAATTGGCTAAGTATGGAGGAGACAACAAAAGCTGCCAAGTGTCCAAATGATGCACCTCCAAAGATTAAATCCAAAGGGTCAGAACCAAATGAGCATGAATATTCCATGCATCCAGAGCCCCAAAAAGTTGCACTGGCCATTGAAAAGTCTTCGACTTAGTGGAGGGTGCCAAGTGTCTTAATGGCACACATTCAAAAGTAGGATCTAGGCCGAAGACTCAAACTTGCACCAAACCTCCATGTAACAAATTGTCAACAGAGGTCAAAGGAGAGAAGGCCCAAAATGATTCAATATAGAATGCAGGTGGAAGGCACCACGTGTCTTAATGATGCTCCCTCAAGGGTAAAATCATGAGTGTGTTTTCAAATGAGCACGGGCCTTCCACGTGTCTCAGAGTCCAAAAGGGATAGAGTCGGGTTGAATAGTCAAAGCATTGAGATAAGCTATGGAAGAAGCCACGTGTCGTCCCGACACAACTTCAAAAGAAAAATACAAAGGGGGCCTATTTTGGTAGTTGGTTCCCACCATTTTGTATAGACCCGATTCAAATTTCAAAAGGGCATATCTTTTGACTCAGTGCTCAAAATCTAAAAAATTTGGCACCATTGGAAAGAGCTCAATCTCGTCTATGCCATGGAGATCTAAAAATTTAATTTTGGAGAGGTTAGGTGGGGAGAAAATGAAGAAAATCTTTGTGCCATTAATACATGATCTATTTTCCCCAACAACCAGATCGGATTCGATATGATCCATCGTTCTTCCTCCTTCAAGGTGTTGAACAAGTAATTGATGCAGACATGATAGTTTTGGGGTAGAATTGTAGGCATTGAATGCTTCTTGTTGGTGGTTGTGTTTCAAATTCAGGTTTTCCCTCCTTTTTCCTTCTTCCTCCATGGATTCATCTATAAATGTAAGAGCAAGGCTCATTTATTATGTTGGACACTCTGGATCCTTACGCATGTTGCTAAGGACTCCATATTTTCTATATTTTGAGTTACAGACCTCCATGTTTGGCTCTTGCATGTGGATATCAGCCTCTTTATCATTGTAATAGTTTTGTGCATTTTTGGAAGTAATAGAAGCATCGTTTGTGACTATTCTCTGTCCTAACGTGTTTTCATTCCTTCTTCTTGCCTCTTCTCTTACATTGTGTATTGTTGTGCTATTTCAAGTCCCCTGCAGTTCCATACTTGGTTTTGTTCCACGATAACAATCTAGTGCATGTTTCACTGTGCTACTTGTGCCTAGCCTTCTTTCACGCATTCCCTATCATTCTCACTCAAAACAGATAGTGTTCACCCCTCTTTTCTAGTGCTATCACCTTTTAGTGTAGTTTACTTCATATTATCCTTCTTTCCCTAGTCCCTTAGCATTCTTAGCTTAGTTTCCCTTTTTAGCACTAGGAGTAGCAGTAGTAGAGAAATGAGATAGATGAACTAGAATTCTCTGAGATCTGTCCAAGCTTGCAAGGTCCCATAACTTGGGTATGGTTCCATTGTGGTCTCAGACACCTTGGACCTTTCAAGATCTAACACGTGGGTGCATGTTTGAGCAAACAACATTTTCTGGCACACCCGGTGGGACTAACATTGAAAGATCAAATTTCATATCTCTAAGTTCTGGTGTGTGAACTTAGTGTTTTAGCCTTTGAGGCTCATTTCAAACACATTTGGTGACTCCCAATATTTTAAAATCTATTTCAATAGTCCTAAGCACCTTTCATGAGAAGAGTGCACACAAGAAGAAGTGCAACAACTGAAGATTATTTTGAATACCTCCAGCTTTCCTCGAGAAGAGTTCATCCCAGAAATCCCATGCATGCATCTCTATCTCCAGCACACCGTGCCCATTCAACTCCTCCTCAAAACACACAACCTACATGCCCTGCAATGGTGAATCAACAACCTCCTCCATTAAGAAGCTTTGCAAACTTTGATGGAGGGAGTCCCTTACTCCTGGCTAATCAACATGATATGCCAAATGATGTGCTTAAGAGTATTCCTTACTTTACTGGTGAGAATCAAGTCACCCTCAGGATCATATCTAGGATGTAGCTAATGTGTGTTCACTCTATCTAATCACACATAATGATGTAGCAGTCAGTGCTTTACAACATCTTTCAAAGGTAAAGCACTTTAGTGGTATAGAGGCTTGAGACTTGGATCTATTAGCACCTGGGATGAGCTGGGAACAACTCTATGTAATTATTTTGAAGACAAGTTAGATCACCTATATTTGGTGGAGCAACTGACAACAAGGAGGGTTCCCAATGAGCAGATGACTAATTTTAACATCAGATTTCAGAAGACTTGGGACAAAATCCCTCTTGTGGTAAGACCTACAACCCAACATGCTTTCCTTTATTATCTAAAGGCACTCAACAATGATATTTCAGTTATGATAAAATCTATGGGAGGTAGAACCTTACCAGCTAGTTATAGCATTTTGGTAATGGCAGTAAATAGTATCATTCAAGTGGAAAAGTTGGCTCCAAGACCACCTATGACCTTGTTCCTAGAAATGTCACAAGTACCCTAGCCTTCATAGCCTCTATTCCTACTCCTGAGTAAAGCACACAACCAGTTGCCTCAACATCCTATTCTCCATCACAACAAAAGGAAGATGAAGAATTGAAGGTCTTGATCAGAAATTTATCAAACAAGGTCATATCATTAGAAAAGTAGCAGTGTAAGCGTATAGAGGCAATTCCAATCAGGTGCATGGACAAGGCAATCAACCTTGGTAGAATCAATACGGAAACCAAAGATACATGCCCAACCAGTAGAATGATATATGGTAACCTAATGCACATCTACCCTTGTAAGTTTTCCCTCCCGCACCTTCTCTCCCAGCACCCAGTGTGAGCCGAGCGCTTGTTCCAGTTCAGAACAACTTGGTGTAAGAGTCAGAATGGTGCTTCCCTTGCAAAATGCCTCATAGTCAGTACCATTATGTTAATGCTTTGCATGCCCAAGTGTTCATGATCTAGAATGCTTCATCCTGTGAGCCCTCAATAAACGCCCATGAAGCAGATAATCCAAAAGGACCAAATTTTCCTTTAGATTCCAATTTGATGTTATTTGGCATAGAGGACTTCTGTGCAATCAACCAAGGTGCAGAAGATACAAATAGACTACATGCCCAAGTTATAGATAACATGAGATATAAAAAGAGAGTGTTAGAGTCAGTGCATAGGTTATCCCCTAAAAATGCAAGCAGATCCTTAGAAGAAGAAAGAATCAGACAAGGCATCATGTAGTAAAAACATTCAAATCCTTGATAAGGAGGCCCCTCGTAAAGTTCTATCTAAAACAACATGTGCTCCTCATTTGGTAGGCCAAGCCTCAGCCCTAGCTAAAATTCAGGATTCCATGCTTGAACAGTCAAGAAGGGATGTTTTTCCCCAAATGCACAAGGTGGGGGGCTTCCATTTAGTATTGTTGACCAGATGAAGAAAACAAACATAAACATCACAATGTGGGATTCCCTGACCATTCCATCTCAACGAGATATGTTGCATGAAGCTCTAGTGCAACTTCCACACATTGACCCGACCTAGCTTATACATTAAGCCACGTGCTTTTGTCAAAATTTTCCAAGAAGAGGAGAAACAACTAAGTAAAGTTTCTAAAACCCCACCCTTCTATATTTCCTTGATTATAGGAAAACACCTAGTGCATAACTACTTGATTGACTCAAGCGCTAGTACTTTTGTTATGCCTAAGAAGATAGTTGATGTCTTAGGTCTAAAATATAGCCCTTTGTCTAAAGGAGTCCTACAACTTGATGGATCAATTGTAACCACCTTAGGAGTCATCAAGGATCTTGAGTTAACCCTCCATGCATGTCCAAGCCTGAAAATTACTCAAGATGTGTCAATTATTGACCTGCCTCCTTTGTTTTCCCTATGTCTATCAAGAGAATTTACTACTAAGGTGGGTGGTTACTTGTCTTCTGATTGGTCTCATATGTTACTCAAGACAAGGTATGGTACCCGGTTTACCATACAAGCTGAGCCTATATTTTCTTATCATGTAGAGCCATATGTCCCATCCCCTCTCCAAGCCAATTGTCTTATCTAAGAAGAACAAGTTTCAGTTCCTGAAGATAAATCTCTTCCACCCTCTGTTCTAGACCTAGTGCTTGATGAATGGGTGGAAAGGCATCAAAAATTTTATCCCTATGCTGAAGAACTAAAAGCCTATGAAACTAAGTTTGGTTATTTAGAAGAAGACGCCATGCTTCCACACGCTCATGTGAGGCAAAATTAAAACTGGTCTATAGAAGTTATACTTTGATGGATCCGTAAGCGAAACGGCATGGAAGTAGGAGTGGTTCTCATTTCCCCTAAGGATGAGAAATTCTTCTTTGCATAGGCTGTAATTTGCATGCTCTAACAATGTGGTAGAATATGAAGCATTGGTCCATGGCTTGCTTATTGCTGAAAAGAAGAAAATTAAAGCACTGCAGATCTTTGGGGACAAAGAATTGGTCATCCACTAGTTCACCAACAAATTCTAGACAAAGAATAAGATTTTTAAAGCTTATAAACATAGAGTTTGGGACCTACTTGAGAGCTTTGATGCCCTTAATCTGCAGGTAGTCCTGCGTAGAATGAACAAAGAGGTTGACCAAATGGCCGCACTCTCAGTTTCACAGTTTTCTCTGTTGAGGAATTTGTCAAAGGAAACACTCAACACATTAAGATGGTGATCAGACCATCCATTCCAGATAATAACACTAGCTAGAAAGTGTTCAACAGTGATGCACAGATCATCCAGTTTATCCAGAATGAAGCTAAATTTTCATCAAGTATGCAAGCTGATCTCCAGGACAGCTATGGTGACCAAGTAATATAGCTGAAGACAAATAGGTTTCCTAAAGGATTGGTCACCCTAGAGCAAATGTTCATCCCTGATGATGAGTTCAAGGGTGAAGAAAGATACATGCATGCTACGTAGGAGGACTGCTCCTCCATCACTATTGCACGCACGTGAAAAGAGAGTTGTTGATCAAAGAAAACTTGTGTGCATGAAGAAAAACAAGCCTTTATCTCTCTCTATCAAAAATACATCGATATTTTCTCATGGGAGTATGAAGACCTCAAAGGTTTTGATCCAAGTGTTGCTCAACACTCTATCGACCTTGATCTTGGTATCAAGCCCGTCAAAAAAAAGCAGCGACCAGTCAATCCAAAGATAGAACCCCTCATGAGAAAGGAACTATCAAAACTCATTGAGGAAAAAATTATCTTTCCTATCAAATAATCTACCTGGGTTGCAAATTTGGTTCTAGTACGCAAGAAGAATGGTGAAATCAGACTTTGTGTTGATTTTAGAGATTTGAATAAGGCATCTCTAAAGGATCATTATCCTTTTCCTTCAATGGAGCAGATTCTATAGATGGTGCACAAAGGTTCTCCATGCTAGATGGGTACTTAGGTTTCAACCAAATCCTGGTCAAGGAAGAGGATCAATTCAAAATAATATTTACAACCAAGTGGGGAACATATGCATATCAAAAAATGCCCTTTGGTCTGTCAAATGCGGGTGCAACATTTCAACGTGCCATGGATATTGCCTTCAAAGGTTACATCAATGAGTTCATCTTGGTTTACCTTGGATGATATAACTATCTTCTCAAAGCAAGGTGCGGATCACATGGCACACCTAGAAAAGGTCTTTGAGAGATGCAGAGAATTTGGGGTATCTCTTAACCCCAAGAAGTGTAATTTTGTAGTGGCTCAGGGAAAGCTCTTAGGTCATGTGGTTTCAAAAGATGGTATCGCGATTGATCCTGAGCGCATTTCAGCCATCCTAGCCCTTTCCCTTCCGGCACAAAAAGGCCTTATAGTCCTTCCTTGGCAAGATTAACTTTGTTAGGCATTTTATCCCTAACTTTGTAGGATTGGTTCAGCCCATCACCCTCATGCTAAAAAGGACATAGCCTTCGATGGACAACGAAGGAAAAGAAAGCTTCAACAAGATCAAGAAAGAGATTACTTGTGTGCCAAAACTCATCAATCCAGATTACTCAAAGGATTTCATCATTTATGCTTATGGTGCTAATGCAAGCATTGTTGTTATCCTAACACAAAAAAATGAACAAGGGCTGGAACAAACAGTGGCCTTCTTCAGCCAGAGATGTTGAAGGATTATGAATTGAAATACAGTCACACAGAGAATAAGGTATTTTCCATCATGCGCATGCTCAAGAAATTCAAAATTATGCTCACCACAAATCATATCAAGGTGTTAGTCTCCCACTCATATGTCAAAGACTTCATCATGGGAGCAGAGATTAGTGAGAAGAGAGCACGATGGGTGACCAAAATCATGGAATATGATGTGATTATTAAGGCCAAAAAGTTGGTAAAGGCAAGTGCACTCTGCAAGAAGATTGCTGAGGATGCGCAAAGTGAACTTGAGGCTTCATTATTTTTGATGAAGACCTCCCATGTGTAGAACATGAACAGAATATAGACCCCAACGCACGTGACTAGATGAAGGACATGATCACATTCCTTTCCAGGGTGCATACCCTCCTAGTTTGAACAAGGCAAAGAGAAGGCATCTTGAGGTTGCAATCTATCCCTTATGTTTTTATTGATGGACTTCTCTTCAAAATAAATCTAGATGGCGTGTTGTTAAGATGTATATGACGTGTAGACCGAGCAAGTGTTAGCATAATTTCATGATGGATTCTTTAGTGGACACTTCTCTGCCAAAACTACAACAATGAAAATCATAATGGCAAGTATCTTTTGGCCTACCTTGTTTGCAGATGCACATATGTGGGTCACAAAATGCAAGGAGTGTGCTTTATTTGTAGGAAAGAAAATATTGGCAGTGCTTCCCCTTCGACCAATCCAAATAGATCAGCATTTTGTGCAATGGGGTTTCGAATTCATAGGCATGATCAATTTGCCTTCAAGCGCTAGACATAAATGGGTGTTGACAGCTACAGATTACTTCACTAGATGGACAGAAGCTTTCGCGCTTAAGGAATCAACCGAGGAAGTCATCCTTGAATTTCTTGAAGGTTTAGTCACAAGGTTTGGCATTCCTCAAACCATTATCTCTGATAATGCAAAGGCCTTCCTTGGTGCTAAAATCACTGATTGGGCTCTAAGTCTGGCATTTACCTGAAAAATATTCCAACTATTACCCTCAGGGAAATGGTCTGGTAGAATCAACAAACAAGAACATGATCAGAATCATGAAGTGCACAATGAACATTAGCCAAAGACAGTGGCATACGAAGGTCTTACGTGCACTCTGGGTAGATAGAATCATAGTAAAAAGACAATAGGAACTTTTCCTTACAAGCTTTTCTATGGAAAGGAGGCTGCCCTTCCTTTGAAAATAGAACTAAATTCATTGGCACTTTCCCAACAGCTTGAATTTGAGGGTGTGGATCGGAGAGAAATCAGGATGGCCGAGCTAGTTCATCTTGAAGAGCTCAGAAACTCCGCCATGATCAAGCTAGAACAACATCAACAAACAACAAAGAAATGGTTTGACAGAAAGGCTAGGCCTCAATCTTTCAAAAATAGGGACCTGGTCCTAAAATGGGATGCTGAAATAGCTAAGTCAGGTGCCATTCAAAGTTTTATGCACTTTGGAGTGGCCCATACACCATCAAGGCCTACAAGGAAGCTAACTCTTTCAAATTAACTCATCCAAATGGAAGCACACTGCAAATCCCTGTAAACATGATCTCTCTCAAACCCTTCCACTGGGTTTTCTACATCATGTTGTATATATTAGAGTAGTTTCAATTCCTCCAAGTGTGCTCTGCACACATTGTTTGTTTGTACATAGTTATTTCCTCTCACGTGCTTCTTGCGTGTGCTCTTTTGTTACTTCCAGAGTGCAGAAATGATTCTCAAAGTGATCACAGGGGAATTTCATAATTGAACAAACAGACTCCATGCCCAATGGATGCTTCAGCTACTAATCTCCTTCATCTAGCAGGTAGATGTCCTTATGAGTTGCCAAATTGTTATCCCAAATTTTCCCCTAGAAGATTTGGTCAAACACAACACTTGTGAAAAATAAATTGAAGAAACAACTCTATCGAGCGAATCCATGCTTCAAATCCAATAGATAAGTTACAGGTGGGCTTAGAAATGGAATAGTAGGGTTGGGGAGAAGAAATAGTTTAAAGAACCAGAGGCTCAAAGGAAAATAAACGGTGAAGGATTGAAGTCTTTAGGCTCTGCAAATGACTCAGAATGAGCCCAAAATTGGCTAAGTATGGAGGAGACAGCGGAAGCTGCCAAGTGTCCAACATGGCACCTCCAAAGATTAAATCTAAAAGGGTAGAACCAAAAAGTGCCAAGCTTCGACGTGTCCAGAGCCCCAAAAAGTTTCACCCGCTATTGAAAAGTCTTCGATTCAGCGGAGGGTGCCAAGTGTCTTAACGGTGCACATTTAAAAGTGGAATCTAGGCCGGAGACTCAAACTTGCGCTAGAAAATTCACATAGCAAATGGTCAACAGATATTAAAGGAGAGTGGGGCCAAAATGACTAAGTATAGAATATAGGTGGAAGGCCCCATGTGTCTTTACGATTCTCCCTCAAGGGTAAAATCCTGAGCGTGTTTTCAAATGAGCACGTGCCTTCCACCTGTCTTAGAGTCTAAAAGACATAGAGTCAGGTTGAATAGTCAAAGAATTGATACAAGTAGTGAAAGAATCCACATGTTATCCCAACATAAATTCAAAAATAAAATAAAAAGGCTACCCTCAGACATGCGCCAACCCTCCATGTATCCGGTTTCAAAAGGGGGCCCGTTTTGGTAGCTAGTTCCTGCCATTTTGTACGGACCTGATTCAAATTTTAAAAGGGCATATCTTTTGACTCAGTTCTCAAAATATGACAAATTTAGCACCATTAGATAGATCTCGATCTCTTCTATGCCATGGAGATCTAAAAATTTAATTTTGGATAGGTTAGGTGGGAAGAAAATGAAGAAACATCTTCGTGCCATTAATATAGGATCTATTTTTCCCAACAACCAGATCAGATTTGATATGATCCATTGTTGTTCCTCCTTCGAGGCACCAAACAAGTAATTATTGTAGACATGAGAGTTTTGGGTAGAATTACAGGGATTAAATGCTTCTTGGTTGTGGTTGTGTTTTAAATTTAGGTTTTCCCTCCTTTTTCCTTCTTCCTCCATGGATTCATCTATAAATGTAAGAGCAAGGCTCATTTATTATGTTGGACACTATGAATCCTTATGCATGTTGGTAAGGACTCCATATTTTATGTATTTTAAGTTTGAGACCTCCATGTTTGGATCTTGCTTGTGGATATCAACCTCCTATCATCAGTAACAATTATGTGCATTTTGGAAGTAATAGAAGCATCATTTTGTGACTATTCTCTATCCTAAGGTGTTTGCATTCGTTCTTCTTGCCTCTTCTCTTGCATTTTGTATTGTTGTGCTAATTCAAGTCCCCTACGGTTCCATACTTGGTTGTGTTCCATGAGAACAATCTAGTGAATGCATATTTCCTGTCTTTACTCATTCCTAGCCTCCTTTCACGCATTCCCTATCCTTCTCACTCGTAAAAATAGTGTTCACCCCTCTTTTCGGTGTGTTATCACCTTTTAGTGTAGTTTACTTCACGTTATCCTTATTTCCCTAGTTCCTTGGCATTCTTAGCTTAGTTTCCATTTTTCAGCACTAGGAGTAGCAGTAGCAGTAGAAATAGATAGAGGAACCAACCTTCTCCGGAGATCCGTACCAAGATTGCAAGGTTTTACAACTTAGGGATGGTTCTATTTTGGTCTCAAACACCTCAGCCCTTTTGAGATTTGAGACGCGGGTGCATGTTTGATCAACTAACACAAACCATTACTTGGTTGATCTTTTATGCTGCTCTAATTTGATCATGGTAGAATCCTTCATTCTTTCAAGCTCTACCAATTATTCCATTTTGATTTCCTTTGATCCACCCCTTCAAATTCCATATGTTGAGCCAATTCAAGTGAAGGAAAATCAAGTGATAAAGGAAGTCTAGCCTCTTTTCTCCGCATACAAGCTTGTAAGGGTAAGTGCCAATTGCCTTCTTCATTATTATCCTATCAACCTAGAGAGAATTTTTCACCTTTGTATGCCACTGTCTTTGATTGATGTCCATTGTTCTCTTCATGATCCTAATTAGATTCTTGTTAGTAGACTCTACCAATCCATTACCTTGGGGTAGTAATTGGAAGAAGTCTTAATAAATCCCGAGTCCAAGAGCCCAATCAAAAATATTAGATCCTAGGAAATCTTGTACATTATTAGAGATGATATGATGAGGAATGCCAAACCTTGTTATAATATCTTTAAGAAAGTCTAGGATTGCTGATTCAAAGTGGCTTCCTTCAATGGTACAACTTTTGTCCACCTGCTAAAGTAGTTTATTTCTCATTTAAAACCCATTTGTGACTAGCACTTGATGGAGGATTAATCATGCCAATTACATCAAGACTCCATTGAGAAAATGGATGATCTGCTTGAATTAGATGAAGTGGAAAGGTAACCAACCTTTTATTACTAGTGAAAAAGGAACATTCTCTGCATGTTCTAACCCATTTGTGAGCATCAAGAAAACAACATGGGCCAAAAGTAACCTATTATAAGATTTTCATTGTAGTAGCCTTAGCAGAAAAATGTCCATGCAAGAAAACATTGTCGAATGCAGTCAAAACCTTGTCACAATGCTCAACTTCAATGCACCGGAGAAAAAATCCATCAATATGTCTTTTGAACAAAACCCCATCAATCAATGCATAGAGAGTAGACTGCAACCTAAGATGTCTTATTTTTGTCTTGTTTAGAAAAAAGGATAACCACCAAGAGACAAAAAGGTAATCGTATCAGCAATCTAACTATGATTATTGATTACATCTCCTTCATCCTATTAAATTTCAACATCGCGTGGAAATTAATCATTCATGAAGGAGACTCCTTGATCATCTTGAGTATCCAAAACCATATTCTGAAAAATTCGTTTACCCCTTACTAGTTTTTTGGCCTTGATATTCACATCATACTCCATTATTTTGGTCACTCATCCAGCGCTTTTCTCATTTATGTCTACTCCCATAATGAAGTTTCTCACACTAGAATGTGAGACTAAAAATCTGAAATGATTAGTGGAAATCATACTTTTTAATTTCTTTAGATCCCTCATGATGGAAAAAAGCTATTTTTCAATGTGATTGGACTTGAGTTCATAATCCTTTAGTGTTTGACTGAAGAAGGCCACTAGCTATTCCATTCCTTGGTCATTTTGCTAAGTCAAAATAACGGTAATATTGGATTCAACTCCATAAGCATATAAAATAAAATCCTTGGCATAGTCAGGGTTAATAAGTGTAGGAGCTCAAGAAATATCATGTTTGATCTTGACAAAGCTCTCCTTCCCTTGTTTTGTCCACTTGAAATTTTAATATTTCTAAAGAATAAGAGTAATAGGTACGAATAACTCTGAAAAGTTAGGAATGAATACCCTAACAATGTTAATCTTCCCAAAGAATGATTACAAGGGCTTCTTGTTAGTTGGAAAATAGAGAGAGAGAGAGAGAGAGAGAGAGAGAGAGAGAGAGAGAGAGAGAGAGAGAGAGAGAGAGAGAGAGAGAGAGAGATGACTAAGATTCTTTCTAAATCAATGGAAATTCCCTCCTTAGAAATAATATTCCCCAAAAGATTCCCCCTAGGGACTATAAAGTTACATTTCTTGGGATTAAGAGACACCTAAAATTCCCTACATATCTCAAATACCTTCTCAAGATGGTTGATATGATCATGATTGTGCTTTGAGAAAATGGTAATGTCATCCAGATAAACAAGAATGAATTCATTGATATATCCTTTGAAAGCAGATCCATTGCTCTTTGGAATGTGGCACCTGCATTTGACAAACCAAAAGGAATTTTATGATATGCATATGTTCCCCATTTGGTTGTAAATGTAGTCTTATACTAATCCTCCTCCCTAACCTTGATCTGATTAAAACTTGAGTATCCATCAAGCATAGAAAACCTCTCAGCTCTTGCTACCATTTGTAGAATTTTATCCATAAAAGGTAGAGGATAATGATCCTTTAGGGAGGATTTGTTCAAATCTCTGAAATCAATGCAAATTATGATTTCTCCATTCTTCTTCCTTACTAGAACAAGATTTTCCACCCAAGTAGAGTATTTGATAGGAAAAATTATCTTGGCCTCAATGAGTTTGGATAATTCCTTCCTCATGAGGGGATCTATCTTGGGATTGAATGATCTCTACTTTTGCCTAATTGGCTTTACATTAGAATCAAGATCAATGGAATGTTGGAAAATGTTTGAATTAAACCCCTTTAGATATTCATAATCCCATGAGAATATATCACTTTGAATTTATGACACAAGGAGATAAAAGCATGCTTCTCATTCTCATCACATACCTTTCCGAGTAGAAGTTCATTGCCTTGTGTAATTATGATTGGTTTAAAATCTTCTTACTTTGATGCTATGTTCTTCTCTTCACCTCTGAATTCATCATTAGGATTGAAAATATGCTCCAAGGTGACCAATCCTTTTGGAAATTTATTTGTTTTTAGCTGAATAATTTGGTCACCATAGCTATCATGCAAATTAGATTGCATTCTTGAAGAAAATTCATCTTCATTCTAGATGAATTGCATAATTTTTTCATCACTATCAAATACTTTCCAGCTGGTTTCATTGTCTGGAATGGATGGTCTGACCACTACCTTAATGTGTTGCACATTTCCTTTAACAAGATCTTCAGCAAGTGATAATTATGAACCAAGGGATGCCATATGGTCTTCTTCTTTATTCAACTTCCTTGGCACCACTTGTAAATTGAGAGCATCAAAGCTCTCCAAAAGATCCCAAACTCTATGTTTATAATATTTTAAAAGTTTATTATTGGTGGAACACTTACCTCTAACCTGGTGGATGACTAATTCATTATCTCTAAATGTTTGCAAGGATTTAATTTTTCTTCTTAGTAATTTTTAGACCATGCACTAATGCCTCATACTCTGCTACGTTGTTTGAGAATAAAAACTATAGTTTGTGAGAAAATTAGAATTTCTCATTCATTGGAGAAATTAGTACAACTCCTTCCCTAGATCCATTTCTACTTCTAGAACTATAAAAGAAAATCCTCCAAAATTCATAAGCACTATCATTTTCTTGCTTAAGTGGTGCAGGTAGAGTAGATCCCGCTTCAAGAAAGCAATAACTACTAAGACCAATTTTCAAATTTTCATCATAATGATCCCATTCATAATGCCTTTTTTTCCAATTCATCTAACGGTAGATCGGGAATAGGAGGAGTAGGTTTGATATTCAAACCGACTCTTGTTCATGTTCTTCTTGTACTAAGAAATTTGATTAGATAGGGGTGGGATCATATGACTCAATATGGTAATAAAATATGGGCTCATCCTGTATGGTAAATATTATACCATATCTAGTTCTTAAGAGCATATGGGTCCAATCTGAAGACAAATAGCCACCTACTTTGGAAGTGAAATCTCTTGATAAGAAAATGGAAAACATAGGAGGCAAGTCAATTACTGATATGTCATGAGCTATGGTGAGGCTTGGGAAAAAATGAAGGGTTAAATCAAGATATTTTATTACTCCTAATACACCTACGGTTGATCCATCAAGTTGTAAGACTCCCTTAGAAACAAGACTATACTTGAGATCCAGGACATCGACAATTTCTTGGGCATTACAGAAGTACTATCCCTTGAATCAATCATGCAATTATGAACTAGATGTTTTCCCACAATTAATGAAATATAAAAGGGTGGGGTTTTTACAAATTTTCTTACTCTTTCCTCCTTTGCTTCACATACATTGAAAACAACATGGGTCTTTTGAATAACCGGTTCCACTTGAGGAAGTTTCTTGAGGGATTCACATAGGAGGTATCACTATGATGGAATAAGTAGAGCATCCCAAATTGTCACAATGACATTCATCTTTTTCATTTTCTCAACATTTTTGAAAGGAAGGCCCATGGATTTTTTCATCTGCGGCACACTATCCTCCTTTCTCTGGTGCTGCAATGTTGGGATAGGCACCTTTGGCTGAACAACAACTTCCTTGTCTAAAATAGATCTCTTAGGAACCTTAGGTAACTTGTTCTTATCTACTCTAAATTATTTATCCTTGTTGATAACATTTCCTTGACTAGAATAAGATGAAGGTTGTGACTCCAACATAATTTTATTAGACCTTTTATCATCAACCACATTAATTTGAGGTATATTAGAAATTCCCATGCTTGATTCATCGCAAAAAAATCATCAACCCCAAATACCATGAGATTGGTATCGGATTGACCTCTTTGATTTCTTCCACATTAGGATTGAGTGCTTTTAGAAATGAATCTTGCTGATTGGAAGAACTTTGAACCATGAAGGATTTATTATGAAACACCATTTCACAAATAAGTTGATTGTGTGTCTAAAAAATGGGAAACACCATTCTATTTCCTGAATAAAATTATTCTGCACTTTGGAACGAATGCTTGGCTTGAGCTAGGAGCAGAAGTGACTAGAGAGGAGAAATCTGTTGCCAATGGAAGAGGTGCATTTTGACCCTACCCCTATTATTTTTCTGATATTTTTGATTAGGTTGTTGGTTCTTATATGGCTGATATCCTTGGTTAAATCCTTGATTTGAATATTTCCCTTGGTTAGGATAATTCCTATATGATTGGGCTTGTTGTTTTTCCAGGGATATGACTTTGTTGGTTAAATTTCTAATTAAGGCTTTCATGTCTTCATCCTCCTTTTGTTGTGTAGGAGAATAAGATGTAGAGGTAGTGGGTTGGGAATTTTTCTCAAGAATAGGAGTAATAGAAGGTTGAACAACTTGAGGAAATTCAGGATATAAGGGCATGGGTGGTCTAGGAGCTATTTTCCCATCTTGTATCGATAGTTTATAGACCTAATGGATATTACATAGGCCCTAGACAATGTTGCACCCCATATGGACTGAACCACGTCAACAATATCTAAATTTAATGCTCTTAAAAAGTAAATAAAATAACCTTATGGAGTTGATCTTACAAGTGCCGAAGTTATCTCCCAAGTCTTCGAAATCTAAAATTAAAATATGTCATGAGCTCACCTGGGAGCCCCTCTTTATAGTTGTTAGTTGTTCGGAAAACTAGATATTTTATGCCTTCTCCCAAAATTGATTGTAAAGGGTTGCTCCTAGTTGATTCCAATTAGTAATTTGTCTTTCTCCCAAATTATTGAGCCATTGAAGAGATCTTCCCTTAAAAGAATAAGCTAACAACTTAATAGCTACATCTTTGTTCAACAATTTGATGAACAAAAACATTAGCAATGCCTTGAATATGATAGACTGGAGTGGTATGATTTTCCCCAGTGAATAAAGTAATAATCTTAAGTGTAGATACTGGAATGTCATGATGTGCATTGAGAGAAAGAGGACTACTACTAGTAAAGTTAACAAATGGTTGATTCCTTGTTGTGTTGTCATAGTGATAGGTCTCAGAACTCTAGTAGAATGCAAGAGAGCCCTAACAAGAGGTGGTGTGTACTTGAGTCCTATTTGGTGGTCAACGTGACCTATGAACTTTTCTTCCTCTTGTTTTTATTCTAGGTGATAACTGTAGGTACTCAAATACTCCTACTATTCTAGACCTTGTCTGAATTCTTCTCATGAACTTGAGGCCCTCTGACTGCTGAAACTCATTGATTTGATGCTTGGAGTCACTAGATGTGTTGATGCAGAGCCTCCAAAGGCTAATATTTTACGAAGATAAACACATAAACTTGGAAAACATGAAAATATTAACTTCTATGTCTCACCGGGTGTGCTAAAACTATTAGAGCTCAAAATTACACCCTTCCCTAAGTCATGGAAAACCTAGGATTTTGAGGCAACATGGGACTGTCTCTAAGTTGTGGGACTGGAAAATCAAACATATCTCTCGGAGGAGGCTGGCTTCCTTTGCTTATTCCTACTGCTAAACTACTCCTAATAAGGGAAATACAACTACCTAACACTAATCTATGATTCCAAGAGACCAGGGAGAGAGGAAATTGCATAAAATGAAAATCCTAAAACACGGGAGGTGATAAAACCATAAATAAGGGTGGATAGACACTCTTAATTGAGGGAAATTGGAAGAAAAATGGAAAAGGAGAAGCCATAAATGAGTGCCACAGTCCAAAACAACCTTTAAACCTCTAGTTTCATGGGACACAACAAATTTGAACCTTACAAAAAGAATAGAAGATGCAAAAAATACTTGTAAATGTAATGAAAGAAAAGAAATTACAATATAACACAAGCTTGGATAAATCGATAGCCACAAAATAATTATTTTATTACTCAATGCAAGTGTAAGGAAAAATTCACCATGTAGATGCTCAAATCTGAGGTCTACAACCCATAAAAACATGTGCAACACTTGAAATAGAATGCACAAGCATTACAAAAATGTCTAGCCCTTTACAAATGAATCTCCTTTACAATTTATAGAAGAAAGTGAGAGAGAGAGAGGGGGAAAACTGAAATTATTCTTTGACCTGTCAACATTGGTCCGAAAAGGAGTTTGAGAACCCTCACAAATTCATTCCCTAATGTTCCTTTGCTAGGATCAAATCACATTAAATGCTTTGGTGGTTGGGAAAACTGGAACTACACTTTTGGAGCTAGGGAAATTTTTTCCTTTTCTCTTCACTTATTTCCATAAAATCTAGAATTTAAAGATGTCGTGATGTAGGGCATGAAAATAAGTTTCCATTGATATATAATTTATTGAATTTGGAGCATATGGGAGTGAGATATGGCCAATCAGGTCTAGAGGGGACGTATGGAACACTTGTTCCAAATCCTTGGCCATAGTTTGCAGTTATATCTTATTTCCCCTCTTTACCTTTCATATTTTAATCATTTTTGAATCAGGTAAGTCAGGTTTTTGGGGTATAGAGGGTATTTAGGGATTAGGGTCTCTTGGGTCTCCAAACTCTACCTTTTCCACATTATAATATGCCTCCAAACCATCATTTATCTTTTACCTTGTGGCTTTTATTTCCCCATGGCGAACATGTTCCTCCGCATGACCTAGTTTTCTGAAACCTATTCTCGCATATAAAACATTGTCCACTCATGTTGCCTTTAATTTGTGGGTATTATGCCTCTATGGGGAACTCACATCCTAGATGAATTGGTTCTTCCTACACCCAAAGTTCTCGAAACACACTCACGACCCACATTTCATTTCCCTTCCTTGAATTGTGGAAATTTTGGGGAAGCGGGGAACTCGTGACTGTGGGAAATTGTTCCTTATATTCCCAAAATATCTTCCTTGTCCACATAAAACTAAATTCCACCCAAAACTTTGTATTATAGATTTTTTTATAAATTCTAGGAACTGAGGCCTAAATAAACTATTCCATGTGTTCCTCCCGATCCTCAAAACACTAGAATGACCAAATTCCTCTTTTTTTCTCAAAATTTCTAAGTATTATGGATTTTTTGAGCTTGGATAGAAAGGGAGAAATGTATAAAAATAATTCTAAGTCCCCAAAGCAATTGTAAGTTCCTAGAACACAAAAAAACTTTATTTCACCATTCACTTCACCGGGTTCCATTAAGTGTTAAAGTCCAATTTTTCCAAGTTATCCAATTTTGGAAGGGGTGCAAAAATGGATAAAAATATCCTACTAATCAGTAATTGAGTGTTATGGAAAACATTAAAACTAGTCCATTACAACATCTTGCAATTATTCCATGGATAAATGCACAACAACATCTTTATGTTGTACTCCAAGAACACCACATGCTATGATAAAATTTTTGATATGATCATCTAGACATTTATTTCCATCTCCATAGAATTTTGAAAAGTTCTTTCTTGATCCTTTTGGAAATTCATGGAGTGGAGGAGCCAAAGCTATTGGACTAGTGTTTTTTTCCCCATGGAAGAGGCATAATTATTATTTCTTCTTCATCATCTGGTTCTTAGTCTATGTATTCTTCAGGATAAATGAGGTCTTTTGGTTTTACAGCTGCTTACCTGTAATGTGACCTTCAAGAGGAAAGTTAGGATCAAATTCAGGAAAGTACTCTTGACCGATTTTCCTTGCTATTTGAACAATGGGAAGCCTAAAATCAAATTGTTGTTTCTCTTAATATGCAGGTCAATTATGCCACTTGCAAAATCATCTAGAGTGTATTTTTTTCTTCCATTTTTCTCAAAGTTTTAGACAACAATACAACTTGGAAAAATGCATATTTTTCAATAAGATCATAACAAGGCTCTCGAACATTCAAATGGTATTTTTGGTATTTTTATTTTTATGGGTTTTTTTGAATTTGTATTTTTAAAGGATTTTTAGAGATATTTTATGGGTGTATAAAGGGAAGATCTTCCTAGTAGAGTGACCAAATTTTTTTGGTGAAATAATTTTTCACGGTGCAATTATTAGTTTTCACCAAGGTAGATGCGGGAAAATCTCGTCCTTATGTATGGGGAGGTTCCCATTATTGAATGTAAACTACCTAAAATTTTGGGGTGGCCATTAGGTCGGGATCACACAAGAATACTCCACTAAACAAGTGGAAAAGTGCTTGTATAGAGTACAAGGGAGGAGTTTTCTATGTATGGAGGTGAAAAACAATTTGATAAATAATTAGAGATAGGGTTAATGTTGTGATTAGGATTACAAAATTCACATACATCAACCAGAGTAGGTCCACATTCAATTAAAAGAATGCAACAATGCAATAAATTTTTAAGACTAAAAAATTAGAGACACAAAGTTATGTAGATTCATCAATCAAGGAAACAAATTTCCTTCTTTTTTATGCAAAATTTCAAATTTGGGCGGTAGAGAGGGAGAAAGTATATGAACATAAGCATAGAGAATAAAGGAAATGCAACTTTGATTTCTTGATGTTGTGGTGATACAAATCTCAACAACATACAACAATCCACAATTGAAAACCCCTTTGGAATGGAGAAGCCATTCAAATTTATAACATTACAAAATGTCCTCTCATCTCCCCCCACATGAATTTTCACCTTTTCGCATCACTTGTGAACTTCCAAATTCTTAGGAAGTGAATATTTTTATTATAGATGAAAAAATAATCTTACAATGTTTAATTGAGGTTCATTTATGTGAATAAGACAAAATAGGAAAATGTACATCTAGAGAGAGAGAGAGAGAGAGAGAGAGAGAGAGAGAACTTTCACCAAATAAGAGTAATATCTAAAATATCCTCATCAATGCCCAAACAACCTCCTTAAATAGAAATAAGGAGTTCTTTAAACAATCATTACATCATGACCGACCCCTTAAGTAGGTGCTTTTTAAATATTTAAATGGGTATTTTGAGCCTACACGCTCTTAATAACTTTATTAATAAACTAATTAAGCTCCTTTATTGGAGCAAAAGGATTCTAATAGGATAAATGATATTATATGAAAAAAGCTATCTAAGCAACAATTAAATATAATCCATATTTCCCTTTTATTTTATCTTTAGACACATGGGAAAGAATGGGTTAAGGCCTTCATAAATTATCCTCCAAAAAGGGACATGACAATGAGTTACATAATCTTGACCTCCACACTACACTTTGAAACACTACAAATGCCACCTTTCGACTTATAAGATGCGAGGAGATTATCAAAAATGATAAAGTGTTTAGAAATACTTCTTATTAGATATGCACTATTTGTGACTCGAGATGACTCGCCACCATTCAATCATGGTGAACTTACCTTATCATGCTCTTGATGACTAGTTCCTTGATGGTGTGAATTATGATGGAGCTCTTTATGTTTCATTTTCTTCACATACCTCGTGATGGTTTTGATTTCACCTATTATTCAAGTGATTGTCATTGAGACACATAGTGACTCACTATGACCCATTTCTCTTCATAATGTGATTCATATGATGATCCTCACCTTTGGGGAGAGGGTTAGTGACAATGGTGTTTCCTTCATGATGGAAAGATACTTAGGATGACTCACTTTATACAACAATTAGGATGATCTAGACCATCTAACCCCTTTGCATCAAATTGTTCCTTGCATAAATAACGTCTAGACCATTGTAAGTAGAGAGCATGTAGGGATTTTCTTTCTGTTTGGACCATGAGACACATTTTTGGATTTGTGACGATGAAAAAAATCATTGAGATAAGTGAAATGGGAGTTGCCATAACTTTCGAGCTTAATTCCAAGACTTACCATATTTAATAGGTCATATCCACAACTAATATTTTTAGAATTTTTCATTATTTTCACTTCTTGATGTTTCATGTTCATTCAGAGTGTCATCAATTCCCAAAAATTACTATTTTTATAAAGTTACTATCTTTCTATTTTTATAAAGGAGACCTACATGTGTCAGATTAATATGAAAATGGTCTTGAAATTATGATTTTTTATCCAAGATTCTCTACTTTGATTTTCAGATGATTCCCTTATCTAGATTGGTGGTAAAATTATAATTTTTTCAAAGAGGTAAAAATTATTAGTGAAAAATAACTCCATATCTCCAAAAATAAGTCACCTCATCATGCAAAAATGGCTTAGATTTTTTTAGGAACATTCGTTCCAAGTTTCACCCGTCGAGAGATCCGTAGAGTAAAAAATTAATTTTTTTCATTTTACTATTGTATCATTTCATCCATTAATGGAGGTCAAGGAGGTGTTGCAACAAAATTTTGCAAGAAAAAGGCATGTTTAAGACATATGGAGAGTTACGTGTTTTGTGTCCTATCTCGAGACCTTGAAAAATTCTTTGTAGTTAGAAATTTTACACAAGTAAGGTGAGGTCATAATTTTATGTCCTTTATGTACCATGAGGGATAGAGGTGATAGATGTAACACCTAAGTTTCCAAAGTATGACATGGGAAGAGTGAGGGCTTGAAATTAGGATATAAGGGTTAAAAATGGGCTCGAAGGGGTTTGATGAGGTCACACGATTTCTAGGGATCACATGCATACTTGGGTTGAAATTTTGTGTCCAATTTATCCCTTGGGGATCTATGGGACACTAGTGACACTAAAGTGTGACCTAGGAGAAGGAGTGATGTCAACTTTGTTGTCCCTTTGTCCCCCTTGCACCACGGGGATGAGAGGGGACAGTGGGGACACTGGGTGTCCAACGTGCAACTTAAAGAGGAGGAGGTGGTAAAAATTTAGTGTCACCATTATACCTCTTGTCCCTTGGGGGATGGAGGGGACATAAAAGTGTCCAAATTGTAATCGTGCTCGATTTGGAAAGCGTCCATTTTTAGACATCGAACTTGATGTTTTGACCTCGAGAGGCTTAGAAGAATTCTTTGGGGTCAAATATTATATTATTTTGACTCAAAATTACAATTCAAGATCAATGGAAAAATTGAAAAAATAAAATTATGAATTGAACTAAAAATTTAGGTCCTATTTCACTTTTAACTTAAAGGGGCAACTGCAGATTTTTGAAATACCTCGAAAGTACTTGATCCTTGAATCAAATATGATATTTCCAACTTATAGAGGATTCCTATATATTTATGATGATTAATTTATTTCCTCCTAAATCCTTCTAGAACTCTTGGAATCATCTAGAGAAGTTAGATTTCATCAAGCGGCCTTCATTTCCCACACCTTAAAAACTCGAGTCTTGAATAAATTATTCTTGAATATGACTTTATTTCCTAAATTTTCCTAAATTTCTTACAAAATGTTTAATACTCTATAAAATTACCATCATATGATTTCGTTTTTCCATGAACATTCCTAGAGGGTGTTTAGTGGCTTCATAATGGCCAAAAATGGATTTTTAAGCCTCCAGAGGAAGTTGTCTTTCATCAAAACTTACCGAGATAATCAACCATATTGAGTAATCATCCCTACACAGTGAAAAAAATTTAAAAAAATTGTTATCACTTTCATTTGAGCAAGGGTTATGGTTGAACGAGGGCATGCCAAAGGAAGGATGCATAGTAGTGATCTGAAGCCTAATTTTTAATTAGGGGCTTAGTTGTCATGCTTAAAATTTTCACTTTTTCATGCTAGCTATTTTTCATGAAAACAATATAAGTAAACACAACCCAAAATTATTTTGAAGAGAGTTATAACAAAATTGAAAACAATAGAGAATAATATCATATATGGTAAATGGATATATTATGCGGAAATCGTATATGAGAAAACACAAGAGAAACATAAACCTCCCATAATTAACACGTCTATCAATCTCTTCTTAGTGGAAGATATCAAACAATGTATAAAGGAATGTGCAAGACATAGATGGGATGCAATCTGAATTTATAAAGTGGGGAGTTGAACCCCTTGCTCCACGCATCACAAGAGTTTTTAACAATGTCACACATGATGGCTTTCCTAAAAATGGATAAATACCATACTTATCCATCTTTACAAAAGTGGGTATGTCAACAATCCTTCTAACTACCACACTATTATGGTCAACAATCTTCTTGTAAAAAATTTTGGGAGCTTGGTTGAGCGAAGAATTAGAAGTTGGGTAGAAAAAGAGGGGAAAATAGCTCAAGGCGAGACATGCTTTAGACCAAAGCATTATACCATTGATCACTACATCACTCTTAGACATTTGATTGAAAAATTTAGGACACTCAAGGGGAGGAAGTATTCTACTACTTTTTTGAATTTAAAAATCCTTTGACACAGTGCCTAGGGAAAATTGTGGAATAGAATGGAGGAACTTGGGATTCTGATGAGTATAGAGCTGCAATGCATAAACTTTATGAGAAAGTTAAAGATAAAATTAGAACTAGCGAGGAGTGTTTGAATGTTTTAGTAGTGACATTGGAGTCAAACAGGGATGTCCTCTATCTCCTACTTTGTTTGTTTTATACATAGATAAAATGGAGGAATGGTTAAACAAAACATATGGGGGTGATATCCAGCTAGTAGGCTATGTGGTGAAGCTACTTTTATATGCAGATGACCTTATTCTAATTGTAAAAACTTCCCATGGTTTAATAGAACTTTTTAGGTCCTTATAACTTGTATTCTAGGAGGTTGGTATGCAAGTGAACACTAGCAAGACCAAAGTCATGATTTTTTCCTTAAAAGGAAGAAGCAACAAGTTACATTTATTTTTTATGGCAACCCACTAGAAATAGTGGAAGAGTACAAATACCTTGGAATTGTTTTCCAAAATAGGCTCAACTAGGATACTTGTAGAGATAAAATGATTAAAGTATGGTGAAGATCATCTTACCTACTCCGCATAGGTGTAGGAAAGTGGAATTATGGGATTGGAAAACCAAGAAAACCCTCTTTGGTTTGTTTGTCATGCTAGTTATCCTTTATGGGTGTAAAGTATGGGGGAGCAACATGTCAAATAACAAGTGGAGACAACTAGAGAGAATACAAAAAAATTTAATCACTAGTAGCATAAAATTCAAAGAAACAATTTTACATGAGATCCTTTTGGTTGAAAAAAGGACTTTCTCGATGGAGGCATCAACATTAACTTGGTTGATAAGTTATTTAATTTTTTTGAAAACATGGATAATCATTGGCCCAAAATGATCATTGAGGAGGAGATGAATCATAGGAATAATATGTAGATGAGGAATAAAAAAGTGGATAAATAAATGGGACATTAGGTTGTAATATTGTCCTAACACCAATGCAGAAATAAAAAGTTTGTCTTAGAAAATTTCGGGACTAAAAGCATACTATGTTAAAGAGTTCAACCCCACATGGGAGCATGGGAAAAAGTGTATCTATAGGCTGCTCTTAAGGGTAAGGCTAGGATGTTAGTGGCTCAGTTGAGGACTGGATCACATCATCTTAGGTGTGAGACTAGTAGATGGACGGTCCCAAGGAAAATTGGGAAGAAAGAACTTGTATTTTCTGTAGTAAAGGGGTGGTTGAAACTGAATGACACTTCATTTTGGAATGTGCAACATATGAGGATATCTGTTTACAGTATGATTTGAAGTTGGGCAATCTAAATGAGTTATTTGAAGAGGAAAGTATCCACAAAACAACTGGCTTCCTAGTCAAGATTCATAGTAGAAGATTTGACATCGAAAGAAATCTGAAATTTTCTTAATGTTGTGGCTCTTGGTCCCTTAGACTGCTTGGTGTCATGGATGCCATTAAAAGTTTTTCATTTAATTTCAAACAAAATAAGATAAAAAACCACAAAGTATAATTGTAATTATTCCCAAGTCTATTATACAATAGTAGCAAGGAGTGGGATCTAATGAAGTGATTGCCTAAGTTTTATTTTTGACATAAAATTTGAGGAAAATTTGACCGTTATTTAAAAAATAAAAATTCCATAAGTCAAGCTAAAAAACCATAATATCTGGACCATATGATATTTTTTCGAGTTTTTATTTACAAAATATTTATTTATCACACACCAATAGAAAAATATGCAAAATGTGATCAAGTATATGTATACATTGATATTTTATTTTCACTCATATAAAGATAAATAAAAATAATAATGTATATATTATTTAATATTATGTATTATTAGCTAAATTTCAATTATGTTTACATTTATAGATTTAATTGTGTGAGCATTTACAATTTTATTTTGTGCATTAAAATTGACATCCCACTACATCCTTTTTATAACTTTGAGAATTATGTATAAAACTAATAATATTTTTGATCTTATGCTAGAGTTTGGGACCCTTCTTCTAGATTTTTTTGGTTACTAATAAAATTATTTATTAATGTGGTATGCATAAAATACAAGAAATGAACCTTGATATTGATATCTATTGAATTTTTCAAATAGATGTATTTAAAATATTTGTATCTTGTAGTGACCTCTCGACGGGAGACCAAAAAAACATCAATTTTTTTATCCATAATTTTAAATCACCTAACAACTAAGAATAGAAATTGATGCCTCTCAATTTCCTAGTCCTACGCTTAACACACAACACATGCAAGAAGAAAAACATAAGTAATACAAGTAATTAGAGTTATATATCATTATAGATTAATTTGTGTCATTCATTCAACTTGTATAATTTTCTTCCATTCTAATATATATGTGAATCAACCGTGTAAACAATAGGTGATAGCTCTTATTAGTTTCCACATATAATTAGACATCCAATTATATAAAACATTGTAGCCAATTCACTAACATGTTCATTCCATTCTAATCCATTTCAATAGTCAATTAATAACATGACAAGTAATAATTTCACCCATGTTAATCATTTCTTAAAATAGTTCCATTCAATCACAATTCCAAGGGTTTACAATATTTCTCCATTTTACATTTCAATTATCCTATTTGTAATTAATTACAAACATAAGTGTGATTCCATTTACATGATTTCCAATACATTGTAGTTTACATGTATTCAATATACAATGTTACATTTACATGTCTAAATACACCTTAGTCTTAATTTGTTATCTCTTATAACCATTACATCATGATATGTAGTTCAACTTATAATAAGTTACATATATATAATAATTTACATCCATTTATTTAAAACAAAACAATATAAATTGATCTCTACATAAAAACATTAATCCATCATTGTGACACACACGTCACCCATCATCGAGAGATCCATCCTACTATAGAATTGTACTGTGAGAGAAAGAATATCATCAAAGTCCTTTTCCTCAAACCATGAGCCTTAAGATTTTGTGCACATCTCTTGATTTGAGAGTGGCCCTACCCTTATGATAATATGTAGTAATCAATGAGAAAAAGAGTCCCTTGTGATAAAAATTCACCCGATCAAGTGGTAGACTCAAGACAGGGTAGGATTAATATATATATCCTAAAATCATAACATGATGATTTTTCTTTTGGAAATAATTCTTAGGATAAAAATAGTTACCCACATAATCCTTGAAATCCAAAAATATGTTAGAGCATGAAATCATCTAAAATGACTAATCAAGAGGGTAGCCTATGAGTTAATTTATAGTTTATCATGTGTCCCCTCATAACATTTGTCATGTTTGATCCAATGTAATAGGTTGTGTATCCCTATATGTGTAGGTCACCCCTTATTCTTAACACATCTCTCAAACATCATTTTTTTACCAAATTTCAATTTACAATTGAGACATATCTATCTCCATTCTAACAACTAGGAAATCTTAGAATGAGAAAAAAGTAACAATAAACCTTCTTCATGTCCTATACCACTTGTTCAAATTATTTTTATGTGGATATAATCCTATTTTGTAACTCCCCAAATAATATAAACAAACCATGAGTAGGAATCAAGTCATCACAAACTTCTAAGATGTCCCATACCACTATAGACACAAAATCACACACTTTGGGTAATTATCTAGCCCTGATTGCATACTACTATTCATATGATTCATAAGTAAGAAAAGTACTAATTAACCCATGTCTTTGGAAACCTTTCTTTACTTTGTGTTTCCACTTCTGGTCTTGCACCCTTACTTGCTTATTCTTCCTCTTTATACTTTGGAATCTATTATCCTAGATACTGGGGCCCATCCAGATGCTAGCACCAAGTGCCCTCATCCCATCTGGGTGCCCCTAACCTCAATATACTTTTCTCACATATTTTGGGTCCTTTCTAGCCATTTAAGCATCTTATCTTTTTGGTAGTTGGAATTTTTGGGGTTAGTTACAAAATTAAAGCAAGGGAATCATAAAAATATAAAGTTATGTGATCATAATAAAGGACCAAACACTAAGCATTATCTAACACCACCTAAGGTTGTATCCATCGATCATGTAAGAGCTCCATTTCATCCATCTAGTACCATACAAGGGAAACAAGGGCTGGTCATTATTCATACACTTCATAGGAGGGAATTTAATTCTATTCCATGTACACATCTATTACATTTATTTACATCTAGCTTATTTTCTCGCTATCAAGTGCGACACACAAAAGAGCCACCTAGGGAAAAATTACGCACACATAAAGAACTACATTGGGTCTAAGATGTAGTTTAACACTCGATCCACAATTTCACCATTGTGATAGTTAAGGAATGTCTGACCCCTCATCTTGCATCTTTCTTTTTTAGGATTTGACGTTTATTTGAGGGTTTTGCAGGTCATTTCTTCATTGCAATTTTCCAATGACTCCGATGATCATTGTGCTACTTAATAACGACCAAATGAAAACAACGGTAAAAACTTAATGACCACTCGGATGAGGTTTTTGAGTATTTAAGTAGACACAAGTGCCCATAAATAGGCTTAGTGCACCCATGAGACACTCCTATCCCTCTCAAGGTGCCCTAATCTAGCTTATTCTTCCATATCTACATTTTTATAAGATTCAAGATGACACTCATTGATTCATATTATCTAGTTTTCCATCTCTGTACACCTCCAGGATTTTTGTGAATCAGCTAAGGCTTCTTAACCTCTCTTTGCACTTAGGGTTTTTACTTTATTGCTTAGTTTGTTTGGGTTAATTTTTGTACTTAATTGATTATTCATTTATTGCTACACTAACAATTATATTAGGCATATAAAATTCACATTTTAGCTTAATCACCACCCAAGGAGGTTATTATTGCAAGAATTCTAAACCTAATTTTCCATCACTTACAATGAACTATAATTTATTCGTAATAGTTTTTATATAGTTGTTTTTAGATATATGTGTTTTAAGTTTCCAATAATAGCTCAAATAATGTTAAAATAATATACAAACAATTTGAATCATGTGAAAATATATCTCCTAATTCATATCATTATGTTACTTATTTCTTTTGCTTAATAATAATCAAGCCATTTCAAACTATGAGTAGCACTCGAGTAATATCAACTCCCATAACTGTCTTATATGAGTTATGGGATTCATTATTACAATAATTCTAAACTATTTTACCACCACCAACTCCAATAATACCAAAATTGAAGGTATATGTCCAAAAGAAGAATCACATTCACGTAATAGATTTACTTCTTGCGAAATCCGAAAAAACATGCCATATTGATTTGATTTAATAAAAAGAAGATATCAACTTCTACCAAACCATAATTAGGATATATGGATTATTTTTACTTAATTAATTATTTAATTAAATCATAAATAGGATATATCTCTCCTCCACAAGATCTAGGCTTCGATCCTAGGACTGTGTGGTATAAAATGCACTTTGGTTTCATATCTAAACCACGTTGTTTTCATTTCATAATAATCCAATTTCTATTAATACATAACCAAGATATATTGAGCATGTATATGATTTAATCCATATTGAATTAAATATAATTTAAGAGTAACTTACCATAAAAATGATATTCAGTTAATCAAGAATAGTAATGCGTAAGAAATAAACATTCGTAGATGTAAAACACTAAGAAAATGAGAGAGAGTGATGACTTGGTTGATTCTCGTACATCCCGGGAGTGATCATAACTTTATATCTATTGGAACATGAAAGAAACATCATCGCAAAGGATCGATGAGGGTTTGAAACCCTAGGAATGTACATGGTAGAAGCACTGCGCATGAGGACAAGGGCACCTCAAGTGCTAGTGACTCGATCTAGGAACCTCGTGTCTACTTAGATGTTTGGACTATGATATTTTCTAGGTCGGAAGATCTTTGTTTTTATTTTCTCTAGTTTTGCTATTAGATCACCGATTGTACATGTAACCTAAAAATAGATGGCTAGCTACACATGCCCACAAACAACATCAAATATAATAAAAATATGTAGAATGGGAAGTCAAAGTGACCCCTATGGTCACCAGAAGAGTGAACTTATGACCAATCATTGCATTACATCTCGGACTTCATGAAGTTCTCCATGCGTGCGCGCATGCATGCGTGTGCGCATGCATGCGTGTGTGCCTAGGTTTCCCTTGTGTAAGTTACACAATGATAAAGGGATAGATATAGATTTGTAGAAGTATGAAAAATGTGTGTAATGGAATATAATGAAGTCCCCTCATGTGTAATGTATGCAGATCAATACAACCCTTGTCCAACGTATGAGTGTGCTAGATGTATTCTTTGTACTACTCTTGTGCCTTTGTAAATGATTAGGTGATGATAGATAATGCTTGGCCCCTTATTTGAGAGAAGTAACTAAGTATATATGATTCCCTTATTTTAATTTAATAATTGAAAAATGAAAGTCCAACCCAAAGTGTTAAAAGGTGACCAAGAAGTGAAAAAGACCCAAAAGATTAAGAAGAATAAAAAGAGGGACATGGGTGCCCAAGAGGGACATGAGCGCTGTGCGTTTCTATCTTAATCGGTGCTAGTGTTTGAGGCCATAAAAATATAAATCAGTCAAGTGCTGACAAAGTCAGTAAGATGTGTAAGGTTAGTAAATTATAAGAGATAAAGCAATTAAAATACCAAAGGGAGTTTTCAACCACTATTTTTCTTGATTAGGAATCATGTATGAATTAGTATGCTTTAGGACCTATAAATGTACCCAAGTGCATAGATTTTGTGTCTACATTCTCCCCCACTTTATGTTATTGAGTGAATAGTTAATAACATAAAGTAGATAGATAACGTGTACCTTGTAAACCGAAGACAAGTGTAGCCAATAGTGTTCTGAGTGGACAAGTAGTCATGTGAAGTGTGGCGTGGTCATAATGTGAAGTGTGACAACTAGGAAAGGAGTTATACTCTAGGTGTGTGCAGAGCATGCTGATAGAGATTGTTCTTATTGATGTAAGATGCTTCTTGTTTCTTGTAAGGATAAACTTGCAAAAGAAGAGAAAAAGAGTAGTCAAAGTCCCATATGTGAAAAATTAGAGTAACATATGTATAAGTATGTAAAAGTAGTAGCTAAGGAAAGAGTGCACTTGATGTATGAGAGAGTATATGATAGTAATATTTCCTATTTGCTTTGGAGATGTTTGTGGATGGGGTTGAGAGTGATCAATTCCTAGCCAAGAAAGTGTCGAGCCATAGATTTGAGTGTCATATTTCTAAGGATGAGGTTTTTGGGTGATCTCACGCTAAGGGAAATGTTTTGGGAGATCTCATGCCAAGGGAAATATCACGCAAAGGGTGAGTGTTTTTGGAGATATAATGCAAAGAGAAGAGTTGTGCGGAGAGAGATTTGTTTTCTCTCCTTCCATGATGCTTCTCAAATGATAAGTGCCATTACATATTGGAACATCCCGATTCGTAATCGATTTACAACTGAATTGTATCCGATTATAACTAAATTGTAGTCAGTTGAATGAACTCTATAATCAAGGCAAGTGATTGATATTTGTAGATCCATATTGTAACTTTTTGGAAACTATGTTGAAATAAGCAACAATATGTTTTTACCCCCATGAAATAAACACTCGGGTGGGACACAAGCGCTCACCATTCTTATTTTCTACTACGTGCTAATGGTTTCTCTGTGTTTTTGATCTAAATGTTTCACCTAATTCTTAGACATTTCTTTGAAGTATTGACGAAACAGATAGGGTAACGGGCGTAGGAGGAATACTGTTCAAATGTTGGTTAATGGGTTGTTACGTGTGTATGACTTATGAATCCACAACTGATCATGAGGACTTCCTTTTGGCTAGGAGGAACTACCTATAATGAAAAGCAAGACCACCAGAAAGAGTTAAACAATATGTGCAATGAACTACCTAGTGTGTGCTAGATCTAGGAAGTGTGATACTTCCTAGATGGCTCTCGATCCACTGTTTTAAATTTGTCAATATAAATGTGTTTTTATCTATCGGGGTTTTACTTTAACCACTTAGTTCATGAACCATAACTAAAAGTTACTGCAGCAAGTAAGCAACTTGTTTAAGAAAGGAAAAATGATAGAAGAAGAAAGTCAAGGTATTACAGAGAAGAAGTAAGGAAGATGTGCATCCCAATTAGTAGATAGCAGAGCTAATTGCATGCACATAGAAGAAACTTAATAGATTTGAACACACAGAATTATAAAGCAAAGGCAGTTCTAGATCCAGATCTAAAATAACACAAAGTTTACTTTAAAGATCTAAGATTTAAAAGCAAGAAACACAGTACGCCGTGACACAAAGTTCTCCGAAAACCTGCTTCTTTGTATTCCTCTGCAACAAGTGGCTCTCAGGGGTTCAGCACAAAGTCTAGAACACAAGATTGCTTCTTACAAATTCTGATCGATCATTAACCCGTAGGTTCTTCTCCTACTTATAGAATGTAGGAGGGAAAGTACAAATAGAAGACTCAAACTGAACTAAAGTATGAACAAGTAAAGATGACATTTGGCAATCATCCTCAACTAACTTCTTCTTAAGTGACACATGTATCACTTAACTAATAGAAAGGTTCCACATGACTTCAAGTAATGGTTGCAAAACCAATAACTTAGAAGTTTACAATTTCATCCGGGAACATAGAAAGTAGAAGAAGAAAGAATAGAAGAAGTTATGCCAGCTGTAACATCTACATCTTCTTCTTGTTCTGATATCTGATATACTTGTCGAACATATAATTCAGCATCCTTCCATCTGTTTTAGCCACTGCTTCCTTTTCTGTCCTGAATTGCAGCAACCCTTCATTCAACACTTTGCTGCATGCTTCCACTTCTTCCAAACTTGGCCCAAATCTGCATATGCACTGCGATGTCACCCGACCTCTTGATAGAGTTCATCGTGAAAGGCTTGGTAGCTTTATCAATTCTCTTTTGTACCATCAGAAGAGAAATTTCCAGGGAATCATGCACCTCGTTAGAAACAATCCACACGTATGAAGTAACACCTCCATCCACTCTTTCCTCAGTGAAAGAAATGATATCTTGTCCGGAAAATCGATGTTCTACTCTCAAGCGCTGCATCCTTTTCAGCAAAACTCTGCAGATCTCCAAACGGAAAGATACTGCAAACTCTAGCTGCTTCCCTTCTCGGCTGATCCATCCAGCACAATTTGTTCTGCAACCAATACATCTCCCGGCAGCTTGTTGATCTCGGCCAAAATACTCAGGTTACTCTCTGCAACTGTATTCATTCCTTCTATGCTTTCTATCAGTTGCTTTAGTTGATTTGCTGCATCGTTCATAACCTTTAGGCGGGCTGGCACTTCCCCAAGTTGCACAGAAGCTTGACGAATAATCAGATCCTTCCATTCGTCAATAGCCTTTACTTGATTGCTTGCATCTTCCATTTCCTGCATAAGATGATCACTCACCTGCGCTGAAATGGGCTGAACGGAAGATTTAGCAACCTTGGCTATGATCTCACATAATTGAGATATTTGCTTCTGCAGCTCTTCTTTCTCCGCCTTTTCACTGTCAAGCCTAAGGAACAAAGCATCCAGCAACGTCTGCGTGTCCTGCTTCAATCCTTCAGTGGTAGCTTGACCGAGTGGTATTTTGGTCACCGTCACATCTTCTGCCGTGAGCTCCTCTTCTACCTTTCCTTCCGCCGGAATTGATATCTCAGCAAACTTCTCTCCCGAATCCTTGATGATCAACCTAGAAGTTGCTTTAGCAACTTTAGGCCTTCTGTCTCTTCTGCTCAGATCCTGAAGTAGCTGCAAGTCATGTTCCTCTAAGTTCATCTCTACTCTTGCTTCCGGAACCAACTGCATAGCTAACCATTCCGAGAAATTACTTCTCGGAGAGTGAGAAGTCGCTGAGTGCACTACCATCTCCCGCTCTGCATCCTCTCCATCAGAAAGTGCCACAGTATCATGGCTGCCATCTTCAGAAACATCCAAGGACAAAGCTCTTTCGAACTCCGTCATCTGCTGACTTTAACATCTCCTCTGGAGCGGGTGAGCAAGTGGCTGCGGAGAGAAGATGAACGTCGCTGGTTTTAATGAAGGCATGGAAGCATCCTGCTGCTGTGGTGCAATAGTTGGTGATCCTCTGGTAGTACTGGAGAAGTCGGAGTCAAAGCTATGGTCGTAGAAGTGGTCTTCTCTTTCTCTTGAGATCTTATGTACTTTCACTTCTCGGACCTTCTGCTTTGCTTTCTCCTTCATGCTTTCGTTTGAGGGAATCTCCTGCGCTGAAGTTGCCCGTGATTTGATTCATCAATACTTCATCAAGGCAATATCCCTTCGTTAGCAGCCAATTCGAAGTACTCACCAACACACTCGGATCTCTCTTCTATTGTCTTTGCGGCCATTTGCTTGCTATCTGCTGCGGTATAGCTTTATCTCCTCCCATTTGATGGTAAGTGTCAGTACCACGTTCCCATCATCTTTAAGATCCATGAGTATCGCGCTAGTCAAAGTCAAATACTTGCTTTGCCGATAGCTTTGCTGAAATCTTTCTTTCTAACCTCGTACTCACTACGCACTTCATCCGAAAATCTTCTAACGAAGGCACATGTGCGTACTCCTGGGAGATTGTCTTCCTGGCTATTCCAAATGGATCGAAATTAAGCCGCGCAGGGAAGAACTCTTGCTCATACTCGGACAACATTTGTGCTTCCATCCCTCGAGCTCTGTGAATGCTTGATGCAAGCCGTAAATATCCACATAGTGAGTGGGAAGAAGCCCGTAGACTTGTGCCGCTTCGACTGAAGGTCGTGTAACTCCACAAGTTGCCTGCTCAGCTCCATGGCGATCAATCTTCGTCACTCGGGTACCTTGGCATCTTTATTGGTTCACCTGAAAAGCTCGTAACCCTGAGGTATGTGAAATCTTCAAAGCGGATGAATACTTTGCCAATCTTGGACACTGCTTCCCATGCTTCCTTGCTTACCCTGTGAGTCTTCAAGTCTTTGTCTAACCTGCAGATGAAATCGTAGAAGAAGTCATCGTTGATCACTTTGAAGTCCTCTCACGCAGGTACGGTAAGCTGTGGGTAGCACTCGAAAATGGGATCCTTGGAAAGAATACCACATCTATCCAGCTTGGAAAAGACACCCTGTGAAGCTGCAGCATACACCAAGTATGAAGTCATCTTGAAGCTGAAGGTACGCTTCACGTTCCGCAGTTGCTCACCGATGTTGCTGCTAATAATTTCTGACCAATTGATTATAGAATCAACCTTGTTGATTTCAATGGTCCTGATGAAAGCATACATCCATGTCCGGAAAGTGTAGGCATTCGCTTCACCATTCAACCTGCATAGCAATTTGACGATATCATCCGCCTCCTGCACCAAATTGGATCGTGGAAGAGTTCTCGGGAACTTGGAAGGGGATCTAGGCTTCTTCATGAACCGGCTATTCATGATGCTCACACAATCAGCTCTATGCTTTTCCCACCTCTTTATCGGCATCTGAATGCTAATAGAAGTCACCACCTTTAAATCTTTGGAATCTTGGACAATAATTGAAGAATTCTACATCCAAGCGAATTATTGTCTTTCCCATGACATCACGCACTGATCTGGATGAAGGATGATAAGATCTAGCACACTCCATCACAAACTCTGGCAATTGGGCTGTACACGGGAAAGCTGCAGCTCGAATAATTCCACTACTTTTGACCGCACGCATGAGTGAAGTCTTTCCAGCTCTGGATCTATCAATCAAATCAGAAAGAGGTTCTGGGCCTAGATCTGTGTCTCCTATGTCTGAAAGTTTGGAAGCAATGCATGAATCCATCGTGCTCTCTTTTTCATCTCCTTTCGCCATGGCTTTATCAATCTTTGTCCGAATAATTCTTTTTCTTCTAACTTGGCCGGATTTCTTCAATACTGGTGCAGATCTGGACAATTCTTCAGATTCGGAGGATATTTGCAATGTATTGGACATTGATAAAAACTCCTTTTCTTTTATAAAGCACCTGTAATGAGTTCCTGCAATTTATTCAGACAAAAATGGCCACCGGAGCATGAATAGTGAATTTAAATTATAAAAATCTGCACTTTTCAAGCCTGCTGCCCCAAAAATTGGTGTTTAATTTGCACATAAAGAGAGCATGAATCCTTTGATCAACACACGAGCTCTGTAACACCTGTGAAAACAACTATGCAGACGAAGATCAACCTTCTCCAAAGCATGCGCCAAATCTGGAAGCTTTTAGCCTTTGTTAGCACTTTGTCTGAGCAAAATCCTTCCTCTAATGGGGGCGCACTTTTCCTCCTTGCTGCAATTCTTAACCTGTGAATTAAATAATTCATCCATATGGCTGCCCATGCTTATATAACCTTCTTCACAATTCTATAATTAATAATTGCCCTAACAATTAAAGGCAATTAATTAATTAAAAATCATGCTTTTCTCTTTTAAAAATAGCATGTTTAAGGACAACCATCCAATAAATTAAATTAATCCAATTTAATCCTTCACACACACTTCACTTCACTCAAGCCCCACGGTGTGCTTTGACCATAGCCACTTTGAAAATAGAAATTAATTTAATGTTTTAATGCTTCAAAAAACATTAAATAATGCCCAAATGGGGCGCACTTTTTGAGAGGAAGGGGGCAGCCACTAAATAAATTAAATTTAATTAATTTAATTCCTTTCTTTTATTCCTTCTTTGACTTTTTGACCTCCTCAAGCTTGGCGCACTTTTTAAGAAGAAAGATTATTAAAAATAATCAATTTAATCTTTTTAATCAATCACCAAAGGGGGCGCACTTTTTTGCACATGTAATTCTATTTTTAAGAATTTTTTCCATAATGGGATTCTTTACCCTGCCAGGCAGGCACCAAAATCCCGTGATCCACTTAAGTGATTTGACTTTGACAATGGGATTCTTTACCTGCAAGCGAGCACTAAAATCCCATGATTTCACTTAAGTCACTTTCCTTTTATTATATCATGGGAATTTTTACCTGCAGAGGCGAGATAATAAATTCCCACACTGCTGACCTCTATTTTCCCACTGCAGCTTAAGTGACTTTTATAACACGGGAAAAAGTACCCTGCCAGGCAGGTATACAATTCCCACCACTGCGGCTTATATTTTCCCATCGCATGACTTAAATCCTTTGTTTTCCAAAAATGCCCATCCCGAGGGCACTTTTCACGTGCACGACTTCGCTTTTTCCCAGTGATCCAGACCTCCGATGGCGACTTCCTCCGGGCAAAATGTGCGTGTATGTTTTCCAGCTGCTCCAGGCCAAAAATCGGGCTTACCCGGCGAAGGAGTTGTTCCAGAGAAATTTCACAGAAAACAGAACGGGACACCACAAAAACACGAAAAATTGCCAAAAGTTACAAATAAAGCCCAAAACTTAAAATAAGTTAAAATCCTTCTGGTACATAGGAATAATAACATATTCGCTCATAACGGAGTTAAAACGGAGCGCAAATAGCCTCATACGGGGCTCAAAATAATTAAATACAAATTTCCCGCAGACAAATCCCGACGACAGAATAAAACAATTTTGGGCATCTGGGTATTTGGCGAAAAAGGCTAATATGGCTCTTTAGGATTATTTTGACGCAATACAGGAACTTTCAGGCAATAAAAACAACAAATGACCCATTATTTTAAAAGTATGAAAAATTTTCGGATTGGGTAGTCACAGATTTCAGGGTGAAATCTGAGTGACACCAGTTGGCTCCGTCTGTGGACATCTTTTTCTCTTGTCAGAATGATAAAGGGAAAAGATGAGATCCCAACATCTCTGGTTTCGTATCTTGTCCTTTGGGCACGGGGTCAGGCAAACAAACACAACACAACACAACACCAAAACAAGACAAAACAAGGAAAAACAAACAAAGTTTATTTATGTACATACAGGTTTTACCCTACTTCTCATGTTCGGAACAGCTTCAAGTGTTGCCCATTGAAAGGCAACGGTAATTCAACTCCATCCTGATGAGCAAGAATGAAGCTATCTGCTCCGGCGATCTTTTTGATCACAAAAGGCCCTTTCCATAGTGAATCGAACTTTCCATGCATGCCTTTTGTTTCTCTTCTTTTGTCCCATAAGAGGACCCAGTCGTTAACTTCAAACTTTCTTTCCCTGGCTCTTTTATCGAAGATGACTTTCACCTTCCTCTGATGCTCTGTCAACCTATCTGCAACTTGAGTTTGTACTTCCCTCAGTTCAGTCAGGTACATGATTCTTTTATCTATAGCATCCGTGAATGTGGAATCCTCCAGGGCTTTAGAAAGTCGTAGGGCAGGCAATTCCAAGGTGAGAGGCAGCTCTGTGTCTCTACCATATAGCAGCTGAAATGGGGACATGCCTATCGCCCTCTTTGGTGTGATCCTATCGGCCCATAATGCATCAAACAACTTTTTATGCCAAGTCCTTTGATTTTCTGTTACAAGCTTGCGCACGATAGTTACCAAGTTCTTATTACTAGATTCAGCTTGACCATTCCCTTGTGGATAGTAGTTTGAGGAATGAACAAGTTGAATCCCATAAGTGTAGCAGAATTCCACCAACTCCTCAGAAGAAAGATTCGGAGCGTTGTCTGCTACAATTTTGCTGGGTACGCCAAACCTGACAATAATATTTTCTTTTATAAAATTGCACACCTCGGCGGAAGTGGCATTCTTCACAGGAATAGCTTCTACCCACTTACTGAAATAATCAGTAGCTGTTAGAATGTAATGATGACCGGCGCTGGAAGCCGGGTTAAGCATTCCAATAAAATCCATACCCCACTGTTGGAAAGGTTCTTCAATCACATGGGTTTTAGAGGTAATGCAGGCAATTTCACACGCCCAACAAAATGTTGGCATGCTTGACACTTAGCTACCCATTCTGCAGTATCTTGAAAAAGGGTGGGCCAGTAATACCTTGCTCTAAGGATCTTGTGTGCAGTGACTCGGGCTGAGAAATGACCACCGCAAGCCATGTCATGAAACTGTTGTAGTAGCTGATCCTGTTGAGCTTTATCCACGCATCTGAGAAATACACCATCAATTCCTTTTTGTACAAACCATTATCCCAAAGAACAAAATCTTTGGATTTAAGTTTGATTGTTCGTTTCTCTTTTCTGGAAAGTTGATCTGGGCATTCTCCATACGTCAGAAAGTAAGCAATGTTACTGTACCACTCCTCTACCAGATCTATAAACAGTACTGCAGGTAAATCTTCATCTATCCCATCCTGATCTGCTTCAGGTACTGATGCTTTTATTTCTGTCATTAGTTCACACAGACCTCTTCCTCGGACTAGCTTTGTTGGTTTAATGTCCAGGTCATATTCTTGAACTTTTGTCACCCATGAGCCTCTCAATAATCCTAACTCTTGCTGAGTAAGAATGGATTTAACTGCAGTATCTGGAACCAAAACCACAGTGTGCGAGGAAAGAATATAATACCTGAATGCCTTGCATGCCTTCACTACTGCATATGCGTGCTTTTCCATTGGAGTGTATTTCAACTCATAGGCTTTAAGGGGCGTGCTCATGAAAGCAATAGGAGCTTCTGCATCCTCTTGATTCTTCTGCATTAGAATTGCTGACATGGTGTGTTCGGAAGAATAACAATAAAGAATAAATTCTCTACTGAAGTCAGGTGAAACCAAGACTGGAGCTTTAGACAGGGCCTCTTTGATTTTCTCGAAAGCTTCCTTCCCTTCGCTGCTCCATTTAAAATCTTGTGTCTTCTTCATCATATTCGAAATATGACGGGTTAGCTCAGCAAAGTCAGGAATGAATCTTCTGAGAAAATTCACTTTTCCAAAGAAAGAGTGAACTCCTTTTTTGGATGTGGGCAAAGGTAATGTCTGAATGGATTTGACACGCTCTGGATCTATCTTTGTTCCTTCTTTGGAAACAATGTGCCCAAGCAGCTTTCCTTGATTACAGCAAAGATGGATTTCTTAGGATTCAAAGAAATACCATGCTTGCGGCATTGTATGAAGACCTCTTCCAAGTTTGAAATATGTGTGCTTCTATCTTTGGAAAAGACTGTCAAATCATCCAGGTACACAACTATGCTTATATCTTTGAGATGAGCAAAGGCTAGATCCATAGCTCTTTGAAATGTAGCACCAGCATTAATCAGGCCGAACGGCATCTTCTGGTATGCGAAGGTTCCCCAAGGTGTGATGAACGCCGTTTTGTATTGATCTTCCTCGGCCACCTTGACTTGATTGTATCCTGAGAAGCCGTCAAGCATGGAAAGCATCTCAGATCCAGTGACCACCTGCAGAGTGTGATCCATGATGGGGATAGGGTAGTTATCCTTCAATGAAGCTTGATTAAGGTTGCGGAAATCCACGCACAACCTAATTTCACCACTTTTCTTTCTTACAGGGACTATGTTGGCCAACCACTCCGAATGGTGTATGGGATAGATAATCTTTGCATCTAACAACTTCTGGATTTCTGCAAAGATGGTTCCTGAAATGGTAGGATTGTGCCGCCGCAGCTTCTGCTTGAAAGGCTTCTGTTCGGTTTAAGTGGGATGTAGTGTTGAACTTCCATGAGGTGATATGTTTTTAGATCCTGATAGGACCAGGCAAAAATATCCATGTATTTCTTAAGAAGCTTAGTGAAAGCTTCCTTTTCAGCTTCTGAACAACACTTACCCAGATTTACTAATTTGGGATCATTGCTGGCTCCCAAATTTAGTAATTGTGTGTCGGAGGAAGAGCCTTCCTCATTTTCTTCATTTTTCTTAAGCATCTGATCATGCTTATCAAACATTTCCTCAAGAGATACCAAGCCTTTGGGAATTTTATTTCCCTTTAGTTGGATAATCTCCTGACCTCCTGAGACGTCAGCATCCATTTCTCCGACAGTGGTCTGCCTAGGAGGTGAATTGCTTCCCTCATAGTAGATTTCTTCAAAGTTGTCTTTCTGTTGGAGAAATGCAGCAATCTGTGTATCATCGTTGAAAACCTGCCATTGCTGGACGTTGTCAGGAACCTTTGGGCGAAAAACCATTTCCACCTTGTAGTCTCCCTGTCTAAAGAATGCAGGGGGCTGATCCGGATTCAACAAGGCTGCAGTAACTGCAAGCGAATCAGCTCTTGAATTTTGTTCTCTCGGAATGTAAGATACCGAGAAAGCTGAAAAATCCAGGATAGCAGAGTAGACCCGATCTCTGTAGTGCCGCAGTTTGTCTTTTTTGACTTGGTAGAGGCCCCTTATCTGCTTCACAATCAGCTCAGCATCTCCTCTTGCGTGTAATAATTTGATTCCCATTGTTCTCGCCTGCTCCATGCCTAACAACAATGCTTCATACTCAGCCGTATTGTTAGTATTTTCGAACATCAATTTGAAGGAGTGCGCATGCACCTTCCCTTCAGGAGAGATAAGAACAACGCTGCGCGGATCGAATGAACAATAGCTACCATCAAATTCCGAGTCCAAATCTTGTTATCAATTTGATGTGATTCTCGAATCACGGTTGAATTTCTTCTTTATCCATTTCTAGATAATAGACTCAAGTGATCCGATTCTGAAACAAGATCTGAGATCTAGGATCTTCAGATTTTGATACTGTGTACTTGGATTTCTTCTCAGGTTCCAGCTTCTGATTTACTCCTTTGATTGGTATGTGCGCACAAGACCAATCCATCTTCACTTCTCCACCCAGCTCCTTGCAAAAATTTCTACTCAATAGCATGCCATAAGAGACTGGAATGTCTGCTACAAGGATAGTCATTTTCAGTCTTTTATCTGGAAAGGAAGCAAGTACTGCCTGCGCATCTTTGATTTGCCCCACAAGAGGGACTTGCCTTTCCATGGAATAACATCTTCCAATGGTTTTTGTCAATGTAAGACCCAAGGCATCAGCAACTTTGGCAGGCATGACGTTGTCGGAAGCTCCAGAATCCAAGATGCAATTGCTTAGCTTATGTCCGTTGATGAGCAAAGACACATAGAATGGCTCAATCCTTTCCGATGTAGCAGGAGAAGGGGTGGAAGGAGAAGAACTTGCAGCAGCATTATTTGAAGGTGGAGTAATCTTTGGACTTGACAAGATACCCCGTGAATTATTGTTCGTTGGGCTGGGACCATTACTTTGCACATATTTGACCAATCTACTCAGCTGATCAGGAAATGCCCTCAAATACTCAGCTTCTGACATTTGGACCTTGTTTCTCTTGATGTGATCAATTATGTCAAAAGCTTGACTTGCTTCAGCAGGATGTGCATTGGTTCTTTGCTGTGAATTGAAAGAATTTGAATATTTATCCTTGGGCGCTAATGAAGAAGGAAGAATGCTACCTCTTTTCAAGATAGTAACATCCGGGCCAGGATCTTCTCTCTCTTTCCGGCCGCTTGTGGATGCTTCGGCATTTTGGCGCGTCTGAGACCTTGTAAACACCGCAAAAGTGTGACCATCAGAATCTTCAAAAGATTCATAATAGCCCTCATCAGATTCGTAGTCCAGGTAACCAATATTGGAGTCGCCAGCGGGATCTATAAAGTCTTCATCATCAAATGATTCATCAATGCCGAGATCTTCTTCATTAGTTTCCAAGTTATTCCTTGGAGCAGCTTCTATTGCCAAACGCTGTGGTGCAGCAGCAAGTCTGTTTCGATTTTGATTTTGATTTTGACCATTGAAGGTCCGGGTAGGAGCTATTCTTGAGGGGGGTGCATTCCCTGCTTGAGAGATCTGCTTCTTGATCTGCAGCATGTCATTAGCCAATCTCTGCAACAAAGGATCAGAAGTACTAGAAGAAGCACCATCACCTTTGTGAGATGGTTGTTTAAGTTTTCCAGCCATGATCAAGTCGTCCTCAACCTCCACGGCAGCATTTTGTGCGTCCAGCAAATTTGCAGGTCTTGCCCTTCTTAGCTGATATCCAACTTCAGGCAATAGAGCGTTTATAAAAAACGTCTTTTGATTTTCGTCGCTCAATGCAGCAGAAGTGGGGATTTTATACAAAATCCTTTGGAACTTTGCAATAAAGTCCCGCATGTTCTCGTTTGGCTCTTTCTTCAACTGCGTCAGTTGGGTGATCATCGTGCTCGCGTCCTCTGCAGGCTTGAATCTTTTCAGAAATTGCTCACGCATAGTCGTCCAGTTGGTTACGGTGCCAGGAGCCAGCCGATAGAACCATTCTCCAGCCAAGTCGTGTAGAGTCTCAATGAATAGCCTGACTGAGACATCTTCATGCTCCACTGCAAGCACACCACAAGATATGAAGAATGCTGCCAAATGATCATCCGGGTTTTGCTTTCCATCTCCAAAGAATTTTGGAAAATTCTTTCTGGATCCCTTTGGCAGCTCGTGCATAGGTGGAGCCAAGTTGAGAGGTCCAAAAGCCGCTCCCCATGGAACAGGTACAATTTGGTGCGCCATGTTAGCTTGAGCACGTCTCCTCCTTGTGTAGACTTGATAGACTTGATGGATAATTCCAGCCGCCGGATTATGCTGAATACGATCCGGATCTGGATGGGTGTGTACTCTCCTTCCTGGTGAGAGACTAGATCTGCGGCTTCTAACTTGAGGAGGATGATTGAAATTGAATTGCTCCTGCAGTCGGAAGAAATGATCAGTCCTTCCTTGCGCCTTCACGGATCGGGTGAATGGACGTTCAGCCAGGTTGAGATTTGTATGGAAAACACTCTGATCTTCAATAGAAAAGCTTTGATCTGCAAAGATAGTTGTTCCCCAGCGGAGTCGCCAAAAACTGTTGGCTAGATTTTCTGCATAGCATCAAACCTAGGCAGTCATGAGATAAATCTCCCTCATTTAACCGGTGAGGCTCCCGTGTCAGATTTGTCAATATAAATGTGTTTTTATCTATCAGGGGTTTTACTTTAACCACTTAGTTCATGAACCATAACTAAGAAGTTCTGCAGCAAGTAAGCAGCTGTTTAAGAAAGGAAAAATTATAGAAGAAGAAAGTCAAGGTATTACAGAGAAGAAGTAAGGAAGATGTGCATCCCATTAGTAGATAGCAGAGCTAATTGCATGCACATAGAAGAAACTTAATAGATTTGAACACACAGAATTATAAAGCAAAGGCAGTTCTAGATCCAGATCTAAAATAACACAAAGTTTACTTTAAAGATCTAAGATTTAAAAGCAAGAAACACAGTACGCCGTGACACAAAGTTCTCCGGAAACCTGCTTCTTTGTATTCCTCTGCAACAAGTGGCTCTCAGGGGTTCAGCACAAAGTCTAGAACACAAGATTGCTTCTTACAAATTCTGATCGATCATTAACCCGGAGGTTCTTCTCCTACTTATAGAATGTAGGAGGGAAAGTACAAATAGAAGACTCAAACTGAACTAAAGTATGAACAACAAGTAAAGATGACATTTGGCAATCATCCTCAACTAACTTCTTCTTAAGTGACACATGTATCACTTAACTAATAGAAAGGTTCCACATGACTTCAAGTAATGGTTGCAAAACCAATAACTTAGAAGTTTACAATTTCATCCGGGAACATAGAAAGTAGAAGAAGAAAGAATAGAAGAAGTTATGCCAGCTGTAACATCTACATCTTCTTCTTGTTCTGATATCTGATATACTTGTCGAACATATAATTCAGCATCCTTCCATCTGTTTTAGCCACTGCTTCCTTTTCTGTCCTGAATTGCAGCAACCCTTCATTCACACTTTCTTTGCATGCTTCCACTTCTTCCAAACTTGGCCCAAATCTCATGATGTCACTGCACTGCGTGTCACCGACCTCTTGATAGAGTTCATCGTGAAAGGCTTGGTAGCTTTATCAATTCTCTTTTGTACCATCAGAAGAGAACTTTCCAGGGAATCATGCACCTCGTTAGAAATAATCCGCACGTATGAAGTAACACCTCCATCCACTCTTTCCTCAGTGAAAGAAATGATACTGTCCGGCAAATCTGATGTTCTACTCTCAAGCGCCTGCATCCTTTTCAGCAAAACTCTGCAGATCTCCAAACGGAAAGATACTGCAAACTCTAGCTGCTTCCCCTTCTCGACTGATCCATCCGGCACAATTTGTTCTGCAACCAATACATCTCCCGGCAGCTTGTTGATCTCGGCCAAAATACTCAGGTTACTCTCTGCAACTGTATTCATTCCTTCTATGCTTTCTATCAGTTGCTTTAGTTGATTTGCTGCATCGTTCATAACCTTTAGGCGGGCTGGCACTTCCCCAAGTTGCACAGAAGCTTGACGAATAATCAGATCCTTCCATTCGTCAATAGCCTTTACTTGATTGCTTGCATCTTCCATTTCCTGCATAAGATGATCACTCACCTGCGCTGAAATGGGCTGAACGGAAGATTTAGCAACCTTGGCTATGATCTCACATAATTGAGATATTTGCTTAGCTTCTGCAGCTCTTCTTTCTCCGCCTTTTCAGCTTCAAGCCTAAGGAACAAAGCATCCAACGTCTGCGTGTCTGCTTCCATCCTTCGGTGGTAGCTTGGCCAGTGGTATTTTGGTCACCGTCACATCTTACTGCCGTGAGCTCCTCTTCTACCTTTCCTTCCGCGGAATTGATATCTCGGCAAACTTCTCTCCCGAATCCTTGATGATCAACCTAGAAGTTGCTTTAGCAACTTTAGGCCTTGTCTCTTACGCTCGAGATCTGAAGTAGGCTGCAGTCATGTTCCTCTAAGTTCATCTCTACTCTTGCTTCCGGAACCAACTGCAAAGCTAACCATTCCGAGAAATTACTTCTCGGAGAGTGAGAAGTCGCTGAGTGCACTACCATCTCCCGCTCTGCATCCTCTCCATCAGAAAGTGCCACAGTATCATGGCTGCCATCTTCTGAAACATCCAAGGACAAAGCTCTTTCGAACTCCGTCATCTGCAGCTTTAACATCTCCTCTGGAACGGGTGCTGAACGAAGTGGCTGCGGAGAGAAGACGAACGTCGCTGGTTTCAATGAAGGCATGGAAACATCCTGCTGCTGTGGTGCAATAGTTGGTGATCCTCTAGGTACTGGAGAAGTCGGAGTCAAAGCTATGGTCGTAGAAGTGGTCTTCTCTTTCTCTTGAGATCTTCTGTGTACTTTCAACTTCTCGGACCTTCTGCTGCTTTCTCCTTCATGCTTTCGTTTGAGGAATCTCTGTGCGAAGTTGCCGTGATTTGATTCATCAATACTTCATCAAGGCATATCCCTTCGTTAGCGGCCAGATTCGAAGTACTCACCAACACACGACTCGGATCTCTCTTCTATTGTGTTGCAGCCGCCATTGCTATCCTGCAGTATAGCTTTATCTCCTCCCATTTGATGGTAAGTGTCAGTACCACGTTCCCATCATCTTTAAGATCCGCGAGTATCGCGCTAGTCCAAAGTCAAATACTTGCTTTTTGCGATAGCTTTGCTGAAATCTTTCTTTCTAACCTCGTACTCATACGCACTTCATCCAGAAATCTTCTAACGAAGGCACATGTGCGTACTCCTGGGAGATTGTCTTCCTGGCTATTCCAAATGGATCGAAATTAAGCCGCGCAGGGAAGAACTCTTGCTCATACTCGGACAACATTTGTGCTTCCATCCCTCGAGCTCTGTGAATGCTGATGCAACTGTAATATCCCACAGTGAGTGGGAAGAAGCCCGTAGACTTGTGCCGCTTCGACTGAAGGTCGTGTAACTCCACAAGTTGCCTGCTCAGCTCCATGGCGATCAATCTGTCACTCGGGTACCTTGGCATCTTTATTGGTTCACCTGAAAAGCTCGTAACCCTGAGGTATGTGAAATCTGCAAAGCTGGATGAATACTGCTTTGCCAATCTTGGACCTTTGCTTCCCATGCTTCCTTGCTTACCCTGTGAGTCTTCAAGTCTTTGTCTAACCTGCAGATGAAATCGTAGAAGAAGTCATCGTTGATCACTTTGAAGTCCTTCTCACACGCAGGTACAGTAAGCTGTGGGTAGCACTCGAAAATGGGATCCTTGGAAAGAATACCACATCTATCCAGCTTGGAAAAGACACCCTGTGAAGCTGCAGCATACACCAAGTATGAAGTCATCTTGAAGCTGAAGGTACGCTTCACATTCCGCAGTTGCTCACCGATGTTGCTGCTAATAATTTCTGACCAATTGATTATAGAATCAACCTTGTTGATTTGATGGTCTGATGAAAGCATACATCCATGTCCGGAAAGTGTAGGCATTAAGCTTCACCATTCACTGCATAGCAATTTTGACGATATCATCCGCCTCCTGCACCAAATTGGATCGTGGAAGAGTTCTCGGGAACTTGGAAGGGGATCTAGGCTTCTTCATGAACCGGCTATTCATGATGCTCACACAGTCAGCTCTATGCTTTTCCCACCTCTTCGGCATCACGAATGCTAAATAGAAGTCACCACCTTTAAATGCTTTGGAATCTTGAGACAATAATTGAAGAATTCTACATCCAAGCGAATTATTGTCTTTCCCGACATCATCACTTGGATCTGGATGAAGGATGATAAGATCTAGCACACTCCATCACAAACTCGGCAATTGGGTTGTGCGGGGAAAGGCTGCGGCTCGAATAATTCCACTACTTTTGACCATGCGCATGAGTGAAGTCTTTCCGGCTCTGGATCTATCAATCAAATCGAGAAAGAGGTTACGGGCCTAGATCCGTGTCTCCTATGTCGAAAGTTTGGAAGCAATGCATGAATCCATCGTGCTCTCTTTTTTCATCTCCTTTCGCCATGGCTTTATCAATCTTTGTCTGAATAATTCTTTTCTTCTAACTTGGCGGATTTCTTCAATCTTGTGCGGATCTGGACAATTCTTGATTCGGAGGATATTTGCATGTATTGGACATTGATAAAAACTCCTTTTCTTTTATAAAGCACACGTAATGAGTTCTGCAATTTATTGAGACAAAAATGGCCACCGGCATGAATAGTGAATTTAAATTATAAAAATCTGCACTTTTCAAACTGCTTGCCCCAAAAATTGGTGTTTAATTTGCACATAAAGAGAGCATGAATCCTTTCATCAACACACGAGCTCTGTAACACTGTGAAAACAACTATGCGGACGAAGATCAACCTTCTCCAAAGCATGCGCCAAATCTGAAGCTTTTAGCCTTTGTTAGCACTTTGTGCAGGCAAAATCCTTCCTCTAATGGGGCGCACTTTTCCTCCTTGCTGCAATTCTTAACCTGTGAATTAAATAATTCATCCATATGGCTGCCCATGCTTATATAACCTTCACAATTCTATAATTAATAATTGCCCTAACAATTAAAGGCAATTAATTAATTAAAAATCATGCTTTTCTCTTTTAAAAATAGCATGTTTAAGGACAGCCATCCAATAAATTAAATTAATCCAATTTAATCCTTCACACAGCACTTCACTCAAGCCCCACAGTGTGCTTTGACCATAGCCACTGAAAATAGAAATTAATTTAATGTTTTAATGCTTCAAAAAACATTAAATAATGCCCAAATGGGGCGCACTTTTTGAGAGGAAGGGGGCAGCCACTAAATAAATTAAATTTAATTAATTTAATTCCTTTCTTTTATTCCTTCTTTGACTTTTTGACCTCCTCAAGCTTGGGCACTTTTTTAAGAAGAAAGATTATTAAAAATAATCAATTTAATCTTTTTAATCAATCACCAAAGGGGGCGCACTTTTTTGCACATGTAATTCTATTTTTAAGAATTTTTTCCATAATGGGATTCTTTACCTGCCGGGCGAGCACAAAATCCCGTGATCCACTTAAGTGATTTGACTTTGACAATGGGATTCTTTACCTGCAGGAGCGGGCACTAAAATCCCATGATTTCACTTAAGTCACTTTCCTTTTATTATATCATGGGAATTTTTACCTGCAGGGCGGGCATAAATCCACACTGCTGACCTCTATTTTCCCACTGCGGCTTAAGTGACTTTTATAACACGGGAAAAAGTACCTGCAGGGCGGGTATACAATTCCCCACACTGCGGCTTATATTTTCCCATCGCAGCTTAAATCCTTTGTTTTCCAAAAATGCCCATCCCGCGAGGCTTTTCCAATGCTGCGACTTCACTTTTTCCCGGTGATCCGGACCTCCGATGGCGACTTCCTCCGGGCAAAATGTGCGTGTATGTTTTCCAGCTGCTCGAGGCCAAAAATCGGGCTTACCGGGCGAAGGAGTTGTTCCAGAGAAATTTTACAGAAAACAGAACGGGACACCACAAAAACACGAAAAATTGCCAAAAGTTACAAATAAAGCCCAAAACTTAAAATAAGTTAAAATCCTTCTGGTACATAGGAATAATAACATATTCGCTCATAATGGAGTTAAAACAGAGCGCAAATAGCCTCATACGGGGCTCAAAATAATTAAATACAAATTTCCCGCAGACAAATCCCGACGACAGAATAAAACAATTTTGGGCATCTGGGTATTTGGCGAAAAAGGCTAATATGGCACTTTAGGATTATTTTGACGCAATACAGGAACTTTCAGGCAATAAAAACAACAAATGACCGGGATGGAGGTGTTGTAAGAGGCTAAGGTCAGAGGTGATCACCAATCATAGGAGAGCTTCTGCATGGGCTGCATGTGCATTCCTCTTTGCTTGGTTAGATCAGATCATTATTGGGGTGGCTGTGTAGGAGAAAATGCTTGATCTCCTTCCTTACATGCATGTTCTTGTTGAAATTTTCTCTCAGAAGATGTGATATCTCTCTGGAATGTGCTAATGTTTGCCAACTTCTTCCAATATTTTCCAACCTTGAAAATAAGGTTGTTTTGGGCGTTAAAAGGGTAACCACTCAAGCGGTTCGGCTTAACCGTGTGACATGCTTAGGGGTAACTAGGATTGGTCAAGGTGGGATTTCCTAGGTTTACTAAACTAGGGAGATCCTCTTGATTTTCTCGAATCTAGTGTTGTTCACCCACGGATTAGACTGGAAGCTTCTTGTCAGCATGCAAGAATGTGGTTAGAGAGAATGTAGGCATTGATTTTTAGGGTTTGGGTAAGTCTTAGTTAGTTATGGCAACTTACTAAGAATAGGTCTTAGGGTGAGTTAGCTTGATGAGGTGTCTAGGTGAAGTGTATGTGTGGATATTATTTAAATTAAGATATTTAAATAATAAATATGGTGAGGATAATGAATTAATTTAATTCAATTAATATTAGTGAGGTGAAGGGGGCTATGGCTAGGTAAATGTGATGAAGGGTACTTATTTGTCGAGGGACCAAAGGGGAGTGTGACCTCATTTTAGTGTCTACATTTTGCCCCTTTTTGTTGCGTAGCTTGTATTGTGCGACATTAACAAAAATAAGATGTGGTTGCCCCATGTGTGGGTGAAGGTGATCCCCCTCAAACCAGAACTGACGAGGCCGATGGTAGAATCGGTGAGTGGTTTGATAAAATGGTAAATGTGAGAAAGGGGAAGGTGTGGTGGTCCCATAGGTCTATGTGGGCAATCTAGGTAATGGGTCAGGGTCAAAGGTAGCAACAATCAAACGCACGCACATGTATAAATGGAAACATACTACTAGGTTGAAGAGCAGGCAAACTCTACATTGTCTATGGTCGATAGGTTTATCCAAACGAGGTTGAAGTGATTCCGGTATCCAAGGTATAGGATATGGTCAGGAAATAGGATGTAGGTTAGGTGTAGGAATGTTGAGGTATGTTCGGTACACCAAAGGTAGGGTCAGGATAAACAATCACGACAATAGGCTAGGTAAGGTCATTAGGTCAACAACACAGCAAGTAAAGTGATGCCGCAAGGTCAAGGATAACCAACGCTCGGATAGGTCAACCAATGATAGTTAGGTAGGGCATGTAATTGATGTCACCAAGGGTAACCGACGTTGGTTAGGTCAGTTTTGTTATAAAAAAATTAATTTTTTTGTTATTCATTTGTCTTTTAGCTAACTCGAGAAAACAAAAAGAGAGAGAGAAAAGGGAGAAAAGTGCTTAGACGGAACAACGCATTTAGTTGGTGGTGTGGACGACGGGTGATCAGTTGGTGAGAAGTGGGTCCACAGGATTAGTGTGAGGGATTTGATTGGGTAGAGGTTGTGGGTAGCGATTCGGTGATGGCAGAGGCCGGAGAGGATCGGACAGCCACCGATGCAGCAGATGATGTTCCACCGAGACAATGGAAGCGTGACAAGGTAAGCACCCTACTCTAGGTGTATTTGATTAGATAGAGTAGGGGATTAGGAAATTGTTTATTGTAGTGGTGGTTTGTTTTTTTTTTTTGTGTTTTTGTTTTTGTGGGTGGGGATGGATTAAATTTGGGAATGGGGGAATAGTGGGTAAAAAGATGAATGGGGAGGGTAATAAATGGGATAGGGGGTGGGTGGAGGTCCAAGGGTAGTTTAGGTCATTGTAGGTGGGTAAAAGGGGCAAGGGGGAGGTTTTTTTAGAAAAGGGGTTTTGGGAAATCGCGGGTTTTATCAGCGACAAAGGACCAACATTGGTCAAATTGTGGTCAAGGCGCGAAGAAGTTTGAATCGTATCACCACCAAATAGGTGAATAATGCTAGTTAAAGGATGACCGGGTCGGTGAGGGTGTATCGGTATCGTCACCAAATAGGTGACCAATGCCGGTTAAGGGGTGACTGGGGTCGGTAAGGGTGAACCAGTACCAGACAACCGGAGTTATTGGGAACAAGGGTCCAAAGGGGATGTGGGCGAGGTGGGTAGGGTGAAAGTAGGGTGTGGGAAAATTATAATTGGTAAATATGGATATGATAAATGTATATTAATGTTTTGTTTGTATTGATGCAGGGAGAGCGTAACTACATATGCAGGACGTGGTTCCACCTCTCGGTGACAAGATGCGTGGCACAGTGACCTCGAAGGAGCTACAACATGTGGATATATTTGGCTTGAGTGGGGTTCATCACTATCAGCATGTAGTTCGGCAGCCCAGTTTGATGGTCGCACTCATCGATAGATGGGATTCCACGACCAACACGTTCCACCTACCCAACGGGTGAGATTACTATCACCCCGGAGGACGTGTTCAGATACTACGATTACCCATATCGGGCACAAAGGTCTATTATATCTCCTCCGAGATCTCGGAGGAGATGATCATGACTATTTTTGATAGGTGATGGCCTAGCTGACATTCCATAGCGCTAGCTTGAGCTATGGAGAGATGTACCTAGCCCATCTAGAGGAGACGAGGCTAGTGGTTCTGCTGATGGAGGTAGTGTGTTGTTTTGCACTGCCAGATGTAGAGGGTGGATGTTTTCCCTAATCAATGATGGGGGTACTCCACAACATGATGGTAGATGAGACTGCTTTTCCTGGGAACCAACATTCTTGGTGCAACTATACAGGGAGTTGTGGGCATATGGGCGGTTGTGTAAGTTCACCTATGTTATACCTTCTTCTTGCCAACTCTTTGGGCATATGAGCACATAGTTTATGTGTGGCCTATATGGATTCCCTAAGCACATGCATTCCCACTGAGATTTGTATGGGTGGGGTATAGGAGATGGGTTTCAGATATTAGAGAGCGGAGATCTGAGAGGCCCACACATGATGTCTATTTACAGAGATTCTTGGAGGGTTTGTCTAAGTGGACATTATCTAGAGGCCGTGTGTGGGATTCCCCTCATATAGGCAAATGCATGAGGAGCTAGCTGAGCTCTAGCTAGAGAGATGGATATAGGGTCATCGTGCTGAGGAGTACGAGATGATCCTAATGGATAGAGTTTGGTGGTAGTTTGGGCTAGTACATGACATACCTCTGCCCTTCCCACAGTATCAGAGAGATGATGGGGAGAGGCCCTTACCTCTACCATAGCCTATAGTTCCCATAGGTCGGAGGAGCAGCTAGTGGACCGGTGGATAGATGATGCCAGGTGCACAAATAGGTACAGATAGTGGTGGGTAGCTCACTTACAAGCCATACCACCTAAACCGGGGTAGCTGGATTTATCCACCATTACGGTGCAGAGAGATTCCCTATAGGGGCAGGTGGCTACGCTGATTACCCAGTTGGGTATACTATAGACACAACTGGAGGGCTCTGAGGTAGAGGTAGTAGAGCTACATGTACAGTGGCTATTTGTAGGCCCAGATGGTTGGTGGAGGAGATGGAGATGGAGAGGAGGGGGATGGTCAGGTGGTAACCTTACAAGCTTAGGTGATAGGTTTATAGGGCCAGTTGGCCATAGCCTAGGCATAGATTGGGGTCTTATAGGCCTAGATATAGGCATAGGGGCAGGGGGCACCACCACAGCACCAAGATCACGAGCACTTGGACCAGTCCCGGTTCACAGGTAGGAGTGGGGCATGGTCTCGCAGATAGGTACATCACCGAGACCTATGGGACCACCATAGACTATGCCTATATCCAGGTTATGAGATTCCCTAGGTGAGTTTAGATATTACTAGGACCAACCGATGGCAAATGAGATAGACTTCATATCCTATGTTGAGTACAGGGCACAATAGGTATCCAGTGAGAGGACAAGATCCTACACTCACAGTGTGGAGATCACAGGGGTCACCACTCCGAGGTCGAGATAAGGAAGAGGCCACTAGTGCACGTAGACCGAGATCCATTGAGGCACGAGCAGGGGACCTTGGAGGCCAAGGGTATAGGTGATACATAGATGGAGGACATCTGCCGAGATGCCTAATATGTGGTCACCCGGTTTTTGATATATGATAGTATTTTTGTGATTTATACGGCTGCGTCTTTGAGATATAGTTGTATTTTTTATCACATACCGGCTGCGTGCCGATGAAAGTGAGGATGTATGAGAGGTTTTGTCTATTTTGATCATATACCACTGTGTCTTTGAAGAGGTTTTGTATTGATTCATTATTTTATTATATATATGAGACCGAATTGTGTGCTTGATGACATTTTGTATTGTGTATCGGCTGCGTGCCAATGAAATTTTGTGTTGTGTATCATCCTACGTGTAGATGATTTTTAGATGATGGACATGATGAAATAGCCATGTAGATTATATTGTGATACACATTTATTTATATGATGAGATACATGATATTTCTAGATTTGTTGATGTGTTGATGAGATTTTGATTTGTTATTTTGATATGGATGGAAATTAGGTGAGTTAGGCATGATGGAGTCAGGTTGGTATAGGCATGGATCGAGTCAGGTTGGTTTAGGCATGGATCAAGTTAGGTTTGTTAGGCATGGATTGAGTCAGGTTTGTTAGGCATGGATCGAGTCAGGTCATAGGCATGGTTGAGTCAGGTCATAGGTATGGTTGAGTTAGGTTTGTTAGGCATGATTGAGTTCAAAGTTGGTGAAGTTGTGATTCATTATTTTATGCAATGAATGATAATATGGGTCATATGTGAGATGTGGTATAATCTATGCATAATGATGATAGAGAAATGGTAAGCGTAATAAATGCATGTTGTGCTAATGATAAAGATGTTAAAAAACTTATGTGTTTGGTTTAATTTCCAATTTGGGACATAAAAGGGAAACTAAGTGAGGTGTGATGTAATGTTAGGAAGATGGAAGATGAATTGTTTAGGGTAGAGAATGGCTGAGCTAACCTCCAAGGCCCCATGCCCTTGGAGTGTTGCCTACATAGTCCTAGCGAAAAGGGACCTCAGCCGATGTAGTTCTCCCATGAGCTAGGGAAGAATATGAGGAGGTATGAAAATGAGTTAGTAGGTTTTAGGCATGGTGTGGGTTTAGGTTTGTTAGGTGTGGGTGGATTATAGGTAAAGTGATGTAGGTGGGGTCGATTGTGGCAAAAGAAGAAGATTACCCCAAAGGTAAGCGTCGAGGACCAAGTCCCGTATAAGATAATAAAAACATAAAAAAGATGGTGTAAAAGATAAGAGGGGCAATAAAGCCAGTTGATTGAGTAGGATCATATCGAGTAGATCATACCTTGGAAGAGGTGATGAATGTAAGACCCTAAAGACATTGCATGAGTGATTGTTCTATGGTGAAAAGTAGTCACATGATCACCAAATGTCTAAGTTCCAAGAAGTCCCTTGAGGCAGTAGGAAATGGGAGTGGGAATGGTAAGAAGGGTGAAAGGTAGTTAATTTTGATATGGTATAGGTAGCATGCACTTCGGGCAAGAGAACCTAGGTCACTATGGGCAAGTCCATGACTAAAAGGTTTGTTTTTGTGACTTATAGTTGAAATAGACCGATCGATGTGGGAAGATTTGGATACTCTTATTTTTTTAACAGCTTTACATAGCTATCATTCGAGGGAGTAGTCTATTTATAGCAGAGAATTATCGAGAGGAAGATGTCCTTTTGAGGGATTCATCTTTTTATTAGAAGTTTGACTCAAGAAGTTTGGTCCCATATGAGGGCTTTGAAGTCATGGACAAGAGCAAGGTGAAGAATACGACTCTTATTGAAAAGGTAGATGAAAATTATCCATGAGAATCATGCTATGTGTAGCACTGCGTGGTACACATATGCAAGAGAAGATAACAAGTGACGGGTACTCACATGATTCTTGTTTAATCGTTAGTGAGGTGTATGAAGCGAATAGTGCTCAACGGATGAGCATAGAAAGAGACAAAAGGTGAGGTAAGACTACAAGTCAACAATATAATGGTCAAAGATGTAAGGCATTAAGGGGCTCAGGTTCGGGTTTACCATCGAGTGAAGATAAACAATAAGCACCTGATCCATAGGTATGAGTCACAATGTATGGTCCAAGCTAATTAGGAGAAAATTTTCCCCGTTTACTTTTTTCTGCTTTAGTTACATGTTGATTTTCTTTCAAGACAAGGTCACCGACTTGGAAGGTTCATGCATGGACACATTTTTGTAGGCATGTTTGATACATTTTTGGTAAACTTGAAGGTGATCTAGAGCGTTAAGATGACGTTCATCTAATAACTCCAGCCGTGCTATAAGCAGTCATGACAAAAGTCATCATCATTGAACATGTCATGGAGATAAATGTGGAGTGAGGGAATTTGGACTTTGAGAAGCAGGACAACCTTTGTACCATAGACTAGAGAAAAGGGTGTGGCCACAGTGGAAGTGCGAATACTAGTGTGGTACACCCACAGGGAAAAAGGAATGTGTGTATGTCAATCCTTCCCAGTATCATTAACCACTTTCATAAGAATTTTTTAAGGGTTTTGTTAGTGGATTTGTCTTGCAATTGGTCCGTGGGTAATAAGGCGATGAGAAATTAAGTTGAATGCCAAAGACGCTGCAAAGTTTTTGTAATGTTTTGTTTTTGAATTGTTTTCCATTGTTAGTGATGAGGCGATGAGGAACACCAAAGCTACAAATGATGTGGTGGTTAATAAACTCGATATTTTCTCATCTTTCATGGAGATGAGTGGTATGGCTTCCACCCATTTCATATAGTATTCAATAGCAGTGATGATCCATTGATGGCGTTGGGAAGAATGGGGATTTGATTCTCTCAAAAGATCCAAACCCCATTAAGAGAAGGGCCAAAGGTCATGGGTGACCTGTAAGGCATGACTGGGTGTATGATGAATATTGGCATGTTGTTGGTAGTTTACACAAAGTTTGATGTAATCGCAACAATCATGGTTAAGGGTCATCCAAGAATAGCCTAGGTGAAGAATACGCTTAAACAAAAGGCCACAAGTGACCTCCACATATGCCATCATGAACCTCCTTAATGGTATAAGTAATTTCAAAACTCGCGAGAAATCATAAGAGATACCATCAAAGCCATGCTTATAGAGGAGGCCCCCCATGATGATGTAATAAGAGACATTTTTAAGGAAGGCACGTTGTCCATTACGGGTGAGATCAAGAGGTAAGATGGAGAGAAAAAGATAGTTGGAGTATTGTTTATACCAAAGGTCACTCAGGTCAAGGGTGGCGGTTCCGATCAAGTAAAAATTGTGAGGTAAATAATAAGGTGATTGGAGTCATTGTACGGTGACAAAGATTTTAGAATCGGCGGGTGAAGCGGGTATTTGGGAAGCTAAGAAGGCCATGGTATCTGTAAATTTGTTGGTTGAACGTGGGATGGTTTGAATAGTGTAACAGTCAAAGGTGGTCAAAAGTACATCTACATAATGTTTATACTTTTGAAGTATCTCGTTACGACATTGGTATATACCATTGACTTGGTTTACGACTAATTGAGAATCACCAAAGATGTTGATGGATTTGACATCAAAGGCATAGGAGGCTTGAAGACCCAATACAAGTGCTTCATATTCAGTGATATTGTTGGTGTAATCAAAATCTAGTTTGAAAGACAAAGGCATGGGATCACCATCAAGGGGAATGAGGATAATACCAACCCCACCCCCACGCTGACACTTGGAACCATCGAAGAAGAGTGTCATTTGGTAAGGGGTTCGTCTAGGGAAAGGGTAGCAATTGACTCATTTGGAAAGTCAAAATTAGAGGGTTGATCCCGTAAATAGGTGCGTCGGCCAATTGGTCGGTGATAGCTTGGCCCTTGATGGACTTTTGATGAATGAATTCAAGGTCAAGATCAGCTAAAAGCATAAGCCATCATGCGGCACACTGATTTTGATAAGGTTTGGCATACATGAAGTGTAAGGGGTTGGTGTTGGTCACAACATAGGTTTTGTGGTTAAGTAGGTAATGACGGAGTTTGGTGGCAATGAAAAATAAGGCTAAGAAATTTTTTTCGGGATGGGTGTATCAGGTTTCGTAGTCCAAAAGAGTATGACTTATATAATAAATTACCTGCTCCCTATGCTTTTCATCACGATGAGCGAGCATGGCTCCCAAGGAATGATCGGTAGTTAATATGTATAGGTAGAAAGGTCAATCAACTTTAGGTGGAATGAGTATGGATGGTTAGAGAAGGTATTGTTTTAAGGCCTCAAAATATTTGTAATAGTCATCATCCCATTGAAAGGAGATATCCTTCTTGAGCAGATGATGAAATGGTTGACATCAATCAAATAATTGTCAAATGAAATGGTGAATAGACTACAATTTACCTTGCAAGCTATGAAGTTATCTAAGGTTAGTAGGTGGAGGAATTTCGAGAATGGCCTTTAATTTAGTAGGGTCATATTCTATACCATGTAGGAAATGATAAATCCTAGGATATTTCTGAGAGAACCACGAAGACACACTTTTTAGGATGAAGGTGGACACAATATTTAATGAGGCGGTCAAAAATGGTTTTAAGGATGGAAAGATGTTCGAACGGTGCTTAGATTTGGCCAAGAGATCATCCACATAATCTTCCAATATGTGATGCATGATGTCATAGAAGATATAATTCATAGCCAGCTGATATGTGGCACCAACATTTTTAAGGCCAAAAGGCATGACTTGATAGCAGAAGGTCCCCCAAGGGGTGATGAATGTGGTCTTATGCTGATCCTCCTGGGGCAAGTAAGATTTTTTTATAACCCGAGAAGCCATCCATGAGTGATAACATCTTGCGACCAGCAAAGAAGGTCAACCAGTTAGTTAATACCGGGTAAGGGAAAGTTGTCTTTTAGGCGAGGCTAGGTTGAGGTCATGGAAATTTGTGTGAATGTGGAGTCCCCTATCGCCTTGGTGAGCAGTGGGACAATGTTAGAGATCCAATGAGGATAATCAATGGGTAAGATGAAGGAAATGGAAAGAAGGCACCAAAGTTCTTCTTTGATGAGAAGGGAAATACGAGGGTGCATTTTCCTTAGCTTTTGCTTGATAGGTTTGGCATCGGGAATGGTGATGATATTGTGGACCACTATGGTGGGGTCAATACTGGGAATGTATGTGTAAGACCAAGCAAAAGCATGGCTATGTTCTCTGAGAAAATAAGTTATGGCTTCCTATTCAACAAAGATCTAAAGATTGACCGATCTTTAGGATGTGTGGGTTTCTCGGAGAATGAATGTTGATCTCAATAGTCGATTCATTCAACATGGTTTGTGTCTCAGAAGGTAATGACCGATGAATATATGAGTCTTCTGTACCAAGGTAAGTGAGTATAGATTCATCATTCTAACATTAAACAACATTAATTGAAGGTGTATCGTCATCGATCATTTTGGGATACATGAAGGGAAGAGTGGAAGGGGCCTCGCCCTTGCATTGATAAGTCAAAGGCCCTAAGGAAATGGTGTTTATGAAAAAAAAAGTTAGAAACATATATTCAGGATCCATTGACTCGCTTGATGAAGGTGGAGTGGGTGAAGAAGGTGGAGAAGGGCTAGTGTCCTTGACGAGTTCAATACGAGCCTATTTGGTAGGTGGTTCGGAAAGCCAATACCACTACACAATGGTTGTTATGTTTGCAGTGGTACATGGAATAATGGTATGGTGACCTTGCTCATAAAATCCAAAACCAAAACCCTTTGATGCACATCGGTGTAAGAAGGTGTGGGGAAAACGGTGATTGGTAAGTGATTGGAAGTCGGTGGAAATGGGAGAGTTTGTGGCGGTGGTTTGGGTGTATAAGTGGTAGTATCAAGTCCCCCATAGGTGAGACTAGTATGAAGGTGAGGGGGACCATACAAGAGACATTCTCCTATACAAAGGTTCATAATGTGGGTGTTTGTGAAGGCTTCCATACTCTTGTGGAGTAAGGAATGTGTTGACACTATATAGGCGGTACTCCCCCAGAGTGAGGTGTTGAAAAACACCTTCCAAGGGATCGGTGGTTTGTATGTAGGTAGCTGGAATGGATGAAGTGTTGGAGGTTGATGCAGGTAGAGTTAACGGATTGGGAAACTGATGGGTCAGCCATGGAGGTGGGGGCAATGGTAGAAATGGAGGAGGTATGTGTGGTTGAAGCAACGATTGTACTGGTAAGTGGAGTTGTAGGTGAAGAAGTAGTGGTTGCAGAGGTAGACGACTTAATAGGTATGAGCACATCATTGGGTTGGTAAAGCATGTTGCATGTCTTAAAAGGTGACGGGTTAGCTGGAATGGTATAGGTGTGTCTTTCGTGTTCAAAATTTACACAGTGATGTAAAGAGGAAGGAATGTAGCCCATGACACAAATCCAAGGTCTGCTAAGCAACAAGTTATATTGAATCCCCCTCCAAGATGTAGAATAGTTCTAGAATAGTGCGGGGTCCACGTAAATGTGGAGGATGATGGTGCCTAGTGTAGAGGTGATAGCGTCATTGAATGAATGCAACATGACAGGATGTTTATGCATGCAATTGTTAGGTATGTGCATTTGAGCAAATGCATGGGATGAAATGATGTTAATGTTAGCGCCCCCATCAATCATCACATGGCATACCCATATGTCATCGATGTGGACAAAGATGAAGAGGGATGGGTCTCAGGTCATCATTTTTGTGTGGCGTGATCTCTTCCTTTGAGAAGCTAAGGGAGGCTACTTGGTGAATAGGGTGGGGTGAAGATGAAGGTGGTAATTTAGTGAGAGAGGCTACATGATGGGGTGTGATAATGGAGGCTATGGGTGTAGGGTCATTGGGTAAAACCTCAATAGATTGAAGAACCTCCATGAGAGCTTGACAATGGGATTATGAGGTTTGAATGAGGTCATATAAGGACATTTTGAGGGGAGATTGGTGTAATTATTTGAGCATGGTATGATGTGTGACATCATCGAAATGGGGTACATAGGGCCGCGATAGTGATTTTAGGTATGGGTGCAAAGTGTATGTTGGGTATAGGATTGGTTGGTGGGTTAGTTACCTTTTCTTTTCCCTTATCCTTCTGAGCACATGTAGTGATGTGTATCATGTTTATTTGAGGAGGCATGAAATGGAGAAGGTGCGGGGTGAGTGGTATAACGACATGATAGGAAAAAACCTACCTGGAAGAGAAAAGTCGTGTGAAGTGAGCGAGCACAATGACATTTAGGTGATTGCTTGCAAGTTATCCGATTCAAACCATGTTAATTTCAAATCTTGGGGTGGCTCTAGGAGATGTGAGGTTGGAGATTGTGATTGTTGAATGGGCGGTGTGGGAATGGGTATCGGTGAAGTAGGATCCTCATCAAGAAGGTCTTCATTGTCAAAGTTGGCTTCGGAGGACACAACTAGATAAGGATGACTTTTAAAGCCTTGCTTCTCCAATTGTGCCCTAGCACATGATGGTATGCAAAATTTTTGGTTTCATCAAACCATTTTAGCTTGGGTTTGAGGGGGTCATAAGGTCCAGTGGTGGTAATGTGATGATAGAAGTCTCAAGGAGGTTGGTTAAACTTTCGGCATAGAACCCCGCTAGTGGATTACAATGGGAAGTAAAAGTGGGTTTGGGTTTAGGTGTAGTTGATTATTGAGGAATGGTACTTGCAGGAGGGGGAGTAGGTCAAGTCATGATTTTGGGTGCTAGTGTTGTCTTGGGTGTTGGTCGTGTCTATTTGGGTAGGGGTATGGTGGATGAATGGGTAGGAGGGTGTGTGGTTGTTTTGACTACCTTATTGTGGGGTAGTGTAGTTTTTTTTTGGGTTACACCTTCTTGGGTAAAGGTGATATGGGTGTATGAGGTATAGAAGGAAAAGTAGATGGGGGAAGAGGACGAGTTACCCATGGGGATAACGGAGGTGCTATGAAGGTAGAGGATGTGGGTCGTGTAGGAGGTGTAAGGGACAAAGATTGAAGTGTAGTGGGTAGTGAAGGAATTACTAAAGGTATTAGAGGTATGGGTGGTAAAGATGTTGTGGGTGTGGGTGTAAGTCATGTTGGGTGTCTGGGTAGGTTAGAGGTTTGTGAGGAAGGAATGGGTTGTTGTGTTTTTGGTTTATTGATGGGTGGAGGTTTCTTGACCATGTTGGGAAGTTGAGGTCCTAAGACAAACGAGATAGGTGAAGGTATGATTGGCACACCTGGGTATGAGTTCTATGGGTTTGGTGCTTATGTCTGGGTGTCGAGTAGGTGTGGTGTTGACTTTGGAGGATGTAGCTAAATCCAGTTTGATAGGTGGATGAGTAAGGCTGGTGGTTGGGGTGACCCCTAAAGTGGTAATAGGTTTAGTCGAGGAAGATGCCATAGGTGTGGGTTTGGGTTTAGATATAGGTTGGGTTATGGGTAAGGGTGTGGTTTGAGCTATGATAGGTGTCATGGAAGGAGTTGTGATAGAGGTGGTTGTGTTTGGTTCGATTGGTCAAAATACTTTTGGGTAGATAGTGGAAGTATCAGTAAGTGACATCTACATCTGCGTTGAGGCGAGAAGCGAAGACCCCCATAATAAAGCCTTATCCACGTAATCTAAGTGATCAGCCAAACATGAGAATGGAACGTCTGTAGGTGAATTTGATGAGGACCTAATGGAAATTCCCGTAAAATGTGTATTAGATATGCGAAATTGGCTAGCTTCAACTTTCGTGGGTAAGAGAGCAGAAAGTAGGTCTGTAGGATCTTGGGTAGCTGATGGAGAATGCTCACCAAGAGGCAAAGGTATCTCGACTAGGTCTATGATGGGTGCTCCTCTGTAGGTGGAGGAATGGATAGGTGCTCCTCTGTGGGTGGAGGAGGTAATGGGTGCTCCTCTGTGGGTGGAGGAGGTACTATGGGTATCGGTTCTCTAAGTGGAGAAGCTAAAGGTGAAATGGTCTCGATGTTAGCGGAAGAATCCTCCGTAGGTGATGAAGGAGATGAAAGGTGTTCCTCTGCGGGTGGAGGAGTAGGTACGGTGGGTTCTAACGTGGAAGGAGGATTTTGGGCTAGTATTTCCTATATGGAAGGAATATTGGGTAATTGGGAGGTGACAGTACGTCATTCAAAATAGCGTGGACCTCACGGGTATGGGTATCATGATTTGAGGTCTCACCGGTTTGATCAAAAGAAGGGGCATGGTTGGGAAATGGTTTTTGAAGATGTGTAGGTTTTGGTTAGCAGGTGCATTAGGATTATCCATGATTAACTCGCCTTTCTAGAGCATTTCTTGGATAATATTCTTGAAAGTGATATAATTGCCATCACTATGACCCTTTACTCGATGATAGTTACGAAATTCATGTTCTTTATACCATGCGGGCATGGGGCAAGCAAGGTTGAAACCAGTGTGTGGTTTTATAGGTGGAAGGGTAATGGATCCATCTTTGATAAGCTTTTCTAAGACAAAAGAGTAAGGCTCCCCAATTGGGGTGTATTTCTCTTGCTCTCCTTTGAATTGAAAAGTCTGAACATGTGAGAGATTAGATGAGGGGTAGCTTTGATTTGATGAATGAGCTAGGCTATCCTTGAGTACCACCGCATTAGTGGTGCCCTTATATTTAGAATAATTGTTTTTGGTTTGGAAGAAGAAGAGGTATCATTCGACTTGAATGCTGAATTCTTATTGCGTAATTGGATTTTCTTCTCTTCGATGACTTGAATCTCTAATTTTTTTGCCATAGTGAATGCTTCATCGAATGTTCAAAAGGTTTGGACCTGTAAGGTCAATGAGATATGTCTAGCACAAGCTCATGTGAAGAGCTCGATGAGTTTTGTTTGTGGTAGTTGGAAGGTGATTTGATTGATCAAGCTACGCCAGCGAGTGACAAAATCTGCGATAGATTTGTCCTCATATTGACGCGTGGAGTATAGGTCGGTCATGGTAACCTTCTTGATGATATTGATAGAGAAATGATCCAAGAAGGCTTGGGCTACCTGATTGAATAAGAATATAGAGTTTCTAAGTAACCCACTACACCAATCTAATGTAGGTCCAGTTAGAGACATGGGAAAGGTTCTCAAGAGTAAAGCATCATCGTGAGTGATCAGATAACACCCATGTTTGAATGACTACAAATGTTACTGCAGGTCTTATTTGCTATTGAAATGATTGAATTTAGGCATTTCCCAATGCACGGGGTATGGGCGGATAGGAATGGATGGGTGGATGGGCTCGTTGCAAATCTCGTCATAGGTGAGAGTGTTGCAGAGTCGAACGATGCCTCCAATGTCTAGCATCTTGTCCAACATTAATTTGATTAGGTCATTGGTAGGTTGTGATGATTGGGTGCCTCCTATAGCATGAGAGGGTTGCTTTTGGACATATAACGGGGTGGCACTCTAGTGTATGGTGCTTCCATGTAGGTTAATTGAGAAGAAGGTAGTGAAATAGGGGGTATGTACCTGGATGGAATAATAGATGAAATGGGAGGTTGCTGATAGTATGTATATGGAGGTGGAAGGGTTGTGGTGACCCTAGTGGTAATAGGGGCTAATGATTGTGGAATGGAAAGGACCACGTTCGAAAAAGGGGTAGGGGTCACCGACACTGGAGGTGGTAGTGTAGCTACGGGTATGTGTGAGACATTAGGGGTAGATGAGGTTATGTTTTGGGTAGTTGTCAAGGGTATGGTGGATGTGGCAGGTGCCATGGAGGTGGTAGATGTGGTAGTCATAGCAGGTATAGGACCTAGCTATGAAACAACTGGGGGTAAGGTAGACACGGGCAACATGGAGCCGAGATGGGGCGATGCAGGAGTGGGAAGAAGAGTCGAGGGATAAATAACGGCATGTTGTATTCAAATGACCCGAGGCATCTCAAGTGGATGAATGGGAAAGGTAAAAATGCAAAGTGGTAGGGTTTTGGTAAAAATTCATGCGAACTCCTCATCTCCTATAGCGATAGTGATAGGTTGGATGGGATCCATGGTTGGTGATAAAATGGAAGGTGGTGAAGGAATAAGTGGAAGTGGTTGACAACTTGTGGTGTGAAATATGAGTGCGCTTGCTTGTTTTCAGTGTCAACACCTTGTGAACCGGAGATCGACATTAGGTAGAGCTGCTTCTCTGTAAATGACACAAAAAAACAACAAGAACAGGTGAATTTGATGGTAAAAAGTGTATTAGGTACCAAATGTTGGTCGGAAAGTGAAACAAGCTAACCGATGCTAGTTAGGAAAACCAATGCCGGTTAGGTATAACCACTGCCGGTCAATGTAGAAAATGGACAGTGAGTGAAAAACAAGGTAGAAGGTCAAATTTGATAGGTATGCCAAATCTGATGAGTTTTACAATGTCAATGGGAATGATGACAGTGATAGGGACTGTAAAAAGTGGAAGAAGATGAATAAAATGTCCTTTTGGGTAGGTTAACAAAAGGACCTGAACCGATGTTGGTTGGGTATAACCGACGATGGTCAGAGGGTAACCGACGATAGTCGTTAGACCGACACCGGTCACTGTGAAATTGAAACAGTGATGAAAGAATAGTGGTTGTGAATTAAAATTTGATGTGGAATCAGACCCAAAATTTTGAGAATGATGAGAATATGGTCCAGGCACACTCAAGTGAAGCCTGGAATACACCAGTTGTGATGAGGAGTGTGCAAGGATGAACAAGAAAAATGAAGAACGTGATCTCTCACCTCAAAACGCAAGCCAAGCAAAAACACTAAGAAAAATGTGATCCTAGGAGTGCCTTTTCTATTATGTTTGTTTAGCTTATGCTATTTAAGGACTGAAACATGAAATGTGAAATAGATTTTTTTGGTGAGGATGGCTTCCTACGAAGAAGGATATCTAAAAGGTGAGGTTTCAGGTATGTTATGGTGGGGGCGGGCTTCACTTTGAAGTATGACTCGACAGAGCAGCGAGCTGGGGAGTACCTGCCAATCCTCAGATTAGTGCGATCATTGACAGGCATTCCTAGGAAATATGTTGTTTAAGAATATGTGTTTTTTTTGAATTTGTGTAATTTGGCAAGACTCGAGAGAGAGAGAGAGAGATGTGCTTTCTACGGTTCGTTTGTCAACCATCAGTTGGTCATGACTTCCAGCGTATAGGTTGCCCTCAATTAATGTGAGCTAATGCGATAAATTAGAATGCAATGCACTTATTTTTAAGCCCAAATCGAAGTGTGAAGTTGGATGACACAAAAATATGAAGAGGAAGAGGGATGCTCTTTCACTACAATGCATAAAACACGAAGAAATGGTTCTTTTTAATTACACAAAAAGAGAGGTTTCTTTTAGATAAAATAGAAAGAAGAGGTAGGTTACCAAGGGAGAAAATTAATGTGTATGCTTTTCAGAAGGGAAACAAACACAAAAATTTTCCTAGTTTTGAATAAAATGCAAGGAACCCCGGATGGGTCCCACCGGTGTGCCAAAATGTTTCACCTTATTCTTAGATGTTTCTTTGAAGTATTAATGAAATAGATAGGGTAACAAGTGTAGGAGGAATACCTGTTCAAATGTTGGTTGATGGGTTGTTGTGCCCGTATGAATTCTGAATCCACACTGATCATGAGGACTTCCTTTTAGCTAGGAGGAGCTACACCGTAATGAAAAGCAAGACCACCAGAAAGAGTTAAAAATATGTGCAATGAATTTCCTAGCATGTGCTAGATCCAGGAAGTGTGATACTTCCTAGATGGTCACATCCTTTTTTTTAAACAATATAATGTGAATAATAAAGTAAATCCTATTGTAATTAAAAATGATTTAGGTATCTCACTTAAAACACAATAAGAAAGATCTAATCTAATAGGCTAAGTTAGGGTAAGATCCAAAGGTTAAGTCACCAGTTATGGGTCTATGCAAGTATGACAGAGGTCTCAGGTGAGTAAAGGTGAGGTGGAGTTAGGTCAATAAGTCACATTTACGAGTCAGTATGGAAAATACAAAGACCAATGCCGCTTAGGGGTGACTGATGGTGGTTGGGTGTAACTAGTGTCGATTCTTGTGGAAGACTAGGGAATACCACATAATGAGTTTTGGAGTCTCCTTTGTGATTGAAAAAGGACTTTGGTTGGTCGGGATGAGGTATTGGGTGATTTGGGTAGGATTTTGTGAGGTTTTGATAGGTATATGGAGGGGGAGTGTTGAAGGAGATCAATGGGTGGATAACTACACAATATGTGATAATATAATGACAAAATGAAATGAACTAGAGAAGTATAATGTTTTACTTACTTGGATTCTAGTCCTGGATTCCTGTGAGTAAGTGATGGAGGTCTTTGGTAAGAGGTGAAGGTTGCGAGTGATCACCAATCGTAGGAGAGCTTCTGCATGGGCCGTATGTCCTTTCCTCTTTACTTGGTTAGATCGGATCACCGCTGTTGGGTGGTCATGTGCAGGGAGAAAATGCTTGATCTCCTTTCTTGCATGTGTGTTCTTTCTAAAATTCACTCTCGTAAGATACAATATCTCTCTAGAATGTGCTAATGTTTTTCAACTTCTTCTAATCTTTGCCAACCTTGAAAATAAGATTGTTTTGGGGATTAAAATGGTAATCGACGGTGGTTATGGCTTAACCAAAGTGATGGTTAGGGGTAACCAAAGGTCGACTCAAGTGTGATTTCCTAGGTTTACTAAACTAGGGAGATCCTTTTGATTTTCTTGAATCTCATGTCGCTCACCCATGGATTAGACCTGAAGCTTCTTGTAAGCATGTGATAATGTGGTGAGAGATAATTTAGGCATTGATTTTTAGGGTTTGGTTAAGTCTTAGTTAGTTATGGCAACTTAATAAGAATAGGTCTTAGGGTGAGTTAGCTTCATGAGATGTCTAGGTGAAGTGTATGTGTGGATATTATTTAAATTAAGATATTTAAAGAATAAATATGGTGAGGATAATGAATTAATTTAATTAAATTAATATTAGTTAGGTGAAGGGGGCCATGACTAGGTGAATGTGATGAAGGGTGCTTATTTGTTGAGGGACCAACAGAGTGTGACCTAATTTTAGTGTCTACACCAAGTCTTATTTTGAACCAATATATAACTATGTGCTTTTTTCATTTTTATACTATGTTGTTACATTACGAAGCTCATACTCTTGGAAGGGTGATTTTTCACCCAATATTTTCCCCCTCATTTGGGGTGCATGTGACGGATGTAGGAGGATGTGGCCCAAACAAGAGGACATGAAACTCATATGCATATAGGATGTGTGATACCTATAGGGGGTAGGAGATGTGAATGGTAAAAACTAAGGCACATGTAAACAAGATAGACTAACAAACAAGTGTTAATGTAAAAGAGCTATCACACGATGCAATAGAATATAATGTATCAAACAAGTATGAAAAGAATAGATACCACAAAAAGTGGGTTACAGACATGGGACATTGCTCACAATGTCACAAGACAATCAAGGCTGAATTGGCCATAAGAAAACAATGAGCAAGCATAACATAGGGCATAGCCCACAAATAATGGCAAATAATATCAAATAAGAATTAACAAATAACCATGGTTGTATAGAATCCTGCAAGGAAAATGCTACACATGAATCACCCATTAGAATGTTAGAAAGATAAATAGTATGTCAAAGCATGTATAGATAAATGAAAAGTAAGTGATAGTGATAACAAGTATTAATTATTTGAATAAGAGGACTTGTGATGTGTGGAGTATGAGATTAGCAAAGGTAGATACCCCAAGGAGCCTTGGTGGGATTGGTAAAGAGTAGTTTTGAGCATCATGCATCATGTCAAAATATGCAAAAGTCCCGCAATCACCTCAAATTACCACGTGAACATGCATGTGTGTATAGAAAAAATAATGACATAATAAGTATCCAACTAGCATATGAGACAAAGTGAAACATGTACATCTATAAGTTAACAAGAGTAAATGCAACCAAGATGTGCGAGATGTTGTGTGAAAGTGCTAGTGTGTTAAGATATGAAATATGTGTTGATGAGGGGAGCCATGTTTCCCCCAACCGATTTGTGTGATGTGAATTTCATTTAATAATTATGCTCTCAATAGTTAAGTATGAACTGTGGAACAAGAGTGTGTCATCGTGTCACAAAGGTATTGTATGTGATTGAGTGTAGAAGATAGGAAAAATTTATCATGAAGCATAGAGAATGAAGTGTGGTAGATAATCGACAACTAGTAGTGATGGAAGGGGAGAAAGTTTAATGCCCCCAATTATGAAAGTGAGGTTCATTTAATGCCCTCAATAGTCATGTATGAACCTTGATAACACAGTGCGTATTCGGAGTAACAAACAAGTGAGGTCGTTTATTCATAATATTGTTTAAGGTACATGAAATTAAGTGGGTTCTTGAGTGGTTTTCGGAGAAGAGTAGTAATACTGATAGACTCCACGCCCTAGCTTGGTAGTAATGACATAAGGCCCAAGCCAATTAGGATTAAATTTTCCTTTTACTTGAGCATCGACATTAGTATTTTTTGGTTTTATTTCAAAACAATATCATCAATATGGAATTCATGTGGGAACACCTTATTATCATAACCATGTGCAATACATGCTTGATATATACAAAGATGTTCAAAAAATTATACATGGTGAGAGTCAAACATTTATAGCTCATCTAATTGATTATCACAATATTTGTTATCCTTCATAATTCCTTTGAGTTACACGTGTTGAACCTTGGTGCATTTGTTTTTTCATTGATGTTAGGTGGAATTGATGGAAAAGGCGTGAATGGTAAATGTAGCTCAATTCAATGGTGTTCAGGTTAAATTGTGTTCAATGGTTTATTGAGCATTCATGATGGTTTCAGCAGTGTTGCAGGCTTGCTCTTGTGAGGTAAGAGCTCACTGGAGGCATGGAAATGATTATCATTCTTGTTTCAAGTGTTCTACAAGTAAAACATGCTATTTCTAACATTTGAAAGAGATTTTGGAATGAGAAATAGGTCAAATGTTGGGAGTCACAGTTGTAATTGGCTCATTTAGGCCTAGTTCTAGAGCCTAATGAGGTGTAAGAGCTTAATGCAGGTCATGAAAATACTAGGTAAGCATGGGAGGAGCCTAAGAAAATTTCCTAGGGCATGTATGAGAATCCAAAAGGCTTATTTTATCTCTTGGAGGAAAAATTCAAATGTTCACCAAAATTGCCTTTGAGAACTAGTAGTGAATGCTTTGAGGTAAATGAGATAGGTTTGAGATGTATAGGAAAATTTATGGCTAACCAACCTATGGAGTGTGTATATGGGTGTCTTTTAGTGCTTCATGTCAAATTTCATCAAATTTTGAAATGGGGATTTGAAGTTATTCAAGTTTTTCTAAAATTGGTTTCTTAAGAAATGCAAATTGAACACCTGTCTTATTAGCATAATTTTTATCAATCCTTCTTTATATAAATCATAGAAGTAATTTTTGAAGATATCTCAAAGCCTAATATTTTTCAAAATGTTTGATGGAATTTGGATAATAAATAAAGAAGTTATGATCATTTTTCTAACAATGTTTTCCTCTCTCTCCAAGTCTCCTTCTGAAGCGGTAAGCACAAAATAAGTTGTTGTGACTCCAAGTCATGAGTGAAAGTTGTTACAACCATATAAAGGTGTAGAAGTCTCACTCTAAGTCAAATTGGTTGGTTTTGGGGTTCTCTTTATCCGATTGTACCGTGCATGAGATATGTCATAGTCCTTTGAAATCTTATGTATGATGTTTGGTATGAAGATATTCATGTGGAAAACTCATGACATAGATAGTGTTTTAAGTCAATTACCAGTTGGATACATATATTTTTAAATAATCCTTGATGAAGATTAAGGAAGGTATTCTTATCTAAATCATCAACTTGAAAAGAGCAAGTCTTGAAATGCACTAGTTCTTGAGCTAAGTGAACATATTGAGGGAAAAAAATTTGTGTCCATAATACATATGGCTCAAAACATGATATATGAGATCCTTTTACAAGGTCAAGTTGACTTAATGAAGTTCATGGTATGCCTTTGATGTGATGTGGTGTCTAAAGAAACTAGAAGTAAGAGGTCTAGTTAAAGCTTGTAAAAATAAATGTTGACTAAAATATTGTTGGTCAAAAAATATGTCAAGAGGCGGATCTATGGGTAGATGAGCCAACGTCATAGCCCCTCTTTGAGACAATAAAGTGAAACTGGTTTATTGCTATTCTACCAGCAGGAATTTGCACAAGTCCTACAGTATTCTACCTTCAGGGGTTTGGGATCTCGTCCCAGTTGGGGTATTTCTGACTGTGAGTAGAAAGGGATGAAGGGAAGAGAGGAGATAGGATAGTTCTGAAGGGAGAAAAGAAATGAATTCCAAAGCAAAAAGGTCAGAGGGTTTATGTTTTGGGCTGGTAGTAAATAGAGCCAAACCTACTTGCATAAACGAACAAAGCAATACTGATGAGCAAATGACAAAAAGTAGAGATAGATCTAACAAAATAAACACATAGATCTAACGTAAGAAAGATCTGATGCACATAACACATGTATTCAACACAAAGTCTTAATATTTGTATTAATGTTTTCTTCTGTTACAAAAAGTACAAAGCCTTTTCTTCTCACTTCTATTTTTCATCTAAAAAATGTCCACCACCTTGAATACAACAAATATCCAAGTATATATAGAAGGAGAAGGAGAAAGAAGGCAAAAAGAAACCAACAACTAATTACAAAATATTTACAAAATATCTAAAAGTCAACTGTTGACTTTGGGCAATTTGGTGGATGACAACATCTCATGGTGCAACATGGATGATGTCATCATTTGTGCCAACAAACTTTTAAATATTACAAAAAGAGAACATCCTAGGAGGAAGGAGCCTATTCGTCATCATCATCCCGGGCGGAAGGAGTATCCTACTTCTTCTCGTCAGAGAGAAATATGAAATTGAGCACGATACTCCAAGAATTTGCTAATCATCGGTTGAAGTTGATCCTGAGCAGGACCCTTGGTGTGATCGCCGATGACTTCACAAGTCTCCCATTCATCTCTGAGTCTCTCTGGGAGCTTGAAGTATTCATTACCTACCTCCATCAGGTATCCAACAAAATCACGGTAGGCCAGAAGGTTGTTGATAGATTCTGCATCAAAAGTCACTTCTGACCCTAACCCTTGTGACGTGATCTCCTTAAAGATCCGAATAGTGTCATCTACCTTCCTCAAGGCATATGATGGGGTGAGCAAGCCTGAGACATCCTTAGGATGATCTACTCCATTTGATGCATTGCATCCAAGGCTTCCTCCTTGATTTTATCAATTTTCTCCAAGATGAATTCCATCTGATCAACCCGATAGTCCAAAGCAGCAAGGACTTTGTTGGGTGCTCTGGGTGATCGAAGATGCCAAATTTCACTAAGTCATCGACGGGCAGTCGAGCATCTTCTGAATGTCTCATGTTGTAACCTAGCATGGTCCAACTCTTCGAGATAGGTCCCACAATCACCTGGAGTTCCTTGTTAGCCTAATCAATATTCTGATATAGCTCTGTGAACTTTACGATTACTTCCTCACTATCCTTGAGGATCTGGTCTCTCCAGGCGGATACTATGCCATACCTTGTTCACCAATCTTGGCGTATTCATTTATCTTTTCCTGGCTAAGGGCCTCAGGAGTTTCAGTGGTAGTTGTAGGAGGTGCACTGCCCATTTTCTGCAGGGCTTGGAGAAGATGTCTATTCTTCTTTTAGTATCCTCTTCTCTTCCTTTTCGCTCTCCCCGAAGCTTTTTTGCAAAAGGGCATCCACTAGATATAGGGCCTCTCCTATAGGATTTCTGAGGATGTTCCCATCGTGACCTATGTCACTGTATAATCTGTAGGAGACAGATCCTTTTTGTCCTTTGTGGGATCGGGGTACGCGATCTCCATTACCCTTTCACCTGAAGCACTCTGAGAGAAGTGGGTTATCGGCTTTTGCTTCTTAGCTCCTTTTGTTGGGATGACGAGAAGTCCATAGGTGCAATGGGGACTTTCCTCTTATGTTAGCTCAGGTGCTTGGAGATCCATTCTGGACTTAAGGGAGTGGGACCAGAGGGAGAAGAGGGAACGGAGGAAGAAGAAGGAGCAACTACAGTGAACTCTGGGGAAATGTGTCGAGACGCTTGGTGGTGGCATTGATAAAGAAGCCAATCTCCAATGCTCACAGGGGTAGGAGTCACTGTAGGAGAGGAAACCGTGGGGTGGAAGGGATCTGAGAGATGAGGGAAGAAATACTGGGGACAACTCCGCGAGGGAAGAGAAGATGGAGGAAGAGGAAGGGGGAACAATAGAAGATGGGGAGAAGACACAACCAAAGGAGTGGTTGCTTGAGTGACGTGAGGAGGGGAAGGAGGAGCGGGAGATGGGATGGTGGGAACTTCAATAGTTACAACAATGGCAACATCCTGAGTGGATGTGCCCATTGGAACACTTACCGCTGCTTCTTTTTCTGGGGAGACCAGGCTTACTACCTGCTCCTGGGGTGGCGGAAGGAGGACTCTGAGAGCTTGCTCCTGAGTAGCGCTTGATTCTCCTTCTTTGTCTTTCCCTTTTCCCTTTGGCAAGTGTTTTGGTCTAGTAGGTGCATTGCCCAAAGGAGACGTGGTGAAGTCTACCCCAAGGTAGATGAGACCGTTATACCTGCACCAATGCTCTGTGCACTGCAAAGTGCCCTTAACCCTCTCCTCAATAGTTTGAGGTGCCCTTGTTCTATCTATCTCAGAAAATGGCCAATTTTCCCCATCCGTATCTAGATAGACCTGATCAACTTCTTCGATCACCATTTGAAACCTTTCGGACAATGGCCACACCATATTGGATAATTTCTCGCTGGGCCAGGGAGTGATGATCCTTCCTTCTGAGCTCGACCTCGTGATACAGGTCGATGTAGATATCCTCGATCTGTGGGACGTGGATTGGATCGAGCTTTTCCTTTGGGAGGCAATTGTGAGGATCAAAGGTCAGCCTTTCTAGAAATTATGTTTCAAGTTAAGCAATTCCAGCTCTGTAAACATTTCCTGGGCTTTGGTGTGAGAAGTGCAGGTGTACTCTACCCACTGTGAGGGGGAATGGAGTTCCACCCTTCTTTCTTTTTAGGCACTTCTCATGATATGTGATAAGCTATCTGATAGCTCCAATAGGATCAACTTAGGCCCCGCATACCTTGGTAACTTGGTGGGCTCCCCTAAGAAGTTGGCAGCCCTGAGATAAGTGAAAGTGGGGAATTGCATAAATAACACCCCCACTTCTCTGTGGTAGTCACTATGCTCTTGGTCATCCGACCATGAGTCATATTGGGCCTCAAGAGGTAGATGATGCCATAGAAGAAGGCATCATTGATCTTGCTGAACTGATGGGATGTTGTTTTCCAGTCTCAACTCTAGATAATATTCATATATTTTTACTTGGGGCCATACCCCACATCGACTTAGTGCTGGGTAGTCTCTTTGAGGCAAAGAACGTATACCACGTAGGAGTTCATGTAGAACCTCCCCGTTGTTGAGAGTTGTTGGAGCTGCTCAGAGATGGTGCTGCTGATGATCTCCACCCATTCAAAACATTGATCAGAACATTTTTGCTCATTGTCTCCAGATACCTGAGCATCCATTTGTGGAAGTAATGGGCATCAGGAAGCCCAAATACCCTACTTAGGAAGGTTATGGTGTCACTCAACTCCTCCGAGAAGTCACTGCGATGAATAACCTAAGCGCCACCGTGTTATTACCTTCTTGTTCTTCAGATACACTTCGTTCATGAGCTGCATGCATTTGTCCTCATTTTCATCCCATGCCTTTATGCAGTCTTCTTGGCTTATTGCCACAAAGTGCCGGTGGTGGGGGATACCCAACATGATTTCAAAGTGTCGGGTAGTGAGGTTGATTATAACCTCACCCTTTTCATTCTCGACACACCTTGTGTCCTTATTGTAGCAGATGGGCCACCACCATCATGAATTCATTGTTTACCGTGCTCACGGAATTCCCCCAATGAAGTGTAGACCACTTCCACCAATTTTTCCATCCATGGACTACCTGTGACCCTTCTGGTTCTGGCCCAAAAGTCCTCCATATCAATGTGGCCAAGTTCTAAATCCCTGATGTCCAAGTCACATTCTGCAAGGGACTCGGCATCCTGACCCTTTGGTATTTGTACTTCATTTCTTCTTTTGTGAGTTTGGCCTTACCCTTAGACTTGGTTGGCCTCTTACTTGATGAAGACATATGTGAATCTGAGTTCAGCTGCTGATCTAGCAAGAAGAAGGAGGGAAGTCCATCGCAGAAGAGCCATGTTAGCTGTTAAATCATCCATCAAAGCTTTACAGAATGAAGAGTTAGCAATTTAGAAGCTTCTGGGCACAAGGCACAGCTTCTATACTGCAGTCACAGGGTCGAAAAGCAAGGTGCACAATGCTGAGAGTGTCAGCATGGATGAAAAAAATAGCAAAGGGCAAAGGGCAGGGCATAAAGATTACACAAAACACTCAGATGTTGATGTCAATGTATGTGCACTGCTATGCCATATGAAGGGTTTAAACAGGGCAGATTATTTTGTGTTGTTAGTAAGGATACATGATGCGCCAATGGCGCAGATATGGAACATGTTGTAAATATTTTTATGCGCCAAAGGGCAGAGTTTAAAGGATGCATCATTGAGTTAAGGTGCGCCAAGGGCTTTTGGCATGGCAGAAGAGAGTCTCTGCATGACATTTCAATGTCGGTGTAGCTGATTTGCGCTTGCACCTATGTTAGGTTTTAAGAATTTTATAAGGCACAGGGAGGATGCATGCTCAGGGGGGACAAAGCGCCCCTTGGTGCGACTATGTTTTGTGCAACAACGATTTTTTTTGCAGCCAAAGAGAAAGTCGTGGCTTTGATTTGTAATAACTTTAGATTTTCTCTTTTTGAGGTTTGTGGTTTTTTTGGCCTCTTTCAACATAGATTTTGACAGTGAGGGGAAAAGCAAAAGAGGATCCTGATTCATTTTCGAGACAAAGCCCTCCAGGCTAGCAGATCTGGGAGGAGGGTAAAACCGGTTTGGGGAGAGAAGATTGTAAAAATGGGTCGAGGTTGTGTTTTATTTCTTAGATTCATTTCTTTGTTTTTAACAACAACCTCTAAAAAATACAATAATCCCACAAACAATCAACACAAGAAGAGCAAGGACCACTTACCAGGAATATATAGAATGGAAGAAATGATGTGGGGTCCACGAATGTGACGTAAAGTGACACGGGATGACAGAGCACTAATAGTGCAGAGGAATTAAACTTTTTCACATGTTTTCAATCGTGAAAATGACAGTCGATGCGCCTATATATAAAAAAAGGTGCATAAATGTGCCACCAACTTTTTTTCAAGGGCACACAAAATAGATGCCAACATGAAATTATTTGCACTTTGGCATGGATTTGAGACTATCGACATTGACCTTTTTAGCACTTTGGCACACATTCATTCGGGCAAACAATTTTAATGTCGATAAGGGTGGCGCATGCACTCTCAATGCGCAGTTTGAAAGGTGCATCATGGGAAGGCACAACATTTTGAATGTCGACACTCCAAAGGATGCACCAAAGGAATAGAAGGGGCACAAATTCATTTGATGTTGCATGAATAAAATTGCGCCACCAAAAAAGGACCAAATGACTAAGTTCGAAAAACTAGATTCTCTGGAAAGGGATTTTATGCCATTCCGAACGCTAAGGGACCTTAACGGGGAACCAAAACAAAATTTTGGTATGGTTACCTACAAAATTGCCCTCATCAATTTTACAGATAACAACTGGCTCTTTTCTGGGGACTATCTTTGAGCAAAGCTTAAGGGTAGAGAATCCCAGATCAACATGTGCCTATCCATTGGGTTACAGAGTCAAAAACAAGGGCGACGAAAAAAGGAAAACACACAACCAACAAAAGCAAACACACACAAAAAAAAACACACAACTAAAGCAAACTGTACAAAGAAGAGAGCAAGCTCTACTTCCTGAATATTTTGAGATGTTTCCCGCTATAGGAAGCGGGAGCTCAGTTCCATCTAGATACGAGAGATAGAAGCTATTCTCTCCATTGAGCTGCTTGATCTTGAAAGGCCCTCTCCATAGAGAATCAAATTTTCCATGCATGCCCTTTGGCTCTCTTCGCTTGTCCCACAAAAGGATGAGATCTCCCACCTAAAAATCTCTCTGCTTGGCCTTTTATCGAATAGTCTCTTGACTTGATTCTGATGTTCGGTGATCCTGTCGACCACTTTTACTCTCTTTTCTTCAAGCTCTATTAGATACATGACCCTCTTTTCAAGAGAATTTTGAAAGTCTCATCTTCGATCGCTCGTGCCAAGCAGAGCAGAAGTTCAGCAGAAATGGGAAGCTCAACGTCGATTCCATATAATACTTGAAAAGGTGACATACCGAGGGACCTCTTTGGAGTAATACGGTCTAGCCCACAAAGCATCATACAATGACTTGTGCCATGACCATGATTCTCATCAACTAGCTTCCGTATGATGGTCACTAAGTTCTTATTACTGGATTCTACCTGACCATTTCCCTGGGGTAATAATCCGAGGCATGGGCCAAGGTTATCCCATATTCATAGAAAAAACCGATAACTTCCCGTGAGGAGAAGTTGGAAGCATTATCAACAACGATCTTGTGTGGAACGCCAAACCTTACAATGATACTTTCTTTGATGAAGTTACAAACAATTTCAGAGGTGGCATTCTTAACCGGTATGGCCTCCACCCATTTGGTGAAGTAATCTGTTGTTGTTAGGACATAACTATGTCCGACACTTGATTGGGGATGTAGTGCTCTGATAAAGTCAATTCCCCATTTCCTGAATGGTTCATCAATAATGACGGGCCTGAGGGGAAAAGTAACCAATTTTGGTTTGCCAACAAACTGTTGCAGAGCTCACATTTTGCTACCCAGTGGTTGTATCCCAAAATAGCGTTGGCCAATAGTACCTGCCCGGATGATCTTGTGTGCTATCACAGATGAGGAGAAGTGACCACCGCAGGCTGAGTCATGAAAACTTTCTAGCAATTTTACCTACTATGGCTTGTCAACACATCGCAAGAAGATGCCATCAATCCCACGCTTGTATAAACCGTCATCCCATATGACATATCTGGCTGCCCTGAGCTTTACAATGACACTTCTCCTTTGAAGTTAGATGAGCTGGACACTCACCATAAGTGAGAAAGAAAGTGATATCGAATACCATTCATCGCTAGTCACAACAAATAGAACCATAGGTAGAGAATCAGCTTTCTCTAGCTGGCCTTGCATTCCATCGATGCAATCATCTTTTTCTTTAGGGACCTCTGAATCTTTGTTTTCAGCCATAAGTTGACATAGGCCCTTGCCTCTTACCAGCTTGGTTGGTTTTATGTCTAGATCATACTCTTGGACCTTTGCGATCCAATTCCTCATAAGCTTCCTAACTCCTGTTGAGTTAGGATAGACTTAACTGCCGTGTCAGAACCAACACCACCGTATGAGAGTTCAGGATGTAGTACCGGAAATTCTTGACTGCTTTGACAATGGCGAAGGCATGTTTTTCCAACTGAGACATCTTCAATTCATGAGGCTTGAGAGGAGAACTCATGAACACTATTGGAGATTCAACATCCTCAGAGTTCTTTTGCATTAAGATGGCCGATACAATATGCTCAGATGCATAACTGTACATGATAAAATCCTTGGAGAAGTCGGGACATACCAGGACAGGTGCATGGGCAACAGAGGCTTTTATATCCTCAATGACGTCTTTCCTTCTTCGCTCCACCAGAAATTTTGTGACCCTTTCATCATATTTGATATGTGGCGAGTCTTCTCAACAAAGTCAGGAACAAAGCATCTGAGAAAATTCACTTTTCCGAAGAAGAGTGAACACCGGTCTTGCTTGTAGGTAAGGTAAGGCTCTGAATGGCCTTAACCCTTTCAACATCTATCTTTGTCCCTTCCTTGCTTACAACGTGTCCCAAAGCAACTTTCCTTCAGTGACTCCAAAAATAGACTTTTTCAGATTTAGGGAGATCCCGTGTTCTCAGCATCTAATCAATACTTGCTCCAAATGATCACAATGATCACTTCACTTTTTTGAGAACACAGTTAAGTCATCTAAGTAAACTACGATGACCTTTCCCATCATACCTTTGAATGCAAAGTCCATTGCTCACTGAAAGGTGGCACCAACATTGGTCAAGCCAAAAGGCATCCTGCTATAGGTGAATGTGCCCTAGGGAGTAGTGAATGTTGTTTTGAATCGGTCTTCAGAGCGAGACTTCAATCTGATTATAGCCCAAAAACCATCAAGCATGGACAACATTTCTGAAACCAATTACTTACTCGCTGCAGAACTTGATCCATTATGGGTAGTGGGTAGTTTTCCTTCAAGGATGCTTGATTCAGGTTGTGAAAATCTACGCATATGCGTATCTCGCCATTCTTCTTTCACACTGGCATGATGTTTGCTACCCAGTACTATGATGGATAGGAAAAATGATCCTTGCATCCAACATCTTCTGTATTTCCACCTGATGGTACCCGAGATCTTGGGATTATAGTGCCTCTGTTTCTGGTGAAAAGGTTTGACATCATCTTTTAATGGGATGTCATGTGAACGTCCTTCGCTTGAAAGACTTTAGATCAATAAGACCATGCCAATACGTCCATATATTTCTTCAGCAATTTGACAAACTTCCACTTTTCTTCTGGGTGTGCAACATTTCCCAATGTTCACAAGTTGCGGATGTTCCATAGTACCCAGATTAACCGATTCGGTCTCTGAGAGGAGTTAGGATCATCTTGCCACTTCTTCCTTTACAAAATGATCATGTTTGTCAAACAATCGTTCCAGAGAGACTAAACCTTTTGGGATTTTATTTCCTTTGAGCTGACATATGCCATCACCTCCTTTTGATTCGTTTGCTTGATCAGTGATAGATTCACGACATGCAGAAGTAGATCCTTCAAAATGAAGCTCACTTGAAATTTTCTGCTTTCTCTAGAAAGGCAATAAGTTGATTGTCATCGTTGAATACCTGCCAGTGCTGAGAATTGTCTGGCACGCTTGGGCGGAAGACTACCTCAATAGTATATGTGTCTGTTTTTAACCCGGGGTGAGGGAGCATGAGAGACGCTGAGATGGCCAGTGAATCGCCATGTCATTCTGAGCTCTTGGAATGGCTTTTATTGAGAAGGCATCAAATTCCTCAATGTTGTCCCATACTACGTTGTGGTAATGCCTGAGCCTTTCATTCTTTACTTGGTATATTCTTTTTACTTGATTTACGACTAGCTCGGCATCACCCTGTACTTTTAGGTTCTTGATTCCCCTTTCTTTTGCAGCTTGCATGCCAAGTAGCAAAGATTCATATTCAGCAGTATTATTCGTGTTGAAAAACTACAACTTGAAAGAGAGAGGAAAAATCTCCTCCTCAGAGATATTAGCACAGCTCCAGCACCGCATCCACTAGTTGCACAACTACCATCAAACTGCAATGTCCAAACCTTGTTAAGGTCTTCTTCTTGGATGAGAACGTCCATTTTATCAGACTCAATAGATAAGAAGTAGTTCCCATCCCTGATGATTCAAAGAGAATTTGGGCTTTGGGGTCGTCAAAATTGGTGACCAAGTACTTCTTTTGTGATTCAGGCTCCAATGTCTGCATTACACCCTTGACGGGATTCTGGCCTTGGACCAGTCCATATAAATTTCTCCACCAACTTCTCTACAAAAGCTTCTTCCTAGTAGAATTCCATATGCCACTGGATATCAACAACGAGGATGGTCATCTTTACTCTTTTCTCTGGGAATGCCGCAAAGGTGAACTGTATCTTTGATTTGACCAATCAATGGAACTTGTTTGGTTTCCATGGAGTAACATCTACCGAAAGGCTTGGTAAGAGTGAGGCCCAAAGCATGGGTGACCTTTTCGCATGACATTATCGAAGCCCCGTAATCTCGTATTATGCAATTGCTTAGCTTGTGACCATTGATTAGGAGGGAAAGATAAAAAGGTTCAATTTTTCCTGACACGGAAGTCGAGGCCACATTTATGCGAGATGCAGGAGGAGTGGAAAGGATTCCTTTCGGGGAGACATGGGAGACTACGGCAGCTTGGCTTTGGATATATTCAGTCAATCTTACAAGTTGCTCAGGGTTTGACTGAAGATATTCAGCCTCGACATTTGAATCTTGGTCTTTTTAGCATGATCGATTATGTCGAATGCGACCAAGGGTTGTGTTGATGAGGGAATGAGTCCCTCACTTCACGGTGGAGGGTAGGATTACTAGTCTTTATGGGAATAGAAGAAGGCTGATTTGGAGGAGAGATGGGGGAAAATTTTTTTGTAAAAGACTTAATAGGAGGTTGAGCAGGAAGAGGATTACCTCTTTTAGCAATGGTTGGAGGCGTGTTTGACACAACCTTCTCTTTTTGTATCCTGCAGCAACTTCTACTTCTTTTCCTTGAGAGTGGGTGAAAATAACATATGACTATCCACTTGCATACCCTTGGGTTCCCTCTTCATCATCAGATTCTTCATCTTCAAATTCCATATACCCGATTGTAGAGTCACCAGTCGGTTCACCGACATCTTGATCATCTCCACCTGGGGATGAAGGTTCTTCATAATTTTTCTCCTCTTCTTCTACCTCGACTAGGGCATTGACCGAGGGGCCTCAAGTGCCAACCATGGAGCAGTTACAGGAAACGTGGCCTTTGAGGGGCATTGTTGGAAGTGAAATTTCTCCGTGGGATATCCCAGTATGAAGTGTTAGGAGAAGCTTGAGCTAATTGCTTCTTCAACGCGAGCAAGTCATTCGCCATCTTCTGGAATGCCGATCCGATGAAGTGGCTTGAGAAGGGGTTGAAGCTTTAGGCTTGGATGGCTCACATTTTAATTCACTAGATATAAGTAGGTTGTCCTCTATCCGAATGGTAGCATCCTGAGTGAGAACCAGGGTGGTAATTTGTTCTTGTAAGAGTAAGAAACTTACTCTTGAGCTCATGGCATTCATAAAGAAACACTTTTGATTTTCTGGCATTGGCAGCATGGCAAGTGGCACACACATGGTTAATTAGTGAATTGAAACGAGTGATAAAATCACGCATGGTTTCATTGACTTCCTTCTTTAGGTGAGTGATCTTGACAAGAACGCAAACGTGTCTTCTGAAGGCTTATACCTTTCTTCAAATGTAGTTCGTAATGTGGCCCAACTAGTGATAGATCCGGCCGGAAAATGTTGGAACCATTCTTCATGGGTCCTTGCAAAGTCTCTAGAAAGAGGCGTACCGATACATCTTCATGGGTCACATCCAGGATGCTACATGACATGATGAATGTAGATATATGTGAATCCATGCTTTGGTTTCCACTCCCATCAAATCTTGGGAAATTCTTTCGGTTTCCATGAGGGAGTGCATGAACAGGATGTGGTAACGCAAGAGGGCCCATAGCGTTTCCCATGGTACTACCATTTGAAAAGCTGGAAAGAGGACGCGAGCTGGAGCATGGTTCCACTGAGCAACAAAGCACTGCAAAGGGATGTGGAGGCTCCTTGTGAAAAATGGTTCTTTCGTGGAGGCGAGACACTTCTCTGACCGATCGGATCAACTGAACTCAACGATGAGAAGCATGTTGGTGTAATACTAAAGTTGTGCCTTTGAAGTAGATCAAAAATAGGATCAACTTCCCCACGAGCTCTCCTGCTACGAGTAAATGGTTCACCCGCCAGTGTATCTTTCAAATCTGCAATGTTTTTAGAGTAGATTTAAAAACTCTTTTTGTTGTACTTGCTGATTTTCTGATTTTTCTGACAAAAATCAGCAGTATGTACTTTTCTAAATATTTAATTTTATCCCTCTTTTGAAAACCGATTGTGGTTTAATGACAAAGATCAACGAGGATAAAATGATGGTTTAACTTAGCAAGTTGATTTTTGATCTTAGAGTTGACTTTTTGCAAGGGTTTGAAATTTTTGTAAAATAGTCAGAAACTCAGATCTACGGAAATATACGGGTTTTTGTAAAAACTCAAATGAACTAAAGATCTCTAACTAGCCCAGATCTATGGATCTCTGAAGAAAATTTTCAGTTTGGATCACTTTTGCAAAAATTTTGGATTTTAAGCAAAAAAACTAAGATTTGCAAACAGGTAGTGATTTTTGTAGTTTTATCAATTTTCTTAGTTACTTTAGCAACCTGTTAGTGTCCTTTAACCGACACAACACTCACATAGATCTGTTTTGATCCCCAATAGAGTCACCAAAAACTGTTGGTCTGAAAAATTGTGAGGGGGAAGATCTATGGATAGATGAGCCAACAGTGTGCAGGGCATAGCCCCTCTTTGAGACAACAAAGTGAAACTGGTTTATTGCTATTCTACCAGCAAGAATCACAAAGTCCTATAATATTCTACCTTCAGGGGTTTGGGATCTCATCCCAGTTGGGGTATTTCCGACTGTGAGCAGAAAGGGACGAAGGGAAGAGAGGAGATAGATAGTTCTGAAGGGAGAAAAGAAATGAATTCCAAAGCAGAAAGGTCAGAGGGTTTATGTTTTGGGATTGGTAGTAAACAGAGCCAAACCTACTTGCATAAACAAACAAAGCAATACTGATGAGAAAATGACAAAAAAGTAGAGATAGATCTAACAGAATAAACACACAGATCTGACATAAGAAAGGTCTGATGCACATAACACATGTATTCAACACAAAGTCTCAATATTTGTATTAATGTTTTCTTCTGTTACAAAAAGTACAAAGCCTTTTCTTCTCACTTCTATTTTTCATCTAAAAAATGTCCACCACTTTGAATATAACAAATATCCAAGTATATATAGAAGGAGAAGGAGAAAGAAGGCAAAAAGAAACCAACAACTAATTACAAAATATTTACAAAATATCTAAAAGTCAATTGTTGACTTTGGGAAATTTGGTGGATGACAACATCTCATGGTGCAACATGGATGATGTCATCATTTGTGCCAACAAACTTTTAAATATTACAAAAAGAGAACATCCTAGGAGGAAGGAGCCTATTCATCATCATCCCATGGTTGGAAGGGAGTATCCTGCTTCTACTCAGGAGAGGAAATATGAAATTGAGCACGATACTCCAAGAATTTGCTAATCATCGGTTGAAGTTGATCCTGAGCAGGACCCTTGGTGTGATCGCCGATGACTTCACAAGTCTCCCATTCATCTCTGAGTCTCTCTGGGAGCTTGAAGTATTCATTACCTACCTCCATCAAGTATCCAACAAAATCATGGTAGGCCAAAAGGTTGTTGATAGATTCTGCATCAAAAGTCACTTCTGACCCTAACCCTTGCGACGTGATCTCCTTAAAGATCCAAATAGTGTCATCTACCTTCCTCAAGGCGTATGATGGGGTGAGCAAGCCTGGAGAGACATCCTTAGGATGATCTGCTCCATTTGATGCATTGCATCCAAGGCTTCCTCCTTGATTTTATCAATTTTCTCCAAGATGAATTCCATCTGATCGACCCGATAGTCCAAAGCAGCAAGGACTTTGTTGGGTGCTCTGGGGTGATCAAAGACGCCGAATTTCACTAAGTCATCAACTGGGCAGTCGAGCATCTTCTGGAATGTCTCATGTTGTAACCTAGCATGGTCCAACTCTTGAGAGATAGGTCCCGCAATCACCTGGAGTTCCTTATTAGCCTGATCAATATTTTGATATAGCTCTATGAACTTTACGATTACTTCCTCACTATCCTTGAGGATCTGGTCTCTCCAGGTGGATACTTGCCATGCCTTGTTCACCAATCTTGGTGTATTCATTTATCTTTTCCTGGCTAAGGGCCTCAGGAGTTTCAGTGGTAGTTGTAGGAGGTGCACTACCCATTTTCTATAGGGCTTGGAGAAGATGTCTATTCTTGTTCTTTTAGTATCCTCTTCTCTTCCTTTTCCTCCTAAAGCTTTTTGCAAAGGGCATCCACTGTAGATAGGGCCTCTCCTATAGGATTTCTGAGGATGTTCCCATCATGACCTATGTCACTGTATAATCTATAGGAGACAGATCCTTTTTGTCCTTTGTGGGATCGGGGTATGTGATCTCCATTACCCTTTCACCTGAAGCACTCTGAGAGAAGCGGGTTATCGGCTTTTTCTTCTTAGCTCCTTTTGTTGGGATGACAGAGAAGTCCATAGGTGCAATGGGGACTTTCCTCTTATGTTAGCTCAGGTGTTGGAGATCCATTCTGACTTAAGGGAGTGGGACCAGAGGGAGAAGAGGGAACGAGGAAGAAGAAGGAGCAACTACAGTGAACTTAGGGAAATGTGTCGAGACACTTGGGTGGCATTGATAAAGAAGCCAAATCTCCAACACTCACAGGGGTAGGAGTCACTGTAGGAGAGGAAACCATGGGGGTGGAAGGGATCTGAGAGATGAGGGAAGAAATACTGGGGACAGCTCCGCGAGGGAAGAGAAGATGGAGGAAGAGGAAGGGGGAATAGTAGAAGATGGGGAGAAGACACAACCAGGAGTGGTTGCTTGAGTGACGTGAGGAGGGGAAGGAGGAGTGGAGATGGGATGGTGGGAACTTCAATAGCATTACAGTAGTGGCAACATCTTGAGTGGATGTGCCCATTGGAACACTTACCGCCGTTCTTTTTCTGGGGAGACCAGGCTTACTGACCTGCTCCTCGGAAGTAGAAGGAGGACTCTCAGGAGCTTGCTCTCGAGTAAGTGCTTGATCTCCTTCTTTGTCTTTCCCTTTTCCCTTTGGAAGTGTTTTGTCTCTAGCAGTGTATTACCCAAAGGAGACGTGGTGAAGTCTACCCCAAGGTAGATGAGACCGTTATACCTGCACCAATGCTCTGTGCGCTGCAAAGTGCCCTTAACCCTCTCCTCAATAGTCTGAGGTGCCCTTGTTCTATCAATCTCAGAAAATGGCCAATTGTCCCCATCCATATCTAGATAGACCTGATCAACTTCTTGATCAGTCATTTGGAAACCTTTCGGGACAATGGCCACACCATATTGGATAATTTCTACCAGGGCTAGGTGGGAGTGATCCTTTCCTTCGAGCTCGACCTCGTGATACAGTCGATGTAGATATCCTCGATCTTGTGGGATGTGGATTGGATCGAGCTTTTCCTTTGGAGGAAATTGCAGGATCAAAGGTCGGCCTTGCTCGAGAAATTGTGTTTTAAGTTGAGCAACTCCAGCTTCTCACAAACATTTCCCGGCTTTGGTGTGAGAAGTGCAGGTGTATCTACCCACTGTGAGGGGGAAAGGAGTTCCACCCTTCTTTCTTTTCAGGCACTTCTCATGATATGTGATAAGCTACCTAGATAACTCCAATAGGATCAACTTAGGCCCCACATACCTTGGCAGCTTGGTGGGCTCCCCCAAGAAGTTGGTGGCCCTGAGATAGGTGAAAGTGGGGAATTGCATAAATAACACCCCCACTTCTCTGTGGAAGTCACTATGCTCTTGGTCATCCGACCATGAGTCATATTAGGCCTCAAGAGTAGATGATGCCATAGAAGAAGGCATCATTGATCTTGCTGAACTCAGGATGTTGTTTTCTAGTCTCAACTCTGGATAATATTCATATATTTTTACTTGGGGCCATACCCCGCATCGACTTAGTGTTGGGTAGTCTCTTTCTGAGGCAGTAGCATATACCACGTAGGAGTTCATGTAGAACCTCCCCATTGTTGAGAGTTGTTGGAGTTGCTCAGAGATGGTGCTGCTGATGATCTCCGCCCATTCAAAACGTTGATCTGGAACATTTTTGCTCATTGTCTCTAGATACCTGAGCATCCATTTGTGGAAGTAATGGGCATCAGGAAGCCCAAATACCCTACTTAGGAAGGTTATGGTGTCACTCAGCTCCTCTGAGAAGTCACTATGGTGAATAACCTGTGGCCACCTGGTTATTACCTTCTTGTTCTTTAGATACACTTCATTCATGAGCTGCATGCATTTGTCCTCATTTTCATCCCATGCCTTTATGCAGTCTTCTTGGCTTATTGCCACAAAGTGCCGGTGGTGGGGGATACCCAACATGATTTCAAAGTGTCGGGCAGTGAGGTTGATTATAACCTCGCCCTTTTCATTCTCGACACATCTTGTGTCTTTATTGTAGCAGCTGGGCCACCACCATCATGAATTCATTGTTTACCGTGCTCACGGAATTCCCCAAGGAAGTGTAGACCACTTCCGACCAATTTGTCCATCCATGGACTACCTGTGACCCTTCTGGTTCTGGCCCAGAAATCCTCCATATCAATGTGGCCAAGTTCTGAATCCCTGATGTCCAAGTCACATTCTGCAAGGGACTCGGGCATCCTGACCCTTTGGTATTTGTACTTCATTTCTTCTTCTGTGAGTTTGGCCTTACCCTTAGACTTGGTTGGCCTCTTACTTGATGAAGACATATGTGAATCTGAGTTCAGCTGCTGATCTGCAAGAAGAAGGAAGGAAGTCCATCGCAGAAGAGCCATGTTAGCTATTAGATCATCCATCAAAGCTTTATAGAATGAAAAGTTATCAATTTACAAGCTTCTCGGGCAAAGGCGCACTTCTATACACAGTGCAGTCAGGTCAAAAAGCAAGGTGCAATGTTGAGAGTGTTACATGGAAGAAAAACACAAAGGGGCAGGCACAGAAAGATTACACAAAACACTCAAATGTTGATGTCAATGGATGTGCGCCTGCACCATATGAAGGGTTTAAACTAGGCACATATTATCTTGGTGTTGCAAGGCTACAGAGGATGCGCCAATGGCACATATATGGTACATGTTGTAGAACATTTTTATGTGCCAAAGGGTGCAAAATTAAAGGATGCATCATTGAGTTAAGGTGTGCCAAGGGGCTTTTGGCACGACACAGAAGAGTTTGCATGACATTCAGATGTCGGTGTAGGTGGGATTGTGCTTGCACCTATGTTAGGTTTTAAGAATTTTATAAGGCGCAGGGAGGGTGTATGCTGTTGCAGTGGGGAAAGTGCGCCCCTTGGCACGACTGTGTTTTGTGCAACAATGATTTTGTTTGTGCCAAAGAGAAAGTCCGTGGCTTTGGATTTGTAATAACTTTATATTTTCTCTTTTGACAGGTTCGTGGTTTTTTGGCCTCTTTCAACATAGATTTAGACAGTGAGGGGAATAGAGCAAAGAGGATCCTGGATTCATTTTCGAGACAAAGCCCTCCAGCCAATAGATCTAGAAGGAGGGTAAAACCGGTTTGGGGGAGAGAAGATTGCAAAATGGGTTGGAGGTTGTGTTTTATTTCTTTAGATTCATTTCTTTGTTTTTTAACAACAACCTCTGAAAACAATACAGAAAACCCACAAACAATCACCACAAGAAAAGCAAAGACCACTTACCAGGAATATATAGGATGGAAGAAATGATGTGGGGTCCACGAATGTGACGTAAAGCGACACGGGGATGACAGAGCACTGATAGGTGCAGAGGAATTAAACTTTTCATGTTTTTTCAATCATGAAAATGACAGGTCGATGCGCCTATATATAGCAAAAGGTGCAATAAATGTGCCACCAAATTTTTCAAAGGGCACACCAAAACAGATGCCAACATGAAATTATTTGTGCCTTTGGCACATTTGGGACTGTCTTTACATTTTAGCTCTTTTTAAAGCACCATTGAGGGCGCAACAATTTTAATGTCACAAATTTACATGTCGTGCAAGTTTGAAGGGCGCATCATGGGAAGTCGCAACATATGTAATGTTGACACTCCGAGGGTGCATCATGGGAAGGGGCATAACATTTGATGTTGCATGTCGACACTGACCTAAAAGGATGTGCCAAAGGAATAAGGGAAGGGGGGAATCGAAACAAAAAAATTTTGTATGGTTCATTTGATGTTTTACATGATAACAATACATATAGTTTTCACTGGACCACCAAAAAAATGAAGAATTATTAATGACCAAATGACTAAGTGAGTTGAATTTTTGAGTCCTCTCGGGCATGTAAAGTCAAATAAACCCTCTACCTATGGTTTGAAGTGATCTAGGAAAATTTGAGTGTAACTCATTTATGAACCATCCAAATTTCATGAAAATCTTAAGACATCTATGTTTAAGTCTCATATTTTCAAGTCTCGGAGAAAATATCCATGTATCCCTTAAGTTCTTCATATAAATTCCTTTATGACAAGATTTGAACCTCTTTCTGATGTTGGGAAAGTGCAATTAGTGTTTTTCTCTATTTTTGAGAGTCTGAGACCTCTTGTAAAGTTCCATAAGGATGAAGGGTGGATAAAATCATCCTTGATTGGTATTGAACATGAATGAAGAGCTAAAAGGTCTTGACAGAGCTAAGACTAAGTGTTAGAAAACATGGAAAAAGAACTAGTTCATCAAGTATCTCACTTAAATCCTTTGAATGAAACCTAAAACCTTTAAGAGGAATGTAGAGGGAAATTCAAGAGAGTAATAGTGATGTTTTGTGTATAATGGTGATGCTTCATAGCCACTCTCAAGGCTATATCAGTCTTCTTCCATTCTCAAAGCATGTGAACTGAAGTTTTCAAATTTCCTCAATATACTTATCTATCTAATTTGAAAAATGAGCTTGGGTGTTGAATGGTTGAAGTGTAAATGGGGTGAATAAAGGAGGTTTTTGGAATATTTGTATTTGTAACTATTTTGTGCATTGTCATAACTTGATGTAACAATCTTGAGCTCACATACTATTAAAGGATAGTCATTCTTTTTTGACAGGGGTTAGTTTTGAGATGGAAACTGACATGAAAAGGTGTAAGGAAGCTTAAAAGGTGCCACATGTTGTCCTATAAAATCCTAGTTTCATGAAGAGGTCCTAAATGTGTGTAGAAATGTCAAAATATTGAAATGCACATATGAAAAATTAAACGCAGGCATAAACATAACTCTATATCTCCTCTTACTCAACTAATCTTGTGCAAGAATGTGAAGGGTCTTAGTATATGATTGTGAAAGGTCAAAAATAAGGGAAGAGAATATATAAAAATCATGTTTTTGAACCTGCATATGTTGTTGAAGGTACTAATTTTTTTGAGGGAAAATACTGGCATTGATGATATGAGAGTGTAGAGTTAGTAGGAGACTGGGATAAGAAAGGAAGTGAATGTACACAGAGAAAAACTATAGTAATGAAAAACAAACAAACTAACTTGCAAACCTTCCAATAACCTTCCAATTAAAACCTTATTAGGAGAGATTTTGAAGCTATATAGCCTTACAAAATGATTTATTTATGAGTGCTCTTGAATGACCTCCAAATGTGCGTGTAATTGCTACAAAAACAGAGATGTGGCTTGGATTATTGCTTCCAAAATAACATAATTTGGAATGCAATTTGACAGAGTAAGTCTTCTATGAACCCAAGAGGGTTTGATAGAGAGTATGCTACATTTTATAGAGGTATAAGTAGTTGAAAATTGGTTACAAGCGGTTGAATGCACATGCTAAAAATAACATTGGAGGAGGTTGTAGTAGTTTTGGGGCATTTAGGGGCAATAATGGAATTAATTGTAGAAGTTGCATCTAGAAAGGTGGTTGTATATGTAATTCAATTGCCCCCACCTTTCTAGGATTCTAGAAGTGTAGTTAACTAGGATGAGGATGTGGAGTCCAAGTGGTTGTTGATTAAGTGGCAGTTGACTAGGATGTGCACACACTAACTAATTAATTAATCATTTAATTAATAAATGATAATTAACTTAGCTAAAGGGGTACTAGGGTACATGGGATTAATTTAATTAATCCAAAGGGTGCAATGTGTATGAATTAATCAATTTAATCAATTAATCACAAATGGGTGAATAAAAAGGTGTATTAGGATAGCACTAGGAACATGTGAGTAATTTTGGGGTGTCTACATTTTTTCCCTCTTTAAATTTCTATTGTGAAGTAATAGTGCTTTAAAGATAGTAGATGCATGCAAATCAGTGAGTGGAAAATTGTGAAGCATTAGGATGCCCCAACAAGCAATGAAGCATTAGGATGCCCCAATAAGTAGGATGGTAGAGGAATTCCCCCTCAAGTGGGTGGATGATGTAATAAGGCAATGGAAAACCACTTGATAGGAAGGAAAACAAGGGATTGGAACAAGGATGGGAAAGGACTGTGCTCATAGCATGAGCTTCATTTGGAGAATAATTTTAGAGCAACCTTATTTTTGTTGTTGCACAATAGATTTGTCACCATGATTATGAAATAATCAATATGGTTAACCCAGATGCGCGTAAAAAATATACACAAAAATAAAAGAGAAAAAAAAAGATGACAAACCCATTATATAGAGTAGATGCATGCATCAGGGTTATAAAGGAAACAAGATGTAATCACACTACTTGTAAGTGGTCCAAAAATCAAACACAAAAATGCAACACAAAGTCGAAAAAGAAGACAATCAACTATGCCCCTAATGCATGCCACAATGATGATTAAGTAGATATATATTCTCCCAAAGAGGGAATATGATTAGACTGGAAGAGTGGAGTTAATGTGACTCCTTATGACACTCTTTTTGTATCCGTTGTGTAAATGATCAAAGTTGAAATTGCCCCAAGAGAAGTTATATCACGAAGGAAAAAAATTTGTGACTTGCCCCAAGAAGAGTTAGCATATCATGCAAAGGGAAGAAAGTGATAGTTGTAAGATTAGAATGATCACTAGGGTAATAGATAAAGGTATGACATTTATCAAGATTGTGTTGAGATGTTGAAAAATTCACTTCAAGGGTTTTCTAATTGTAAGATTTCTATGATAAGTGAATGTTTGTTCAAATTTTGTATTTTTTTATATTTTTGGATTTTTGAAATATTTGATTTTTTTAATTTTTGCGAGTTTTGAAAAAAATTGAAAAAAATACAAAGAAACGTAAGAAAACATGGATATACAAAAAGGAAAACACTCCATAGCTTAAATAAACCAGGAGGAAAAAAACACATGCAAGTGACAAAAAGATACAAAACAAGCAATAGAAATAAACTTAATATCAATAGGAAGGATCCACACCAAAGTTATATGTGAACTAAGATGCAAATAAATTTCCTACAATTGGTCTATAAGTGCATTCTAGATACACAAAGTACTGGTTATTCTAGTAAATAAAAAATAAAAAAGACTAAGCTAATAATATACAAGACAACATTCTATATGTACAAACATTAGACAAGAAAATACGACAAACAAGCCAGTGAACAATGCACACCAATGTTAAATACTAACAAGTAAGTGACAATATGAAACAGATTCACAATAACAATGTCTAAAGACTTTCCTAGTGTTTTCCACAATGAATAGATAGACAAATGTCAAGTTTCCCCCAAGTGAAAGCGTAATATGAGTGATGTCCCTAAGCAAAGTTACATTGCAAAGAGTGGCTTGATTGATTGGAAAAATGAAAATTATTAGGAATAGTTAGATGATGAAAGTAGCAAACGAAGTTACATAGTCACAAATGTTTTGGAAAGAATTTTTGAAACGTTTTATATTTTCTGAACAATTTAATACTATTTTTAGGATTATGAATGATCTTATACTTTTTTGTTGAAGTTTTGTGAGACATTTGTGAATGTTTTTGGTATTTTTGAAATTTTGGACCACACACAAAAGAAGAGGGAAAAGGAAATTCCCAAGTCATAACCAATACACTACATATGAAGGAAGTGAACAAAATCATAATGGAAGGTGAACAAGAGTGGTAGACAATGGGCATGACGACCTAACAAGGAGAACATGCGACACAAGGCGAGGTAGAAAGATATAAGCGAGAAACAAGGTGAAATGATGAAATAGGTGGATTCACTTATATGCCCCTAGCACAAGGGTTACTCTTTAGAGACTTATAAGTATAACTTCTTCAGATGAATGACATTCATAGGATCCTTCAACTCTTTTCCATCCTCAGTAGATAGTTTTTATGCGCCAGATCCTAACTTGGCATTTATAACATAAGGACCCAACCAATTAAGCTCAAATTTTCCCTATTTTTCTCATGGGTTAGTTGTGTTCTTATAATTTTACTTTAGGACTAAGTCAACAATTTCAAACTATCAAGGTTTGATCTTGTGATTATAATTACGGTGTAGTCGATTCCGATATACCTACAGACTGTCTAAGGCATGAAGCAGTCTCTCTCATCCAAGAGTTCCATCTCTGCGAGGCATGCAACATGGTAATCCTCTTCATGAATGAGGTGCTAAAGGAAGACACAAAGTGAAGGAATTTCAACTTTGATAGCTAATATGGATTTAGAGCCATATATTAGGGAGAATGGAGTAGCTCCTGTAGGAGTACGGAAGGAAGTGCGGTAGGCCCAAAGAGTAGGATACAACTGTGTATGCCAATTACATCCATGTTTATTAAATTTATTTTCTAGAATGGATTTAATATTATTATTTGATGCTTCGGATTGACCGTTGCATTACCTATAATAGGGTGTAGCTCATCTTAGGTAGATATTATATTTTTATCTAGGGTCTTGAGATCCTTATTTTTTAAGGAACCACCATTGTCATTAAGTGGCAATAGTAGTGGAGATGCCAAAATGATGGATAATATGGTTAAAATGAATTTAGAGAAATTTCACCTAGTAACGTAGGTAAGAGGCATAGCCTCAACCCACTTGGTGAAATACTTAGTAGAATTTATAATAAATGTGTGGCCATCAAAAGATATGGGCTATATTTTTTCCAATTAAATCAAGTCCCCATTTTGAAAAAGGCCAAAGTTAAGTGATGGGATGTAAGGCTTAGGATGGTACATGAATGAGATTACCATGTTTTTGGAAATCCTGACATTCCTTCACAAATTTGTATGCATCTTCCTCCATTGTGGGCTAGTAGTATCCAACACACAAGATCTTCTTCGCAAGGACCATTTCATTGGTATGCATGTCATAAATACTTGAATGTAATTCATCTAACATCTGATTAGCTTCATCCCGATCGAGAGATCTTAAGATAGTCCCATCATAACCTCTTCGATAAAAGGTGTCGTAATAAGGGTGTATATATCTTGATACTAGGGATGATGAGGACTAACAATCTCACAAACCATGGTGGAATCCAATAATTCATATGCGAGCACCAAAAGACATTCAATGAGGAACTCATTCCAAGTTTTATTAGTGTCGAATAAAAGAAGGGATGTGATAGTTTCCATGGTATCCACTGCTTTGTCTTGTATATGAGGAACTTGTTCAAAATTGATAATATGGAAATACCTTTTAAGGATATCAACCATTCATTTATAGGGTAAGAGATTATCATATTTTACTTGATACTATCCATTAACTTGATTAATGATGAGAAGATAATCACCGAGAATTGTCAATTCTTGTAGGTGTCAGGAGATAGAAAATCCTAAGCCTACTATCAATGCTTCATACTCGGTAAATTTTTTTGTGCAAGGGAAGTTGATACGATAATATTTAGGTATGAGGTCCCCATCTAGTGTACGTAAGACAATTCCTACTCTAGAACCATGGATGTTGCAATATCCATCAAATAATAACGTCCATGAGGGGATTACTTCTATGTACAAAAGGTATTCATCTAGAAATTCAAAATTTAACGGTGTGAACTGCAATAGTGCTACACGGCTAGTTGATCTGCCAAAGTGTTTGAACTTTGATAAATTTTTAATTGACAATTTCAATTTCAAATTCACTAAGGAGTGCAATCTAGCTAGACATCCATCCTATTATGACTGGTCTCAAAAGTAGGTACTTAAGAGGATCAACCCTTGAAATTAGCTTGGTGGTATGATTTAGTAGATAGTGTTGCAACTTTCAAAAGTATAAGTAACTACTAAACAAGCCTTTTCAACCTACGAGTAATTGGTCTCATGTTCAAGGAGAGTTCTTCTTAAATAATACATAACTTGTTCTTGAACCTTATCATTGTGTTGCACCAATAATGCCCCAATGGCATGTCCTATTATAGAATTGTACAAAAACATAGGCTTATACTATATAGGTGGCATGATCACTAGTGGAGAAAACATATATTATTTCAATTTTGTAAAGGAGTCTTGAAAATCTTGTGTCCATTTGAATTGGACATCCTTCTTAAGTAACTAGTTGAAGTGATGGTACTTATCTGCCAATTAAGAGATGAATCGACGGATAGACTGTATTTTTCCTTATAGGCCTATTAGTTGGCGAAGGTTCTGAGAAGGCGGTATATCTATTATAGCTCTGAACTTGGTAGGGTCCACTTCAATTCTTCGTTGTGAGACAATGAATCCCAAAAGTTTTTTTGAAGTGACACCAAAGACACATTATTTTGGATTAAGGTGAACCTTGTATTCCCTTAATCACTCAAATATACGCCTAAGAACTGTTGGATGATCTAATTTAGTCTTTGATTTAGCAAGAATATCATCAAAATAATCCTCCATTATGTCATGAAGTAGGTCATGGAAAATAATAGTCATGGCATGTTGATAAGTTGAACCGACATTTTAAAGGCCAAAAGCCATCACCTTGTAACAAAATGTCCCCCATGGGGTTGTGAAAGCTATCTTATGTTGGTATTATTCAACAATTTGAATTTGGTTATACCTGAATATCTGTCCATAAGAAAAAAAAATCTCATGGCTTTGTAGTAGAATCAACAACCATGTCGATATTAGGCAAAGGGAAGACATATTTGGGACATTCCTTATTAATGCCACAAAAATATGTACAAATACAAATTTTAGGGGTCTTCTTACGTACTTAGTACTATATTATATATCCACTTTGAGTAGTCAATGGACCGTATGAAGCCTGCATCTAATAGTTTTTGTAGTTTGGCCTTAACGAGCAATGCGACCTTGGGGTGCATCTTACGCAATTTTTACTTTACAAGATTAGCATTTGGGTGCACCACAAGGTGATGAACCACAAGAGAGGGGTCAAGTCTTGGCATATATTTGTAAGACCAAACAAATACATCCTAAAAATTGATTAGAAGAGTCATGAAGTCCTTGATTTCGCTTTTGATAAAGCGGCACCTAGTTGTAACAGTTTTGGTTAGTCTTTAATCCCAATGTTGATGGTTGTCATCTCTTCTATCAACAACTTAGAAGTGTCATTATCTTGAAATGATGTTGTAGGATTGTGTAAATTGTCTAACATTTTGGATCCAAATCTCATCTCTCTAGTGCAATTGAAAGGTTTTCACTAGGATATGCATCCTTTTCTTTCTTTTTCTTTTTCATTTTTAGTTGCTCGTATAACACCTCAGAAAGGTTTTCACTATGTGAGATATAATTTGTCTTTCTTCTGTGTTTAATGTTTGTTTCTTTAAGAATGGAGATTGTAAGTTCTTCACCGAAGTAGCTGGTAGAATTAAGGTTTATATTGAAACCCTTCTTGTTATCCGACAAGGGAAAAGGGTTTTGAGCAATCGAGGAACTCTTGGATGGCCTCATCATTTTCAAAGAGGTCTTTGGAAATAAGACACTTGTTGTATTGATCTATGATGGAAGGATAAACAAGATCAAGGGTTTGAATGGATAAGTATTCGAGGAAAATTGTAGTTTCAACAAGGTCTTTGAAAAGGCTATATGTAGAACCGGTCTCAACTTGAATCTGAGTCCTCACCACTAGTTAATACATCAAATACAATTGGTCTCTTCTCAAATGTATCATATCATAGACCATATGTGTAAAGATTAGACTTGATCTCCATAGGTTCAAGAATGCCATGTCCTTGTGAGACAAGGTATATTCCTTTCCAGTTCATGTTTTTCATCATTCTATGGACCTTGGTGTAGTTGGTGGATTCGTACTATTTTTCTATCTTGTCATCACACATCTAATACCCATCATAGATTTGAATATGTTCATCTTCTAGATATACATATCATCTCCAAAGAGTGTTTTCGAGATAGTAAGATGGAGGTTCTCGTAGATGGGGAGCGTTAGGACACCCATAGCTACGAGGTGATAATGGGAGTTTACAAACAAGAAATGTGTTTTCAAGTGTGTACTTTCCTAAGACTTTATGGGATAATGTAACCTCGAGTGATGCCTTAGATGTAGATGCTTTAAAATAAGATGCGGAAGCATGAAGAGTAACCTAACATGATGCCTTAGATGTAGATTCTTTAGAAGAAGACGTGGAAGCATGAGGGTGTAATATTATTTTAGGGTCAATACGGTTGGTAGCAATAGGGGTTGCACTAGATTCAGTTGTGCTATCAACATATGGACAATAATTTGCTTTTTTGTACCTTGCTTTGAAAAAATTACAGTATTCAAAGGGGTCAGTATTGCCATACAAGGTTCACTCTCTGTCATTATGTGGAAAATTTATGCATTGATAGAAGGTGGAAGGTACAAATTACATCATATGTATCCAATGTCTACCCGGAAAGAAGGATATACGATGTTTCTACGTCAACAACATGACACACAATTTCAGGAGTTAAAGGCCTACTTTTATGTGAAGAGTGATGGTACTAGAGGATTGGCACTTGGTATTATCATAACCATGAATGGTAATAATATTAATATCTATGTCATCTATTGTATGACTAAGGCATCGGAGAATTTTTATAAAGCAGATGTTAAGAGCTAATCCATTATCAATAAGAACTCTCTTGACCTTATGGTTTTTAATGAAGGATTTGATGTACAAGGAGTTATTGTTAATCATATTTGGGTTCAACATATCTTGAGTTCTGAAATATAGAATAGGAATTTCAGGCGTAAGGTTTGTGATCATATCCTAAAACTGTTGAACATTAAGAGTAGGATGAACATTTGATTCATGAAGAGCAGGAGTGAGAATGTCCTGAAATCTAGGTGACTCGTTTAATAGTTCCATTAGATAGATATGCACTAGTTTGGTTAATAACTATTTGATGAGGTCATACTGACCGGGAATGGAATATTTGGCTTTAGAGTTCAAATTTTGGTTTGAAGGAGTTATTAGTTTGGATGTTTAAGGCTCTAAAGAAGACGTAGAAAGTTGGTTTTCCGAGAACCCACATATTCCTTTGGCATGTGGTCACAAAATTACTCAAAGGTTTGAATTTAATGGTTGCCATTGTAGAATGTAATTCCTAAATAAATGAGATAATTGAATTGTAATCAGTGTTATTGGTGGAGGAACTTTTGTCAATGCTTTTATTATCACCACCATGTTTGGGAAATGGATTTGAGAACACCTTGAGATTTTTTTTTGGGTGTTTTATTTGGTGATGGTTCTTCAACTATGATATCCCCACTATCAATGATGTCTTGGAAAAAGTGATGTAAGTGAAATAATTGATCAGTTGTGTGACAACTAATGCAATGAAAATCAAAATAATTATTATCTTTATACCAAAGTGAGCTTGGGTTCTCCCTCTACCCAAGGTCTGGTGATGGGATAAGTAACCATGTTTGCATTAACGAGTTGTTAAAGGAAACTTGAGAGAGGTTCCCCCAAAGGAGTGAAATGATGTCGCTTAGAATCATGAGAGGAAGAAACCTCTTTGCCAAATAACAACAAGATATTATTTACCTTTTTTGGTTTATTACGAGTGTTTTGGATGTTGTGGACATTGTGATTGTTTGTAACACCATCATTGACCATATTATGATTATGGTTAATGTGTTTATATTTGTCTTAGTGAGAGATATTAGGATGGTTACTATGTTGCCCATTATCCTTTGAATGAGGTTTGATCAAATATTTTGCAATAAGTACTTTTTCAATCTACGATCCTTTCTCAATAAATTCTTCAAAATATTAAGGAAATGCATTTGCATGTGAAAGGATAACTCACTATTGAGGTTAGGTACAAATATTCTCACAAGTTGTTTCTCGGGCATGGAGCATGGGAAGTGAATAACAATCCCACGCCATCTTTGTAGGAATTATGCAAAGGTTTCATTTATTCATTGTTTGGCATTACACAAATCCATCATTGTAATTTCAGAGTCTATGTTGAATGATAAATGTTTAACAAACTTCTCCGAGAGGTCCAAAAAATTTGTATAGAACCCTTGGGGAGGTGTAGAAACCAGTCCAGGCTTTTTCAACCTAGACTTCACAGAAAGAGACACATTAAGAAGACATCACTATAGGTCACCTCTTGGCAAGCCATATAGAACTCCTTGATATGTTATCTAGGATCATTCTTTCCATTGTATTTGTTGAATTTAGGCATCTAAAAAGTTTTAGTAAAGGGAATGCACAAATTTCCTTATCAAAGGGGTAAGGACACAATTCTTCAAAGTTGAATTGTTTGCGTTGATTTTGCATACCCCGAGATGGTGTCCTTCATCATTTTCCATTCTTGGGTAAATGGTGAATTATTCTTCAAGAAATATAAGGAACTATCACTTGTACTGAGTTGTTATTATCTTTGGTGTACGTGGTGTGACTCTTAAATGAAGCATCACTAGTTTTATTTGGTGCCTCATCATTATGGGAGTCATTGGTGACTTTAGAATTTAGGATAGCAAGTTGTTTATCCATCTCATTAATTTGATTCATGAGGGATTTAGTGGGATTGGTGGCGAATCAGTTGATTTTCCTTTGTTCCCTACATCATATTTGTCTTTGTTACCTTCATCAGATTTTTATTTGTTTGCTTCATCGTCTTTGGTGTTGCTCAAGGTAGGCTTGTTTTTATCATCGTTATTCGTGTTACTAGGGCTTGACCCATCGTCATTTTTTTCAAAATGAAAGGTTCACCCTTGTTGGGTGGTGGTTTTCCAAGTAATGTTCATAGAATATCCTCATCGAAATCAGAGGGTAATTTTTCTCCCATCTCAAGGAGATGAAGAAAAAATTGGTCTTTATTCATACGTAAGATATTTTCAACGTGGGATTGTTCTTCGAGAGAGATGTCATTCTGATCATCCTCATATTTTTGGTCATTTTCACTATCCAAATTTCCAAAAGGATTTTTATGTCATTCATTCCTTCCAAAAGGACTATAATATATGTGTCGTGTTCCCACCATTTTTAAAATAAGGGGAGAAAAAAAGAAACATGAAAGATAACTCAACTTGTAGAAAATTGAATGCTACGATGGAAGAGATGTGATTAAGTTTGGTAATAACTTGTCCCTTAAAAAAGTGAATGCTAAGATGGGAAAGATGTTTGGAAGATATGAATGACACAACCTTTAACAAAGTGAATGTCAAGATGGAAGCGTGTGAAAGTGATTAATAAAATTGACCCTTAAAAAAGTGAATTCCAAGATGAGAGAGTAATTCAATTTGGTGAAATTTCTCATCCTCTTACAAATTGAATGCTAGATGGGAGGACGAATATAGTGAAAAAATTTCAAATTTTCTCAACCTCTAACAATTTTAATATAGAATGGAGGAGCGAGGATAAATTTATTTCAAATGTACTATACCACTAGCAAATTGAATGCTAGATGGGAAGAAGGTATGTAAAATTATTCAAATCATATGTGATGTGCTCAACCCTTAACAATAAATAGTTAAGAAGGAAGAGACTAATGAAAGGATAAGACTCAAATATTGACAACCTAAATGTTGGGAAAAGAAGATATGATGAAGTGTCTAAAACGCAACAAATATTTTTTCAAGTTAGAGATGTGAAGAAAGAAAATGTATATAGTTTAACAATGATGATGTCAAACTAAAGGATGTAAGAAAGGATGAAAGTATCAAATATTTAAGGAAAGATAAGATGCAATGGAAATGATCGTGACAAAGTGGAATATAACAGTCAAGGTGTGAGTTGTAAGATGAAAATTCTTGAGTGAGGACATGTATATCCACAACTCAAGACTTGATGTTGAAAAGTAGGAGAAAAACTAAACTTTGGGAAATGTAATCCAAATGTTTAAGTGTCGAATGAAATGGGAGATAAAATCAAAATGAGGTGAGTACAAAAGAGAAAACTGAAAGAGGGATTCACGAGAACCAATGTTGAAAAGTGATGCACCACAACGAAGTTGCACTCTGATGGTAACATCAAGCCAACACAATATGCAAGATTCAAATCAATGGAAAGAAGATTGCAAGTAAGAAGAATGTCTGCTCATGCTCATAAATCAAAAAATAGGAAGTACAAATAGGGGTGCTATGTAACCCCCATGCCTAAACATGGAAAGAAACTCAATGATGCCATTGATGCATATGATGTTGACTAACGCATATGACGCCACTAGAAGAGGAGTTACAATTCCAAATAAGGAATGTAACTCCTATGATGCATTGATGCAAATGACAATGTCAGATTCTATGACAGAATCTAACACTTGTCATTTGACTTCCTAAGACCTATGACTCTCGCAAGGTGAGATGACTCACCTAGGTGATGTGGATGATGACTGGATAGTCACACATAGCAACACCCCCCCTTCATCGAAGTCGAGGAAGAGGTCAAGGTAAGCTAGAATAGAAAAGAAGACTCCCTAGACAACTAAGAAAGATGTGTCAATGGGCCTCGCAAGACTAAAGGCCTGATAAGGTGCCCATGTACAAACAACATCTTTCTGGAAAGAAGAAGAGGAGAAGAAGGAGGACTATATAGCCCAAAGAAGATGGGTGGCTGTGTAGACCTCACCCCAAGAAGAGACCGCAAGTGAAGAAACTTCACCTCAGTGAAGGGCTTGGTGAAAATGTCTGCAACTTGATCAGTTATCTGAACATACTATATGTCGATGATGTTTTCATGTATCATCTCCCGTATGAAGTGCATATGAATCTCAATGTGCTTTGTCTACTGATACTTGAACTAGATTTCTACAAATCAAGATAGTGCTCATGTTGTCACAGTAGATAATGGTAGGCCACCGAAAGTGGATACCAAACTCTGTCAAGATACCCTATAACCAAACAACTTATGTGGCAATGTTAACTACTCTGTATTTTTCTTTTTTTCGATGATATGGCAATGGCATGCTGCTTCTTGCTAGACCAATTGATAGGACCTGAACCAAGAGTGAAACTGTAGCCTGAGGTAGACTTCCGATGATCTAGATCACCACCCCAATCTGAGTCAGTAAATCTAACCAAATCAATCTCAGTCCCTCCTAAGTAATGAATACCATCTATGTGAGTGCCATGAACATAGTAAAGGATCCACTTTGCTTCTTTTAAGTGTAGCTCACGGGGCTCCTGCATAAATCTGGACATGATCCCAATGGCATACAATAGATTTGGTTGAGTGTGAGTAAGGTAGATCAAGCTTCCCACCAACTGTCGATAAAGGGTACCGTCAACCAAGGGGGAAGAGCAATCAGAAACCAACTTAATCCCAGAAAGAAAAGGAGTAGGTGAGGACTTGTAGTCAGACATGTGAAACCAAGCAAGAAAATCAAGAGAGTACTTAGGCTGCGAGATCATAATTCCCGAGTCAGATTGTGAAATCTGGATCCCAAGAAAGTAATGAAGCAATCCTAAGTCAGACATGGAGAACTTGTTGGCCAAGGAGATCTTCACAGAATCAATGATAGAGGAAGAGATACCTGATTAACAAGTCATCAACATAGAGAACAAGAATAAGCATGGAGTCATCCTATCGCAGAATATACACATTTGGGTCAGAGTGACAACGAGTGAACCCTGATGTAAGTAAAAATGAGTCCATCTTGGCATACCAAGCCCGAGGGGATTGTTTAAGGCCGTAGAGAGACTTATTTAATTTTAAAATGAGGGATAGATCATGGACATAACCCGGAGGTTATTCCATATAGATCTCCTCCTCTAGATCCCCATGAAGGAAGGCACTCTTAATGTCCATCTAGTGGACTTCCCATCTGTTAGCAAAGAACGATGGTAAGGTTCGGTCGAATGGAAGTCATCTTCGCAACCGAAGCAAAGGTTTTGAGTAATCAACCCCAGCTACATGGGAGAAACCCTTAGCTACAAGTCGTGCTTTATACTTCTCCATTAGCTCCATACTTTGTTTGATATACCCACCTACATCGAATGATTTTTCTTCCTTTCGGAAGAAGGGTAAGATCCCAAGTGTCATTCTTTATGAGTGAGGAATACTCCTCATCCATGGAAAAATCCCACTCAGGAATCCCAGAAGCTTCCTAGAAATATGGTGGATCAGAAGTAGAGGCGAAGAAGGAGTGAGGTCCAGTGAAGTCTGAGTGAGTACGTCTCTCATCCAAAGGATCTCCAACTAAATCTCTAGCACTCTGTAAAGTTTTCCTGGCCCAAAGAGGTCCCGAAGGCTCAGGCTCAAAGTCGGAAGATTCTTCACTTGAGTGAGAAGGGACATAGTCCTCATCATCACTACTGTCAGAATCAGAAGACTCAAAAGTTTGAGGATTGGGAGGAGCAGGGAGAGGTGGAACTCGCTCAACAAAATCATCATCTGAAGAGTCAAAATCTGATTTAGTGGGCAAAAGAACCTCAGTGGAAGTTGAAGTTAAGAATGACTCATCAAACTTCACTCTCCTCTCAATATAAATCTCACGGGTGGTAGGGTTCAATAATCAATATCCCTTCACACCATTAGGATACCCGATAAAGATATAAGGTTTGGATTGTGGATCTAATGCCTTACGTTCTTTTGGGAATCGAGCCATAGCCTTGGATCCGAAGACTCAAAAGTGCTCGACATCAAGCTTGTGTCCAAACCAAGCTTCAAAGGGTGTAATCCCTCTTATTTCCTTGTGTGGAACATGGTTCTGAATATAATAAGCACAATTCACTGCTTCAGCCCAATACTGTGGAGGAAGATATTTCAAGTGAACCATACAAGTAGCCATCTCCTTTAAAGTTCAATTCTTTCTTTCTGCAACTCCATTTTGGGAAGGGTGCAAAGCAATCGTATGTTATGCAAAGCAGTCCCCTCAGAAGTGTAGAAATCCTTAAACCTGTTGCTCACATACTCACCTCCATTTTTGGTTCGAAGAACCTTGATAGACCGTTCCGCTTGTTTCTCAGCAAGAGCCTTAAAGTTTTGAAAATGCTCAAAAACTTTAGACTTAAGCTTAAGAAAATATACCCAAGTATAACGTAAAAAGTCATCAATGAAGGTTAGTATATATAGAGCTCTAGTAAAAGAAGGAGATGGAAAAGGGCTAGAAATGTCACTATGAACAAGATCCAAGGGACGAGTAGCTCTCTAGGATTTTCCCTTGTCAAATATTTTTTCAGGGTGCTTTCAAGGTACAACCCTCACAAATACCCTTAGAAAACTTAACTCAGGGTAACCCATTGACCATTTCGTTTTGGCTCAATTGTTCAAGGTAACGATAATTTAGATGCCCAAAACACTCATGCCATATCTTGCTAACCTCATTTGCATGAGTGAGCAAGGCATTGGGTGTCGAATCAGAAGAGAAGTGGGAAAAGGTATACAACCGTGAACGGTGATCTGCCTTTCCCTCAACCACAATGCAGTTAGAGTTAAGCTCATGAATAATCATTGAGTTAGGACCAAATTCCACTCGCATTCCTTCACCAAGGTGGGTGATTTGGTAAACTGATAGGAGATTGGTAGAGAGATTGGGAACACTCAACACTTGGTTAAATGTTCCACCTTCTATCTCTACCGATCCACTACCGGAAATCGACACATGAGTGTCATCACCCAACGTGATTTGGGACATGCCACATGGTTCAATGCTAGAGAATTCAACCTCTAAAGAAGCCATGTGGTGTGAGGCACCGGAATCGATAATCCAAGTTGATGATGGAGCTGATCTAGCTATGAGGGCCTTACCTTTCTTCTTTTCATTTTTAGTCTCCTTTGCATTAGAAGACTCGCCCTTCTGAGCATTTTGTTTAACGGATTTAGGAACACTTATTTTATTCTTCTCAAGTAAATGAGTTAAGTGATCAATTTGTTTCCAAAAACAATGATGCTCGTCATGGCCATAATTCTTACAATAGGAGCATTTATACTTTTCCTTCTTCACTTTAGGCTCAGAAGTCAAAGTATGAGTGATGGGCTTAACTGGGGGTTGGTTGGTCTTGGTTTCTTTCTTCTTTTCATTTTTCTTTCCCTTATTCACCACAAGGGCATGTGAATTAGATTTTAGAGTCCCCATTTGAATGAGTTTGTCCTATTCTTGAATGAGTTGGGATGAAAAAATGTCAAAGGAGGGCATAGTCCAAGTACTACCCAAGGCGGCTTTCATGGCGTGGAAAGTTGAAATGAAAACAGAGTATTCAGGACCTAACTTAGAAAGAATTGACAAGATCAATTGAGAGTCTTTCTTATCCACTTTACATTCCTTTAGAAGCATTCTAGTGTGGAAAAACTTTGAGAAGAAGGCCTATAGGTTTTCAAAGTCACTAGGATTTAACCCTAGTAGTTCGTTCTCCAACTCATGCGCTCTCATGTCATCTTGCTTCCCAAACATATCATCGAATAGTTTCCATGCTTGATCAGGTGTTGAGGAAGTTTCAATGTGGAAGAGCAAGTCGGGAGAGACAGACATACAAATAAGACCTAAGGCTTCATCACAATGGTTGAACCATTTAGATTTTTGGGTTCATCATTAGGTTTGGTCTCTAACCCCATGGTAACTCAATATAACCCTTTACTTCATAGAACCAATATAATTTTATATTTCCATTCGAATAAATTAAAAGGTGTGAGCATTAGTACTTTAGAGATATCTATAATGAAGAGATAGAACCAAGGAATGCAGAAGGAAGGAGAGAGAAAAGAAACAACCACCCCAGAAAAAAATTACACCCCCCCGAATTTGGCACTTTATAATTCAGTGTGTTGATTACAACCAGATGCGACTATGTTCCGAGAACCAATTTGTCACTCACCTTGCAATTAGCATAATAACGCGCAGTGGTGGAGACAACAATCAAGGTTCATAGGGTGCAAGAGATTGACACTGCAAGTAAGAATAGAAAGAGATAAGCAAGAGGGGGAAGAGAGGGCATTTTTGAAAAAACATCTCACGTCACATGAAATAATCCCTTGGTCGTAAGACTATGGCAGATGCGCTCACAAGTCCACAAGCAAAAAGGGATAGAACAAAGCTCAAGAAAAAAAAGCTGAATTAAGCAATACAAAGACACCCCGCAGAATGCGGCATTTTATAAAATTAGTGTGTTTACAAAACTAATGATCCCATCATCTAGAGTGTGAAAAAATATGCAAATTTTACTAAAGAAGTGGTCAAAACCGAGCAACGAGTCAAAAGTTATAGCAAAAACCAATTCCCGTAACTAATGAGAAAAAGCCAATAAGCCTGCAAACGGATTAAAAAAGTGCCCTAAATGCATGTAAAAGGTGTCGTATGTATGCCCGCTGGAAACGACATAGAATTTGAGATAGGGTTTGTTTGTATTGTGAGGGGGATTAGTCACCGCGCCAATCCGGACCTCACTCTTCGTCTTCGGCACTCGGCGAAAGGTAAAAATACAACAAGCCAAAAAACCAAATTTACAATGCCAAAGAAATAAATGTTTTTACCACCTTAAAAACATTTTTAAAAAGGTCTTCACCCTAAAATATTTTCAAAAGTGAGATTGATTTAGCAATAATCAATACCAAAAGGGTCTTCTTGCGAAATAGGTCTAAAAAGAAATGTTGACCGTTGAAGGAGTGTGAGCAAATTGTGGGTTGACCGAGTAAACCACCGTGGAGAGGGGATGTAGGCCAAGGCTGGAATGGTTAGGTCAAAGGAAAACACCAGGTAGAGCCACTTGCCATGGTGCCGAGACAGAACAGGCTGCGTTGAAAATTCAACTGCTTCCAATGTAGAGAAAAAAATCCTGAGTTATAGAGAAAATGCCCAACTCGTAGTTGTGAGACATTACAGTGCAGAGTAGGTTGAATGTTTGATGGGAACTGTCACGAGACCATGAGCCAAGAGCTAAGATAACCATGAAAGGTAAAGAGAATGAACCGAGTATTGAACTATCGTTGGTTTCAACGAAGAAAATGGCGTGTAGACTAGGTAGAGTTTAAACGGCTAGAGGGAGCACAATGTTGATTGTGGTGGTTTGGAATATATAGCCAAATAGAGATCTCAAACAAAAAGAAAACCATATGATTATGATGCCAACAGCCAAAAAAAAAACATTTAGATAAAACGTAGTAAAAAATGCTTTCCAAGGGGCACGACGAGTTTGAACATGATTTGTCCAGAAAAAGGACGCACTAACAGTTTGAAAGTGACGGTCCAAAGAAGGAGGCATGAGTAGGTTTGAGAATGACTATCTAGAAAGGGAGCCACGAGTAGCGGGTGTATGTTGGAGCTGTGGATTCAAATGAAAAACAACATGAGATGCCCGAGACTAATGAAGTCAATGCAAGGACGTCCACGCGAGAAGAAAAACATGAGCCAACCAAGGAACCAAGAAAAAATGAGTTTTCTTTTACCCTACAGGATCTGAATCTGAACACAACCAATAAGTAACACACAAACAACTTAGAAAAAACAGCCACAAGGATCTAGAAATATGTAATTACGAACTTAGCTGATAATGCAAACCAACCAAATACCTTAACTTGCAGAATTTGAAAAACCTCAATACGAGGTGAGAAATAATTCCAAAATGATAATCGGAAAAAAATTACACATAAGAAAATGAGAAAAAACCAGAAGTAATAAACAACCAAGAAACAAAGAGTGCACGTTTACCAAAACCAACTCTGATACCATGAAAGAGGGATTCATGAGAACCGATGTCGAAAAGCGATGCACCACAACGAAGTTGCACTCCGATGGTAACGTCAAGCCAACACAATACGTAAGATTCGAATCAATGGAAAGAAGATTACAAGTAAGAAGAATGGGTAAGCTCATGCTCATAGATTGAAAAATAGGAAGTACAAATAGGGGTGTTGTGTAACCCCCATGCCTAAACATGGAAAGAAACTCAATGATGCCACTGACGCATATGACGCCACTAGAAGAGGAGTTACAATTCCAAATAAGGAATGTAACTCCTATGACGCATTGACACATATGACAAAATCGACACTTATCATTTGACTTCCTAACACCTATGAATCTTGCAAGGCGAGATGACTCACCTAGGTGATGTGGATGATGACTAGACAGTCACACACACCAACAAAAACTTGATGATCAAAAAGAGGAAGACTCAAATAATTGAATGAGAACTCCAAATGAATGAGAGGTCAAATGAAGAGCGCAATGAGGATGAAAAGATTGAAATAGTGAACAAGAGATGAAATCTATGAAAAGGGGAATTTTGAGAGTAAAATGAAAGATAGTGAATGACTGATGATGAAGAGAAAAGATGATGAGAAAAAGAAGTGAATGTCAAGTCCAAATAAGGATAAATTTGGAGATAGCGAACAAAATAGAAGATGAACCCAAATAAGGAGTATTTGGGATTTTGAAAAGGAGGTGAAAAATAATCCAAGTAAAGTGTACTTGGAAAGATGAAATGAGGATAAAAATAGAATCCAAACAAGGATTGTTTGGAAAATGACAAAAAGATATGAACGTGAAGAGAGAATTCAAACAAGGAGTGTTTGAAAACTATGAGAAGATATGAATTTGAAAGATGGATCCAAAACAAGGAGTGTTTGGGAAAAAGTGAGTGTGGAACACTACTACAAAAAGAAAGAAAAAGAAAGAATAAAATAGAAAAAGAGTTGTTGTTTTGATATGTTTGTTTATGGCCTCTACCTTAGATTGTCTTGGACAATGTTTGGATTTTCTAGGTGGCTCTCTTAACTAGGTGTCGATAGTATACCCAAGTGAGTGTGACGTTATTACTACCTGATAGATTTACTTTACCCCCTTTGAAACCATAAGAAAATATCTTGCACAAAATCAATCGCACTAGGGTCACCATTCTTTGGATATCTGTGACTCTAAATCACAAGTCTTTACTAGTTAGGTAGGATAAAAGGTTCCCGTTTCTTCCACAAAGTGAATAAAATTCATATGGAAAGTAACTAATTGGCCTTGTAAAAGACAATTTCAAAATTAGTCCAAGTAAAAAGAAAACAAGAAAAAAATTAAATTAAAGGTCTAAGTAGGGTTTGGGTGGAGAGAGTGAGGGGAGTGCTTAAGCGGAGAGGTGGGGAATTGTCGGTCAACTCAACCAAGTTGGCTAGGTAGGGGTGTAGGGGATTGGGGGACTAGGTAGGGGGTAGATCTAGGATTTTAGGATTTTTTTTTGTTTACTAATGTGTTTCTTCTATGTGCATGTTTGAAAATAGTAAACAAAAAATTTATTTATATTTTTGAAAAAAATATAATATTTTCTTTGTGTGTGTAGGTATTTTTTCAAGAAATATAGGAGCAACAAGGTTTCGGCAAATTGATCAAAAATATGAAAGCATAAAAGAATTTTTTTGAGAAAATTGATCAAAAATCAAAGACCATAACAAATAGTCCTAGTATAAATTAGAACCGGAAATCCGAACTTGCAAATCAACAAAAATGTAGAATATGCAAAACACCTATAAACACAACAACAATATAGAATTTTTTTGTTAGAACAACTAGTGCTTCCCATAAAACACATGTAAACAAACAACTTGTGAAAGATGCACACAAAACTGGACACAAAAAAGAGATTAATTATGAAACACAAGAATAAGAGATGAAACAAGAGAAAATGAAGATGGGGGTGTGACTCCCACCATGCATGGCAAAATGTTAGCGAGATAAAAACTACAGTAATGAAATACAAACAAACAAACTTACAAACCTTCCAATAACCTTCCAATGTAAACCTTATTAGGAGATATTTTGAAGTTGTATAACCTTACAAAATTATTGATTTTTGAGTGCTCTTGAATGGCCTACAAACATGGGTGCAATTTCTATGAACAAAGAGATGCGGCTTGATTATTGCTTCCAAAATAGAAATATTTGGAATACAATTTGACAAAGTAAGTTTGCTATGAATCAAAGAGGGTTTGATAAAGAATAGGCCTACATTTTATAGAGGTAAAAGTAGTTCAAAATTAGCTACAAGTTGTTGAATGCACATGCTAAAAATATCATTGGAGGAGGTTGCAGTAGTTATGGGGAATTTAGGGGAAATAATGGAATTAATTGTAGAATTTGTATCTGGAAAGGTGGTTGTACGTGCAATTCGATTACCCCCACATTTTTAGGATTCTATAAGTGTAGTTAAGTAGGATGAGGATGTGGAGTCCAAGTGGTTGTTGAATGAGTGGTAGTTCACTAGGATGTGCACACACTAACTAATTAATTAATCATTTAATTAATAAGTGATAATTAAATTAGATAAAGGGATACTAGGGTACATGGGATTAATTTAACTAATCCATAGGGTCTAATGTGTATGAATGAATGAATTTAATCAATTAATCACAAATGGGTGAATAACATGGTGTATTAGGATAAAACTAGGAACTAATGAGTAATTTTAGAGTGTCTACGGTGAGAAGTATACTTGTTGAAGCATGGAGTTGTTGAACTATGAGTGTTCTCTTTGATGGATATGAAAACTAATGAAGAAAATAAAAATGAATATGAAAGGGTCTCAACATAAGGAGTAGTAAGATCGTGAGAGAATGATCTCCATGAAGTTGAAAGTCTAATTGATAATGCAAGTGATAGAATCATGGATGAAGTGTGATAATGCAAGAGATGAGTGTTTTTATGATATAGGATTTTTGAGTGTGAAGAGTATGATAGAGTGCGAGGAAAATTAATTAAATAATTTATTAGTTACTTATTAAGAAAATCCTAATTTTGTGTCAAGTATGCCAACCGAATGAGGAGGAATGAGAAGAGGAATAAAGTGGTGATGGCCAAATTTTTAATGTACTTGAATTCATGAAATAAAGAGAGATTAAGGTGAACATCAAACTACAATAGGTAAGTGGTTGATTGAGTGATCAAAGGAGTGAGAACATGAGATAAAAGTGTGGGTGAAATGAGCTTTGTATAGTAAAAAATAGACGCAAATTGAATGATCAACGAAGAGAAGAATAAGTGTGAGAAAATTTATGTCACCATCAGTTGTAGAAGAAAACAAACCAAGAGTGATCAAAACTCTAAAAAAATCTAAGTCACAGCTTAGATTATGGGGAGTTCTTATTTCCCTATAAGTTGAAGCTTACTAAAGGTCAATTTTTTTGGACCATATTTGGGAGTTGAAGCTTCCAGACAAGTAGTAGCTTGTCAAATACTAAGTGGTTTCTTGGTCAATTTTTTGGAGTTGCAGCTCTAGGTTGAGTTAAAGCTCAACCATGAAATCATGTAACATTTACAGGACATTCTTTTCCTAAGCTAGTTCTTGGTTTTAGTGGTTTTTTTCCCAGTTTGGGTTTCCCACATTAAATTTTGTCTCTGTGTGTTATCTCTTACTTTAGTTGCTTGTGGATGTTGTTTTGGTTTTGATGATACAAATTAAGTGAATTGTTTTTATGAGGTAAAATTTGAACAGACATTGGTTCACCCCATCTTATTGTCCTAATTGTAACAATTGGTATCAAATCCACGGTAATCCTGAAACAAATCTAACAATGTGGAGTTGGTCCTTCCAAAACACAAGCATGGTTATTGAGGTAATCCCTAGCAGCAACTCAAGAGATAGGTATGTCAGTGAGGATGAAGTCTCAGATGAAGAGGAAGCTGAGGTAAATATTGAAGCAGAACTGATAAGTTCCCTGGATGAATTGAAACATCAAAGGAAAAATAACCAAAAATTGAAGATAAATATGAAATAGTATGAAGAGAAGATCAATATTTTTGAAGAGAGGAAGAAGAAGAAATATGAATATGGAATCAAAGAACTTGAGGCACAATTAGATTTGATTTCATCATCTCTCATAGACAAAGAGAAAGAGTATCTCAAAATTAGTATAGAGCTGAAATCCCAAGTTGAAATAGTTTCAAAATCACTACATTCCAAAGAAGACATCTACATGAGACATGAAGAAGAACTAATATCCTTGAGATCTGAATTAGAGGAAGCTAAAGAGAGACTGAAGATGTATAAAAATATGGAAAATATCTCTGAAGCCTTGAATGGAATGGTGGATAGAAAAAAGGCAACATGTGACAAAACATGACTAGGCTTCATAGAAGAACCCATGAAGAAGTGTAACAAAAATTGTTCAAGTAGACACTCAAACATGAAGACAACTGAGGGAACAAATTATATAAGGCCTAAACCAATTAGGAAACCTAATTATTTCAAGTATGAGAGAACCTTTAATGGATATTGTTTTTCATGTCATGGTTTTAGACATAGAGCTAGGGAGTGCATGAATAAATTTTATATAGAAAACCCATGGAGAGGCTGTAAAACTCAATATGAGAAGAATATATTGTGTTTTAACTGCCAAGAAAAATCACATATTGTAAGATACTTCTTAAAGGAACCAATAAGTCAATATTGGAAAGAAGAAGACTCAAGAGGCAGGAACTATGTTGTGTGTTTGAATTTTCATAGACAAGGTCATTTTGCAAGTCATTTTCATAAGTATCCCAGATATATCAACATGTTGCATGCATTCAAAATACAAGCTAAGAAGATTCCAAATATGAAGACCAATCCTAGAGATGAGACAAAGATAATTATGCCTAAAGTAGCCTCTAGAAAGAAGGAGATGAAATGGATATACAAGATCAAGGAAGAAAACTCGGGAGTTAAGGAAGAAAATAATGACAAGAGAATAGTGTGGGCAGATGATGCAAGTTTAAGCAAGGAATCAAAATTTAATGACCAATCCAAGAATAATGAGAGAAAACCAAGCACCAACCATGAAGGAACTTCACTCATAGTTAAGACAAAAAAAAAAAATGAAGCTCATCATGTATTATATTAGGCATTCAATCGAAAAATGAAGACTCTGAGACAAGGTTTTCATACCACAAAGTACAAAGAAGAAGATTAAGAAGGTTTCAAAATTAGAAAGAGAAAATAGTAATACATCAAGTTCTTTTGATGAATTTTTACTTGTTTTGATTGAATTCTCAAGTAACTTTTGTTTCCTCTAGGCTTCTAAGAGTCATAAACTATATGAAAGAATCATTTGTGTGTACCTGAAAAGAATCATCATCAGTAGGTGTTGGTAAAATATCTCTCCTTGTTGAAAATTTGCTTGGGGTCAAAGGTGTGTTTTCTCTGGTTTTCTCTTTAGACATTTGTGCACAATGTGCTTAAAATGATATTTTTAAAGTTATCAATTTATCTCACTTTGAAGGAAAGGGTGTTCATCAAAACCAAAGGTCTATATTGTCACCATAGGTGTGTGTTTCAAAAAAATCATCTTGAGTTGTGAATATATGTCCTCAAGAAAAAGTAAAAAAGTAAAAATGTGAAAAGTATGTCTTGATGGTCAAGAGATCTCAAAGTCTGTAGTTCCTTATTGCATGTTGTCATGACTAAGTCATGTTTGAGTCATCCTTCTAAGTTGTTTTCATACAATAAATATTCTTAAGAGGGTCTAAAACTATTAGATACTGTATTGTATCTTGGTCTAGCAAGATGATCTCAATTAGCTCTCAAAAGTGTGTCATGATAGAAGATCTCAGTCTGAAATAGGTTTGATAAGTCTTGAAAAATGTCCTTAATTGAAAAAGGATTATGTGTCATGAGAATTCATAGTGTTTAGGTATTTTTATCACCTTTTGAGCCATGAAAGAAGTACCTAATCTCTATCAAATTATGTCAACTAGTCAGTAGAGGATTGGAGTTGAGTAAATTGCTAGTTTTTATCTTGAAAATGCTCAAGAATTACAGTAGCCTCCAAGGGGGAGAAATTGTGGTGAAAGGATCTGTGATGTGACATGGTGATAAAAGAACAAGTTTGACAAGGTCAACAAAGGTGATTGGCATAATATCAATTTATCTAAGGTTTTTGTTTGTTAACCAAGCTTCAAGTCAGGGGTCCGAGTACTAAATCTAAGAATGATGTTATCTACGTTATGCAAAGTCTCACAAAATCAAATATTATCTCATAAATGGAAAGACAAGTTTGTGAAGATATGCAACATTTTCCTCTTCAAATGAAAATAAATTTTGGTATCCCTCAAGTTTTTAAATGAGGAAGATTCCTAAAATGACTACGTCAAGTTGGTTGTGCCTATTATGTTAGAAATGGCTACACTTGGTTTATGAATGTGTATAAGGTATGCTGCAATATTGTAGGGAAGAATAAGTTTTATTTTCTTGTAAAATGGCTCATGGAGAAGAAAATATGTCAAAGAATATTAGAGCAGCATGGGGAAGGTAAAATTGTTCTAAAAGATGCATTAGGTCTAAACTAAAGAAGATTGAGTCATTCTTATGGTGTGAGTGCAAGGTAAGTAATTGATGTCATGTAGTATCGGAAAAAGGAGGAAAAATTGACTCTAGGGGAGTTATATGATATTTTTTTTATCATGGTGAAGTGAGTTACCTAAAAATGAAAAGAATGGACTCAGGGGAGCTTTGCATCTCATTGTTGAAAAAAGTTATGCAGGTGATTGAGTTCTATAAGAAAAAAGAACAACATCATCCAAGGAGTAGATTTTTATGTAAGTTTTCATTTTGTAAGTAATTATCTAGTTTTTTCATACCTTGTTGTATGTATGAACCTTTTCATAGATGTAAAAGGGGGAGAGGGTTCTGTAAAAAACAAGGTATGGTAGTTTGAAGTTTCTAGTGTGTGTTTACCATCAAAAGTTGTTAAGATTGTTGCCATCAATAAAAAAGGTGGAGATTGTTGAACCCTGGTGTATTGGTGTTGTCATTGATGTCAACCGGAATTGATGTAAAAGTTGTGAATGATGAAGGTGGCTCGGTTCAATGGTGTTCATGGTTTATTGAGCATTTAGGATGGTTTTAGTGTGTTGCAAGCTTGGTATATGAGGTAGGATCCCACTAGAGGCATGGAAATGTCTAGCATGCTTATATCAGGTGTTCTATAGGTAATCCATGGTTTTATATCATGCATAAGATATTTTGGAATGAGAAACAGGTCAAATGTTGGGAGTCACAGTTGTAACTAGCTTATTTAGGCCTAGTTCTAGAGCCTAACGAGGTGTAAGAGATTAATACAGGTCATGAAAAGACTAGGGAATCATGGGAGGATCCTATAAATATTTCTAGGGCATTTATGAGAATCCAAAAGGCTTATTTTAGCTCATGGATGAAAAATTCAAATGTTCACCAAAATTACCTTTGAGGACTGATAGTGAATGCTAAGGTAAATGAGATAGGTTTGAGATGGAAAGGAAAATTTATGGATAAAACACATATTTAGTGTGTAGAGGGGTTTCTTTTAGTGCTTCATGTCAAATTTCATCAAATTTTGAAATGGGGATTTCAATTTATTCAAGTGTTTCTAAAATTGGTTTTTTAAGAAATGTCAATTGAGCACCTTGGCTTCTTAACATACAAAAAAATTATTGATCCTCCTTCAGATAAATCATAGAAATAATTTTTGAATATCACTCCAAGATTGAGCTTTTGCAAAAAAATTTAAGGAAATTTGGACAAGAAACAAAGAAGTTATGATCATTTTTATCACGGTGTTTTCCTCTCTTCAGTCTCCTTCCTCAAGTGGTAGGCACAAAATAAGTTGTTGTGACTCCAAGTCATGAGTGAAAGTTGGTATAACCATACATAGGTGTACCATACAAATAGGTGTAGAAGACTCATTATAAGTCAATATGAAGATCTTCATCTCATTTTTGAGTTTACACCAAAATGAGATAACCCTAAAAAATTTTGAGCTAGTTTGCTAAAAATCACCTTTCGGAGAGATAATCGGGTTTTCGGGTTTCACAAGCAAGATAACATGTGTTTTAGATGTTTCATGTCATGTGTTCCCCGAAACCCGAAACCCGCATCAAGTAAGGCGATTCGGGTTTGCGGGCCTTCCAAGCATCGAAACATGCCTTAGTAAAAACATGCTTCATGTCGCGTGTCTTCCGATCTCCTTTGTTTGGTTTCGGACCATCAAGCATGATGCTTCATGTCTCCCGAACCCAAATTGTCTAAAACCCTTTGTGTGGGTTTTGGATATCCCAAGCATGCTGACATGGCATTAATGCCGAGTTGTCGGGTAGTTGGCACGTGTCAACTGAAGTGTATTAAATGTGAAATTTCTTATAAATATTTGAATTTCCACGTCATTTTTACCAGATGTACTTTTTACCTCGTGGATTTTCGTGCATGCATCTTCGACCCAGAAACCCGACTCACCTCTGTGCCTGATTGCATTGCTCATTTTTTATCATTTCTTGTTCTGGTTGAAGGTATTTTCTTCATTCTTTGTTTGTGGTTTTTGTGGAATAATTGTGTAAATAATTCTTCCAAGTTTTTGTCTTTTCTTATCAGGGTTGTTGGGGTTTTATCTTTTCCATTTTGGGGTTGTTTTCTAAATCAGGTTTGTGTTTTAGGGTTCCCCCTTTGGAATGATCACTTTGTTTTATTCCCTAGAATGTCATTGTAATTAAAAATATATTTGGGATATCATAGTGAAGAAAAACTTGCATGTTTTAACCTAACAATTACCCGATTCCCTCTTTTCGGGTTTCGCAGGGTGCTTTGCAGTGTTCAAAACCCGCAGTGTATCGAAAGTTTAAAGTATCAGACATTTCAAACATTCTCAGCATCCTCCTAGTGTGTCGGGTTTTCCGAAGTCTCGGCATCCTCCCAGTGTGTCGGGTTTTCCGAACTCTCCGGCATCCTCCCGGTGTGGTGTGTCGGGTTTTCCAAACTCTCCGACATCCTCCCAGTGTGTCGGGTTTTCCAAAGTGTTCAACACCTTCTGATCTCAACACTCTCCTCCTTTGAAATTCCTCATGTCGGACCCTGGTCCATCACAAGATAAGACTGAAAAATCAGGGAGGATGAAGTACAAATTCAGGAAGGTGGAGTCTCCCTCCTACATTGATTGTAATTACGACATCTGGGATACAGAGCTTGGAAACATAGATATGGAGGATTTTTGGAATAGGGTCAAGAGCTCTTCTCAGACTCCATGGATGAAATCAATAGTTGGTAGTGGTCTACCCTCTTGCGGCGGGATTTCCCTATGTCCTTTCGGTGCCCTGAGTTCATCTTAGCCTGTGCTTCGAATTATGACTCTGCTTCTTGTTCTGTGAAAAATCAGGTGGGAGAAGTTGTAATCAAGTTGGATGGAGGTTACTTCGATGACCTTCTCAAGCTACCTAATTTTGAGGAATATGGAGATGTGGATCTCAAGTCAGCCCAAAAAGCTTGGGACAATGATCAGGAGGATTGCATCAAGCACGTGAATAAGAAGTTCCTAATCAAATCCAAACCAGCTGTTTCTAGGTTCCCAAGACTTGTTCCTAGAAGTGATTTCATTCAAGAAATCAATGATATCATTACTCTGTTGAGTCAGGTTTTTGGTTTCCCCGAATCAAATGTTTTCCAGGATGGATGTACCGGTTCATGATCATTATTAAGAAGAATCAACAGGGAATTGATTGGGGTACTCTTATCAGTAACGAGATAGATTCTCAAATGACAACATCCATCTGTCTACGGGAAAGTTTTATATGTCCTCGTATGTCACCTATCGGCCGGCGAGCATGAGGAACTATCCGGGTTGGACACCAAGGGAACAAGGCAGTGGAGCATGTTTATCGGTATTTTCCTCAGCTAACAAGAAAAGGGTCGAAGACCAATTCAAAAGGGTAAACAATGCCTTCTTTTACGAGAACATTTGCAGGTTAAACCTTGAACTAAGGAAAATGAGAGTCTCTGATGAGGCATGGGCTGAAGTTTCAAAATGGGGTTGTGTCTTCTTGAAATTTAAGAAGTTCACATATCTTCGAGTAGTCATGTACCTAGGGGATCCTTTCCATTTGCCCAGATATCTAGGGGACAAACTAATCTTGATGGAGTTGGTCAGGTAATTGTTGGATTTTCACAAGTTCCAACAGAGTAAACACAAGGCATTGTATCTTTCCCAATTTCTATTGGAAGGTATACTTGTTCAACGGTGGTGAAAGCCAAGAATGTTGTCCATGAGCTTCAAGATAAGTTGAAGAAGCACATGAAGCCCCGAGATGGGTTTGATTTTCGAGGAGTCCTTAAGGCATATGGAACTCTGCACCTACACATGCCAAGCATAGAAGACATCTGGATTGATTTACGTGATGAGGTTGTTGTCTGAAGAAAAGATCATAGCAGAGTTGACACTTGCTGAGATTCAGACACTTGAGCTCACTGACATACCAGAAGGTACTAGCGATAATGAAAGTGTTCTGGATCCTTCCTATGATGGATTGAATGAAGATCAATATGTTTTCCCACCTATTGATTGGTCTATCGGTGAAAAAGCCTCCATTACAGATAGATCAGCCCTGATTCTTGCACACACCAAAGCATGGCTCACCTCTTGGGAATGAGTTTTAAAGATGATAATTTTTCAAAGTTGGTTGCTGCAGAGGCGGGGCCCTCCAAAAAGGGAAAAGAAAAAAGATCTTCTAAGGGACCTATAAAGGTCAAGTTTGTCAAGAAGAGAAGAGAACAAGAAACCTCTTCAATTGTTACTCCAGTTGAAATGGTGAATGTGCTAGAATCACCAACACCACCAGAAATAGGAGAAATTTCTTTGGAAGGAGAAGTAAGCCAGCCCCTAGTTTCACCATTTGTTGACTTGCCCAACTGAAGTGACCTTATCTCTTGCATCCCAGGCTTTGGAGTCAGGATCTGCGCTTCCTCCTTCACAACCACTTCTACCTCCTCTTTCCCCATCTACTTCTTGGTCATGGCCAGCATTTTCTCTGGACTCTCACCCCTCTCTGCTTGGGACCAAAGTAACTACCAACATGCCCCCTCCTGTGCCTCTTTTCACTGAATCTGCTACCACATTGGTAACTGTCCCCACTCCACCAGTGGATCCCTCTCCCCCTGAAAGTATGATACCAACTTCTACAATAATGGCAACTCCCTCTGACATGCCTCAATGGTTACTTGAGAAAACTCTCGAGGAAAAGGAAGGTGGTTGTACCCATACCAGCCTTTGATTTTAGTTCACTCAAGGCTTCTACTGCTAAATCAGCCAAGAAACCCAAAATAGTTTCAAGGGTTTTAGTGGACACTTCAGGGCATAAGTTTGCAGAGATCGCCACTCCACGGTAACAAAAAAACCAAAGAGGACATAACGGCCTCTGACTATCAGATAACCAGGGTGGCTCTAGGAGAAGTGACAACAAAAGGAGCACAACAGGATGCATGAGATGCTATAAATGTGCTATGCCAGAAATTGAAGGAAACAAAGGACAGCAGAGATGAGCTTAAAGGAAAGGTGGAGCAGTTAACTGAGGTATTGCTTAAGCTCTCAAAACCCCTTGAATCCATACCATCTTCCTCTGTCCCTGTCGGATTCGATTTCTCATCAGTGCCTATAATTGAGAAGATTAATGAAAAAGGAAGGGTGGTCGATGAATGGACTCAAAGGCTGCTCCAACAGGGGAAAGAAGTGATTCAAGACATGCGTAGAAGTCTATCAATCTTTGGGGAATATATAGAGTGATGGAGAAAATATGGATGATGATTTCTCCCAAGAAATTGGACACCTTGATTTGACTTTTGAAGCTCTCCAGGTATTGAAGCAAATCCCATCACGCATTTTGGTAGAAGAAGGTGTCATCCCACATGTGGATAAGCATTTCCAGCTGACCAAAGCCATCAGGTTCAGGGTAAAAATTCTCAACAAAGCTTGTGGTAAATTGAGAGAATCAAGAGATCAATTGATTGATGGCAAAAGTGACCTGGAAGAAGAACTGCTGAAAATTTGTGCAAAAGTGTCAAGTGGAAACTCGGGCATCCTATCAGCTGATGATCTTTTCAAACAAATCCAAGAATCAATTCAGCATGAACCAACTCATGGATTTGGTATTGAAATCATTGACAGGTTTGTAAAGATTGAACATTCTTTGGAGGCCTTGAGAAAACTCAACAAAAGATTGAGAAAACTTCCCGGTAGTGCCAGTGACACTCATGAAACATGTGAAGTCTTGAGTGATCATTCCACTGCGCCTGATGAAAATGAGATGCAAGGTATAATCCGGAAGTTCCAAGAATTTGGAACAAACAGGCTCAGTTAGAAGAAGAGAAAGATGAGGAAGAAAAAGATGACGATTCAGACTAAGTCTTGATGTAACATGTCATTTCAATCTTGAAATTGACATGTCTTTTTCATTTCTGTTTCATCACATAGGAATCATATTTTGACTTGGTCTCCTGCGTGAGAGTCAAGCAAAATAGGACTCTTGTTAACAAACTGTTTTATAGGGTTTGTCCTATTTTCTCTCAACTATTTTTATTATAAATAAGGGATGTGTACATTCCAAAGGGTTGAGATTTTTGAAATATTGGGAGCTATTGTGAAGAAGAAAAACTTTGTGTTTTCTTTTAATCATTTGAGGAATAGAAGCTGATGTTGTTTTCACAAACTTTGTGTTGTGAGAAGTGTTTTTCTTAAGATATTGTTCTTATGTTCGCAATCTTAAGCTATTCCTTGTTTAGTGTCTTGATGATTCTAATCATTTCAAACATTACATTTGTTATCTAAAGCTCGTATGATTATTTCGTGCTCTGTGTTTACTCGAAAGAAAATACGTTCCTCTCCTTTCCTTTCCATTGTGCTTCTTACATTGTAATAATTTCCGACCCAGTCCATTTATAAAAACAACATCTTCACATAGTGTGGATATGGATTTCGGGATTCTATCCCAACCCCAATGGTTAGATTAGTGTGAATACTGTATATATTATTTATTGTGTTTTAGATTAGTAATAAAGGGCAAGCCTCACTTCTTTGAGGAGGGATTTAATCCCATGTACTATGGTTGAACCTCATATTTTGGCTTGACAAAATATCCAACCAACAGTTTTTGGTGACTCCACTGGGGAATACGGATTTATAGTGTAAAGCTTATCCTCTTGGTGTCAGCGACTCCGTATTTGCCTTATTTTCAACAAGATCTCTTTCCCAGTTCAAGCTAGCGGAAAGATCTTCACTCGGTCCCACTGAGCCCGGGGTGAAATTGATCCACTCTTTGAGTTACTACAACAACACAATTTCAGTCTTTCCCCCAACAACGTTATTTCTAACCGAACCAGAAGTTCTTCACCTGTTCGGAGAAACCGGATCCCCATAGAATGAGAAACGTGTCTGCACAACTTGTCACGCGTTATTCTTGTCTGACACTCGGATCCCCATACACACTCTTTGTCAGAAGGATGGCAGCACAACTTGTGCCCTAGGGCGCAGCTATTGGTCCTCTTTCTTTAACTCCACCATTGCACGAGTTACCACATGGATCACGTAAAAACATTCCCAAGTTCAATGGGGATGGGAAGCAGCATCCTGATGAACACATTGCATCTTTCTTCGTAGCATGCGGTGTCCTCGGAGTAGCTCACGAAGATGTCTCTGTTTGACTCTTCATTGAAACGTTGCACGGTGCAGCAGCCGAATGGTTTTATCACCTTCCAAATGCATGCATCACAAACTGGGCTACCATGCGGACCAGATTCGAAGCACGTTTCAAACCAGCCAAGATTCTCATGCTTTGTTAGCACAACTTACCCATATGAAGAAGGAATCGCATGAACCCATGCGGGACTTCATGGCAAAGTTTAACAAGCTGATCCGAAAGATTCCAGAAATAGTTGTACCAACTCTAGAAAATCAGAAATGCTTCTTCATTAATGCTCAACCTCCCGATGTGAGCTTTCTATTAAGAAGGTCGGCTATCCCAGATTTGGCTATCGCTCAGTCAACAGCTATTGAAATAGAGGATGATCTCATTTTGGCCGGAAGAATCAGGAAAGATGTACCCAAACCTAAAAATCAAGGTTCTTCTCAAGGTAATACTGACCCTATGATCCAAAAAATGGCTAATGATTTGATTGCTTTAAAAAAAAATGTCCCAGCAGGTGAGTAATGTTCCATATCGGGATATCCCTAGATGGAATTTCAATAACACCAATGGTGCACTGAAGAGATAGGCCACGGTTAACCCCTGCTCAAAGGCTGGCAATCAAAGCTCCTCCCATCAATGCAGCAGTAGAAATAGTCGAAGAAGAGGAGGAACCCAAAGAACAAGATTCCCCCGAGGCTTTTGAAGCTTCAGGATACGCTGATGAGTCTTATGACGATTCGGCTGGTGACTCCAGCATTGGGTATTTGGAATATGAAGAGGATGAATGTGCACGAGATGGTCGGTCATTTGTTGTCTTCACTCGATCCCAATCTCAAAATCCAAGAAAACCTCTTGAAAGCCCCAAGGAGAAGAACAAGGAACCTCCCATAGCCATAGTTAAGAGAGGTGCTCCTATTTCAGCACAAACTGAAAGAGAAGTCACCAAAAAGGTAACAACTTCTCCTCATTCTCTTTCTCCTAAGGTCAGTGCCCCAGCTCAAGCTCACGTGATTAGAACTAAGCCTACCATCACCCCTTCTTATACTGCTTTTGACATTATCGATCATGCAAAAAGAACCAAGATCCAAATGTCAGAAGCGGAATACCTTCAGTCAAATCCTGAACAGTTCGAAAAGCTCGCCAAATTCATTAGAAGTAAAGCCACCATTCTCTCACCTCCAAAAGGTCTTTTTCCAAATCCTACTCAATCCCCACCTCAGAATAATCTAGCCTCTGCTTCTTCTTCAGGAAAGATTGAACCATTTTATTTGTCTTTGCTAATAAATGGGTTTAAGCTCAGCAATTGCATCATCGACTCAGGGGCCTCCAACAATGTTATGCCTGCAAAAGTAGCCCATGCCCTTGGGCTTACTTTGACTAAGTCATATGGATGATGTTACTCCATGGAAACCAAGCAAGTTCCCTTGATTGGTCAAATCAAAGATGCACAGTTTGCATTCGTTGCCTTCCCAGAGAAGAGAGTGAAAATGACTATTCTAGTTGCCGACATTCCTGCAGCCTACGGTATCCTCTTGGGTAGAGGTTTTTGTAAAGACATCGGAGGAGAGATTAATATGGATTGGACCAAGGCAAGGATTCCAGTCAATGGGGTTTATCATGTTCTCCATCCCAACCTCAGGCGAGGTATTTGGTAACTAAATCAGATGACCCTAAGGCTCAAATTCTTTTCGAAGATGCTAGCTTTGGAAATTATTTCATGACATCAGAGATACTGGTGGTAGATGTTAAGAAAGAAGATTCTAATGCTATTTGGACCCTCGAATTTGATGGTAGCTATTCAACCACCGGATCGGGCACTGGTGTAGTTCTTATATCTCCTAATTCTGAGATTTTCCCCTCTGCTTTCAAATTGTAGTTTGATAATACTAATAACACGGCTGAATATGAAGCTCTGTTACTAGGATTAGAAATGGCCAGACAGAAGGGAATTCAAAATCTCAAGGTTCAAGGGGATGCGGAGCTGATTGTCAACTAGGTCAAGGGAATCTATCAAGTAAAAAATGATCGCTTGAGACATTACAGGAACAAAGTTTGGGATAATATAGAATGCTTTGATGCATTCTCCATTAAGGTAGTTTTGAGAGATTATAACGACAAGGCTGATTCTTTGGCCATGTCTGCATCCCTCCTTCTCCCTCATCCCCAGTTCAAACAAGATACATACACCATTGAGATCATGTATCATCCCAGTATCCCAGATAATGTGGCTCATTGGCAAGTGTTCAATGATGATCAACAAGTGTTGACTTTTCTAGAAAAAGCTGACAATTTTAGTGAGTTGTACTTTGAAGGTTCGAATCAGCTTTCCATGAATCTATCTCAGATCCATATCAAGAGGTTGATGGTGAGTTTATTCAGCTTAAAGGCAACAAGATACCCAAAGGTCTGGTTTCTCTGGAGGGTTTTTTTGACAAGCATGATCGTTTTATTCAAAACAAAAGACAAGTTGAAGGAGCTTCTTCCTCGGAAGTAGATCAAGTCAATCTAGGTTCGTCTGATCAACCTCGGATGGTGAATATTGGGAAATGTTGTTCCCCTGAGGAGAAAGAAAAATTCACTTCACTCTTGAAGAGATACATGGATGTCTTAGCCTGGTCTTATGCAGATTTAAAATCCTTCAAGCCCAAAGACGTACAACACAGTATCCCTTTGAAGCCTGATGTAAAACCATACAGGCAGAAGCAAAGACATTACAATCCCAAGATCTCAGGGACTATCCTTGTAGAAATTCAGAAAATGTTAGATGCCAAAATTATTTTTCCAATCCATCACTCCACTTGGATTGCTAACATCGTCCCTGTCAGGAAGAAGAATGGTGAAATCCAGGATTTGTGTTGATTTCCGAACCTAAATCAGTCTTCGTTAAAAGACAATTATCCCTTGCCTATCATGGATCAGGTGTTACAGACCATTACTGGATCAGAAATGCTATCCATGCTCGATGGATTTTTAGGATATAATCAAGTTGAGGTAGCTACGGAGGATCAACACAAGACGGCCTTCACAACCCCATGGGGGACCTTTGCTTACAGGAGGATGCCTTTCGGCTTGATCAACGCCGGAGCCACCTTTCAGAGAGCTATGGACTTGGCATTTAGAGACCTGATGGGAAAAGTCATAGTGGTATATTTGGATGACTTGACCATTTTCTCTAAAAAATGGAGTGATCATTATGATCATTTAGAGCAAGTACTTTTGAGATGCAGGCGTCACGGGATTTCATTAAATCCCAAGAAGTCCATGTTTGGAGTGACCAAAGGAAAGTTGTTGGGTCATATCGTGACTAGAGAAGGAACCAAAATCGACCCAGAGAGGGTAAAGGCCATTCAGAGCCTTACCCTACCCACAAGTAAAACTGGAGTTCATTCCTTCTTTGGAAAGGTCAATTTCCTAAGAAGGTTTGTACCTGATTTTGCTGATAAAACCAAGGATATCCTTGGGATGATGAAAGGAAAAATTCCATTTTGATGGAGTACTGAAGGGAAGCTTGCATTCGATGAAGTCAAAAGGGTAGTTGCTTGCGCTCCTATCCTAGTATGTCCAGATTTCAAAAATATTTCATCATGTACAGCTACGCCTCTGCTCACACAGTGTCGGCCATCCTGATGCAGGAGAATGGGGAGGGCATTGAAGCTCCCATCACTTTTATGAGCTGTCCATTAAAGGAACATGAGCTAAAAATGTCACAAATTGAAAAGCATGCTTATGCAGTGGTACGAGTGGTGAAACATTTTAGGTACTATGTGTTGAATTCCCATACCCTCGTTCTCATTCCCGACACCGCCGTTAAATCCATTTTGACTCAACAAGAGCTGGGGAGTCAATGAGGTACCTGGATAGCTAAAGTTTAGGAGTATGACTTGGACATTAGACCTACCAAGTTGGTACGAGGAAGGGGCTTGTGCCAATTGATCGTGGAAAACCATGTTGAAGCAGAATGCGAAAAGACCAAAGAAGATACCTCTTCAAAGTTTCCCATGGTGCTTTTCGTGAGTACAACTGATGAATGGTACACAGATATTGCTTTCTTTCTGACTTATGGTGAATGCCCCCCACATTTAAGCCAAAAGGAGAAGAGGATGGTCAAGTTAAGATCTGCTGAGATACCTCCTGTGGGATAATGGGATATATAAGAAAGGTATTGATGGTGTATTCCTGCGCTGTGTTGATAAATCACAACAGTTAAAGTTGTTAGAATCCTTCCATAGCCTAGCATGCGGAGGACATTTCTCATCCTCTGTAACAACTTATAAGATCCTGCGGGCTAGGTACTATTGGCCTACTCTCTTTCGGGATTCAACAGTGGTGTCCAAGTGTGAAGCTTGTCAACATTTCATTGGTCATCCTAAGCTAGCAGCTCTTCCCCTGAAGCCCGTAGTGATTGAAGAACCTTTCCACCAGTGGGGAATTGACTTCATTGGAACATTGAATCCTGCCTCCAGTGCTGAGACACAATTACGTGCTGACTACTACAGACTATTTTACCAAGTGGGTGGAAGCCGCGCCAATCAAGCAAGCAACCTCAAAAGCCATGTGCAAGTTCCTTAAAGAAAATATAATTGTCAGATTCGGTGTGCCTCACAAGATTGTGGCTGACAATGCCTCCAATTTCTCATCGCATGAGTTGACAGAATTTTTCTATGGATTCGGCATTACCCTGGCTCACTCATCTGATTATTATCCCCAAGGCAATGGGCAAGCTGAGTCCAACAACAAGAACATAGTTACCATAATTAGAAAGCTAGTAGATGAAAACCAGAGGACATGGCACAAAGCATTGTATGATGCGTTGTGGGCTGATCGATTACCCCAAAGTGAGCTATAGGAATGTCTCCTTTCCAAGTAATTGTATGGGATTGATGTTGAGATACCTATCTCAGTAGAGTTTCCAGCCTTACAGTTGGCCAAAGCAGTCGAAGATGTGACCTTTCAAAATTCTATTGAAAAAAGGGTTATGTACCTAGCTAGGCTAGAAGAGGAATGAAGCAAGGTGGTTGATCACATTGCAGATCATCAAAGCAAAGTAAAGAAAATTTTTGACAAGAAATCAAGGCAATGTAATTTCCAGATTGGAGACTTGGTGTTGCTTTGGGATAAGAGGAGGGAGCAGAAAGGAATGCACGAAAAGTTTGATTCTTTGTGGAAAGGACCTTTTAAGATCCATCAGCTGAGTGGTGAAAATAGTTTCCATCTATCATATCTTGATGGAGAGTTACTCCCTTTGCCTTTCAGTGGCCAACATCTAAAGTTGTTCCATCATTAATGCAAGATGCTCTTTTGCATTGTACATACTTTTCTTTCTGTCATGTGTTTTCTTTTAGTCTTCTTTCTTTCCTTGCTTTGTTTTTCGGTTTTCTTCTTTTCTGACTCCATAGCCCAATGGATAAAGCCAGAGATTTTGAGTTCTCTTCCTTTGATATCACAAAGAAAGTCCCCAACTAGAGCCAGTTGTTATCTCATTTTTGAGTTTACGCCAAAAATGAGATAACCCTAAGAAATTTTTGAGCTGGTTTTCTAAGAATCACCTTTCAGAGAGATAATCGGGTTTTCGGGTTTCACAAGCAAGACAACATGTGTTTTGGATGCTTCATGTCGTGTGTTCCCCGAAACCCGAAACCCATCAAGTAAGGTGAGTCGGGTTTGCGGACCTTCCAAGCATCGGAACATGCCTTCATCAAAACATGCTTCATGTCGCGTGTCTTCCGATCCCCGAAGCCCGATTTACTCCTTTGTTTCGGGTTTCCCGGGACCATCAAGCATGATGCTTCATGTCGCTTGTTTCCCACAACCCGAAACCCGAATTGCTCTAAAACCCTTTGTGTCGGGTTTCGGATATCCCAAGCATGCTGACATGGCATTAATGCCGAGTTGTCGGGTAGTTGGCACGTGTCATCTGAAGTGTATTAAATGTGAAATTTCTTATAAATATTCAGATTTCCACGTCATTTTTACCAGACGTACTTTTTACCTCGTGGATTTTCACGCATGCATCTTCGACCCAGAAACCCGACTCACCTCTTGTGCTGATTGCATTGCTCATTTTTATCATTTCTTGTTTAGTTGAAGGTATTTTTCTTCATTCTTTGTTTGTGGTTTTTGTGGAATAATTGTGTAAAGAATTCTTCCAAGTTTCTTCTTTTTCTTATCAGGGTTGTTGGGGTTTTATCTTTTCCATTTTGGGTGTTTTTCTAAATCAGGTTTGTGTTTTAGGGTTACCCCTTTGGAATAATCACTTTGTTTTATTCCCTAAGATGTCATTGTAATTAAAAATATATTGGGGATATCAACAGTGAAGAAAAACTTGCATGTTTCAACTCAACAATTACCCCATTCCCTCTTCTCGGGTTTCGCAGGGTGCTTTGCAGTGTTCAAAACCCGCAGTATATCGAAAAGTTTAAAGTATCGGGTTTTCCAAACTCTCGGCATCCTCCCAGTGTGTCGGGTTTTCCAAACTCTCCAGCATCCTCCCAGTGTGTCAGGTTTTCCAAAGTCTCCGGCATCCTCCCAGTGTGTCGGGTTTTCCGAAGTCTCCGGCATCCTCCCAGTGTGTCGGGTTTTCCAGTCTCCGGCATCCTCCCAGTGTGTCGGGTTTTCCAAGTCTCCGGCATCCTCCAAGTGTGTCGGGTTTTCCAAAGTGTTCAACACCTTCTGATCTCCGACACTCTCCTCCTTTGAAATTCCTCATGTCGGACCCTGGTCCATCACAAGATAAGACTGAAAAATCAGGGAGGATGAAGTACAAATTCAGGAAGGTGGAGTCTCCCTCCTACATTGATTGTAATTACGACATCCGGGATACAGAGCTCGGAAACATAGATATGGAGGATTTTTGGAATAGGGTCAAGAGCTCTTCTCAGACTCCATGGATGAAATCAATAGTTGACAGTGGTCTACCTCTTGCAGCAGGTTTCCCTATGTCCGCTCAGTGCCCCGAGTTCATCTTAGCCTGTGCTTCGAATTATGACTCTGCTTCTCGTTACTGAAAAACCGGGGGGAGAAGTTGTAATCAAGTTGGATGGAGGTTACTTCGATGACCTTCTCAAGCTACCTAATTTTGAGGAATATGGAGATGTGGATCTCAAGTCAGCCCAAAAATCTTGGGACAATGATCAGGAGGATTGCATCAAGCACGTGAATAAGAAATTCCTAATCAAAGCCAAACCGGTTGTTTCTAGGTTCCCAAGACTTGTTCCTAGAAGTGATTTCATTCAAGAAATCAATGATATCATTACTCTGTTGAGTCGGGTTTTTGGTTTCCCCGAGTCAAATGTTTTCCAAGGATGGATGTACCAGTTCATGATCATTATTAAGAAGAATCAACAGGGAATTGATTGGGGTACTCTTATCAGTATGAGATAGATTCTCAAATGACAACAGTCCTGTCTACGGGAAAGTTTTATATGTCCTCGTATGTCACCTATGCAGCGGCCGGCATGAGGAACTATCCTGGGTTGGACACCAAGGGGAACAAGACAGTGGAGCATGTTTATCAGTATTTTCCTCAGCTGACAAGAAAAGGGTCTGAAGACCAATTCAGAAGGGTAAATGATGCCTTCTTTTACGAGAACATTTGCAGGTTAAACCCTGAACTAAGGAAAATGAGAGTCTCAGATGAGGCATGGGCTGAAGTTTCAAAATGGGGTTGTGTCTTCTTGCAATTTAAGAAGTTCACATATCTTCGAGTAGTCATGTACCCAGGGGATCCTTTCCATTTGCCCAGATATCCAGGGGACAAACTAATCTTGATGGAGTTGGTCAAGCAATTTTTGGATTTTCACAAGTTCCAATAGAGTAAACACAAGGCATTGTATCTTTCCCAATTTCTATTGGAAGGTATACTTGTTCAATGGTGGTGAAAGCCAAGAATGTTGTCCATGAGCTTGAAGATAAGTTGAAGAAGCACATGAAGCCCCGAGAGATGGGTTTGATTTTGAGAGTCCTTAAGGCATATGGAACTCTGCACCCACACGTGCCAAGCATAGAAGACATCTGATTGATTTACGTGATGAGGTTGTTGTCAGAAGAAAAGATCATAGCAGATTGACACTTGCTGAGATTCGAGACACTTGAGCTCGCTACATACCGAGAAGGTACTAGCGATAATGAAAGTGTTACGGATCCTTCCTATGATGGATTGAATGAAGATCAATATGTTTTCCCACCTATTGATTGGTCTATCGGTGAAAAAAAGCCTCCATTACGAGATAGATCGACCCTGATTCTTGCACACACAAAGCATGGCTCACCTCTTGGGAATGAGTTTTAAAGATGATAATTTTTCAAAGTTGGTTGCTGCAGAGGCGGGGCCCTCCAAAAAGGGAAAAGACAAAAGATCTTCTAAGGGACCTATAAAGGTCAAGTTTGTCAAGAAGAGAAGAGAACGAGAAATCTCTTCAATTGTTACTCCAGTTGAAATGGTGAATGTGCTAGAATCACCAACACCACCAAAAATAGGAGAAATTTCTTTGGAAGGAGAAGTAAGCCAGCCCTAGTTTCACCATTTGTTGACTGCCCAACTGAAGTGACCTTATCTCTTGCATCCCAGGCTTTGGAGTCGGGATCTGCGCTTCCTCCTTCACAACCACTTCTACCTCCTCTTTCCCCATCTACTTCTTCGGTCATGGCCAGCATTTTCTCTAGACTCTCACCCCTCTCTGCTGGGACCAAAGTAACTACACCAACATGCCCCCTCCTGTGCCTCTTTTTATTGAATCTGCTACCACATTGGTAACTGTCCCCACTCCACTAATGGATCCCTCTCCCCCAAAAGTATGATACCAACTTCTACAATAGTGGCAACTCCCTCTGACATGCCTCAATGGCTACTTGAGAAAACTCCGAGGAAGAGGAAGGTGATTGTACCCATACCAGCCTTTGATTTTAGTTCACTCAAGGCTTCTACTACTAAATCAGCCAAGAAACCCAAAATAGTTTCAAGGGTTTTGGTGGACGCTTGGGGCATAAGTTTGCAGAGATCGCCACTCCCGCGACTGAAAAAACCAAAGAGGACATAACAGCCTCTGACTATCAGATAACCAGGGTGGCTCTAGGAGAAGTGACAACGAAGAAGAGCACAACAGATGCATGGGATGCTATAAACGTGCTATGCCGAAAATTTGAAACAAAGAAAACAGATGAGAGATGAGCTTAAAGGAAAGGTGGAGCGATTAAGCGAGGTATTGCTTAAGCTCTCAAAACCCCTTGAATCCATACCATCTTCCTCTGTCCTGTCAGGATTGATTTCTCATCAGTGCCTATAATTGAGAAGATTAATGAAAAAGGAAGGGTGGTCGATGAATGGACTCAAAGGCTGCTCCAACAGGGGAAAGAAGTGATTCAAGACACTGTAGAAGTCTATCAATCTTTGGGGAATATACAGAGTGATGGAGAAAAGATGGACGATGATTTCTCCCAAGAAATTGGACACCTTGATTTGACTTTTGAAGCTCTCCAGGTATTGAAGCAAATCCCATCACGCATCTTGGTAGAAGAAGGTGTCATCCCACATGCGGATAAGCATTTCCAGCTGACCAAAGCCATCAGGTTCAGGGTAAAAATTCTCAACGAAGCTTGTGGTAAATTGAGAGAATCAAGAGATCAATTGATTGATGGCAAAAGTGACCTGGAAGAAGAATTGCTAAAAATTTGTGCAAAAGTGTCAGTTGGAAACTCGGGCATCCTACCAGCTGATGATCTTTTCAAACAAATCCAAGAATCTATTCAGCATGAACCAACTCACGGATTTGGTATTGAAATCATTGACAGGTTTGTAAAGATTGAACATTCTTTGGAGGCCTTGAGAAAACTCAACAAAAGATTGAGAAAGCTTCCCGGTAGTGCCAGTGACACTCACGAAACATGTGAAGTCTTGAGTGATCATTCCACTATGCGCCTTGATGAAAATGAGATGCAAGGTATAATCCGGAAGTTCCAAGAATTTGGAACAAACAGGCTCAGTTAGAGGAAGAGAAAGATGAGGAAGAAAAAGATGATGATTCAGACTAAGTCTTGATGTAACATGTCATTTCAATCTTGAAATTGACATGTCTTTTTCATTTCTGTTTCATCACATAGGAATCATATTTTGACTTGGTCTCCTACGTGAGAGTCAAGCAAAATAGGACTCTTGTTAACAAACTGTTTTATAGGGTTTGTCCTATTTTCTCTCAACTATTTTTATTATAAATAAGGGATGTGCGTACATTCCAAAGGGTTGAGATTTTTGAAATATTGGGAGCTATTGTGAAGAAGAAAAACTTTGTGTTTTCTTTTAATCATTTGAGGAATAGAAGTTGATGTTGTTTTCACAAACTTTGTGTTGTGAGAAGTGTTTTTCTTAAGATATTGTTCTTATGTTCACAATCTTAAGCTATTCCTTGTTTAGTGTCTTGATGATTCTAATCATTTCAAACATTACATTTGTTATCTAAAGCTCATATGATTATTTCGTGCTCTGTGTTTACTCGAAAGAAAATACGTTCCTCTCCTTTCCTTTCCATTGTGCTTCTTACATTGTAATAATTTCCGACCCAGTCCATTTATAAAAACAACATTTATAAAAACAACATCTTCACATAGTTAGTGTGAATACTTTGTATATGGATTTAATAAACGGGATTCTATCCCAACCCCATATGGTTAGATTAGTGTGAATATTTTTATATATTATTTATGTTGTGTTTTACTCCATAGAAGGTTTCACATTAGGATTATATTGTTGTGTCAACATGATGAATAGATCTCAAAGCTAGAATGATCATCAATTATGAAAAGTGTTCTTAAAGTTGAGGATGTTTAAATCTTGTGAAGTTTCAGAGGAAAAATATTCTTAGTTGTATAAACTATAAGTTTGAGGTCTAGTTGAAGCTTGTAAAAATAAATGTTGATTAACATACATACAAGGCTTCACTATACCACTAAGTAGTTCAAGAAAATGATGAATTATTGATTATTAGAAGGATGTTAAGGTTCAAACAAGGTGTATAGATCAATCTCAGTCAACCTAGGGAAAAAAATCAAGAAAGGTCTCATTGTTCCCCAAGACCAAAAAAGAGTGTGATACTGACCAAAATGCTCTAGAAAATGAGTTTTTGGTATTCATTTTAAATATTGTAAGGTGAAAAAAAGGATTGAAAAGATGTATAATGTGTACAAAGTGATCTAGGAAGCCAATTTTATGAAAAGCATCAAGTAATGATCAAGAATTGACCTTTTGAGTCCTCTCAGGCATGCACAATGAAATAAACCCTCTTCCTAGGGTTTCGAAGGAAATTTTGAGTGTAACTCATTTATGAACTATCCAAATTTCATGAAAATTTAAAGAGATATTTGTTTAGGGGTCGTCAATAGATTTTTCACATCTCGGAGAAAAACTCCAATATCTCCCTTAATTTCTTCATATCGAGTTCCTTTGTGACAAGGTTTAAACCTACTGCTACTGATTTTGGGAAAGTGCGGTTATTGTTTTTCTCTATTTTTGAGAGTTTGAGACCTCGTGTAAAGTTCCGCAATGGTGAAGGGTGGATATAATCATCCTTGGTTGGTCTTGAACATGAATGAAGAGCTATAAGGTCTTGAAAGAGCTAAGACTAAGTGTTAGAAAGAATGGAAAAAGAACTAGTTCATCAAGTATCTCACTTAAATCCTTTGAATGAAACTTATTATCACCAAAAACAACACCCTTTGATTTTCTATGTAGTCACAAAATCACGCACTTACTACTATAATTATACCGCCAAGTATGTTGTTTTATATATGGATCTTGCGTAAGAAAATTATTCACTAATGGCTCATCCCCTAGTCCTATCATCAATTTATTCATTCATTTTCATTAAGTGTCTTACATAGTCGTTAGTTACTTGCACAGTTTTGGTCATCTCTCATGGAGTCTCAAATGTTGTTATTTACTCAACCGGTCATCTCTAGTCTTTTACTAGGGCACCTAGGAAGGGATTGGGGTAGCCGTTGCCACATCGGTCCTCATTTTAGGTTCCCTGGTCCCAATTTCACTTGGCTCTCATTTACATTTATGAGGTTGATATTTGTGGTTTCCCCCCTCATTCCCTTAGGTACTAGTTGGCATGTCAGGACATTAATGTCAAAATTTTAGCAAGATAGCCTTATATAAACATAATATACATAGTATCTTAAGGATGTACTACTTCTATTGAGGGATAGCTATCTAATAAGGAAGGGACTGCATTTGGGAACTATTTTGCATCAATGATTAACTAAAATGTGGGTAAACTAGTAGTCAATCCAAATAGAAACAACAGTAAATAACAGTACAAAAAATGATGTAAATAACAATTAGATAAATATAAAAAGTGACCCAAGCAACTAGGCTAATGAAAATAAAAACCCTAATATGCAAAGAAGGGTTAGAAGGAGCTTATTTGATTCATAGGTTGATATGGAGTGTGTCGTAAAATAGACTGAATATTTTGGAAGTAGGAACAAACATGTAAATATCCTAATAATTCTAGATCTGAATTGTTTGGTTGGACTGGGGGCCTAGGAGAGGATCGGGATGTCTGTGGGTGCCCTAGTCTACATTTCGGGTGCCCAAGTTTGTTTAGGAGGTCCAAAACCAAACTTGTAGGGTCACTATATGATTTCAATCCCTCATTTTCTATCACACTAACTTCATTGTACTTGGTTATATATTACTTGGTAGTCAATGATGAAAGATAGACCTATAAAACCCCAAGACAAACATCAAACCCTATAAAAATAAATATGCACATAAAGGGGTCAGACTGACCTCAGCTACCACAATGGTGGACTTACTAACTAAGCACTGCACTTTATCTCAAACCTGATATAGTTCTATGTGTAAATGTGTGCAATCATGCCCTAGGTGCTCTTGTGCCATTCACACTTTGTGAAAGTAGTGAGCAATAACTATGTGTAGAAAATGTAATAGACGGTGGATAGAAAAAAATAAAATTACCTCATATGCGAGTGTGATGTAGATGAACCAGCCTTATGCCTTGTAATGGATCTAAATGGATGTAAATGAGCTCTAGATGCCTTAGATGGATGTAACTCTAGGTGGATGATAGTAGTGAATAGTGCTTGGTCCCTCATTATGGTTTTATAACTTTATATTTGTGTGGTTCTCTTATTATAATTTCAGAATTAACCCCGAAAAGGATGACCATAAGAAATATGAAATGTCCAAATGGGTAGAAAGTGCCCAAAAAGTGGCGGGAAAGTGGGAAAAGGATCAGGGCACCCTGACTGGGACCAGGGCACCTGTGAGTGCCCTGGTATAAGCATGGGTGCCCCAGTTAAGGATAAAATGATAGAGAATGATGAAAAAAAACTTGGAAAGTGTGTATGGAAGGTCAGAAGTGACGACATAAATCAAAGTAAAATGGCCAAAAGAAGGGGTTAATTAGTACTTTCTTCACTCAAAAACCATATGAATAGTAGTATGATACTGTGACTAAATAATGTCTTAAATGTGTGATTTTTTTACTACAATCACACACTTTGCATAGGAAGGGTTATATGCATTCTATTCCATCCACCATTTGCATTTTACATCTAGTTATTTTTTGCTACTTTGGTGTCATTGGCGCCAGGGAACCCTAGGCACATGATTGCACACACATGCACATAGAACTACATTGGGTCTAAGATGTACTGCAATGCTCAGTCATAAGTCCATCCATTTAGCAGCCAAGGAAAATATTACCCATTCATTTGCATATTTATTTTTAGGGTTTGATGATTTTGTGTGGGTTTTTGTAGGATATTATTCATTGAAGATCTACAACGACATCAATGAAATAATGTGACAAAGACTAAGTTATTAAAGATCTAGTGACCAAATCAGATTCAAGTTCCGAGTTGTCATGCGAGACCATGGCACTCACAAACACCCTAATCCTCCTACAGGCACCCCAGTCTAGTTGAATATTCATCTGCTACAACTTCTTGAGGTGTGTTTTCATACTCTTTTCCGTATGTGCATCATGTAATATAGTTCCAGATCACTGTAAGGTGAGTTCATTTCAAGTTAGTACATTTTCCCTTCTATTTCAATTATTTCATTTTATTTAGAATATCAAGTAAAATTAATTAACATTTATATTTTAGTTTATATCAGTCATTTCATTAATGTGTTATTTAGATTAACTTATAAAATCCATATTTTAGTTAATCAACTTGCATGTGAATGGAATGGGTAATCATTGTTTTTGGGAAACATGAAATTGTCTCAAGGTGTGGGACCAAGGGATTGAGATAATTCTCTAGAGAAATATGGTTTATTTTCCTTATATAATGCTAAAACTATTCATAATTCCTAAAATACAATTATCTAATGCTATGCTATGATTCCATGGGACCAGGGAGAGAGGAAAGTGCATGAAAATGAAGGAATCCTACACTAAGGGGGTGATAGTACCAAGATAAGGGTGGTTAGGATACTATCCAATGGATGAAAAAGTGAAGGAATGGAGATAGAGAGGGTTTATGAAACACCACAGTCTAGAAACAAACATTCATAACACCATTTCCATTAAACACAACCATTTAAAGTTTGTAAGAAACTAAAAATACACAAAACCCTCAAATGTAATGTAGAGTCAAGAGAATGCAATGAAATAAAAGATAAGGTTGAATAATGGTGACAAAACTTGATTTTATTGCTTCATATAATCACATAGTTCATTAAAATAAGAAAGAGATGAATGAATCTCTTGTAAAATTCTCAAAATGGAGGCTTGAAGCTCACATACACATGCAACAACCTATAGAGGAATGGAGGATTAGATAGATAAATATCCAACAACCCAAACAATGATTCAATTTTTACAATATGAAGAATAAAGAGAGAGAGATAAGTGGGAAATTGAATCCCAATGTTCTTTGCCTTGCTGGAGAAGAAATCATCCCATGCCTCCGTTGATGCATTTTCAACTTCCAGGGGCGTGTTCATTGAATACTCAAGATATTTTATTGTTTTTCCTCCATCTACTCCACCTATTTTTCATATTTTATTATTCCATGGTGAAGTACTTGGAAATACAAATTGAACAAGTAAAAATTTGTTGGATTTGGTGCCCTAAGGAGTGAGTTATGACCATGTAGGTTTACAGAACTGCTTTACTTGGAGAATTGAGTCCCACTTACTTCAAGCTCCATCGAGCTCAAAATCCAATCTATTCTCCTTTACATTGTCTTTTCTTTATGAGTTTCTGGCATGAATTTAGTTGGGCCTTTGATCATGTATTTCTTCAAAGTAGGGGCACATCGCATCCACACACTACTCCCTTGCTCTCACCCTTTTCCATGGGTTTCTAGGACTGCCTTACTCACGTTTGTGCTTGGCCATTACTTCATAGTAATGACAAGTTGTATTTCTAGATTACTCTTACTCTATCCCTTTGTTTTGTGGAGTTTTATAAGTGCTTTACTTCATTATTTTACTTGAGCATTACTTCAAAGTAGTGACACCTCACATCCTCGTATCACTCCATTCCTTTCTTTGCTACATGATTTTTGGGTTGCTTTACTTCAAGTTTTCAGAAGTGCTTTTCTTTGCTACTTTAATAAGTAAAGTAAATTTGCAAACTTGTATTACTCTTTACCCTCCTTCTTCATGGGTTTTCGAGGTACAACTACTTTACTCGCAGTTTAAACCTCCATTGCTTCATAGTAGTGTTATATCGCATTCCCGAGTAGCTCTCCCTTTTGCTTCTCTGCAAGGTTTTTCAACTACTTTTGCTTGATTTATTTTAGAATTAAAACAACTTCATTTTCACACATTACTCCTTTCTTTCTTCCTTTTTCTGCATGATTTTGGATTTTCTTTACTTGAGTTAATTTTAAGAAGTAAAGTAGCTTTGTAAACCCGCCAACTTCCCAATTTTAACCATTTTACAAATTTTTGGCTAAGTGCTGAACTCTAAAGCCTAGGAGAAGATGTGAAGTTCCTAAAATAATTCCAAGTGCCCAAGATCATGAAAATTACTTGCATTTTCTATATTTACCATTGAAGCTCCATCACTTTCCCAAGTCCAATTTTCTCAAGTTTTCTATTTTTGCTAGGGGGTAAAAATGGATAAAAATTTGGTGGCTCACGGGGACATCTTCCTACTAGATGATTTGATCACTGACCTTGAAGCATTTATTGGGCATGGAGTCAGCCTGATAACCATGAAACTAGTTTGAAACTTGAAGGACACAACCCTGAATTTTCTTGAAGCTCTACTAAACTTGAAGCTCATCTATTTCTTGAATTGACCAATTACATCATGAAAATTCTTTGAATTAAGGTTTTATGTGAGTGGAAAATTGTTTTGAATATGAAAATTCACCTTCTTGCCTCTATAAATGATTTAATGATAATTAAAATGAAGCTCTTAAGTTGTTTCAAAATATTATTTCTATGCCAATTTTTGAAGAAAAATGAACTTAATCATGGTAAAGGATAAAGAATTGTAGAGCTTTAGAACACATTTTGATTAATGGATGCACGTGGATCCATTAAAACCTTTCTTTACCTATGAACATTGTCTTTATAAAATTTAATGTGTAGAGAAACAAACACAACAAAATCTATATAAAAAAAGGGAAGATCATATATGTTCTAAGTGGAAGCATGTAGAGTGTGCACAAGCACTTGTTTTTCTGAAAACAAACATACCTACTCTACCTAACCCAATGCAAAGCAAAATAAAACAAATCATGTAACTGGTAGGGAGAAGTAGCTTCCCTTCCTCACAAATTGGGACCATGTGATAGATTTGGAAAAAAATCACATGGTGGAAATGCAAACATGCCTTCCACTCCCAAATTCTTCAAAGTATCAGAAAAAGATGAATACCTCGTCAAATTGTTCTACATTTGGTTGGAGGCATTATTGGAGCTAACCTTTGGTACTATGAAACTCTTCCTCATGCCCCAAGCAAACATGACTGGTTGAAACTCCTTCTTTGTCTCTAAATAAGCCATATATCAAATTGGGAACATTTTTATCCTCTGAATCTTCCCATTGCTATAAAGTTCAACTCCATGAATGTAGTCATATTGTAGGCCTTCTTGAAGGGAGCTACTTGCATGCTAATTTGAACATTGTGGTGCTTCAACAAATAGCTCATTCTCCTTCAAAATTTCCTTCTCCATGATGACTTCTAATTTGGAAATGGTGTCATCATCGTTCCTCTTTTGAAGCATGAAGTTTGAAAGATCAAATTCTTCTATTTCTTTGTGAGGATATATTTCAGCACTTTATTCCTCAATGTTCTCCTCCATGGATGAATCTTGGGAGTTCTCTGTAGCAAGAGGCTCTTTATGTTGGAAGGAGGATGGTGGATTTGAGAAGGTAGTGATCTCAATGGGCTCTTCTTCACCAAAAATTCTTCTAATTTTGATAAAAAATCATCCTCTTAGTTGTCTTTATTTACAACACACTCTTTTTTAGATGTCATCCTCCTAGTGATCCTCTTATAATGGATTTGGAGGCAATGCTTCCTTCTCTTCTAACTTTACAAACTGAGACAAATCAATAACATCCTTGAATATGGTGCCAACTTGCACACTACATTCGAGCATACAGATTGTTAATCATATGCTTTTATTCTTGTCCTTCTACAAAATCAGCCTCCACCTTTTATTCTGAAATCCCGACCTCTGTTGAAGGCTTAACCGAGATATGGCATAAGATTGAAGTTGAAATTTCTCATATTTGTTGTAAGTTCCTCTCTACTAGGCTCTTCAACTTGTTGCCCTCCTTGATTGATTTTCTAATTTTGTTCCTCCCAAAATAGGTTTTGGATTGCAAGAGGAGGGGTGGATTGGGTCCCAACTATTTTTGTGCAAAGTAATTTTAGTGAAGGGGAAAGTTTTTAACTGCTTTTGTTGAGGAGAAGGAGGTTTGGCAAGAAACAGGGTAGAGAAATGAAGGTGAGATGGAAGGGTATAATATGGGGAAGTGGAATCCACAATGGGGGTAGGTAAGAATATAGGAACATGAAACTCAAGCTGAGATGGTGTAGGTTGGGGAATGGGAGGGCTATGAGATGGTAGTGTAGGAATTCCCCATTAACCAGGATTCTTAGTATTAAATTCATGAGCCCCCATTCTTTTAACCCACTTTGCAACTTGAGTCATCATTTCAATTATAATATGCAAATTTTGTTGGGGATTGAACTTACTTCATATAGGGTTAGTCCACGGATAAGAAATATTGAAACTGATATTAGATTCCATCATAGTTTTCTCAATCCTAAATTACATCATGTTCAACTCTATTATCTTGAATATTCCTTTGCAAATCAGCATCTCTAAGTGTAGGATGGCCTCCAAAATCTGCATATTCTTGCTCTTGAACAGCTCCATAGTTTTATGAATAACCAAACTAATTTGTATCTTTCTCATATGGGTATGCATACTCAATCTAATTTTGATCATAAATCTGATCTGGATGTGTGTTGTAACAACTTAGAGATGGATTTGAATGAATTTTTGCTACTACAAATGGGAATTCCAAGGAGGAAATGAAGTCACAATTGCAAAACTTCATGAATGGAGAAAAATGGAAGACATGGAAATAAAATGGATGGGAATGGATGGAAAAAGGGAAAAAGGAAGGTATGCAACTCAAAGAATGGGTGAGTTAGATTAACAGAGTTGCTAGATGTGTTTGAACATGAATCTTTGCAGAGTTTCAGGACTACTATGTATCATTTCTTTGTGGGCCTTTTGGTTTTCTTAACTTACAAGTTTACGAACCCCACTTACTTTGTAGTCAGTGGGGGTCGAATCCCCACATTAATTTTTCCTTCCTCGTGGGTTTCTGGGATACAACTACTTTCCTCATATTTACAAGTGAGCATTACTTCACAATAATGTAGGGTCACATTTACACTTTACTCCATCACTTTCCTTATGGGTTTACAAAGTCCACTTACTTTGCAGTTAACACCTTTCATTTCCCCTTGGGTTTTTCAATCACTTGACTCATGATTTGGGGCCTTCCAATGAGTGTGAGTCGTAAACCCTAGATACTCTCTAGCTTCTACCAAGATTTTTGGGTTTACGAGGTTCCTTTGCTTATTTAAGCTTGCCTTCTATTCTTATTGCAAATCCTCCAAAGGCTAGAATTTACCAAGAACACATCAAATTGGAAAATGATGAAATATAAGCTTTCAATGCTTGTCCCACGGGGTGTGCCAAAATTGTTATCACCAAAGACCAACACCCTCTCATTTTCTTACATGTGAATGGAATGGGCGATCATTATTTTTGGGAAACATGGAATTGTCTCAAGGAGTGGGACCAAGGGAATGAGACAATTCTCTAGAGAAGGTTGGTTCCTCTTCCTAATCTAATGCTAAAACTACTCCTAATGCTGGAAATACAACTATCTAATCTTATCATATGATTCCAAGGGACCAGGGAGAGAGGAAAGTGCATGAAAATGAATAAATCCTACACTAAGGGGGTGATAACACCAAGAGAAGGGTGGTTGGGACACTCTCCAATGGATGAAAATGGGAACGAACATAGATAGAGAGGGCATGTGAAACACCACAGTCTAGAAACAAACATTCACAACACCATTTTCATTAAACACAACCATTTAGAGCTTGCAAGAAACCAAAAATACACAAAACCCTCAAATGCAATGTAGAGGCAAGAGAATGCAATGAAATATAAGCTAGGGTTGAAGAATGGCCACAAAACTTGATTTTATTGCTTCATATAATCACACAATTCATTACAATGAGAAAGAGATGCATGCATCTCTTACAAAATTATCAAAATGGAGGCTTAAAGCTCACATACACATGTAACAACCTGTAGAAGAATGGAGGAGAAGATAGAGAAATATCCAAAAAACCAAAAAATGAGTTTCTTTCTGAATTATGTAGAAGAAAGAGTGAGAGAGAGAAGATGGAACAAAAATCCCAATGTTTTTTTTCCTTTCTAGAGAAGAAATCCACCCATGCCTCCATGAATGCATTTTTAACTTTATGGGATGTGTTCATTGAATTGTGGGGATGTTTTCTTGTTTTTTCTCAATATACTCCATCTACATTCCATATTTTATTATTCCATGGTGAATTACTTAGAAATAAAAATCCAAAAAGTACAAATTTGTAGGATTTGGTGTTGTGGGGAGTGATTTATGACCATGTGGTTTTACAGAACCGCTTTGCTCGAAGAACTGAGCTCCACTTACTTTAAGCTCCATTGAGCTTAAAATATTCTTTATTTTCCTTTGCTTCATGGTTTTCTCGACATGAATTTACTCGGTCCTTCAACCCCTATTTCTTTGCAACAGTTTGCACATCACGTCCATGTACTACTCCCTCACTCTTGCCCTTTTCCGTGGGTTTCTAGGACCACTTTTCTCACGTTTGCACTCGGCCATTAGTTCACAGTAATGCCAAGTCAAATTTCTGGATCACTCTTTCTCTCGACCCTTTGTTTTTAGAGTTTTAGAAGTTCTTTACTTTGATATTTTACTCGAGCATTACTTCAAAGTAGTAGTACCTCGAATCCCACATCACTTCCTTCCTTTCTTCACTACGCAATTTTGAGTTTCTTTACTTCGTGTTTTCGAAAGTGTTTTGCTTCGCTATGTTTAAGAATTAAAGCAACTTCATAAACCTGCATTACTATTTACCCTCCTTCTTTGTGGGTTTTCGAGGTGCAACTATTTCTTGTGAGTTTAAACCTCCATGGCTTCATACTAGTTTTGCATTGCATTCCCGAGTATCTCTCCTATTTTTCTCTCTACGTGGTTTTAAAAATTCTTTGTTTGATGGTTTTAGAAGTAAAGAAACTTCATTTTTGCGCATTAATCCTTTTTTCTTCCCTTTGTTGCAATATTTTGGAGTTCCTTTACTTGAGTTACTTTTATAAAGTAAAAAAACTATGTAAACCTGCCATCTTCCCAATTTTAACCATTTTACAAATTTTTAGCTAAGTGCTTTGAACTCGAAGCCTAGGGAGAAGATGTGAAGTTCCTAAAATAATTCTAAGTGCCTAAGATCATGAAAACTACATGCATTTTCCGATTCACCATTGAAACTTGATCACTTTCTCAAGTCCTATTTTCTCAAGTTGTCCATTTTTTCCAAGGGTAAAAATGGATAACAAAACCTAGAAAAATTAAGAAGATTATAGACGGAAATTCAAGAAGGAAATAATGATGTTTTGTGTATAATGGTGATGCTTCATAGCCACTTTCAATGCTATATCTTTCTTTTTCCATTCTCAAATCCTCTAAATTGAAGTTTTCAAAGCTCCTTAATATACTTATTTGTCTAATTTTGTAGAATGATCTTGGGTTTTGAAATGTTGAATTGTAAATGGATTAAATACAGGAGGATTTTGGAATATTTGTAAATCTTATGTGAATTGTTATATTTCTGAGGTAATAGTCTTGATCTCACAGAATATTAAATGGTATTCATTCTTTTTGTTGACAGGGTTAGTTTTGACATGGAAATTGACATGAAAAGGTGCAAGGAAGCTTAAAAGGTGTCATATTGTGTCCTATAAACTCCTAGTTTCATGAAGGGGTCATGAATCTATGTAGAAATTTCAAAATATTGAAATGCACATATGAAAAATTAAGGGAAGTTACAAACATAGATATCTATCTCCTCTTGCTCGAATCATTTTATGCAAAAATGTGAAGGGTCTTAGTATATGAATCTGAAAGGTCAAAAATAGGGAAGATAATATACAAAAATCATGTTTTCAACCTACATATGTTGTTGAAATTACTAAATTTTGTGAGGGTAAATGTTGTTAATGATGTGAGAGTGCGAGTTAGTATGAGATTGGGATAAGAAAGGAAGTGAGAAGTATACATGTTGAAGCATGGAGTTTTTGAACCATGAGTGTATTATCGATGCATATGAAAACCAATGAAGTGTGAAGAAAATAAAAATGATTATGAAAGGGTCTCAACATAAAGAGAAGTAAGATCTTGAGATAATGATCTCCATGAAGTTGAAATTCGATTGATAATTCAAGTGATAGACACTTGGATGAATAGTGATAATGCAAGAGATGAGTGTTTTGTTGATATATATTTTATTGATTGTGAATAGTATGATAGAGTGTGAGAAAAATTATTTGAAGCATTAATTAGTTTCTTATCAAGACAAGCTTGATTTTTTGTCAAGTATGCTAGCTGAATGGAGGAATGAGTAGAATAATAAAGTGGTGATGACTATCTTTTGAATGTACTTGAATTCATGAAATACAAAGAGATTAAGGTGAACATTAAATTGCAGCAGGTAAGTGGTTAGTTGAGTGATCCAAGGAGTGAGAAAATGAAATAAAAGTGTGGGTGGAATGATCTTTGTATATTAGAATCTAGATGAAAATTAAATGATCAATAGAGAGAAGAAGAAGTGTGAACAAATTTATTGGTCACCATCAGTTGTAGAAGAAAAAAACCAAGTGTGATTAGAACTCTTAAAAGTTCTAAGTTACATCTTAGCATGTAGGGAGTTATTTCTTCCTTGTAAGTTGAAGCTTCTCAAGGTCGGTTATTTTTGGATCAAATTTAGGAGTTGAAGCTTCCGAGAAAGTAGAAGCTTATCGAAGACTGAGTGGTTGTTTGGTAAATTTTTTGGAGTTCCCTGCCCCTTATTGATTTGAAGCTCAACCATGAAATCATTTAACATTTACCGGACATTCTAGTCCTAAGCTAGTTCTTTGTTTCAGTGGGTTTTTTCCCAATTTTGGTTTCCCATATTAAATTATGTCTCTGTATGTTATCTCTTCTTTTAGCTACTTGTAGATGTTGGTTAGGTTTTGATGATACAAATTAAGTGAATTGTTTTAATGAGGTAAAAATTTAATGACAACTCGATTCACCCCCTCAATGTCCTAATTTCAAAAAAATGTAATGAAGGTATTTAAAGTTTGAGAGCAAAGACATCCTAAGTGTCGTAGACGAGTGAAAAAGGTATAGAGTTGGTTGGAGTATGTATGCTTGTACAATAAGCCTACGAGCTTATAAAATTTGATTATGCCAATCACTGCTACTAATATCAACAGTTTTGTCTAATATTTTTACAATTATCTTATTAATAGATTCTACTTTACCATTGCGTTGTGGATAATAAGGGGTAGAAAAGGTTTGTTTGATTTTAAATTTTGCACAAATTCGTTTGACATCCTTATTTTCAAAAGAAGATCCATTATCAGTGACAATGGCCAAGGAAATGTCAAAGTATGTGATGATATGGGTAGTAATAAAGTATTATATGTCATAACCGGTAGTGATTTTCAATGGCACAACTTCGACCCATTTAGTGAAATATTTAGTAGCAATAATAATGAATTTATGACCATCAACCAATTCGGGATTAAATTTACCGATGAGGTCAAAACCCCACATGGAAAATGACCATGATGAGGTGATAGGATGGAGTTCATATGTGGGTGCATGATGGAGGTTACTATACTTTTAACATTTGTCACAACATTTAGCATATTCCAAATAATCTTGTTCCATAGTAGGCCAATAATAACCTTGTCATAGGAGTTTATGAGACATATATTTTCTAGATAAGTGTCGACCACACAAGATATCATGGATCTAAGATATAACTTGTTAAATGCGACATAAAAATTGGATTAACACTTACATGTCGAATGTGGGGTGCTTTCTTCATTCTACGTGAGATGCATGATTCTTCGCACATGTCAAAATCAGGCTCATCCATATGATTCTGCATTGACCATGAAAACTACTTCCATGTGTGTGTGTTCACCATCTCCACATCCATCAACTCCCAACCATATAAGTCCTTAGTTTCCACAGTACTATGGAAGCATGTACATATGATCTTGCTGGTATCATCCACATATCCAACCATGGGAGTCACATAGTCTTCACCTTCTTTCTCCTCCCTTGTTCTTTTTCCCTTAGGAACCCGAGCACTTGAATCTAGAATTGGGCCTTTTCCCTTTTCTGCTTTTGTTTATGTTTTGTTCCCTTCATCCCTTCCTCATCATCCTTCATTTCTTCATCACGGGCTCCTTTGTACCCTCAGGCTACACTAGAGTACCTAGCACACTTTCTCCGAGACTCATCCTCCTCTCCATCCTTAAGCTTTAGCTTGCACCTTCTCTTCTTCTCAAGCTCTACTTTCTATAATGAAATATGAGGTGACCTTCTTAATGGCTATGATGACCCTATGCCCTAAACCCTTGTCCTCCTGAACACTCTCTTGAACTATGGCTCTTCGACTATCTACTCCACATTGATTTCCATTGTGTTTGTCTCAAACACTTCATCCTCTTGCTCTTGTGATGGGGCATCATCTTGCACTCTTTCCTTTCTCTATCCGTAGGTTGTCTTCTACCCCTATGGTCCAACCCACCACTATCTTCATGAATTTCTTCTTCTTCTTCTTCCTGAATGGGTGAAGTAGGATTTTCAGCTGCCAACATGCCAACTGTGTGCTTCCCTTTAGGTGGGCTTGGTAGTTTGAACTCATTCTCTACATACTTTCCGTTCTCCAGCCTAGGCTTAAGCTAAAGGTATACCAATGTTGCCCCACTATCACCTATTTCCAAACTCATAAGATTCATAGTTATGTCATCTAAAATGTATCTTTCAATATAAGCAGACTTACCTAGATAGACGTAAGTCTTCGCAAAGTGTGGTAGTCACAATCTACCTTATCAACATTGTAGATTAACCTACGTACATATGAGATTTTGTGAACAACTACCTGAAAGAACTGCGTAGTGAAAGCATAGGGTAGTTTTCACCAAGGACTCCATGTCCCGTCCTTCATCGTAAAATGTGCAATGCAAAAATGATGATAGACTGCAAACTATTCCAACTTACCTACTACTGTTAAAAAATCCTTAGGTATCCTCCACTCTTCCCCAAATAGAGCACGGAGTCGTGCATACCACATTTCTACCCTTGGTTTGAATGGGCCACTCATGGTCCCCTCATAAAGATAATTCTCAAATCTCTCTACAAGAGATTTATTTTCTGCAGGGTACTCCCATATTTTGTTCTTTGGCCCATCGGGCACTCCAATCTCCAAAAACACAAGGGATAGTAGAATAGTGCCAAATCTAATTTTCTCACCTTTACGCACCTCTTCAATGATCATTTCAATAATGTATCCAACCAAGTTGTAGGTCTCCCCTTGTGACATTTTCTTTACAACATGTAGCCACAAAGTGTTCACCTGTGACCATCTCTCCTGGTCATTCAATTTTTTCAATAAGTGTGAGGCTTCTTGTATGACCGGATACTTCCTCAGCTTGTAAATATCCATGCCGCACCCACCTTTTGTATAACCCAACTCCTTGCTAGTTACTATAATTTCTACTTTATCAGTTAGGTCGCTACTCACCTTTGTGCCTATGATTTTCAAACCCATCAAAGTTCCAATCAAGGGTGCGATGATCCTCATTCGTCACCCAACAAAATAGAAAAATTCCTCATGGACTCTACTCATAAGCCACTGGTATAACTTCTCTAGATTTTTGAAATAAGGAAGTTCGTACAACTATAAAACCCCTACCTTTCTTAGGAGCTTCTCCCCAACATCATTGTATATGGGCATGTCATTCGTTGTCTATTTGTTTGTCTTTTTATTCAACAATGCATCCAACTCCTCCTTGTTATCAGTTGTCCTATGGTTGTAATCATTGACTTTGCTTCGATGGACATGGGAATCCCAATCACAACCCATAATCACTTCCTCTGGGTATTGCATTTTAGAAAACCTACTTTCAAGGGCATCCTTGATCTCAATCTCAACTTCCTTTTGTTTCTTTCCCCTTGTACTTGCCCTGGTGCTCTTTTTGGTGTCATTTCAATCAAAAAGATGTGTTCTCTTACCTCCCTCAAGCTCTGCAACTTGGTTCCTTGTGCCCTAGCTCAAACTCAAACCCTAGCCATTAATATCCTTTCCCACGCATTCACCTTGCTCAAACACTTCAAAAAATGGAGTGTAATAGTTCCTCGTGCACGATCTGACCAACCCAACTAGTTCACAACTCTCCACTCTTCACAACCATCTTAGCTAGCTCACTCAAGAATTCATATCACAAAGGTAAAAATGGCCTCACAACCCTTCCTTATATAGATTTTTAAAAGTTATCACATTTATTGCTCCTTCACCTACCACCGATCCCAACATTAATGCATCATTTGTCAATGTTTCTACGCTTCTCATTCTGCATCACATTCATAACCTTCTAGCATGCCTTCTACTTCTTGGCCACAAACCTCCTTCCACGCACCCATATGCGTTGAAGTACTTCACCACTACACCTTCTTCTAAGTAGTTTCCACTTCGCAGCCTACCTTATGTTATATTGTGCGTCCATTTTTCCATCTATGGTCTTCATTTAGGAGTAATTTTTTTCTATCTCGCACCCTTCCAAAAATCACCTGCACAAAATTTTCCTTATGCATACCCATCTTCAGATGACAATCAACTATATTCAACTTGGTAATGAACCCTGTATGTAAACCACCCCACACTAAGGGTATGCACGGTCCTCTGTGCATGAAAACACTTAAATTATAATCAGCTTCGGCACACAAGCACGCTTATAACACCAAACAATAAAATAAATTGACAAAGCATAACAACGATGAAGGAAACACACATAAAGGAAATGTATTAAGGGAAACCTAATCTAAGTGGAAATATTGCCTTATTAAAAACACCAAGAAGACTTATTTATAGTAGGGCTTCAGCCTACTCCCGTTGAAGTAACTAGGAAACCATGTTCCATCTAGTGCCTCTAATTGGAAAGCATCGAGTCAAGTATATAAGTGATTACATATGGTCCCAACCAATGCACCTTAAGCTTTCTAGGGTGGCACAAAAACTTTGAATCATACAGAAGTACCATTTTCCCAACCTCAAGCTTCTTATCCTTGATGTGCCTATCATGCCATGCCTTCTCAGCTTTTTCTTGCTTTTGACTCCATCTTGCTATGACGCGCCTTTCATCCAGCTGCATAAATTTGTCAATACATTTTTCCAATGCTTTCTCATCAATTAGACGTCCCATAAGCGTGCGAATACGCAAGGAAGGTAACATGAATTCCATGGGGATAGTTACATCTGCACCAAACACTAAAAAAAACCTTGTAATCCCAATCTCTCCTTTTAATATCACATATTTTGGTCAAGTTATGGCTCAATATATTTTTGAAAGCCTCAACAGTTCCATTTTCCTGAGGGTGATACGGAGTTTTCTGATGGTTTACAACCATAAATTCATCCAACAATATCCTGATAGTCTCATTAAGGAAATGAGTACCCCTATCACTTGTTAAAATTAAAGGGAAGCCATACCTGCTAATAATATTTTCCCATAGAAACCTTGTTGTTGTAGCTGTAGTGCAATCCTTTATAGGCATCACTTCTGCCCACCTTGTAAGATAGTCTGTATAGGTTATAATATATGCACGATCATGCCATGATCGTGGTTGGAGAAATAAGGGTCACAAAATCAATTGCCCACTTCTCAAAAGGCTTTGCACTAGTAATAGGCCTCAAAGACATTTCATCTCATTTCCTATGATTTCTAAGGTGTTGACAATGGTCACATGCCTTACAATATGCTTTGTAATCCTTGTATAATGTTTCCCACCATAGACCAACTAGTAGAATATTACACGTGGTGGCATCCCCTGCATAGTGTCCACTGCAATATCGCCATGAGCCTCTGCCATAATTTTGTTATGCTCATGCTCAAGCACACACTGACACAAAACCTCATCACAACCTAACTTGTATAAGTATATATTTATCAACATGTAAGGTGTGATGTGAATAACAAGTTATTTCTTTTCTAAAGCCTTCATTCCTTCGGGCACCACACCTGTGTGTAAAAAGACAACAATATCTTCCAAGTTTGAGGGTGTGTGGTTCAACTTGAACAATTGTGCATCTAGAATTGTGTCCTCAATTCTATGTGCATCCTCTCCTATTGAATCCTTGATAAATGGTTTAGACCAGAATTTATCTTACCTAGCTTAACCACCACCGTAAAATTAAACTCCTAAAACAATAGTACCCAATGACATATGCACCCCTATAAAATGGTCTTGTTCACCAAGTAATTCAATGCCATGTGGTCTGTATAAAATATGAAAGGTGTATCCAAATATATTGTTGAAACTTATGGAGCGCGTAGATCATAGAAAAGGCCTCGCACTGTCATTGTATAATTTTGTTCTGCTAGAGTCAACTTTCTGCTAGCAAAGAAAATAGGATGATCAACAATACCTTCTCCATGCTGAGCTAATACTACACCAATGGCCATACCAGAGGCATTTACATGAATGTGAAAAGGCTTGGACCATGAAGGAAAGTGCAAAATAGGTGCTATGGTAAGCCTTTCCTTTAGTGTATCAAAATAGGTGTTGTTGTGCCTCACCCCAATAGAACTTTCCTTTTCCCCTGAGTAATTCTTCTAAGGGCGTGAAGATATTAGCATATCCCTTTATAAACTTTCTGTGATAACCCATGTGCCCCATGAATCCATGCATGCCACTTTGGTTAGTAGGTTCCTCCAAGCCCAAAATCACAACTACCTTAGCGAGGATCCAATAGTAAGCCTTCTCTACGGATGATGTGTCCTAAAATTTTTCAAAGGGGTGGAAAATATACACTTCGTAATGTTCAAAGAGATGCTCAATTTCTTACATCACTCAAACATTAACCTCAAATTATCATAGTGATCTTTTATGAGCCGATAGACTGTCCAATCATCCAAATACACCTGCAAGAACTTGTGAATAAAATCCTAGAATGCTTGTACCACTATGTGCAAAAATACTACAAGCGCATTATTTAATCCAAAGGGCATAACCATGTATGCAAAAATTCCCCACTCGATGGTGAAATTTGTCTTCTCTTGATCTTCGCTAGCTATCCTCACTTGATGATATCTAGAGAATCCATCAGTGAAGGAGTATATTTCGCGCCTGCAACGCCTTCCAATATTTCCTTAGTAAATGGTGTGGAAAAAGGGATCAATCACACATGCAACATTTAACTCCCTATAATCCACACAAATCCTGATTCTACCATCTTTCTTGATGTTGATCACCATAGGGCTCACCCATTCTGATTCCTCGATAGGTACAATGATCCCAGAAATTAACATTTTGTCAATCTCTTCTTTTACCTTGACACACAAGTTTGGATTCATCCTGTAAGGTATCTTCTAACTTGGTGTGCACCTTCTTTTAGTTTTATCTTCATCTCTCCCAATGATTCATGCACACCTTTCAACTCATGATAGCCTCTAGGGAACAAATCCTAAAATCATGCAACAACTCAATGATCTTAGTAACTTCAGAGTTAGACTAGTAATCTCTAATAATGGCTTCCTTAGGTTCAACATCCATTCTAATGTTCACTTTCTTGGTCTTCATAGGCTCATGGTAGGTGCGTGCCTTCTCATCTGCATTATCCAAGACTTCATGTGTACCCTTTATGTGCTCAATATCTAGGTTCTCTACCTCTTCATCATCAACCATGTAGATCATCTTACCCTTTTCTCTTTCTAGGAAGGCACACCCAAGCTGCTCAACATCTATTTCTTCCTCTTCAAAGTGCACCACCAGGTCTGGTTCTCCTAACAACTCCTGAAGTAACTCTTCATCTTTTACACTATCTCCCATAGTTAAGTGCTTCATAACTGCAATGCCTCATTCACCGAAGGTTTAGAAGAAAATTAATCAAAATTCTGAGTCATACCTTCAAGTAAGTTCCTACCAATTTCCAATCACCCTATTCAACTCTACGTAGACATACCATGCACACGCGTAGCCTCGCAAGGTGAAATAAAACTTGTGCACCCACAAAGAAGGTGGTAAAGCTTCCTACCCCACTACCCAAAGTCTCTCACATTGCTAAACGTGGTGTTGAACAAGATCATTACCATGAAATGAAAAAATCTAAGTAGGCACATTACTTCTTAGAAACCGAGTAGATAAAGAAATCCTTACTTCTCTCCACTCCAAAATATTATCCTTGTGAACAATCCACCAGCGCTACCATCCCATGTAGAGTATATACTAACATGTTCCTTCTTTCCACCTGAAATTTCCATTGAACTTCCATAACAAGCAAAGAATACTTCTATATTCTCCTCATCTATGTACTTTGGTACTGGTTTGCCGCCCAAACACACGATCTTGCATGGCTTACTTATGCATGTAGCTGCACTTTGTACTTTACACCCAACCATTTCATAAGTTCTGTGTGCCCAATTATCACATGCAGATAATTGTAGTATCTCTCATGGACTGTGCATCATCCCACTAGAGAACCCCTTCTTTTGATGGCTCAAAAATTTTAGATCTCGAATGTCGCACACATAAATTTTGTTCCATTATTCTTCACTTAAGGGCTCTAGATAAGGCATAGATTTCCCATATGTCAGAGGTATGATGACACACTCTTCCTTGTTCTCAAAGATGATATACCCCTTATTGAAGCATAGGTTAGCGTTGTTTTCATAGCACCATGGGTGCCTAAGTAATGTGGGAAAATTTTCTGCTTCTATAAGTGCTAAGACCTCAAAGTCCCTAGTGAACTTGGTCCCCTATATAGTAATTGATATATCTTTTAAAACTCTAATGGGTGTTGCCTTAGTTCAGTTTTCCATGAATAACACATTGGAAGATGGATGTCATAGAGGTCTTCCCATTTAAACCCACACATCCAAAGTGAGTGTACATTTACTTCCACTCCTATGTCAATCAGGATGTTACTCAAAAGCCAACCATCAAAAAAACATTCAGAGTAATTTTATTGTCATAATCCAAACATTCCAGAAGAAGATTAACATGTAGAAGTTGTCATTCATGCTCAGTCCCTAGTGTACAGAGTGTTTCCCTTCAAACAACTCCCCAACAAAGGAATAATGTTCTCTTGACACAACATCTTGCAAACCTCTTTCAAATCATCAACATCTATCTGATGGAGATTAACTTCTTTCTTTTTTTCCAACTTCTATGATTGTTCCTTTAAACATTATATCTCACCCTATAAATTCTGAATTACCTCCATGGTTTCTTGATAAACCTCCTTTTGATGCATAGGGTCTGGATACTTGGCATGTAGGACTTCCTCCTTAGTAATGGTAGGATTACTTTTATAGAGCTTCCTTGGCATGCACAGCCTCAACGTGTGTAGTAATCTTTATAGGTACCACCTCAGGATCTAATGCTAACTTTTGCATCCATTGGTCTTCCACAACGTGCATTGTACTCTAACCATTCCCACACCCTTATTTTCCTATTTATGTTTTTTTTTAAATGTTCACACAAGTTCATGTATTGTTCATAACTATGATTCTTTTTGTAAAAAGAAAACACAACATTCTGTGGAAATTTACACCTGTAGTGATCAGGAGATCCACATGTATAACAAGTCCCACGAGGGAAATCACTCCTTCCACCCTCGACCTCGACCTCTGAATCCACCTTTGTAACATTGAACTCTACCATGGCCACCATCAGAACACCCCTCACTTTGTGATCATAGTCATGATGCTCACCCTTTTCCTTGGAATTATTTGCAACACCAATCTATCATACACCAATATCAATGGCATCATGGATTTGATCGATCAATATGCAATCTTCAATATCATGAGTTGAGGACCTACAAATCTTATAGTAACTAGACACATTCTTTCTTATCATGCACTCGTAATAATGGGCATCGGATTGAACTATGGTCCAAGTGACATATCTCACAATCCAGTAATAAGGAGCGCACTAATTTCCAAGGGAAATTATCCTTAGTATGCCCCTCTACTTCACAATCTGTACACCAAATTCTGCTGCGCGTCTCATGTGCTGAATTAGCAGATAATTTCTCCAACTATTTCACCATTACTACAATTTGAGCTTCCAAGAATAGGCTCACTCTGTGTCCACACTTCCTACTTGCCTCGGTGTGCGAGATCTGCTTCAAGTGCCTTGCATGGATCTGTATAAGTCTTGTGTGAAAGCACCCTTTTAAAAGGCATGATCAGTCCTCTAACAAACCATTGTGTATGTTGGCTTGCGTGGATGTCATAAGATAACTTAGACAGGAAAATACTACGCATCATATTCCCGAACAATTTCAGTAGTGTCATGCTTAATATCCTTGAGCATGCTTATGCTTTTCTTCTTAAACTCAAGGATATAAAATTCCTTTAAGAAAGCATCTCACAGTGTTGTATAATCCACACAAGTCTGATTAGGATCAAACTTCTTATACCAGCTTATGTGCGTGCCCCTCGTAACATAGTTGCAAACTAACTTGCCTTGTGCTCTAGAGCTATAATACCCTTCGCGCGCCATAGTATCTCACACATATGCATGTTCTCAATCTGCATCTTCAATGCCTCTATACTCTAGAAGACAGAGAGACATCTCCATATAAATTTTTTGAGGTTGGTGCGGCCCTTGCCCATAAGATCCAAAACCTCCTGTGTTTCCTCATGTATTTCCACCACCTCCAGATCCACTAGATCTGTCAGCACTGAGCCATCTAATCCTCCTAATCCACTCCCTCTAGTAGGTAATGGATCAGAAGATGCATTACCTTGTGTTCCGAAAGTTGTGCTAAACTGAATGCCCACATTCTATGAAGCTACACTACTTCCATATATGACACCAAGGTTCTATACACCCACATTTTGTGTCAACGATGTGCCATAAAATATACCTCCAACTAGTCCTCTAAATAAGGTAGATGATGATCAGAGCCATAGATGAATAAGTTCCCTGATTAACTCCTGAACTTGACTATAAATTAACTCTATCTACTCCAACTCTACTACCCCCACTAACTTGTTGATTATTGACCATCGTAGAAAATGGAAAACCAAGAGTAAGGGCCAGGTCACCAAGTAGATTCGAGATCGAGCCCTTGGCCCATGTTGTCTCTATCAGTACACTCTCATCTGAGCCGAATTAGGGTTCCCTACCATGCTTTCCCAAATGGGGAGATCCAGATGCTCTAGCTCCATGTCTTCTACGTGAGATTTAAATCCTTCATGAGCCATCTCTCTCCATAATGCCATATTTTCTGTAACTTCTTGTTGCTTCTCTAAATCCCTCTCACGTGCCTCATTGAACTTAAGCTGCATTTCTTCTCTTTTCCTCTTTTTGTGAGGTCCACTATCCTCACCAATCCCACTCCTACCCCCATGCATGGTGGGGTTTAGTTATCCATCAAATTCTCTTCCAAATCCAGGGTTACAATCAGGATCTTGATTGCCAGTGGGATATCGCACAAATATGATCCTCTGGGATCATGAAAAAATTGAAACTCAACAAACTCGGGAAAGAGTAAGTCAAAACTGCATACTCAAGAATAAATCTATTAAAAACACCACAGAACCAAACATCCACAAGAGCATGTCCAAATTAGATCTACATCATACAAGGCTTGGAATTATTCCTACGTCCAAATAACATATGAAACCTACAATTCCTCTTAGATGAATAAGCAAACAGCCATGTATACAACTCTATAGGAAAGATAGCTTAGAACATCTCATACAATGCGTCAAACAGTTCTCTCAACCCATGCGTGTGCATTAAAATTAGGTCCAGTTTTGAATATGCGAGCGTACTCTTCTTCTAGATCTACTAACCACTCCTCAATACTGGCCAAGGTCAACCGATACGTCTTCATCACACAACATCTTGAAAAAAACTAAGAAAGAGGTCCCAAAACGGAACTAATGATGTAGCCTAGAATTCACTGTAAATAACCCAAGGCACGTTGACACATCACTCAACCAGAACTGAGTGCTCACCTAAAGTGCACAAGGGTACCAGGTCCCTCTTTAGAGTTTCTTGTCTAGAATGTTAGCATGATTGGGCATGTATATATTTAGATCCATAACAGATAGTAACCAATCCATAGTGCATAAACCAAATCTAGATCTAAACCATATGAAATATTGACTAAACAATGATTATAATGAGATTTACCATGCAAGAACCATATTCAGTCACATCTAACACCAATATCCAGCCAATATGATCCATTATATTAAATACTACAAAACACGAAGCTTCATACATCATAGTAATGTCATCATGAGTCATGTGCGCGAACAAAACCAATAACATAACTCTACACTCAAAACAATATCAATGGGTATCGAACCGTGCAAATCAATACATATATATAGGGGTGGGTACTTTCCCTTCATCATCCATGCACCTTCCAAAAATAGACTACATGCTAAGAATAACCATGCGCCTTTACAAGAGAATACAAAATAATGCAAGTGCTCTAATAATATATTTCCTATAGTTAACTCTAAGTAGAAATCCTATTATTAAACCAAAACTATGCATGGCGCTCAAACTACTACAAATCCCAAAATAGCCTTGCGTGAACTGCAAGTTTCCATGTCATCGCGTGCTCAACACTCCATCTCCAAAAGCAGCCTACACTTGTCCTAGGCACATGTTGTTCTGCTATATTTTTGCATCCTTCTATACGCCATGTGTCCACAAGCCCAATCCTTATGCACTTTCATACTTGAGCTATCTTTTATCTTCTCAACAATCATCAATGATTGTTTGTATATACTCATGGAAGATATTTGTTATAGCACGTTGATAAGTAGCCCTAACATTTTAAAGGCCAAAGGGCATGATAATGTAGCAAAAGGTATCCCATGGCGTGGTAAATGATGTCTTTTCCTGATTAGCAAGGTTGATTTTGATTTTATTATAGCCAACAATGTCGTCCCATGAATGACGAGATTTTGTAATCGATAGTTGACTATGGAATCAATATGTGGTAATGGGAAGCTATCTTTGGGGCAAGCCTTATTAAGATCCTAGAAATTAGGAAACAACAGAATTTTCCATTTGGTTTCATAACAAGAACTATATTAGATACCCATTCGGGTATTCGATAACATGTATGAAGTGACATCCAAATTTTGGTTTATTTATTCTTTGACTAATAATGTGACCTTAGGATTAATTTTTTTGATTTTTGCACCGATTTGACGCTGGGTTGAGGACTACATTGTGTGTATAAATAAAATGATCTATACAGAAATATCACTATAACCCCATGTGAATATATTATAAAATTTGTGAAGCACATTTTTGATATCTCCTTTCTCGAAAGGTGTAAGAGAGGTGGCTAAGAGAAAAATACAGGGGTTCTTATTGGTTCCAAGGTTGTATTGAATAGTTTCCTCATTTAAAGAGTGAATCAGTCTTCTATGTAAGCATTAGTCGGAATATTGTCAAGAGTATCGGTATTGGTGCTATGAGGATCATATTTTCCAAAGTAAGTTATAGTATTGAGAAAATATGGGAAACAATTTTTGTGATGGTAAGGGGGAAATTGTCGTAAGTTCCCATGTATTATAATAGAACATCATCGATGGAATGTATCTAATTTAGGCCAACGGGTAGAAGTGGGATAAAAATAATTAGGGTAGAATAGAGGAAGATTATGTGTATGTGAAGTAGTGTAAACCTCAGGAGAAGATGTGGCAGGAATAGAAGGAGTAGATGGAGGGAGATAACGATGCCAAATTTAGTGGATTGTGTGGGAATGGAAAGAGAATATGTGACACCCTAACTATCTCTACCTAAGTTTGTGCCAATGAAACTATAACAGAGCATATACGATATCTAGGGCCATACTTTGTGAAATTGGGAGGAGATGCTACACAGAAATAGGAGCTTTAAGTGGATGATCAATGGTGTTGCAAAATGAAAATGGAAAGGGGCCTACAAAGGCTTCATATACCACACCTTTGTATAATAATTTAAGATGCACTGGAGGGTTGAAGGAACCATGTGTATGGCATGGATCCAAGGATTTCCAAGAAGAATATTATAATTAAGATTATTAAGCATGACATGGCATGGGACGGGTAAAGTACATGGCCCAACATTAATGGGAAATGTGATTATACCTAAGACCCTTTTAGGAATATTTTCAAAGCCGTGAATACAAATAGATGAGGGAGTTAATGAGGCTTTGGAAAATGCCAATTTGTTGCAAGAATGATAGATTAAAAATGTTAAGACCAAATCCTCTATCAACTAAATCTCATTTAAACCTTATATTATAGATGTAAACTTGAATATAAAGGGGTGGATCATTATCTAGAATAGATCAAGAATAAATTTCAGTAGATGTAAACGTAACATGTTCTTCATTGAAAGATAATTTCATAGGGAGTATATGATAAACATATTCGAGAGAAGTGTTAGGATGAATGCAAGTGCTAGATAAAAATATTGTATTTTGTGCTCGCATTCAGGATTGGCTTACAAGAAAGAGGGGAGGGATACAATCATATTTGGTGAAAGTGTAGGGATCTAAGGGTATCTAGGGTGGCAAGAAAGATGAAGAGAATATGCAAGCCTAAGATCGAGTGTTCGAATAGGGAGTGGGGTTCACCAAATGATTTAATATAAATTGAATTAAATCTAATTTCGAGTAGTACAAATAATCAGTAAAAATGATATACATGTAATTAAGAACAATAATCAGTAATCAATAAGCATTCAAAGATGTAAAACCCTAAGCAAATGAGAGAGAGATGATGACTTAGTTGATTCTATGCATCCTGGAGTGACCATGACTTTGTATCTAGTTGAAAAAATATAGAAACAATGTCGTAAAGGATCAATGAGGGTTTAAAACCCTAGGAATATAGATGACAGAAGCACCCGTAGGAGGATAGGAGTGCCCTAGGTGTTATTGATTGATCGGGATCTTATGTCTGCTCAAATGCTTGGAATCCGATCTTTTCCGTGTCGAAAGACATTCGTTTCTAGTTGACAGATGGCTAGTTGCACATTCCCACAAACCACATCAAATATAATAGAAAAGATGTAAAATGGGGAGTCAGACCAACCCCGACGGTCACCCGAAGAGTAAAATTACGACTTAGCGTTGCACTACATCTCATACTCCATACAGGTTCTTTGTGTGTGTGTATATGTTCCCTAGGTTACCCTTGTGCAAGTTACACAATGATAACGAGCTACATCTAGATTTTTATTGAGTATCAAAAATGTGTGTAATGAAATAGAATGAACTCCCCTCCTATGCAAAGATATGGAGATCAATGCGGACCTTGTCACTTGTATGAATGTGTTAGATGTATGATTTGTATTTCTCTTATTCCTTTGTGTAAGATTAGGCGATGATAGATAATGTTTATGATTCTTGACCCCTTATTTGAGAGAAGTAACTAAGTATATATATGATTCCCTTGTTTGAATTTCAAATTGAAAATTGAAAGGATGACCCAACGTGTTGAAAGGTGACCAAGGAGTGAAAAGGAACCAAAACAAGAAGAAGAAGAAAAAGAGGGACATGATCACCCGGGAGGGATAGAAGTGTTTGGGTGCTTCGTCATAATCGGACACTAGTGTCTGAGGCCATCAAAAGATAAATCGCTTAATTTTCAATAGAGTTGTAAAATGTGTAAAGTCATAAAGTACAAGAGATAAAACAATAAAAAAACCAAAGGGAGTTTTCAACTACTATTTTTATTTCCTAGGAATCATGTATACATTAGTATGCTTTAGGATCTAGATATGTACCCAAGTGTATAGATTTTGTGTCTACAATATAAACCAATTTTCAAGTTGCTTAGTTATGACATTTTCCTATACTCCACCCAATAGTCATAAGGTTTCAATATAATTTCTATGAGGTTCAACATCTTCATACATTAATCACATGAATTAACTATTTAATTCATTCCCCTGAATATTCTCATATTATTATATTTGTTAAATTCATAATACTTTCCTCATGTTCATCCTTCACAAGTTTACATTTTTTTTCTAATTAGGTCATCCAATCATGAATATTGGCCTTCTTTATTATATCAATCTTTTTTCATGTACAAATTCATATTTCCAAGACAACTATATTTTATTTTCTAATCATATTCCAAGTGTAGAACATATTGTCTATATCATCCTGACGTTATATGGTTTCAATTTGTTATCAAAGAATGAGGGAGCCAAATATAAATCCCTACATGGTTGACATATTTCATTGTCTTCTTTTTAATATTATTCATTGGAAGTAATAAAGATATCCCATCTCCTTCCCGAATCAAGTCATTTAGAGTAAGGTATTTCTATTCATCAATACAATGTTATTAATCCTCACATAGAGCATATAAATATCCTTATAAGATATGGTATATGTTTTTCTCCAATCATTCTCAAGCTTGGTTGTGTTCTCATGTTCATATCTTGTTTTTAGGTTTACATGCTTCATTGAACACATTCTATCATAATAGTCCTCTAAGAGATAATTTTAAATAAAAGTATAATATCTTTTAATGTTCTTAACAAGGTGAAGTATATACATTCTCCATTCCTACATCCTTTGCTTAAAATACCCTTGTTTAGCTTTCATGATTCCTTGCTAATGATTTATCATACTCTCAAGATATATGTGAAAGGGTTACTAATTCGTATAGTTTCACAAATGTCACAAAACACTTACGATTATTATCTTATATCTTGATGATAATATAAAGCTAAAAGTGTAATCTCTTTTATGTATGAAGTCATAACTATTGTTTCTATATAAACAATTGTACTTAACTCTTGATTCCATGTTTATCATCAAGTATAGTAGAAATCTCAATGGTTACTATTTCTATAATATCAAAACACCTTTTCCCATGATATTTTTCTGCCACTAGGTCCACTTAATACTATAGTTTAAAATGTTATAAATAAGTCATTAGATCATTACTACTCGTGATAATTATATTCATCAAGGTATGTGATATTGAAGTTTTCGTATCTCCAAGTTGGTTTGGATTTCATGCTTATAACTCACATAATAAGTGTTATTATTTCTTTTTCCTAGGTTCACTTATCATCGTCGTATAATATTCCATGTAACATATTTTGTTATTTTGTTTCACCTTATTTAGATGAGTTTCTCTCATTAGTATTAAGGTGATCAAAATTTACTTAAGTTAGAAACTAATAATCTTGGTCACAATTGTCACTAAGGTCACCTACCGATAATTATATTTCTCGCGGTAGGCATCCACACTTGAAGATGACCTGGTTGGAAAGTGTCAAATTCCAAAGTGGCTCCAATGTTTGTTGTCGGATTTTAGATATTTTTCTACAGTCCTAGATATTTACTATCCTAGATATTCATCTTTGACTCGACATCCTTTAAATGATATTATGCAATTAAAAATAGACATTCTCTCATGCCCTTGCTTTTGGGAGTGGCTAACGTGAGACCATCATGGGTGAAATCTACAGCCTTACTTCCCTGACCTACGTCGCGAGGGAGAGCTCGGTAATGAAAACATGGACTTGTTGAGTGTGGTAGAACATTATTTTTCCCTCAGTTTGAGTGCTCAGAACTTGTACACATCATTACAAAAGTACTTGAAGAAAGTGAGGCATGATCAGGTTATTATTGACAGGGGTGTTGCTCATGTAGAAGAATCCCGAACTCCTCTGTCAGAGGAAGAGTGCAGGGAAACAATAGATAAGCTCAGGTTCTATTGGTCGGCTGCAGCGGGTGGCCTGATTTCATGCGTGGATGACGAGTTTCAAACTATGCACCACATACAAGTAGAAATGCAAAGTAGGCTTGGGGTTTTAAAGAGAAAGCTCAAGCATCATAAAATTTTAACAGTAGGTTGCTCCATAGCAGCTGACCTCGTCAACAAATTAATGAATCTTGCATATGTTCAATTGCGGATGCAAGATGTATGTGAAGGAGATCGGTGGTTCAAATCTCTGGGAAGGTTTACATCTCAGCAGGTTTTGGTGGAACATCTGAATTTGGGAACTTTTTTGATTTGCAAGAATATACAAAGCATTAAGGCGCTCGTGGATTGTTTGCGAGGCGAGATTGGTGGAATTTCTACAAGCATTGAATTTGGGGAAAGATATGGAAATTTTTGTGCTTTGTTGCTGGCTACGACACAAATTCGTAACAAGCGGTGTGGATTCCTATGGTTTTGAAGAAATTAAGTGCACGTCATAATCCATTTATGAGATGTTGAATGATATAAGAGGATATATGTATATATCATATTCTGTTGTCCTCCTCGTTTGGTTCTTCAATTATATTGCACTGCACTTCATACCGAGTTGAATTTCACTCACAACCCTGCAATTTCAGAAGGGATATTACAAACATTTATTTGCGTGTATATTACCATGCACTGTTGTGAAAGCAACGGACAAACACGTGCCCAGTTTCGTAACAAATTCCAATAAATTAATGTGTAAATCTGATACTAAACAACATCACCGCCATTGACAATGTAAAGTTTTTAGTTATTCTACTTACTTTTGAAGTTGAAAGAGGCATTTTAAAATTTATTCATCGGTAGGTGTTCACCTTTCAAGATGCCGGCTAGAAAGTGTTAATTTTTGGCAGCTCTAATGTTTGTTGTCATAACTTTACAAGAAGTCAGATTTTAGATATTTTCTACAGTCCTAAATATTTATTATCCTAGATATTCATTTCTGACTTGACATCCTTTAAATGATATTATTCTATTGGCAATGGCCATTCTCTTGTGCCCTTGTTTTTGGGAGTGGTGACGTGAGACCATTATGGGTGAAATCTATGCAGGTGAGACATGAGTTATGGGCAACATTGAGGAGGGTGTTCCATAGTCGCAGTTTAAATGGTCACGACAGACTTGTCCATAGTTGAGGTGCGGGAAGGATACCACGGTGTTGGAATTCCAAGTAGAGGTGGATATGGTGATGTCAATCTTGTCCTCGCATAGCCTTACTTCCCTGACCTGCGTCATGAAGGAGAGCTCGGTAATGTTGTGGCCCTAGTGGTATGGCAACAAAGAAGAAATATGCCTTGGGCCTGATATAACTTGTTGCACACATGTCTAACTGGGAGGAATCCATGGGGAGGGGCATTTTCTTCCGGTTGGCGTTGCACATGGTTACATGGGGCGGATGACCACTATACATTAAGGCCTGGAAAACTACCGAAACAGAGGGAATGTAGATTGTTTTGTTCTTAGCTAATAACCACGTTAGCCCCATGAGCTTGCAATCCCAGCTATAAATCCTGCTCGTTCTATCTGATCTTTTGTTCACCTCTGCCATTTCATTAACCTATTAACAAAAACCCAGTAATCAATTAAGTTTACTAATTTTCAATAGTTAGAACACCAAGAATAAGTAGGCATTCTGCAACTATCCTAAAGAGCAAGGACAAGGGCGAGGTGGTCACATGGTGGGGCGGTCGGTGACATTGAAGGCTTGCGGGCATGTCAAATGGCTAACTGTCGTGCGATCGAGTCCCACGAAACACACCACGGGTCCCAGTGTCGTTAGGTTGGGGAATGTGTATTTCGTGGCTAAGCAAGGCACTTTGCAAATTATCCACACACTTGTGGGAATCATCTCTTTGTTTGGTGGGTAGAAGAGATTCAAACACCTGCCAATGATACCCAAGATGTTGCGGAAGAGCATCTCCACACTTCCTATAAATGAGGCCTCCATATTTTTGTTCTTATCTAGTTGCTTCTATTCTTGTTTTACATATTCGTCAACTTCTGCAATCGCTTGCACTGCTCAGGTACAGAGATGTGGTTTCCTATTTACATTTTCCAGCATACTCCTCACCTTGTTTCACTATATGCAACAAACAGGCCTCCAACCCGATCAATTTAAATTTTCCAACGTACTCCCAACTTGTGCCAACATAAGAGCTCTCGAACAGGGTATGGACAACCATCAAAACATAAAATATAGAGGAATTTTGTTAGATGTAGTTGCAAATGTTTTGGTAGACATGTATGCAGAATGTGGAACCTTACATAAAGGCACGTGAACTGTTTAGCAGAATGCAACTTATGTTCTTCTCTCAAACATCTATCATAGATCATAGAATATATGTTACAACAAATTACACCTCCAACAAACTTAATAACGTTATCCTCACCGACGTAAGTTGCAACTCATGTGCAATTGCTAGTTATAAACTAAATCTTATATTCCTCGCTCATTGAGGTAGATCAAAGGGATTTAGAAGGGAAAATCAAACTCTGATCTCTCTCTTAATTCCATGCCTTGGCCATTCGTCCATTTTGGATATGTGAATGGAAGATTCATGTTAAGGGTTTGTGTAGTGTTTTGAAATTGATTGTGACCTGTTATAAAAATGTGTTGGGGGCTGATACAGATTTCGTGTCCCTATTTCTTTATCTCTCATATGTGATCATCTTAAACATGATATGAGATTAATTTTGATTTTTACGCGATCATTTTTCTTTTAGCAATCCTAAATCTTTGAATCTACGAAATCAGAATCTAAGGTTTCCTAGCATTTAATCAAATAGAGTTTATGAGTTAAAAAGAGGAGAACCTATACATCCTCTTTGATCTATGTTTTTGTGAGTGTATTGATGAGCGACTATTGCCCATTTTAAATCCTGTGTTTTTATTAATAGCTTCATGTGTTTCTATTTTTCTCATTTAGATTGGAGTTCACTATCGTTCGACTCTCAAAACATTCTTTTGGTTTTTTTAAATTCTGCTTGATATCCCTTCATGACTAATTTTAGCCTCTTATGTACTTGATCAATCTCTTCCAGGATGAATTTTAAGTGGTCTCACTTGCGATACAAATGAATGGAAGGTTGTAGCAGTAGTCTCGAATGGATGAGCTCAATGAGATCTTACCAGCTATACACACATTGAGTGATTTATCCGACATTGAACACATTATCATTCTTATCAATATTTAAAAATAGTGAACGTTCCCTTTTTCCATGACGATCGAAATAATTGAGAAAAGCAGGCATGGTCCAATGTTGGATCGGGATTCTCATGGTCCAATGTTGGGTCTTGGGGTTCTCAAGGCCATGATTCTGAGACTGAGTTATATGATCTTTGTAACTTAGCTCGATTCACCATTGGGTTGGCTCGACTAGCTCAACCTCCATTTAATCTCCAAGGAAAATGATCCCATATACACCTTGTGTAAGAATAAATAAGTTTATATATACAAAACCACTTCTCTCTAATGGCAAGGTCATGGCTCAACTATGACCTAGTTGGGATGTGCATGACAACATGGTGCCTTTTGAGTAAGGGTGGCCCTAGTTGGGATGTGCTAATAACATAGTGCACTTTGACAGCCATGCTCGAGTTGGAGAGCTAAACATTAACATAGGGGTTATAAGAGAAAAATTGAACTTAGATGCACAAGGCCACCTAGAATTGTTTAACCAAGTGACCTGCAATAATGAAACATACCTTTTTTAATAATAATTTTTGATATTCATTGTAATACCTTTTTTAATAATGATTGTTGATATTCATTGTAATAAACTCGTAACGATGAAACACAAGCAATCCATTTTCATAAAGCAACAATGTGCCACTCTCCTAATACATATAGTGATATCACACTCATCACCACTATGAGAGTGCATGACTCTATCTTGTTATCGCATCGTGACTAACTAACCCATCACACACAATGACACATAAAAACAAGATTGAATAAGATAAAAATGGAAACTATGGCTTCACTTATGGTTTTTAACACTGTTTCACATGTACTGAATCACACATGACACCTCTCTATCCATACCAATTATCCATATCTTCACTTCTCTCCTCGATGATACCATTTCTTGCTTCAAAGAACACATACACACAACAATACCAAGTGTATTATCCATTTCATAAAATAAAATAAACTAAAACAATGTATATAAATAGTAACCAACGCTCCGATGTAAATCCACAATCTCAATTGTTGAAAACATATCAACTAACAATAATGTTTTATTCTCAAAACATATCACAATGCTAACTAAAGCAAATCAAATCCATATAAATGTTGTGTCATACATGAAAACAACCACCTATGTGTTTGCGTGTCTCCAAAACATAAGTATGATATTTAGGGATGTGACATCCTTCCCCTCTTAGAAAATTCATTGACCCAATGATGTTATAGATAGGTTTAAATTATTATATAAAAACATATAGCTCAGTCGTTTAATTAATTAATTGAAATACAACATATATGAATCACATACTTCTTCTTAGTCTTGATAAGTACGCATTTATCAAAATAAAATAACATGGGTCTCACTTTGGACCCCGCACCTAGAGACATCATGCTCCCTAAGTGGAACACACAAGCCTTCAATATCCAAGAACTTTCTTGAATCACTCATAGATTCCTTTATTTGTAACCTCCATAACCGAGTCTATAAATCAATTCTCATGAGTTATCTTATTGCTTTAAAACCAACTATATAAAACTACATGTTCATGAAACCTCAAAGGTGGTCCTCTAATGTTGTTTTCTATTCAAATTTAAAGACAAAGGTTGATATATTGCTTATAATTTCATCAAAACAACTTGTTATTATCTTAGTTTATATTGAAACTTTTCAACTTTGTTCTCTTACTCTTCCATTTACATTTTTCCCTTTCTCATAGCTCTTAGGTGTTTTAATTTTTCTTTGCATAATGGTAATTTTCACGAGTTGATCTTGTTGTTTTTCCAATTTATTCAAAACAAATTGACAATAGATATGTCAATTAATGGAACTATGCCCCTCACGACCGTAACTCATGGCTTCAACATAGACAATTTATCCTAAGTATCATGTAGGAGATTTTAAAAATATGTTCCTCAATCGAAAATATTTCATCCAAAACACTATATATTTCAGAAAATCAATATTTCATCAAAACATATATATATATATATAAAATCAATTTCTTATTTAAAAATATATATAATATAATATATATATATATATATATATATATATGAGAGTGTGTGTAGGGGGTTAGTGCAAGTCTATCTCGCTACTAAATTAACCACTTTAATTAGTGAAAGCCTACCTAAAACTATATTAACCACTTCAATTATATCGATTGGTTCTAAGTGATTATGAGCTAGTTCGATTATTTTCCAAACTTAATAAGCCTCCCATCATAATTTTTACTTTCCAAAAACAAAATATTATCGCCTACCTCTAAATATCTAGGAATACACTTCCTATTTGCACAAATCCCCATTTTTTTGTAACTTTAACAAGCACTACATGTTCATACTTAAATTGTACTTTCATGTATTTTTAAGCATGTTTATTTCAAAAAAATTTATATCCTTTGATGATTCTCAACTTCTTTAGATAAGTAGTATTTTTCTTCTAAACAATATTACAACATGACCATGCTTGTTGTTGAGTGATGCCAATTTCCCATGCAACTCACCCAATGGTAATACTTCCTCTACTTGTATTGTTAAGCCATGCAAGACATGACATAATAACATAAATTTCAAAGCGTAGAAAACACAAAAGGCCATGTAGTGTTGAACCTTTCTCTCGATACCAAAACATAGTAACCTCTTGGTAGGAGACTAGAAAGACACACTTTGGAATTTTATTTGATCCATATTTTTGAATCACCCAACAACCAATTATAGAAATTGACGACTCTCAATTTCCTAGTCCTATGCTTAACACACAACACATGCAAGAAGGACAACATAAGCAATACAAGTAATTATAGTTATTTTTCATTATAGATTAATTTGTTTCATTCATTCAACTTGTACATTTTTCTTCCATTATAATACATATGTGAATCAAATATGCATAACAATAATTAATAGCTCTATTATTTTTCACATATAATTGAATATCCAATTATATAAGGCATTGCAATCAATTCGCCAAAGATGTTCCTTCCATTCTAATCCATTTCAATAATCAATTAAATAACATGACAAGTAATAATTTCACCCATCTGAATCATTTCTTAAAATAGTTCCTTTCAATCATGATTTTGTGTGTTTACGACATTTCTCAATTCTACATTTGAAGTATCCTATTTGTAATTAATTACAAACACACGAGTGATTCCATTTACATGATTTCTGTTCCATTTTAGTTTACACTTATTCAATAAACAATGTTACATTTACACCTAAGTCTCAATTTTTTTATCGCCTATGATCAATTACATCATTATATGTGGTTTGACTTATTATAAGTTACATGTATACAAAAATTTATGCTCATTTGTCTAAAATCTAATATTAAAAAATCAATCTATACACAAATACATTAATTTATCATTACAAAACAAGTGTCATCCATCATCGTAGATCCATCCTATTGTATAACTACATTATGAGAGAAAGAGTATCACCGAGGCACTTTTCCTCCAACCACGAGACTTACAGTTCCCAGTACACTGTCCACCTAAGAGTGTCCATACCCTTCATGAGAATAAATATGTGATAATCAATGAGGAAAGAGAGAGTCCCATGTGTAAAACAATCATCTAATCATTTGGTAAACTTAATACAAAGTATGAATAATATACATCCTAAAAGCATAACATAATGATTTTTCTTTTAGCCAAAAATTATTAGGATAACAATAGGTACCCACCTAATCCCTGAAATTTGAAAATATGCTAGAACATGAAATAATCTAAGATGTATAATCAAAAGGGCAGCCTATGAGTCAATCCAAAGTCTACCATGTGTCCCATCATAGAATTTGTCATGTGTGATACAATTTAAAAGGATTTCTATCCCTATTTATATAGATCACTTTGTTATAGTAGGTATTTACCTTAGCTCATGTTCACCTATGTACATTATTTACCTTTATTGTATTTATCCTCACCCACTTATGTGTGTGGATATTTCTTTTTATTTATTTAGATATTATGAGATATTATCTAGTTGTTAGGTATAGTTCTTTCCTTGATCTATGGTATTGACTAGTTCTTTCCTAGATCTATGGTATTGATTAGATCCTTGATGTCTAGTTCTCTCATAAATCTATGGACTTGACTAGTTCTTTGATGACTAGTTATTTCCATGATTTATGGCTTGATCTACGACCTTGATTGGTTCTTAGATTGTTATTCCTTGCCTATATAAGCAAGGCCCATTCTCATTGTATTTCATTGAGTTCCATAATAATATATGATATTGTTACTCATTTGTTTGCAAAGGTTTATGTAAAGTTATTTTGGTGAATTGCTTTCATCTTATTGATCGTGATGTTTGATTAGCATCTGTGTTCTTGGCTTGGCACGATCTGGTTATCGTTCCTTTTAATCACCCCATGCTTAACACATCTCTTAAACACAATCTTTTCCCAAGTGGAAATTTACAATCAAGCCATCTCTATCTCCATACTAAAGAACTAGGAAAACTTAGAATGATAACACAAATAGCTCTAACCCTTCTCGAATGTTCCATAACACCCATCTAGATTATTATTATGTGGATCTAATCCTAGTTTGTAACTCCCCAAATAGTATAAACAAACAATGAATAAGACGTAAGAAATTTCAGCCTTCTCGGATGTCCCATACCACCCGAGGAAGTTGTTATTGTAAGAACCCTAAACCTGATTTTCCATCACATACAAAGGACTATAATTTGTCCGTAATAGTTTTCATATACTTGTTTTTTAGTTATACATGTTTCAAGTTTCCAATAATAGTTCATATAATGTTAAAATAAATACAAAATAATATACAAACATTTTCTATAACGTGAAAGCATAATATCTCCTAATCCATATAATTATATTATTTCTTTCTTTCACTTAATAATAATCAAGTCATTTCAAACTACAAGTAACTCTCAAGAAATAACAACTCCCATAATTGTCCCATACCAGTTATGAGATTCGTAATTACAAGAATCCTAAACTTGTTTTCCATCACCATCTCCAATACTACCAATATTCAAGGTGTATGCCCAAAAGATTAATCATATTCATAATCCAAATAATAATCACATTCACATAATAACGGTACTAGATTCACTTCCCATAGAATCTAGAAAAACATGCCATATGATTTAGTCAAAGTAGATATCAACTTCTACCAAATCATAATTAGGATGGATGGATTACTTTTCCTTAATGATTACATTAAATCATTACTAGGATATATCTCTCCTCCACGAGATCTAGGTTCCAATCTTGGGACCTATGTCGTATAAAATCCACTTTGATTGCATATCTAAAACACATAGTTTTCATTTCATAATTATCCAATTTACATTCACATCAATATGTAATCAAGATATATTGATCATGTATATACCAATTTCCAAGTTCCTTGGTTATGAAATTTCCTAGACCCCATCCAACAATCATAAGGATATTATTTTTGTGAGGTACAATGTCTTCATACATTAATCACATGAATTAAATATTTAATTTATTCCCTGAATATTCTCACATTCTCATATTTGTTAAATTCATAATACTTTCTTCATGTCCATCCTTCATAGGTTTACATCTTTTTCCAACTAGGTCATCTAGTATGAATATTGGCTTGTTTATAATATTAAGCATTTTTCATACAAATTCATGTTTCCATGACAAGTATATTTTATTTTGAAATCATATTCCAAGTGTAGAGAATATCATCTATATCATCCTAGACATTATATGGTTTCAGTTTAATATAAAATAATTAGGAGCTACATAAATCTCCCCACATGGTTTACATATTTCATTTTCTTCCTTTTAATATTACTTGAAGTATAAATATATCTTAAGATATCTCCTTCCTAACTCAATTCCTTTAGAGTAAGGTATTTTTATTCATTAATGCAATGTTATTAGTCCTCACTTAGAACATATAAATCTCCTTATATGATATGATTCTAGATTTTTCACCAATCATTCTCAATCTTGGTTGTGTTGTCATGTTCATATCTTGTTTTTAGGTTTACATGCTTCATTGAATACATTTTATCATAATAATCCTCTAAGAGATACTTTTCCATAAAAACATATCCTCTTTTAATGTTTTTAACCAGTAAATATATACATTATCCATTCCTACATCCTTATGTTAAATATACCCTTGTATAACTTTCTTGATTCCTTTCACCTGATTTATCATACTCTCAAACTATAAGTGAAAGAGTTATTAATTCTTATAGTTTAAAAATGTTGCAAAAACACTTATGATTATTATCTTATCTCTTAACGATAATATAAAGCTAAATGCGTAATCTCCTTTGATTATAAAGTCATAACTATTGTTTCCATTTAAACAATTGGACTTAACTTTTGATTCTATGTTTATCATAAAGTATAGTAGAAATATCATGGTTAATATTTATAAAATATAAAAACATCGTGTCTTATGATACTATCCTACCGCTAGGTCCACTTAATATTATAGTTTAAAATACTATAAATAATTCATTAGATCATTGCTACTCGTGAAAATCATATTATTTAAGGTGTGTGATATTGATGTTTTTTTATCTCCAAGGTGGTTTAGGTATCATATTTATAACTCACGTAATAAGTGTTATTATTTCCATTTCCTAGGTTTAATTATCATCGTCATATAATATTCCCAAAAACACAATTTGTTATTTTATTTCACCTTATTTAAATGATTTTTATCATTAATCTTAAGGTGGTCAAAATTGACCTAGGTTACAAACTAATAATCATGGTCACATGATTGTCATTAAGGTCACCTACTATAATTTTATTTTTATAAAATAAATCATATATCCCTTGCTCATCGAGGTATATCAAAAGGATTGAGAAGGGAAAATCAAACTTTGATTTCTTTCTTAATTCAACCATTATGTATAATGTTAATTAAAGATTCATGTTAAGGGTTTGTGTATGGTTTCAAAACTGATTGTGACCTATTATAAAAACATGTTGGGGGCTTATACAAATTCCATGTCCATTTTTCTTTCTCACATATTAGACCATTCAATTAATCCTCTACAAATCTCTTTATATGTGATCAACGAACTCGATCGCTTTAAACATGACCATATATTTATTTTGAGTTTTATGTGATTAGTTTTATTTTAGCAATCCCAAATCCTTGAATCTAAAAAATTAGAGTCTAATGTTTCCTAAAATTTAATCAAATAGAGTTTATGAGTTAAACTAGAGTTAAAAAGAGGAGAATCAATTCATTTTATGTGATCCCCTCGTGATTTCCACAAAATCTCTTATTTATGTGTTCTCAATATCTTTGATCGTAGCTAATATTTTTCTTCGTGTCTATGCTCTCTTCAAAATATGTGCATCGCTATTGTGGATTCTCTATCTCTGATCCCATATCTATGTTCTTGTGAGTTTATTGATGACTTGTGACCTCCTTTTTTCTTAGCTAGAGCTATTATTTCCCATTTCGAGTACCATGTTTTATTAATAGCTTTCTATGTACCTTGGGATATGATATTATAATGTATATGGGTTGATGGAGATTCCAAAATGTGGCACACATCCCCCTTAGTTAGTTATATGTTTATAATATATGGGGTCACATAAGAATTAGTTATATTGGGTAATGAGTTAGCCTACATTGGGATTAGGTGTTACCCATACATTAAGAGTAATGTATGTCTATATAAAGGATATGAGTATCATTAGAGTTATGTCATAGATGTATGAGTTGAGTCTTCTACTTGGTATAGGTATATTAGAGGTGTCCCCTTGAAGTGGATTCCCATCTTGGGATATTGTGGAGTTACTCCTTCCTTAAGGAGCATTGTATGGTGTTTCCCTACCTTAAGGGTATTATTCTACATATATTGAATATTTGGGAATCTTTGCCCACCAATATCTCTTGTGTCGTGTTATCTTTTGCATAATATTGATTATTCATTTATTATATGCAAAGATATTATCAAGTGCTATTAGATCATCAATCTAGACAATTTGTGGGATGAAACCCTAATTTTGGTGATTCACCTATATGTTGAGATTGAATTTTAATTTTTATAGATATTTTATGTGAAGTGAAGAAATCATGCAAATAATATTCCCTCAAAATTTCATATTTTTGGAGTTGTTTTGCGAAAGTTATGTCAGGTTTAGTGTTGAAACCCTAATTTTCATGTTTCATCTATATATTCGAATTTTGCAGAATTATTTATTGATTTTTTTGGGTTAAGGTGAATATATTTCTTGGTGAAACCCTAAAAATTTCAGAAATTTTGGATCTGTTTTGTGAAAGTTATTATAGGATTATGATTTTTAACAAATTTTCTCCATAGGCCAAAATATTAGGAATTTTTTCCAAAACAATTATATTTTCAGAAATATCTCAAAAATATAATTGGGGTGTCTATTTTTTATTTTCTAATTTTTGGCCAACTTCTAGCTGAAAGGGTTAGGAAATTTTTTGATCAAAAGGGTCTATTCTTAAAATCCTTATTTTTGTCAATCATGACATGCAAATTTTTTTGGTGATGTGTGTAATTGATGTTAGAGAATGGTGGATACAATTTAAAGAGAAATATTTCTTAGATAGATTTCCATATATTTATTTTCCAATTTGGCTTGGTGGTCTAACATGACATTGGTGGTATCATCAAGTGAAATGAGAGATGTCAGATTGGTCTTGGGAGGAAATGGAACATGTTTTCTTAGATTGATGGGCCAAAAAAGATGAAGAAGAAGAGGATGTTGTAGATGAGGATGAAAAATAATATTATGATGAAGATGAAGAATATGAAGAAGAAAAAGTTGATCATGAAGAAACTATGTAGTATTCAGAAGGAGAGACAACATATCAAGATACAAGTTCAGATAGTGCATCTCTAAGGAAGGAAGCTTCAATATTTCAGTTTGAAGGGTGCATTCAAAGGAAAAAGGTAATTGTTTCCATAAACCCTAGTAGCAAATATAACTTCATCAATATGGATGTAGCTCAACATCTACATGTTCAAACAAAACATATCAAGGAATCTCAAGTGGATGGTAAGAAGATTCAAGTTTTGAAGATTTAATGCTTTCTATGGATAAATATATTTTTCATTCATATTTTTATGCTTTAGATATGGATAGTATGGATATTGTTCTTAGATATCCTTAGTTAGAGACATTGGGAATAATTAACATTAATGTGCAAAATAAATTCATGAAATTATGGTACAAGAGAAATAAAATTACCTTACAGGATATCACACTTAGTAAGGAAAAAATTAATGTCAAGATGGAGCATGAGTATGAATTTGAATATGGTGAAGAAGGGAATAAGGATGATTCAGAAGGTAAACATGATGAAAATAAATAAAATAATTCATCTACTCAATAGAAAACAACAAGGTGGAAGAGGAAAAGAAAGTTGAGGAAAAGGTTGATAAGATTGAGGATACTAAAGTTGCACCATATAGACACCCACATCATCATGAGAGGAAAAAATCATGGAGACATGTTAGGACACATGAGGGAAGAAATATATATGGATATACAAGGAATTGGAGGAGCAATCATTATGACTATACATGACATCAATGGAGCAACAATTATATGACATGGAATCATAGGAATAATTATTATGGATATGCATGGATGTCGAGGAGGAACAAATATGGACATGGATGGAATCGAGGAGTGAAATGGAATATGAAATCAATTTTAGATAATTATCACCCAATAATATTTCATATGGTTTGTTGGATGATCAAGCATAACAACACATGTGCATGATTTAAAGCACACTCATTATATGGTTTCTTCTTATGTTTCAGGGATGAAACATGCTAAAGAGGGAGGGAATTATATGTACCTTGGTATATGATATTATATTTATATGGGTTGATGGAAATGTCAAAATGTGACACACATCCCCCTTAGTTATTTATATGTTTATAATATATGGGACCACATATGAATTAGTTATATTGAGTAATGAGTCATCCTACATTGGGATTAGGTGTTACCCATCCATTAAGAGGAATGTATGTATATATAAATGATATCACTATCATTATGAGTTATGTCATGGATGTATGAGTTGAGTCTTCTACTTGGTAGAGGTACATTGGAGGTGTCCCCCTTGAAGTGGATTCCCATCTTGGGATATTGTGGATTTACTCCTTCCTTAAGGAGCATTGTATGAATGTTACCATACCTTAAGGGTATTATTATGCATATATTGTATATGTGGGCATCTTGGCCCACTAATATACACATAATAATACCCTTAAGGTAGGTAAATTACATATTAGGCTCCTTAAAGAATGGATTAACTCCACAATATCCCAAGTGGGAATCCACTTTGAGGGGGACACCTCCAATATACCTATACCAAGTAGAAAAATAAACTCATAAATCCATGACATAACTCATAATGATAATCATATCTTTTATATAGACATACATTACTCTTAATGGATGGGTAACAACTAATCCTAATGTAGGTTGACTCATTACCCAATATAACTAATTCCTATGGACCCCATTTATTATAATCATATAACTAACTAAGGGGGTTTGTGCCACATGTAGACATCTCCATCATCCCATAAACATTATAATATCATATCCCAATATACATAGCATTCCCTCTCTCCTTGACATCATTCATCCCCGAAACATAAGAAGAAATGATATATTGAGTGTGCTTTAAATCATTTCACATGTGTCGTCATGCTCAATCATCCAACCACCAATGTGACATGTGAAGAAGGAGTAACTCCGTAATATCCCAAGATGGGAATCCAATTCAAGGGGTAAGCCTCTAATATACTTGTTTTAAGACATTTCCCACTCATGTTTCCGAGTTAATGCAAAGAGGAAAAGAAACCAAGAAACTCAAAACTATGGGAGGGTTAAGGGATACCTCATGACGGGGATGAGGATGATGATGAAGGTACGGGCACAAAGGGTCCTCTCCGTAGAGAGTTTGATAACTTACATAACAAAGAGAATAATAAAAAGAAAATTATTAGTAGATAAGATGGCGGGTTGCCTAACAAGGTTAGTCCTGAGAAGTGATAACTTCCTAGGATAGATGTCAACCCACTATGATTAAAATATATGATTACTGATAAGGGATAAAATGGATGTAGATAACAATCAAGTAGAGATAAGATATGCTAAAGATCTTTGAAATACATATTTGATAATGTAAAAAATTGATAAACAAAAGTAAACTTGACCGGGTCGATAGCTACCCATGGCTAATTGAGTACGATTAATGACAACCACTACAAAGATGAGAAGAAGGTAGATTTGGAACTTGCTATGAGATTCTAAGTTTGATCTTGGGATGGTGAGGAACATAGAGCATAGACCGGAGGGAAGATCTAATGGGGGTATTGATAGGGTTGACGGTGATTGGGTTGGGTCGATGGTGACTAGGATAAAGAGGGAAAGATTGGGGCTCGGATAGATGGTTGACAAAAGTAAATTGTTCTACGTGATGAGGGAATTGTGAGGATGAGGTAAATGGTGGTGCGAGATAGAAATTAGGGCTAACATAGATGATGTCAATGAAAATTGAGGTATGATTTGGGATTTTATGAGCTAACGGGATCGAGAAAAGGGATCTGAAATGATTAGAGAAGGATGATGAGATGACTAATATCCAAGCTAAAATGAAAAAATTGAAAGAAAGAGTTATAAAAGTGAAAGGACTCCAAGAAAACCCAAGTTCTTCAAGCTTCCATAGATGACATGTAAGGCTCTTGAGAAGACACCAAATTACGAGATCGTGTCTCATGAGATTAGAAAAGAACAACAAGTTTGAAATATAACTTGAACACCCAAAATTTTTCATCCCTTTGAGAGGCGGGCGGAGGTGTATTAATAGGGTCAATGGTGACCCGCTTGGGTCACCAGTGAATCTGGAAAACTATCCACTTGGGTGAAGGAGATGGTGAAAATCTTAAAAATGGAGGGCTTAAATGGGTCAAAAGCCGGGATTATCTATTTTTGGGAAAGATAGTGGTGCATGGGGGAAATAAAAGGTAGTGGGAGGATAAGGGGGATTAAATGGGTGTAAGGGAATTCTATGGATCATAAATGAGGATATTTATGGGTATAATCCTATGAAGGTGGATGGTTTTTAGGGTGGTTAAAATATAATTAGGGGTAAATAATAATAATATTAGGATGGGGTGATTAAAATACTAGGTAAATTAATGGATAAATAAATGGGGTTAGGGATCAATTAAGGAGTGATAAATAATAATGGGATTAAGGTATGGTAATAAGGTATGGTAATATGAATTAAGAGGGGTAATGGGGTTTCGAGAGGAAATATAAATTTCAATAGGAACGGAGGGATGAATGTGTGAGATGGAAAACATGGGATGGGGGACAAGCATACTAAAAATTGGTATATATTTTTGCCCCTTTTTTCAAGTGATTTGTGTTAAACAAGCTACGAGACAAAAACTAGAAGTGATGAAAGATGGTGGTTGAGGTGATCCCCCTCAAACTAGGGAGAAATGACATGAAGGGAATCAATTAATAGTTTGAAATAGATAGATTGATAACGGAGGGAAAAAGAAGGATGGAAAGGATGAGAAAAGAGATAGAAATATGCCCCAAGTGAAGGAAGGTGACCATCGATAGGAAAAAATTTAAAATATGGTGGTGAACTTATAAAAACATTGGTAGGGACATAACAAAACCTGTGATGGAGGTGACCTTAAAGGCCTACGGACCACGTGAGTCAAAAATATCAACTGCGAGATGGATGGAATCCACTCGGATGAATGTATAAGCCGTGGGAACAACGGGTCAAAGGAAGACATCAAAATTATGTGTAAATAAATGTGAGGATAGTCAAGACAATGGTCGAGACAAATACATGGGTAAAAGAAGATGTGATATCCTTCATTCACGAGGAATCAAAAATTTGCATTCGGGTGGCATGAAAAATATGGGCGCAAGGGTGGGCTTTAAGATAAGAAATTGTGCCCTAAGAAGGGCACAATGATGGCCATGGAGTGGGTTGTAAGATGCATGATATATAAATAGGCGAAAGGAAAGATGAGCTATACGAGTTAAGCCAAGGTGTGTTATTGGTGATACAATAACCTAAGGTGGAGGAAAGAATAATTTAATGAGGAGATTGGTTGAGATAGGGAAAGGAAAAAAATAGAGTTTTATCAACGAAGACCGAGTGAGTCGATGATAACTTTGGCTTAGGTATCCAATGACTGGGGTGAGTCGATGGCAACTTGGGTCGGTCAACTATATATAGAGAGACTAGGGCAGCCGATAGGAATCATTTGAATAATACGAGTTTTTGATTGAGATATATAAGAGAGAGAGAGAAAGTGTGTGATTTGAGTGATATGGAAGCCAGTGGGGGAGAAAGGAAGTGCCAGAGGACCCAGAGAATCGTAAGAAACCAAACCCTAACTTAGTTTTTTATTTTTAGTTGATTTTTTGATGTTTTTGAATTTTTTTTATGGAAAATTGATATGCAAGAGGGGCCGATCGGTGGCGAATGAGCTAGTTTTGTCGATCTAAGGCAATTCGGCATTGACCAGAAGGGGGTCAAAGTTACTGGGTAAAATATACATCAAATTAATAATCTTGGATGAAAATGGTGATCTTTTATGATAAGAGGATAATGCATGATTTATCGGTTGGTTTTGTAGGCCAGAGACACTTTATATTTGAGAGATAGAGTCCCAACCCTATTTGAGACGGTTATAGGGGATGTTATCGATGTAGAGTGGGGATATTTAGAGGTGGTGGGTTTTGGCGTATTCCATCATTACCAGAGTACCGAGAGATATAGGTCTTATTATAGCCTTGATTGACATATGGGATCGAGGATGAGAAAATTATAGCTTAGGAATAGAGAGATGATCATTACACTAGAGAACATGTATTGCATCTTGAGATTAGTGATTATGGGGGCACCAATAGTGACGATTATAGTAGGGGGAGGATGGGGTACTAACACGATTGTTTGGAGAAGAGGCCACACGATTGTATTTGTTTCAGAGGATTTTCATATTGAGGCATGGTATCAATCAACGATGCAGGGGATAGGTTGATATGTTTGATTATGGTGGTGATTTCATGCTATGCTCTACCGATTCATGTGGGGCCGTTTCCCATGAGAATTAACGAGGGGGTATTGGCTGACATTTTGGAACATCGAGAAAATGTTTTAATTTGGTGAAACTCTCTTGGAACAAGTTTATTATGAGTTGTGGATATATGTATCCGGAGAAGGAAAAGTATGGATGTAGGATTTCTACTTCACTCCTGGAATACAATCATATAGCTGTGGAGAGGACATTAGTTCTTCCATGGGTGACATGAGATTATATAGAGATGGTTGTGGGATTTACGAGATGGAGAGACAACAAGGCTCGTGGAGATATGGAACGTGGTGAGGAGTGGTACGAGGAGAGGTTGGGGAGTTTGGATGTGGATGATGTGAGATGGAGGCCATATAGAGGCTTCCCTGCATGGCCGTGAGACATATATATAGTCAACATGGATGAGGTAGGTTAGATGGGTACAAAGGAAAAGGCCCGAGATGATTAAGGAGGTATAGTTTACATGTTACGAGATAGTTTGGAGTAGCGCAGAGGTGGCCAAAGTTCTTATCGAGATATAGGCGGGACGAGATGGAGATGGACCTTCCCATTCTAGTGATGGCATACCTATTCACGAGAGGAGGGTAGAGATGTAGGGGAGGATACAAAGATAGCTATATTATAAGAAAAATTAGATGTTAGTCACCAAGAGATGGATACAACATGTCGAGGAGGCAACCAGGATGCACCGGAGAGGGACCTAGCCATACAATAGTGGGATAGATACGGTAGGATGAGAGAGGCCTACGGGGCCAAGGATCGAGATCTTAGATCTACATGTGAGGTAGAAAGGAGAAAGAAACAGGAAGCCTCATAGGGAGATGACCGGATGGCTGTACTTATTAATGTGTCATTAGAGTAGTACAAAAAATTAGGTGAGGAGGCACACTACTATGAGCGTATTGTTGTAGCTAGGCTACATGATGTGCTATGGTATGTGGCATACCTAGCAAGAGAGAGAGAGACCAGGGGATATTAGCATGATTGACGACATCTAGGAGCATGGCTAGCATAGTTCATTCAAGGCAAGCTCGTGATCTAGATGATAGAGAAGAGGGTGGGTAGTGAGGAGGACATTCCCCTACTCTAGGAGGATAGAGTTCGAGCTTACAAAATATGATCTACAGATTCACCACTTAGTGGGTGAACATTGTATATAGATTTTGACATCAATTTTGATGTATATATTTTAAGATAGAGCCTATTCGAGACCTATCATGGATGTATATACATTTTGATGCTGATATATGATTATTATTTTTAAGTGATTTATATTTGTTGTGATGTATGGATGAGTAGATTATATGAATGTGTTATTTTTATTTTTCGATGAATGTTGATGAAAATGATCGATGTATATAGATGTTAATTTAGATATTGATGGCATTGATATATGGATAAGATGAGGTTAGAGTACATATGATATGATAGATGTGAAAGATATGATATTATATGATTTAGATTAGATTTAAATGTTATATATAATGGGATAGTTAGATTAGATGTGATGTGATGGATGTAGATGATAGATATGATTAGATGTAGGTGATGATGTGATGGATTTAAATGTTATATATGATTAGATGGATTTAGATGGTAGAGATGATTATTAGATACGATGTGATGGAGTGGATGTAGATGATAGATAAAATGATGTAGATAGATAAGACACAACATTGATAGGATGACCCAAATATAAGGACACTTGCAACAAAGCAAGGAGTATACGTATAATAAACGCTTTTGGATTGGCTTTGAGGTAAATTGTGAACATTAATGCAAACAAAGCAATGCACTTGCGGCCTTTAATAGGTGTTAAGATAAAACTAATGATAGTTATTCACACTTAAGATCATGAGGGAAAGATGGATGGTGTGATTATATACCCAAAAAAACATGACAAGGGGTTTAAGATGTGTCTCATATCGGGAAAACAAGCTCTCCTTAGGTGGCAGTCCTAGGTATATGCCCTAGCTCGAGCAATATGGCACAAACCGATCAATATAGGAATTTTTCTAGAGATGAGAAAGTTGAAAGATGCTAGAAGCTCTCTAAGGATACTTGCTTTTGATATTTTTCTTTTGATTTTAGATTTTTAGAATGCGAGATCAAGGTAGGAATCCTTTTCTGCCATGATATAAGAAAGTAGCCATCCTTTGAGGGAGTGGTCTATAATTAGGATTTTTACTTTGTATTTTTATTCTTAGATGGTAGAATAGAATGTATGATAGTTGTCCTTTCAAGGGATCAGTCTATAATTTTGACATTATTTTCTTTATACGAACAACTATCCTTTGAGGGAACAATATATTTTTGGATAAAATAACTTTTGATATGAACATCCTGAATTTTGACTTTTTAGGGTAGAACTTGGGATAACTAAGTATACCACTTGGGGAGGGGAAGATAAAATGTACAAGTGACACCTATGGACCCTTAACATGGTTCCAATAGGTAGATAAGAAGGTGATGGATGTAATGATGCGGGGTTCCCACCAAAAAAGGGGAACTTATCTATGATGAATATTCTATGAGTAGAGCCATGGTGCCCATATTCAAGGTTGTAGATAAGATAGTGATGAAATACCACATAATTCCAAATCATTACGATGAGAGATGGAAAAGTTGAATGATGGATGCAAGATTGTTAAGTGTGACTAGGGTCATGTTAGTAGATATGTTAACAATAGAAAGGCCCCAAGTGCGGGCGTTGGGAGGTGTTGTTTCTATTTTACCATTAAGAGAGGCTAAGCAAATAGGGTCCGACCCATATTTATGCATGATAATGTATGTTCCAATCCAATTGGGAGTGAAATTTCCATGTTGGCTCCTTTTCTAGAGTAGTGATTTTATTATGATTCTCTTTGAGGACAAGGTCACTAATGTTAAAGTTGCATTCTTTTAGATGATTTTTATAGTCATGTTTGATGCACTCTTGATAAAAAAAGATGTTGTTGAAGAGAAATTAAGCAATTCTCATATAGAAATTCAAGATGGGCTAGATGTTCCTGATGATAGTCATCATGATAGATGAATTCAATAAGTGAAACACAAAAATATGGGATTTTAACTTCAAGGGAAGAACGCATTCAGAGCCATAGACAAGAGAGAAAAGAGTAGCGCTTGTAGAGGTGTGAATGTTATTCTGATAGGCCCAAAGGGATAACGGTATGTGAAGATGTCAATTATGTCATGATTTATCAATGGTTTTAGTGATAATATTGTAAAGAATCTTGTTAGTGGATTCATCTTGGTAGTTAGATTGAGGATAGTAAGGAGAAGAGAAGATAAGCTTAATTTTGAAAGAGTCGTAAAGATTCTTAAGATATTTATTTTTGAAGGAATTTTTGTTGTCCATGATGATTTTGTGAGAAATTACGAGATGATGTCTTGATAGAAAAAATCTAGAATTGTATTAGCTTTGGTGGATGTGAGTGGAATTACTTCCACCCATTTGGTGAAGTATTCAATAGTGATGATGATGTAATGAGGGCACCTTAGAAGAGAACTGATTGATGATACTAATGATATTGAGGCCCCATTATGAGAAAAGACAAAATTCTTGAGTCAATTGTAAGGCGTGGCTAGGGATATGAATGAGATTGGAATGCTGTTGGCATTTGACACACTTTTTAATAGATTCATAACACTTTTGATTAAGGGTGGGCTAGTAATAGCCAAGGTAAAGAATGTTTTTAGAGAAGACCAAGTCGTTGAAGTGTCCATCATAGATATCATCGTGGACTTCTTAGATAACATAGATGGATTCATGGGATTTAAGGAAATGTATCAAAATTATTTCTAATCCACATTTGAAGAGGATGCCACCAAGGATAACATAACATTTAGCGTGTTTAAGAAAGGACCTCCTACCATTTTTGGATAGGCTGGAGGGAATTTTGGATACAGATAGATAGTTGAAGATCCAAGTGTACCAGATATTAGATTGATTAGTATCAACATGATTAATACACAAATTCTCATGGATATGAGATGGATGATCGAGGTGATGAACACAAATGGAGATTTTGGATTCTTTGGTTTCACAAGGGATGAGAGATGTAAGGGATGCCATGATGTGTATAAAACAATTGGATGAAAGAGGGACAAATTGGATGGTATAATGATTGAAGGCATCAAGAAGAAATTCGATGATGTCCTTATATTTTTGAAGGAATTTGTTTTTGCATTGATATAATCCCTTAATTTTATTGATAATAAATTAAGAGTCACCTTAGATGTCAAGGATTTTGACGCCAAACATGATAGTGGTTTAGATACCTATTATGAGGGCTTCATAGTCAGCCATGTTATTAGTACACTCAAATTTAACCTTAAGCGATGGGGATAGGGGTATCCCAAGGAGGAATGATGATAAACTAATTCCTCCCCCTTTCTAAAACTTAGATTCATAAAATAAAAGTGTCATTTTGAGGGGAGATAATTATTGATCGATAGTAATGATAGATTCATCAAAAAATTTCTCATGAGGAAGATGATTTTCGGGTAGAGGGGCTTAAGGAAAGTTGGTCGGGGATGGCTTGGCCCTTGATATATTTCTGTGAGATGAACTTTAGGTCAAAATTTATCATGAGCATGAGCCATCTAGTGATGTGATCGTTATGATAAGGTTTGGAATGCATGGTTTTAAGGAGATTGAAGCTAGTGACGATGTAGGTTTTTTGATTGATAAAATAATGACGAAGCTTATAAGTGACAAAGAAAAGGATGCAATACAACTTTTAAGCTTTAGTGTAGTAGGTTTTATAATATTTAAGAGTGTGTCCAATGTAATAGATAGATTATTCCTGCCTTTCCCATTTTGGTGTGCTAACATGGCACCCAGAGCATGATCAGAGTTAGAGATGTAGAGATAGAAAATATCCCCCTTGTGTGGAGGTGTGAGCACAAGAGGTGATAGAAGGTACTGCGTAAGATCATCAAAGGCCTTCTAGAAATTAGAATCTGAGTTAATCTAGTGATGAAAAGGTTGGCGGTGGTCGAAAGTTATGCGACGAAACAAGAGATAGCTTGAAGTCGGCCTTAGAGGTGAAGTTGCTTAAGATTAGAAGAAAATATGTACATATAAATGATCCCCCTCACATGGAGGTGTGAGAACAAGAGGTGATAAAAGGTACTACTTAAGATTATCGAAGGCCTTCTGGAAATTTGAATCCCATTTGAACTAGGTGTCTTTGTGAAGGAGATGATGAAAAGGTTGGAAGTGGTCAGAAAGTTGCAGTAAGATGAAATGATAGACATATTGAAGTTGGCCTTGGAGAATGTGAAGTTTCTTAATATTAGAAGGGGAGGCATCTTGAGGATGGATTTAATTTATGAGCGGTCAACTTTAATACCCCTGATAGAAACAATGAAGCCAAGGAGTTTACCAGTTAACACTCTAAACACACACTTGGCGGGATTAAGATGAAGGAAGAACGTGATAAAACACATAAAGAGGATTTTAAGGATAGAAATATGGTCTTTTCGACATTTATATTTACCTAAGAGATCATCAAATTAGTCTTTTATGGTTTTATGGATGATATCATGGAAGATATAGGCCATAATGTGCTCATAGGTGGCCCCTTAATTTTGCAAACCAAAGGGCATAACACAATAGCGATGGTTCCCAAGGGGTGATGAAGGAGGTATTATGTTGGTATTATGGTGCGATGAGGATATGATTGTAACTTGAGATAAACCATCCATGAGAGAAAGCATTTCATGGTTGGTTGTTAAGTTGACTAGCTAATCAATGTTAGGAAAGGAAAGTCATCTTTAGTGTAAGTGAAATTCAAATATCAAAATTTTGTATAGATGTGGAGCTTTCTAGAGGATTTAGAAATGGTAACGATATTAGAGACTCATTATAGATAATCAATGGGTTAGATGAAGTTGGTAGAAAGAATATAGTGCAACTCCTCTTTTACAAGGAGGGAAACGCGGGGATGCATGCATCACAATGTTTTCTTAAGCGGATTAGTTTCGGGGATGGTAACGATGTTGTGGATGAAAATGGAAGGATCGAGTCCTGACATGTCAATGTACAACTATGCAAAGGCCTGGATATGCTTAGATAATAAATAGGTAAAGGCCTCAAGATCTTGTGGATCAAGGGATTGGCCAACTTTGAGGATGCGGGGCTCTTGCAGAGTCCCTATGTTGATGTTGATGGTGGAATCATTGAGAAGGGTGGATGCATCAGAAGGTAAGGTCTTATGAAGATAGGAATATTATTCCCCCATATAATAAAGGATGGAATCATCATCGACACCTTGGAGAATGTCAATGGTAGGGAAATCCTCCTTTATTATGTCAGGGAATATGAGAGGAAGCGACCTAGTTTCAACTCCATCCAGTAAGTGACCGCTTCAGAGTGATGGTTGAGACTAAAAAAATTCGAAGAAAGGGACATGGTGTCATTTGTGTCCATGGTGTCACTTTGGATGGAGAAGGAGTGGATGACCCGTCAATGTGCATGGGAGATGTGGAAGATGGAGGTGTAAGGGAGTTGATGCGTTGTTTTTGAAGCGTAGTCCGAACTTATCATGAGGCTTGTGGGATTGGTCAATGATAAGGTCATGCATACCTTATTCATAAATTCTAAGACAAAATCCCTTCCACGCACAATAGTGGAGGTAGGTATAGGTGAATGATTTTTATAATGGAAATCAAATCCATTGGTGTATGGTTTGGTGTAGGGTTGAATGTCGAGGTGAGAGGAAGGGAAATGGATTCCACCAAAAGTAATATTGGTTTTGAGACGGGTTGGACCAAAGGAAATGATATCTGGATGTTAGGTTGATACATAGGTGCTTTTTCAGTCTATCAAGTTGATTAAGGGAGGAAGATAATTGAGAGAAAGGAGTCGATACTCCCCTAGAGAGAGATGCTACATCACATTATCGAGAGATTCATCATTAGGTAATTTAGATGTAGGTACAAAAGAACTAGTGGATGCTTTGAAGGATGAGTCTTGCTTAGGGATGAGAATGTCATTTGGATGATAGGTCATATGACATGCCTTGAATAGAGGAAGGTTGGAGGGAAGTGTATGGATCTTCCCCTCATGTTCATATTTGATACAACAATGGAGAGTGGATGGGACGCAACACATGGAATGAATCCATGGGTGTCTGTGTAAGACATTATATTGAAAACCCTCCTCAACAATGTAGAAGAATTCATGGAGGAGTTTGTCACCGATGCAGATGGGGAGGATAATTGTTCCCAAAGTAGTGGCAATATCATCATTAAAGGCACAGAGGACCACGAGTGATTGAGAAACAATGGATTTGGGAATTTTAAGTTGGTTGAAAGTATGATATGATATGATATTGGTGTTGGTTTTATTATTGATCATAGAGTGGTAGATAAATGTGTCATTAGTATAAACAATGATGAAAAGAGGAAGGTCATGATCTTCAGGTAAGATGTCCATAATTTCATAGTCATGAAAGGAAAAGGTGGTGGAAGTGGTGAGGGCTCTAACAAGGGCTGTGAAGGGTTGAGCTTCATTGGATGAGACGGGGATACATTACAAGGCTTCAATAAGATCATTTCAATGATTGGGAGAGATTTGGATGATCTCATAAAGGTACATATTAACGAGATATTGGTGTAATTATTTTACAATGCTTTGTTCCATGGTGGTGTGCTTTTGGGTTTTTAATGTGGCTAAGATTGATACCTTGGCCTTGGATAAGGAAGGCAATGGAGTGGGATCATCGTAATGAAAACTTTTTTTTGATTTGGATTGGGTAGATTGTTAGGACTCATGAGGGCGATAATAAGTGGTGATATGAACAAAATATATATAAAGAGGTATGTCCTTAGAAGTTGGTAGTAGGATGACGACAAAATTTATGGATGATGAAGTAGATTTAGGGTCTTTAGAGGTTACAAACTTGTTTAGAGGATTGGGATTAGATGTGGATAAGAAGTATTCTTTGACAAGAAGATAATATTATTTGATGAGATTGTTGATGATGGTTTTGAGAGCCTGAAATTTCTCTTTATCATGTCTAGGGACATGATGGTAGGCACATATGGTCTTGGAATCAAACCATGTGTGTCAAAGGGGTTTATAGGGGGAAGGGTGATTGCGGTTTCTTGGATTAGATGTTGAAGGACTTCAGTATAAGATCATATGAGATTTTTGAAGATGATGTCATAGGTAATTTAGATGGATTTGGTTTGGTGGTGATGATGAAAGTAAGAGAGGTGCCTTACTCTTATGGGGTTTGATAGGAATTTTTATTTCGATTTCTCTTTAGAATATTGTGAATCGAATTAGAAGGAAGGATGGATGATTTCAATTTAGATTTAAAGAAGGAATAAATTATTTAGATGTGGATTTGGGAGTGTTAGAGAATTCAAATAAAGGGCCCGGTCCCAAAAAATAAGGGTGAGGCCCTAAGATGGAAGATGAGATGTTGGGATGTTTAGGGTGATGGGGTTTTGAAAGGGGAAGCTCCAACTTCTTATGCAGATGGGTTAGGGATATCTTAGTAGGAATGCCAAGGTTCTTAGATGTTTGTTGTGATGTCTTTCCCTTGGCGGGATCATGATAATTTTAACCAAGTGACCTTTAGAGTAGAATTAAGTGATACGATGATGTATGTTTTGTTGAAGGTGTGGGGATTGAAGATGGGAGTGATTTTTTGATGATACGTTTGATGAGATCAGAAGTAGTCATAGATGGTGTGGGTTTTGAAGGTGTTCATATGAATAAGGTAGTATTTATGTGGGATGAGGATGGGATTGGGACATCTTTTGCGATCACATCAAGTGAGGGTGTTTGCTAAGTAGATGTTTGAAGGGGTGATTTAAATAGGGGAGTGGATTCAAGCACTGATTTTGATACAATTGGAGGTGTGGGTTTAGAAGGATCAGTAAGCATGGGCATATAAATGGATGTTGAGATAGATATGGGGATGGGTGTGAGCATATAAAATTAAGATGTAATATATGTAGATATAAGAGAGGTGGGCGTAGTAGATGAAGATTTGGTGGATGTAGACACGGTTGCGATTCCGTGTAGAGGATATTGATGTAGAGGATGTGGATGTAATAGAGGTGGGTGTAGTAGATGTGGATGTGGTGGATGTAGGAATGATAGATGTAGACATGGGTTTGGATGTTGGTATGGTTAGAGATGTAGAGATAGATGTCGAAGGAGTAGAGGTGGGTATGGTGGATGAAGGGATGATGAGAGAAGATGGTGGTGTTGGATCCTAACTCAAGGTATTGATTGTATGAGAATTTGGTGCTTGAGATGTAGGTAGATTAGCTTTTTATTTTGGTGAATGATTAGGGAAAGGTTGTTTGAAGACATCTAAGGGTTGGTTAGGTGGAGTGTTAGGATTATCCAATTGAAGGTCCCCATGATCGATAAGGTGTTAGACAAGGTATTTAAAGGTAATACAATTTTCAATGTCTTGAATGTGGATTTTATGGTGTTATAAATAGTGATATTCATGGTACCACATGGGTTTAGGATGTGTGTCATCGGCAGGGTGGATGTGATGGGGAAGGTACGGAGCATGAGGTCTTGATCATGTGCAATGAGATATCATACGTGCCTAAAGGCATGAAGGTGTTTTTGAGGGTCCTCATTGTTGTTGAATTTAGAAAATTTAGGGAGTTCCTAATGTGGAGGATAAGGTTTGACAAGAACTGATGGATGAATGGGATCATTAAAAATTTGTTCATAAGAGAAGGTGGTTTTAGAACCCAAAGTAGAGGCTTCAATATTATCCATCCTACTTAAAAATTCTTGCATAGGGTCATTAGAGGTATCGAGATGAGAAGCTGATGGATGAGGTTGGGGATTTTAAGAAGTGGATGGATTGGGTTGAGAGTAAGTTTGGTAATGTTGAGGATGAGTAGGTGTTTGCGAGGATGGTTGATAAGGGGGGAGATATTTAAAGGGTTGTGATTAGATATGTTAGGATAGGATATGGTTGAGATATGGGGACATAGTTAGATTAATATGATTCCTTCTATTGTTGATAAGTGGGATATTAGATTGGTTTTGTATGGGATGAGTTGGAATGTAGGTATGAGGTGGTTGAGATATTTGGGTAGATTGATTGGGAAAGATATGGTAGAAGACACTCCAGAGAGGATGTTAATGAGTTTTGGTTGATTCCGAAGGGTGGGGTTGTGATATGATGATGTTTTCATGGACTCGGATATAGGGATAGGAGAAGAAGTTTGATCATGATGTTCGAGATGGTGGAAGAAGTAGGTGGGATTCTTGTAAAGTTGAGGCGGGGAACTAATAACAATGGTGAATGAAGAAATAATTTTGATGGAAGAAGTGGGAGTAACATTGATATGAGGTGCGTTGGGAGGAATAGGAACCACTAATTGAGTGGATCAATGAGCTCGGGTGATCTTAGAGGAATATTTTTGGGAGCCATGTTCTTATTAGGCCATGACAAGCTCATTCATGGATTTGGGAAATAAAACAATGATCGAGAGGTGAGGAATTAAGTGGATTCAGTTGAGCGTGATAAGCATATATTTGTTAACAAGGGGGTCCATCGATAGGAAGGTGAGTAGATTTATAGATAAGATATTCATTAAGGGAAACAAGGTTAGCATTCGGGAGTTCTGAAACTCCAAGCATCCACGAGGAATAATAGGGGACCCAAAGGTCTCCAAGGAAGTGGCAGATGGGGGTGTAGCTAGTCTAGAAGGAATAAAATGGTGGTAGATGAAAGGATTAGTTTTAACATGGTAATGGGTTTAGATCATAGGGATTTCACTAAAAGGGGTCACGAGATATTAGGTTGGGAGATTGTAGAGGAGGTAATCAAAGGAGTGGAATAAACAATGACAAGAGTGAATGTCTCTGGGAAATGTTGTTAGAGGGGGGTATGTTGGATGAGGTAGCTTGTTCCATTTTTATAACTTGATATTGAGTTAGAACAAACATGAAATAACCAAGAACTAAATGTTGATTATTACTAAGAAAAGCAAAAATGTTTTAATTATCTTGTTTATTTAAGAAGATGTGAAAAAGAAAAGAAATGGGCTCAAAGTGAACCTAGGAAATGGTCAATCTAAGGATGGTTTCAAGATTTTTGGATGGCATCCTCGATATACCCAAAGGAAAATGAGGCACAAATTTTTGATGAATACTAGTATGTGGCCTGATATAGGTGCCTACCCCCAAAATTCACGCACCACAACGATATAAGGGTGTGTGCTTAGACAATATATCAATAATAAAAAAATTATAATGTGGCTAGAACACCATGGCGGATTTCCTATTGGGTGATGAAATCCCAATAGTTCCACTTGGTAGAAGATGTTTAATATGTGTAAATTTGATGTGTGAGTTTGGATGTGTGTGAAAGAAGTGGATGCAACATATTACCTCCTACTTAGACTAGATGAGAAAGAAAGTATGAAGGTGTTATTTTTAAGTCCAAAAAAGTGTGAAGTTCAATGAGAGCACACAAATAGAGTACGGAGAAAGATGTAAAAGGATCAAATATGGGAAAAAATGAAGAATAAATAGATAACATTATTTTCCTTATTTTATTTTATTTTATTTTCAGCACACACATTGTTGATCCAATAAAGCAAAATATGCAAATCATACAAGAAAGAAAGCGCAAAACACAAAGTTAGTAGAAAGAGAATGATAGAAAGGAAAATAAAAAATAACGATAATTAAAAACTCGCCAAAGAAGAAGGGTGGGTCCCACCAAGAGTGCCAGAATGTTTGAGGAGCTTTCCCACTCATGTTTCAAGTTAATGCAAAGGGACAGAAACCAAGAAACTTAAAACTATGGGAGGGTAAAATGTTACCTCATGATGGGGATGACAATGATGATGAAGGTACAAGAACAAAGGGTCCTCTCTACAACAAGTTTGATAACCTAAAAACAAAGAGAAGTTAAAAATGAAAACAATTAGTATATAATATGGTGGGTTTCCTAACAAGGTCAGTCCCAATAAGTGATAACTTCCTAGGATGGATGTCAATCCACTGTGATAAAAAGATATGATAAATTATAAGGGATAAAATGAATGTAGATAACAATATGAAACAAATATAAGATACGCTAAAGATACTAAAATACAAATATGATAATGTAAAATATTGATAAACAAAATAAAACCTGACACAGTGGTCAATGGAAAACCAAGGCTAACCGGTAGGGTCAATGGTGATCACTTTGTAGAGATGAGAAGAATTTAAGAAGAAGAAGAAAGATCTGGAACCTACTCGAGATGCTAAGTTTTATCTTGGGATGGTGAGGGATAGAGAGGATGCAATGAGAGGAAGCTCGATGGGGTGTTGATAGGGTCAATAAAAATTAGGTTGGGTTGATGATGACTAGAATAAAGAGGGAAATATTTGGGCTATCGGATATACGGGTGGTAGAAGCAGTGTTTTGACCGATGAGGGAGTTATGAGGATGAGGAAGATGATGGTGCAAACAAAAAGCATGGATGACATAGATGGGTTCAATAACGATTGAGGTAGGATTTGGTATTTGATGAGATGAAAGGATGGGAAAAGGGGATCTAAAATGATCAAATAAGGATGAATAAATGACTGAGCTCAAGATGACCTGCAAAACTTACAAGAAAGAGACAAAGTGAAGAAAAATAAGGAATCAAAGAAAACCCAAGGTCTTCAATCTTCCATGGATGACATGAAAGGATCTTGAGAAGAAATAAAGGTGAAGATCGTGTCTTAGGAGATTAAAAAATCAAAACAAGTTTGCAAGATAACTCAAAAACCCAAATGTTTTCAGCCATTTGAGAGGTGGGGTAGAGGTGTATTAATAGGGTTGAAGAAGACCCGCTTGGGTCAGCTGGAAACTGTGGTGCACATCCGTCCACTTAGATGAAGTATATGGTGAAAATATCAAAATTGAAGGGATTAAATGGGTCAAAATTTGGGATTATCCATTATTGGGTGAGATAGTGGTGCATGGGGAAATAATTGGTAGTGGGAGGATTATGGGGTTAAATGGGTGTAAGGGAATCTTAGGGATTATAAATGAGGATACTTATGGGTATAATCCTAAGAAGGTGGATGTGTTTTTAGGGTGGTTAAAATATAGTTAGGGTAAATAATAATAATGTTATGATGGAGTGATTACAATAATAGGTAAATTAATGGATAATTAAATGGGGTTATGGATGGATTAAGGAGTGATAACTAATAATGAGATGAAATGGGATTAAGGCACAATAATAGGAATTAAGAGGGTAATGGGGTTTTAGAGGGAAATATAAATTTTAATGGGAAGGGAGGGACTAATATGTGAGATGGATAAGGTGGGATGGGGACACGCATACCAAAAATTTGTATATACACCTCTACCAAGTAGAAGACTCAACTCATACATCCATGACATAAATCTTAATGATACACATATCCTCTATATATACATACATTATTGTTAATGGATGGGTAACATATAATCCCAATGTAGGATGACTCATTACCCAATATAACTAATTCCTATGTGACCCCATATATTATAAACATATAGCTTGTAACACCCTGAACTGTTGTTACTTCCTCCTGAGCATACAAGTGTTGATATGTGATTTCTTTGTAAAAAGGATGTGTTCCTTGATTGAGAAATCATGCTTGATATGTATTGTATCTTCTTTGCAGATTGCAGATCTTTGACTGAGTCGGAATATGATTGGACTCTTTTATTTCTTTCATTTTGTATCTGAGTTTAATCTGATCTCGGAATGAATCATAGAGTTATCCATCTATAAGACCTAGCCTTGGATCAGTGGAATTGATCCAAGTATTGCTTTAAGTTTGTTCGTGATGAATTAAAATTACAGACCTTGAACAGGTTGCAAGGTCTAGAAGCATTGAATAAGCTAGTCCGGAGTATAACTCAGGTTGAGCATGTGAAATGGATTGGTTCCCGATATCGAAGTATATCTGGAAGGTCTCGATCGTGGACCAGGTAATAATTCGGTTTCATACAATTTTGTAGCCTAAAGGCAGAACAGGAGCTAACCCTGTTCAAGAATGCATGTTGTAGGTCTTTTTCTGAGTGTACGGAATGTAGACCTAACTGGAATTATTAATGTTAGTAACCTAAAACTAAACCTAACCTAGGGGTTAGTGTTAATCTAACCTAGACCTAGGCTAAGAGCTAATGTCCTAAGTTAGTATCTATGTTCTATGAAGTTAGACTAGGTGTTATCCTAAATTCTAACCTAAGTTACTAACCTAACTATTGGGCAAGGATTATGGGGACCTATGGAGGGGTGTGAACCATGGGCGGCGCTTTATGTTATTTAATGCAAAGGATAAGTATGAAGGACAGTATTGGCGGAGGTTTTAGAAACGCTAATCGAGCCGACGTGGCAGTCGCCAAAACTGAAAAATGGTCTTGAAATTCTATTTGTCTATCGCCAACTTTGGTGGTTGGTGGCGTGGAGTTTGAGCGGAAATTTGGAGTAAATGCAATTAATGAGCTCGGTAGTCGAGCTCGGAATTCGCAAGAAGGCATGTAAATTGGAAGGTTGTTGTTTTGTTTGGCTTATCGCGATTTTGGTTTTCCTTCTCGCTCTGCTTCACCGGTTCTTCGCACTTGAGCTTCTTTGTGTTGCATATGGCGAGTATGAGCGTATCTAGCTCTTTTCTCCGGAAAGGAAAATATATATGTCATGGAGATAGAAAAATTTTGTTGGTCACTCTAACTTGGAAAAGGAAAAGAAAGTCCGAGCTCTTTCAAAGGTGCACTTGGAGATTTGAGCAAATACCCAGGCATGTTAGGCCCTAACTTTTAAAAATCTTGCTGTCTTTCAAGTGATTTCATTAGAACAACTCTGTTCAAATGATTTATGGAAATAGATGATTTTCTATGGTTGTCTTGTGTGATTTTGGTACTGTATCTTCATGCTGGTTTGATTTTTCATTTATCCCTTGATGGGTGTTTATTAAATTCGAACTGTTGCTATATTTCTTTGTGTTTTGCATTCCGGCTTTAATATGCGAAATTATTGCAAGTATATGTGATAGGCCTGCTCTGTGTGAGTCCATAAATTGTTCTCTCGATGGGTACAGACTATTGAGATGCTTGTTGATGGATACTTTTCGTTGATTCTTGTTGTGGAAACTGTCGGAAGGGATACTGAAGGACATTTGTTTGATTGTTCAGTTAATTGACCTTTTCTTTCGTAAGCTCTGTCGTGGTTGTTATTTAGTGGTGGTTATGGATTCTGGTTGGGTTTCGTTATGAAATTTTATAGTTATTTGTGAAAAGGTAACTCACAGTGTTACAGTATTCATTACGACCTTGCTGGAGTTGTTTTTCCCCTTGCGTGGAGGTTATGGGGATTCAACCCATTGATAGTATTGATATATATATATGATTATTGTATTGAAACGACTCTGTGGAGTCCTCTGAATGAATCGTATATTATGGTCCACTGTTGAGGATATAGATTCATCCTTGAGTTTTGATAATCTGAATTCCGTAGGAATCTTGTAGAAGTAACAGGTCATACGACCTCTGTTATTTGTAATGAAATTTGGTACAGACTCTGGGTATACATTTATGTTTCCTTCTGTGTAAGCTTGTTCGAGAATTTTGAAGAGGTTCAGTTGAATTCCTTTTTATGAAATCAGTATTTTGATTTGCTTACACCTGATTTTTGAATGCTTACCATAGTTGGCATAGATAGAATCATTAACTATTTTTTTATCCTGTATACTATTGTTGGGACTCAGTTGAATTCTTGATAGATAAACAGTGTAACTGCTTCAAATAAAGACTGTTGGGTTTTCTATTGTTTTCGACACCGTTGGGTTCCATGAGTATGGGAAGATATCTTGTATATCGGCTTCTTGAAAAGCTAAACTGTGAATATTGTTTCCGGACTTAGTTTTAAATCCTCGAATGGTAATCTATGTCACTGTTTTCTGTATAAGCCTGAGTATGAACATGTAACGTTCTTGGCTTTGTTGGTTTTCTTTAATAAGCTTGACTTCATGAATTTTGGCTTCTATGAAGTAGGTCGTGAATACCATACTTTCAACTCTGGATGCGTTCAGAAGTGACTAAGTTATGTTATGTTATGTTTTCTTTCTGACTACATTCCAGTTGGATATGGATGTGCATGTTGCTTGGATTTCGTTTAAAAATCCCTCCGCATAGTCTTAGGGAAATGTCATTGCTTAAATGATCATGAGTCTTTGGTCGACTGCGATAACAAAGGAGATCTTTTGAATTCGACCTTGTGTCTAAAAGCCTTTCAGTGTTTATCTTCTTGTCTGTCGCTTCTTGCGCAAGGTCATACTGAGTCTGCTTGGTAGATAGACACCGTTGTTTGGCAAGAGGGTTACTGTACTGTAGTTGCTTTACTTTAAGTTTTAACAAAACAGAGTGCTGATTGAGGGACTCGACTGATTTATTTGCATGAGTATTAGGTGAATGCCTTGCTTTTGAAAAGACGGTACAGTCATGAGCTAATTCAGAGGGAAACATGTACAATTTGTTTATTTCTCTTCTGATATAAAGTATAGGTTGAAATAATTGTTTATCTAACCTTTGGAATTGTTCTATCATGCTGATGGAATCATGATAGGTTAATTTTGTATTATGTTGAATATATAATCCATCTGATGTTGCTTGTCTTGGGATTCAGATGGATAGTTGGTTAGATGCATTTGTCTTCTTGATCACTAACGTTTTAATGATTTGATTTCATTTAAACAGGGTGTTTAATGAAAACAATTGATGTTTTGCAATTGTTTTAAAGGTTAGTGCTTATCATGCTCAGTTCATCGAACTGACCCATGTTGACTATTTTTGCAGATGGTTGCCGTAAGTGGTAAAAGCATGCAGATCTGATAGGATGATCAGATTGTTTAGATTTGATTTTAAGTAGAATTTCAGTTTGAATTTCTTTAAATGTACTATAAGAGGAAAGATGTTCTTCTTCCGTTGAGTATTGTATCAAGTATGCTGAATGCATAAAATGTATTTGATTAGTTCTGAAAGGAATGGAGATTGATATTGTTACTTATGTGTCTATATCCTTATCTTGATAGTTTGACCTTCTTCGGTTCAAATGATCTAAAGAGCATTGTTATTATTATATAATTTGGAGACTTTTGTGATTAACAATGTAAGATTTGCATGAATATAAGACTGAATTCTTATGATTGTTTAGCAGTTCTGGTATGTTCTATCAAAAGCTAAATTGAAATTTAGGTAACTGTCTTTTTGGAAGATAGGGTTAAAATATACCTAAACAGAACGCTAAACAAATTGAATTAAATTATTAATCCCTAGTCCTGATTATGACAGGACAACATTTAATTGGATTCTGAATCATTTATATTTGATGCTAATAAGTATGATATAAATTCAGTTATGAGAACTGATATAAATCTAATGGGGTTCAGATGGCTATCTCGTGAGAAATTTATGAGATATTGACCAATTCCGTTGTTTTAGAATTATGTATATTCTATGAACTCCTTGATGAGACCTTGGCCTTGATAACTCCTCTGAGTAATGGGTTTTATTGAGAAAGGTCATCCTAGGATGAGGAATCCAGGGATTGGGAAAGGCTAACCTTAAGGGAACGTCTTTAATGTAATTTAAACTCAACGTGCTTAACGTATATTATTAAGTAGATCTTTTCGAGGCGGATTTAAAGGTTGACGGCACAAGTCAACTGCAGGGTTGTACCTCTGAGAAGATTAGGATCTTCTCGAAGTTACAACAATGCAGGTGACTTATGATGACACCCTTTGCATTGATCGCTAAGATTTACACTTTGATCTCGTACAAGTTACTTTTGGACCGATTAGGTATGTGGTCACATTATATGGCTGCCTAGGAGACTCGGGGTATCTTGACACACTGGTTTAATTAGGATTGACCCAGTATGTCATCTTATCCCTAGTCTTCGGGAGCATCCATATAACGTGGTTACCTTACTAATGCTTCTGAGTGATTAACTGGGATAAAAGGGACTGACAGAAGTCGGTATAAGACATTCTACATAACATAAGAATGGGGTGAAGGGCGTATTCCAGATTGACGAGTATGCCGTTAAGGAATACGAGACATAAATAGTATGTTTCAAATCTTTGGCCAAAGTATCACAAGCTGCTGATTGCGTTGTCCTAATTCACCTAGTCTAAGGGATGAGATGCCGATGAATAATGGTAACAATTATTCAGTTAGGTTCCTTGGACAGAGCATTCTGAATCCCAGAATAGGGAAGAGAACCGCAAGAGTGAAGTGTTAAATAATAACGCCAACTCTTATTACTCATGAATAGATCGGTAGATTACCGAGTCATGGAATGAATAGATCGGAGGTACTCCGAGTCATTACAGCTGCATATGGTTATCTGTTATATGAATGGTTATTTGATTTGTGAGTTCTAAATTATGTATTTAGAACCAGGATGCAATTATCAAATTTTTTTTTGACTTGTTCTATTGTCTAAAATGAGGATGTTACATCTTGGTATCAGAGCTGAAGGTTGCAGCTCTTGGACCTATTGTGTCCATAATCTGATAAAAACCTGAATTTTCTTGTAACAGAAAATGGTTAGAACAAGGGGGAATGTTGTGAATAATGCTCCACCTGAAGGAGGAGCGGCAACCACCCAGAAACTTGATGAGATCCTTACTGCCCTGTTGGACACAAGAGATCGCTTAGCTTTACTGGAACAGTAGGTGATGGGAAATGAGGAGGATGAAGAAGCTGATAATAATAATCAGCAACCTCCTGAGGACAACCCCGACATGGGTGTTGATGTTAATGTTGGGAATGCACCTATCCAACCAGAAAACAAAAAGGCCAGATTGGCAGCAGAACTCACTAATGATATAAAAAGGATAAGTCCACCTAAGTATGATGGCACCACATTAGGAGATGGAGCTGAGAACTGGCTCAGCGAAATGGAGAAGTACTTTGCAATAAGGAACTTCTTAGAGGAAACCAAAGCAATTTGGGGAGCCTATCAACTTTCTCACAAAGCATTTTCATGGTGGGATAGCCGTAAAGCTGAACTAAACATTGATGAGACCAATATTACTTGGGATCAATTTAAAGGCTATTTTAGGCAACGTTGGCTGCCACAACTTTTCTATGATCAGAAAATGACAGAATTTCAGAACTTAGCTCAAGGGAAGCTAACAAGAATCGAATTGGAGCGGTTTACAAAACTCCTCAAGTATGTACCGCAAAGATCAAACCGACGAGAAGTTCGAATTCAAAATTCATCATGGGATTGAATCCGTGATAGGGGAGAGGTCGATGTTCACGGTCCAACCACTATGGAAGGAGTTGTTGAAAAGGCCATAAGGCAAGAACATAAATTAAAGGCTATTTCTCGCTCATAAAGAGGAAGTGCGGAAGAAGACTGCAAACCCTTCTTCAACCTCTCTTGCACCTAGAAAAGGGCCATGGAAAAAGTTTGGAAACAAGAGTAAGTTTCAGGAGATAACAATAAGAAAGCGGTAGTAAATAAGCCTACTTTGGAAATGTAAGGGATAATTTTGTTAAAAATTACAATAATGGCGAAAACCCTATGGAGCACAACGTGACAATTACAAGGTGGAGGCAATTCCCGAGCCTAAAAGGGACTGTAGGAGGCTGCTACAATTGTGGCAAAGATCACTACGCAAATCGGTGCCCTTTGAAGAAGGATGATCATAATCGCAATAATAAGATACATGCTTTGCAGATAGCGAGACAAGCAAGTCAAAAGCAAGTGACACCTATAGAAGTTAGGGTAAGTTATTTGGCATACCATCACTATTCTTTTGATACGAGAGCTACTTGAATGTTTTATTTCTAATAAACTTACTTCTAAACTTAAAAGAAAAGTCTGGGAAAATGGATAAATCTTGGGTACTCATGCAGGTATGGTAATAATTCTGTTCATACAGTGAGTATGTGTCTTTTTGGGGCAGTCCTTGACTTACCTAACTTTTCCACGGAAGTTGACCTCTATGTTGCACCTTTAGGATCGTATGACATTGTTATCGGTGTCAATTGGTTAGCTGACCATAAAGCAAAAGTAGACTGCTATGAAAAGAACATAAAATGTTTAGATGATCAGCTGGAATCAGCAGAGATTCAAGGGGTGAAACGGGAAATTTCAGTTAGAAAACTGTCAGCTATGCAGCTTAAAAAGGCTAAAAATAAAGGATGTACCCTTTATGCAGTAAAGATATCTGAATCTTCGGAAGAAGATGATGATTTCATGAAATGATTCCCTCTGTTACAAAGTTTCAGGGATGTTTTTCCTGAGGAATTACCAGGGTTACCACCCAAGAGAGAATTTGACTTCACCATTGAAATCAAGCCAGGAACAGAACCTATTTCCAAGGCACCTTATCGGATGACTACTACAGAGTTAGTTGAGCTTAAGGCACAGTTGCAAGAGCTTTTGTCTAAAGGTTTGATCAGACCAAGTGTTTCACCTTGGGGAGCGCCTGTAATATTTGTGAAAAAGAAGGATGGAACACTAAGGCTGTGTATTGATTATCGGATGTTGAACAAAGCAACAGTCAAGAACCGATATCCACTTCCTAGGATCGACGATCTGTTTGATCAGATGCATGGAGCAGCGGTTTATTCTAAGATAGACCTTCGATCTGGTTATCATCAGTTAAGGATTAGAGAGGAAGATATTCATAAAATAGCTTTCCGAACAAGGTACGGACATTATGAATTCACAGTTCTACCCTTTGGATTAACTAATGCACCCGCAGCCTTTATGAACTTAATGAATAATATTTTTCAAGAATATCTGGACAAGTTTGTACTTGTATTCTTGGACGATATTCTCATTTATTCTAAAAGCGTTGAGGAGCACAATGAGCATTTGAAGATAGTTTTGGGAATTACGAGAAAAGAAGGTTGTATGGTAAGTTATCCAAATGTTCTTTCTTTGATTTAGAAGTTCACTATTTGGGTCATGTCATAAGTAAAGAAGGAATTGCTTGTAGATCCTTCAAAAATAGTGGCAATAATCGAGTGGCTCGCCAGAAAGAATGTGCATGAAGTAAGAAGCTTCATGGGTCTTGCAGTTACTATAGAAAATTTGTAAAGGACTTTTCTAAGGTAGCTTTTGCACCAATAACTTCATTGCGAGAAGAAGGATAAGAAATTCTTATGGAGCGACAAGTGCGAAGCGGCTTTCAAAAGTCTGAAAGACCAGTTGACTTCTGCACCTATATTAGCTTTGTACCAGACCCTAATGGGAATTTTACTGTTGTAATGGATGCTTCCGGGGAAGGCCTTGGAGGTGTTTTGCTACAAAATGATCAAGTCATTGCATATGAAAGTAGAAAACTCAAGTTACATGAGCTGAACTATGCCCCTCATGATTTGGAGCTTGCTGCCATTGTTCATGCACTTCAAGTCTGGAGACACTATTTACTTGGGAAACCTTTTAAGTTGAAAATTGATCACTTAGGGCTGAAATATATTTTTACTCAAATTAATCAATGCCGAAAGAGAGAAGGTGGTTAGAATTTTTATCACAATATGACTTTGATATTAGTTATATCAAAGGGAAGGAGAATAGAGTAGCTGATGCTCTAAGTCGAAGGAGGCACATTTATGCTCTTATAACATTAAGAACTCAGTTCAAGGAGGAGGTAAAGAGTGCCTCAGAATCTGATAATTACTTTCTGTAGGTGAAGGCAGCGCTTGCTGCAGAACCAAAGGATGAAAGGTATAAAGGTTTTCATTTTGATAATGAAGGAATCTTGCGTTATGAAAACAGGGTATATGTACCTATGCTGAACGACTTGAGGAAGAAGTTGTTAGTGGAATTTCATAATTCACCTTTCTCTAGACACCCGGGTATCACAAAGATGCTTGCTGATCTGAAACAACAATACTTTTGGAAAGGTATGAAAAAGGATGTCATAAATTTTGTGACCCATTGTTTGGAGTGTCAGCGGGTTAAGGCAGAACACATGCACCCTGCTGGACTGTTATATCCTCATAGCATACCGCAATACAAATGGCAAGTAATAACCATGGATTTTGTACAAGGATTACCCATGTCTAGGAATAAACATGATGTTATCCTGGTAGTTGTAGATAAACTGACTAAGGTAGCTCATTTCATCGCTGGAAATCTAAAGGATGATTCACCAGTGCTGGCCAAAAGATTCGTACACGAAATTTTCAGATTGCATGGTGTACCAGAATTGATTATATCTGACAGGGATCCTAGAATGACGTCAAGGTTTTGGCAAACGCTTAACGCAGCTCTTGGAACAAAACTAAACTTCAGTTCTGCATATCATCCGGAAACGGATGGACAAACTGAGAGGGTAAATCAAGTGTTGGAGGACATGTTGCGTATGTATTGCATGGATCAACAGTATAAATGGGAGGAGTATCTTCCATTAGTTGAGTTCGCATACAACAATACTTATCACTCATCTCTTAAAATGGCACCATTTGAAGCACTTTATGGAAGAAAGTGCAGAACTCCTGTTAGTTGGGACAGTGTTGAGGATAGAGTGGTAATTGGACCAGAGATTCTCACAGAAATGGAACAGCAAGTTAAGCTGATTCGTGAATGACTAAAGGAAGCAGCGGATAGACAGAAGAGCTACGCTGACCTTAAGCGGGTTGATAGAAGGTTTGAGCTTGGTGATAAGGTTTTTCTTCATGTTAAACCCAGGAAGAGTTCAATAACTTTTGGCAAGGCTGCCAAGTTGTCACCTCGATTTGTGGGACCTTTCGAAATTGTCGAAATAATCAATCCTGTAGCTTATCGTTTAGCATTGCCACCTGCCTTATCGTGCATGCATGATGTTTTTCATATTTCTTTGCTTAAGAAATACGTTTCAGATCTGTCACATGTTTTAAATTGGAATTCCTTGCAGGTCCAAGACCCAGGAATAATCGTGGTTAAACCCACACGAGTGCTGGAAACTCGCCAATTGCATTTAAGAAATCGTGAGATACAGCAATGTAAGGTCCAGTGGGACCAGTTTAATGAAGAAAGTGCAACTTGGGAAAATCTGGAAGAGATGAAAACTGCTTTTCCTTCTCTTTTTCAACAGAATGAAATCTGTTAACAAAACATTCTTTAATGAACTTTTTTTATAAGTATTTATGAAAGCCAGATGAAGGCAAACATTATTCAGGTTGAATAAAATGTGTTGTGACATTGATTTCTGGAACTATTCAAGTTGGAAAATAGTCGCATTGATTTGTGAACTAATAAATTGATTGACCTGAAGGTTAATCGAATATGTAATCATCGGGATGATGAATCTTTTTAGGAGGGAAGCATGTAACACCCTAAACTGTTATTTACTTCCTCCTCGAGCATACAAGTGTTGATATGTGATTTCTTTGTAAAAGGATGTGTTCCTTGATTGAGAAATCATGCTTGATATGTACTATATCTTCTTTGCAGACGAGATCTTTGGTAGTCGGAATATGATTGGACTCTTTTATTTCTTTCATTTTGTATCTGAGTTTAATCTGATCTCGGAATGAATCATAGAGTTATCCATCTATAAGACCTAGCCTTGGATCAGTGGAATTGATCCAAGTATTGCTTTAAGTTTGTTCGTGATGAATTAAAATTACAGACCTTGAACAGGTTGCAAGGTCTAGAAGCATTGAATAAGCTAGTCCGGAGTATAACTCAGGTTGATCATGTGAAATGGATTGGTTCCCGATATCGAAGTATATCTGGAAGGTCTCGATCGTGGACCAGGTAATAATTCGGTTTCATACAATTTTGTAGCCTAAAGGCAGAACAGGAGCTAACCCTGTTCAAGAATGCATGTTGTAGGTCTTTTTCTGAGTGTACGGAATGTAGACCTAACTGGAATTATTAATGTTAGTAACCTAAAACTAAACCTAACCTAGGGGTTAGATTAGTGTTAATCTAACCTAGACCTAGGCTAAGAACTAATGTCCTAAGTTAGTATCTATGTTCTATGAAGTTAGACTAGGTGTTATCCTAAATTCTAACCTAAGTTACTAACCTAACTATTGGGCAAGGATTATGGGGACCTATGGAGGGGATGCGAACCATGGGCGGCAGTTTCTATGTTATTTAATGCAAAGGATAAGTATGAAGGACAGGTATTGGTGGAGGTTTTAGAAATGGCTAACTGAGCCGACGTGGCAGTCGCCAAAACTAAAAATGGTCTTGAAATTCTATTTGTCTATCGCCAACTTTGGCGGTCGGTGGCAGTGGAGTTTGAGCGGGAAATTTGGAGTAAATGCAATTAATGAGCTTGGTAGTCGAGCTCGGAATTCGCGAGAAGGCATGCAAATTGGAAGGTTGTTGTTTTGTTTGGCTTATCGCGAATTTCGGTTTTCCTTCTGCCTGTTCACTGGTTCTTCGCACCAGTCTTCTTTGTGTTGCATGGCGAGTATGAGCGTATCTAGCTCTTTTCTCTGGCAAGGAAAATATATATGTCATGGAGATAGCAAAATTTTGTTGGTCGCTCTAACTTGGAAAAGGAAAAGAAAGTCCGAGCTCTTTCAGTGGTCTGCTTCGGAGATTTGAGCAAATACCCAGGCATGTTAGGCCCTAACTTTTAAATATCTTGCTCTTCTTCAAATGATTTCATTAGAACAACTCTGTTCAAATGATTTATGGAAATAGATGATTTTCTATGGTTGTCTTGTGTGATTTTGGTACTGTATCTTCATGCTGGTTCGATTTTTCTTTTATCCCTTGATGGGTGTTTATTAAATTCGAACTGTTGCTATATTTCTTTGGGGTTTTGCATCTCGGCTTTTGTATGCGAAATTATTGCAAGTATATGTGATAGGCCTGCTCTGTGTGAGTCCGTAGATTGTTCTCTCGATGGGTACAGACTATTGAGATGCTTGTTGATGGATACTTTTCGTTAATTCTTGTTGTGGAACTGTCGGAAAGGATACTGAAGGACATTTGTTTGATTGTTCAGTTAATTGACCTTTTTTTTTGGAAGCTCTGTCGTGGTTGTTATTTAGCGGTGGTTATGGATTCTGGTAAGGTTTCGTAATGAAATTTTATAGTTGTTTGGGAAGAGGTAACTACTGTGTTACAGTAGTCATTACGACCCTGTGGAAGTTGTTTTTCCCTTGCGTGGAGGTTATGGGGATTCAACCCATTGATAGTATTGATATATATATATATATATATATGATTATTGTATTGAAACGACTCTGTGGAGTCCTTTGAATGAATCGTATATTATGGTCCACTGTTGAGGATATAGATACATCTTTGAGTATTGATAATTTGAATTTCGTTGGAATCTTGTAGAAGTAACAGGTCATACGACCTCTGTTATTTGTAATGAAATTTGGTACAGACTCCCTGGGTATACATTTATGTTTCCTTCTGTGTAAGCTTGTTCGAGAATTTTGAAGAGGTTCAGTTGAATTCCTTGTTATGAAATCAGTATTTTGATTTGCTTACACCTGATTTTTGAATGCTTACCATAGTTGGCATAGATAGAATCATTAACTATTTTTACCTTGTATACTGTTGTTGGGACTCAGTTGAATTCTTGATAGATAAACAGTGTAACTGCTTCAAATTAAGACTGTTGGGTTTACTATTGTTTTCGACACCGTTGGGTTCCGTGAGTATGGGAAGATATCTTGTATATCGGCTTCTGGAAAAGCTAAACTGTGAATACTGTTTACGGACTTAGTTTTAAATCCTCGAATGGTAATCTATGTCACTGTTTTCTGTATAAGCCTGAGTATGAACATGTAATGTTCTTGGCTTTGTTGGTTTTCTTTAATAGCTTGACATCATGAATTATGGCTTCTATAAAGTAGGTCGTGAATACCATACTTTCAACTCTGGATGCGTTCAGAAGTGACTACGTTATGTTATGTTATGTTTTCTTTCTGACTACATTCCAGTTGGATGTGGCTGTGCATGTTGCTTGGATTTCGTTTAAAAATCCCTCCGCATAGTCATAGGGAAATGTCATTGCTTAAATGATCATGAGTCTTTGGTTGACTGCGATAACAAAGGAGATCTTTTGATTTCGACCTTGTGTCTAAAAGCCTTTCAGTGTTTATCTTCTTGTCTGTCGCTTCTTGCGCAAGGTCATACTGAGTCTGCTTGGTAGATAGACACCGTTGTTTGGCAAGAGGGTTACTGTACTGTAGTTGCTTTATTTTAAGTTTTAACAAAACAGAGTGCTGTTGATGGACTCGACTGATTTATTTGCATGCGTATTAGGTGAATGCCTTGCTTTTGAAAAGACGGTACAGTCATGAGCTAATTCAGAGGGAAACATGTACAATTTGTTTATTTCTCTTCGATATAAAGTATAGGTTGAAATAATTGTTTATCTAACCTTTGGAATTGTTCTATCATGCTGATGGAATCATGATAGGTTAATTTTGTATTATGTTGAATATATAATCCGTCTGATGTTGCTGTCCTTGGGATTTAGATGGATAGTTGGTTAGATGCATTTGTCTTCTTGATCTCTAATGTTTTAATGATTTGATTTCATTTAAACGGGGTGTTTAATGAAAACAATTGATGTTTTGCAATTGTTTTAAAGGTTAGTGCTTATCATGCTCGATTCATCGAACTAACCCATGTTGACTATTTTTGCAGATGGTTGCCATAAGTGGTAAAGCATACGGATCGATAGGATGATCAGATTGTTTAGATTTGATTTTGAGTAGAATTTCAGTTTGAATTTCTTTAAATGTACTATAAGAGGAAAGATGTTCTTCTTCCGTTGAGTATTGTATCAAGTATGCTGAATGCATAAAATGTATTTGATTAGTTCTGAAAGGAATGGAGATTGATATTGTTACTTATGTGTCTATATCCTTATCTTGATAGTTTGACCTTCTTCGGTTCAAATGATCTAAAGAGCATTGTTATTATTATATAATTTGGAGACTTTTGTGATTAACAATGTAAGCTTTGCATGAATATAAGACTGAATTCTTATGATTGTTTAGCAGTTCTGGTATGTTCTATCAAAAGCTAAATTGAAATTTAGGTAACTGTCTTTTTGGAAGATAGGGTTAAAATATACCTAAACAGAACGCTAAACAAACTGAATTAAATTATTAATCCCTAGTCCTGATTATGACAGGACAACATTTAATTGGATTCTGAATCATTTATATTTGATGCTAATAAGTATGATATAAATTCAGTTATGAGAACTGATATAAATCTAATGGGGTTCAGATGGCTATCTCATGAGAAATTTATGAGATATCGACCAATTCCGTTGTTTTAGAATCATATATATTCTAAGAGCTCCGTGATGAGACCTTGGTCTTAATAACTCATCTGTGTAGTGGGTTTTATTGAGAAAGATCATACTTGGATGAGGAATCCCGGGTTTGGGAAAGGCTAACCTTAAGGGAACGTCTTTATTGTAATTTAAACTCAACGTGCGTAACGCATTGTATTAAGTAGATCTTTTCGAGGCGGATTTAAAGGTTGACGGCACAAGTCAACTGCAGGGTTGTACCTCCGAGAAGATTAGGATCTTCTCGAAGTTACAACAATGCAGGTGACTTATGACGACACCCTTTGCATTGATCGCTAAGATTTACACTTTGATCTCGTACAAGTTACTTTTGGACCGATTAGGTATGTGGTCACATTATATGGCTGCCTAGGAGACTCGGGGTATCTTGACACACTGGTTTAATTAGGATTGACCCAGTATGTCATCTTATCCCTAGTCTTCGGGAGCATCCATATAACGTGGTTACCTTACTAATCCATTCCCGAGTGATTAACTGGGATAAAAGGGACTGACAGAAGTCGGTATAAGACATTCTACATAACATAAGAATGGGGTGAAGGGCGTATTCCAGATTGACGAGTATGCCGTTAAGGAATACGAGACATAAACAGTATGTTTCAAATCTTTGGCCAAAGTATCGCAAGCTGCTGATTGCATTGTCCTAATTCACCTAGTCTAAGGGATGAGATGCCGATGAATAATGGTAACAATTATTCAGTTAGGTTCCTTGGACAGAGCATTCTGAATCCCAGAATAGGGAAGAGAACCGCAAGAGTGAAGTGTTAAATAATAACGCCAACTCTTATTACTCATGAATAGATCGGTAGATTACTGAGTCATGGAATGAATAGATTGGAGGTACTCAGAGTCATTACTGTGCATATGGTTATCTCGTTATATGAATGGTTATTTGATTTGTGTGTTCTAAATTATGTATTTAGAACCGGGATGTAATTATCAAAAAAAAAAAAATTTGACTTGTTCTATTGTCTAAAATGAGGATGTTACATAGCTAACTAATGGGTATATGTGTCGTATGTCGGCATCTCCATGAACCCATATAAATTATGATATCATATCTAAAGGAACATTAAAAAAACAATCATGATCACACAAAAGTAAAAAATATGCGCAAACCAAACACTTCGCACTACAAGACATCACTAGGGTTTTTAAATTAGTAGGCCTAGCCTATGGAAGCTTAGGAAAGATCCTAGGATAGGTTAAGGATTTGATCAAAGAAGGTTCATAAAAATGTATCAGCCCTAATTGAATTTAATCAATTTATATTTTGATAAGATAGAAATGAAATAATAATATCAATGTGCAATAATTTTTCGGATAAACTATTTATTCATGTAAGCATGAAAACCGCTTTGAGGAAGATATACAAGATATCAAAAGGTGAAATGGGGATATAAAAAATCTCTTAGCTGGTTCAAAAAAGCTTTAGAATTTATTGTTGAGTGATCTAGGATACAAGCATAGCCTAGGAACTGGAGGAACCTTCACCATAATGATGGAACCTCTGGGGCAAGACCATACGTTACGAGATCTAGAACTGTGTAAATATAGAACTTGAAAACATTAGTGTGACTCTATGTCGATATTTTTCACCTTTTAGAATCTTTGATGTCGAATTAAACCCTAGATTTCACACTTGTACCTAAAAATAACCCTAGATACCATGCAACATACTCAAGAACACATTATATGGAAAATAAATGCAAATGCTTTGTTTAGATTGACCTCGGTTACCTCGTATGTGAATCATTGAGCATTGCGATACATTTCAAATTATGTTGGGGACCGAGAAAATGTCTAAGTATTTAAGTACAGTGATACTCAAGAACATGGATGGGATATGTAAGAAACACATGGGAGATGGGCACGTTGGAGTATAAGGTTTATGCGGGGAACACAAAAGGTGATGTGTGTGAGGATCATGACATGAAGGAAGAAGTCTTATTGAATTTTCGGTATATGGGGCTAAGTATAGAATTGGAGTATGTGACACATAAAGAGGATATGGAAGCCAAGAAGAGTCTATTTTTAAGGAATGAACTTGCAATTAAAACATGTCCATAGAGCTAATAATAGGATTAAAACTAGATTTAATTATAGATGATCTATTATTAGGTGAAGATTGCATGCTTCCTTAGTTTATTTTGTAGCAACGCATGGCTATTCTTAGTGTACAACGTATTTTGAGAAGTTCATGGGTGGTGAAGGGAAATTCCCCACCCCCTATATATACGTATTGATTTGCATGGTTTAGGGAGAGAGACATGATGTGCTTTGGAGCTGTAATAGATTTATGTTGTTGGTATAATGTGCACATGATTTTGGGATGTTTCTTATGGTGTATTCAACTACTGTGTTTTGATGGAATAATATAATGGTTTGTTATGGTTGGATATTGGTTATGGATGTATACATTACTAGTGATTAAATGATGAACTTGATCCTAATTTTTATGTGATCTATATGTTTATTTTACTATGTGTGTTTCCAATTTGAGCATAAGAATCTAATTGTTAGAATGGGATATACACTTTGGGATTTGGTTACTATGAACATGCATGCTAACACTATGGTAGGGTAGTAGTAAAAAGGGACTTGGTACCTTTTTGCACTTTGGGTCGATGCTCATATCTGTTTGAGTGATGTGCCAATGCATCTAGGGTTGTTGAGTGGGAAAATAAGACTACCAATTCAATCTAGTTGTCCTAATGATTTATTCCATGGGGAATGTAAATATCCCTTACTCTAGCCTTTCCCTTTTGTTTTCACACTACTATTGGGATAAGATACTTCATCTCATTCAAATCCTTGTGTGTTTGATGAAAAAGAAATCATAATTATGCCCTCATATGTTGTGTATGCGGTATGTAACAACACTCTTTGCTTCTTTAGTTCAATATTATGATAGATAGATAGATGCTTTCTAGATATTAAATTATTAAGTTAGACATATATATATATATATATATATATATATATATATATATATATATTTATTTCCTTGATATTAAGACCTAAGTGGTGGGAAAATATAACCCAAAAGGTATAAAATGAAAGATAAATAACTCATAAAGATAAAATAGTTAAAAAATAAAGGGGCTCAAAACCGTATAATGGGGTTAGAACCATATGTGTAGTCCCGACCTATTGTATGGTTCAAACTAGTAAACATGGAGCCAAATATCTCTATATGAAAGGTTGCAACTTGATTAAAGCAAGAAAATAACAATAAAATAATTCCAATCAATTAATAAAAGACAAACCCATAAGGGAGTGATGCCAATAATACCTTATCTCTTTGTTCAAAATCACATTTACATATAACTATAAAATAATCACGATGTAATAGTGGTTTTGTGAAAATTTTAGAGTTTAAAAAATATGGGAAAAATATCGGACATAATTTAATATTAAATGGAAATGGGAATGCTATGTACCTTGGGATATGATATTATAATGTATATGGGTTGAATGAGATGGTGAAATGTGTGTAACATTCCCATTTTAAGACTTTAGAAACAAGGAATTTTTTTTGAAACATAATGTTCTCTATTCTAAATAAAACATCATTTAGAACACACATTCCATGCCAATCAATCTCATAACAGATAACCATATACAACTGTAATGACTCGGTATGCTACCGATCTCTCATTTCATGACTCGGTTACCAACCGATATCTCATGTTAACTTAAAGTATAGAATACTTTATGTATACTACGTATACTTGGTTCTCCTACCTTATTTTAGGTACTGAGTGATCTATTTAAAGAACCTATCTGAATATTTGTTACCAATATTCATCTGACATCATGTTGCTTTAAACTAGGTGACATAGGACAACACAACCAATAGCTTGTGATACTTTAGCCAAAGATTTTCAACATATTGTTCATGTTACTATTCCTAGATGGCATACTCATTATTCCGAATACATCCTTCACGTCACTCTTCTATTATCTAGAATGGTCTTTCTTGACTATCGTCAATCCACTTGCCCAGGTTTAACCCTAGCTGGGTTAGAAATATAATTTATTATAGGAAGACACTAACGATGACTTAGGGTATATGGGCATACTCGGTTGACCTAAGTCAACCGGATGTGACGAGTACCACGATTCAATGAAAGCTACTACCTATCCTAAACATGCTACTAACTTGACCTAGAGAGAAACTAAGTTCAAGTCCAGATGTGTGTAAATCTAGATGAAAAAATATGGAAGGGTGTTGCCACATGTCAACTACAACACTATATCCTCGAGAAGTCCCAGGACTTCTTGTGGGTACAGTCCTACAGTTGGAGTGTGCCAACATCCATTAGAACTGATTCATCAAGATGTTCATACCCCCTTAATGGTCATTAATCATAATTAAATTGGATTAAGATTAAGATTACAACTACCATGCCTAAACCTAATTCCAACATTCATTAAGTTCTTTACCCATACTTATCCTGATTAGGTATGGAGAACTTCATTAAACCATTTTTGCATTATTGTTCATTAATGTGGCATAAACAAGTAGTTATTCCCAAAACAGGACATCAAACATCGGCGTTTGATTCCTAATGCAACTTAGCTGTCCAAATCAGGTGTGACATCCACCTAGATTCAACTAGTGTTTACTTTATAATCGAAGTTATAAAGATTAAGGATCATAACCACTAATCATCTTATCTTTCGTTCTTTGGGAGAGGAAGAGTCTTCCTCTACATGGTTAAATGTTAGGTTCAACATAACCTTTTTAGCATTTATTACACATATAGATTAATTGTATGTCCCAAACATATTTCATTATTAAACTATAGTTGTGCAGTTAAAGAATGACATCTTTTGCAATTTAACCAGTGCATTATAATAGGGGAGATTATACTATCTCCTTAATCCTACTCAATATCTGATAACAACAATAGTATATAAACAAATATAAAGAATCCCGAAAAGATATCACTATTATTTCCAGCATATAAGTACAAAGATTTCACTTCACAAATTGAAGTCCAACACAAACCTTTCAATTCATGATTTAAAATATACATTTACAAGACTATGCAATTCAGACATTCTGCATGTCAATCATAAATAAGATCTTAAAAGAACATCACTTTTCTTTTCCAATACAACTCAAGAATAATTCAAAACTCTTTACACAAGATCCAAAATTAAATAAGCCAATACATCATGAAAGTTCTTGTCTTCCTTTATCACTTATGATGTCCATTTGCAAAATATCTAGCACAGGCCGTTGAATGAACTAAGCATGATAAGCACTAAGCATTAAAGTAAAGTGCATTCCACTAATTGTTTCATTAAACAACTCTTCTTTAATGAAACAATTAATATACATCATATAAACAATCATAAGTAATAACATCTAGAAAAGAAGTACCATAAAAGAGTATGAATTCAATTTTAAGAAAAGAACTTAATATAATCCACAACATCAAAATTATATCACAATATTTAATTGATCCTATCAATTATTTTAAAACAATCAACAATTCTTGTCATCCAATTGTTTGAAATCCATAAGAATAGAAATATACATTTGTATTTTCTAAGTATCAAAAGAAGTTAGTTATAGCAAGGCTCATATTAGTATGCTTCATCTTTCCATATAAACAAAAGAAGAGAATCAATACATACCTATTCCTTAGACACAATTCATCTGAAGGAAAGAATCAGGTTTAGAACACACAACACTGCCTCAGTCCAAAGATGACAAAATAAGGAGTCCATAAATAAAGAGGCAACATCTAAACAAGAATCCCAATTCAATCCAAGCAGATTAAAACAGTCTAACTAAAAGTCTTACTAACTTTTGTATGTTAGTAGTTTATATTTCAAAGGTCTGAAACCAGACTATCCACAAATCCAAGCTATACTCAAGCAAAATAAATCTCTTAACCAATCCACAAGAAGTTCCCATCTTAGAAGAGAATCAATTAAAGAGAAGTTCAGTCAATGAACTTATACAGTCAACAGAAAAAGGATCTCAAATAGAAAAGACCCAATCCATATTTCATTTCATTTATACTATGAAATGAAATCCCTTATCTAATACAAACTTAGAAATTCTTTAACTAGTTCCCAAAGAGAACTCAAAACCGAATGTCTTTGTTAAAGAATTCACACTACAAACTTTCAATCACAAATCTTACAATTGGTTTCCTATTTCCATTCACCAAACTCAAGTTCAATTCAAAACTCAGAATGAAATTCACAGTATAGTCCCTAACAGTAACTATCCCTAAGAGAACATATTTCTTTCTCTATAAAACTTGGAGGTTCAATCAATGAAACCATAAAGGAGTAGAAATCCTCCAACCATAAAATATTACAAGGGTCAATACAACTCATGACTCAAAGACTGAATTCCCATTACAAAGCATCAACAACATAATGCAAATGAGAAAGCAGTTTGCAATCCCAAATAAGAGCAACATTACAAAGCATTCAGAACAGTGATACTATATCCCTTCATACAACACTAAGTATAATAGGTTTTAGATTCACATTCTATTAAAACCCATGAATCAGATGAAAGATCAGAAGAGAGTAAGAAAACTAAACAATTCATTTAAGACAAGCACTATCCCAAACTTCTTCCAACTCGACTGAACAAAATCACCACAAGCCTCTCGAGTTCCAGTTAAAAGCTTATGATAGGTAAGAATTTGTTCAACATCAATGACAAAAAGGAAGTAAATAATACATTCCATAAACCCTCTACAATTGATACGACTGTTCCAAATGAACTAAAAATCAACCAAACCCACAACAGGACGTAGTTCCAGTCCATTTGTTTCTATGAAAAAAATAGTCAAGCTTTCCATAAGACACGGGTTTTCTCAGGGAAGAGATGAATAGGAAACACTTCATATTCACATACCTGTCATGCTCAAATAAGGCAAGATCTGAGTCTCAATACGAAGTACCACAACAGATCCAAAAGAAGTTACAAGAAGAAGGTCTCAAAAGAGATTACCAGCTCTACTTTTAAACAAAACAATCTCTCAAGACTCTTTTTGAACAGACAGTCCTTAAATGGATTTAAAGCTTTTCACATCCACAATACCAACATTACTCCAGCTTAGAATACAAGTATGGATTCAAACCCATCGACACCAACTCGAGTTTAGAAAAATCAAGAGTGGAATATCGGTACAGTGTCTAACACGAGCTTCAACAAAAGTTCAAAACTCCACAAGCTTCAATACTGGCTAAGACAAACACGAAGTTCAAATACGAGCCTATAATGAAACCCAAGGCCCTAAATACAAGTTTAGAATAACACCAATGCTCTATTACGGGTTCAAGCATTTCCAATTCCATAAGGAAGAATAAAACTCTAGTTCAGAGCGTAAGTATAGAACCAAGCTCAATAACTCAATAATAAGTTTAGCATTCGCAAGAACTAAATACGAGTACAGTTGTTGAATATGAAGATTCAACCAAAATTTCAGAACTACACCAAGTTCCAACTCAGTCAAAACAAACACAAAGTCCCAATAAAATCTCATAACAAATCACGAAGCTTCAATACAAGCTTAGAACAACCACGAAGCTCCACTTCAAGCTCAACGAAACACAAGACTAAAACAAAGATTCATAACCATTCAAGCAGCAAGGCCAATTCAGTCAACATTAGTCTCGAATGCAAGTTACAGAGCTTCAAATATAAATTCACATGAATACCATTAATAACTAGTACAAAGAAAGTTCCCAAAAACTACTATTAATAGCCATGGATTCACATTCCAGAAACCACATAGATTTCATGAAAACATGCAAGTAAACAACCAGACACATCATGCATAAATATATCTCAAGTGACCAGAGTTGTTTTAATGAATCATTTAGAAGAAAGAAAGAAATCATAATGGGTAGAGGTTATCATGCCTGATAGTGCCTCTGCTAATTCAAAGGAGACTTCCAGCTGAGCTTCTAACCCTTTTTCTTCTCCAAGAAAGATCAACCAACAATAATATTTTTCCACAATGCCTCATATACTTTCCTCAAATCGAAAATAGATTAGAGAAATAAAAAATAGCCACAAAGTGTAGATCAAACTACTGGTTCGAAGAACCAGATAGCTCCATGTAGAGAAAAATCATGAAGCATGCAAAACCAAACAACCCCCAACAAATCCACCAGCATGCCTTCCAAGATGGTTTGCTTACCAAAACTGAGGTAAATTAATGACATTAAATTGCATATTCCCGCCTATCTCTCCTTGCCACTGCCATCCAAAGTTGGCGAGACCAAATTGAACTTCAACAAGCATTTCCAAACTTAGTGATGCCTCCACGTAGGTTCCACTAAATTTTCATGTAATTACCAAGTCTGGCAGTACTCCTATTAAATCAAAATCACATCTCATTAATAGCTTAGGAACCGCCACTTAGCTCCCACTTACCAATCGACCCATAGGTTCCCTTTCATACCCCATTAGTTTAGGATAGATACAATTTGCTTAGGTTAGATCTTAGGTTAATTTAAAAGTATAACCTTAGGATATAACCTTCAAACAAATAGATTGCCACCTTAGGTTAGGACATAGCTTAACCAAATAGTATAGGCAATAGGTTAGAAATAACTTAGCATCCCTTAGGTTATTTCCCTTCATACTAACTTAGTATTAACAACTTAGGTTAGGATGTCATCCCACGTAGAGTGGCGTAGAAAGAGTTAGGAAAATTTACCTGAGTCTTGAATCCCATTAGGATAGACCTTATTAGATATAAGACATGTTTATATTCTCTCTTTCTCAAGAATCCTGAAGTAGGTTTCTATTTCCCTTAACGCCATTAAGTGCCCTGCAAAGGTCAATCAAGAAGAGCCAAGCACAACACACAATAGAATGCAAGCACGGTCTTTCAAGATAATAAAGAATTTACAAAAACACAAGTTTAGTCCGTTATGTCTCTTAACCAATGAATGCCAGTTTACCATTTAGTCATTAAGAAGATTTAAAACATTTTGTGGATCACTGAAATTGATCCAAGGATGATTTAGTATAAGGAGATAAGTTTGTAACTCTAAAAATCCGATTATAGCTTATCAAAAAGAAGTGAAAATGGATTCCTGAAATCCATATCATTTCAGTCCAATGAATCCAAGAGCAGAGATGATTTATCCATAACAAGCATGATTTTAAATCAATAAAGGAAACACACCTCATTCAAGAAAATCACATGCCAACGCTTGTAATGCAAAGAGAAAGTATAACAATTTTTTTCAAGGTGTTACATATTTTCCTCCTAAAAAGAATCATCATCCCGATGATTATCTCATTTAATCATTACATTCGGGATAATCAATTTATTCACTTTGATAACATATGTTTGCAACAATATCCAATTTAAAAGTTCTAGAAATCAGCATTCACATAGCTGTTTATTCAAAAATAAATAGTTTTTGTCCGTAATCGGCGAAATTATTGACATATAAAGATAAAATCACAATTTTTGATTAGTCATCCTAGTCAATTATGATCAAATAAATATGGAAAATTAGTTTTCATATCTTCCGGAGTTTTCCCAAGTTACACTTTCTTCATTAAACCGGTCCCACTTTGGACCTTACATTGACTTATCTCATGATTTCTTAAGTGCAATTTGGTGAGTTTCCAACACTCGTATGTATTTAACCATGATTATTCTTGGGTCTTGGACCTCTGAAGGAATTCCAATTTAACATATGTGATAAATCTGAAACATATTTCTTAAGCAAAGAAATATGGAAAACATCATGCATTTGTGATAAAGTAGGAGGTAATGCTAAATGGTAAGCTACAGGGTTGATTAGTTCAACTATCTCAAAAGGTCCCACACAACGAGGCAATAACTTGGTAGCCTTACCAAAAGTAATAGAGCTATTTTTCAATTTAACTTTGAAGAAAGACTTTCTCACCAAGTTTAAATTTCTGTCAACCCGCTTTAAATCAGCATAACTCTTTTTCCTATTTGCTTCTCATTTCAAGATCTCATGAATCATTTTATCTTGTTGTTCCATTTCGGTAAAATTTCAGGTCCAATTACCTCTCTATCCTCAATGCTGTCCCAACTAACGGGGGATTTTGCATTTTCTTCCGTATAATGCTTGAAAGGTGCCATCTTAAGAGAGGCATGATATGTGTTATTATATGCAAACTTAACTCGTGGAAGGTAATATTCCCACTTATACTGCTGGTCCATACAATACATTCATAACATATTCTCTAAAACTTGATTGACTCTTTCATTACATTAATCCGTTTCCGAATGATACTCATAACTGAAATTTTTCTTAGTTCCTAGAGCTGCATTAAATGTTTACCAAAACCTTGACGTCATTCTAGGATCTCTATCAGATATGATTAATTCAGGTACTCCATGCAATCTAAAAATTTCATGTACAAATAATTTAGCTAACACAGAGAATCATCCTTCAAATTACTAGTAATAAAATGTGCTACCTTTGTTAGTTTATCCACAACTACTAAAATAACATTATGTTTATTTCTTGACACAGCAACCCTTGTACAAAAAGTCTATATTGCGGTATGCTATGAGGATACAATAAACCGGTTGGGGAATATGTTCCGCTTTAACATGTTGAAATTCAAGGAAATGTGTCACAAAATCAATAACGTCCTTTTTCATTCCCTTCTAAAAATATTGTTGTTTTATATCAGCAAGCATTTTTGTAATACCAGGGTGTCCAGAAAAAGGTGAATTGTGAAATTCAGCTAACAATTTCTTTCTTAAATCATTTAGTGATGGTATGTATACCCTGTTTTCAAATCTTAAGATTCCTTCATTATCAAAGTGAAAACCTTTATACCTCAGATCACTAGGATCTGTAGCAAGCGCTATCTTTACTTGCTGAAAGTAAGAATCAGATTCCATAACACTTTTTACTTCATCCTTAAATTGAGTTCTCAATGTTATAAGCACAAAAATGTTCTTCCTACAACTTAGAGCATCAGCCACTTTGTTTTCTTTACCCTTGATATAATTAATGTCAAAATATTATTGAGACAAAAATCTAACCACCTTCGTTGTCTTGCATTAAGATTTTGTTGAGTGAAGATATACTTCAGCCCAAGATGATCGATTATCAATTCAAAAGGTTTACCAAGAAGGTAATGCCTCCAAACTTGTAGTTTATGAACAATGGCAACAAGCTCTAAATCATGTGGAGCATAATTCAACTCATGTAACTTTAGTTTTCTACTTTTGTAAGCTACGACATGATCATTTTATAACAAAATACCTCCTAGACCTTCACCGGATGCATCGATTTACCACCATAAAGTCTCCATTAGGATCTAGTACTTTGCTAGAATAGGTGTTGAAGTTAATGTTCATTTGAAGTTTTACATGCAATTTCACATTTCTCACTCCAAACAAACTTTTTATCCTTATTCTCAGTAAAGATGTTATTGGTGCAGCCACCTTATAAAAATCTTTTACAAATTTGCTATAGTATCCAACAAGCCCCATGGAGCTTCTAACTTCATGTACATTCTTTGGTGCAAGCCACTCAATTATAGCTATAATTTTAGAAGGATCTACATCAATTACATTCTTACTTATTACATGTCCCAAATAGTTCATACGTGTCATAGAAAGAACATTTAGATAGCTTACCGTATAATCGTCTCTTTCTTAAAATTTCCAAAACTATCTTCAAATGCTCATTGTGTTCCTCAATACTTTTAGAATATATGAGAATGTCATCCAAGAATATGAGAAAAAAATTGTCCAAGTATTCTTGAAATATATTATTCATTAAGTTCATAAATGTTACAGTGCAAATTTGTTAATCTAAAAGGTAAAACCGTGAACTCATAATGTCCATACCTTGTTCTGAAAGCTATTTTATGAATGTCCTCATCCTTAATCCACAATTGATGATATCCAGATCAAATATCTATCTTAGAATATACCAATGCTCCACACATCTGAAAAAATAGATCATAAATCCTAGGGAGTGGGTATCTATTCTTGATTGTTTCTTTGTTTAAAATTTTGTAATCAATGCACAATCTAAGTGTTCCATCCTTATTTTTCACAAAAATTACAGGTGCTCCCCAAGGTGAAACACTTGGTCTAATCAAACCTTTAGACAAAATTTCCTAATTCTGTATTAATCATTCGATATGGTGCCTTAGAAATAGGTTCAGTTCTAGGCTTGATCTCTATTGTGAAAACAAAATCCCTTTTGGTTGGAAGACCTAGTAATTCTTCCGAAAATACGTCACTGAAGTCTTGTAACAACAGATATCATTCCATGACATCATTGTTCTCTTTAGTTATTTCTATAATTTTCACTGCATATAAGGTACAACCTTTATTTTTGGCCTTTTTAAGTTGCATAGCTGGTAGTTTTCTAACATAAATCTCATGTTTCACACCTCTGAATCTCTACTATTTTCTGTAGGTCATCTAAACAACTAATGTGTTTTTCAAAATAGTCCACTTTAGCCTTATATTATGCTAACCAATTAACACCTAAGATTACATCATAAGACCCCAAAGGTGCAACATAAAGATCAAATTCAGTGGAAAAGTTAGGTAAATCAAGGACTGCTCCAAAAAGACACATACTAACTATATGAACAACATTGTTTCCATACTATACAGTCCATGTTTCCATCTTTTCTTTTTATTTTTGATGCTAATTTACTAGAAATAAAATATTCAGTAGCTCTCAGTATCAAGAAGAATAGTTATAGGTAAACCAAATAACTTACCCGGAACTTCTATAGGCGTGGCTTGTTTCTCACCACTTGTTAACTCTTTGCGGCGTGTATCTTGTGCTGCTGATTACAATCATCCTTTTTCAAAGGGAATTGATTTACGTAATGATATTTTTCATAGTTATAACAACCTCTTATAGGTCCCTTTCTAGGCTTGGGTTTGTTTCCAGCCTTAGAGTTATCGTTCTAACTCCCATAGGACTTATGTCCGTTATTATTGTTCTTGGCAAATTTGTTCCGTACATTTCCAACAAACTTGTTTATTGCTGCTTTCTTATTAGTATCAGATGAAAACTTAATTTTCATTCTGAATTTCTTCCATGGTCCTTTCTTAGGTGTAAGAGATGATGAAGAGGAGTTGGGGATTTTCTTCCTTACTTCCTCCTTATGAGTAGAAATTGCCTTCAATTTATGTTCCTACCTTATGGCCTTTTCAACAACCCCTTCCATCATGGTTGGGATGTGAACATCCACCTCTCCTCCTATAATGAGATTCAATCCCATGATGAATTTTTGTATCCTAAACTTCTCATCAGTTTGATACTGAGGTACATACTTAAAGATTTTAGTAAACCGCTCCCAATACTTAGTTATAATTAGCTTTCCTTGAGCTAAGTTCTGGAATTCAGTCATTTTCTGATCATAGTAAAGTTCGGCCAGCCAATGTTGCCTAAAGTAACCTTTAAATTGATCCCATGTGATATTAGTTTCATCAATATTTAACTCAACCTTACGGATGTCCCATCATGAAGATGCCTTAGGGAAAGATGATATGCTCCCCTTATTGATTTTGTTTCTTAGAGAAATTCCTTATTGTAAAGTATTTCTCCATTTCTTGAGCCAATTCTCATTATATCCTAATGTGGTGTCAACAAACTTGGGTAGACTTATCCTTTTATATCATTAGTGAGTTCAGCTACCATCCTATCCTTTTTGTTCTCGGGATGATAAGGTATGTTTACATTGTTATTATCAACACTTACATTGGCGTTGTCACTAGAAGGTGGCTAATTATTATTATCGCATCTTCTTCCTCCTCATTGCCCATAACTAGTTATTCAAGTACAGCCAAATTATCTCTTGTGTCCAACAAACGTAGCAAGGATCTCATCAAGTTTATGGGTATTTGCTGCTCCTTCCTCGGGTGGAGGATTATTTGCAACATTTCCTCTTGTTCTAACCATATTCTATTAACAAGAAAATTTAAGTTTCATTAGATTATGGACACAATAGGTCCAAGAGTTGACCTTCACTCTAATACCAAGATGTAACATTCCCATTTTAAGATTTTAGAAATAAGGATTTTTTTTTGAAACATAATGTTCTCTATTCTAAATAAAACATCATTTAGAACACACATTCCATGACAATCAATCTCATAACAGATAACCATATGTAACTGTAATGACTCGATATGCTACCAATCTCTCATTCCATGACTTAGTTACCAACCAATCTCTCATGTTAACTTAAAGTATAGAATACTTTATGTATACTACGTATACTTGGTTCTCCTACCCTATTTTGGGTACTAAGTGATCTGTTTAAAGAACCTATCTGAATATTTGTTACCATTATTCATCTGACATCACGTTGCTTTAAACTAGGCTACATAGGACAATGCAACTAGCAACTTGTGATACTTTGGCCAAATATTTTCAACATGTTGTTCATGTTACTATTCTTAGATGACATACTCGTCATACCAAAATACATCCTTCACCTCACTCTTTTGTTATCTAGAATGGTCTTTACTGACTACCGTCAGTCCACTTGCCCAAGGTTTAACCCTAGCCCAGGTTAGAAACATAATTTATTATAGGAAGACACTCACAATGACTTAGGGTATATGGGCATAGTCGGTTGACCTAATTCAACTGGATGTTCTAAGGTACCACGAGTTAATGAAAGCTACTAACTATCCTAAACATGCTACTAACTTGACCTAGAGAGAAACTAAGTTCAAGTACAAATGTGCGTAAATCTAGATGAAAAAATATGGAAGGGTGTCGCCACATGTCAATCGCTGCAACATCAGTATCCTCGAGAAGTCCCGTGACTTCTCATGGGTACATCGTGCGATTGGCGTGTTTCAACATCTATTAAAATTGATTCATCAAGATGTACATACCCCCTTAGTGGTCATTAATCATAATTAAATTGGATTAAGATTCAGATTACAACAACCATGCCTAACCCTAATTCCAACATTCATTAAGTTCTTTACCCATACTTATCTTGATTAGGTATGGATAACTTCATTAAACCATGTTTGCATTATTGTTCATTAACATGGCATAACAACTAGTTATTCTCAAAACAGGACAACAAACATCGACGTTTAATTCCTAATGTAACTTAGCTATCCAAATCAAGTGTGACATCCACCTAGATTTAGCTAGTGTTTACTTTATAAATGAAGTTATAAAGATTAAGGATCATAACCACTAATCATCTTATCTTTCGTTCTTTGGGAGAGGAAGAGTCTTCCTCTACATGGTTAAATGTTACGTTCAACAAAACATTTTTAGCATTGATTACACATATAGATTAATTGTATGTCCCAAACATATTTCATTATTAAACTATAGTTGTGCAGTTAAAGAACGACATCTTTTGCAATTTAACCAGTGCATTATAATAGGGGAGATTATACTATCTCCTTAATCCTACTCAATATCTGATAACAACAATAGTATATAAACAGATATAAAGAATCCCGAAAAGATATCACTATTATTTATGTCATATAAGTAAAAAGATTTCACTTCACAAATTGAAGTCCAACACAAAACTTTCAATTCATGATTTAAAATATACATTTACAAGACTATGTAATTCAGACATTTTGCATGTCAATCATAAATAAGATCTTAAAAGAACATCACTTTTATTTTCCAATACAACTCAAGAATAATTTGAAACTCTTTACACAAGATCCATAATTAAAAAATCCAATACATCATGAAAGTTATTGTCTTCATTTATCACTTACGATGTCCATTTGTAAAATTGCTAGCACGGGTCAGTTCAATAAATTAAAACAGTCTAACTGAAAGTCTAGATTAAAACAGTTTAATGAAAGTATTACTAACTTCTGTATGTTAGTATTTTATATTTCAAAGGTCTAAAACTAGACTGTTCACAAATCCAAGCTATACTCAAGAAAAATAAATCTCTTAACCAATCCATAAGAAGTTCCCATCTCATAAGAGAATCAATTAAAGAGAAGTTTAGTCAATGAACTTATACAGTCAACAAAAAAGGATCTCAAATAGAAAAGACCCAATCCATATTTCATTTCATTTATACTATGAAATGAAATCCCTTATCTAATATAAAATTAGAAATTCTTTAGCTAGTTCCCAAAGAGAACTCAAAACCGAATGTATCGTTAAATAATTCACACTACAAACTTTCCATCACAAATCTTACAACTGGTTTCCTATTTCCATTCACAACACTCAAGTTCAATTCAAAACTTAGAATGAAATTCATAGTAGAGTCCCTAACAGTAACTGTCCCAAAGAGAACATATTTATTTCTCTATAAAACTTGGAGGTTCAATCAATGAAACCATAAAGGAGTAGAAATACTCAACCGTAAAAGATTACAAGGGTCAATACAACTCACGACTCAAAGACTGAATTCCCATTACAAAGCATCTACAACATAATGTAAATGAGAAAGCATTGTTATCCAAATGTGCCCCCTTCTCATTTTGTGGCTAACTCCCTTTCATTCTTTCCTTTTATTGTGCCTCAGTCACAAATTTTTACTTTTTAGGCACTCAAAACCTTCTGGAAATGACACCATTAGATAGAGCTCTTTCTCAGCTTTCTAGAAAGGTAAAGATTTCCTCCTAACTCCACGTATTTTTCAAGTTATGGCTCGGTGGAGTTTTTGTGGGAAATTTTCCCTTGCAAGGTCCGAAGCCAATCAGAACTCGCCATGTGTCCAGGTCAAAAATATCAAAGCGATCCGATTTTGGCCTATTTTTGCCCTAAAACTTCAAATCGCCATAACTTTCGATCCAGAGCTCGATTTTCACGTTCTTTATATCAATGGAAAGCTGGTGAAATTCTCTACAAGATTCCATGGTCAATTTTGAATTTTGGTTTATTTTGGAGGGAGAAAATCAAAAAACACTTCTGGTACGCGCTATGGGCCAGAATGCAGACGTTTCAACAACCAATTTTAAGGCAAAATGGGTTGCATTCTTCTCCAACATGGTCAAAAATGTCAGGGCATGGGTTTGTAAGGACCTCCATGCTGTTTTTAATGCATTTTGGTTAATGGGGAATGGCTCCCACGTTTTTTCACATTTTCTCTCTCCTGGGCTCGACCCATGCATTGTAAAAACTAGATTTGGCTCATTTTTCAAAGGGGGAACACTTTTTTTTGCATAGCAAGCTTCTGTTTTCACTTTCAACAAGTGATTTTGGCAAGTATCAGACCTTCCAGGGATTGTAACAGGTTTTTCTGCCTCTTTAGTGTTGGAATACAAGGATTTTGATGTTGAAAATCACAATGCGAGCTCTGTGAATGCTTTCAACCTTTGTATGTGTTGTTTGCTTCATTTGGACCCTTGTTTACAACTTATCAACTTTGTGCATGATGTTTTATGTTGCAATTTCTGATTTGTGTCAATTTACATGAGCAAGAAGTGCTCACCACTCCTTTGGTGTATCACCCTTATCAGTTTAATTTTAATTTTTGCATTTCTTATCCCTGTCTCCTTGCAAATTAAGATAAAATTAGGATCTAAACCTCTGCAGTTGTGCAAATAATAGATCTGATCAAAGGAGTTTGAGGAACCAGCCTCTAATCTGGAGATTCCTCTCTCATTTTACAAGTCCCACACTTGGAGAGAGGTTTCAATGTTGTGCAATCACACTTTGGATGCATGAAACATCAACTTAGAAACCTGATGTGCATCCGAGTGTCTTTGCTGATTTGCAACAACAACAGTTTTGGCATGCCCAGTGGAACCTTAGAGGTCTTCCACTTCATATTTTGCAGGTTGGTGTGTTCCTGTGAAGATTTCAGCCTTTGGAGGCACTTGCAAACACATCTGGTGACTCCATCTGATCAACAACCCATTTCTGAAGTTGCAAACCTATTTTTCATCCATTTCCATCCATTATTCTTTCCATATCTTTCATTATTTTCCATTCCATGAAGTTGTGCAATCATGACTTCATTTCCATCATGGAACTCACATTTACAACAGCAGTAATGTTTCCCGCCTCCAACATGTTTTTAAATCCTCCAAATCAGCATTTTGAACAAATTCAAAATCATCATACATACCCATATGAGCAGCAATGCCAAAATCAGTTTGGCTATGGAGCTTTCGAAGAGCAAGGGTGTGCATACAATGAAGAAAATCAGATGCAAGATGCTGGTCATTGGAGAAAATCTAAAAGATGGAGGTAAACATGGTGCGATCCAGGCTCAAGCATAAATGAAAGCATTTGGAATCGATTGTGGAGCACCACTGTCCATGGGTGGGACCTTTCCCAAGGCATTACAACCCTTATGAGAAGCTTGACTTCATGATTGCAATGCTGCCATTTCTTGTAAAGTGGATTGAAGGAATAGAGGTGTATGAGAGGAGTATTCAGCAACCTTGTCAATGGGTAAGCACACCATCTCATGCCTTTTCTTTTCCTCTTTTCCAATCTGTTTTATCTCAGAGTGTCAAGTTTTAAACTCTCCATCTATTGTCCCAAGTGTTGAATCCATTTCTCCACCCCCTAGTCTTCCACCTCATCTCAATTCTTCTTTCCTTTTCCATTCTAAACAATCATCCCCTCCACAAGAGCTAAATGAAACACCCTCTCCTCCAAAGAAACAAGAGGTTTTACCTCCTCCACCACCACAAAAAATTGCAAAAATCAGTCATGAAGGACAACAAAAAGAGAAGCCAAACAAGGATGAAGAAATTCAAATTTTGAAGAGTTGGGCTCTTAAATTTGGGATGAAGAAGATCCCTTTACTGATGAAACCTTCAGAAGAGGTTGGAGTTACAGAACAAATGGTGGTCAGGACTGATTTTGTTGCAGCAAAAGAAGAGCAAAAAGGAGTTGCAGATCAGCAATCAATTTGTTCAGAATATAGTGTCCATGTTGGCACCCTATTTGAAGGAAATGCTGATCCAATTCAAATTGCAAAAATCAGTCATGAGGGACAACAAGAGGAAGGAGAAGCTGCTCCAAATCCAAAAGAAGAGGAGCACATTCCAGCTGTGGGGAGAAAAGTGTAGATCCAAAGGCTTTGAGCACAAAGCAGGTTATAGAAGAACCTTCAGTTCTTCTCTCTACTTCATCTCTCTCAAGTTCTAGTACTGAAGAAGAGTTTGATCCCTCAAACTCAATGCTGGAGGATGAAAGAAACCATGGTGATCAAGTTGCAGATCAAGAGAACACCATGGGATAGGTTGAACATTTACAACGGGGGAAAACAATGAGGCAGTTTACATGTCTGATTTGGAGGACTATTTTGATGAAGAAGAACCGGTTGAGTTTCCACCATTCTCTCTTTCATCATCCATCTTCCAAATACAAGAGCCTGCTGTCATGGAGGAGAGTATTCATTTGCGAAGCTGCATCTTATAGAAGCTCTTTGGAACCAAGATTGGAAGATTTTAATCTTTCATGTCCTTCATTGGAGGAAGAGAAAGGGCAGAAGGGTTCTACCATTGCTTCCACACCATCCATTCAAGGTCTACAAGAGAACTCCATTCTTGGAGTTGAAAATCAGAATTATGGGCATACTCAATGGATCAAACCTTGCCCAATCAGGTATTTGGCTTCATTGGAGCCAAAGGAGAAGCCACAACCAGTCATGCTTGCTTCTAAGCATGAGGATGAGCTGCAAAGTTCCAAGGATCAGCTGTCATACCTCTCTAATCCAAATGCAGAGCAACTAAAAGAGGTATTGGATTTTTTTAGTTGACACCTTGCTAATTTGGGTAGAAGACCAGCTTCTTGTTGATTTTCCACTCATCCAATCAGCCATACTCAACTCCAAATCATTTGCATGGCTGCCAATTTTGAAGAAAGGAAGCTATTTTACACAACCAGTTGCAGGGTTCATTTAGCTCACCTTTGCTTCCAGTTAGAGTAGAGTAGGTAGGTTTGCTTTCAGTAGAAGAAGTGCTTGTGCACACTCTGCATGTTCCATTTGGAGCATGTATGATTTTCAGTTTGTACATAGTTTTGGTGCTGCTGGTTTCACTCTTACACAGTTCATTTTGATGGCATTTTGGTGGGAACAAATCCATGTCCAGTGGGATTCAAGTGGTTCATAGGGAAGTTTTCAAAGTTCAGATCAGTTTTTAGGCTACTACTCATGACTCCATACCCAATGGATTGCTTCAGGCTATTGATCATTCATCCAATGAGTGATGACCCCTCTGAGTCACCAAAATTGTTATCCAAATGTGCCCCCTGCTCATTTTGTGGCTAACTCCCTTTTATTATTTCCTTCTATTGTGCCTCAGTCATAAATTTTTACTTTTTAGGCACTCAAAACCTTCTGGAAATGACACCATTGGATAGAGCTCTTTCTCAGCTTTCTAGAAAGGTAAAGATTTCCTCCTAACTCCACGTATTTTTCAAGTTATGGCTCGACGGAGTTTTTGTGGGAAATTTTCCCTTGCAAGGTCCGCAGCCAATCAAAACTCGCCACATGTCCAGGTCAAAAATATCAAAGCGATCCGATTTTGGCTTGTTTTTTCCCTAAAACTTCAAATCGCCATAACTTTCGATCCAGAGCTCGGATTTTCACGTTCTTTATATCAATGGAAAGATGGTGAAATGCTCTACAAGATTCCATGGTCAATTTTGAATTTTGGTTTAGTTTGGAGGGAGAAAATAAAAAAACACTTCTGGTACGTGCCCATGGATAGAACTGACGTTTCAACAACCAATTTTAATGCAAAATGGGTCGCATTCTTCTCCAGCATGGTCAAAAATGTCAGGGCATGGGTTTGTAAGGACCTCCATGCTGTTTTTAATACATTTTGGTCAATGGGGAATGGCTCCCACATTTTTTCACATTTTCTCTCTCCTGGGCTCGACCCATGCACTGTAAAAGCCAGATTTGGCTCATTTTTCAAAGGGGGAACACTTTTTTTGCACAGAAAGCTTCATTTTCACTTTCAACAAGTGATTTTGGCAAGTATCAGACCTTCCAGGGATTGTAATAGGTTTTTCTACCTCTTTGGTGTTGGAATACAAGGATTTTGATGTTGAAAATCACAATGCAGGCTCTGTGAATGCTTTCAATCCTTTGTATGTGTTGTTTGCTTCATTTCAAACCCTTGTTTACAACTTATCAACCTGTGCATGATGTTTTATGTTGCAATTTCTGATTTGTGTCAATTTGCATGAGCAAGAAGTGCTCACCACTCCTTTGGTGTATCACCCTTATCAGTTTAGTTTTAATTTTTGCATTTCTTATCCCTGTCTCCTTACAAATTAAGATAAAATTAGGATCTGAACCTCTGCAGTTGTGCAAATAATAGATCTAATCAGAGGAGTTTGAGGAACTAGCCTCTAATATGGAGATTCCTCTCTCATTTTACAAGTCCCACACTTGGAGAGAGGTTTCAATGTTGTGCAATCACACTGGATGCATGAAACATCAACTTAGAAACCTGATTTGCATCCAGGGGTGCTTTGCTGATTTGCAACAACAGTTTTGGCACACCCGGTGGGACCTTAGAGGTCTTCCACTTCATCTTTTGCAGGTTGGTGTGTTCTTGTGAAGATTTCAGCCTTTGGAGGCACTTGCAAACACATCTGGCGACTCCATCTGATCAGCAACCCATTTATGAAGTTGCAGACCTATTTTTCATCCATTTCCATCCATTATTCTTTCCATCTCTTTCATTATTTTCCATTCCATGAAGTTGTGCAATCATGACTTCATTTCCATCATGGAACTCACATTTACAACAGCAACAATGTTTCCCACCTCCAACATGTTTTTTAAATCCTCCAAATCAGCATTTTGAACAAATTCAAAATCAACATACATACCCATATGAGCAGCAATGCCAAAATCAGTTTGGCTATGGAGCTTTCCAAGAGCAAGGGTGTGCATACAATGAAGACAATCAGATGCAAGATGCTGGTCTGTTGGAGAAAATCCAAAAGATGGAGGTAAACATGGTGCAATCCAGGGCTCAAGCACAAATGAAAGCATTTGGAATTGGTTGTGGAGCACCCTGTCCATGGGTGGGACCTTTCCCAAGGCATTACAACCCTTATGAGAAGCTTGACTTCATGATTGCAGCGCTGCCATTGCTTGCAAAGAGGATTGAAGAAATAGAGGTGTATGAGAGGAGTATTCAGCAACCTTGTCAACAGGTAAGCACACCATCTCATGCCTCTTCTTTTCCTCTTTCCCAATCTGTTTTATCTCAGCAGTGTCAAGTTTTAAACTCTCCATCTGTTGTCCCAAGTGTTGAATCCATTTCTCCACCCCCTAGTCTTCCACCTCATCTCAATTCTTCTGTCCTTTTCCATTCCAAATAGTCATCCCCTCCACAAGAGCTAAATGAAACACCCTCTCCTCTAAAGAAACAAGAGGTTTTACCTCCTCCACCACCACAAAAATTACAAAAATCAGTCATGAAGGACAGCAAAAAGAGAAGCCAAACAAGGATGAAGAAATTCAAATTTTGAAGAGTTGGGCTCTTAAATTTGGGATGAAGAAGATCCCTTTGCTGATGAAACCTTCAGAAGAGGTTGGAGTTACAGAACAAATGGTGGTCAGGACTGATTTTGTTGCAGCAGAAGAAGAGCAAAAAGGAGTTGCAGATCAGCAATCAATTTGTTCAGAATATAGTGTCCATGTTGGCACCCTATTTGAAGGAAATGCTGATCCAATTCAAATTGCAAAAATCAGTCATGAGGGACAGCAAGAGGAAGGAGAAGCTGCTCCAAATCCAAAAGAAGAGGAGCACATTCCAGCTATGGGGGAGAAAAGTGTAGATCCAAAGGCTTTGAGCACAAAGCAGGTTATAGAAGAACCTTCAGTTCTTCTCTCTACTTCATCTCTCTCAAGTTCTAGTACTGAAGAAGAGTTTGATCCCTCAAACTCAATGTTGGAGGATGAAAGAAACCATGGTGATCAAGTTGCAGATCAAGAGAACGCCATGGGAGAGGTTGAACATTTACAGCAGGACAACAATGAGGCAGTTTACCTGTCTGATTTGGAGGACTGTTTTGATGAAGAAGAACCGGTTGAGTTTCCACCATTCTCTCTTTCATCATCCATCTTCCAAACACAAGAGCCTGCTGTCATGGAGGAGAGTATTCATTTGCAGCAGCTTGCATCTTATAGAAGCTCTTTGGAACCAAGATTGGAAGATTTTAATCTTTCATGTCCTTCATTGGAGGAAGAGAAAGGGCAGAAGGGTTCTACCATTGCTTCCACACCATCCATTCAAGGTCTACAAGAGAACTCCATTCTTGGAGTTGAAAATCAGAATTATGGGCATACTCAACAGATCAGACCTTGCCCAATCAGGTATTTGGCTTCATTGGAGCCAAAGGAGAAGCCACAACCAGTCATGCTTGCTTCTAAGCATGAGGATGAGCTGCAAAGTTCCAAGGATCAGCTGTCATACCTCTCCAATCCAAATGCAGAGCAACTAAAAGAGGTATTGGATTTGTTTTTAGTTGACACCTTGCTAATTTGGGTAGAAGACCAGCTTCTTGTTGATTTTCCACTCATCCAATCAGCCATACTTAGCTCCAAATCATTTGCATGGCTGCCAATTTTGAAGAAAGGAAGCTATTTTACACAACCAGTTGCAGGGTTCATTTAGCTCACCTTTGCTTCCAGTTAGAGTAGAGTAGGTAGGTTTGCTTTCAGTAGAAGAAGTGCTTGTGCACACTCTGCATGTTCCATTTGGAGCATGTATGATTTTCAATTTGTACATAGTTTTGGTACTATTGGTTTCACTCTTACACAGTTCGTTTTGATGGCATTTTGGTGGGAACAACTCCATGTCCAATGGGATTCAAGCGGTTCAAAGGGAAGTTTTCAAAGTTCAAATCAGTTTTCAGGCTACTACTCATGACTCCATACCTAATGGATTGCTTCAAGCTACTGATCATTCATCCAGCAGGTAGATGACCCCTCTGAGTCACCAAAATTGTTATCCAAATGTGCCCCCTGCTCATTTTGTGGCTAACTCCCTTTCATTCTTTCCTTCTATTGTGCCTCAGTCATAAATTTTTACTTTTTAGGCACTCAAAACCTTCTGGAAATGACACCATTGGATAGAGCTCTTTCTCAGCTTTCTAGAAAGGTAAAGATTTCCTCCTAACTCCACGTATTTTTCAAGTTATGGCTCGGCGGAGTTTTTGTGGGAAATTTTCCCTTGCAAGGTCCGCAGCCAATCAGAACTCGCCACGTGTCCAGGTCAAAAATATCAAAGCGATCCGATTTTGGCCTGTTTTTGCCCTAAAACTTCAAATCGCCATAACTTTTGATCCAGAGCTTGGATTTTCACGTTCTTTATATCAATGGAAATCTGGTGAAATGATCTACAAGATTCCATGGTCAATTTTGAATTTTGGTTCATTTTAGAGGGAGAAAATCAAAAACACTTCTGTACGTGCCCATGGACCAGAGCGACGTTTAACAACCAATTTTAATGTAAAATGGGTCGCATTCTTCTCGGCATGGTCAAAATTTTTAGGGCATGGGTTTGTAAGGACCTCCATGCTGTTTTTAATGCATTTTGGTCAATGGGGAATGGCTCCCACATTTTTTCACATTTTCTCTCTCTTAGGCTCGACCCATGCACTGTAAAAGCCGGATTTGGCTCATTTTTCAAAGGGGGAACACTTTTTGCACAACAAGCTTCTGTTTTCACTTTCAACAAGTGATTTTGGCAAGTATCAGACCTTCTAGGGATTGTAACAGGTTTTTCTACCTCTTTGGTGTTGGAATACAAGGATTTTGATGTTGAAAATCACAATGCAGGCTCTGTGAATGCTTTCAGTCCTTTGTATGTGTTGTTTGCTTCATTTCAGACCTTTGTTTACTGACTTATCAACTTTGTGCATGATGTTTTATGTTGCAATTTCTGATTTGTGTCAATTTACATGAGCAAGAAGTGCTCACCACTCCTTTGGTGTATCACCCTTATCAGTTTAGTTTTAATTTTTGCATTTCTTATCCCTGTCTCCTTGCAAATTAAGATAAAATTAGGATCTGAACCTCTGTAGTTGTGCAAATAATAGATCTGATCAGAGGAGTTTGAGGAACCAGCCTCTAATATGGAGATTCCTCTCTCATTTTACAAGTCCCACACTTGGAGAGAGGTTTCAATGTTGGGTAAGTGCACAAGTTGGGGAGAATTAAGTGGACATCAAATCACAGAATTTTACATTTAAAATAGAAAAACATCAAATTTAGTCTTCCACGGACTTGAACCATGCCAAAAAGTAAAAAATATGTCATAAAAATGGTACCATTACATAGGGGAGACTGTTAGATTTGTAGAAATACTGATTTTAAAGTGAATAGAATAGGATAAATATCATTTTATAATTTTTTACTAATAGTAGGTCTTTAAGACACTTTTTCCCGTGAATGTTTATGTCTAGGTTTAAGACTGCAAATTTTGTTTCACTTATCAGAATGTGATAAAACTTATACCATCCCAACCGTGGTGAAATTATATACATGTTCAAAAAAAAATTATTTGATTTCAATATTTTTTGATGAAGTTATGGTAGGCAAATGGAAAGTGCTCTGTTTTCTTTATGTTTTCATACCACTTTCATGGAAAAAATCATAAAAAATAAAATATTACTCAAAAAAATACAAAATAAAATCCATCCCAAGATAGATAGTGGCATCTAACTTCTCACCAAAGGAGAAAAATATATATCAATTTTTGGTCATCCAAATCGTGGGCAAACAGACTATAATTTTATAGGTGTTTTTAAAAAAAAATACCAAGTCATTGAATTTTGAGTGTTTAATATAGCTAATCTTGTCCATTTTTTAAAAAAATTAGTATTTTAGAAACTAGATTCCGGATGCTACGATTCATATTAGTATAATTTTTTCTAATTTTGAGTTTATGTATTGCTAATAATCCCTACAAGTTGATATTATGTTGTTATTTGCAATATGACGTCCACTTATGACCCCCTTTTTGTCCCCCAACTTGTTGCACTTACCCTCTGTTGTGCAATCACACTTTGGATGCCCGAAACATCAACTTAGAAACCTGATTTGCATCCGGGGGTGCTGCTGATTTGCAACAACAAGTAGTGCATGATCCCAAATAAGAGCAACATTACAAAGAATTCAGAACGGTGATACTGTATCCTTCATACAATACTCAGTATAATAGGTTTTAGATTCACATTGTATTAAAACCCACGAATCAGATGAAAGATTAGAAGAGAGTAATAAAATTAAACAATTCGTTTAAGAAAATAACTTTCTCAAACTTCTTCCAACTCGACTAAATAGAATCACCTCTTCTTGTTCCATGGTAGTTTTGATAGATAATCAACACTTTCCTTCTCTGGTGTATCACCATTTTAGTGTAGGCTCTATTTTTCCTTTTTCTTTCTCTCCTTGTCTCCTTGGAAGTTAGATTAGGTTAGATTAGCTTGTCCTGCACTAGAATAGCTTGTGGCAAGTAGTTTAGGAAGAGGAACCAGCCTTCTCTGGAGATATTTCCCCATTTGCAAAGGTCCCACACTTTGGGAAAGCTCAATTTTGTGCAATCACACCAAATGACTTTGCCTTAGAAAAGTAGATCCATAACTCATTTGGGGGTGCTATGAATTTACACTAACAGTTAGGACATATCTTAACTAAATAGTATAAGCAATAGGCTAGAAATAACTTAGCATCCCTTAGGTTATTTCCCTTCATACTAACTTAGTATTAACAACTTAGGTTAGGATGTCATCCCACGTAGAGTGGTGTAGAAAGAGTTAGGAAAATTTACCTAAGTCTTGAATCCCATTAGGATAGACCTTATTAGATATAGGACACATTTATATTCTCTCTTTCTCAAGAATCCTAAAGCAAGTTTCTATTTCCCTTAATGCCATTAAGCACCCTGCAAAGGTCAATCAAGAAGAGCCGAGCACAACACACAACAGAATGTAGGCACGGTCTTTCAAGATAATAAATAATTTACAACAAACACAAGTTCAGTCTATTATGTCTCTTAACCAATGAATGTCAGTTTACCATTCAGTCTGTTAAGAAGATTTAAAACATTCCTTGGATCACTGAAATTGATCCAAGGATGAGTCAGTACAAGGAGATAAGTTTGCAACTCTAAAAATCCGATTGCAACTTATCAACAAGAAGTGAAAATGGATTCCTGAAAGCCATATCATTTCAGTCCAATGAATCCAAGAGCAGAGATGATTTATCCATAACAAGCATGATTTTCAATCAATAAAGGAAACACACCTCATTGATAAAATCGCATGCCAACGCTTGTAATGAAAAGAGAAATATAATAATTTGTTCAAGGTGTTACAATGTGGCATAAATTCTCCTTAGCTAGTTATATGTTTATAATACATGGGGCCACATAGGAATTAGTCATATTGGGTAATGAGTCTTCCTACATTAGGTCTAGGTGTTCTCCATCCATTAAGAGGAATGTATGTCTATATAAAGGATATGAGTTATGCCATGGATGCATGAGTTGAGTCTTAACCTTGGTAGAGGTATATTGGATGTTTCTCGCTCAAAGTGGATTCCCATCTTGGGATATTGTGGAGTTACACCTTCCTTAAGGAGCATTGTATTGTGTTGCCATACCTTAAGGGTATTATTCTACATATATTGAATATTTGTGCATTTTAGACCACCAAAATATCTTTTGTTGTCTTATTTTTGCATATTATTTACCTTATTGATTTATTACATGCAAGGATCTTATCAACTTCATGCTTTTATATTTTTCTATTTAGATTGGAGTAAACTATCGTTTGAATGACAAAAATTCTATTTTTAATTTTTACTTATTTTGGTTATCCTTTCATGAATAATTGTATTATATTATCTACTTGATCAATATATTGAATGATCAATTTTAGTTTCACATAATATACATATTAGTTTTAAGTGGTTTGAATGATCAATCACTAGTTCTCATGATAAATTTACTTATTTTCATGTTTGGTGATCAATGAAAGGTTCTAGTAGTAGTTTCTTATGGATCAATATGTTTTGAGCTAGGTGAGATCTTACCTAATATATTGCCTAGGTTTATCCCATATTGATCACGTTATCATTCTTATCAATATTAAAAAAATGAAGTTGATATATTAAGTTTACTTCAAAAGGAACCTATCCACTTTTTTGTGCAGATTGAAACAATTGACCATGAAGTGAGAAGAGGACACAAGGTCTAATGTTAGATTGAGGTTCTCGACCAATCACATGATCAAATCATTTGATCATTCACGGGTTCTCATGGGTTATCTTATAGTTCTTGATGATGCTAAGTTTAAATAACATGGTTCAATATGCTAACCAAATTATCGATAAGCTTTGTGCTTCTTGTTTCTCATATCCTTAAGATCGATAGGATCCTTTATTTATAGACTCTTGGGGTCAGAAAATTTTTGAGAGATCAAGTTATTCATGTGAAATATGGTTGCACATGGTTGCGGTCACAATTTAATTTCAAAAGGACTTTAAGGATCACAAAATCTACAAAAGGAATCATGTAATGATGTGCCTTCAGATTTTCAGGGGTCACATAGATCAGTATGAGGTAATTCAACATTATGGGATTCTATGAACCTAACGGTGAACTCATGATTGCAATCAATGAATTTGATTGCTATTTATAACTTAGTTCAGTTCAACATTGGATTGGCTCAATGATGAGCTCAACATGATCAACGCCCATTTAATTTCTAAGGGAAAATGATCCCATATGCACCTCATGTGACATTAAATAAGTCTATATATATAAAACCACTTCTCTCCTAAGGTGGAGTCATGTCTTAATGATGCCCACCTAAGTTTTCCTAAGGCGGGAGGTGGTAACAACATAGGGAACCTCAATAAATATTCCCAAGATGGAGAGGTAAACATAAATATATGGCTTGGAGGATAAAAAGATAAATTTAGATACAGACGGCCAATCAAGACCATCTAACCAAGTGACCGAAAATAATAAAAAAACCCTTTTTAATAATAATTACCACCACTATTATTTATATTATTATTATGATATTCATCATAATATATTTATCAAAAAATCTATAAATGACGTATGACGTAATGATGAAGCACAAGTGAGCCCTTTTGTTAATTAGTAATGCATCGCTCTGCTAGTACATATCTTGATGCCACGCTCCTCACTACTATGAGAGTGTGTGACTTTATCTCATTTTCACATTGAACTAACTATAGACAAAAAATCACACACTTAATACTATTTACTATACTACCAAGTATGTTTTCTTATATATGAATCTTATGTAAGAAAAGTATTCACTAATTTCTCACTTCCTAGTCCATCCACTTGTATTATGTGTTTCTATTGCTTTTATATTTCACGATTATCTCCCATACACCCGGTTTTGGTTAGGTCACGGGATCCTTGTCTCTTATTCTTCACAAATTTTTCATCACTTATCTCTCAACACTAGCGCCGAGGATGGACACTAGCACCCAAGCGCTCCTATCCATCCTAGGCACCCGTGTCCTCTTTATTTTTGACACTTAAGGTCAGTATTTTTGGTGTTCACACTCATATCCCGAGGTAGTAGTCAACATGTCGAGTCATTAGTGTCAAAATTCAAGAAATATATTTTTATATAAACACAACATACATACCATAATAACGGTGGGCAATTCCTATCAAGGGATATCTATCTACATATAAAAGGGACTAAATTTTTGGCTCATTACTCTACATACACATTGAATAAGAATGATAAGTTCACTTTTCCATCCCTCACATTTGCATTATATCTAGCTACCACCCATTATTTTTGCATCATCGGTGTAAAGGAAACCTAGGAGCGCTATTGCAGACACAATCACATAGAACTACATTGGGTCTTAGATGTAGTGTAGTGCTCAGTCGTAAGTTCACTAGTTGATAACTTAGGATAGTCTAACCCCTCATTTTACGTATTTATTTTTAGTATTTGATGTCTTTTTGAGGTTTTTTTGTAGGAGGATATTTGTATTGCATATTCACATGTACTCCTACAGTCAAAGTCTGAATTTCAGGACATCAGTGGAAAATAAGTGTGAAACTCTAACGAAAGGGTCGAATCGGATCCCAATATTTTTCATAGGATACAACACCCAATAGAGGTCTAGGGCACCCATACACACCCTTACTCCTATCCAATTGCCATTTTATAGGATTTTTGAGCACTTTGCATGTTTATGAGTGGAAATGAAATGGTCTTTGTTTTTGTTCTATTGCATTCTCTAAACAAACACACTTCGGGATAAATGAAATAAAGGTAAGTTACCTATCTCTTGTATTTGATTTCTTAAATAAATAAAATAAATTTTGTAGCATATATAATTCATTGTATATCGAGTTGTAGCAGTAATTTCTTTTAGATTTAATAAAATAAATTCTTATTTTATTGAATCATTTCGGTTAACCCGTTGTTTATAACTCCTTTCCCTAGGATCCACTAAAACCCCTCATGGATAAGAATATCTCTTCTCCTTAGAAATTCATTCTTCATGTGGGTTTTAACATTATTTATGGTGAAGAAACTATAGCTGAACTTAGCACTCTCTATCACAATATTCTTCTTTTAGATGATACTAAAAGGAATGGCTAATGAATGCAATGTTCCTACTATCTTTGATCATTTTATTGTTAGCATTTGTTTTGATCCCACAATTTTTTTAGGTGTAGACCTTGCTATGCGATAAGCCATACTATACCCTATTCTATTTCTCTTGAGACTCTAGATGATGTTATCATTCATTTTATGTGGAGTCTTGATGATGGTACTTCAGATAAAAAGCATGATGAAAATATATATGTGCATGATGTTGTTTCTAATACTAGTTAGGATGATTCTATAGTTACATCTCATACTCCTTGTATTTCTAAAAATGTCTCCAATGATTGTAATGATACATCTCATACTAGTTCTCCTCCTAATTCATTGTATGTTGATGATATTCTTAATGAAATCCTTGCATCTGAATCTTTGTCTAATATCGATGATACACATACTAGTAATGATTATACTTATTTGTATACTATTGCATGTGAAGTCTCTACTCCGCTTTCATCTTCTTCTAAGATTGTATCTAGTAATATGCATGTTGATTCACCTCCTCCTATTACTTTATCTCTTAATAGCTCTTCCAATATTATTCCTACTGCTTTTATCGACACTCCACGTTCCTCCCCACCTATTACTTATTTGGCACCTACATCTAGTGTTCCCTTAGCATTGACATCTTCCACTTCTTCTATTGACATCCCTATAATCATTCATAATGGCAAGATTAAACTACTCAAAAACCCATTCACATCTTCTACCATTCCTTCACATGAAATTTTATCACTTGTGCATGTTGGGCAATTACAATATCAATTCCAATCTCTCAATCTTGAAAGCAAGGCCTATTATGCTTCTATCAATAATAATTCTTTACATGGAAATACTATTTGAAAAATATTCACAATTAATCATATCCTAAGGATTTCATAATGCCTACATTTTCATGATTTTATGGTATTGGAAATCCATATTTGCATGTCAAGAATTATCATCTAGCTATGGCTTCATACTCCAATGATATATTATTGCAAAAATATTTTTTCATAGTCTTACTAATGACATTCTTCAATGGTACACACATCTACCCTTTGGATCTATTAGTACCTATTGTGATATGGAAGAGGCCTTCCTTCAACACTTTATACTTAACAATGGCCCTAGAGTCACACATGATCACTTACCCGACTTACATCAGGGAAAGAAAAAACCTATTATTGATTACATTTTACATTTCAATGCTTACATGCATCAATTAGTATTTCATCCCATTGATTTAGAAAAGCAATTCATCTTTTGTCATGGCTTGATTCCTGCTTTAAAGCAACACTTGCAATATGATACATGTGAATCATTCACTCTTATGTTATAAATTCATTTATTTAGAACAAGATATCATTACTACACATGTCATAGATCCTCCTCCTAGTGTTGCATTGTCTATTTATTCTCCTCTTCCATATTTTCAACATCCTCTTATGTCTCCATATCCTCCACCCTACAAAAAATATAGTCTTCTCCATCATATAAGCGTGCTTCATCTCCTCCACCACATTAATCTCCACCTAAATATCCTCCATGGGAGCCATTACATTTTTCTCATGACGTTAGGCCTCATGACGTGTTGCGTGCTTTGCTTGATAAGCACTTGATTTTCTTACCTTCTAATCAAAATCACCCACCTCATCTCTTGCAATGACAACGTGATCGAACTTATTGTAACTATCATCGCATTAATGGCCATCGTGAAAATAACTTTTGTGCCCTTCATGATCGATTACAACAATTAGAATACAAGGGTGTTATTTCCTTTGGACCTCACTCTTGTGAGTGGTTTATGTCTCCAATTCCATGCAAGGGTGCATCTACTTCAGTTCACTTATCTCCTACACATTCTCCTAAGTTCACTATTCATCCACCACTATAGGTTATTATTTATGCACACTCTCCATCTATCATTGCACCAGCTCATCCTCAATGCGGTTAGCTTCTACTATACATTAGTTGCCTATTCTATCACCATATGTGCTTCTAATCACTGCATCACCCATCATTAGAACCATCTCATCTAACATTCATTTTGGTTCATACACTCATGCTTCTTACACTCTAGATGCTTCCACCACTCTACACCCACTTGGTATTTAGTAGGTGATTTTCTCACGTTACCCCCTAATGACGCACTTGTGATCTTACGGTTCTTACATGACTGTTGAGGGATATGTTATCATAATAACCTCATAATATATTTGTGCTACACATTATATAGATATATCTATCTAGCTTACACTACTATATCACTTCTTGACGACACACTCATGTTCTATAATTCATATGTGATTTCTTTGAGGGTCTTCTACAAATGAACCTCATTTGACCACGCACACACCAAGGGCATCACTCTTTCCCCTCTTCATCTTACATATAATACTATACAATGTTATACATATTTTTCACATCATCTCATGATTCATTCATTTTATCTATCATTCTATATAGCATATACATATATTCTCATCACATACTATCTATCTTCAATCATACATATAATCAAATTGTCACAACATTACTCATCATCATCTATATCACATAATCATTTACACTATGTAAATAAAACATTACACATCCACATACGAACATCAATCATAGTAGCACACATCAATAAACATCAATACAACACAAATATGTCAATCGTCCACACACACACACACATATCAATCAAAATCATAGTTAAAAAAATTCCAACACTTTGGGGTCAATACCTCATATATCACTACATAAATACATATCATACATCATCATCACTATCACTATATATAACTGCGGGATCTCTAGAACTAGAAGCTTCACCACTCTATATATGTTGTTGGTCATGGCCCTATACCTCTCTACTTTCCTATGTAATAAAGTAAGCTCAATTGAATGCTATGAAAAATGACCTGTATCTCCATGAACCTTATAAATAAATAGGGAAATCCACCCATAGCCTCTCTCACTTTCTCTCTCGTGTCTCATCTCATGCATCATCCCTCTCTCTCAATAACACGGTACAATTAGCCACCACCATCTCCACTATATCAAATAGATGAGCATGCTCACCCACAATGGCATCCACCCACTCTAACATCCCACCTCCAATTATAAAATTGGTGGGCACATTATGCGTCAAGATGAAAATCGATGTGTCTATAATCAATTACCAATAAACATCCCTTGCAAGAATGCAAAAACATCACATCAATTCATATGCACAAAATGATGAACTAAAAAAATTAGTGACAATCTACAACTTGTAATACACATATACTCATGCTTTACTATTGCCATTTCCACAAAATCCCCACCATGGGAAGGTGTCTGCACTTCTCTTCCTCCTACCGATGATGCTCCTACTGCATCTACAACTATTGGGTATAATAGCACCCATCGGTGTGTTGCCCACTATACACTATAATCCTCTGTATAACCTGTGTCATCCACCTATATTGGCTCTATGGATGCATCGGCTCCTCTGCAGCCCAAGGGGTACTAGCTATGCCCTTGTGGGTCATGTTCTTGCTCCATCCCTCCTCGGTGCCCTCATATCTCTCACCCATATATAAGAACATTCTGAGCCATGAAAAGCTGGTGTGAGATGTGTTATCCTTGAAATAGCTCCACAACCCCAAGAAAACTATCCTCTACCCACATAGTGTGAGAAATACATTGAATTTCCACTGCATCCTTGGGACATCCACCATAGTCATGATATGGCCTCTAGGTAATGGCCCCTAGCCCCATATGATCCAACATTGATCTATAAGTATCAATATCCATCCTCCTACTCCGCACACCTACCCATATCACAGAAAATATATCTAGCCTCACCCACTCCATGCAAGGCCCACCAAGTGGCCTCAATATTGTAATATTCTTGTAATCCCACACATGTAACAATGTGGTGGCACCTAGTCCACCCCATGCTCCTCCTATGTGAACCTATATAGGTCCCTATATAAATGGGCTAATACACATCATGCCCAAGCATATCTCATCCCATCCTCCTCTATATGATGGAAAATATCATGCATCTTATAAAGATACCTACACCACCTCCCTCAATTGTAACCAAAGAAACAATTACAACTGTAATAAAATTTCACAATCACAGAACCCCTAACCTCAATATAACATAAAGAATGATATGGAGCTCAATATGCACTCACATCCATGTAAAGTACCATCTAGTGGACCTCATATATCTTTGTAAATTGTCTATGGCCATTACCTACACCCTCTCACCAACAATTACAATTACACTATGTGATATAAATCCTCCAAAGTCATTGTTATCTCCCTAGTAGGAAACTAAAATGTGCAAGTTTCTACACACCATCTCTCACATAATGTGGCGATCATTGACATATTATGTGGGACATCCCCCATCATTTCTATGTGTTTCAAGACAAAATTGTCTATAACATCCCACTCATCATCTGACAACCCCAACCCCAACAATGTACTCAAGTGGAAACCACCATGGAACTCTCTCAAATGAATGTCTCTCTACACAATGTAAAATAACAACAAACACGACATTAGTACATCATATACATGTAAAAAAACCTACCAATAACATCAACAAGAATCAATTTTAACATTTACAACAATTTGGGATCAACCCTAGCCTTCTGGGTCACCAACACCTAGAAGAAAGACTTGAACACCCTTAGGAACATGTCACTAGCACCCATTCCTAGGTGATAGTGTCTTGAAGTTTATTAGCACCTTTTCCACTCTTTCCCAAGTTATAAATGCCAAGAAAATAAAAAATAATTTTTTTGTAAAAATTCATGAAAAACAACCCAATTCAACACAATTTTCGAAAAAATCACACTTACTAGCTCATTTGTCGTACGTGATGCTACAACTACCACCACCATCTCAAATCAACTCAATCACGGTGCTCTCACTTGTGACATCTTCACACACTCAAATCTCAAAATCACACTCGTGCAATATTCAAATGAAATACCTATTCACTTTTTCATATTACTATTTATAGTAACTCTCGATTACCTACCTTGATATTGTCACTATTTTCCCTCATTCTTCTAACTAATACACATCACATGGTTTTTCTCATATCTTGAGCATTAATACCTTGATTATTCTTCTATTTTCACCATTATCTTCATAAATATGCCTACTATAGTATCATAGACATTCCACAAGACACTATATTCACACTCGACACAAATTCAACTCAATATACACTCAATTTTATGAAATCTACAATCACAATTACGTCAATACACATTTATTTTCAGCTCAATGATAATTATCATATCGTCACCCTCCCTTTCACCAAAAGGGGGCATATAATAGGGGTCATCCTATAATTCCCCTCACACCATTACATGACCATTCTACATTTATAATTTGTCATTATCAAAAAAATTTCTCATACATCACGCGACATCTCACACCATTTTCTACAAATTCCCCCTAATGAACTAATATGGGGGCAACAAGGGTAAAATATCTCTAGGAGTAATCAATCAAAACATTCAAAATCTCAACAACACAATTCTTGTAAACCACATCAATCAATCAACCCAACACAATGCATTATTTTTCCTCCCGATGACCTAACTTGGGAGTTACATCACCACTTTCCCAGATGACCTAACATGGGAAGTTATCTCCACATTTATATTACTTATAGATGACCTAACATGGAACCCATCTCACACATATTGCAGCACCCTTGGACTTGGGACAATGAGAATTCATTTCATTTCCAATATTTCTCCTATATGGGTTATTCACATTTGATTGAAAATTATCGAAATGAACAAATTTGGTCTTTTTCCATCTGTAATGGATAGACCTTTTGAGGATGTAGTTAAATTTGGAATGTAAAAATATGCCTCTCTCCCTACACTCTTCCTCTTGTGGTAAGATGCCCAAATCCTCAGTTTTTCACACACATAAATTGGGTTGGGAACTGATCCTTCCCTACCCCAAAAAAACCCCATCAATGATAATATCGAAATCTCCAATCACTCAAAATTGAAATCATCAATCTTTCTTAGTGATCCTCATAAAAATTTTCCATCTATCTTTATGCCACATGGATCAACACGTTGATCCATGTTTCACCACGTTATATGTTCTTATTCTACGTCTACTTATAGAACATCTACACATACTTCCACAATAGGGATTCTCTAGAATCTTCTCGGGTATTTTCATTACTTCCTTTACAAAACTTGAATGTCATTCAAGTAACATAAAGGGAGGAAAATATAGACACAAAATCATGCACTTACTACTATTTATTATACCACTAAGTATGTTGTTTTATATATGGATCTTGAGTAAGAAAAGTATTCACTAATGACTCACTTCCTAGTCCATCCACTTGTATTGTTTGTTTCTATTGCTTTTATCTTTCACATTTGTCACTCATACACCCAGTTTTGGTCAGGTTACAAGGATCCTTGTCTCTCAGTATTTACACATTTTTTGTTAGTTGTCTTTGGACACTAGTGCCTAGATGCTCCTTTCCATCCTGGGTGCCCTTGTCCTCTTTATTTTTGATCTTATTTTTGACACTTGAGGTCGGTCTTTTTGTTTTTCCCACTCATATCCCGAGGTACTAGTCGGCATGTCGGGTCATTAGTGTTGAAATTCAAGTAGGATATCCTTATAAACACAACATACATACCATAATAAGGGAGGGAAATTCCTATCAAGGGATATCTATCTACATATCAAAGGGACTGCATTTTGGGCTCATTACTATGAATACACACTACATAGGAAGGGGAAGTTCATTTTCCATCCCAAACATTTGCATTTTATCTAGCTACCACCTGCTATCTTAGTGTAATTGGTGCAAGGAAAACTAGGAGTACTATTACACACAATCACATAGAATTACATTGGAGTCCGAGATGTAGTGCGGTGCTCACTAATACATTCACTAGTTCACGGTTGAGGAAAATATGACCCCTCATTTTTCATATTTCTTTTCAGGATTTGATGTCTTTTTAAGGTTTTTATAGGATGATATTTGTATTTCAGATTCATAGGTACTCCCGTAGTCAAAGTGTGAATTTAAAGTGATCATTGATGAATAAATGTGAAACCCTAGCGATAGTGTCGAAACTAGATCCTAAGATTTTCACGTGCTATAGTGCCCACCAAAGGTCTAGGGCACCCGCAGGTGCCCCTACTCCTATCCATGTGCCCAATTCCGGTAGTTTTGAGCACATATACATTTTTCGAGTGGAATTGTGATTATTTGTGTTTCTATTCTATCGCATTCTCCGATGCTGAAACACTTCAAGATAAGTGAAATCAAGATAAGTGCTCTATCTTTTGTATTTTCTTTCATAAAAAAATAAAATAAATTATCTAGCATCTGTATTTCATTATATATCAGGTTGTCTTAGTCATTGATTTCATATTTTATTGAATCACTAACCCATTATAAATGGAGAAACATCTAAAAACATGATTAAATCACTTTAAAAGGGAATCCATGGCTTCATTTATGGTTTTTAACACTATTTCACATGTGTTGAATCACAAATGGCACATCTCTATCTATAACCATTATCCATATCTTCCCATCTCTCCTTGATGATACCTTTTCTTGCTCGAAAGAACACTGCACACATGCACATGAAAATTCCCATTGCATTATCCATTTCATTTAATCATATCAATTGAAACAAAATATATAAATAATAATACACATTGCAATGTAAATCCACAATATCGGTTCTCGAGAAAAAAATACTAATAATAATGTTTTACTCCAAAAACATGTCACACTTTATTAACTACAACAAATCAAATCCATATAAATGTTATCTCATATGTGACAACAACCGCCTATTCATTTGAGTGTCTTCAAAACCTAAATATGATATTTATGGATGTGACATGTACTACTGATATTTCAATCCCAAATTTCATGATATTCATTGGTCAAACTTAAAAAGTACATTTTACAAATGTTATAATGTATACATAAAAAGTACAACAAATAAACATATTCATTATATTTATAATCATAATGCTTTCCAAAGTATTCACCAAGATCCCCTTTCTTGCAAAATCCTTAAATTACATGGAACTTGTAATGATATAAGATCAAATGTAAGTAATTGAAAATATAAAGGTGAAAGACCAAATGTGCAATCGAGAGATAAGTATCCAATGTGAGGTAAATTTGTTGTTTGAAAAGAGTTTCGGGTGTATTTTAAGGTTTAGGTTGTTTTAAAAATATTGTAAGTCATGTTGATTTTTTTGATAAAAATATATTTTTCTATTTATTTGCATATAGTATGTGATGTTGAGAAATTGGGTACATGTATAATTTTGCATCAATCGAAAACACTTGGTCTTAGTAAATTATTTTTTTCTCAATGACATTGTGTAATTTTAGTATGCAATACCTTGCCACTCCAAAGAAACATGCACAAATATCCACTTTATTATCCATTTTACGGAAGCCACACAAAACTCTTTTATTTTTTCTATTATTTGAAATTCACATAATACCATACTTTAATGCATAAGCTTATTACAAGCTACCTAACAAAAAATCATGGTACATAATAGAATTGCACATGCTTGGTGTAGTAATGTTGTGTAGTACTCTATGTAGATCATTAAGTGCTTAATCAAAGTTGTCAATGTTTTCCCATTGTTATAGAAGTGTAAAAAAGCAATGATGTACTCATGGAAATGTCAAACACGTATGCGGTTGTATAACATTGCATTCTTATGGGACCTCTTCCATTCGGTTCCTTAATGATATCTGTGACTGAAATAATCACCTATCAAATTTGACATAGTTTTGGAATCTACATGTGGTCTTTAATCCACCCATTTCAGCCAAGCACCAATAAAATGATTCAATTGAGCTCGATCTAATGAATGAGACATTTTAGGATTGATCGATAACCTTAAAATACCATATAAGGAATATTCTATAGAACCTTTTCTTTATGAAGGAATTGTACTATCTATAAAAGTTGTTGGGATTAGACCAAACCAGTTGTACATACACACACACACACACACACACACATATCGAGTAAAACATAAAGAAATAAACACGAAAATAACCAATAGATGAAAATACACAAGATATAATATGGTTCACCCAAAGATGTCGCTACGTCCACCAAGAAACAACCAATATATTATTCTAGAGGTTGTATGCAGTTCCACACCTTACATGATGTATAATAATTTTCCTCTCACAAGCTTCTCTAAGCTCTCTCCAAGAATTCCTTCTTACAATTCTCCCAAATATTACTGATTATTCTTACCTCTAACCCTAGTTTCCTAGCTTATATAATCCTATAAAACTTAGCGCACTTTAGCCATTCATTTATAACCATTAGATCAACTTTATAACAAAGATTAGATCTAATTCCCGTGACTTAAATATAAATAATCACACACAAGTAACCAATGTCGGTTGGTCTGCTAGGTGACCGATGTCAGTCAGCCAATCGATGTCGGTTACTATGTAAACTTGCAAGTTGTAAATAAGCTCCTTTGTGAAGCAATTCAACTCCACAATCTCAACAATCTCCCACTTGGAGATAAATTGTTGCACTATCCTACACAACTCCATCCTTGGTTCCTCTCTTGGATTTGTTTCTTCCTCTTCAAGTCTCAAACTTGAAGACCAATAGAAGTGGAGTGTAGCTCCAACTTATCCTTTTCCAATGAATTCATTAGCATATCCACAAGGTTCTCATTCATATGAATTTTCTCTAACTTCAGCTGCCCATCCTCCAACACTTGTCATATGAAGTGATATCTCAACTGAATGTGTTTCGTTCTTGAATGAAATGTTGAGTTCTTTGCCAAATGAATTACACTTTGACTATCACTGTACAATCTACAATCCTCTTTCTCCTTTCCCAACTCTTTTATGAACCTACTCACTAATATCAACTATTTTCTAGCCTATGTAATCTGAAACATACTCAACCTTTGTAGTAGACAAGGCCACAAATTTCTGCAATCTCAAAATGTAGCTAATTGTTATCCCACCTACTATAAATACATATCCAGGTGGTGCTTCTCCTAGCATTCAAATCTCCAGCCATAGTTGAATCAACATAGCCCCAAAGTAGTATACGAACCTCCATAAAATTATCACAAGTTGTATGTCCCTCTCAAATACTTGAGAATCCATTGGACTACTTTCCAATGCTCTTTACCTATATTGGCCATAAATCTACTCATAACTCCCACTACCTGTGTAATGTCTAGTCTGGTACAAACCATAACATACATAAGAATTCCAATTTCTGAAGCATATGGAACTCATGCCATGTACTTGACCTCCTCATGTGATGTAGGACACTTATCTTTTCTCAATTTAAAGTGTCCAACCATAGGTGTACCTACAGGTTTTACATCCTACATTTTAAATATTTTCAACACCTTATTGATATAATCCTCCTGAGACAAATACAATCTCCTGTTCTTCATGTCTCTATGAATTTGCATGTCAAGGATTTTCTTTATAGCTCCCAAATCCTTCATTGCAAATGTGTGAGATAACTTTTCCTTAAGCTCACCAATGTCTTGCATACTATATCCTACAATAAGAATATCATCCACATACAATAACAAAATAATATAGCTTCCATTTTCAAGCTTCTTGAAATAAACACAATGGTCAGATCCACATCTCATATAACCATGATCATGCATAAAATTGTCAAACCTCATATACCATTTCCTTGGAGCTTGTTTGAGCCCATACAAACTCTTTTTCAACCTACACACATGTTTCTCCTTACTCTTGACTTCATAACTAAGCGGCTGATTCATATAGATCTCCTCCTCCAAATCACCATGAAGGAAATTTGTCTTAACATCAAGTTGTTATAAGTGCAAATATTATCTGCAACTAAACTCGAGCAATACGATGGAAATACTTTTAACAATAGGCTAAAATATATCACCAAAATCAATACCTGGTTTTTACACGAACCCTTTTGCCACAAGCCTTGCTTTGTATCTTTTCTATCCACCCTCTTCCTCCTTGGTCCTGTAAACCCGTTTATTCTGCAATGTCCTTTTACTTACTGAAAACTTGAAAAAATCCCATGTCTAGTTCTATTTCAAGGAATCCATCTCCTCATCCATGCCATGCTCCCATTGAATGTGGGTATCCTACTGCATTGCTTCTTCAAAACTTTTTGGTTCACCACTATCAATCAATAAAATATAAAATAATGGAGTTTTAGTTACTCTTTGAGACCTTCTTATAGAAATTTGGGGTGTCTGAGGCTCATTTTGGACCTCCTGGACATTCGTGTCCAAATCTAATAGTGACCGATGCTGGTCACCTAGAACCGATATCGGTTTCACTATAGCCGACGTTGGTTCACCTAACCAACACCGTTTCAGCTTTGATTGACACCGGTCACCTTGACCAATGCCAGTGTCTGTGGATTTTTGTTTTAAATCTGAGAATGCACTTTTCTCAAAAAATGCTTCACTAGTTCATTCTTGGGTACCAAAACCTAATCCTGTACATTCTCTTTTCATTCCAATCAATGTTATGAATCCTAACAATCTTATCATCTTCTAAATCTGAAAACCATAACCAATGAAAGTGCATCTCTTGGATTTAGCATCTAACTTCATCCTATTTTATTTATCAACATGTACAAAATATTCTGAACCAAATACTCTAAGAAAATAAAGATCTACCTCTTTTCTAGTCCATGTTTCTTCTGGTATTCCACCATTAAGTGCACTTGAGGGGTCATGGTTGATCAAAGCTACTATTATATCCACTACTTTTGCCCAAAACTACAAGGGTAATACAACATGTATCCTCATGCTTATAGCACGTTCCATAATAGTTATGCTCATTCTTTCTACCACTCCATTCTCCTATGGAGTTCTAGGAACCATTCTTTCTTTTTGTATTTCATTCACTGAACAATAATAATTGAAAACCTTGCTGTAGTACTCACCACCATTGTCAGATCCAAGGCACTTCAACTTTAAATTAGTTTTATTTTCTACAAGGTATTTGTTAGTGTAAATCAGCAGCACCCTTCAGATGTTTCCTCAGATTTCTAGTTTGATAATGGGAATCCAGTGTGATTGCACAACATTGAATCCTTTCCCCCAAGTTTGGGACTTACAAAAACTGGGAAAAGACCTTCCAGATTAAAGGCTTTGGTTCCTTCACTCCTATGATCAGGTGTATACATGAACTTTGTAGAGGTTCAATACTAGACCCTACTCTAAATTCCAAGGGTACATAGATAAAGAATGCAGAAGAAATAAAACTAATTGAAAGTGGTGATACACCAAGGGAGTGGTGAACATCTACTTTGCAAGATTTACACAGATCATAAGAAATACAACAAAAAATATGCACAAATTGCTAGAATGTAATGAGAGATCAAAAGACAATGATAAACACATGAAAGGATTGGAAAAATCAATCACAGAACATACATTATCATTCCCAAGTTCAATACAATGCATTACAATGGCCAGGAGGCAAAACAATGTGCTATAGTCTATATGAGAGGTATGGAACTCTACAAATCCACCTGTTGAGGAAGAAAAGAGAGCTTGCAGAGAAAATATGTCCAACCCTTTACAAATGAGCCAAATCTGGCTTTTAATGGTCAAGAAAAAGAGAGAAAGTAAAAAAGTGGGAAAATGGATTTATGAATTCAACCACCAACCAGATTCCTCAAATTTCACTGTAAAGTGATGGGCTTCATGGAAGAACCCATACTTAGAAGTACATTGTTCTGCAGATCCAAAAACAACCATACTTCATTAAATTTGGTGGTTGAAAGTCAATTCTATGTTTTTTCCGTGCCAGGGACATTTCTCCATTTTTTCCCACAATTCTCCATCAAAATACAAAATTAGACCCTCCATCATGTAGATAATTTCACCATATTTCCAATGATACCAAGAACATGAAAATATGAGCTCTGGATCAAAAGTTATGCCCCTTTGAAGATTTAGGGAAAAAAAGGGCCAAAAATGGGTTGGTGGGATGAAAGTTTAAAATTTTCCCCTTTTTGAAATTTGGGAAAATTTCCCCAAAATCTCTCCCCCACCACTGCGATGCAATGTGGTGCATCCTAATTGGATGCGGGACCATTTGATCAATTTTATGCCTTTCTGGATTTTTTGGAACATTTTCCATTGGCGCCCAAGCGCTCTGCCACATGTCATCTTTTTATTCACTGGTGGGGGTGGGCTTCCAATTTTCCGTTGACTCCAACCATTTAGACTGAATAGGACATGTGGTGTCTCCCTATTGGTGTGGACCTGAAACAACTCTTTTCCCTCTGTGGGCCCGCCTTAAGATTTTTGTCGGCCACATGGACACGTGGCATGCTCTGATTGGCGTGGGCCATTGGGGGCGGAGTTTTATTGCGCCATTTGCCACACTTTGGCAAAATGGAAAATTCCCCCATGCTTCCTCGTCCCACTAGTCTAAGGACACGTATCATGTTTTGATTCACTGGTGGGCCTTCGAGCCGAGATTTCCCTTTTACGCCAACTTTGGAATTTTTCTAACTTCTTCCCGCCGGTCTGACCTTTGATGGCATCCCGGACATGTGTCACCTTCCCATTGGCTCATGGGCCTTCGGGCCAAAATTTTCCTTTGCGAGCCTTGACTAAATCTTGGTGAAAATTTCAAATTTACCTCCGCCCCCACCATTCCACCGCCACGCAGACAAATCCCTAGGAAAATTTCCCTCCCAAACTCCGCCAAGCCATAACTTGCAAAATAAAAGGAGTTAGAAAGAAAAATTTACCTTTCTGGAAAGCTGAGGAGATCCTCTATCCAATGAAACCATTTCTAGAAAATTTTGAGTGCCTGAAAAGTGAAAAAAATTTAATTGAGGCACAAGGAAGGAAGAAATGAAAGGAAGTTAGCCAAAAAGAACAAGGGGCTTATTTTGGATAACAATTTTGGCGACTCAGAGGGGTCATCTACCTGCTGGATGAAGTTACTAGTTGCTGAAGCAATCCATTGGGCATGGGGTCATCAAATTAACTGCTTGGTACTCCCAACTCATTAGAAAATTTTCAAGAAGGAAAATGTGAGAGTAGAACAACACTTGATCTAGAATATGGCCTGTAAAAATGCATCCTGGGACATCAAGCTTGTGCCAAGGCACTTAGGGAAAAGGAAAACTAAGCAACAACAAAACAATGTGCCCAAGCACTTGGAGGAATAAAAATCTAAGCTAATATGTACAAGGTGGAGAGTTTTCCTTCTAGTGGAAATGCTTTAGATGGATTCCATTAATTGGAATTTGCGTTCTTCACCATCCAAAGTAGACAATTGGAAGGCATTGTTGTTCTTACATTTTGCAACCATATAAGGTCCACTCCAAATGGCATCAAACTTTGAATTCCTTCCTAGCGTTTCTCGGTCTACATCCCATTTCGACACTAAATCTCCAACTTGGAAGGTTCTAGCCTTGGTTTTCTTATCACAGGTCTTCTTGACCAAGGCTTGGTCCTTCTCCATTGTTTGGGCTGCATGCTCTTTGATTTCTTGGAGCTCCATCAATTTTGCATATCTAACCTCCATGGGTTCAAACTCGACACAACTCTAATTTCTTCATGAATTCCAATGTTGGCAACTCAAGTGACATGGGCAAGATTGCCTCTCTTCCATAAACAAGTCTAAACGGAGAGTTACTAGTAGACCTCTTGGGAGTTATCCTATCATCCCATAAGGCTGATTTCAATTTGGTGTGTCAAGTCCTCTGATTTTCATCAAGAGTCATCTTGATGATCTTTAACAAGTTCTTGTTGGTAGACTCATCTTGGCCATTACCTTGAGGGTAATAATTTGATGAAGTGCTAAGATAAATCCCATTTTTAACAAAGCATTCGATTACCTTTGATCCTATGAATGCTAAGGAATTATCTGATATTATAGTGGTAGGTATACAAAATCTGGTTAATATCCCCTCATAGAAGTCTAGAATGCTAGATTCATTTGCTTCTTTAAGTGCTACACTTGCCTCGAGTCCATTTGGTGAAGTAGTACATTGTTGTTAGAATCCACTTGTGTCCTTGGATTGAGTTTGGGTTAATGACTCAATGAAGTCCAAACCCCATTACATAAATGGTTGGTCAACTAAAATTGGGTGCAATGTAAGGGCAGCTAATCTCTCCTTGCCTATGAAGAATGCACAAATTTTGCATCTCTTGATCCATGCATAACAATCTCGAAAAATCTTGGGCCAATAATAGCCACCTTCATAATCTTGAGGGCTATCACTCTTGGAGCAAAGGGGCCCCAATTGATCCACCATGGAACTCTTCTAGCATTCTATTAATTTGGTTTGTCCCAATGCATCTCAAAGCAAAGACTCCATCCTTCTTGAACAAAACACCATCAACAAGTGCATATGGGACAACCTACAATCAAGTTCCTTCTCTTGGTTTTTTTCATCTCTGGAGGGCATAGGTATATTTGTAGGAAATGCACTAAGTCTTGGGTCTAACAAAGAGTGAGTACACCATCGTTCTCTTCTTGAAAACCTCTTTGTTCTTGGTTGTCTTGCAACACCAAAACAACATCCTTCTCATTGCTTGCTTCCATTGATTTTCTCAAGACCAGCTTGTTCACATAATCCTTTTCCTTGGACCAGCTTGGTGAATTTGATCTCAATGTCATACTCCATGACACGAGTAATCCACCTTGCACGTTTTTCATTTAGGTCTTTGTTGAGGAGGAAGTCCTTAACTCCCACATGAGAAACCAAGTTGAACCTTGTTATTTGAAACTAGATTCTTAAATTTCTTCAAGCTCCTAATCACTGCAAGAACATGCTTCTCAATGAAAGAATATCTCACCTCATAGTCCTCCAGGATTTGGATAAAGAAGGAAATTGGCTACTCTGCATTTTCTTTGTTCTATTGTACTAAAATTGTAGAGATTGTATCATCACCTCCAAATGCATAAAGGATAAAATCCTTGGAGAAATATGGGTTAATGAGAGTTGGAGCTTGTGAGATAGCCTCTTTGATTGCCTCAAAACTTGCCTTACCTTCAGCTGCCCATTTGAAAGCCATACCTTTCTTCAACATTATGGTTATTGGCTTGAAAAGGCCTACAAAATCTAGAACAAACCTTCAAACAAAATTGATTCTTCCCAAGAAACTTTGAAGGGCCTTCTTATGACTTGGTAATGGCAGTTCTTTTATTGCTTCAACCCTCTCTGGATCAATTGATAATCCTTCTTTGGAAACAATGTGGCCTAGGAGATTTCCCTCATGAGCTAGGAAAATACATTTCTTGGGGTTCAAGGATACCCCAAATCTTCTACATCTTTGGAACACTTGTCTCAAATGAAAGAGATGATCTGCTGCACTTTTAGAAAATACAGTAATATCATCTAGATATATCAACACCATTTTGTTGATCAATCCCCTGAATGCCATATCCATTTCCCTTTGGAAGGTAGCTCCAGTGTTAGACAACCCAAATGGCATTTTTCTATATGCATAAGTTCCCCATTTGGTGGTGAAGGTAGTCTTGAACTGATCATCCTCCTTTACCATGATCTGATTATACCCTAAATAACCATCTAGCAATGAAAACCTCTCAGAGCCAGCAACAACTTGCAAAATTTTCTCCATAGAGGGAAGTGGGTAATGATCCTTGAGGGATGCTCTATTCAAATCTCTAAAGTCTACACATAGTCTGATTTCTCCACTCTTCTTTCTAACTGGAACCAAGTTTTATACCTAACTAGAATGCTTGATGGGAAATATGATACTTTCCTCTATTAACTTATTCAATTCCCTCTGCATGAGAGGCTCCATATGTGGATTGACTGGCCTTTATTTTTTCTTGATGGGCTTAGCACTTGGATCCAATTCAATTGTATGTTGAGTTAGCTTGGGATTAAAACCTCTCAAGTCTTCATAGCTCCAAGAAAATACATCCGAGAACTCTTGGAAAAGTTTCTTGAACTCATACCTTTCTTGCTCGGTTGCCACTTTACCAATTTGAAGTGATTTTCCTTCTCCCACTGAGATGGGAACTAAATCTTCTCCCTTGACTTGGATGTTTTCTTTCTCTTTCCTAAATTGATCATTAGGATTAAAAATGGACTCCAAAGTGACAATTCCTTTTGGTAGTTTATTTGTTCTCAGCTATACCACTTGATCACCATATTGCTTGTTCTAACTTTTCTTGATTTTTGGCTGAGAACTCAACTTCTTCTTGCAAGAAATTGATGATTTGTTGGTCACTTTCAAACACTTGCCAACTTACATTATTGTCTGGCACTGATGGCCTCATAATCACATGAATGCTTGGCTACACTTTGTCTTCCTTGATACTTTCCACAACATCAAAGGCTGCCCCAACTGCTGCAAGTCTATCAGCAGCTTGGTTTTCTTTCCTAGGGATGGAATTGATGCCAAAGCCTTCAAAATCCTCAATGAGGTCCCACACCCTATTCTTATAACACTTGAGTAGGTCATTTTTGGCAGCATTCTACCCTTTAACTTGATTAACAATCAGCTCACTGTCACCAAATAATTGTAAGTTTTTGATGCCTCTTTTCTTTGACTAATGCAATCCTTGTATCAAAGCTTCATATTCAGCAATGTTGTTAGAACATGCAAACTGAAATCTAAAAGCTAAATAATAATTAATTCCTTGAGGTGAAACAAGCATAGCTCCCCCACCTACACCTTGTCTACTTCTTGATCCATCAAAAAATAGCTGCCATACCTCATTGTCATCCTTATGGTCTGGCTTGGTGATGCTAGGAATAGGCTAATTTTCTTCATGAATGAAATAAACTCCTAGTTTAGATTCCTCTATTTCCTTGCAGGGGTTAAAAGCATGTACCTTTATTGCCCATTCATCAAGATTCAAATCTAGGATGCTTCCAACTTTGGTGTCAGCTTCATCCGTGCTTGGATAATCCTCTTGATCAAATGTTGAACAGTTGACATTGATTTGGCTTGGAGTATGAGGCTCAATGTGAAAGTTTGCAATAGGTTCAGACTTGATTGTGGCCTTGGTTCCATATCTTGTTCTAAACAACATGTGTGACCAATCAATAGATAAATAGCCTCCAATTCTAGCTGTGAAATCTCTTGACAAACATAGGGAAAAAAGTGGTGGTAAATCTATCACTGACACATCTTGCAACACAGTGACATTGGGCCATGCATGCAAAGTAATACTCATATCTTTAATTACTCCCACTGTTGTTACTACTGTCCCATCTAGTTGCACCACTCCTTTGGATATGATTTCATATTGGAGACCCAGCTGATTAGCTATTTGCTTGGGCATTACAGAACTACTTGCCCTAGAATCAATCATACAATTGTGTACTAGTTTATCCCCAATGATCAATGAAACATAAAATGGAGGGGGTTTCAAAACTTTACCTCACTGTCCTCCATGATTCCCTTTAGGCTAAGCAACATTTGTGAGTACCTTCTCCTGCATATGAGCTGGCTGATTTGGATTTGACCAATTCTTCATGGCAGCTTGTAGTAGATCCCTTTGGCCTGGGATGGATAGTGATTCCCACATAGATATATTCACATTTGTCTTCTTCATTTGTTCAATGATGCTAAATGGGGATGAAACATCTCTTTACTACCCCCTAGCTTTGCATACACTCTTTTCTTGTACATGGGCTGCAATAGCTGGTATTTGAGCTGGTCTAGAAGGTGGCTTGGGTTGTCCTTGCATGTTTGGAACTGCATTTTGCTTGCCAACACCTTGGGGAGTGATGGAATGTTGTGGATCACCTGGAGCCAATGAATGCCCTTCACCAATATTCCTCTTCTTTGACCTTGTGTTAGCTACTACATTATGAGAAATTACTTGATTCATACCACAAAAATCCTCAGCTTGCCAATTCACAAGTGTAGTCTCATTTGGAGTTGTATTTTGCTGGGATGTTCCTTGTTGTTGGTTTGTTTCTTGGCTCACCTCACCCTCTATGCTAGTTTTTGTCACCATCAAGGCTTGGTTCAAAGTGCCATTGAAGCACATAGACTGGTTGTGAGGTTCATTGCATGGGAAACACCACTCATACTCTTGAGCCATATTATTTTGCACTGCACTAAGGCTTTAGAGGCAGATGCAACATTGGGATTATAGGGCTGAAATGGTCTATTGGCAGGAGGCCTTACTTGATTTTTATTTGTAGCTAGATTGGGTGGCCTATTAGGCTAAGCTTGAGACTAATAAGAAGGCCTAAAACTTTGGGCTTGCTACCTCTTGAGTGTAACCAACTCATTGCCTAAATTTTGTAATTGTTTCATAACTTCTTGTAGTTCATTTGAGGCACTAGAGGATGAAGTAAAAGTTTCATTTAAACTTTGATTTCTAGGAGTTGGAATAGGAGCTAAAGTAGGTTCTTGACTAGTGCTTGGAATTTCCAAGTTTAGATATAAGGGCATGTGAGGCCTACGAACCAGCTTACCGGCTTGAATCAGACAATTTTCAGCTCTAATGGTAATGCTATAAGCTACAAGTATAGTTGTACTTCCCATGGATTGAATTAACATAGAAATATCATAATTTAAAGATTTGAGAAAGTATAGAAAATCACCTTCAGTGTTGGCCTTACTGCCACTGGGATTCTATCCCATGTTCTTTGAAATCTGAAGTTGAAATCAGTTAGCTGCTCATTAGGAGCTCTCTTGATAGTTGTCAATTGTTCTAGTAGAGACAAATTATCTCCCTTTTCTCCAAATTGCTCATGGAGATCTATGCACAATTGGTTCCAATTCTAGATAGATCCTACCCCAAGGCTCCTGAACCATTGCAAGGCTTTCCCTTTGAATGAAGATGCCAAAGACTTAGACAAAAATTTACATCTCAACAATCTCATGGATTGCACAAACATTAGCAATGTATTTAACATGGTCAGTAGGAGTGGTCTGATTTTCTCCAAAGAAATATGGAGTTTTCTTCAATGCTACAACTTGAACTAGATTTTGTGCATTGAGAGAAAGTGGTCTGCTGCTAGTGAAGTTGACATAAGGGTTATGTTGTGCCATTCTGATTAGCCTGAGAACCCTTTTTGATTGGGTGAAAGGTCTACCGGGTGGAGGAGTTGATAGAGTCATGTTTGGTGGAGAAGGAGACCTTTGAATTCTTCTTCCCCTATGCCTTCTTCCTAGGGATAGCTACGATACTCGTAAAACCCTTCTTCTCTTCCCTTGACCTTGTGTGGATCCTTTCCATGAATTTTTAGACTTGGACTGCTAAAACCAGTTGATTTTTCTTTTGGAGTTGCCGATGTGCAAATCAAGGCTCATTTCAAGCAAGAAATTATAACAAAAGCGGATCAACTTTGTTGTAATGAAGATGAAGATCTCTAAGGTCCCATCAAAGCGTGTTAAAACTATTAGTGTAAATTAGCAGCACCCTCTGGATGTTTTCTCATATTTCTAGTTTGATAATGGGCATCCAGTGTGATTGCACAACATTGAATCCTTTCCCCAAGTGTGGGACTTGCAAAAACTGGGAAAAGACCCTCCAAATTAAAGGTGGTTCCTTCACTCCTCTGATCAGGTGTATACATGAACTTTGCAGAGGTTCAATACTAGACCCTACTCTAAATTCCAAGGGGATAGAGATAAAGGATGCGAAGAAATAAAACTAATTGAAAGTGGTGATACACCAAGGGAGTGGTGAACATCTACTTTGCAAGATTTACACAGATCATAAGAAATACAACACAAAATATGCACATATTTCTAGAATGTAATGAGAGATCAAAGACAATGATAAACACATGAAAGGATTGGAAAAATCAATCACAGAACATACATTATCATTCCCAAGTTCAATACAATGCATTACAATGGCCAGGAGGAAAAACATGTGTTGTAGTCTATATGAGAGGTATGGAACTCTACAAATCCACCTGCTGAGGAAGAAAAGAGAGCTTGCAAAGCAAAATATGTCCAACCCTTTACAAATGAGCCAAATCTAGCTTTTAATGGTCAAGTAGAAGGAGAGAAAGAAAAAAATGTGGGAAAAATGGATTTATGAATTCAACCACCAACTAGATTCCTCAAATTTTACCTACAGAGTGATGGGCTTCATGGAAAAACCCATACTTAGAAGTACCTTATTCTGTAGATCCAGAAACAACCATACTTCATTAAATTTGGTGGTTAAAAGTCAATTCTTCATTTTTCCATGCCAGGGATGTTTCTCCATTTTTTCCCCACAATTATCCATCAAAATACAAAATTAGACCCTCCATTGTGTAGATAATTTCACCAGATTTCCAATGATACTAAGAACATGAAAATCTAAGCTCTGGGTCAAAATTTATGCACCTTTGAAGATTTAAGGCAAAAAAGGGCCAAAAACGGGTTGGCGGGACGAAAGTTTAAAATTTTCCCCTTTATGAAATTTGGGAAAGTTTCCCCAAAAATCTCTACCCCTATGACTACGATGCCACATGGCACATCCGATTGGATATGGGGACCATCTCGATCATTTTACACCTTTTTGGATTTTTTGGAACATTTTCCATTGGCGCCCACACTCATGCCGCTCCTCTGCCATGTGTCATCTTTTTATTCACTTTGGCGGGTGGGATTCCAATTTTCCATTGGATCTGACCATTTGGACCGAATAGGACATGTGGCATCTCCCTATTGGCGTGGGCACAGAGAAACAACTCTTTTCCCTTTGCGGACTGCCTTAACATTTTGTCGGCCACATGGACACGTGGCATGCTCTGATTGGCATGGGCCATCGGGGTGGAGTTTTATCATGCCATTTGCCACACTTTGGAAAAATGGAAAATTCCCCCCATGCCTCTCGCTCCTCCCCTAACTGAGGACACATGTCATGTTTTGATTCGCTGGCGGGCCTTCGGGCCGAGATTTCCCTTTTTGCCAACTTTGGAAATTTTCCTAACTTCTTCCCATCGGTCCGACCTTTGATGACATCCTGGATACATGTCACCTTCCCATTGGCTCACGGGCCTTCGGGCCAAAAGTTTCCTTTGCGAGCCCCAACCAAACCTTGGTGAAAATTTCAAATTTACCTCCGTTCCCCACCATTCTGCCGCCATGTATTCTCGATTGGTCTGCGAGACCTCCCTAGGGAAAATTTCCCTCCTGTTAGTGTATGGATTTGCATGCATGAAAATGACATGCAATAGTGTGGGAATGAAGTCCCTCCTCAATGAAGGTGAGGCTGCCTTTATTGAAAACCAAAACTGTATTTACATATGTACATTCAAAATTGTATGTGGGGGTGTTTGGAACATCAATGGAAGAAAAGTTAATGAAGGAGATAGAATGAAATCAAGGAAAGGAGTGGAATGGAATGAACTAAAAGAACATGCAAGAGTTAGGTAAAAACAGAGCCTAATATTTCATGAAGAGGAAAGTTGAATAACCAACACAAATAAAATGGAGTTTGAGTTAGCCAAACAAGAACATGCAAAAGGGAACACACATGAGCAAGTAGATAGTCAGAGCTTGATCACTGTGAACTAGAACAACTGATTACTAATGTTGACAATAAGATCAAAGATAATATTTGCATGCAAGATTAAAACACCTAACATCTAATGAACATAAGAACACCAAATGTTACAAGAGACAATGAATGAGACACAAAGTTCTTATTCTATTAACTCCAAAATATTTTTCACAAAGAACACAAAGTTTCTTCTTGAAACAAAGCTTGCACAAAATTATTTTCTTCTCCTCTCTCAAATTCACCCTTACAAATGAGCCCCTCACTTCCTTTTATAACCCAAAAGTTGGTTACAAAGTAGTTAGGGTTTTAAATGCACATTAAATAGGGCACTTAAGTGACTTTGACTTTTTCAACCAACTTTTTAAAAAGTGACTAAAAATAGAAACCACTTAAGTTAAAAATTCATTTAAGGAAAAATAAATAAATAAAAGAAATGGGTACACGTGGACCCACTTAAATGACTTGGACACACACATAGAAATCCTAGTCAACAATGTGCCACCCAGATCAAGACACCTAGGATCAGTGCCTTATCCATTGGGCCAAGAGTCCACCTATCCCGATCATATGGGAATGAACTCATTGACCGTGCTCTGCAATCCTCCAAATGACAAGAGTGTTGAGCTTGAAACTTGAGCAATTCATCCACCCCTCTATCTGAGCAATATCCTGGTGTGAGAAAATTTTTCTTCATTCGTATTCACATTCACAATTCTCCACATGCTTCGAGTACCTTTCCATGGTGAATTATTCATTTGTCATGAGACCGTAGTCATTACTCCACCTTGGTTTATCAGAATCCAGCTTCTGGTATTTTTCCATTGAGAAGATCTCCAAGAGCCAAAATTTCAATTCACCTCTAATGGTATTACAAAACATGGCTTTAAAAAACACCCCATGAATAAATATAACCAGTTATTTGCACTATACATCTGATTTGATGAATTCAAAAGCATTGTCTAGTTTTGCAAACACTTTCTACAAATTGAATAACCTGACTCTTCCATCTCACTGCACAACCTATCTTTTATTGGTTCACTTAACATCACCAATAATCACCAAAAATAACATTTTCCTTGTTTGAAATGATGGAAGTACGACTGCCATTGCCTTTGAATCTCCTGTAGCATCTAAACAATCTTCACTGTTAGCTGCACTTGAACCTCCTACCAATCCAAAAGTTGATTCACTTTCACTTGATTTCAATGCCCCCATTTCAGCAACTAGTCTCTGGTCAGATGAAGCTTTGAATGTTTTCTCCCAAGCCATTGTACACGGCAGTGAATATTTGTTTCTTGCAGCCTATTATCCTTCTGAGTTCTATTCAACTTGTCCTAGCACATGTTCCTTTAATTAACTAATTCAGCACTACCACGCTTTTGAATTCAAGATACAATCTTTTTGAAAACCCATTGACATTTTCCTTTTGACTATGGCGTTGAAAATGGAGGAAAATTATTGCATTGCAAATTTCATTTCCTTTTGTATCACAAAATGAGATAAAATATTATTTAAATGAACACTATTCTCGCTGAAATTAAAATGGATGTTGTATAGTTGCAGAGAAGCACCAACATTCCAATTGTGCCTTCTCCAAATAAAAACATCTGACATGACATCTCGGGCCACAATTAGAATGATTTGATCTCCTTTCTATGCATGGAAAGACATTTTTATTTCCTTCTTGTATTTACCATGCTCCTCCACGTGGTCTTTTTATGCCGCTCTCTCTCTCTCACGCATGGAATCTTCTTGTGCTTGGGCTCATGTGAAGATGCTCATATGTGGTCTTTTAGAAAAATACAAGCTCTATTTGTCTTATCCAATCTCTAAAATTCATTGAAACCCACTTCTTGATTCTTCTTAGAATGCTGCATTACATCGTAAAACAAGTGGCACTTTCTCTAGAGAATTTTAGTTATAAATTTCATCGGTCTCTGGTATCTCTCTATGCAAAGCAATCTCATTTTTGAAAAAATATCTTGATCCAACCCACTCTCGCAACATCAAGGCAATAGACCTTCATTTCACCATCAATGAATCCATGATCCGAACAACATTGTAGCAATTCTTCTTGTTGCAAGCATTTGATGGAGTGCAAACAAGCATTTATGGTTTAGGGAAAAGTTTAGGAAGCATACATCAATGAAATTTGTGCGATCCATACTCTACAAGAACATCATTGATTGATCTTGTGCCAATCATCAAATACTATTTTCATTATTATAGGATTTCCTGTAGCTTTCAGGAGCAAGTTTCTTAAGTAGTGCACCATAATAGTGCTGATATTGAACAAGATGAATAACATTCAACATTCCCCAGTGATGTGTGTCTTTCCTGTCCCTAGTGGACCTTGCACCAATTGAAGGGCCAAGGTTCTCGCCGCCATTTACGCAGACCCAACTCCATTTGTACCAGCTCTTGTATGCATAGCATCCCACTGAATTGTAGCTAGCTGTGGACCATTGAAACTCCTATGAAGATGGTCGATAAAATTTGGAGTGAAACATTCAGGCATTGCTAGAGGCTTCTCCTCATTATTTGGAAAGTGCTTTGGCCTGGGATTTAAAATTGCTTTCTGCATTCTCCTCCTTTGCATGCATGGAAAGTTGTTCTTTCCTTGCTTGTCTTTCTATCCACATTCGTGGATTTTGGTCTTTTTCTCTATTTTAATCTTTTCCACAGTGCGTGGAGTAACCAATCAGACTCTTAAAATAAAATGAATGCCTTTCTTTTTCCAGGATCCTCCTCCATTTCATGGGAATAAAGAACTTATTTGTGTTCTTTGTTGTTTTCAAACACTGTTCCTCCTCTGGCTAGTATTTGTTTAGATTTTGATAAAACCTCCTTCATGCGCTTTCCTCCTTCCAAAGCTGCGTGGAGAATGAATCTTTGGTCTTTTGTTTGAAAACCTTTTTCTTATTTTCCAGGCATCATCCTTCTCCCAATGGAAAGCTAAAAACAAAGATCCCTTTTTTATTAAAAACTAACCTTATTTACCAGGCACCTCCTTAAAAAAAAAAGAAACGTTTGGGTTTTGTATTTCTTTTTTCTTTGAATCACGTGACTGACAAGGTCAATGCATGGGCTCCTCTTCAACTTTCTGAAATAACTACTCTTTTCTTTCTTATTTTATTTGCTTTAAAATTGTTCTTTCTCTTCATGTGGCCTTTGTTTAGATTTTGATAAAACCTCCTTTGCTTTCTTGTAACCGATATTTCTTCCTTCACAATGGCGTGAGTTTCTCTTGCATAATACTGACAAAATATTATGTCTTCTTGAAGAAATAAGAAGCACTTGAAAGCTTCGCACGAATTTTTCCAATGGGTTTGATGGAGGAAGTTACGGGAATTAATCTAACTTCCTCTCTTCCCGGGTAGTGGCTTAAGTGCCGGGGAAATGGGGAAAGCAACGGGAATTGCCAATGGGAATGGCAAAATGGGTTGCATCCCGTCTAATTTCCCATGTGGTAAATTGGGGAATTTTATGCCCATTTTCCAATCCATGATTTGGCAATTGGCAGAGAAAACCCACGTGCGGAAAATTTGAAGGAAATTGCCAGGAAAGTGGAAATCCGGGTTCGGGAAGCCAATTTGGCTTCGTTGAAACAAAAGCTTACTTCCTCGGCACTAAAACTTGTCGAATGAACTTTAATTTATATTTATTTAATTAAATACTCCTTAAGTGATTTTTTTAAAAATTAATTTAATCAAACAAGGAGCAATTAATTAATTAAATATTAATTAATTATTTTAATGTATTTTAACGCATTTTAAAGCCTGGCGGGAAGAGTTCTCGCCCGAAAATCATGAAATGAAGACCAAAACGATCACAAAAATAAGACGATCACGATGAGTCCAATGAACCACGCAAAGTAACACTTTTCAAAATTTTCTAATTTTTCATTTTTAATTATTTTTAACAATTTTGCGAAGTCAAAATTGGCTGATAACAGTTGGCTCTGATTGGGGACAAGGACTTCATGGATGCAGCAACGGACCCAGACCAAAATAGTCATGAACATGATCACAGAATGATGGGGCACAAAAATGGGGCGACACAAGAGAGGAGACCGAAAAACAGGGAAACAAACAAACCAAAATCCTAATTACCTATGTACATACGGGGAACAACCCATTTTCAATTCTAGTAATACTTGAGATACTACCCACTGTAGGGCAAAGGAAAATGAGTTCCATCAGGATATGCCAAGTAGTAGGTACTATCTCCATAGAAATGTCTTATTTTGAATGGTCCCAGCCACAGTGAGTCAAACTTCCCATGCTTTCCCTTCGGCTCACGTCTTTTATCCCAGAGAAGAACTAAGTCATTGATTTGAAACTGTCTCTCTCTAGTTTTCCTGTCAAACAACTTCTTTACCTTGGATTGATGTTCCTCGATCCTGTTGGCCACTTGACTTCTTTGTTCCTCGAGCTTGCTTAGGAACATGACCCTTTTATCTAATGCATTGGTGAAGCATTCATCATCAACTACCTAAGATAATTTTAACACTGGTAGCTCCAATGTGATGGGAATTTGAGCATCAGTTCCATACAAAAGTTGAAATGGAGACATCCTGATTGCCCTTTTGGGAGTTATGCAGTCAACCCATAATGCATCGTATAACTTTTTGTGCCAAGTTCTTTGATTTTCTTGACTAACTTGCACATGATAGTAATGAGGTTTTTTTCTTGGATTCACTGACCGTTTCCTGCGGTAGTAATCGATGAATGAGACAAAGATATCCCATATCCATAACAAAAACCTATCATCTCTGTAGAAGAAAAATTTGAGGCATTGTCATTCACGATCTTGTGAGGAATTCCATGCAACGAACCAATATGTTTTCTTTGATGAAATCACAGATTCTGCATAGATGTTTGTTTCACGGTATAGCTTCTACCCACTTTGTAAAGTAATCGGTGGCGGTGAGCACGTGGGTATGACCAGCTAGAATTAGGATTCAAGAACCCGATGAAATCTAAACCCCATTGTTGAAAGGGTTCTTGATATGACAAGCTGGCTTCAAAGGAAGTGCTTTGCCAACTTTGGTCTTCCAACAAAATGTTGACAAGGCTTCACATTTGGTCACCCATTTCTGAGCATCAAAAACATAGTGGGCCAGTAATAATGTGCTCTCAGAATTTTATGGGCTGTTACTGGGCCAGAAAAATGACCACCGCAAGCATGATTGTGGAAGGCTTCCAACAACCTAGGTTGTTGTTCTTTATCAACACATCTGAGGAACATGTCATCAATTCCTTTCTTGAACAACATGTTATCCCAAATGATGTATCTGGCAGCTCTTAGTTTGATAGCTTGTTTCTCTTTAGCTGTCAGATTCTCTGGACACTCACCATATGTGAGGAAGTAGGCAATATCAGAATACCATTCATTCGTGGTACTGACAAAAACTACCAATGGTAAATTTTCTTCAACTAGTTCTTCTTTAGAGTTATCTCGTGGTTCATTCTCTGCAATGAGTTGGCAGAGTCCTCTCCCTCGAACCAACTTGGTAGGCTTGATGTCCAGATCATATTCTTGGATCTTGGAGACCCAATTACCTCTTTTAGATCCTGGTTCTTGTTGTGTCAACATTGATTTCACCACGGTGTCCAAACTAAGACTTTGGTGTGAGAATTCAACACGTAATACCTGAAGTGTTTCAGGGCTCTTACCATCGCGTACACATGTCTCTCAAGAGGAGTGTAATTAAGTTCATGTTTCTTGAATCCCAAACTCATGAATGCGATAGGAGATTCAATCCCCTCTTGATTGTGCTGAGTCAAAATGGTAGAGATTGTGTGTGGTAAAGCATAGCAATAAATTATAAAATCCTTCTTAAAATCGGGACACACCAATGTAGGATATTTTTCAATAGCACCCTTGATTTGCTCAAATGCCTCTCTACCTTCCTTTGACCATTTGAAAGATTCTTTTCCTTTCATCATATCAGTGATTTCTTTAGTCAGCTCGGTGAAATCTGGCATGAACCTTCTCAAAAAGTTCACCTTTCTAAAGAAGGAGTGGACTCTAGGTTTACTTGTAGGTAGGGAAAGATTCTTTATAGCTTGAACACGTTCAGGATCAATCTTAGTTCCTTCCTTAGAGACAATATGACCTAGAAGTTTACCTTTTGTAACTCCAAACAATTTTTTTTTGGATTTAAAGAAATCGTATGAAGTTTACACTTTTGCAAATTTTTCTCTAAATCTCTTAAGTGATCTTCTTGCTTCTTTGAGAACACTGTCAAGTAATCTAGGTATATCACAATGATCTTGTCTTTATAATCTACAAATTCCATATCCATGGCCCTTTGAAAATTTACGTCGGCATTGATCAAACCGAATGGCATTCTTCTATATGCGAACATACCCCAGGGGGTAGTGAATGCGGTTTTATGTTCATTTTCTCTAACCACTTCAATCTGATTATAGCCGAGAAACCATCTAGCATAGATAGCATTTCCGATCCAGATTCTTGCTTGCTGCAGAATATGGTCCATGATTGACGGTGGTAGTTATCCTTCAAGGAAGCCTGATTAAGATTGTGGAAATCCACGTAAATCCTAATTTCTCCATTTTCTTTGCGAACCAGGTATAATATTAGCTATCCAGGTCAAATGTCGAATAGGAAAAACTATTCATGCATCTAGCATCTTTTGAACTTCATGAAATATTGTCCCTGCAATCTTGGGATTATATTGTCTTTGCTTCTGCCTAAATGGAACTACACCAGATTCAAGGGTATGGCATGCTCCATTTCCCTGGGTTGGAAAGACTTCAAGTCTTCATATGAATATGCCAAGACGTCAGAGTATTTGGTAAGGAGATTTATGAATTTCCTATGCTCCTCAGGTGAGCAACATTTACCAATATTGATCAGGCGAGGTTTATCCTTGGTGCCGATATTAATTTGCTCATAGTCAACAAAATTTGCAGGTCCTACCTACTCTTTCTCTTTAATAAACCTGTCATGTTTGTCAAAAATTTCTTCAAGTGAAACCAATCCTTTGGGAATTTTATTTCCTTTGAGTTGAATGATGCCATCACCAGGATCTTCATTCTCAACTCCTTCCTGAATGGGTGAGGTAGTTGATTCGCGAAATGCCGAATCACTTCCTTCAAAGTACAACTATTCAAAATTTTCTCTCTTTTCCAAGAAGGCAATAATTTGTTGATCATCATTAAATACTTGCCAATTTTCTGCATTGTCAGGAACACTTGGCCTAAAAACCATTTCAATGGTGTATTTGTCTTGATCAAATTCTGAATGAGGAATCATTAATGATGCTGAGACTGCTAGAGAATCCACTTTGTCATTCTTTTCACGAGGGACAAATTTAATGGAAAAAGTGTCAAAACTTCTATTGCGTCCCAAACTTTATTTTTGTAGTGTCTCAGATGATCATTCTTTACTTGGAACTGATTTCTTACTTGTTTCACGATCAATTCCGCATCTCCAAAGACTTCCATATTTTTTATCCCTTTCTCCTCTACAACTTGGAGGCCAAGGATTAATGCCTCGTACTTTAGGTGTTATTAGTATTTGAAAATTCAAGTTTATAGGAAAAAGGAAAAATTTTACCATTTGGAGATATGAGCACCACTCCTGCACTAGAGCCCGTTGAGCAACAACTTCCATCAAACTCAAGAGTCCATATCTCATTGGAATCTTGGCAAGTGATCTCAGGGGTATGAACTTCTGTAGTCATCATATAATTACCCATACTTGAGACTTGGAAAAGGATCTGTGCGTGAGGATCTTCGGTTTTAGTTACCGTGAACTTTTCCTGAGCTTCTGGCATAAGCTTTTCATTTCTCCATTGATAGGAATCATGGCATGAGACTAGTCCATTTGAATCTCACCACCCAAATCCCTACAAAATTTCTGCTCAACAACATTCCATATGAGGTGGGAATATCAGCAACTAAAATAGTTACCTTAACTTGCTTTTGAGGGAATTGGGCTAAAACCATTTGGGCGTCTTTAATCTGCCCGATTAGAGGAACTTGCTTGGTTTCCATAGAGTAACATGATCCGAATGTTCTCGTATAAGTCAAACCAAGAGCATGTGCTACTTTTTCCGGCATCACATTGTCCAAGGCTCCAGAGTCTATAATGCAATTACTTAACTTGCATCCATTGATCAGAAAAGACACAAAGAAAGGTTCGATCTTTTCATTTAAATTGTAGTGGCCGCCACAATATTTTGAGTTTTCCCATCTTTGGGAATTTTTATAATTCCTTTAAAGGAATGAACAGTAGAGTCACCTTTGATAAACTGGACCAACTTCTCGAGCTGATCCTTGTTGGACTTCAAGTACTCTGCTTGTGACATGGAAATTTTTGTTTTATTGATATGATCAATGATATCAAATTTAGGAAAAGTAATTACACTTGAAGTCTCAGATATGAGTTCTTTCAAACTTGATGATGGCACACTTTTGACCTTGGCCTCGGGCTTGGTTGATACGGATGTGGAAGAAGAAGTTTTCTTCGTAGTTGGTTTACTAACTGATTGATCTAACAAAGGCTCTCCTTTCTTTAAGATAGTCTTGACCTTTGAAACCTCAGTATCTCTAGACTCTTTAGGAGCCTCCTTTATCTTGGATTCTTTGAGAGTTTCCTTGGAAACCTCTTTATCTCCCACCTTGGTGGTATCTTGGTCCTTTTTCTGAGAGCGTGTGAAGACGGCGAAGGATTGACTATTCATATCTTCTATAATTTCTTCATATTCGTCTTCCTCATCGGAACGGTACTCAAAGAAATGATTATTACTTTCTTCCTCAGGATCTTCAACTACAGGTTCAGATGTCTCAGAATCAGGCTCTTCCTCATTAACCTCGACGACTTCAATCTCATCATCACTTTCTTGAAATGACATCACATTTGGAATTAGTTACGGGAGCTGCTTGATAACAAGCCTCGTTGGAGCACTTGCAATCCTGGCTTTGTTGGGAACGTATCCTTTTCTTGGGATGTATTTGTAAGGAGCAAGTTTACTACTTTGAGAAACTTGCTTCTTCAAAGCTAGCACATCATTAGCCAACTTAGTGAGTATAGTTTCTGAAACGTTGGGAGTTTCTTGACTCTTTCCTTTGAGGGAATTTTTCTTGAATTTTCTTGCCATGATTAAGTCATCTTCAATTTCTATGGCCAAAGATTGAGCAAGTTCCAAAGTAGCCACCCTGGCCCTTCTTAGCTGATAACACACTTCTGATTGGTGTGCATTAATAAAGAAACATTTTTGTCCATCAAGGTTGGGACGAATCCCGGTGGGAACTTTGTTCACCATCTTGTTGAATTTGGCCACAAAATTCCTCATGGGTTATGTAGGCTCTTTCTTTTCCTGAGATAGTTGGGAAGAAGAGCATGTTCATCTTTGCCATTTTGAATAGATTTTCAAACTTAGTTTTCATATCATCCCAACTTGTAATACATCCATTGGGTAGATGATGAAACCAATCTGCAGCAATATCATGCAATGTCTCGACGAAGAGACGAATAGCAACATCTTCGTATTCTACTGAAAAAACAACACATGCAGCGAAGAAGGTAGAAATATGATCATCTGGTGACATCTTCCCATCTCCGTCGAACTTGGGAAGAATCTTTCTTGATCCTCATGGGAGTTCATGTCGAGCAGGTAAGGCCAATGGGCCTATGGCATTTCCCCATGGTACATTGGCTGCCATTGGAGAAAAGGTGGTATGCGAAGGTAAAACAATGTGAGCAAGGACAAGTGCTTGACTGGTAGTGATTCCTTCCTTGCTTGCTCTTTCAGGACTTGATGTAAGGCTTGCAGATCTACAAGGTGTGTTCTTCTTGGGAGGAGATAACTTGAAACCAAATTTTCCTTGAAAGTCAAAAGTGGGGTCAGATCGACCTTTAGCTTTTTATCCTCGCGTAAACCTCTTTTCTTCCAGTTTGGAATATTTATGGTGAAGAGATCAATAGCGTGTTCAGACCAGCTCTAGCCTTTTCTCTTTGCTCTCTTTCTTGAGCTATTTGCACTTGAATAACTCTAACAAATCTCAGTAGCTTTCTCTTCTTCGTTATCTAGTACTGATGCGGTAAGATGAAAATGATGGTTACTTGTGTGATTTTCCCAAATAGATTGCCTCAAATATGATGATATGTCTTCTTGAGTATCCGCCAAAAACAAGATTTGGTTGCAAGATAATGGGTTACCTGTAATAGTCATACAACTTATTACCTGGGTGGAAGAGGACCGCATCGGTGAACAACTATCAACACGTGCCCAAGAGGTCTTCTGGCCACAAGTGTGGGTGCTCTTCTTCTAAGGTCTTCGATGTAGATTTCTCTGTCAATGGCTCTATCAACAGCCAAAAATTGTTGCAAGCTTTCATGGTTTTACCAAGCTACTTTGTTCAAAGGTTGGTAAATGTCTCCTTGAAATCTTCTTCGGGCACAAGATTCGGTTGAAGAAGCTGGAGCTTGTGCGGGGGATAGTCATAAAGATTTAACCAAGCATTGGTTATGATTTACGAGTCCCTAGTAGAGTCACCAAAAACTATTAGCATATGGATTTGCATGCATGCAAATGACATGCAACAAAGCAGTGTGGGAATGAAGTCCCTCCTCAATGAAGGTGAGGCTGCCTTTATTGAAAACCAAAACTGTATTTACATATGTACATTCAAAATTGTATGTGGGGGGTGTTTTGGAACATCAATGGAAGAAAAGTGAATGAAGGAGATAGAATGAAATGAAGGAAAGGAGTGGAATGGAATGAACTAAAAGAACATGCAAGAGTTAGGTAAAAACAGAGCCTAATATTGCATGAAGAGGAAAGATGAATAACCAACACAAATAAAACGGAGTTTGAGTTAGCCAAACAAGAACATGCAAAAGGGAACACACATGAGCAAGTAGATAGTCAGAGCTTGATCATTGTGAACTAGAACAACTGATTACTAATGTTGACAATAAGATCAAAGATAATATTTGCATGCAAGATTCAAACACCTAACATCTAATGAACATAAGAACACCAAATGTTACAAGAGACAATGAATGAGACACAAAGTTCTTATTCTATTAACTCTAAAATGTTTTCATAAAGAACACAAAGTTTCTTCTTGAAACAAAGCTTGCACAAAATATTTTCTTCTCCTCTCTTAAAGTCACCCTTACAAATGAGCCCCTCACTTCCTTTTATAACCCAAAAGTTGGTTAAAAAGTAGTTAGGGTTTAAATGCACATTAAATAGGGCACTTAAGTGACTTTGAATTTTTCAACCAACTTTTAAAAAGTGACTAAAAATAGAAACCACTTAAGTTAAAAAGTCATTTAAGGAAAAATAAATAAATAAAAGAAATGGGTACATGTGGACCCACTTAAATGACTTGGACGCACACGTAGAAATCCTAGTCAACAATGCACCACCTAGATCAAGACACCTAGGATTAGTGCCTTATCCATTGGGCCAAGAGTCCACCTATCCCGATCGTATGGGAATGAACTCATTGACTGTGCTCTACAATCCTCCAAATGACAAGAGTGTTGAGCTTGAAACTTGAGCAATTCATCCACCCCTCTGTCTGAGCAATATCTTGGTGTGAGAAAATTTGTCTTCATTCGTATTCACATTCACAATTCTCCACATGCTCCGAGTACCTTTCCATGGTGAATTATTCATTTGTCGTGAGACCGTAGTCGTTACGCCACCTTAGTTTATCAGATTCCAGCTTCTGGTCTTTTGCCATTGAGAAGATCTCCAAGAGCCAAAATTTTAATTCACCTCTAATGGTATTACAAAACATGGCTTTAACAAGCACCCCATGAATAAATATAACCAGTTATTTGCACTATACATTAGATTTGATGAAGTCGAAAGCATTGTCTAGTTTTGCAAACACTTTCTAAAAATTGAATAACCTAACTCTTCCATCTCACTGCACAACCTATCTTTTATTGGTTCACTTAACATCACCAATAATCACCAAAATAAACATTTTCCTTGTTTAAAATGATGGAAGTATGACTGCCACTGCCTTTGAATCTCTGTAGCATCTAAACAATCTTCACTGTTAGCTACACTTGAACCTCGTACCAATCCAAAAGTTGATTCACTTTCACTTGATTTCAATGCCCCCATTTTAGCAACTAGTCTCCAGTCAAATGAAGCTTTGAAAGTTTTCTCCCAAGCCATTGTGCATGAAAGTGAATATTTGTTTCCTCTGACCTATTATCCTTCTGAGTTCTATTCAACTTGTCCTAGCACAATCCTTCGAATTAACTAATTCAACACTACCACGTCTCAATTCAAGATATAATCTTTTTGAAAACCCATTGACCTTTTCCCTTGAAACTACGGCTTTTAGCTTAAAGAAGCTTCGGAGGAAAAATTATCCATATACATTTCGCAGTTTCATTTCCTTTTATATCAGAATATAAAATGAGATAAAATTCATTATTTAAATGAACACTATTATGCTGAAATGAAAATGGATGGTTTACGTTTGATGAGATTGAAGTGCCAACATTTCCAATTGTGACTTCTCCAAATAAAAATTTTCACATGACATCTAGGCCACAACTAGACTGATTTAATCTCCTTTGTAAGCGTGGAAAGCCATTTTTTATTTCCTGAGCATTCTTGTATTTGTTGTCTCCTCCACGTGGTCTTTTTATGCTACTCTCTCTCTCTCTCTCTTCACGCATGGAATATTCTTGTGCTTGGGCCTGCATGGAGATTTGTCCTCCTTACGTGGTCTTTTAGAAAAAATACAAGCTCTATTTGTCTTATCCAATCTCTACAAATTCATTGAAACTAACTTCTTATTCTTCCTCAGAGATTTGCTTGCGTATATAAACTACTTCCTCACGGCACTTTCCTGGAGAATTTCAGTTCTACATTCCACTGATAATCTTTTGCAGAAAGGCATGATTTTGAGAATCCACACCCACCCTCGCAACATCAAGGTGATAGACCTTCATTTCACCATCAATGAATCCACGATCCAGAACACGTTGTAGCAATTCATTTGTTGTAGCATTTGATGGAGCGCAAACAAGCATTCATGGTTTAGGGAAAGTTTAGGAAGCATACGGAATAGTGTGTGATCCATACTCTAAAGAACATCATCGATTGATCCTGTGCCAATACAATACTATTTGCATTATTATAGGATTTCCTGTAGCTTTCAGGAGCAAGTTTCTTAAGCAGTGCACCATAATAGTGTTGATATTGAACAAGATGAATAACATTCAACATTCCCTTGCATCGTGTGTCTTTCCTTTCCTCCCTAGTGGACCTTGCACCAATCAAGGGCCAAGGTTCTCCAAAGCAGACTCCAACTCCATTTGTACCAGCTCATCAGTATGCATAGCATCCCACCGAATCAGTGCTAGCTGTGTGGACCATTGAAACTCCCGTGAAGATGGTGGTGTGAAACATTCGTGCATTATTCATTGTAGGCTGCTCCTCATTATTTGGAAAGTGCTTTGGCTTGGGATTCAAAATTTCTTTCTACATTCTCCTCCTTTGCATGCATGGAAAAAAGTTCTTTCCTTGTTGTCTTGTCTATCCACATTCGTGGATTTTGGTCTTTTCTCTGTGTTTAATATTTTCCTCCTGCACGTGGAGTAATCAATCGAAAAAAACTTAAAATAAAATGAATGCATTTCTTTTCCCAGGAACCTCCTCCAATTCGTGGGAATAAAGAATTTATTTGTGTTCTTTGTTGTTTTCAAAGACTGCTCCTCCTCTGGCTAGTATTTGTTTAGATTTTGATAAAACCTCCTTCCAAAGCTATGTGGAGAATGAATCTTTGGTCTTTTGTTTGAAAACCTTGTTCTTATTTGCCAGGCGTCATCCTTTTCCCAATGCACAGCTAAAAACAAAGCTCCCTTTTTTATTAAAAACTAACCTTATTTACCAGTGCCTCCTTAAAAAAAAAAAAAAAAAAACTTTGGTGTATTTATTTTCTATCCTTTAAATCATGTGACTTGGCAAGGTGAATGCGTGGGCTCTTTCTCTTTACCTGCGTGGGCTCCTCTTCAACCTGCAGCATGTGGACTGCTCTTTTCTTTCTTATTTTCTTTTCTTTAAAACTGTTCTTTCTTTTTGCACGGCCTTTGTTTAGATTTTGATAAAACCTCCTTTGCATGCACAACTGATATTTCTTCCTTCACAATGGCGTGAGTTTCTCTTGCATGATGCAAAAATATTATGTCTTCTTGAAGAAATAAGAAGCAATTGAAAGCTTCGCATGACTTTTCCAACGGGTTTGATGGAGGAAGTTACGGGAATTAATCTAACTTCCTCTCTTCCCGGGTAGTGGCTTAAGTGCCAGGGGAAATGGGGAAAGCAATGGACAATTGCCAACGGGAATGGAAAAATGGGTTGGCAATCCCCGTCCAATTTCCCCATGTGGGAAATTGGGGAATTTTATGCCCATTTGCCAATCCATGATTTGGCAATTGGTAGAGGAAAACCCACGTGCGGGAAAATTGAAGGAAATTGCTAGGAAAGTGGAAATCCGGGTTTGGGAAGCCGATTGGCTTCCCGGCAGTTGGAAACGAAAGCTTACTTCCCCGACACTAAAACTTGTCGAATGAACTTTAATTTATATTTATTTAATTAAATACTCCTTAAGTGATTTTTTTAAAATTAATTTAATCAAACAAGGAGCAATTAATTAATTAAATATTACTTAATTATTTTAATATATTTTAACGCATTTTAAATCCTAAAGGGAAGAGTTCTCGCTTGAAAATAATGAAACAAAGACTGAAACGATCACAAAAATAAGATGATCACGATGAGTCCAATGAACCATGCAAAGTAGCACTTTTCAAAATTTTCTAATTTTTCATTTTTTAATTATTTTTTAACAATTTTGCAAAGTCAAAATTGGCTGATAACACCTCCCAAACTCCGTCGAGCCATAACTTGCAAAATGCAAGGATTTAGAAGGAAAAATTTACCTTTCTCGGAAAGTGAGGAGATCCTCTATCCAATGAAAACATTTCCAAAAAAAAATTGAATCCCTAAAAACTGAAAAAATTCAACTAAGGCACAAGTAAGGAAGGAATGAAAGGAAGTTAGCCAAAAAATGAGCAAGGGGCTTATTTTGGATAATAGTATTTCCATCTTTTAAATGTTTCAAAAATATCAAATTTATGTTTAATATAGTAAACCCATACCTTTCTTTTGGAATCATCAATGAAAGTCACATAGTATTGGGATCCTCCATGAGAAGCTACTGGATTGGTCCCCACACATCTAAGTGCACAAGCTCTAATTTTTGCTCCTTCTTTTTTTCCCCAACTTTAAGAAACCTCACTTTCTTTTTCTTTCCAAATATGTAATGCTCACAGAAATCAAGATCTACATCTTTCAAATCTGATAACTTACCCTTTTCCTTTAAGATTTGCATTCCCTTCTTACTCATATGGCCTAGCTGATTATGCCACATGTTTGCATCTGAATCTAAAGTAGATAGCATAGAAAAAGAATTAGTAATACAGGTAGAAAAATATAATGTTCCTACCTTCTTGCCTCTTGCTACAACAAGATATCCCTTGGAAACTTTCCAAGAATCGGTTGTGAATGTAACCATGCATCCATCTTCACCTAATTGTCCTATGCAGAAATAAGATTTCTCCTGAGGCTTGGCACATGCCTCACATATTTCAATATCCATGTATTTCCATTCGTAATTTAAGATGAACTTCACCTTTACTAGTAATATTTCATGGTTCATCATCTCCTAAATAAACATGCCCAAAATTACCTTAGACATAATTTCTAAAATAACCCTTATTAGGGGTAAGCATGGAAAGAAGCTCCTAATCTAAAACCCATGATTCAATTTTATTATCCAAGGAGAGAATAAGGGTATATCGCATTACCTCTAATGCTATATTTTCCTCTTTACCTTTCTCTGGTACATTCTCTTTGTTTTCCTTGGCCCAAAATCCTTCTTTGCATGTCCTTTCTTTCCACAATTCCAAAGCAGTTATTCCTCTACCTCTGGATTTAGATTTTCCACTCTTAGACTTTGATTTCCCATTACTCTTGCTCTTGGATCTCTCATTTTTCCTTCCTCTACTTTCTACATTCAAATCATTCCCAGATGATGATTCTCTTGAACTTTTCCTATGTATTTCTTCATTTAGAATTATACCAATCACATCATCAAACTTCAAAATATTAGTAGTAGATGTTGTATTACTAATAACCATTACCAAATTATCCCAACTATTTGGAAAATAACACAAGAATAAAAATTATTTCACTTCATCCTAAAAAGGGATATTAACTGATTTTAATTGATTTACAATAGAATGAAAATCATTCAAATGATTAGACAAGATCCACCTTCTTGAATTTTAGAATTAAAAATTTCTTCATCACATAAACTTTATTTGATGCATTTGGTTTTTTATATAAATTAGCTAAAGATTTCATTAATTCTACCGTGGTTGATGCTTCTATTATATTCAAAGCCACAATTACTTCCAGCTCAATCTTATAGATCATAGAGCCTTTCTGTCAAGAATCTTCCATTCTTCATCAGTCATCTTTGCAGGCCTTGCCTTCTCATCCAACGGTAAATATAGATCTCTCGATACAGATAATCCTCCACCTGTATCTTCCATAGCTGATAATTACAACCTTCAAATTTCTCTACTTTGTATTTACTATCTTCTACCATTATTGTGCTCCCACTCAATCAGAAATCCCTATGAGTAAATCTATCAACACACACAACCCTTAAACAAAGCTCGATGTTAGTCGTTGGGGTTAGACCAAACCAGTTGTACAAATATATGTCGATTAAAACATGCAAGCAATAATAAATAACCAACATAAGAAAATACTCAAGATATAACGTGGTTCACCCATTGTGGGCTACGTCCACCAAGAAATAACCAATATATTATTCCAGAGGTTGTACAATTAAAGATCTACAATATTCCACACCTTAAATGATGTACAATTTTTTTCCTCTCACAAGCTTCTCTAAGATCTCTCCAAGAATTCCTTCTTACAATTCTCTCAATCTTCTTGATTCTTCTTACCTCTAACCCTAGTTTCCTAGCTTATATAAGCCTATAAAAACTTAGGGCACTTTATCCATTCATTTACAACCATTAGATCAAATTTATAACAAAGATTAGATATAATTCCCATGACTTAAATATAAACAATCATGCATAGGTAACCGATGCCGGTTACCCTAACCAATGCCAATTTGTCTCAATCGATCCTAGTTGTTTTGCTATGTGACCGATGTCGGTTACTATGTAAACCTCGGTAAGTGCACCAAGATGGTGGACAATTAAGTGGACATAAAAACCCAAAATTTAGGTACCACGAGCACGGTTTATAAACCGTGCTCGCGTAACTATTTTTATAGGCTCAGTGATTTCCGAACCTAAAACCGTGATCATGGTTTACAAACTGCAAGCATGGTTTAAAACCATGCTCATGGTTTCAAACCATGATTGCAGTCCTCTGAGACAAAAAATACAGACCCGCGACTCCTCCATTTCCCTCATTTTTCCTTTCCAACCGTAATTTCTCCTACACCTTTGGCTCTCGCACTTTGAATACCCCCTAAAAATTACTCTTCGGACTTATGGATCCCGATAGTTTTAACCATGCCGCCAAGATAAAGAGGTAAGCCCTCAATTTTGATCAATTTGTTTGCATTTTAGGTTTTTTTGTGATTTTCATGGGTTTTTCAATTTTTGTTTATGTATACAATTTTTTGTTTTGTCAGTTGCTCGGCAAGCTCGTAATCCTGCAAACCATCAAAATATTCCTCAAAACCCTACAAACAATCCTCAAAACCCTCAAAACCCTTCTCCAAACATAGATCCGCCTCCTGTGGCTCCTTATGTCCCCACGGAACCAATAGGAACACAAGTTGATATCATTGGAAAAATCTAACAAAATAAAATTGCCATTGAGAACCTTATTCAGAATATAAGACAAAATCATGCCACAAATCTATCTCACATGACTTTAGCCAACATATTGCAAATATTGATTGGTGAAGTTGACTCTGTAACCAACCAAATAGATAGATGGAATACCTTTAGAGGTGATTGTAGGCAGTGGTATGCAAATAAATTATCCCATGTGGCCGTAAAAGACAAAAATTTTGGAAAAGACCGCATTTGTGCATTATTTACTGACCTAAGAACCAATGCTCCTCCCGGAGTTACTTACAAATGGTTCCCAATCCATTGGTGCCAAGATGAACGAATCAAGAATTTTTTTTGGGACCAATGGTGGATGGTTTTTTATTATCCACCATGCAAAAACAATGAGGTTCCCCTCTATTTTTTGAAGAAATTATATTATGAGTTCGTGCTTAATGAGGTCCCAAATTATTTTGACTTTTCTGATTTTTACGGGTGAGGTGGTGGTTTTGCACAGAGGAGACCTGGTGCACGCATAGGTCAACCAAGGATCCCCCATGCCCCAAAACCCCCATTTCATTCAGTTATCCCTCTTACAATGAAGGATGTTGTGGAGATTGACACACTACATGCATTGAGGGAGCTTGTTGACACTCTAACCCAGCATAGTGAGTAGATTGCATCTCGGTGATGTTGGTGGAGGCACTGGGCTTCTAGCACACCACACCACCGTGGATCATGTGGTGCCGTATGCACCGCGGTGAGATATCATTTGCGCAGGATCACATAATTTCTTTTCTCTAGATGAGATGATGACGGATATTTTTGGAACTAGTGCAATGGATCTTGGTCTTTCACAGGTAAATGTCAAATAAATATTTTATATATACACACACACACACACACACACACACACACTAGTTTAATTCATGTTTGAGATTTTAATATATATGTATTTCATCAGTACATTATGTACATACATGTAAAAACAAATTTTTTATTTTATTTTAAATAGCAAAATCTGTAAAGGAAACATTCGCCATCGACATGTTAGGTAATCGTAGTTGGTCATGTTACAAACGTAAGTTTCAAGTTGTACTTAAATTTCAAATTTCATTTGATTGTGTAATTTTATTATTATAATGTTTCACTGTACATATACATATTAATATATGTTTGTCTTTATACATGCAGAGCCCGTGGGTCATCATTCTCTTGTGGGAACCGAGGCTATTGGTATGCCTCACGTGACTTTTACGCAGTTAGTTTCTCTTTACACTTTCGTTCTAATTGTGGAAGTTCACGTGGATTATGCTTTGCTCATGTTATGTGGCAGTCATGTAGATTAATATTGATTTGTACATGTTTTTGTATAGCTTATGACTGCAGAGAGACTCCTTCATATATGTAGATCGTGGAGGCTATTGTAGATACTTGCCATAGAATTTGCAGATCCACTAATCTCAAGTACAATTTTTCAAATTTGTTAAATTTATTTAGGAATTATTTCTTATTACTTAGATCTACAATATCAAATTTTGTATATGAAATATTTAATTTGAAATTTAATTATGTGTATGTAGCTTACCTCTCATGAGTCTATTGTTGTCCCCGCCATGTGTCAACGACAAATTGATAGGGATCATGACATCATGGTAAGATTTCACATGCATTTTAACTAAATTCTAAGTTTCTAAATTGTGAATGTATTTTAAAAATATGGGTGTTAAAAACTTGTTGTTTATGAATGTGTAGGTTAGGTTACAGGCCTGCTTAGAGACGCCTAGGACCACATGGATGAAATCCGTAGTGGAATCTCCCTCCACTACATCCCTAGGTCATGGACATGCTACTTCTAGCAGGAAGAAGAGAGGGAAGATGTTTCATGATTAGATTCATAGGACGTGGATGTACATATATATATATATATATATATATATATATATATATATATGGGTCAGCTGGTCCTAGTTCATGATTCTTCATAGGACATTGTATATATCCTTATGCAGCCACATGTGGTCTTATATGTATGACACACTTGGTTCGAGATGTACACATGTTATAAACTTATATTTTCAGAGACATGCATTTAACACACTTAGTTTGATACATTATATATCCATGTGTTGGTTTTCATAACGATATTACTTCTATGTTTGATTCAAATTCATTGCATATGATATCCTTCTATGTATGTATATTCTATGTATATTAATTTTATATGTATGTTTGATTTAAAATTAAAAACTATGGCGCAATAATAAGAAGAAACTAAGCATATATCTCATGTACCATATTCTAGTGCAATAATAAGTTTTATGTATGTTATGACATGTACATGTCAAGGACTGAAATTTCACATGTTGTTGGAGTTGTCACTTTTTAGGAAAATCTACGTGGAGAACATTGTTCAATAGTGAAGTGGGAGTTTCACTACTTGTGAGGAAAAATAAATTATCAGCATCACCTATGACAATATTGGTGATTCAATTTGTGGATATTTTGTAATTGATTTGGAAAAACAAAGATCAACTTCTAGTTATGTTATTACACTTGTAACTGGACCTATCAGTTGGATTTAAAAGCTTCAAAATATTACAATTTTTTCAACTACTGAGGTAGAATATGTAGCTGCCTATCATAGTTGTCGTGAGGTAAATTTGGGTAAAAATTTAATTAGATGAGTTTTGAAGATATCAATAGAAGATGAAGGTATTGTGTGACAATCAAAGTGTTATTTAATTATCCAAGAATCTAGCTTATCACAATAAGACAAAGCATATTTTAGTTAAGTATAATTTGGTTATACATGTTATTGATGAAGGGATAATAGCACTTGACAAGGTACACACCATAGAAAAATTTGTTGATATTCTCACAAAACTAGTACTATTATAGAAGCAAAAATGGTGTTTATCTTCTATTCATTTGTAGAAAATGTGATGAGTTGGTCGTGTAATATATAAAGTGGATTGGTTATCAAGGTGGATATTATAAGATATGTGACAACAAAGTTAAATTTTAGATCCCTTTGTATGACAACATTTTTAGCTCACTTTCCAAAGTTGAAAAAGTTGTAATTGTTGAAAAAGTTAAAAAAGTTGTAATTGTTGAAAAAGTTGAAAATGGTGGGTCGTGGCACCAAACCGAATGCACAAACACATCCATATGGCCAGTGTGAACACTAAAGGAGGCATTGTTTTGGTGCGCAACAATGTCATTTTTTCAGCTACCTCGTTTAGGCGAGTCCCTCAAGAACCCCGAGACCAAAAATCATTCAACTTCCACGGGTGACTACACGCACTCCATGGCTCCTAGAGATGTATCGTCCAATCCTACACCTCAACGTAGGGACTCTATACAATAACATGTCTCTCGGTTTTCCTCATCCAATTGGTGCTCTCCCTTCCCTATTGTTTGTAAACATGCCGAATAGTGTAGTTTGAGACAATGTAAGGTCACAAATGATATATTTTATAAACAAGTGAGTCATGGCACCAAACTGACTATCTAGACATGTTTGGGTGGCTAGGTGAATGCTAGAGGAGGCATCATTTCAGTGCGCGATAACATCGTTTTTCTCGGGCTACCTTGTTCGGGCATAGTTCCTTAAGAGCCCTAAGACCAAAAAAATTGTTCAACTTCCATGGGTGACTATGCACACTCCGTGACACCTAGAGATTTATCATCTAATCCTACACCTTGGCATAGGGACCCTCTACAATAGCATGTCTCGGTTTTTTCCTTCTCCAATCGGTGCTCTCGTTGCCTTATTGTTTGTAAATGCACCGAATAGTGTAGTTTGAGATAGTGTAAGGCTGTCAAATGGTATATATTGTAAACAGTGGGTCGTGGCACCGAACTGAATGTGCAAACATGTCTGAGTGGCTAGGTGAATGCTAGAGGAGGCATTGTTTTGGTGCGCAAGAACATCTTTGCTTCGGCTACCTCATTCGGGTGAAGTCCCTCAAGATCCCTAAGACCAAAAAATTGTTCAACTTATACGGGTCACTACCCACACTCCATGGCACCCAGAGACATATCATCTAATTCTACACCTTATTGTAGGGACCCTCTATAATATCCTGTCTCAATATTTTCCTTCTCCAATCGGTGATCTCGTTGCCCTATTGTTTGCAAAAAAATTGAATAGTGTAGTTTGAGACAAAGTAAGGTTATCAAATGATATATTCTGTAAATGGCAGGTCATGGCACCAAACGACTACACGAACACATCGCAGGTGACTAGTTGAATGCTAGAGGAGGCATCATTTTAGTGCGTAACGACGTTGTTTCTTCCGGCTACCTCGTTCGGGCGGAGTCCCTCAAGAGCCCTGAGACCAAAAATTATTCAACTTCGATGGGTGACTACGCACACTCCGTGGCACCTAGAGACATCTCGTCTAATCCTACACCTTGGTATAGGGACCCTTTACAATAGCCTAGCTCACTTTTTTCCTTCTCCAATCGGTGCTCTCGCTGCCCTATTGTTTCCAAACACGCCGAATAGTTTAGTTTGAGACAATGTAAGGTTGTCAAACGGTATATTTTGTAAAGGGTAGGTCATGGCACCAAACCAACTATGTGGACATGTCTAGGTGGCTATCTAAATGCTAGAGGAGGTGTATTTTTGGTGCGTAACAACGTCATTTCTTTTAAGCTACCTCATTCGGGCGTAGTCCCTCAAGAGCCCTGAGACCAAAAAATTGTTCAACTTCAATGGGTGACTACGTGCACTCCATGGCACCTAGAGACATCTCATATGATCCTACACCTCGGTGTAGCAACCCTCTACAATATTCTATCTCATTTTTTTCCTTCTTGAATCGGTGCTCTCGCTACCCTATTGTTTGCAAACATGCCAAATAGTGTAATTTGAGACAGTGTAAGGTTGTCAAACGGTATATTTTGTAAATGGTGGGTCATGGAACTGAAACAAATACGTGGACATGTTTGGGTGGATAGGTGAACACTAGAGGAGGCATTGTTTCTATGTACAACAATGTCGTTGCTTTCTGAGCTACCTTGTTCGGGCAGAGTCCCTTAAGAGCCTTGAGACCAAAAAATCATTCAACTTTGACAGGTGACTATGCACACTCCATGGCACCTAGAGATGTCTCATCTAATCCTACACCTTGGCATAGGGACCCTCTACAATAGCATGTCTCAGTTTTTTCCTTCTCCAATCGGTGCTCTTGTTGCCTTATTGTTTGCAAACGCGCCAAATAGTGTAGTTTGAGACAGTGTAAGGCTGTCAAACGGTATATTTTGTAAATGGTGGGTCATGGCACCAAAATGAATATGTAGACATGTGTAGGTGGCTAGGTGAACACTAGAGGAGGTGTCGTTTTGGTGCACGACAACGTCGTTTCTTCTAGTCTACCTCGTTCGAGAGTAGTCCCTCAAGAGCCCTGAGACCAAAAAATTGTTCAACTTCAACGGGTGACTACGCACACTCCGTGGCACTGGAGATGTATTTTCTAATCCTCCACCTTAGCATAGGGACCCTATACAATAGCTTGTCTCGATGTTTTCATTCTCCAGTCAAGGTGCTCTCGGTGCCCTATTGTTTGCAAACGCATTGAATAGTGTAGTTTGAGAGCAAAGGTGTAAGGTTGTCAAATGGTATATTTTGTAAATGGTGGGTCGTGGGAACAATCCGAATTGCGGACACATCTCGGTGGCTAGGTGAATGCTAGAGGAGGCATCATTTTGGTGCACAATAATTTTGTTTCTTCTAGGCTACCTCATTTGGGCAGAGTCCCTTAAGACCCCTGAGACCAAAAAATCATTCAACTTTAACGGGTTACTACGTGTACTCTGTGGCACCTAGAGATGTCTCGTCTGATCCTACACCTCAGCATAGGGACCCTCTACAATAGCCTATCTTAGGTTTTTCCTTCTCCAATCATTTCTCTCATTTCCCTATTGTTTACAAAATGCACCAAATAGTGTAGTTTGAGATAGTGTAAGGCTATCAAATGGTATATTGTGTAAATGGTGAGTTATGGCACTTTGAACCGACTATGTGGACACATCCAAGTGGCTAGGTGAACACTAGAGGAGTTGTTCTTTTAGTGTGCAACAACGTTGTTTCTTCCAGCTACCTCATTCGGGCGTAGTCCCTCAAGAGCCCTTAGACCAAAAAATTATTCAACTTCAACAAGTTACTACGTGCACTCCGTGGCACCTAGAGATGTCTTTTCGATCATACACCTCAACATAGGGACCCTCTATAATAGCATATCTCATGTTTTTCCTTCTCCAATCATTGATCTTGCTACCCTATTGTTTGCAAATGCACTGAATAGTGTAGTTTGAGACAATGTAAGGCTGTCAAATGGTATATTGTGTAAACGGTGGGTCGTGGCATTGAACCAAATGTACGGACACATCTGGGTGGCTAGGTGAATGCTAGAGGAGGCATCATTTTGGTGCACGACAACGTTATTTCTTCCAAGCTACCTCGTTTGGGCATAGTCCCTCAAGAGCCCTTAGACCAAAAAATTATTCAACTTAAACAGGTGACTACGCACACTCTGTGGCACCTAGAGATGTCTCGTCTTATCCTACACCTCGGCATAGGGACCCTCTACAATATTGTCTCAATTTTTTCCTTCTCTAATCTGTGTTTCTCACCGCCCTATTATTTGTAAATGTGTCGAATAGTGTAGTTTGAGACAATGAAAGGTCACAAACGGTATATTTTTTAAACGGTGGGTCGTGGCATCAACAAAATGTGCAAACACATCATGGCCAGTGAACACTAGAGGATTCATTTTGGTGTAGAATAGTGTCGTTGCTTATTCCGGGCTACCTCATTTGGGTGGATTCCCTCAAGAGCCCCGAGACCAAAAAAATCCTTCAACTTTAACGGGTAACTATGTGCACTCTGTGGCACCCAATGATGTATCATCTAATCCTACACCTTGGTGTAGGGACCCTCTATAATATCCTATCTTGGTTTTTTCCTTCTCTAATCGGTGCTCTCGTTGCCCTATTGTTTGCAAACACACCGAATAGTGTAGTTTGAGACAGGTGTAAGGTCACAAAATGGTATATTTTGTAAACGGTGGGTCATGGCACCAAACCGATTACGCACAAACATCTAGGTGGCCAATTTAATGCTAGAGGAGGCATCATTTTGGTGCGCAACAATGTCATTGCTTCCGGGCTACCTTGTTCGAGTGGAGTCCCTCAAGAGCCCTAAGACCAAAAAATCATTCAACTTCCATAGGTGACTACGCGCACTCCATGGCACCTAGAGATGTCTCGTCTAATCCTACACCTTGACGTAGGGACCCTCTATAATAGCCTATCTTATTTTTTCCTTCTCTAATCAGGTGCTCTCGCTGCCCTATTATTTGTAAACACATGGAATAGTGTAGTTTGAGATAGTGTAAGGCTGTCAAATGGTATATTTTGTAAACGGTGGGTCATGGCACCAAACCGACCGCATGGACACATCTAGGTGGCCAGGTGAAAACTAGAGGAGGCATCATTTTAGTGCGTGATAATGTCGCTTCTTTCGGCTACCTCATTTGGGCATAGTCCCTCAAGAGCCCTGAGACCAAAAATTATTCAACTTCAATGGGTGACTATGCGCACTCCATGGCACCTAGAGACGTCTCATCTAATCCTACACCTTAGCATAGGGACCCTCTACAATATCCTGTCTCGATTTTTTCCATCTCTAATCGGTGCTCTTTTTTCTATTGTTTGCAAACGCACTCGAATAGTGTCGTTTGAGACAATGTAAGGTCACAAATAGTATATTTTGCAAATAGTGGGTCGTGGCACCGAACCGACTATGCACACACATAGGTATGGTCTTATAAACACTTGGGAGGCATCGTTTTAGTTCTCTAAGCTCTAGGTCCTTTTGGGCTACCTCCTCAGAGCCAAGAACCCCCTCCATAGGTACATAAATCATTGTTAATTGCTTCTCTTTTCTTGTAAAACAATGAAAGCTTCTCTTAGCTTCAAGAATTTATAATTCTCTACTAATAGTGCCAACCACGTGAAGGTGGAAGCTTTTCTGGCACCACTAACCTGCATATAAAAGTGTTAGTCAAAGAAATTTAAGTTTCAAATCAAAACCATACTAGATATATACAAAATACACAAATTTAATAAAATATATGAACTTAAATTTATCTAACAAATTTATATATACTAAATAAATTATATATACCGGACACATGAGTATTGTAAATTCATTCCAATGAACCATCAGGATCGGATCTACTCTGAATAGCGGATAGGATTACTTCATGATCTAACTCTCAAACCTTCCAAAGAATCTTGTTATTAGGCCTTCCTTGATATCTATATAGCTGAATATTTGTCGCTAAAACTAGATGCAAATATAAGACTATTTTCTTGTGTGTCTCAAAGTCTTCAAACACCCAAAAAAGGATTTTTTTAATGGATACCGCCGAATCCAAGTTCCAGTAACTACCACTGACCCTGTAGGGTACTCAATATCTTCACCATCTATAACAAGAGAAGTCAACTTCTTTCTTTCCTTGATGTAATGACATAAGAAATAGTCTGTTCCTTCTTCATTGTCTTTTGTCACAATAACTACAAACACATGTCCTACAAAAAAAGGTTTCAACTCAAATTTAAATTGTACATATTAAAATTTCAATGGACATAACTCAATAAAAAATTATAAATAACCATAAATACCTTGTCACACCAAAATCAAAATTTCGCAAAGTCCTTGGATGTTGCAACTTCATATGTAGAAACAAGTCGTAATGATTGTGGAGGTTGATAACTAGCAAGTGGAGTTAAAGGCATACAAATCCATCCATCAACCCATTCTTGTGAATCACACTCAAGCAGTTGACAAATTTGATATAAGATGCACAAAAACATGTCAACTATCTTGTCCATGTGGCCCACGAAGTAGTGTCTCGAGATACAAAATGAGTGCATATCACTAGACCCAAGTGAGTGTCATACAATCCTCATAGTTAGTAATTTGTTGCTCCTCTATCAACCAAAAATATCTCATAACCATGGAAATTTCTTGAGAACCTCGTGCCATGTTGTCAATACACCATTTCACTATGCTCTTTGCATCTTTCAATTTAGCACCATCTTTGTACTTCAAATCTTCTCTCTGCAAGAACTCTTTTCACACATGTTGCACCATCATGCTCTCCTTTTCTATGTCCAGCCTCTCGTGAAACTCCAAATATGTTACACACCCATCTTGACATGCATCCCGCTCATCCAATAAAACATTTGTGCATTCTTAAACCGAGACATATAATTATCTAGCCATATATAATGTTGTTTGAAGTGGATGTCCCTATCAAAAAGTTTCCATAAAATAACTGAAACACCCTTACACAAATTCAGTAGAATGAGTATGATCATCATTGATATAAAAGTGGTACTCTCTTAAAAAATTTTGATCATTCTCTATATTGTCAGAGAATGTATAAATGTTATATGCACAAAAATGGCAACTTGTACTGAGTTGTAATATTGTGATTGAACCTCCATTTGTGGTTACAATGTGTAATTCTCTGTAAATTGACCACTAAAACAATAGTACCAATAGGAAATGTGTCTTTTCATATCTTGAACTATTCATCCAACCATCGAGCTCTGTGTGTATTCCTAGCATACTCATAAACAATTTCATCCTTAAATTTTCTCATAAATTGAAAAACAAGCATATGTTCTATAACTAGCTCACACCATTTAGACTCTTTTCCATCTTTCAACTGGTATGCAACTGATTTATATTTATCAAACTCAACTAAATTATTTCCTATTGCACCTTCAATTTTCTCATGGATAACTTTCTAATTTAGGTAATCCGCCACATGTACCACAACTTCCATCTAAACAATCCTGACTATAAAAAAATGTCCAACTTATTTTTCACAAAATATCGTAGGAATGAAATCCCTGGAAGATATTGGTGGAACTTGAACACCACATTCCAATAACATAGTTTTAGAATTAAAAATAGAATGAATACATAAAAATTCTACATAATGCATAACAAATTCAACATGTTGCCTACAACAACATGTGGTGTGAGCGTGGTTGATTTTCACATAGAATGGTTTCAACATTTCAAAAAAATGTTGACTAATTTTAATTTCCGATGCTCTTGTTCAAACTTACGAAAAATTGAGTTTGAGTCATATCTAAGAAATGCTTTGGATGTGGTTCATGACTAATAGAACCAACTCTCCATTTTACAACATCTCTTATATTAGGTGAAACTCTAGTGTTATCATGCCAAAATTGAATAACAACTTCTCTTATAGCATCGTATTATATTTTTCTTACGCTGTGCTCTAATAGAAAATGCCCAAAATCAGTTTATTGAGTGATCAAGGATATTACGCTCTTTTAATTGCTTTCATTAAAGTTTTTCAATTAACTTGCAACATTCGACGTGTTTTCATAATCAAACATTGTTTTTTTATTGATTCACTTACAACACTAGTAGCAAGTACATGACGCACAATATTACTATCCCTAGTGCATCTCTTGACACCAATAGTGTGATATGCATCATGAAGGTTTTCAACAATTGTAGAGGTTTGACCATGTATATTAGATGTTGTCAATCCTAAGGTGTTTAATGTAGGTCTAATTTTATTCAATTTCATCAAACTAACCAACAACTGACATCTTTGGGAATCATTTAAAATTTCAAAAAGATTATCCTAAATTTTAGTGGCTTTTTTTCTGATTTTCCATTTAGAAATTTTGTCACACATTGGTTTCAAAATGTTTTTATCAATTTCAATAAAATAATTAGGTTTCTTATGGAAAATCTTAGGAGGTGTTTTTGTCAAATTTTGTTTGTCTATAGTTTCAACCTAAATTTATTTATTCACATTTTCATTGTCTCCTTCAATTTGAACATTTGCTACATCACGAGTATTTAATTATTCTTCAACATTGACAGTAAAAACATCTTCATCACGAGTATTTAATTCAACTTCAACATTGACAATAGAAACATTACCTGGTTCCTCATTGCTTATAATAGTAGGGGTTGAAGATGAACCTCTTCTTGATTCAAGAAGATTCCGCATTCGCTCAGCATTTTGAATTTTTTTCCTCTAATTCATTTAGTGTTTTTTTACTTAATGACTTCCTTTTACTTCGCTTTCTTGTCTCCCATGATGTTTTACTTCGTGATAAGAAAAACGTGTGGAAAATGACAAAAAATTTCAATAATTTGTATGGTAAATTCAAAGAGTAAAAATCACATGGTAATTAGAACATTGGGATGCGTATAAATATGATTTATAAACCATGATCACACTTTATAAAACACACTCGTGGTTTATAAAGCGCGATCGTGGTTCTTGTTTAAAAACCCACAATCACAGTTTGTAAACCACAATCGCGGTCCTATCTGTATCTTCAAATCTGACCCTAAGGCTTGGGAAATATTTGTTTTTCCCCAATCAAAGCTATGGAAGGTCATTATGAAGTGTAAAGGGTCAAAAAACTTCAAATTTTCTCTTCCACAGACTTGAACCATGCTAAAAAACTAAAACATTTCACAAAAATGGTGCCATCGCATAGGGGAGACTGTTAGCTTCATAGAAATATTGATTTTAAAGTGAATATAATAATATAAATATCATTTTATAATTTTTACTAAAAAAGGTCTTTAAGACATTTTTCCCGCGAATGTTCATGTCTACGTTTAAGACTGCAACTTTTTCTTCACTTATTAAAATGTGCTAAAACTTATACCATCCCAAGCGTGGAGAAATTCTATACACGTTAAAAAAATATTTGATTTCGATATTTTTTGATATAGTTATGGTGGGAAAATGGAAAGCACTTTGTTTTCTAAATCTTTTTAGACCACTTTCATGGAAAAAATCATAAAAAAATATTGCTCAAAAAAATACAAAATAAAATCCATCCCAAGATAGATAACTACATCTAACTTTTCACCAAAGGAAAAAAAAAAAAACAAGATTTGGTCATCCAAATCGCGGGCAAACGGACTACAATCTTATAGGTTTTTCAAAAACAAAACCAAGTCATATAATTTTAAGTGTTTAATATAGCTAAACTTGTTTGTTTTTTTAAAAAAATTAGTATTTTAGAAACTAGATTCCGGATGCTATGATTCATATTTATATAAATTTTTCTAATTTTGAGTGCGCGTATTGCTAATAATCCCTACAAGTTGAGATTTTGTTGTTTTTTTGCAATATGACATCCACTTATGACCCCTTTTTTGTCCACCAACTTGGTGCACTTACCCACCTACAAGTTGTAAATAAGCTCCTTTGTGAATAAATTCAGCTCCACAATCTCAAAAATGTAAATTAAATGTATATTTTCAAGGCATCTTGATTTAAGTATATGTATTTGTGTCTTTATTTAGAGTGGTTCTTGATCTATGGTGACTGTCCTTGTAAGTCTGATCTAGAAGTTGGTTTTGTAGAATATTAGTAATGTTTGCAAGCTTAGGATGGATCTAACTTGGAAAATTCTTAGTATAATTATTTTGGAGTCTTATCATATAATGCAATTGAGTGTACTAGTGATGTTCATGAATTTTTAATTCATTTTAGTGCATTTTATAGAAATGTTGTCATTTATTTCCCATTTAGAATTTGTTCCTAAGATATTGCCTTTGTGATGTATATTTTGATAAGGGCTACATGGTGGAAGACATCCCTTCATTAGGAACCTTAACCACAAATTCATCAATTTGGTATCGAGATCTTAGGATTTGAGAGTCTCATTAAAGAGGTTGTTCAAATTATATGATTTGTGAGTCTTGTTGAGGAGATTTGTGTGAACATCAATTCAGGTTTTGTGAGAGACCTTAGGATTTTCTGATTTCCATACTAGGGTTATGGGTAGAAGGGATTTATAGTCATCTTTGATATTATATAATTGGGTATAGGGTGTGAGATTGTAGAATATTTTTGTGAAGAAATTATGAGGAAAGACGATATGTAGAGTGAACAAAGCATTAATATTTACAAACTTAGCCAATGTGATAAGAGGAATGCAAGCCCATTTAGAATCTATGGAGACTAGTCAATATAGAGGATTTATTGTCAATGAATATAAGAGTGATGATGATCACAAATTGAAAGGACCCGTAAGGAGAGAAGTTATGGAAGAGCATGTTGATACATAAGAGGAACGATTTCTACGAGAAATTACAAGGATTGGAAGAAAATCACACATAAACATTCCATGTTATTTTTGGAACTTATATCTAGAAGAATTGATATAATCGATCAAAAATTAAGAAATAATTTGAGTATGAAGGTGTGGAGGATAACAAGAAGGTGATATTTTTAGTACTAAGTTAAAATAATGTGCATCCTTTTGGTGAGATCATGTGCAAAATGATATAATTCATAGAGGTAAAGAAAATATGAAGAAATGAGATTGAATTGTAAAAAATTTGAAGGATATTTTTATGCATGTGGATTTCCATATTCATCTATTATAACAACTACAAAAATTGTCTCAAAAAGGTATCAGTATAAATAGTACACCGAGGAATTTTATTATCTCAAAATCAGATTTGGCCATGTGGGGGATGATGTTGAAAAAATCTCGAGGTATGTTAATGGATTGTGCATCTATATTAAGGATGAAATTGGTTTGATTAGGCTGATATATGTGGAGGAATACTGTCAATTTTTGTTTAAGGATGAGAATTTATCCCATAGACAATAAAACACCACATATGGAGAATTTAAGTTCCTACATAGATGTATAAAATTTCATAGTGATGCAAAAACAATATGCAATAAGGATAAGTGAGCACCTTATATGAGTATATTCATATGCAGAGAGGTGGAGGAATACCTACACCCAAAAGTAGATGATATGGATGAAGTAGAGGATTTATCATAACTTGTTTCCATTTTGGAGAAATTAGGCATCATGCATTTGAATTTCTACACATCACACAAAGTATTTACAACTAGAGGAATGATGTTATAAATCATGGTGCTCAACATGACGATGTAGAGAGTCATGCGTCAACAAGTAGCACAAAAGAACAAGAGTGTGGTGAAGGGATGATGATGAGGGGGAGTTATTAAAGCACATAATATAAGATAACATTCACATGTAGAAGAATTATCTCTTCATATCCTTTTGAAATTCTATAGGTAAGTATTGTGAAGTCTTGTTGATAGTTGTAACATTAATAATCTTATTTATAAGGAAATGGTGAAGAAGCTTGGTCTGAATAATATTGCATAATAGTAAAACCCATATAAGTTTTTGTGGTTGTTTATGAAGCATCAATTACTTGTGAACAAGCAATGCAAATTGTGTACCAAGATTGACACATATGAAGATGAATTCTGTGTGACGTAATTCCCATAGATGTATGTCATGTGTTGTTGGAGAGACCTTATTAGTATGATAAAAAAATTAGTTCGTAATGCCTACACTAATTCCTACATAATGAATGATTGATGGAGTACATGTTGAATCCTTGAAGGATTAAAGTGTAGAGGTTGAAAGGAGTCTACACCTATTTCTTTTTTTTAGTAAAGGAGTTCCCGAATGCCGTGAAAGGGTATGTGTAGACACCAAAAATATACACCCTCATTCTTATTCAATCAATTAATCAAAAATCGATATTTTATACCCACCATTTAATCACACTACATTATTAAAATCATTTATCCTAAGTCTAATCACATCACATGTAAAATCATATTTTTCCCTATCCTAAATAAGACCTAACCACTTAGATAAGCTTAATCATTTTCTAAACCACCCAAATCAACCTAAATATATTTCCTAAAATCCATTTAATACTATGTTTAACCTATTTCTAACTCCCTTATCTCGAAAAACAAATCATTATCATTCACACACCTATCAAAATCATCTACAAACCTAAAATAGACAAATTCAAACTTAATCAAAATCAAGCTATATCTAGCCTATTTTATCATCTCCTCTACCCTTACAAAATGTCCCTAAACAGTCTAACAAATTCACCCCTTGAAATCTAAACCAAAGACCTTGATTTAGAAAATTGTTCTAACCATTTTCCTCCAAATCTCAAACAAATTGGAATCACTGGCGATTCGGTAATCACCAATGATTATTTAAATCAGTTTTGCAGCCTTTCTCCAAGATATTCCACTATCATTCACGAGTCTTAGCTTTTGTATGAGTTCATCAACATCATTTTATACCTGAGTGTTCAATATATTGTCCAAAAATATTCCAAAACTTCTCAAACATCTCAAAGTTGTTGAAGAGCTCTTCTAGATCAGCATCTCAACTCTCACTTACAGCAGTTTTACCGCTTTATGTGTCATATTTCATCAAGGTTAGAAATTTCTCTTCACTTCCACACTAGATTCCGTATTTGTTTTGTGCATCCATTCATTTTACATTCCCTTTTAGCTTCTATAAGTCTAAAATACCAAATTAATAAATTAACCACTTCATTTTATTAGTTTGTCAATATTTACCATAATTACCAAATGACATTACACGCAATCTCCCCGTGATTCCTACTATTTCTATCTTTATGCAATTTCTATCAAAGACTCACTCAATCTATTTTATCTACAATTTCAAGTCTGTTTTCTTCTAACATTATGTCTAGCATGGATTGTTTTAGATGGCAATAGGTGGCCCGAACCATGAGATCACTAGCATTCACTCCTTGCCTATAATTCATCATCCTTTCTATTGGGAGCAATATGACTTGTTGCATGATCTAACTTTGTGTGTTATCCATTGTGCCCCATTGGACGAGTTAGAGAACATTTTTGAGTTCACTTAGCAAATTCATGATGTTGTAGAAGGATATTGGGCTACATATTTTGAGTATCAATGCATCCGAATTGAACTTTCTTGGCTTGAGTACAAGGCCCGACAACATGATCCACATTTTGAGCTTAAGTTCGATCCATAGTATTCCTCTTCCTTCTCTCATCTATTTTCTATCTGATTTGTAATAAACTTATCATTTATCATCATATTATCTTGTATTAGTTATCATATATTGTATATCTTTTAAATCCACTTAATTGTTTAAAAGTGGATTGACATCCTTGTAAGGAATCCCATTGACTTTCGGGGACTGGCCTTTGCTAGGAAATCCACCATATATCTTACTAATCATATTCTATTTAGTGTATGTGATTTTTAGGTTTCTTAGCGAGAGGATCTTGTACCAACCTTTCATAGAGCACAACATCAAACATATCATCCATCATCTATGGGTATCACTAAACCCCACATCTTCTGAGGTTAGTTTATCCCTATTTTCTTACTTTGTTAATTCAAGTTGAAGAGGTAGGAATATTTATGAACATCTTGGCATGACTGGTGGGACAGATTCCCTTAATTCATTGTTTTATTTCATCAAAATACCATTTGTTTTTTTTTAGTTCTCTTCTCAAGAATTTCCAAAGATTTAGTCAATCGCTAAAGCAATAAGGTGAATCACCAATGATTTGTCTGAAATTTTTGCTTACTTTGTATTTTTCCATCTAGTTATTATTTTTGGTCATTTCTCTATTTTATGATTATATTAGGTTTGCAGATTTCTATTTCTATAGATTTATTGTCAAATTCTAAAAATAAATCTTTCATTCATCCAAAATATCATATTTTTCTACATCTAGTTTTCTGTTTTGTAATCGTCAACGATTTGGTCAATCTCCAATGATATTCACAATCACCGATGATTCCTCTGAATCCTTTTTATTACTTTATAGTTAGCCTTATAATCTTTTTTTTTTGTTGCTTCTTCTCTATTTCTGCTAACTTGTTTTGCCAGTTACCGTTTCTAGAGATTTTGCTTGCTGGATTACTGGATTACTAGATTGCTTGTTGTTTGAAAATTAAAAATTACAAAAAAGAAATTGAAAAGGAAGCAATTGTCACGGTGATTCCTAAAGCCTTATTTTTCTTTCATTATTTCATTATTTTCTTGTTTGTTCTCATCTAAAATAACATTTCATTTTGGGTCTTAAAACAAACCATTGCATTCTTCTTGTTCACATAGTTTTAAGTAGGGAAAATTAATCGTGCATTCACTTTATTTTCCCCACACACACAAAATAAATCACTTAAAACATCAAAAACACATTTAAACAATTCCCACCTAGGTGATAACTATTGATATTTCATCACCCAATAGGGAAACCAACTCGGTGTTCTAGCCGAGTATAAACACCTTTATGTCGGTATATTGGTAAAGCACCCAACTCCCTTATTGTTGCGGACCATGAAGTGAGGGGGTAGGCCCTAATACCAAGCCCGTATCGGTAGCAGATATAGAGTTGAGCCTCACATACCTTTGGGTATATCGAGGATGCCACCCATAAACATACTTGAAACTAGCCATAGCCTTGCCATTTCCTAGGACCCATCAACCATTTTTCACATTTCACTTTTTTTTAATTAAATCAAGATAATCTAAAAATTTATTTTGCTTGCTTTTCCTATTGTTTGTAATCAACCCACTTAGTTACTTTTTTTAGGTGATTGTGTGTTTGTTTACTATGGTACTTACTAGACAACAATCCCATAATCAAACTTCAGAAAACATGTTTACACCATTACAACAACATATCCCATCATTTATTCCATTATCTACACCATTACCTACCACATTATCTACACCATTACAACAATAAAACCCATTTTATTAACCAATCACATCCACTCCTCTAACTGATGATCAATGAGCTAGGGATGAAATATAGTATAAATATAACGAATAAATGTGACAACATCTCTTATATTATTCATGTCAATTTCATATTCAAATTTTCCATGGACTATAGCAAGAAGAAAATGAACAACCATATTATCCCATCTCTCAATCAGAATCATCTGAACCTCCTTTATTTGATAGAGGAAACCCTATTTTCAAAGAAATGTTAGATTAAAACCTTGTTTCACTTAATGCTTATCTTGTAGCTAGGAGTGCCTAACTCCAACCATTTTTATCTGAACCACACATTCCTGATCATTCATCTAGTATTGCACGTCTTATTGATTCAAAACAACACCCTGTTTTCTAGTAAATACATTAATATCCACCCATAAGTCAATCTGAAACATCAAATGTTGAGTCTTCCATTCCTATTAGTCAACTTGAAACATCCAGTGTTGTGTCTTATGTTCATGCTTTTAGTATTCATATGATTTCTTCTCAAGATACAACTACCCAACAACCCACATCTTCACCTGAGCCTTCCATTGGTTCCACACCTCCCTTAAAGTAATATCAGTGCTTCCACATCTACCCCTCCATCATGTTTGGTTGTCCAGACACCACTAGAAATTTTTGTTACCATTTCTACTTCCGTATCTCAACCAGCTTAGTAACCCCATTCATAACATTACTATGTATGTTCCTGCATCCATTCCCTTAATCAATACTAGTTTCATCACCACCACTCATCCTATTTCATTCCAATACTCTATACCCCTTGTCTCACAACATATTCCACAACCATCACATCCTTTAATTTCCATACCATAATATATTCCTATTCAGAACATCCCATAACAAGCACCATCTTTTTCCGCCTCGCAATATAATTTCAACAACCACCTCTTTATTCACTAGCTTTTACCACCACATCTATCCCACATCCTTATCAATATATTCAACCATCGAAATCGTTAGTGTCCTAACCTGCCTATAACATTCCACAACAAAATATCCCTTAACAAAATATCCCTCAACAATATATTTCAAAAATACATTCATCAACAAAACATTTTGTATCAGTAAAATATCCCATAGCAAAAATCCCACAACAAAATATTCCACAACAAAACATTCCTCGGAAAAATATTCTAGAACAAAACATTCCTCAATTCCTCAAGAAACATTCCACTTGAATAAAACATTTGCTACCAATAAGACATTCCTCAGTAGTATCAGACATATCCACAACCTAGCTGGCAGTTCTCATTTTAACTTGGCTCATCTTCACAACAACCAACACAACTTGATCCTCTTCAAGCCCTTGTGAACCGCATATCCAATCTTGAAGCTACCTCTTCAGACCCAAAAATGTCCTCTCTTACGACTAAATTTGTAATGAGCCCATCCACCCCTCAATGTCATATAAAGCATATCCACCCCATTTAGAAATTTAAAATTTTATCAAATTTAATAGCAAGGAAGATCCCCAACAACACATTTGTGCTTTCCATCATGCATGTTATTTAATAGCCCATGACCAATATCTCATTCTCAAGACTTTCCCCATGTCCCTTACTAGTCTTGCCCTGCATTGGTACAATAGCATCCCTCGCACTCCTTTTCTCATTATTGCAAACTCGCACAACTTTTCCTAGAATAATTCTTCATAAACATAGCCCATAAAATCATTATCAATGACTTATATTCCATCAAACAATTTGAGTAAAAGTCCATTTTTGACTTTTTTAGCCACCGAAGAGGTAGAATTAATCAACTATCCTTCCCATTGCCATAAACTAAATTGATTAAACTTTTCTCTTACTCATGTGCCAAACACATCTCATCAACACTATAAATCCATTATTTCTAGACATTTGATGAAGCTTTCACTATGGCCCATAAGTTAGAACTGCGAGCTCTAGAATATGGTTGCATTAAACTTCATCCTAAGAAACCACAAAATGAATTCTCATCTAAGTCATCTTCCAATCCTAAAAATCCAAATCATCTCAAGCTAATTTTGTAGTAGTCAAATCCTCTCTAAGGGAAAACCCTCTACTGAGAATTCCCATTAACAATGTAGTTACACACCCATAGGAGAGGCTTATAGTGAAATTTTTAACAAGTTACTAGATATAAGCATGATATATCTCCCACCTATCTCGACCTATCGATACATCCATATCCAAACCCTCTTGGTATTGAGATAATGATTATTGTAAATACCATAGGGTTAAGGGACATGACATCAAAATGTGTCACACATTCCGTAACGTCCTTCAATATTTTATTGAAAGAGGTGAGCTTCACTTAGACAATCCAAATGCACCCCAAATCAAAATATTGACATATTCAAACAACCCTTTCCAAATCATGCCCCATCCACTAAACAACCACAAACAAACATTGTCCATGCTCATCATACTATCAACACCATTACTAAAACATTACCCATTCTTGATTCCACATCAAAACCTATTAAACCAACATCCACACCTATAGAACCAACATCAACATCTACATAATCAACATCAACATCCATTGAACCTAAATTTACATCTACCGAGTCCTCGTCTACTAGCAATGTTACTGAAACCATTCTCCCATTCTTGACACATGATTCCACTTCCCCACCAATCACATCCTCTATTATAACCACACCTACGTCTATGCCTCAATTTGTAAATATAACTATGATACCTCTCAAAAAATTTATGACACAAACACCTTCGCCTAAGGTAACCACAAATTGTATTCATCCCTCATCTATAAAACCAATTATCTCTACACCAACCAATTTGAAACCTACAAAATCCACAACTCATTTAGATCTCATCAACCACATCATTCAAACTCTTCTTCCTTCATCAACATCTACCTCTACATCCACTCCTAGCTCATCCAAAACCACAAAAGGACCTCATAAACAAGGTGTTGTTCAAGTTTTTAAAATTCCTTGCTATACCTTCCCTGAACAATATCATTTTCATGGTCCTTGGCATTTTCTTCCACCTCCTCCTAGAAAGGTTATTTCCACCCCTAGTAATCACCTTGTCATGTCAAAACTAAGGCCTACCTACCAAGCCTCCACATTGGTCCCTCGTCCTTCATCTGTCACACCATCTAAGACTCCTTAGTAAAAAACAACCCAACAAACCATAATCAAAGTCTTACTTCCTCTAGAGGATAAGATACCTAAAACCTCACTACCATCCACATCCACACCTAGGGGCATTATGTAACTATTTTAGATGACCTCATTCAATAATCAATTATAATTTTACCACTTCTCAAACCATCAGACCCACAAGAATGGAAACCAGATTGGTATGACTTCAACGTCTCTTGTGATTATCATAGGACATGAGGTCATTCTATCGAGGATTGTAAGGCCTTTCATCTAATCACTCAAAAAATTGGTAACCTAGCCTTCCTTCCTTCTGGACCACACACAAAATTATCATCTTCATTTAAATCTAAAGAGTGCATGTTCAAAATATCTTCCCATAAATTTGATGTTCTACACAAAACCACTCACTCACACAATTATAACACAGATCAATCTGAGCCTAAGAAAGATACAAATTTAGTAGCCATACCTCCACCTCCTAAGTTATCCACTTCTTCTGATAAACATGAAGTATCTATCTCCATAGCTACCAAAGTTTCTAATCAAACAACATCGCCCAAAGCCAAGGTTTTAATACTCACCACACCACCCTCATCATCCACCTCAATATAAAAGGTCATTATTAAACAGTTACACTAAGCTCCCATAAAAATGTCACTTTATGAACTGGTGCAAATATCACCTTCCCACAAACAATTCATGATCAAAGCTCTCTAATCAATAACAAGATCTTGACAGATGACCCTTCATCTTTCACAAAATTTGTGAGGGCCCTTAAAGCATCCACAACCATATCATTCAAGCCATCCGAGATTCCCTCGCTTAGGCTAGAAGAGCATGATTTACCACTCTTTATCACCACTCAAATCAATGATGTCCTCATTAGAAGGGTCATGATTTATGGGGGCACAACCATCAACATTATATCATCCATTGATTTCAATCAACTTAAACTATCTCCTTCTATCATTGGTCAAACTCTAGTTTTACTATGATCCTTCAATGACACTATCGCACCCACATTAGGTATTGTTATCCTACCACTTAAATTTGAAGTTAAGACCTTACATGAACTCTTCTATATTATAGAAGGATATTTCCAATATAACATGCTATTAGGATGCCAATGGATACACACTATGTAGTGTGTTCCTTCTACACTCCATCGTTGTCTTAAATATGAACATGAAGGTCAAATGTTCACATTACCCATAGATCCAAATACCTTTTCCGATTGTTACATGACATATCATCCAATTGATGTACTTGTACCTAAATCCACATCAGAATCATTTGATAAAACATCTACCAACACATCCATCCCTTCCTCCAAACTACCAGATGATTCCTCTCTTAGTGACATTTTACAAAATCTTACGCTGGGGAGTGCCACCTTCTCATGCTCAACTTTGTCCCTTCACGTAAAAATTATCGTCATCCTGATAAGTAACCCATGTACGAGCTTAACGTAGGATATGTTATCCCTTATGGTCCCGCTTATCTTAAAACAAACCTATTTAATGGGGGATGTGATCATCCTTCATCTCATTCTATCAATCACACCATGCCATGCCTTTCACATTAGAATTAAAATCCCTAAATAATCTAGATTTTTCTTATATGTGCCTTCACAGTTGTGCATGGAAAGGTTTGGCCTTGGTCATTACAAACAAGGAATACATGACTTGATTTTTAAACTCTCCCTTTAAATTTATGAGAAATATGGCTTAGGTTATGAGAAACTCGACTCCAACCCATCCAAACCCACCACATCCATGCATATCACCGAAATAGAACCATCGTCACCCATATCCCCTAAACATCATATGGACATAGGTGTAACCCTTGAAAATCCTATGGACATAGATGACATTGATCCATCTTGCCTAAATTTCTTTTAATCAATACTATTTCCTTAGGTCCTTTAACTTATCAATCCAACCACGTCACTAAAAACTTCCTCTTATTTGGCCAGAAATGGTTAAAGAAGATTTACCCACCATTGATATCCTTCAATGTCATGATGAGAAAGACAACCTTTACCATATGGGAGTTGAGGATCAGTTCCTTCAAAATCCCTACCATCCGATACACCAAATATCCTTAATGAACCCACCATTGACGTAATCTTAGGAAACCTTGAGGATCCTCACATAGTTAAGGTTGTTAAATCACTTAATTCACAAGAACTAGATGAATTCAACTCATTTTTAGAAAAATATTATCAATCCTTTTCCTGGTCATATAGTGATATGCTCGGAATTAATCTTAACATTTTCATACACAATATTGTCACATATCTTGATGTTAATACCATTAAACAAAACTCAAAATGCATCCTCGTATAAATCTCTTGGTTAAATAATAGTTACAATGCCTTTTATTTGCTAATTTAATCATCCCATTGATTATCCATAATGGGTCTCTAACATTGTTACCTTAATCAAAGCCTCAAGAAAGTTATGCATATACACATATTTGAGGGATCTTAATCTTGTTTTTCCTAAATATGATTTCCCTCTTCCAAATATAGATCAGCTTGTTGACCTAACAGTCCAGCCATGAAATGCTCTCCCTTATGGATGGATTTTTTGGTTATAATAAAATTCTTATCGCCATCGACGATCAACATAAAACATCTTTCATCACTCCTTGGGAACCTTCTATTGCCGTGTCATTCCATTCAATCTTTAAAATGTAAGAGTTACTTATCAACGCACCATGACCTACATTTTTCATGACCTCATCCATAAAATAATTGAATATTATGTCAATGACCTTTTAGGAAAATCCAAACAACGCAAAGATCATCTTACCATCCTTGAATCAATCTTTACTTGTCTCATTCAGTAGTATCTTCGTCTCAATCATGTGAAGTGTTTTTGTGTTCTCACCGGAAAACTTCTAGGATTCATCATATCTATCTAAGGTATTGAAGTTGACCTAGAAAAGGTCAAATCCATCATTAAAATGCCTCCACCATCTAATCTTAAACAATTTCATAGCCTTTAAAGTAAACTTCACCATCCAACGTTTTATATTGTAAATTTCGATCGTTATCATGTTTCATCATCTTCTCTCGTAAGGATGTAGCTTTTTGTATAGATTCTAACAAGAAAAAAACCTTCTATTGGTACCAAAATCAGTCCTCCCTTTGTCACCGAGAAGCATCAACAGCCGAGCGGGATGCCTAGAGAATTATGGATCAAGATTTAAGTCATTTTACACTGGGAAGGATCTCATCATCTCTTGGTCACTAAATATTAGAGGAGTTAGATAACATCATGCCGATGGTATGAACTACCCTCCTACTTTAGGCTCTTCCTTTATCTAGGGCGAGATGAGCCATTTTGTAGTCTATATTTATAAGGGAAATGAATATATCAACAGTATTTAACACTCCTTTATAAGGAAATTGATAAATAACCTTGGGAAGACATGTTCAATTTAATAAAGTCTAAATATCACGAGTTGTCACTATAAACAATGCAAATGTCTCCTAAAACAAGGTTCGACTACTAAAGACAACAATGGAACCAACTTCCTTATGCATATTTTGGCTTTAATAATGCAAGCATGGGTATTTCTAGTGGGATTATTCGGTTTTAGATGTATTTCGTTGGGAATTAAGTGGGATATATTTTACTATACCAAATCTTTGGGAACTCTTAACAAATGTCAAAAGATATGCCAAATTAGATGATGAAAACACTTCAAATAATCAATAATAAACCTTCAACTAGAAGATGTGCATCCATGGAATCCTAAAGATACATGGTTTCACACATTCTTTGAGAATTTAAACATAAAATATCATGGTAAAGACCCAATTAAACATCAAGAAACCTTGATATATCATTCCTAAGATACACTCATAGGCTAAAAAACAATTTGTATCACAAAATGGGAGTAGAATGAATTTAAAACTGTTTATTGCAAAATGAGATGAAAGCTCTTCTCACAGCACAATTACAATTACCACAATGATACCAAAACGATAATATCCTATGTGGTTCAGAGGAATTCTTAACATAAGATTGCAATAGGAACATGAATAGCTACTTGAAACACCTGAACTTAAAATTGACACAACAATGCTCATGATTATCACAATTAAATCGGGGATCATAAAATTTATCAGCAAGGAAAATTTTCATTTATAGTATCAATTCTTGTTAACAAATGTAAACTTGCAACCATCTTGACATGATTCGATTTAAAGGCTTAAGAAATAAATAGGCTTTTCAAAAAAATTCTTAGAAAAATGGTTTCTCTTAGTTTTCACCTTTCTCTTCTAAAAATTCAAAATGGATAGCATTGTCCCGAGGGTATGATCTACCCTCGTACTTTAGGCTCTACCTTTGCTTGTGGTGAAAAGACCTATTTTGTAGTCTGTATTTGTAAGTGAAATGAATATATCAGTAGTATTTGACACTCCTTTATAAGGAAAATGAGAAATAACCATGGGAAGACATGGTCAATTTAACAAAGTATAACTCTCACAAGTTGTCACTCTAAAAATGCAAATGTCTCCTAAAACAAGGTTCATATTACTAAATATAGTAATGGAACTAGCTTGCTTATGCATATTTTTTCTTTAACAAGGCAAACATGGGTACTTTTGCTGGGATTTGTCAGTTTTAGATGTATTTGGTTGGGGAATTAAGCAGTATAAATCTAATTATACCAAATCTTTGGGAACTCTTTAAAAAAATGTTGGAATATCTACCAAATGAGATGATGAAAACAATTCAAATAATCAATAATTATCCTTCAACCAAAAGATGTGCATCCATGAAAGCCCAAAGATACATGGTTTAAAACATTATTTTAGAATTTAAACATAAAATCTCATGATAAACACTCAATTCAACATCAAGAATCCCTGATCTATCACACTAAGATACACTCATAGGCTAACAAACAATCAGTATCAAAAAATGGGAGCAGAATGAATTAAAAAGTGTTTATTACAAAATGAGATGAACTCTCTTCTCACATCAAAATTTTAATTACCACAAAGGTGCCAAAAGGATAAGATATTGTGTGATTCGAGAGAATTATTAACATAAGATTGCAATAGAACATGAATAGCTACTTGAAAACGCCTCAACTTAAAATAGACACAACAATGCTCATGATTAACATAATTAACTCAAGGCTCATCAAATTTATCAGCAAGGGAAAGTTTCATTTACAATCTTAATTCTTATTAATGGTTATACACTTACAACCATCTTGACATGATTCAATTTGAAGGATAAAGAAATTAATAGGATTCTCAGACAAGTTCTTGGAAAAATGGTTTCTCTCAGTTTTTGCCTTTCTCTTCTAAAAATTCCAGAAAATTTTTAACCCCCCAATGTAAAAGTAATCTCATTACATTTATAAAATTTCACTCGCTCACCCATCCTCCATTTGCCCCCCCAAAAACATGAATCTTTAAAGAGAATATTCTTCTCTATTTTTTCCAGGTGGAAAATTTGTGAGCCATTCATATTTCTTACTTTCATCGGATATAATTTGGGCACCTTGTTTCTCGCTTTTAATAGTTGTCTCAATATTTTATTTCCTCTTGGTGTACAAGAAACCCCTTTTAATAATTCTCGGGTGGTTCCATGTGGCTTTATGTGACAATCAATCCTTTTCACCTTTGAAAATCTACCTCGAGCAATGCATACCTACATTCGTGCCTCTTAGAACTAAGTTTCCTCACGTGATTATATCACATCAATAAAACACCTTCTCGTTTCATAGTTTCAATTTATTTCAATTGTTTTTTTCTTTTTTGAGATGAGAAAACTCTTCTTTCATCTAATGGCAATGATTTCACTTGACTCACCTCTGTCTGCACCATCCTCATTATAAACTCAATTATACTTTCTCATCAATAAGCATTCCTTTTAACTATCTTGAAAGGGAGGAATTTTTACATAGATTTTATCATCATAATGGTGAATTTGGCTATGGAAAATAGTTTTAAAGAGATTTATTTTGAAGATTTAAAACAAATATTCAGCCTGCATGGTCTAGATGAATCCTTTTCGAGCCTTGTTTGATATCTCGCCCAACAGATACTAGAGGGCACTGACCTATTGGAAAGTTCAGCTTGCACTTCTCATGTGATTGATCAAGATAAATCTTGTCTTCTCAGCCTTCCAATCCATGTATTTCCATCTTTTTTGGTAGGGACATCGAAAAGTTCTATAAGACTTGAAGAAATTTTGGATCAAAAGGAGGCCTTCTATGTCAAGGATGACTGATTACCAGTGTTCCTTTTTATGCAATGAAGAATTTATACTAAAGGATATTCCCAAGGATTTTTACATGGTGTATGACAAGTCTTCCATTAATACAGTGCCTATTATTTCTCAAAAAATAGATGAACTGGAGTAGAGAATCATTTCTCTAGAGAAAGGTTAGGAAGGACATGTGTCATTACAACCATCCACCACAACAACATCATCTTTAGGAAAGAAGAGGTGATAATCAAGCTCCCAACCCCCAATTATCAATTTGGATGGAGAAGAATAAATGTTTCTATCTTCTCACCGCTTTAAGGTGGTAATTTCTTCTACCAAGAACAACAGGGGTAGGTTTTCTCTCTAATCCTACACTCATTCAATGCATCATTCTCCTCTCGATGAATTAACCCCCAATGCAAGAGTACTCTCATTTCATTTATACAATTTCACTCACTCACTCATCCTTCATTTTACCCCCAAAACATGAATCTTTAAAGAGAATATTCTTCTCTATTTTTTCCAGGGAAAAGTTGTGAGCCATTCACATTTCTTAATTTCATCGATATGATTTAGGCACCATGTTTCTACCTTTTGATAGTTTTGTCAATCATTTATTTCCTCTTGGTGTGTAAGAAACCCCTTTTTAATAATTCCTAGGCGGTTCCATATGGCTTGATGTGATAAGAAATCCTTTTCACCTTTGAAAATATACCTCAATTAATGCATACATGCATTCATGCTTCTCAAAAACTAAGTTTCCTCACATGGATTATATCACATCAATCAAATGCCTTCTATCGCATAGTGTCAATTTCTCTCAATTTTATTCTTCTCGTGTGAGATGAGAAAAATCTTCTTTCATCTGATGGCAATGATTTCACTTGACTCAACCTATCTATGCCATCCTCATTATAAACTCAATTCTACTTTCTCACCAATATGCATTCCTTTTCCTATCTTGAAAGTGAAGAATTTTTACATAGCTTTTATCAGCATAATGGTGAATGTGGTTGTGGAAAATAGTCTTGAAAGAGATTTCTTCGAAGATTTAAACCAAATCTTCAACCTGCATGGTCTAGATGAAGCCTTTTCAAAGCCTTGTTTGATATCACAGTCCTGGGATGCTACTAGAGGGCCCTGACCTATCGGAAAGTTCATCTTGCACTCCTCATGTCATTGATCAAGATCAATCATGTCTTCTCAGCCTTCAATCCATGTATTTCCATCTTTTTGGTGGGAACATCAAAAAGTTCTAGAAGACTTGAAGAAATTTTGGATCAAAAGGAGGCCTTCTATGTCAGGGATTACTAATTACTAGTGTCTTTTTTATGGAAATGAATAATTTTCATACTAAAGGAGATTCCCAAGGAGTCCTTTACATGTGTGTATGAAAATTCTTCCATTGATACAAAGTGCTTGTTATTTCTCAAAAATGGATGAATTGGAGAGGAGAATCATTTCTCTGGAGAAAGGTCAGAAGGACATGTGCCATTACAACCATCCACCACACCAGCATTGTCTTCAAGAAAGAAGAGGGGGAATCAAGCTCCCAACCCCTAATTATCATTTTAGATGGAGAAGAAGAAATGTATCTATCTTCTCATCACTCTAAAGGCAAAATTTCTTATATCGGGACAAAAAATAGGGTAGGTTCATATCTAATCCTACACTCATTCAATGCATCGTGCTCCTCTCATGGATCAAGAATTTTTAGGGCCCCACCAATTCCTTCTCCAAGAGAGCACCCACCCTTCACAAGGAGATGGAAGGGTGAGTCCAACACAAGATCTCTTGTTCCACCCAGGTCCTTGTGGTGCATTTTTCTCTTCCACCACTCCAGACAATTCCCCTCAGTCCATTCTGATATATTTCTACTCCTCACAAGGGGAAAGGGAAGATGATTTCTTCATGGGTGGTTTGGATCTTCTAGACTGGGTGTCTTCTATCAGAAGAAGATCGAGATGGAGAAAATCATGGATAGTCCTAAAATGACCCTTGAGTCATTGATGGATATGGGATGTCCCGGGATCTAGCAGGTCCATTGTGTTTGTTTAGATGACACAGGCTCAGATGAATTCATGTTGAGGAAGAATAGGTTGTTGAACAAGCTTCCTCTCGCTCGGAGGAAATTTCAAAGGAGTAAGGGATAACTGAGCATTGTTTCTCTTCTTGTGTCCTTACTTCCAAACATGTATACAACTTCTTCATCATGGGTTGGGGCCCCTATAGAACCCCATTTTTTATTTATATCTGAAATTGTTTCTTTATCTTCATTATATGAGTTTTCATGATGTTTGAAAACTTGAAGTTTGCATGTTCAGATCACCCCACACTAGCCCATCTTTTTTTTTGTTCCCAGGGCTTTGATTGTAACTTTATAATTCCTCTAGTTTCATCAATGGTGCCCATGATTTTTGTTAACCCACCACCTATTTGTCTCCATTTAAAGATCCTTGACTCTAATTTTAGCCACACCTTCAATCTACATGCCTCGAGACCCAAAACCGCATTAAATTTTTCCAAACACCAAGTCCTCTTCCTATTCATTTGGTTCTTTCACCGGTGGTGGCCACTTCACATGACACATGGAGACCTCGTGCATCCTTTGGTCTTCTCTCCTTCTCTCCTTTTCTAAATTTGTGCCTAGGTGACACATGGAAGTCTGCATGCCCTCTCTCTTTTTCTTTGACTTTTCAATTCTCGCTAGGCTTTCCTTTGCCATGCCATTAGCCATGTGGTGAATCCTCACTCCTTGAGAGTTCTTTAATTATTTTCACCTTTCCAATGATGCACCAAAGGGACACATGGACACCTTCCACATTTGGTTCCACTCTTAAGTAAATTTGAGTCCCATGAAGCACAAAAAGAATATCAGAGGATAAAAGGGGCCATTTTTCATAGGATTTACAGGGGAAACATAACTATTACATTCCTCGACCAAAAAGAGGATTCATGCCCTAAACACATGACTCACATTTGTTTCCAACATGGTCATCCTACTTTTAGCATACATTTTAAAACATGGGAAAACTAGTCAAAGTAAAATTTTCAAAGGCATACACTAGATTCAAGGGTGAGATCAATTCAAACACTAACACAGGCTCTAACTCGGGGATGGGCACCCCCCGTGGGTGCCACAAGAACCACACAAACCCAAATCAAATAGACCAAGTGCCTAAAATCCATTGGGCTATGGAGTCAAATTAAAATGTGCACAGGGTCGAATAAAGACAACTTTCCACAAAAATAGACCAGAGAAACCAAGGCAACTGGTCACTGTAGACTAGAGAACAAAAAGGGAAACAAAAACAACAACAAAAAACAAATAAAAAAAAATACTATACATTGTATAGAATGTGTACCTTGTCTGGATCAATCAAGGAAATGTTTTAGGTTCCTACCATTAATAGGTAATTCAAGAAGATCCCCATCTAGATCCTTTAGGAAGAATGTATGCTCACCAATTCTTATGTCAATGGAGTAAGGGCCCATCCATAATGCATCAAAATTTCCATGCTTTCCTTTGTCTTCATGCCTGTATCCCAAAAGTAATACCAGATCTCCAACGTTGAAAGCTCTAGGGGTCACCTTTTTATCAAAAATTTCTTGAGTTTCTCTCTAACTTTAGGTGCCTCTGATGAGACTCCCTTCTCTCTTCATCTAATGCCAATATCTGATTCATTCTTTTCTCATATGGGTCTATCATCCCTTCTTCCCCAAGTTGTTGCAAAAATTGATATGATGATAGTTGCAGATGCAAGGGAAATACAACTTGAATTCCATATACCAACTCAAAAGGACTCTTTCCAGTGACTCTTTTAATTGTAACCCTATCTTCCCATAAGGAAAACTTGAGTTTCTCACCCCACTTCTTCTTGTTGACCTCCAAAGTTCTTCTGATTATCTTGAGTAGGTTTTTGTTATTGGATTCATCTTGACCATTCCCTTGTGGATTATAATTGGAAGCATAAGTCAAGTTGATGCCATACTACTGACACATACTTATTAAAGGTTTAGCTCTAAATCTCATAACATTGTCAGCCACAATTTTTGTTAGCACTCCAAATCTACAGATGATGTTATTTAGGATGAAATCCATCACTACTTGATGAGTTGATTTTTTAGTAGGTATGGCTTCCACCCATTTAGTAAAATAGTTTGTAGCTACTAGAATCCACTTGTTCCTTGCACTTGAGGAATCCACCATTTCTCCTATGAAATCCATACCCCATTGTTTGAATGGAGCCTCAATAGATACTGGTTAAAAAGAAAATCACCATATGCTTTCATTCTTCTAGAAAAACCTTTGACATTTTTCACATTTTCTAACCAATAATGTTGTATCTTTAAAAATTGTAGGCCACCAATAACCTACTCTTATAATCTTATGAGTAGTTACTCTTCCTGTAAAAGTGACCTCCACATACACCCCCATGAAATTCATCAATAATCTTGGGGGCCTCTTCCTCTGATTATACACCTCAACAAAAACTCCTCTAGGGTTTTTCCAAGCCAACCCATACTTTGTCATAACATATTTTTGGGAATTTAATTTGAGTGTCCTTCTTTTATTTTTATCCAAGTGACTTGACACTCCAAATTTCTGAGGTAGAATATAACATCTTTGTACCATATGGAATCTATTAATTTATCATGAACATCTCATTTCCTCCTTCAACTTCATTGATTTCCATGACATGTAGATTGATTTCTGCCATTAATCTTGCAAGACCCAAACCCCTTACCAATTTTTGGTCTGAATGTCCATATCATATTCTTGTAACTTGTTCACCCAATGACATCTTTTACTAGAAACCTCCATTTATGATAAAATGTCCTTGACCATAGTGTGGGGAACATAGGCGAAAATCTAGAGCTCAAGATATAAGGCCTAAAAATCTTAGTTTCTTACCAAAGTGAAAGGCCTGCTTTTCCATGATGGTATACTTCAACTCAGCCCCTACAAGGCTTTACTAAAAATGCAATGGGCCTTTCATTTCCTTCTTCATCCTTTTGCAAAATACAAATGCAATAGTGTTCTCAGATGCAAAGGAAAATATCTAAAAAGCCTTCTTGTAATCAGGGGCTACTAGATCGGAGCACTTTTCAATGCTTCTTTAATTCCAGTGAAATCTTGGAGAGAGCTCCTCCTCCCATTTGATAATTTGATCCTTCTTTAACATGCTTGTAATAGGGATAGTCATTTCAACAAAATTAGAAATGAATCTCCTAATAAAATTTATCTGGCCAAAGAAAGACTGAATCCCTTTCCTAGTTTTTGGGACAAGAACTTTACCATTGCTTCCACTCTTTTAGGTCAATCATGACCCCTTCTTTTGACACAATATGCCCAAGAAATTTTTCCTTCTGAACCCCAAAATGGAACTTTTTTGGATTCAACGAGATGTCATATTCCCTACATCTAATCAACATTTTTTCTACATGACTCAAGTGATCACTTCTATTTTTTGGAGAATATTATCACATCATCCTGATAAACTACAATGAAATCATTGATGTAACCTAGAACACAACATCCATTTCTCTTTGAAAATAGCCCCAACATTCATTAAACCAAAAGGCATTCTCACATAAACATAAGTACCCCATGGAGTGGTAAAGGCAGTCTTGATTCTCTCTTGATTGCTTCACAACCACCTGGTTGTATCCTAAAACCCATCTAGTGTGGAAAGCAATTCAGATCCAGTGACTAACTGCAACATGTTATCCATATTAGGCAATGGATAATTATCTTTAATTGAGGCCTTGTTCAAGTTCCTAAAATCCACACACAACCTTATGTCTCCATTTTTCTTTCTAATTGGCACCAAGTTTTCCACCCATGAAGAATATCTTGTTGGTTGTATGATCCCTCCATCCCTTAAATTTTCAATTCTTCTTGCATTTTGAGGGAAAGGAGTGGATTAATCAGCCTCTTCTTCTACCTAAATGGTTTTGCATTAGGTTCCATAAGGGTATCTCATGTTGAAAAATATCCTCCCTATATGCTTTCAATTTTGAGTAAGACCATGCCAAGCAATCTTGGTACTTTTTCAACAACTCAATGTAGGATTTTTTTCATCCTTACTCAAATTACTACCTAGCCATACTTTCCTAGGTTTTTCTTTAGTTCCCAGATTATGCTCTTCCACATCTCTTGAAGTAGAGATATGTCTATGAATTACCCTATGTCAACATTATCAAAGTTGGATTCTAAAGCCACTAATCCTCTGGGATTGTGTTTGTCTTCAATTGATTATGTCCTTACCAAATAAGGTCTCTTTCCCATCACATACTACAACCATTGGTTCCCAATCTATGCATTGATTAATAAATTATCCTTCATTCTACAAGAACCTTGAACCTAGGCATCATCATTATCAAATACTTTCCAATGTTTTACATTATCAGGGATAGATGGTCTTGATAACACTTCAATATCATAATCATAGTAAGGAGAGACAGTGTAATTTTCAAATCTAGATCCAATCACCGCCAACCTATCTACTACAACATTTTGAGTTCTATCATGGTATAGTATATTAAAGGATTCAAACATCTCAACAAAATCCCACACCGCATGCTTATATTGTTTCATTCTCTATTCTTCGTAGCATACAATTTTCTCACTTGCTTTACCACAAGTTCTGAGTCTCCTTTAACAATTATATCCTTGATACCATGTTTCCAAGAAATCCTCAAGCCCAAGAGTAGTGCCTCATACTCAACATATTATTCATACATTCAAACCTCAATTTGAAAGAAAAATTAAAGGTCTCTTGGTTTGGGATATCAATACAATCCCAGCTCCATTTCCAAAACTAGAGCAAGTGCCATCGAAAAAAACAAAGTCCAAGGGGCACAATTTGATCCAAGAACCTACTCTAATTAATGGCATGATCCTCAAAATCTATGTAAACCCCAAAAATTATTAACATCTACATCAGCATACAACACTTCATAAGAAGCATTTTTGGATCTTCAATCAGGTGTAGCATCTTCTTCTCCCCATACAACTTGACAAGGTTCCCTCTACTAGTATGGTGGCATATGACATATCCATCTACACACTTCCACCCACACTAGCATCCCACTTTCTTGACAGTAACATACCCCATTTAGCAAGGAAATCCACAATGACTACATTCATCGTTAAAAATTACTAGGTAGATAAGCCACTAATTGCACCACTAGGCCTTTCACATATCCAATCACTGGTACTTCCCTTGAATCCATAGTAGTGCATTTTCCAAAGGTTGTTATTACCTTGATATTCAATTCATTCATTACTTCAAGAGGCATCACATTACATGAAGCCCTAAATCAAACATACAATTGTGCACGAGTTTGTCTTTAATGATTAAAGTGGTATAAAAAGATCAACATCAAGCTGAGATTCAACAAGGGACGTACCCAAATATACTTCAAGAGATTCACCCAAGTCTTCTAATGCTTTTGCACCTCCAACTCTTGTAATCATAGGGGAAGATCCACACTATTTACATCCTTTCCTAGGGAATTCCCTCCTCTTTGAACCCTAAATACTCAAATGCCCTTTTCCTATGCTCAGAATCCTAAGAAATTCAACAATAGGTACAATGATTTTTATTTGACTCAAAATTTGGGCAATATCACAAGGGATATATTTGGGTAATATTGTGTTGGGAGGGATGGTAACTACCCCTTCTTACGGTATGAGACTCTTCATGACTTGGGCATGGACATGGGTACAAGATTTATTGGGATAGTTGACCTTTTTAGGTGCATCCTTCTTGGGAGGATCTTTCGGATATTAGTGAGAAGGGGATTTTTGGTTTGGGTTGTGGACCTCCTCCTTTGACAATTCTACTTAAGATTGTATTCCTTTTCTTGAGCTACTACCACGTTCATCAGAAGTTTTTGTCCTCCTCAGAAGGAATTCCTCCATCATACTTCTTAATCATCAAAATCCCTTAAGTACTCAAAGTCATGATTAGGAAATTTGAAACCCTAAACCATATCAATCTCAACATCATCAATGGAAGGAAGAGGAGATACCTGGTGGATGCAGTCCCAAAAATCCTCAACAATCCAGCACTTATTAATTCAATAGTGGAGAAACCCCACACATGAATCATCAGACACTCCATCATACAAACATCTCCAAAAGTGGGGTCATCCTCAGGTCTCTTCACCCCTTCACTTGATCACATGGAGGGTGGGGTAAGAAACATTTTTCACACCAATCAATGACATGTGCTTCTTCAACCATAGATACTCTTGTAGTCAATGGATCAAGGAAAAGTTTATTTTCTCTCTGAGGTTGTTGTTTACTTCCTGACCCCATATGTCCCTTTCCTCTATCTTCATTTCTAAGCTCACCTCTTGGATGACCACCAAATCTATTCATCCCTTGAGGCTGATTATGACCCTGAGAAATCTTTCCTATTCCCTTCTCCACCCTGGAAAGTTTGTATGAAATTTCTTTTACTACCCCTACCAAGGTTTTAACAACTTCTTCTAGATCCACTTTGCCTTTCTTGTTTGAGGCTTTCTCAGATTGATCAATTTAACACCCTCCCTCTTGGGAGGCTTTCCTACAACCTTGATATTATTCTCAATTTTCACCACCATTGTGAATGCTTGCCTCATATTTGTAGGGTCCTTGTCCCTTAGATAATATGTTTCCTTCTTATCAAAGGCATCACAATATTTAATCAAGCAAGACTCATCACTTGGTCTCAATATTACAGGAAGTCTATTTAAAGTTTTGTTGAATCTAGTGTTAAAATCTTGAACCAATCTCATTAGGGTTTTCTTAATATTCTCAAATTTAGATAGAAGAAACCTTGGATCAATTTTATCACCATATTGTGCCTTAAAATCATTTTTCAATGCGAGCCAAGAATTAATAGAATTATCCAACAAATATTTATACCAATCCCAGGAATCTTCTTCTAAAGTATGGATAAACATTTTCACATAGATATCCTCATGTTCGATCTCAAAATATTCCATGATGTTAACAAAAATCCTGAGATGTTGGTCACCACTAATAACATTATTTCCTTGAAACTTTGGTAACCTATTTCTTAGATCATTCGGTACTACATTTGGATATCCCACCATCCCTAAAAATTTATGGGTCGATATATATTTACAACAAAGGGGGTCTAGGTGGAGGTTGAGCCATGTTATTGATGGGGATATAGATAAAAATGGGGTTGACAATGTTGGTAGTAGTTGGATTTTTTTGGGATAATGGAATAGGATCCCCAAGGATAAATCCCTTAATAACTCCCTCTCACAATGAACCTTACTATCTTGAAACAACAAAAGGGGGATTGAAAAATACCTTGATGATTTACAGAGGAAGTTCCCTCACCAACAAGAGTATGTAAGTTACCTCTAGGGCTATGTGTTTCAGAATGATCAACACTAGAATAATCTTCAACTAATGGCTGATCTAAATCAGGAGTAGGGATTTCTTTTCTTTTCTCCTACCTAACATAATGGTTTCCAGATTTTTCTTCTTACTTGACTTGTTTTCCCCAATTCTAGAAACAATTTTCTAGTCGGATCCGACTTGAAGAAAGACCTTCTTCCTTCCAGTTCTACAAATTTTTCAACAAATTCTCAAAAATAGAGACTTAAGGTACTAGTATTTACCAAATTTCTCTGGATTGAATGGAGTCGCCACTAAGATCTTGTATCTTAGATGTATAAACCACTTGAAAAAACTAGCTAATTGAATCTTGAACACTTATTTCAACAAAGCTTAGCAAATTTCATCATCCTTTATCAACATTTACTCCTAAAAGCGAGATTTAATGGAAAAGCCTCCTCAAACCAGGAAAATATCAAGCAATTGAATTCTGATTTAGCTCATTTTTTGCAAATCCAGATAAAGGATTGAAGATAGATCATATATTTGCATTCAGATATACCTTTACATGTTACCTAAGGTCAATATTTATTTATATTTACATAGATCTCCCGAAAATGGTGCCTAGAGTGGTGTTGGTACCCAAATCGGTCCTCCCTTTGTAGTCGAAACATCATCAACAAGATGAGTGGGATGCCTAGAGAATGATGGATCAAGATTTAAGTCATTTTTAGCTAGGGAAGGATCTCATCATCTCTTTGTCACTCAAGCTTGGAGGAGTTGGATAACACCACCATGCTGAGGGTATGACCTACCCTCCTACTTTAGGCTCTACCTTTAGCCAGGTGAGAGGACCCATTTTTAGTCTGTATTTGTAAGGGGAATGAATATATCAGCAATATTTGACACTCCTTTATAAGGAAAATGAGAAATAACCTTGGGAAGACATGGTCAATTCAACAAAGTCTAACTCTCACGAGTTGTCACTCTAGACAATGCAGATGTCTCCTAAAACAAGGCTCAGACTACTAAAGACAACAATGGAACCAACTTGCTTATGCATATTTTGGCTTTAACAAGGCAAAACATGGGTAGTTATGGTGGGATTTGTTGGTTTTAGATGTATTTGGTTGGGGAATTAAGCAGATAAAGTTGATTATACCAAATCTTTGGGAACTCTTAACAAATGTTGGAAGATCTACCAGATGAGATGATGAAAACACTTCAAATAATCAATAATGAACCTTCAACTAGAAGATGTGCATCCATGGAAGCCCAAAGATACATGGTTTCACACATTCTTTGAGAATTTAAACATAAAATCTCATGATAAAGACTCAATTAAACATCAAGAATCTTGATCTATCATGCCTAAGATACACTCATAGGCTAACAAACAATCATGTATCAACAAAATGGAAGAAAAATGAATTTAAAATTGTTTATTACAAAATGAGATGAAAGCTCTTCTCACAACACAATTGTAATTACCACAATGCTACCAAAAGGATAAGATCTTGTGATTTAGAGGAATTCTTAACATAAGATTGTAATAGGAACATGAATAGCTACTTGAAACACCTCAACTTAAAGCAAGACACAACAATGCTCATGATTAACATAATTAACTCAAGGCTCATCAAATTTATCAACAAGGGAAAGTTTCATTTATAGTCTCAATGCTTGTCAATGGTTATACACTTGCAACCATCTTGACATGATTCAATTTGAAGGCTCAAGAAATTAACAGGCTTCTTAGACAAGTTCTTGGAAAAATGGTTTCTCTCAGTTTTCCTTTCTCTTCTAAAATTTTAGAAAATTTTAACCCCCTAATGCAAGAGTATTCTCATTGCATTTATACAATTTCACTCACTCACTCATCCTCCATTTTCCCCCAAAAAAACATGAATCTTTAAAGAGAATATTCTTTTCTATTTTTCTAGTGGAAAATTTGTGAGCCATTCATGTTTTTTACTTTCATCAGATATGATTGGGGCACCATGTTGCTACCTTTTGACAGTTGTCTTAATCATTTCTTTCCTCTTGGCATGCAGAAACCCTTTTTAATAATTCCTAGGTGGTTCCATATGGCTTGATGTGACAAGAAATCCTTTTCACCTTTGAAAATATACCTCGAGCAATGCATACCTGCATTCGTGCCTCTCAGAACTAAGTGTCCTCACATGGATTATATCACATCAATCAAATGCCTTCTGTCACACAATGCCAATTTCTCTCAATTTTATTCTACTCATGTGAGCTGAGAAAAATATTCTTTCATCTGATGGCAATGATTTCACTCGACTCAACCTGTCTACGCACCATCCTCATTATAAAATCAATTCTACTTTCTCACCAATATGCATTCCTTTTCCTATCTTGAAAGTGAAGAATTTTTACATAGATTTTATCAACATAATGGTGAATGTGGTTGTGGAAAATAGTTTGAAAGAGATTTCTTCAAGAAGATTTAAACCAAATCTTTGACCTACATGGTCCAGATGAAGCCTTTTTTAGAATTTTTTTGATATCACAGTCCCAGGGGATACTAGAGGGCCCCTGACCTATCGGCAAGTTTGGCTCGCACTCCTCATGAGATTGATCAAGATCAATCTTGTCTTCTCAGCCTTCTAATCCATGTACTTCCATATTTTTCAGTGGGAACATCATAAAAGTTCCAGAAGACTTGAAGAAATTATGGATCGAAAGGAGGCCTTCCATGTCAGGGAAGGACTGATTACCAGTGTCCCTTTTTATGTAATGAAGAATTTGTGTTGAAGGAGATTCCCAAGGAGTCCTACGTGTTGTATGACAAGTCTTCCATTGATACATTCCTATCCATTTCTCACAAAATGGATGAACTGGAGAGCAGAGAATCATTTCTCTAGAGAAAGGTCAGGAAGGACTGTGCCATTACAACCATCCACCACACCAACACCATCTTCAGGAAAGAAGAGGGGAAATCAAGCTCCCAACCCCAATTATCATTTCGGATGGAGAAGAAGAAATGTCTCTATCTTCTCATCACTCTAAAGTGGAAATTTCTTCTCACCAGGGACAACAAGGGTAGGTTTGTTTGTCCAATCTTCCACTCATTCAATGCATCATGTGCTCTCCATGGAGCAGAATTTTTAGGGCCCTACCAATTCCTTCTCCAAGAGAGCACCCACCCTTCACAAGGAGATGGAAGGGTGAGTCCAACTCAAGATCTCTTGTTCCACCCGGTCCCTAGGTGCAATTCTTTCTCTTCCGAACTCCACTCTGATTCCCCCTCAGTCCATTCCCAATAAGTCTACTCCTCACAAGGGAAAGGGAAGATGACGTTCTTCATGGGTGGTTCGGATCTTCTGGACTAGGTGTCTTCCTATCAGAAGAAGATCGAGCTAGAGAAAATCATGGACAGTCCCAGAATGACCCTTGAGTCATTGATGGATATGGGGATGTCCCAGAGATCTAGCGGGGTCCATTGTGTTTGTTCAAATGGCACAGGGCTCAGATGAATTCATGTTGAGGAAGAATAGGTTGTTGAACAAGCTTCCTCTCACTTGGAGGAAATTTCAAAGTAGAGTAAGGGATAACTGAGTGTTGTTTCTCTTCTTGTGTCCTTACTTCCAAACATGTATACAAATTTCTTCATCATGGGTTGGGGCCCTATAGAACCCCATTTTTTTATTTATATCTAAAACTGTTTCTTTATCTTCATTATATGAGTCTGCATGATGTTTGAAAACTTGAAGTTTGCATGTTTAGATCACCCCACACTAGGCCCATCTTTTTTTGTGTTCCCGGGGCTTTGATTACAACTCTGTAATTCCTCTAGTTTCATCAATGGTGCCCATGATTTTTGTTAACCCACCACATGTCTGTCTCCATTTAAAGATCCTTGACTCTAATTTTAGCCATGCCTTCAATCTGCATGCCTCGGGACCCAAAACCACATTAAATTTTTTCCAAACACCAAGTCCTCTCCTATTCATTTGGTTCTCTCATCAGTGGTGGCCACTTCACACATGTGGAGACCTCATGCATCCTTGGGTCTTCTCTCCTTCTCTCCTTTTTTGAATCTATGCCTGGGTGACACATGGAATCCTGTGAGCCCTCCTCTTTTCTTTGACTTTTTAACATGTCTGGGCTACCTTGCCATGCCATTAGCCACGTGGTCCTCACTCCTTGAGAGTTTTAATTCTTTATGCCTTTCCAATGATGCACCGAAGGGACACATGGACACCTTCCACATTTGTTCCATTCCTTAAGTAAATTTGAGTCCCAAAAAGAAGCACAAAAAATATCACAGGATAAAAGGGGCCATTTTCCTAAACACATGACTCACTCTACCTTATGAGGGAGAGCCATTTTATCTATACATATCTACTTCAGAACATGATCTCGAGCCATGCTCTACCATCGTGATATCTAGGGTCGTGAACATGTTGTATACTATATCAGTCACACACTCCATGAATATGAAATTCACTACACTAAATTTGAAAAAATATGTTGTGTTTTATACTTCACCACTTCTAAATTTCATCATTATCTTCTTAATCACAAAACTTATGTTGTCACTAGCTTTAATCCACTTAAAACCATGCATTCTAAACCATATCATAGTGACCGTATCACTCGATGGCTTATGATTATGACTGAATTTGACCTTGAGTTCATATCATAAAGATATATTAAGGTTCAAGCTATTACAGAAAATCTTGTTAACACTTCCATTCCTAACAATCAACTTCCTCATGAATACTTTCCTGACGAATCCATCATAAATGTCAATGAATATGAATTTATCCTTGTTTAAATGACCCTCTTCTTTAATGCTTCTAAATTCTAGCAAGGAGGAGTCGGTGTTGTTATAATACCTTCTTGGGGTATTCCCATTCTATTTTCATTCAAACTTAACTTCGAATTCACTAATAACATGACAGAGTATGAAGCTTTAAACATGGGCCTTACGATTGTTATTCTTCTATGTGTTCACATTTTAGAAATCAATGGAGACTCATAACTCATCATTAGTCAAGTTAAAGGAGAATATTAGTGTAAAAACATAATCTTGCAAAAATATAAAGCCAATGTTGACTTTATCCTCATTGTTTTTTATTAATACACCATCTAAACCATCCAATGATCCTCTAAAAAATTTACGGATACACAATGACCTCTTTAGGAGCCCTCATCCCATTAGAAAGAAGAATCAAAAGACAACACTAAAGTTTCTTTGGTCATTCAATGATTAGATTACCCCTCACATCAAAATAAAATCCCTCATATCAACGTCATTGACGATGATCCAATTGATTTGTGGTATATGCAAATCTATGACTACCTTGTTGAATCTAAAATCCCATCCGAATTATCACGCAACGCTAAATGATCATTTCTTTAACATGAATCTCACTTTGTCATCATAGGTAGTATCCTTTACAAACGTAGTTTTTATGGTATCTTGTTAAGGTGCCTTAAATCACATGAATCATTCAAAGTAATCAAGAATTCCGTGATGGTATTTTTGGAGATTCCAAAGGAAATTTTATTACTAAATGTGTCATATGGCTAGGGTATTATTAGCCTACTATCACTAAATATTGTTGTGCATATTTTATGAAATATGTCAAATGCCAACTCCATTCAGACCTTATTCATGTCCCTATTCAAGCATTACAACCCACTCATAACTTATGGCCTTTCTCTCAATGGGGTTATACCTCATTGGTGTTATCAATCCTAAATCATCTCAATAACATCACTCCATTAATACAGCTACTGAATACTTCACTAAATGGGTTGAAGTTATCCCTTTAACCTCAAATAAATCAGGACCTATCACCAAATTCATATATCAATACATCATATTCCATTTTTGGTGTTCCACATAAACTTGTTACAGACAATGGAAAATATTTTAAAAATAAAGAACTCAAAAGCTCTGTGACACCTTCAACATTAAAATCATTTTTTCATCACCCTATTATCCTTAAGAAAATGGACAGGATAAATCCTCTAATAAAATGTTTAATAAAATCCTTATGAAAATACTAAATGATGCAGGAAGGAATTGGCATCTCTAAATCCCATTTTCTCTCTAGGCCTATAAAACTAGAATCCGTACTCCTACATGAGCTACGCCTTATTCACTATTCTATGACTCTAAAGTCATCCTACTTCTTGAATTCTGAATTCCATCACTTTTTGTATCTCTTAAATACTTTATTTCGGATGCATAATATTGTTAAGACTACTTAACACAACTTGAACTATTAGATGAAAAATGTCTAATGGCCCTCACACATCATCAATTTTATCAAGAACACGCCAAAATATCTTATAAAAACATATCAAAGAGTGTGATTTTAAAATTGGTGACCTTGTGCTTAAAAAAATAAAAATGTCACTCAATTAGAACAGTAAATGTGGAATTTTTCCCCCTAATCGGATCATTCCATACGTCACCACTCATAAGTATGGGTTGAGAGCATATCATCTCGCTTCCCTTGATGGTGAACTTGAAAGGGAACCTTTGAATTCCTTACACTTGTGGCCTTTCTACTATTAAATGATTGATCATCATGATAGTAGTTACATGTAAGATATTTTCACTCCATTAAACCATCTATATTATCACAATAATGATTTGAAAGCATGTGGTTATCCATCATTATCCTAAATATACCTTAAATATGAGCACCACAACTTTGTTCATCACATATTTCACTATGGAAAAGTTCCTCCTTTATAGGAACCCCTTAATCATTACACTCACCTACCCTCAAAACTGATAACATAACATGGGGAACGTGTTTGTAAGTCTTAAAAGCATATTTTCCCTTCCTTAAAATGGTCTATTAGGGTCTTTCCCTTAGCTCAAAAATGTATGTAAATTCATTGGATGCTTAAAATCAAAATAAAAATATAATAGATTGAACCCTCAAATGATAGCTATTCAAAATATAAAATCATTATCAAAAATGTAAAAAGTAGACTGATCCCTTGAAGGACAACTACCAGTCAAAATCATAGACCGATCCCTTGAAGGATGGCTATCTTGTAAAAGTCAAAAATAAAATATGTAGACCATACCCTTGAAGGATGGCTACCCATGTAAAAGGCTTCCCGCATTGATCAACCTTCAAAATATCAAATGTCAAAAGCATCTAGGAAAGCTCCCCACATAGATCAACTTTCCCATCATGGTAAACCTCTCACGTCAATCACTTTGTTTCAAAATAAACTATGTAAAGCTGAGGAATTTCCTATGAACTTGTTGAAAAGGATAACCCTCCTTCCCACATTAACCTACACATATAAAACCCCTTTCATGTCTTAGGAAGGTACATCTTATCCCTCCATCTCTATGGCTAGGATCCTATATAACTACCCATTGATAATCTCATTTAACATTTATTAAGGTTATGAGTAAAGTTTTTCACATTTTCAAAACCCATCACGTATATATCAAATCTATAATGGGAAAATCATTTCATTTTTACCCTATTTTACCTAGTCACATTTTTGATACAATCCATTTTGAGATCACCTTTTAAGTCATTTGATTAATTAAACATTCAACCACATTTAACCACATTTTTATCAAATATATTCACAAACCAAATTTCTTGACATCACATCTAATACATCCATCAAAATCCATCTAACACTAACACATTCAAATTAAAAACATACATCACCATATACATTAAAACCATCAACACATGTAAATCAAAGCAAGATAGGCCATAAACCTCATCATCATCATCATATATAAATTATGATCAATATCAAAGTCATAACATGAATACATCATCATCATATCAATCAATGTCATACAAAACTGGGCTTCTATGAGCCTATATCAAGTCTATCATCAATACATATCATGAATTAGTAAAATGGAAATATCCAAGGAATTCACTAGGGCACATTATTACCCTCCTCCTTCCTGACACCGGTACCACCGACTACTCTAACATCACCACCGACACCTCTCTCACTACCTCCTCCTCTCTCTAACCTCTATGGTGGGTGACCCACACTCTCCCGCTCGCACTAGGACATGTCACACTCACATCTAAATGATCAACATATAAAATTACATCTGGAGAATCACCTATTACCACATCAATGTAATACTACAAATTTTCCCATCTAGATGTCGATAGTGGGCCATAAAATCATCCTGAGGCTAGATGCCACCCTCTTCTCACTATAATTTGCTATCTTCCCATTAGCATGCCTCCTCTATCCACTATCTTAGGCCATCATTGTTAACTCTACACCAAAAATAGAAGACCATATAATCCCCAAGGCCTTCCTTAATCCATCCCTCTGCTCATGATATTTATCCCTATCTACAATGGCTTGAGCCAACTAATCCTAAGTACATATCACTAAGTCACTACACTATCTCGCTTAATCACTACACTATCTAGCTCAACAATAAAAGCATCCCTAACTCCTAGGAGGTCATCTCTCTCTCTCTCTCAAATTTTATCCCTCTCTCCCTCCACCATGGTCTTCTCATTCGTCAACTCTATAATAATATACTAAATCATCATCACCATCCTCCTCCTCATCATCAGATACTTGAATCACATCTTATGCCTCGTGCCCCTCCCTCCTCCCAAGCACAAACCCATATCACCCATTCAGTACTACTCGGTCTTCTCAAAATACCTCAAAGCATGAGTAAACCATATTATATACTCAAGAGTGACTCTCGCATCATCAATAGGCACTATCTCACCCTCATCATTAGGGCCCATAGCCCCTACTCCTCACCAATAATCATAGGCCTCATCACCACTACCCTCGGAGTATCTCAGTATCTCCATCCTTCCATTTATACTATAAGGGCTCCTCGGCACATCCTGAATCAATCCAAACTATCTCCTCACCCGATAGCTCATCCTCCCTCAGTTTGTGATCTTGTACCCACATGTCATGCTTTAGGCCAAAAAAATCATGGGGATACTTAGGGTAACCATAAAAATCTAAATATGGCCTCCACACCACATCCCCCACCTGCAATCCTACTAACAAATCTCTATAAAACCTATCTCTCTCTTCTTCTTCTTCTTCTTCTTTCTTACCCTTGTCCTTTTCCTACTTCCATCTCATCAATTTGGCATGCCTCTAATCAATACCCCATGGTAGGCCCAATGGATGAGAAATAGCAATATTCTCATATGCCCAACACTATAATAGAAATCCAACGTCAATCCCATAATGCTTGTGGGCATTCCAGCCCAAAACTCTCTAAATGTCTATGCAAGTAATGTGGGTCCCCACTCAAACACTTATGTGGTGCTCCATCATCTCTATAACTACACCTGTCATCATCCAAGGAAATCTTCCACCCCTTGAATCTGGTAGAGTAAAACAAGAAATTGTCATCATCACTAGGGTCATCTAGCATACAACCCTCTCTCCCAAGCTCATATAACACCTAGTATTAAATTCCCCTGAAACATATCTCACATGTTGTGCCTCATCACCATATAGCCTTTTGTTGCCTCTCACTGATAATATAAATTCCCTCTCCATGGATAGGTAATCGCATGATGTGATAAACATCCTCCAAAGTAATAGTAATCTCCCCAGTGGGAAGCTATAAAATTCGTGTAAGGATTCCACTGCTCTAATAATGCCAATAAAAAACTCTAACATCTATGAATCCATCGGTAATCCCTCATACCACTGAAGCTAATAGCCTCTACATGTTCCCAGTCATCATCTGTCATCTCTTCCCTCACCTCATTTAAAATCAATGGAATACGATCTCGGATCGTAAGCTTTGCATCCACCTACTAAACAAACAACTAAAAAAATATAAAAATCATTAATATCATCCACAACATATCAAAACATCTTTACATTAAAACATCAACATCAACATCATCACCTAAAAACATTTAAAACATCAAAAATATCATTAACATTAATATCAATATCTAAAAAACATTAGTATTAATATTAATAAATCAACACCAATCACCAAATTGGAACCACAAACAATACACAATATTGAAAATATTTCTTAAAAATCATTTTGTTTATCATCAAAATTCAAAAATGTCACATAATAGTTAACTATTCACATCAATTGCTAGCAATTACATGAATCATCAACAATTCCCGTGATTCTAAATTAGGGCATCTATACACCCCCAAAACAATATTTTTTTTCTAAAAACTACCAAAAAAACAAAAATACACACAAAGTAGATTAAAATGGCCTACCTTTGTCATAGTGGGTTTAGGTGCCTACTCAACAAATCCATAGTGTCCAAATCTTTCCTTCTCTGCTCAAAAACATGTTTTTCACTCAAAATCATTATGTAAATTTGTATTGTGCTCTTGGTAAAAATGAGCCCAACACATTAAATAAATTATTTATAGCCTAATTCTACCCCTACATAATTACTAATTATTTCCTTAATCATCAGTGATTTCTCCACAATCGCTAGTCATTGACTGAATTTCTAGCGATTCATCCCATTTTTAACACCCATGCTCATTTTTATCAAATTATCACTTTTTCCATAAAAGTTTTCCTTTTCAAAAGACCCTAGTCCTTGAAACATTAAATATTGGATAAACAAAATCAACATTGGGATTTTTCATATGTCTATGGGATGCGTGCCCTTTTCCCCATCACTTGAATTCCCCATCTATTTATCCTACCTTCACAAATCATACATCTATAGGTATCGAGCCCTTTGGTTCCCCTATCATTTGATTCCTTGGTAGCACATCCTATTTTGGTACCCCTTGGACTGGGAAACTTTTTGAATGAAACACATAACAAATTTGTTTAACCAAATCATCAAACTAGTGTTCCTTACAACGTGTTACATCACCCCATTTTGAGGGGGGATCACCCATATAAACAAAATTATCATTGTTTTGTGCCTAACACTTTACCATTAAATCACTAGACAAAAAATGGGCAAATGTAGACACCAAAATCTACACCCCTCATTCTTATTCAATCAATTAATCAAAAACATCGATATTTTATACCCACCATTTAATCACACTACATTATTAAAATCATTTATCCTAATTCTAATCACATCACATGTAAAATCTTATTTTTCCCTATCCTAAATAAGATCTAACCACTTAGATAAGCTTAATCATTTTCTAAACCACCCAAATCAACCTAAATCTATTTCCTAAAATCCATTTAATACTATGTTTAACCTATTTATAACTCCCTTATCTTGACAAAAAAATCATTATCATTCACACACCTATCAAAATCATCTACAAACCTAAAATAGACAAATTCAAACTTAATCAAAATCAAGCTATATCTAGCCTATTTTATCATCTCCTCTACCCTTACAACACATCCCTAATTAGTCTAACAAATTCACCCCTCGAAATCTAAACCAAAGACCTTGATTTAACAAACTATTTCAACTAGTTTACCTCCAAATCTTAAATAGAACAGAATCGCGTGATTTAGGTAATTGCCAATGATTATTTAAACCATTTTTACAGCCTCTCTCCAGGATCTTCCACTGGCATTCATGAGTCTTAGCTTTCTTTTTTAGTTCATCATCATCATTTTATACCAGAGTGTTCAAGCTATTATCTAGAAATATTCCCAACACTTCTCAAACATCTCAAATTTGTACCAGAGCTCCTCTAGATTAACATCTCAGCTCTCAGCTTTAAGGTTTTACTAGTTTTATTTGTCATCTTTCATCAAGGTAAAAACTTTATCCTCACTTCCACATCAGATTCCGGTATTTTTTTGTTCATCCATTCATTTTACATTCCCTTTTAGCTTCTGTAAGTCTAAAATACCAAATTAATTATTCAACCACTTAATTTTATTTTGTCTCATCAAGATTTACCATAATTACAATGATTACTAGCGCCATGCGATTCCTTTTATTTTTTTCTTTCTACAACTATTATTATCACTCACTCAATATGTTTTATCTACAATTTCATTCTGTTTCTTTTCTTCTAACATTATGTCTAGCATGTATTTTTTTAGATGGTAATAGATGGCCCAAACCACGAGATCACTAGCATCCACTCCTTTCCCATAATTTGTTATCCTTTCTATTAGTAGTAATATGACTTATTGCATGATATAACTCGTGTGCTATCCATTATGCCCCATTAGATGAGTTAGAGAAAAAATTTGAATTCACTCATAAATTACATGATGTTGTAGAAGTATATTGGGTTATATCTTTTGAGTATCAACACATCCAAATTGAACTTGTTTGGCTTGAGTACAAAGCCCGACAGCAGGATCCAAATTTTGAGCTTGAGTTTGAGTCATAGTCTTCCTCTTCCTTCTCTCACCTATTTTATATTTGATTTGTAATAAACTTATCATTTATCATCATATTATCTTGTATCGAGTTATCATATATCGTATATATTTCAAATCCACTTAATTTTTAAAAGTGGATTGACATCCTTGTAAGGAAGCCCATTGACTTCTGGGACTAGCCTTTTCCAGAAAACCACCATATATCTTACTGATCATATTCTTTTTAGTTTCTATGATTTGTAGGTTTCTTAGTGGAGAGGAGCTTGTACCAACCTTTCATGGAGTGCAACATCAAACATCGTCATCCATCATCTACAGTATCACTAAACCCCATGTCTTCTTGAGGTTAGTTTATCCCTATTTTCTTGCTTTGTTAATTCAAGTTGAAGAGGTAGGAATATTTCTAAATAGTATGGTTGATGTTTTAAATTCATTTCAAGTATACTATTTAAAATGGGGATTATGTAGCTAAAAATCAAAGTATATCTCGGAGAAGGTGAGAGATATGGTATGTAAGTATGTAAAATCAAAACAAAGCATATTCTAAATGGGTTACAACCTACATGCAATATTAGTCACTAAATTGAATTGATACTTAGAGATATTTTTCCAAACCAAGCTGCGTATAGGTTGGAACTTATGAAGAATGAAGAGATGAAGTGTCAAGTATAACAATTATTTGAAAAAGGGTTAAGAAAATAATCTTTGAGCTTGATCATAGTTCCCATAATATTGGCACCGTGAGAAAGGAGGAGAATGAATAATGTGCCCTAATTATATAGTCATCAATAAGATTACTATCAAGTATAGATTTTCATTTCATATGGATGACTTGGTAGATTGTTTGAGTGGATTGAAGTACTTCAAAAATATTGATCTGGAGAGTGGAAATCATTAGATCATAATTAGGGAAGGAGGTGAGTGGATGATTTCATTCAAAAATAAGAATGGTTTATATGAGTGGTTGGTCATTACATTTGGGATGAGAAATGTAATGATTACATTCATGGGGTTGATGAATGAAGTGTTGAATCCATTTATGGGTAAGTTTATTATTGTTTACTTAGATAAAATTCTAGTAGTTTGTAAAATTAAAGAAGAACACTTAGTCCATTTTTTGGAAAGTGTTAGAGCATTTTCTTTAGGAGAATATTTTTGTAAACTTGAAGTGTAATTTCATGCGGGAATGATTTGGTGTACTTGTGATTTGTGATATCTCTTGAAGCCTTGAAGATGGATCCCAAGGAGGTGCAAGATATAATATATTGACCATCACCCAATATTTTCATAAGTATTGTAGCTTTTATGTACATGCAATCTTCTACCCAAATTTCATTATAGGATTCATTGAGATTTATGTAGTGATATAGATGTGACACACAAATATACAAGAGATTTTATGTGGACCGTAGATGTAGAGTATGCATTGCATAAGTTGAAGGAGAAGGTAATAGAGAAACCAATATTGGGTTTACCTGATTTCAAAATGTTATTTTAGGTTCATTTTGATTCAAATTGGGTGGTAAATGGAGAATTTATGATTCAAGAAAGGATACCCATCACATACTTTAGTAAGAATATGAATGATGTAAGGAGGAAGTTTTTAGTATATGATCTAGAATTTTATGAAAATTTGTAATCTCTAAACAAGCAGAAGCATTATTTATTTCCAAAGGATTTTATATTGAACATGGAAAACTAAGCACTTTAATTCATTAAAAATCAAGGGAATCTAAATTAGAGACATATGAAATGGATTGAGTTCCTATAGAGATACTCATTTATCCCAAAACATATAAGTGGGAAATATAATAAAGTTGTATATGATTTAAGAAGAAGATGTGTATTATTCACTTATATGCATGTGAGTGAGAGACAATTTGAAGGAATCAACTCTATGAAGAGGATGAGGATTTTATTGAAGCATGGAAAGCATGCATAAAACTAGTGAGTGTCAACCACACATCTTGCTTAGAATACTTCTTATTGGAATGGTGGGTATTCAAGGGAACATAATCATGTGTACCATAGGGATCAATAAAGAATAATTTGGAAAGGGATAAATATTATGGAGGAATGTCAGGGAACTATAGGATGGATAAGACCTCGATGTAATTGGGTGAGAGATATTATTGGTTGTGAATGGATAGATGATCCATAAACTTCTACTATGGACCTCTACGAATAACAAAATTATGTTGTTCTACTTTCAACTTTGGAAAATGACATATTGATTAAATATTATAGCTATAGTGACTAATTATCTAGTGCTATAAAGAGGAAATTGTAGAGAATAGGAAATAATTCAAACTCCAAACACCAATAATTTTATCTTGGAAACCCCCAATGGAGGAAAACCAAATAAGTCGTTAAGGGAAAAGTGATATTTCTTCCCATTTTTATTGGTCAGTCATAGACAATTATAAATTACAAGAAGTATAAAATGGAGACAAAAATGTATTACTCTCCTTCCCTATGCTTTCTTGTTTTGTTTCTACACCTTTCTCCTACAATTCCACTCCAACACTGAAGATCTTGCTCACTTACTCTCATTAAACTTAATGATTTGCTTATTTGATCTCTTTGGATCTCTAAATGATCAATTCTCTTTCTCCTCCTTGTATTTATAGCCTTCTCCCATGTCCTCCTATGCACTAGAGAATGGGAAAGGTTAGGGAGGGAAGAGACATAGTCGGGCACTTCAAATTCACATCCATTCATGCTCCATTCTTCTTTTCTATTCGAAAGTGTTAGGACCGCCACCCTGAGTAGACCAAAGGTTTTAGGACCACTGCCCTAGCTAGGTGTCGATGCATTACTGCCACCCCTACATGGTAGATGTTCTACAACTACCGCTCTGCATAGAGTGGTGGTTCTATCTAGAACCTCCATTTACCTCATTTTCTTCATTTTCTTCAATTCTCCTTCTTGGTGCTGATGGAATTGATGAAGTGGTGTGTTTTTCTAGATCCCTATGGATCATACCTCCCCTACTTAGGAGGATTTTGGTCCCATAAAATCTTAGTGGGGGAGTGGTAGAGGAATCAACTCCCTCTCTTGCTCCTTTGAGTACCACTAGGTCTACCTTGGTGTCTTCTCTCGTCCAGCCTACCAAGACTCCTATGGATCTCTAGTTCTCTGCTCTAGTGTTAGATCCTCCTCTGAGTTTCCTCAAGTACAATCCTCTTTGGAAGGTAGCTTATGTATGTTTCCTTCTTTTTCATGCATATATGGCTTTAGTAGGTGCGAGCTCTTGCAACTTGCTATCGCATGCATCTACATGAAGTGTGGCTGAATGTTTCTTTTCCAACCTGCTCAAGTATGGCAGGTCCCATACTATAGTGGTTTAGTCCTTCTTTCTTGTCTTTGTCTCTTGAGATGGATTGGCCAAATCCTCTCCATGTACATTGCTGCTATAGTCACCATTGTTCCTTGTATATCCTCTTCTCCTTGCTGCCCCATGGTCAGGTCCAATGAATCCATAGGTAGATATAGTGACTGCATAGCGGAAGTTTGTTTTTCTCCTTGAATGAGTAGTTCCTATGGTGGATTCTTTTGCAAAAATTGACAAGTGTTATCCAAAATATCCATGCTCTCAAGTCCATTTTTCTTTTCTTCTAATGAAAGTAAACAAAACTAATGATTTTCCTAAATAATTCTTGGTGTTTGGTTAGCACTTACCATAGCCTTCTTTGATTTTCTTTGGTGTACTTAGATGTTGAAAATGGCTCCGGCCTTGACCCATCTCAGTATCTGGGTTCTCCCTCCTTGTGAACACAACATCCCTGGCATACAAGTAAGGACTTCTAAAGACAACATCAAATGCATCAAGTGGAATGATATCAACCTCTAATACATCAATATATTGGGTATTTATCCCAAACTAAAAATTACACTTTCTTGAAACTTGTATTTACACCCCCCTCTTCACCCATCCCAATAGGTATGGATGTGGATGTGTGTAAGTCTCTAGGACAAACTATTCTACAACTACATTAGAAATAAAATTTGATTAAGAACTAGAATCTACTATAGCATTTACCTTATTCTTCTTGATTTGGATTCTGATTTAAAATAGCTTACTCAATTCTTCTTTTCGCAACTCCATACATGTTAGTGGTTGTGCATCACATCCTCTTGTCTACATCTGAATCATCCTCAATCTTCACCTCTCCTTATATTTTCATTACGGTGACCATGGATTCCTTGGAATCCTTGGTTCGATGCTTTAGGTGCAATTCCAGATGCAACTTCCAACATTTGGCATCCGTATTTCCATTTAAATCGCAATTATTATATAAATTCTTATGATCTTTACAAGTATTCAAAGCATTAGCAAAATGTTTACCTTTCCATTTACCTCTCCTACTTGACTTCCCTTGTTATGTTTCTTGATGATCTGTTGGTTGGTATCCCTTTGGATTTTTCTCTCTTTACTTCTTCTCATCATCAATGTAGTATGATTGTATATAAGCTTCAACATGAGTTTGAAGTCCTCCCGATACTTAGTTAGAATTTCCTCATCCTTCAAGTCCATATTTAGCAACATGGCTTGTCTCCAAAACTTCGAGTGTAGTCTTGTACACTTTGACCATAGCCCTGTCTAAAGTACTTCCACTTAATTATCATGTCAGTATTATGGCCAATAGGATAGAATTTATCTCTAAGCAATTCTTTAAAACCTTTCCAAGTAGTAATAATAGGACATTTCTTCCTTTCACAAGTGGCTAAGTTGGTTTCCCACAAAACCATAGCATGACCTTCTATATTGAGACATGCAAAGGTGATCCTTTATGCCTTAGTGACATTATGCACACTAAAATATACTTCCAAATGTTTTAGGCATTTATCTAGTAATTATGCATCTAATTATCCTTCAAAATTCTTTATTTCAACTTTCGTTTCAACTTTAAATAGTGTATGGGTTGATTTTACCTTTTCGCTTACAATTGAGTCTCTTCTTCATGGTCTTTCCATTCTTCCTCTTCGTGGCTCTTCCCAATACCAATTTTTTTGGCCAATTCTCAAACCACCGAGCCCATGGAATCTTTCTTAACCAAATCCATCTTTTACAAATCTGAAAGCTCTTATTGTTTCCTACGCACCTATCCATCATGGTCTCTAACATCTCGACTCTACGGACCAATTTATCTTTTGATATTGAATTCTTTATCTCCAGCTTCTTCGTATAAATATATGGATCGAAAGGAAAACTTATTTTCCTTTGGACCTTGGCATTATCATAAAAATCACAAGAAAAAATCGAATACCATAGTCCTAGATATATAATCAGCTCTGATACCAAAATGATCTCGTAAACTTCTACTTTAGACCTCTATGAATCAAAAAATTATGTCGTTCTACTTTCAACTTTGGAAAATGATAGATTGATTGAAGATTAGAGCTTTAGTGACTGATTATGCAGTGCTATAGAGAGGAAATTGTAGAAAATAAGAAATAATTCAAACTCCAAACACCAATAATTTTATCCTGGAAACCCCCAATGGAGGAAAACCAGTCAGGAAGGGAAAAATTATCTTTCTTCCCTCTTTGATTGGTTAATCAGACAATTACAAATTACAAGAAGTAGAAAATGGAGACAACAATGTAAACCTCTCCTTCCGTATGTTTGTTTTCTCTATTTCTAAACCTTTCTCCTACAATTTCACTCCAGCACTGAAGATATTTTTCACTTTCTCTCATTAAACTTAATACTTTGCTTCTTTGATCTCTTTGGATCTCTGAATTATAAATTCTCTTACTCCTCCTTGTATTTATAGCATTCTCCCATATCCTCATGTTCACTATAGAATGGGAAAGGTCAGGGAGGGAAGAGACACAGAGGCGCTTCAAATTCGTGTCCATTCGTGCTTTATTATTCTTTTCTATTTGAAAGTGTCGTAACCACCACCACCGAGAAGACCAAAGAGTTTCAGGGATCGCCACTGGTTGGGCAACGGTTGTATAACCGATGCCCTCAGGTGGTTATTCTATCTAAAACCTCAGATTACCTCATTTCCTTCATTTTCTTCAATTCTTCTTCTTGGTGCTGATGGAACTAATGAAGTGGTGTGTTTTTCTAGATCCCTATGGATCAATAGAGAAGTATATAATTATGTGCAAAAATGTAGGGTATGCAAGTTGGAAAAAAAGGAGTCAAAATTTAGGGTTATATCGACCACTATCGCACTACTAAGAGATGGTGGGAGAATTTGAGTATGGAATTTTCTTTGGACTTCCCTCAATGCGTAAGGTTTGTGACTCTATCTCCATTGTTGTGAATAAATTCTTGAATATGGTTCATTTTATTAATTGTAATAAGAACAATGATGATAATCATGTTGCAAATTTGTTTTTTAAATAACTACATGGGTTTTCAAATGACATTAAATCTAATAGAGATAATATGATTTTAGGAAATTTTTGGTATGCATATGAACGAAACTCAACAAGATGTTTTAGTTTAGTACTATGTATCACCCGTAGATGCATGGCCAAAAAAATTTGAACATGAGTCTTGACAACTTGGTACAATGTTTAATGGGATATAAGGAATGAACATGGATGTATTTCTTGTGCATACAAATTTCGCATATACATCTATCACTATATTTAAACTAAGTAATATTTCTATTTATGTATGCGAAAATTCAAACGGGAATTGTGAAGCAAAGGGAATTACTATAATAAGAGGAGATAAGGGAAGCAATAGAAAGAATTTGCACAATAAATGAAGTGCATGAGACACTTAGAGAACAAGTAATACTTAATACAAGGAACACATAAATTTGTAGAGAAAACACTTAGAGTGTAAGGTGGGAGACTTAGTTCTTGCACATCTAAAAATGAAAATTTTGCATAAGGAACTTATGATGAACTTAAGTGGAACAAGATTGGACCATGCAGATTCCTAAAGAAGTTTGCAAATAATTATTATAAGATGGATCTTCCTGGAAGGGATATAAATATCTCTTATTTTCAACATAACAAATATATACATATACTATGAGGGATAAACAAAAGGAGAAAATATTTGTACGTAAGTATATCGAGACACCAATAACTAGAGAATCAACACATATAATTGGAATGCACTATAGAGGACCAAATAGTGAAAAAAACATAAATAAAATGAGCACAGTGATTGTCTATAAAATGAAGAGGTCAAACTCAAAAAATTACATCTTGGATTACATAAGTGAATATCACAAGACTTGGTCATTGCATTTCATACCTTCATAATACTACTTAAAAAAGTGCTCAAGTTTCTTCTTACCTAGCGTGTATGATATATGAGCATTTAAGTTCATGCATAATTTTGCATCAACCTAAAACACTTATTATTAAAAAAATATTACATAATGACATATGCAATACCTCATCACTTCTAAGTAAGTTGTGAAAATATCCTTTGTATTATCCATTTTGAAAAATTGAGCAAAAGAATATCACCTTTGTTATTCTCAGGGATCCATGAAATAATAAACTTTATGACATAAGATTATTCCTAGCCACCTTGTATTAAAATTTATATTATGCATTATAATTACACACACCTAGCATAGTCATGTTACACACTAGTTTTCATAGACTGTTGATACTTGATTAAATCCTATAATGATTTACTACTTCCATGGAAGCCTACACTAAGCCATAATGTACTAGTGGACAAGTGCAAACATGTATAAAGTCATGGAAAAATTCATTCCTATGGAGCCTCTTCCATTCACTTCCTTGATGAGATCAATGACCGATAGAACCTCCTATCAACATCAACACAATTTTTAGAAACTACATGTAGTACTTGATCCACCTATTTTATCCAAGGGCCAACATAATGGTTCGACTAAGCTTTATCTAAGGGATGAGACATTATAAAATTGATCAATGAACTTGAGATACCAATTGAAGAATATTCTATAGAACCTTTTTCTTATTGAAGGCATAAAATTTTCTATAAGTATAAAGGAAATACATATGTGTAAGGCATCTTGATATAAGGTGGTCCCCTCTTAGTTCACTTATAATATCTCACCTTGACTAGAATCTAGAGGTTTTCTCTCAACTTGATTTAATATAATTTAAAATTAAATATTTATTTCAGAGTAACTTACTATAACAAATTATATTTGATGATTAAATACAATATTCTGAAATTACTAAGCATTCAACAATGTAAAACCCTAAGAAAATGAGAGAAGGATAATGACTTAGTTGATTCTCATGCAACCCGAGAGTGATGGTCTATTGGAACATGATGGAAAAAACATTGTAAAGGCTCTATGAGGGTTCAAAACCCCAGGAATGTACAAGATAGAAGTGCCCATAGGAGGACATGAGTGCCCAAGGTGCTAATGAATGATATGGGTACTGTGTCTCTAAAATTCTTAGAACCTAGTATTTGATGGGTCAAGATCTTTGTTGTTATTCACTCTTGTTCATTCTAGTTTCATTATTATGTCATCGGTCATACGTACAACTTGTAAAATAAATGAATACCTACACATTCTCACAAACCACATCAAATATAATAAGAAGATGCATAATGTGGAGTCGACTGACCTTAGTGGTCACCCAAAGAGTGAAATTACAATCAAGTATTTCACTACATCTCAGACTTTATGTAGTTCTTTGTGTTTGTGTATTCATGTCCCATGCCTAGGTTTCCCTTGTGCAAGATAGACAACGATAGTGGGCTAGACCTAGATTGTCCCAAATATGCAAAATGTGTGTGATGGAATACATTAAATTCCCTCCCATGTAGTGTATACAAACCAATTCATACCTTATTCTTTGTTTAAATGTGCCAGATATGTACTTTTTAGTTCTCTTACTCCTTTGTGAAAAATTATGTGTGATAGATAATGCTTATAGTTCCTTTCCCCTTATTCAAAGTAACTAAGTATATATATGTATGATTCCCTTGTTTGAATTGGTAATTGACAACATAAAGGCTGACCTAAAGTGTTAAAAGGTGACCAAGAAGAAAAAATGACCCAAAAGAGTAAGAAGAAGAAAGAGAGGGACAAGAGAACCTAGGAGGGACAAGAACACTGGGCACTTCTGTCCTAACTAGGTGCTAGTTTCTGAGGCCATCAAAAGGTAAATCACTTAAGTGCTTGATATAATTGTAAGATGTGTACAACCAAGAAAGTGTGAGAGATAAATTAACCAAAAGGCCAAAAGGATTTGTCAACCACTAGTTTTCTTGCTTAGAAATCATGTATACATTATTATGCTTTAGAACCTGGAAGTGTACCCAGGTGCATAGATTTTATGTTTACACAACCTGAACCCCCCTAATGGAGATGGGGCCCTCTATATATTTGGGGTGGGTACTACCCGCTCCACCTCTTTACCCATATCTTATCTATTTGGGTCCCCTATCTATATATGGCATCCATCATTTCCCTATATAGATGACATTTGGGATTATATCCATCAACCCTAACCCTAATGAGGAGGATGACTATTGAGTGGTGTCTCTTCCTTTAGGTGGGGTTATATTCCTCCCTCCTCACCGATATAGAGAATCAAGATTTATTTAGATTAGGTCTTCATATGTGGTGATTTTTTTGTAAGTATGAGAAAATGATTGGTATTATAGAAGCTTAACATGGTCTACAAACTTAAAATAGGTCTCAGTTGGGGAATTATTAGTAGAATTCTTGTGGGGTCTCATTGTAGAATATAATTAGAGTGTACTAGCTATGTTCCTTAATATGTAATTCACTTTCCTTACATTTATAGAAATATTTCCATTTATTTCCCATTTAGAATTTTACACCTGAGATATCTCCTTTATGAGGTCTACTTTGACAAGGGTTGTGTGGTGGAAGGCATCTATTTATTGGGAACCTTGAACCGAGCTCCATCAATACGTAAAAATATACATGGGTATAGTTTGATGTGTCATGAATGTACCACTACGTATTTGTAGGATTGCACATACCAGGTATATAATGTACCCATTTCATTAGCCCAAGGTTCATTTTAGGGGTGAATATTCATAAAATGGCTAATATTAGGTTTTTTGAATTTTGAAATTGGAAACTTTTTTACTGCCATACGATAGCATGTTTGCCAAAATTTTAGGGGTACTAAATAAATTTTACCATAATTTCTCCTTAGAGTTTCCACTAAGGCCTGACCAATGTTAGTATATTCTCCTGCATGTTATAATATTCTATTGTATATAGGATTAATTCAGCATAATATAGTAATACAATATACTATTATAAGCTGACATAAACAAAATAACAAACCGTATGGAAACGAAAATGTGCTACTAGAAAACAGATCTATGAAATTGATGTACTTCAATTCTCTATTGTTACCGGGTGAAAACCAATATGTCTTTCCAATTGAAAATCAAAGGTTGTTACGAAATAACCAAAGATTGTTCTCAAGTGATAACCTGTTATTAGCCAATTTTGACTTCACAAAATTGTTTAAAAATAATAAAAAATGAAAAATTTGAAAATTTTGAAAAGTGTTACTTTGCGTGGTTCATTGCCCTCATCACGATCATCTCATTTTTGTGATCATTTTGGTCTTTGTTTCATCCTTTTCAGGAAAGAACTCTTCCCGTCAGGTTTAAATCACGTTAAAATACATTAAAATTAATTAATTAATTAATTGCTTCTTGTTTGATAAAATTGATTTTTAAATAACTTGAGAAGTATTTAATTAAATAAATATAAATTAAAAGTTCATTTGACAAATTTTTATTGCCGGGAAGTAAGCTTATGCTTCCAACTATCATGAATGCCAATTTGGCTTCCCAAACCCGGATTTCCCCTTCCCTGGCAATCTTCTTCGAATTTCCCGCACGTGGGATTTTCTCCGCCAATTGCCAAATCATGGATTGGCTAACGGGAAAGAAATCTCCCAATTTCCCACATGGGGAAATTGAACGGGATTTTATCCCACTCTACCATTCCTATTGGTAATTGTCCATTGCTTTACCCATTTCCCCCTGACACTTAAGCCCACAACCCGAGAAGAGGGGAAGTTGGATTAATCCCCATAACTTCCTCCATCAAACTTGTTGGAAAAATTCATGCAAAGCTTTGCTTCTTATTTCTTTTGAAGGACATAATATTTTGTCACATCCAACAATCTTCCACACATTTGTATGTAGAGAGAAGGAACAACCAAGATCAAAAAGCTTTCCACGTGCCGGGAGAAAAGAATTGTTTTCCACGCATGCATGGGCAGGATAAAACAATTTTAATGCATTGTTTCCCACGCAGGTCCAAGGAGAAACCTCACGCGCTCATTCAAGAAGTCCACATATTTTCCATGTGTCAACAAAGAGAAGATTCATCACGTAGGAAGAATAACACACCAGCCTGAGTTTATTTGCCACACAAAGGAGAAAGAGGATTTGTCACGTGGATAAGGAAAACCTAGGCTATTAGAGGAAATAACTCGTCCCACGTATTCACCAATGCCGCATTTACCTTGGAAACCACATAGGGAATCAAAAAAGTTCATGCCAGAGACAAGAAAGACAAACACGACATGAGAATTTATCAAAGTAAAAAAAGAAATAGCATTGGCCACACAAGTAAAAGAAACAAGCCTAAGATTATTTTCAGCATGCAAGACACGGGTCCAACATGTTATCCATGTAGGATAAGGCAATGCAACTATCCACACAAATCTAGCATGCATTGACCACACACATTCAAGAAAAGGCATGTAGGCAAAAGACAAAATGGCAATACGCAGGTCCAAGGAAAAATAGCCCATGCAAGACTAGAAAGAAAATTTCATACACAGTTGTCTACACATCCTCCTGCACTAGGGAAATGAGCCCGAGATTGTAGGGAGGAAAACAAACTAAGAAATGGTTCTACAGTAAGCCGATCATGTGATCTTTCTCCCTAACATAGGCCTAACACTCACTCCTTCCTCCCAAGCACGTAGGACCAAAACGAGACAAGCACTTACTCCCTCCAATTCTTGCAAGAGCCAGTAACTGTTCAAATCCAACCCATGTTCAAATCCCACGAGTCAATAATGGACAAAGTGATGTTTCTTAGGCTCATGCAGGTATGAAATGGATGGTGACTTGCATGCAACTAGATCATTTGGATCATATGCTCTTGCATTTTGCTCAAAATTTGAACTCAAGTTTGAAACTCAAGTCTTTTGAAGTCCTACGTGTTTGTGTTCATATCTTCTTGTTAGTGGGAAACCCCACTCGAGCATTCCCAAGCTCGAGCTAAGCTCTATTGTGTTCCTGGAAACCCCACTATTTCCCATCTCCATTAGCTCGACCTAAGCTAGTTCTTGAACATGAACTCGAACTCGCACACATCGTGCATTCGTGAACACACTAAAGTTTCTCAAACACCTTTTACAGCTTGCACCATTATGCCGAGAAGCATAGTTGTACTTTCAACTTCAAGACTGCTGGTTGCGAGAGCATTTCTAAGGCTAATCCTGTTATAAAATCTTCCAAAATTGACAAAATCTGAAATAATTTGCATCTTGTGTACTCTATTGAATCTCTTGGGTTGAACAATACCCTCGGTGTCTCCTAAGTTTGGTTGTTCAAACCTCAATTCCATTAAAATGCATCACAATTTATTTTGGTCCTGTGTTTAGAGGATGTTCCAATGATCGATATGAATGTTTCGACCCATGGTGGTGATCTACTTTGTATAGTTCCCTGACCTCCACAAGTTAGGGTTTAGTTCATTTTTTGCTGCCATTTGAGACTTGTTAAGGAACAGTTCATGCCTATTTCAGATGAAAAAGATTTTAGCAATTTTCTTGAGAAATATTCAAAATAGAAGACGATCCGTGAAAGGATTTTAAATTGTGGTACATTTTCCTGGAATTTAAAGTCATCAATCAATGTGACTAATGAGCCAATTGTTTTGGGATTCATAATAAACCATCATATAACAGGTTCAGAAATTGCTTTATTCTCTGTACGATAGTAGTCAATGCATTCAAAGCTGAGAAATTATTATTATACTAGAGCATCAAAACTATCACTTTGTTGTAAAGATGATCAAATCATTTGTTAGAATCATGCATGGTATTATTGTTATGCCACTAGTTTCTTTTGCCACTCACAAAGAGCCAATGTTCCAAATAGTGTCGGCAATTCATGTTAATAACGTGCAATTTACCAGTTCCAGAGATATTGCAGGCACCCTGTTGAAGGCTTGTAACAACATCGAATCACTCACACAAGTTATGAGGAAGCACACCAAGTGTTTGAAAAAATGTCACAACCAAATGTGGAATCATGGAATGCCATGATCAAAGGGTGAGTCATGTGCAAACTCTGGCAGGGGCCATTAAAATCTACCACCGTATGCAGAGGCTGGGAATACAACCACACAAATTTATGATTCCTTTGGTTATTAAGGCTTGTGCTCACCTCACTGATTTGTAAGAAGGGATGGAAATCCATGACTATGTCATTAGAATTGGACTTGAATCAGATGGCTTTGTGGCAAACTCCCTACTTGCAATGTATGAAAAATGTCAATGTGTAGATAACGCACGACAAGTGTTTAACCAAAATGTCTCAAAGAGGAGTGGTGTCATGGAATGCCATGATTGCGGGTTATCTTCAAAATGGAGATTATGAGGAGGCCTCACATATTTTCAATCAGATGCAAATTTCTGGCATAAAGCCAAACTGCATCACTTGGAGCTCAATGATTTCAGGGTATGCACAAAATGGGTATTGGGACAAGGCATTGGAATTATTTTGTCAAATGCAAAATTCAAATGTAGAACCCATATCAAATACTCTGACTAGTGTTCTATCAGCTTGTGCACATTTTAAATCCCTCGAAAAGGGTAAGGATGTCCATTCTTATGTAGTCAAAACTGGTTTTGAATTGGATGTTTATGTTAGGGGTGGATGAATTGCTCAAGTTTCAAGCTCGGCACTCTAGTTGCAGAGCACGGTCAATGAGTTCATTTTCATACAACCAGGATAGGCGGAATCTTGGCCCAATGGATAAGGTGCTAATCCTAGGTGTCTTGATCTAGGTGGCACATTGCTGACTAGGATGTCCATGTGTGTTTCCAAGTCATTTAAGTGAGGTCCATGTGTGCCCATTTCTTTTATGACTTTTTAACTTAAGTTGTTTCTATTTTTAGTCACTTTTTAAAAGTTGGTTGAAAAATTCAAAGGTACTTAAGTTCCTTATTTAATGATCATGTAAAACCCTAACTAATTCGTAACCAACTTTTGGGTTATAAAAGGAAGTGAGGGGCTCATTTGTAAAGGGTGACTTTGAGAGAGGAGAAGAAAATACTTTTGTGCAAGCTTTGTTTCAGGAAGAAACTTTGTGTTCTTTTGTGAAAAACATTTTGGAGTTAATGAAATACGAACTTTGTGTCTCATTCATTATCTCTTGTAACATTTGATGTTCTTATGTTCATTAGATGTTAGGTGTTTGAATCTTGCATGTAAATATTATCTTTGATCTTATTGTCAACGTTATTAATCGGTTGTTCTAGTTCACAGTGATCAAGCTCTGATTATCTACTTGCTCATGTGTGTTCCCTTTTACACGTTCTTGTTTGGCTAACTCAAACTCCATTTTATTTGTGTTGGTTATTCATCTTTCCTCTTCATGCAATATTAGGCTCTATTTTTACCTAACTCTTGCATGCACTTTTAGTTCATTCCATTCCACTCCTTTCCTTCATTTCATTCCATCTCCCTCATTCACTTTTCTTTCCATTGATGTTCCAAAACACCCCCCACATACAATTTTGAATGTATAAATGTAAATACAGTTTTGGTTTTCAATAAAGGAAGCCTCACCTTCATTGAGGAGGGACTTCGTTCCCACATTGTTGCATGTCATTTGCATGCATGTAAATCCATATGCTAACATAACCAAAGGTTGTTACCAGCTGACAACCAAAGGCTCTTACTAGTGACACATAATTTTTGCTACGGTACGGTAACAATAATAAAAATGCCATAATCACCACCATCCATAAACCCTCCTTTCTAATATTCTCCAACAATGTGAGTATGTTTTTCAGCACATTCGCCACCCATTCTATAATAATTTTTGAGGGGGCTTAAAATGAACCCCGTAGTATCCTATATAGGTATATATGGTGAACCAATTATTAGTTAATTCTTAGTTTTAAAACTTATGATTTTCCTTTTGTTTTTCAACATTTTGAAGTATTTAGAGAGGCTTAACTCACCCACACCATGTCATATGTCTATTTTTCCATTTTTCTTAACTTCTACCCCATATTTTCTAGAATATGCACTAAAATCTACCCACATCATGTGTGTAATCATAATGAATAGTAAAAATGTACTAAAGATAAGGCTTGAAATCTAATCTAGATAGTGAAAAAGAATTGTCTTCATTGGTGAAGAGATTACAAGAGTAATGCAAGATGTTTAGTTCTCATTTGAAGCATATGAGTTTTAAATTTTGGAATATGTCAACTCTTTATATATAGATGAAGTTGTGCATTTTCTTAGCTATCAAGGGTTTAAAGCCCATAAATCAATAAATACTTTTATTTTTCTAAAGTAAACTTATAAATATCCGTATGATGATCATTATACGAGGAACTAATAAATAAATATTTCCAATATGGTTTTGGTTCTATAATGAGCTTGATGGAGTCTTCAACTCTATGTCATAACTCCACCAAGTCTATAGTCTAGTTTGGCCAACTTAAATGAATGGTATGAATAAAAAATGATATAGACACATTACATATAAATACAATCACCAAATGATGTAGATAGAATGGTCCTTTTCATTATAGTAGAGTCCCCTCGAGACTAATAGGAGTTGGAATTATATGCATATAATGGTTTTTTATGAAATACCAACTTCTTCTAGGAAAGCAATGAATTTTTATTATGGTTTGAATGAAGAGAAAAAATCTAATTAATACGTTATGGTTGATATTAACTAAAATAATAAAGTAAATTTTTATGTTAAGAATTATTTTATAGATTATAGATGGATTTATATCTAATCCACTACCATCAATGCCACTGATCATATGGACCATGATTCCCCCTTGGGGAGATTTAGTGTTATTGGTTCCCCCTTAGGGAGTTGTGAGTCAATGCCATTAGTCATTACTACTATGGTTGAGGAATAACTCCCACTAGTGTTGTATATATTCAATCCATTTTACTCATGGAGATATGAAATGTCATTTTTTTTCTTCCTAGGAATAAAGAATCAAGATAGAAGAGTGGCCCATATTCGAATTCCCCATATCTTATGAGATCTAAAAGATATATTACTACTAGTATAAAGTTTTAGGAACTTCATTTTCCACTTTATTTTAGCACTCCATTTAAAGGGGATTGGCCTTTTATCTATAAGATACCATCGATTTTAAATGGTGGAAATTGTAGGGGTATTCCTAAGATACCAATTTCATTTCCTCCTTACAATATATTCTAAAGTTCGCATGTGCTTAGCCTCCTTTGAACTTACAAGTCTTCACTCTTTTTATGGCATGATAACGATATGCCCACTTTATCTATATACAACTATTAGGATTTCCCAATGATAATCATCAACATCACATTCCTAACTCTACTCAAAACAATGGAACTTTTCATTCTTTTCCCTTGCATCATGATGATTAGGAATTTTCACATCTCCACTTTCCTTTCCAGCTTTAAGTGATTCATTGACATTACATGTCGAGAATCATTAACCTTGCTTTTATTATCTAGGAACATTATCCTATAAATATAGTTCAATATTGTATTGGTCTTTTTAGATGATTTATAATTATCGATCTTGTTTTGATGAGTGATGATTATCACTAGGCCAAGCATTAGTTTCTAGATCATGTATTCATCCACTCCTCTATGTAAAAAATTTGATATTTTCCTCAATATTTTTCCAATCCATTTCAAGAAATTTGTAATTATATATGTGACATTATCTATTCTATTAGTACTATATATAATTTAGTTTCTAACCATAAATATCATTGTATAATAATAGAGACTATATATGTATGATACACACCAGATTAATTACCACTTTAATGGAAAATAATTTATGACAAAAGTGGAATAATTTCCTTTGTTTATATAGATATGATTTCTTAAACCTTGTGTGGTTACTTCATATTGATCACCTATCATAAAAATGTAAGGATATATTGAATTTATTACATTGTAAGGTAGGTCTAAAAATTATGGATGTTAAGTCAACCAAAACTCATACTTATTGGATATGAATATAACCTAAACAACATCACATGTTAGTGTCTCATTGGGATAATAAAGTAAGTCTAAGAGTATCTCAATAAACTAATGTGAAAAATGATGGTCAAAGAAAGAACCCAATAAGGTGACTATATGTGAAAATATGCATTAACATCCACCTTAGCCAAAACTTAGAGGAATGATGATGATTCTTACACTTTATTCTAAAGTCAGCTCTTGTAAAATCCTTGAAGAAAATGAATATGGATCCCACAACATCTCCACTAAGAAAAGTTTAATTTTTAAATTACTCTAAGGAAGTGGCATCTAGAATAACCAGAAATAAAGGATCATATTTCATGGAACGACAATTGAGGAAGATAGATCCTAAAAATATATGCTAAATAGAATTAGGGTCACAAAGTCTCCTACTGAAATAATATTATTGTCTCACACGAGATAATCATAGTAAGGATGATTTTGCATGAAACATAACCTATATGATATATATATATATATATATATATATATATATATATATATATATATATATATATAATTGATACAAGAATGGAAATTTTCTCTCGCAACAACACTTGAATATGATGAAACCGTCACCATTTTTTAGGAAGTTACTATTATCCAAAATATTCCCCAAGATTTTTGATAACATGTATTTCCATATTGAACTTGGGAACTATAAATTGATCAAAAAGAGGAAAAACCAGTGTTGAGGAAACTCCATTTCTATCTTTCCAAGCCCTTATTTTCCATACTTAGTCAAATTTCATGAATTAGGGTAAAATTGGGAACACGAAATAGGTCTTTGTTGACCAAATCAGACATTTTAGGAATGCATGGAAGTGTTCTTTTATTCCATGTGCTCCTTGGTTTTCCATGACTATTGATCGGGGAAAGGTGTCGATTATGGTGGAGTTAAAGGGCACATAGGAATGTTCTCACGTTCCTTACATCTGCCAAGGGTCCAATCCAGCCGATTATGTGACAAAGTGAAAAGGAAGTCAAGCATATCACTTAAATCAAGAACAACCGACACACAAGGAAATGTTGCACCATTCCTTCATTTCTCCATCCACCTATTTTATATGTCCCCAATTCCAAAATTCAATTAAAACGTCCTTTGAGGCCCAATGAGGAACTTTTCTTGTTCCTCATGCACGCTGAAAATCTACATGGCCATATCTTTCTTTCTATAACTCCAAATTTGACAAAATTGATCTTGATGGAAAATAATTATCATGAAATTCAGTTTGGCATCATGAAAATTAGACGTTAGTTGAGTTAGGTGGATGAGAAAGGAATAATAGTCCCAAAAATTAAATTTATAGTTTTAGGTAGCTAAACCACGTGTTTAATGAAGTATGGTGTCCATACCTTCTCCCGCAATAAAAAGGACATGGGGAATGGTTTTGACATGGTTCACATGCTTGATTTTAGTGATTTAATGCATGTTGTTCATGGTTAAACTCAAAAATTGATTTTCCCTCTCTTCCCCCGCTCTCTCACATTTCTATATATTGGCAATTGGTTCTCATTTGTAAAGGTGGGACCCTCTCAAAATATAAGGGAATCATATCAAAGTGTTGCACAAGTGTTTTTGAGTTGCATGCCTCATATTTGGATTTCGCAATGTGTTTGTGCCTTATTCCTTCAATGTAATAGACTGCATATTTCTAGGGAACTAAAATTCATGTTTTGCGGCTATTTTCTACCTTAGACTGTGTTTTATTGTATTTTCTTGCCTCTTCATCCATTGTAGGTACGTTATGTATGTTTTTCCACTTTGCAAGATTTATTTTTGTTGTGTTTTGCATGAAAATGGAAGGTAAGGTGTTGTTTTTATCTGTGGCACTCATGTCTTCCCTCTTCATCATCATTTCCTCCCATTTTTCCCTCATTGAGAGTTTATTTCCCCTTTTCTTGGTGCTACCACCTCTCTTTACCTTAGGATTTTAATTTTATGCATATATATCTCCCTAGTCCCTTGGAATGCTTAGATTAGGATTAAATAGTTATATTTCTAGTTGTAGGAGTAGCCTTAACATTAGGAATAGGTAGAGGAACCAACCTTCTCTAGAGGTTTGTCTCAAAGCCACAAGTATCACACTTAGAGATAGTCTCATGTTTCCTTAAAATCATGGGTCTCAAATTTCGATTCAAGGAAAGGTAAAATTTTGAGTTGCAACAATTTTGGCATGCTCAGTGGGAAATTTTAACTTCACTTCACCAAATTTGATGTGTTTTTGGTGATATACAACCTTTGACATCTTTAAATCAGCACATCTGGTTAATCCACTATTTCAAACAACCCATTTTCTCATTTAGCATATCATCTTTCCATCATTTTAGTTCTCTTTTCCATAAAGTGTAATCATGAATTAATTTCCTTAGCAAAATCCTCATTTACAGTAATAGTACCATTAAAATCCACCTTCAAAACTCTCCTCCAAATTAATATTATGATCCTTATAATAATTAATATGCATATGAATCAAACCCTAATGATATAATGGGTTATTCTATTAACCATGGTGCTTTTCAAGAGAAAGGATATGTTGATTGTAAAGTTAGTTTTATGCATGATGTTGGTCCTATGATGCAGATTCAAGACATTGAAGTAACATTACTTCAGGGAGAAGAGGTATAAAACATCATGGCATATAAACTACTTAGTTTTATTAAACCCTATCCATAGGGTAGACCTCTACCAAGTTGGTACAACCCTCATCAAAATCTAGAGGCATTATCTAAAACTCTAAATATAATGGTTGAAGTTTTGAACATATAGTTGTAGGTGGTTTAAAAGGAAAAGCTGATATATGTAGTAATGAGGAATCATGTCAATGGGGTAATCCTTCACCACCACCAAACATATTTTCCATTCCTTCTTTCCAACTTGCACCTACTCAACCAAAATATCATGTACCTAGCTTTCTCAAGAAACCTCCTGCCACCCCTTCTCCTCCACAACATCACACTTTTTTATCTCCTTGATCATTTTAACCATTACAGGATAAGCCTAAATCTTGATCCTCCTCTCACTTTATGGACCCAAATTCTTATGTGACTAAAACTCATATAAAATCATACTAAATCCATGAATAATTGTAAACCATACAACAACCTAGATGGATAATTAGTTAGTTATCTCATTGTCCATAACTTTCTAAAGAAGAATCTAAAGTTTTTTTAGAAAGTGGGAATGTTCTTCATTCTTCTGTGAAATAATATGCACAAAAATCCTTAAAGAGATGGTTCATTGAAGATCAGATGCAAATCCTGAAATATTTGAGCTCAAATTTTGACTCCATAAAACCCCACACCTTTTCCAACCTATAATAGGGGATAGGATTAATGAGCACAAGTTGGAGGATGATTTTGCATCTAAGAAAATGGTTAAGAGGAATATGATAAAAATCTCTCTACTCTGAATGTAGTGTGCATGTTGGCACCATGTTCATAGAAGTGGCTGAGTTATCACAACTTGCCAAATTATATTTGGAGGAAATAATAAGAAGAACTTGTTTCCCATACTAGTATTTATGAGGAGTAAGATTATGAGTTTGATATGTAAAAAAAAATATTGAGGAAGAGGTAGATAATGAGCAACCCACCTCCAAATAAGATTTGGAAGACCATGAAGAAGGTCTTATAAAGGAAGAAATTAGACCAAATGATTCAATTAAGATTCATAATGAATTGGAGGTTGAGTTTGAGTTTTCAAAGTTTTTTAGGGAAGAAAATGAGAACACCATTGCTAAATCAGTCATGAAGGAAACCATCATGGAGAAGATTGAGTTGTTTAAAGTATCACAATAGAGAACCAATCAGTTTGTAAACATTGAAGGGAATGAGAAAAGTGCTCCTTGCAGCTCCATTCATGGGGTTACTTGCAAAGAAGGTGGGAAATCCATAAGGATCAACAAATCAATCACAAGAGTTGCATTCCCAATTAGCTACCTAGATGATTTGGAATTGAAATCGAGTTACCACCACCATGCTCAATTTAGATCATGAAAATGACCTTGAAAGTTCCAAAGGTCATCCCCAATACCTCTCAAGTCCAAATTCAATACAAAATGAAGAGGTATTCATTCTTTTATCAGATGATAATTTGAGCAATGGGGTGAAAATTAGTTTGAAGATAGTTTTCCATTCTTATTAAATACCATGTTCACTGCCAAATTAATCACATGGTCCATTTTTGTAAGGAACGAAAACTATTTCTCCCAACCAAGTGATGGTTTTGTTTATATTCCCTTTTATTTGGTTAATTTAGGGTACATTAGGTTTGTTTATTGAAAAATAAGTGCTTTTGTACACTCTGCGTGTTCCATTTAGAACATGTATGATTTTCATGTTTATACATAGTTTGTGTGGGCCTTTGTTTCATTAGATAGTCCAGGTTCGAGTTGTCATGAAGGACTCGAGGAAGATATGTTCCAAGTAAAGTGAAAACTAAAAGGATGAGTTACAAGAGTAAGGATGTGGTGGAAAATCAAATTCAAGATATTTTTTCACTCTCATTAAATATTAATCTAGAACGATTCTCATAATGACAATGATCATTTCAAGTAGAATAGGTCAATGCTAAGTCTAAGAAGTGATTCGTGAAGATTAAGGGGTGATTTTTTCAAGTTGTAGATCATTTTTCAATTTTTTTAGGATGCTTCAATGCCACTAATCTCTTATCTAGTAGGTAGATATCCCTATTGAGTCACCAAAACTATTATCCAAAATATTCCCTGGCTATTTTTGATAACTTGTATTTCCATATTGAACTTGGGTAGTATAAATTGATCAACAATGGGAAAAATTAGTGTTGAGAACACTCAATTTATATCTTTCCAAACCCCTATTTTCTATACTTAGTCAAATTTCATGAATTAAGGTCAAATTGGGAAATAACGGTCTCTGTCGGCCAAATCAAACATTTTTGAAATGCATGGAATTATTATTTTATTTTGTGTGTTCCCTTGTTTGCTTTGTGAATTTTGATCATTGGGCATGGTGTCGATTATGGTGGAGTTTTAGGAACAATAGGAATGTTTCCACGTTTCTTATGTTTTTCGAGGATCAAGCTAACCGATTAGGCAATAGAGTTAAAAGGTAGTTGGGAATATCAATTAAATTGGGAACAACTAATACATGGGGAAATGTTCTTCCCTTCCTTAAGTTATCCACCCACCCTCTTTATCTAGACCTAACACAAAAATTCAATTAAAGCTTCCTTTGAGGCCCCATTAAGAACTATGTCATGTTCCTCTCGTACACTAGAAATCCACATGGTCATATATTTCTTTCCATAACTCCAAATTTGACAAAATCGGTCTTCTTGGAAAAGTCTTATCATGAACTTCAATCGATAATTGTGAAATTCAGAGATTGGTTATGTGGATGAAAAAGGAACAAAAAAACCCATCAATTATAGGTATAATTACAAGTAGCTCAACCACCAAGTTTAATGACAAATACCTTCACTTGAAAGCAAAAAGACATGGGGAATGGTTTTGAAATGGTTCTCATACTTGATTTAATGCATTTAATGCATTTTGTTGGTAGTTAAAATCATAAATATGATTTTTCCTCTCTCTCTCTCTCTCATTTTTATATATTGGTAATTAGTGCTCATTTGTAAAGTTGGGACCCTCTTAGAATACAAGGGAATCATATTAAAGTGTTATAAAAGTTTTTTTGAGTTGCAGGCTTTAGATTTGGATTTTGTAATGTGTTTGGACCTTCTTCCTTCAATGTAAATTGTGCATATTTCTAAGGCAATTAAATTCATGTTTTGTGGTTATTTTTTCCTTGGCATGTGTTTTATTGTATTTTTTTCCTCTTCATCCATTACAAGAATGATGTGTATGTTTTTCCAATTCGCAAGGTTTATTTCTATTGTTTTTGCATGAAAATGGAATGTAAGGTTTTTTTAGTCTATAACACTCATGTTTTCCCTCTTCCTCATCATTTCCTCTAATTCTCCCCTCATTGAGAGTGTATTTTCCCCTTTTGTTAGTGTTATCATCTCTCTCTCTCTCTCTCTCTCTCTATTGTAGGATTAGCTTTAACATTATGAATAGGTAGAGGAACCGACCTTCTCTCAAGGTATTTCTCAAGCCACAAGTCCCACACTTAGAGACATTTTTTATATTTCCTCAAAATCATGTGTTTCTCATGTTTATTCAAGATAGGGTGCAATTTTGAGATGCAATAGTTACACTTGTAACATCTTCCTTCACATTCTAAAATTTTGGTAAAAATCAATATCTCGAGACAATTTACCAACATTTAAAATTAAATATTCAATGATCCTTAATTTTCCAGAATAACATGTAAGGGTAGGATTCATAATACAATACAAGAAGAATTCCCATCATAAATGCCAATACTTTTGTAAGAAACCCCATAATAAAATAGTCTATACCATATCAACACATAACCCAAAAACTATAAATATATATGTAATACTAAGAAATAATATTGAAATATAAATGTAGGTTTTCAAAAACCTAAATACTTATTCCAACAAAAATCACAAAATATAACATAAATCCTTAAGAGATCTAATTAATTTTTTTAATAATATTGAGACAAGACCACAACTACTATACTCCATTAGTACTCCATATTCATTGCAATAAAATAAAATAATAGAAAATAGAAAGAGTGTTATAATATTATACTTTTTTTTAACATTTGAATGTCAAAATGGGGGCATGAAGCCAAAACATGTGGGAAAAATATGGAAACTATTCAATGGAAAAGTCAATATTGGTATACTTCAAACAATTGATGTTTGTAAAATAGGTAGAAATTTAGATGTTTTTTTGAAGCTTTTTCATTTTAGAGAATAGTGAAATTTTAACATTTTATATATGGTTTGTGTTGAGCCTAGGTGATACATAAAGGATAATCTACAACAAAACAAACTAGAGTGGTATGTTAAATCAAAGGTTTAGATTATATAAATTCTAATGGAATATAATAGGAATATGTGGAATAACCGTTACATATATGTGGAATAAATATACATAAAATTATTCTTCTATTACTATGAAAAATAAAGAAATGAAATTTACAAGGTAAGTGCTAGACTATGTATATTTTGTAGATTGTACCTTGAGGAGGATCACAATAAGATTGGAACAATAAATTACCACACCATATTGATATAAAAATTTATACTTGGATATTATTCATCATCTTTGCCTACCCTACCAGAGTGTAGAAACTCAAATTTTGTAAGTTATCCTTTGGCAACGAAAAAGTTTGGATTTGTTCCTATGCTAAGAAAAGTTATCACATTCTACTATTAATTAATACATATTTCTCTCTCTCTCTCTCTCTCTCTCTCTCTCTCTCTTTATTTTATCATCCTCAAACTCTATTTTTTATTCATTCAAATAAAATTAATAAACTAAAGTAGTAATTCAACCCTAGTATTTAGCTTTTGCATCATTGTCATCGAAAAATTGTACAAGTTAGGGAAATAGTGGAGTATGTTCTTGGTCTTGACCTATAAGGTCTTACACCCTTCAATCTAATGACTATTTTTATAATTTAAATAACAATTGTACTTCATAACTCACATATCACTTTAATAATATTGTATTGTAAATATTAACACTAAAGCCATCAAGGATCTACAAAATCTCCCTAAATCATTTACACATCTTTTAGAGCAGCCACTACTCCAAGTTTTAAGAACTCAATTAGGTCAAAGAGTCTAGATTCTTCCATTTTCAGGAATGCAAATATCTTATCACAATGTCTTATAAAGATCAAGCCACTCTAAGCATTGTTAAAGGTATTCAAGGGACAAAACGGTTTATTCTAGTAGTTGAAGCACATCACATCACACTATTTCCATGTTTGGTACTTAATTTACTTTATAATTATCCCGTTATCTTTGTGTCAAGAGAAATGATGGCACACATAAGGGGTTAGTTTAGATTACATTCACTATTGCACCTACACTAGGAGAAATACATGATTATTTATCCTAATCAAGGGGATGTAGTAAAATTATTGAATTGGTTTGGCAGGGGTTTGACCACCAAGAGTAGTATAATCTCACCCTCACATTGATTTATCCTTTTATTATCTAATGCTTTGATGAAGGATATTGCAGATATGTAGGGTTTATGATTTTTATAGGTTATTACAAGTTGTGTGAGATAGAATAAAATACTATGAAAATAATTCCTAAGAAAGTGAAGGGTAGTAGAATTTACAAACCATACTATTAGTAGGTCTAAAACTATAAAAAAAAGGGGCACAATTTTCCATGGCTTAGGTAGAGATGTATGGTCCTAGATAAAAGAATATTCCAATTCTAGTTTTGATGAATAATCACTTGCAAGTTCAAAACAACTTCTTCATCTAGTCTATACACTCAAATTTTCTTATGCCACTCTGAGCACCTAAGTACTTATCCCTTTATTGTTTCAATAAATCATTTTATTTTTTTAGTATAGTTGTAAGTATTAATGTGTTATTTAAAATGTGTGTGATTAATGTTAGTTAATTAATTTAGAATAATATCTTGTTAAAAACCCTTTACCTTATATATTTGCATAAATCACATCTTATAATTTTTAGGGTGTAAACATTTGGTGAACCTAAAATTTGATTGAATCTAATGCTTTGTTAAAAATCTATTTTCCCTAAGGTTTCTCCTTATTTTTTAGTACATAATCCTTCTTTCTTAGCTCTAGGATTTATTTTTCTATGTGTTTCATTAATCCTCAATTATTTTTAAATATGTATATTAAGCCTTAGGGATCCTGCCCTCACCTTGGTATGGTTTATTATCCCTTTAATCAATTCCATGATCATACTCGGTATAAGTGGGGAAATACATCTAACTCTACATTTTACGATAAACCTAATTTTAATAGAAAACCTAATGACAATAATATTGATGCTAAATTTATTTTTAATGTTGTATGTGAACCCACATAGCTTCATTTATATGATCGTTATAGGTAATTCACCCACCTTCCTTTGCACTTCATCTAGTGTATAAAAATTACTTACTGTAACCTTCTATATCTCCCTTCACCACTTGAGGTTGATGCAAGCATGCATCTTAGTAATAATTTCAATGCTAATGCATTTTAAAATTATCATAAATTTGTTGGCCATACTACTAATTGATGTCTTAAATTTAACATGTTATATAAAATATTATTGACGCTAATGTTATTGAATAGGAAATTCATACTGAATCATCTAATCCTACAAATTGTAATGAAAATATAAAAAATATTCAATGACCCACTTACTCAAAAAAATGTTAAATCTACTTCAGAAGTGCACCATACTCATCATGCGTACCATTTCTTCCTTACGATCATTCATTAGATGTTATGATTAGTACTATTACTACTATGGCAATCGTCTCATCCAATTAATAATTTTGATGACATTGATATGGATCGTGATCTTGTTTCGTACGCACTTTACATTCATGATTTTGTTGGCCAACATTACTTACACAATGTTATGGTATATAACAATTCTAAACATAATATGTGTAATTTTACGTTATTACATTGCTTTAAAATTAATGAAAAATAAGTTATATTTACTAATACAAAAATGTAGGCATATGTTATGCCTTTCACGGTTGGATCTATTATGATGACCATTCCATTTTTCATTTATTCTTATATTATCTCATGTGATATGTGTCTAAGTTTGTCTTATATACGTGCATTTAAGGCTATACCATCAATATTGCATTAATGTGTTACACACATTCACGATTAACAAGTTGATATGGTCAGGATATACCATTTGAGGCTTCTCTACCTAAGTTATATCCTTAAAAATAAAATCACTAATTTTATGCCTAGTACATCTAAACATGTTTCTTCTAGTGCCTCTTTATCTCCTACGTTTCTCGTTAGGTATTCTATTGCACATGTTTTTCTAGTGTCTTGTAAACATTCAAATCGGAAAGTTACCCTTTGACACTTGCTATTTGCAATTTCTTATTGACTATGAAAAATACCCATATCTTATCCCCACTCAGTGCATGTTGTTATCTATTTCCTAAATTTATCATTTATAGACACCTATGTGTCATTTAAAAAAAAAAGAATACATAATAATCATCATGCTCAAACTCTACTTTCCATTGTTCAACTATCATATTTCATTTACCTCTTCACTTTCCAAAATTGTATGGATCAGTGAAGTTGTATAATCTAGTCATGGCTGACCTATATAGTCCTGCAATGATACATTTTCCAATTGTTCTTTTGATTCAATATCATTTTGGGCTCCTCCTCTTCTCTCTCTAAAAATAACTATGAAATTTTGGTTGGTCTTGAAAACATAAATGGTTTTAAAATGTAGATGGGTTTGAAATAAAATGAAAATGGATGTGAAATGTAAAATGGTTATGATATTCTGAATAGAAAAGAAAATTTCTTCTAGTTTTTCTCTCTCTTGAATCAAAAAGAAAAGTGTAAATGAATGTGGAAGTGTGAATGTGTGAGGAAACAATCTCTCTTTCCTTCTCTCCCTATCTCTATCTCTCTCTACTTTGTTTTGGATTACTTGAAATGATGAATGTGTTGGTTTTTTGTTGAGTGTAAGGATTTTCCATACCATTCCTAGGACTGACCCTTTGATGGTTGCGGTATTCCCTGAAAGAAGGATTAAGAGTGTCATATGTTGTAATTAGCTAGATGAAATTCAAATAATGTACATTTACATAGGTTTTAAATGTTAAATGAAAGTGAATTAAAGAGAATGCATTATTTAAATTTGTGTGTTGAAAATCATTTATTTCTTAAAATTTTATGTATTAAACATTGTACATAGAAAAAATTTGGTTATAATATGATTTTTGTAAAACTAATGTTTCAATACCGGTAGGAGTTCAACACCTAATGAATATAGGACCAGATATGTAGAAACCATGTTAATTTGATTAACAAAGCAAATAGTTGACAATGTAAATTGGGAAAAAGTGTACCATTTACTTCATGGGTTCCATGACTATTTGGATTTAAATGTGGTACTTATGGTTTAGACATTTGAAACAATCACTTGTTAGGTAATTATTGTGGTTCATTCATAAACTCATAATGTTTGGTATAAAACTTATCATATTTAAACCATAGAAATGAAGTGAGTATTTAAAATGTTTCATACCCTCCTCAAGAAAGACACGTTTAATTTTGTAATGCCCTAACATCCTATGAAATTCTTTAATACTCCCAATTTTTCTTCTTGTCCTACACCTAAGACAAGTCTTACAAAATACCATTCCCTTAAGTATTTTGTGTGAGGCGGTGACTATACTATGTGAACCCTATCATACTTGGGAAAATGAGACCAAATTTTCTAAGTATTTTAGGTTTGATCACATCATGGATAAATTTATTCCTCATGTGCGTAATTTCCCTTGGTACCCTAGTCGATGTCCAAATCCTTGTGAAGATATTTGGGTGGTTTCGGATACAATTGATCTCATTGAGAGATCTAAATGACGTGAGTGGATTCTACATGTCAAAGTATGATGTAGATCATGTAAATTTACTCATGTATTGAACAAGTTATGAGATATTTAATCAACCACCTTTTCAATACTCTACATAGGAGGATATTTTCTAACACCGATATAAGATTAAATATGTAATTTTTCATCTTTTCTACCTTAAAATTTCTTGTTCAATCCCAATCCTTGGTGTCATTTAGATCATACTATGTCCAATCAAACATTAAAGTGGTCAAAGTTTAAGAAGACTCAAACCTTCTTCATTTTTTTGTCTACTCCTTCACTAGCTTTCTTAGCTCAAAATAAACAAATAGGCCTAACAAGCCTTCACCACTGCTTCCTAATCAATTTCCCTATTTCAATACCTCCAAACAAGGTTTATCCATTTATAACTTGTATCAAGAAGATCAAATAATATTTTTACTTGCCTAACTTACCCAAAACTATCCTTTATCATACTTGACTAGCTTCTAGTCCTTATGAAGTAAAAATTGGTTCTTTTAGTTTCTAATGACCTCTTCTATTACATGCACCCTATTTCTCATTCACAAAATGTGCTAATCCATCCTTCATTTTTATTCACAAAGGTAAAAACATTATTATGTACTCATCTTACTCAAAATTTTCATCTTGTACCCTTAAGACCATGTACTTTTCTAGCTCCGTAGATGGAGAATTATAGAGATACCCATAACCAATTATTAGCTTTCTTAGGTTCTTTTGGTATCTAAATTTGTTCTCCTTTTCAAGCTGAGCAACATCACAGATTTGGCACAAAGCTTAGAGATAGATAGATCATGATGTATGTCATTTTATAGCTAGGGATGAGATCTAACTGGCCCTTTATCACTCAGATTTGTGGAGAGATGGATAACACCTTCAAGAGGATTTGACCTATCCTCACTACTTTAGGTCGTGCCTTTCGACCAAGGTGAGAGGACCCATAGTGTAACCTCTATTTGATGAAGGAGATGGAGATATCCTTCTTTTGCACAAATTTTATGAAGAAAACCTTAGGAAAGTACAATCAATACTCCATAATTTAACTCTCAAGAGTTGTCACTTCTAAAATATGGAGATACTTTCAAAACAAGGCTAAGGTTACTGAAGACACTATAGGATCCAAATTGTTCTGCATATTTTAGTGAATGGATTTTGTTCCTTTGTTGATATATAGGGAAAATAGGGGTAGTTCAAGATGGATTCATGGTTTTAAAATAATTTTGGTGGGATATTAAGTAGGATAAAGTTGATTATACCAAATATTTGAGAAAATTCACAAAAAAGGAAAAATCAACAATAGAAAACTTCAGAATAGTCAAGAGGTTCCTTCAACCAGAAGGTGTGCTTTAATGGAGGCCTAGATCAACACATTTTCACACAATCTTTGAGAATTTAGCATGAAGACTTGAGTTAAAAGATTCAATTAAACACACCAAAATCTCTGATCGATCACGCCTAAGGTACACCCAAAGACTTACAGATAATCTTTATAAACAAATGACAGTGGAATGATTTTAAATTTTTTTATCTCATCATAGGATGAAGGCTCTTCCTAAAATGAAATTGAAAATGCCACTAAATTGTCATAGGGATGAGATCCTGTGTGATTTCATAAATATTTCAATGTAAGATTGCAATAGGAACAAGAAAAACTACTTGTAGACATTCTAAAACAAAGCAGACACTAATTGCTCCAAGATTGACACAAATTAATTTCAAAATTACTTAAATTCATTAGTAGGGGAAAGATTCTAGAGAAATCTCAGTGCTCGTCAATGGCTATACATTTGTAACCAACTTGACATGATAGAAAATCTAACACAAAGGAAATTAACCAGGTATCTCAGACGGGTTTCTCAGAATACAGATTTTCTCAAATTTTTCTTATGAAATTTAATCCCCAACCCTTTGCAAGAGTATTCTCATTGCATTTATACATTTTACTCACTCAATTTTCCCCCCAAAAGAGAAGAATATTCGAGGGACCTTTACTTGTTACCAATTTTCCTCAGAAAGTGACATTTAACAAATTCACATCCAAATGCTGCCAGGTGGACCAATTGTGAATTGATCACATTTCTCAAACCCTCGACTAATGACTAGGATGCCATGCCACAACCTTTTTGATAGTCCTAATAATTTTGATTTTTCATGTGAGAAATCCTTATTTTAATCATTTTTGGAGGCTCTGTATAGCTAGATCTGATAGGTAATCCTTTTCGCCCTCGAGGCAACACATTTTTCATCCTTTGTGCCTGCAACCTCCATCATTTCATTCATTTCCCTCTCTTTCCTTTGCAATTCTTCCCGCATCCATCTTCTCTGGTAATTCCCATTTTTGCAAGTGCCCAAGCAATTCCAACTTCAAAATATCGACCTTAACAAACCTTGGACTCACAAATTAAGTTTTGAATCCATTCAATGGAACTTTGCAAACAAAAATGACAAGGAATTTCATCAAAAATGATGAAAAATAGTGCATATTCGCATCTCCAAGAGTCTTGGAGAAAAAATGGCAGAAAAAAATAGGTAAAATGCACAAAACCATTGATTCTTCCCCTTTTCTACTTTATATTATAGTCATCCATGTGTTTCCTTAGTGCAACCATAAAGGAGAAGTACAAGGGAAAGTTTCCAAACAAGCGCAGGCCTTCCACGTCCCTGGCCCAAGAAAAACACCTTTTGGCCTTTGAAAAAGTCTCAACAAAAAGGAGCCAACGGAAGCCTCCATGTGTTTCCTTGGTGCACCTTTGGTATGGTCCTCAAAAGTGGAGACCCTGAACAAGCACGGGCTCACCACGTGTCTCAGTCTAGTAGAGTTGTTAAAAAAGTTGAAGGATCAATGGAAGGTGCCAGGTGTCCAAGGTCTACAAAAATTTTCCTTGGCCATTGAAAATTCCAAGCAAAGGTAGAGTGATCAAAAGCCTCCAAGTGTTCTCCTAGTGCTTCTTCAAAAAAAAATTAGGGGCCAGTCACCAAACAGGCATGGTCCCTCCGCGTGTCCCAAACCTTAGAAAAATTATTTGAAAATTTTAAGTATAGAACGGAGTTGGCGAAGCCTCCACATGTCTCCCTGTCGCAATTGTTAAGGTGGGACCCTAAGGCTGATCCTCAAATGAGCACTAGCCCTCCACATGTCTATGGTCCACCAAAGTTACACCGGCTGCATGAAAAATTTGTCTAAGTTTGGGCAAGGCAGCGGAAACCTCCACGTGTCTCCCCAATAACTCCAAGGCCAAACCAAAAGGTGAATTTTTAGATGAGCGTCGGCCCTCCACGTGGACAAATTTTGAGTTGAAGTGAGCCTTATAGTTTTCAAAGTGCCTCACTGAGCCGCATCCAACCAGAAAGCGTCATGTTTCCATAGATGTTGAGATGTAAATTTGACCAGGAAAAATACACCCGTCAAACCGTAAAATGCAGGAAAATCACCATTTACACTGAAAATGAATCCTTCTTCAAGGAAAGAGAATTTGGAAATGATATAAGGCCCAAATATGATCCTCTGAGCCATATCCAATCATGTTTCCATAGATATTTGGGACAAAAATGACAAGGACAACAAAATGTGACTGTAGAAAATGGAAGGAAGGGAAAAACCCAAGTTTTCACCCAAGTTACAAATTCTTTCTCATGGACAGAGGAACAAAAACAAATTCTAGAATTTTAAGTGATCCTTGACCAAGGAAGGGACTGATCATGGAAACCAAATGGGGGAAAAAAATTATGCATCAATACAAGGAGATAGAGAAGACGACAGAGCCCACAAACTAAAGAACTTTAAGGATAAATGGGGTGAGATCAATTTGAGCACCAACATTGGCTCCGACTCGGGGATGGGCACTCCTTATGAGTGCTATAAGAATAAATAGATTATACCAAGTGCCAAAAACATCCACTGGGAAATGGAGTTAAAGAATAAGCTTTTAAACGGACAATAATAACCAACTCCCCCAAGGACGAACTGAGAAACCAACAAAACGGTTGCCAAGGACCGGACAAACAAAGCAAAAAACTTGAAAGCAGAAAGAAACCAAAAGACTACACACACTGATTCAAATAAAACAATCAAGGAAAATCTTAAAGTGCATGCCATTCTGGGTATGACCATGCTAAGCCATTCTAATATGTCTTTAACAACTGGTCATATGATTGTCTCTCTTTTCCATCCAAGTCGTTATCTAACCACATTTTTTCAAGGCTTATCCTTTGTGCCTGGGTCAAGTTTTTTAACATCTTTTGAGTTTGTATCACACATCAAATTCTCAGGAAAATCATCATGCTCATGATACCTGTGTTGATCAATTTCACATTCCTTGAAAGCAACATAGCTCACAGAGTTATCAATATCAACATCTACATGCAATACTTCATAAGAAGCATTGTTGGGGTCCTCAATAAGATATAACATTTTCTTTTCACCAGGTAACTTCACAAGGCTACCTTCAATTGGAATGGTGGCAAAAGACATATCCATCTGAACACTTGCAACCCACTTTCTTGATAACAACATGCCCCATTTGGCAGGGCAATCAACAATAACAACATCAAGTTTCAAGTTCTTACCGGATAAGCTGCAAGTTGTACCACCAAACCTTTTACACATCCTACAATTGGAACCTCTCTAGAATCCATTACAGTACACTTACCATAATTTTCTCTCACTTTAATGTTTAATTAATTCATTACATCTAGAGGCATAACATTGCATGATGCTCTGAATCAAACATACAATTTTGTAGCAGTTTGTCCTTAATAATCAATGTTGTAAAAAATGGATCAACATTTAATTGAGACTCAACCAAAGATGTTCCCAAGTAAACTTCAGGTGGTTCATAGGGACGAATGAGAATAAAATGTTTCAAATACAAAATAAAGGCCCTCTCTAGATGGAGAATTCAATTCAGTAAAGAGACAACCTGATTTGGAAGCACTTGAGGAAGTATTGTAATCTTCAATCACAGGCTGATTAGTTTCACCAATGGAGATATCTTTTCTTGATGCTTGATCTCCAACAACCTTCAAAATTATTCTTCCTTTTGAATTAGACTTTCCCAACTCTTGAAACAACCTTCTACTAGGGTCCCTGGCAAAGACAGATCTTCTTCCTTCCATCTTTGTAGAGATTAATGACAAATCTTACTTGATATATGTTAAGACACTGGTATTTATTAAGAATTTAAACAACACGGAGTCACCACTAAGGATTTTCACCTTAGTTTGTGAAAATGCACTATGAAATACCTATCAAATGTCTGTCAATACCAGATTCATGAAAAGCTTATAAGATCTGCTCTTCTTCTACCCAAATTTGTCGATGATGATACAAACTTTAGTGTAATAACTGTATAAGTTGGAAATATTACACTCAAAACTTACAACTTCAAAAATTCTTATAGATCTGAAAAGATAATTTTGTTTCAACAATATATTTGCACTTCAATCATGTAAGAAGCATTACCATGGTCTATATGCATTGATGATGGTGTTCAAACTTTGCACACAACTTCATTTCCCGAAACAGCACCACTAGTGTTGGTATCCAAATTTGTTCTCCTTTTTAGGTGAAAAGATCACAGATTTTGCATGGAGCTTAAAGATAGATAGATCATGATGTATGTTGTTTTGTATCCATGGATGAGATCTAATTGGCCCTTTATCACTCAGATTTTTGGAGAGATGGATAGCACCTTTAAGAGGATTTGACCTATCCTCACTACTTTAGGTCGTGCCTTTTGACCAAGGTGAGAGGACCCATAGTGTAACCTCTATTTGATGAAGGAGATGGAGATATCCTTCTTTTGCACAAATTTTATGAAGAAAACCTTGGGAAAGTACGGTCAATACTCCATAATTTAACTCTTAAGAGTTGTCACTTCTAAAAGATGGAGATACTTTCAAAACAAGGCTAAGGTTACTAAAGACACTATGGGATCCTAATTGTTTTGCATATTTTAGTGAATGGATTTTGTTCCTTTGTTGATATACAAGGAAAACAGGGGTAGTTCAGGATGGATTCATGGTTTTTGAATAATTTTGGTGGGAGATTAAGCAGGATAAAGTTGATTATACCATATCTCTGAGACACTTCACAACAATGGACAACTCAACAACAGAAAACTTCAGAATAGTTAAGATATTCCTTCAACCGAAGGTGTGCTTCAATGGAGGCCTAGATTAGCACGTTTTCACATAATATTTGAGAATCTAGCATGAAGGCTCGAGTTAAAATACTCAATTAAACACCAAAATCTCGATCAATCATGCCTAAGGTACACCCAAAGACTTACCAGACAATCTTTATCAACAAATGACAATGGAATGATTTTAAATTTTTTTATCTCATCACAAGATGAAGGCTCTTCTGAAATGAAATTGCAAATGCCACTAAACTATCATAGGGATGAGATCCTATGTGATTTCACAAATATTTCAATGTAAGATTGCAATAGGAACAAGAAAAACTACTTGCAGACATTCTGAAACAAAGCAGACACTAATTGCTCCAAGATTGACACAAATTAATTTCAAAATTTCTTAAATTCATCAGCAAGGGAAAGCTTCCAGAGCAATCTTAGTGCTCATCAATGGCTATACATCTGTAACCAACTTGACATGATAGAAAATATAACACAAAGGAAATTAACTAGGTATCTCAAATGGGTTTCTCAGAATATGGATTTTCTCAAATTTTTCTTATGAAATTTAATCCCTGACCCTTTACAAGAGTATTCTCATTACATTTATACATTTTACTCACTCAATTTTCCCCCAAAAGAGAAGAATATTTGAGGGACCTTTTCTTGTTACCAATTTTCCTTAGAAAGTGACATTTAACAAATTCACATCCGAATGCTTCTAGGTGGACCAATTGTGAATTGATCACATTTCTCAGACCCTCGACTAATGAATAGGATGCCATGCCACATCCTCTTTGATAGTCCTTCTAATCATTCTGATTTTGTCATGCGAGAAATCCTTGTTTTAATCATTTTCTGGAGGCTTTGTACAACTGGATCTAATAGGTAATCCTTTTTCCCTCAAGGAAACACCTTTTTCATCCTTTACGCCTGCAACCTCCATCATTTCATTCATTTTCCTCTCTTTCCTTTGCAATTATTCCCCGCATCCATCTTCTCTAGTAATTCCCATTTTTGCAAGTTCTCGAGCAATTCCAACTTCAAAATATCGACCTTAACAAACCTTAAACTCACAAATTAAGTTCTAAATCTATTCAATAGCACTTCCAGACAAAAATGACAAGGAATTTTATCAAAAATGATGAAAAACAGTGCGTATTTACATCTCCAGGAGTCTTGGAGCAAAAATGGTGGAAAAATAGGTAAAATACACAACAACCATTGATTCTTCCCCTTCTCTACTTTATATTATAGCCATTCATGTGTTTCCTTAGTGCAACCACAAAGGATAAGTATAGGGAAAGTTTCCAAACAAGCGTAGGCCTTCCACATGCCTTGGGCCCAAGAAAAATGCCTTTTGGCCTTTGAAAAAATCTCAACAAAAAGGATCTAGCGGAATCCTCCACATGTTTCCTTGGCACACCTTTGGTATGGTCCTTAAAAGAGGAGACCGTAAACAAGTTCGGGTCACCACATGTCTCGATTCGAAGTAGAGTTGTTAAAAAGTTGAAGGATTAGTGGAAGGTGCCATGTGTCCAGGGTTCGCGATAATTTTCCTTGGCCATTGAAAATTCCAAGCAAAGGTAGAGTGAGCGGAAGCCTCCAAGTGTCCTCCTGACACTTCTTAAAAATAAAAATTAGGGCCGTCCCCAAATAGGCACGGTCCCTCCACATGTCCCAGGCCTTAGAAAATTTCTTTGAAAAGTTTAAGTATAGAGCGGAGTCGGGAAGCCTCCACATGTCTCCCTGTCACAATTGTTAAGGTGGGACCCTGAGGCTGATCCTCAAATGAGTGCTTGGCCCTCCACGTGTCCATGGTCCACCAAAGTTACACTGGTCGCATGAAAAATTTGTCTAATTCCGGGCAAGGTAGTGGAAACCTCCATGTGTCTCCCTGGCGCAACTCCAAGGCCAAACCAAAAGGAAAATTTTCAGATGAGCGTCGGCCCTCCATGTGGACAAATTTTGAGTTGAAGTTGGCCTTAGAGTTTTCAAAGTGCCTCCCGAGCCACATCCAACCAAAAAGGGCCACGTTTCCACAGATGCTGAGATGTAAATTTGACCAGGGAAAATACACCCATCAAACCGTAAAATGCAGGAAAATCACCATTTGCACCCGGAAATGAATCCTTCTTCAAGGACAAATATAAGGCCCAAATATGATCCTCTAAGTCGTATCCAATCACTTTTCCATAGATATTTGGGACAAAAATGACACGGAAAACAAAATGTAATCAGTAGAAAATGGAAGAAAGGGAAAGACTGAGTTTTCACCCAAGTTACAGATTATTTCTCATGGACAGAGGAATGAAAAACAAATTCTATAGTTTTAAGTGATCCTTGACCAAGGAAGGGACTGATCATGGCAACCAAATGGGGGATAGATTTTTCATGCATCAATATGGGGAGATAGAGAAGACGACAGAGCCCGTAAACTAAAGAACTTTAAGGATAAATGGGGCAAGATCAATTTGAGCACCAATAGGTTCCTTTTATCATTATTATGGTATGCCCAAATTTTCATTGGTCACACCCTTATGTATCTCTCACAATCTCTCTTTTTTTTTTTAGCCCTCATTAGGCCTAATAGCCTTGCCCTTAAGCACTTTTAGTCCTAACTTCTCATGTAAAGACTTTTAAAACAAAATCTAAACATTTTTTAGCACACATTTCCATAATATTTCTGTGTATAAACTTGCAAGGTTGGATCTCTAATTTCAATCATACTTCCTTTATATTGTGTCTTCTTTATTAGGTCTAACTACACTATAAAATTCATACATTGTGCTACTCTTGTAAGAAATTTTGAGCTTATGATGCCTCTTCCATCCCTAAAAACACTTAAATACTTCTTATCCCACTTATTATATACCATGGAAAATATCTCAAGTCTTGAGATTGAGTTTAGGGAGCATTAAATACAATTTGTGCTACAAATCCTAGTTAATTTTTTATCTCAAATTCCTACGAGTAGACGCATTGTCAAGAATATATTATAATGGACAACCTATTTTGCAAAAATTCCTCTTGAATATTCTTAAGGACTTAATCTAGATACTTATTTTCAATTATCATGAATTTCTAATGGTTTGTTTTCAAGCAATAGGGGTTTTAGTCTTGAAACCCTAGGTTTGTCTTATGAAAGCTTTGAGAGGCTTAATTTTGATATAACTAGATCTAATCTTTGATTCAAAACCTTAAAATTTTCCATTAGGTTTTTTTTTCTACCCATGCATGGTGTAGACACCAAATTCGTGTCTTACGACCCCTTGTGACCCGCATCCCATTTCGCAACCTAACCTCATTACCTAAACCTTACACAATTATTTATTAATTACCTTATAATTGATAAATCCACATCACCTTACCCGCCACCTCACTTTGCCACCTCATCATGACCTAGCCCTAACCCTAAACTAACCTAATTAAGACCCATGACTTGGTCTAGACTCACATCCATAACTAATGCCTCCTTACTCGCACCCAAAGCCGACCTTCTAGCCACTTGACCAAGCCCGCAACTGATCTCTCGGGAGAAAAGCAGGAAAGGTGGGCTATTTTACTAAAAATAGCCTACTTTTTCCTTACCGATGCCGGTCCTTACTCGACCACTGCGGTTACACAACCGCCATCGGTTCCTCAGTAAATGGGCTCCCAAACCAAAACAACGCATGGAAATTTCATTTTGGGATCACCAAAGGATTTCTGGATCAATAGAGAGCATTGGGAGCGAGAAAGAGTCCGATCTTCACTTGACCGAGCAGAGACGAGTGGAAATACCGTAAGTGTTTACAACCAAGGAGATCAACTTGCATCTTTGCCAAAACCAGTAAGTCACATCTTGCATGTCCTCTCGTTATAACATTTCTTATGCTTCTTGAATCTCAGTCCTCCTAAATCCGCTTTCTAAATCCACTACCCAACGTGCCATTGCATCTAACTCATCATTCTTTTATCCCTCATCATCTCATTTCCTAATATCATCCATAAACCACCTTACAAAACACCATAGCTACCAAGAAGATCCTAGAACCCACCCACCGGTATCGGTTATCGAGATCGCTATCGAATCGCATCGGTTATCGATGAACCGCATCGGTTCCTCCGATCAAAACCAAAAAACCACCTTTCCTCTACCTAGTTCAACGAAACAACTTAATTGATATCTTACGCGTCTTTTGTGTTAATTCATATTAGCAGGGAACCACCACCTTCGAAAGGAAGTTTTATATTTCCCCCCAAGGCAGCTTCCCTCATTTATTGTCTAATTAAAATCTTGTGGTCTTGTGTTCTTATTTGCAGGTAGTCCTTCCAAGACAAAAAGGAGTTCTTCGCAGTCAGCTTGATCTTTCTCTACGGTACGCGCACACCATCTCGACATTCCACAGGTATTCCTCCTAGCCCCTAACCTTATCTGTTTCTAAAAGGAACGAAACATTTCCGAGTGAAACATTTTGGCACGCCCGGTGGGACCCATTTTGGGTTTCTTTCTCTTGCTTATTTTCATTTTAGGAAGCATATTTGTTGTTGCTGCTTTTGTTATATATTTCGTAAAGAATTTGTCTTGCTTTCCTAGTTTCGCATTAGTGAAAGTCATCTCTCTTGCTTCATCGAACATAATTTTCGATTTGGGTTTAAAACACATGCATTGCATTCCTGCTTGTTGTTCTTCAATTCTAGTGAACATAGATTAAGTAACAGGTCGTACACGTGGGGGTGATATCCACGGTATTGACAGGAAATTAACCCTAGTTTCACTGCACAACACATACCGAATCACTTCACAATTAACACAACAGCTCAAACATCCCCCCTTTTCCACGGTATTCCTCCGCCCGATTGAGGTAACCTTATAAGCCAAAACAAACTTGACATTTCCCCTAGGTCTTGTTGTTTAGGATTCTGACATCATCTTACGTCTAAAGGCATAAGCCCACGATAACTAAAATTAACCCTAGGGTTAGTCTCTGGATTTGCGTGTGCATCTTGCTTGTTTTCAAATTCTGTTTTCTCGTCATACTTTGTCTTCTCGTGATCAATAAGTTGATAAATATACTCAACGTTGCTAAAAATCAAATTAGCATCCTTTTATATCTTCTTATCCTAGACTTTTGACACCGCATCGGTTAAGGGACCGACGCGCTTGCTCTCACGACCGACACCGGTTAGTAAACCGATATCGCCATCGTCTTCATCAGCCCCTCGACAAACCAAAGAACTCCGCCAAATTCATCATTCTCGAGGTTGTTTTTGTTCTTGATAGATTAAACTTTCCTGTGTGTTCTTGTCCATGGTTGTCATCACTGGAAGCAAGCCGCCATGGTTTCACATGCCTCGCTTCTGTGTCTTTGCCTCGAATCACCCCCTTCACATTCTATAGGGAACCCTACGACACCAAAGTGAGATCCCCAAATTCCTCGTAGGAGACAAGGACTTTGCCAAATTTCTCGGATGCTAATCCCAAATACACTGCATAATACTATTTGTCTCATGCCCCTGACCGTACGCCTGATGGTCAGCTCCTTATTGGCATGCCTATTAGTATAGCTGCTCATTTAGCTCCCACTCCTCCTGATAACACTGCCTTACTTCCTGCATCTCTAGCCCCGTCTCCCAATCCGACGGCTTCAGAGGTTCATACGACCCCGATTAGCTTTCCTTTGGTTAATCTTGGACCCCACGTATCGTTACCACCAACTGCCCCTACCTCATCTCTCTTTCAGACCACCCCATTCATGACTTGCTCTCTGCCACCTATCCACACGAGCTTTCCTTCTCAAGCTCCGCCTACCTTCTCACTCCCATACACGTATCCAGTAACCTCAACACCTTATATGGGACATCCCTATTCTGTTGCTCCAACATACTCATCCTCCATACCTTATCAACACTTAGCCCCACCATTGTCCAGCGGAAGCCCTTGGTCCAACTTGCCTCCGTTTGCCACAACCGCACCATCATCTCATCCAACCACAGATTTCATTAAACAAATGATGGACAAAATGCAAAACCTGGAGGCTTCTGTTTCGGAAGTCGTAGCGCCTTGACATACGAGCAAGTTTGTCGGGAGCCCATTCACCCTTCTGTCCCCCTTCATTCATATCCTCCTCAATGGGAGTTGCCAAAATTTACTCGTTTTAACAGTAAAGAGGATCCTCAACAACACTTGCGATCATTTAGACATGCTTGTTATTTGATTGCCCATGATGACGCCTTGTTACTCCGCACCTTCCCCATGTCCTTATCAGGACCCGCCTTGAGTGGTATGTGGCTTTAACCCAGCACTCGATCTTCTCTTTTAACCAACTAGCCCAATCTTTCTTGGATCATTTCTCCATTAACATTGCCAAGAAAGTATCTATCACCGACCTTTATGCCATCCGACAATTCGAAGACGAATCTATCGCAGATTTCGTGGGACGATGGCGCGGCCTTATCAACCAACTTACATATGCCTTGCCTCAAGCTGAACTTATCGAACTTTTCACGCGGGCATGTGCTAAGCACATTTCTCCTACTCTTCAAATTCAAACTTTCCGTACATTCGACGAGGCCTTTACTATGGCCCGAAAACTAGAAATTCGAGCCTTAGAAGAAGAGAAATTGCGGTTGCGTAACAAAAACCCCAATTTCCGAACTCCAGATTCTACCAACAAGCCAAACACCACCACTCCTCACGCGTCCACTTCTTCTAAATCAAAAGGAGCTGTCCACGCGGTAATGGTCAAATCTCAAACACCGTCCAATACTCCGCCGAAAACCACCTATAAGTACAAAGCCGAGCCCATCAATTACACTCCCTTGGGAGAAACTTATGGCGTCATCCTGGAGAAATTGCTCAAAGCTGGAGCTATCACCTTGCCCCCTGTTAAACCTCACTCTGGGTTTGACTCCACCCGCGCAATACCTTCCTGGTACAAAGAAAATGACTTTTGTAACTTTCACCGCGTAAAAGGACATAGTCATGAAAACTGCAAGATGTTGAAAAACATAGTGCAGGAAATGGTTGACGCAGGGGATATAACCCTCGATAATCCTAACGCCCCTACTAACCGAAATCTGAAAATTTTCAACAAGCCATTCCCGAATCACTCGTCCAACAGTAACGTAAGCCAAGATATCTTAGCCGAGGAGAGTGTTCATGAGATCCATGCAGTCTTCGATTCTCAGCCAAAAGCCTCTATTGAAAAAATTTTTTTAATCAAGCCTCTCCACCAACACAGGAGTCTGAACCTCCTTCACCACCATCAAGCCAAAGTGAAATCATTCCTTTACCCATAAAAGAGTTAACTGCCCGGACTTCTCTTCTCATCGATGAGTCTTCTTACACCACATCCCTACAAGACTGTGAGCGGATGTTATCTAATTTATCTATTTCCCAAACGTCCCCTTCTACCACTCTTGCTGCACAAGAGGAAGGCTCGCCACTCCTTTTGACATCCTTAGACGAGAAATCTCTTACACTGACATCACCACATTCTTTAAACATGACAGATCCCCTCAAACACGCCCTCCTACCTATTAGTCCCTCATCGCCTAAATCTTTTCAACGACCGGTTGACCTCTTAACATCTATTGATACAGTGCCTCATCTACCTCCTGTGTCACACCCACAAAGGATCGGAATCACAACCCGCCGTTCTTCCGTACAAAAATTACAAATCACACTGAGACTCGCATTCCACGTAAGATGAGACAGTTCCCTATGGGAACGCTTTGAGTACCCCTTTTTCTACTCAAATGCAAATGACTGATCCCGATGTCTCCACCATATACCCGAAGTGTTTACGTGCTTAAAATGCCCCTGTTCTCACCTTCACCCCCTCACCTCTACCAAATGCCCCGTCCACTTCTATCAACTTAACCGATCTTCCCCTATGCTTGGGACCTCACCAATGCCCGGGCCTAACGCACCCGCCTAAGCGACTCGATCTATCCAAAATAAATCCGTCCCGCCACCTAGGAGACAAACTCAATCCGTGCCCCTATCACAATCAAAACCATCATCGTCATACCTACCTTCCATATTGGGACCCCATCCTCTACCTTACATCAATATATCATACCTCCTGCGCTTCTTCAAAACAACCTACGCCTCCCACACCCATACAGAAATTCCAGGGTATAACAACACCGTCACTCCGTATCCCGTCCACCTATCAACCCTAAACAAATTCCATCATCAAAATATTTGTTTTCGGTCACTCCTATTTCCCGTGGTTGTTTTCTCGATACCACATCATCTCGCGCCTCATCATCCAACATAGCTTTTGTGCCAAAGAAATCACGTTTAGTGAAAACCACGTATCAACACCCCTCGGCTAAACCACCACCCGTGCGAACCAACCACGCCCAAACATTACCAAAACCCGCACAACCAATACCCTCATCCTCTTCCGATTTTGACCCACTCAAAGGATCTTACGCCAAAATCCTTGCTATGTTGGTGGAGAATGCGACCATTTCCCTACCTTCACTTAGACCTTATGACCCGTCTAAACCCCGACCTATGGGTTACGATGAGTCTAAAATCTGTGCTTATCACCGCACACCAGACATGATGTGGAGGGATGCAAAGCTCTAAAACCATCCTTCGTCACCACCTCTCCCGGATAGAAAGATTAAGAAAGACAACTTACGAAGGGAGAGACCTTTAGTTTCCATTCCCTCTCCTATACCATCTGTCCCCGCCTCACCAAGATCTATCATTATTACAACCCCACCTCTTGAAGACCATGAGTTATCCCAACCATCTTCCTCATCTCAGTCTCTACGAGATTAATATGATTAGTATCGCTACTCGAGGCGTAAAAAAATGGGAAAGCAAAAGAAAACACACCTGCGGCATCTCTTTCTCCGTCAAACATCCCGATTGCACCACCACCTAAAGTGGTCATTCGCGGACCCGCCTATCCCGTCTCTAATGGCATTGCCCACCGAAATATGATTAAACAGCTTCACCAATCGCCCGTAAAAATGACACTGTATGATCTCATTCAGACTTCTGAATCTCATCGACAAGCTCTCATTGAGATCCTTCAAGGGATAGAGGTTTTACCTAATGAAACCCTGCCTGTCACCTCCATTCTAACACCCAATCACGTTGCTTCTCTCACCAAACAACCCACTACCCCAACCACTTCTGTCTCTGTACAACAAGCTGCTGCAGTCAGTTTCTCCGAAGACGAAATTGTTGACTTTGGTACAGAAGATCCTGACCCTGCTCTTTTCATCTCAGCTTACATCCGGGACATTCGGGTACGTCGTGTTATGATTGACGGGGGTGCTAGCCTAAACATCATCTCTTCAAAAGCCTTCCAACAAATGAATATCCCTTCTAGTTGCATGTGTGCCAACCCCATCATGTTGCGGTCATTCAATGACGCTATTACTTCTACCTTAGGCACCGTGATCCTCAACATTCGGGTAGGACCACGTACTTTACCCGAACTCTTCTATGTCTTGGAGGGAGAGTTCCAATATAATATATTGTTGGGTCATCCTTGGATCCGAGCCATGGGATGCGTTCCCTCAACATTACATAGATGCATAAAATTTGAGTACGAGGGGAAGTCCTACACCGTAAAAGCTGACCCTCCCCCCTTTAAAACCTGCAATATGTTATACCGCCCTAACGATGTGCTTATACCAATCAAGACACCCATACATTCAACCCAACCATCCTCTTCAAATGTACCTCAACCATCCACCTCAACCGCGCCTACGCCTTCAACTGATGAAACCACCATCGCAAAAACCACTTCCCTTCCCGCAGCTAACATTCCAACCTCCGACCCCTTAGTAGATGTTTTTCAGTGCCTTACGCTGGGGGAGTACCGCCTATATAACGTTAGTTCTTTCCCTACCCCGCAGGAGTACGGACAATTACATGCACATCCCACCTACGACCGTCACGTGGGGGAGGTAATCTCTTACGGACCACCCCATTGCCACACTAACCTAACGTATGGGGGTGTTGACGCATCCTCCATTACCCCTGAACCTCCTCTTGGTGTGGTTCCTTTCCAATCCGATTTTCAATACTTGACAAATCGTCGTTTCGCCCTCACCTTCTTGACTCACTGTGCGTGGAAAGGCTTTGGTTTTGGCCTTTACGAACAAGGCCGACATACACTCATTCCCGTGACTACCCGTAAACATAATGATCGTAGTGGTCTCGGTTTTCCCGAAACACCTACACAGGAGACACCTCCCGTCACCGTATCTCCGAAGAAGAAGACGCCGCCCTACCAAACCATCATCACCCACTTTGCCATCATCACCCACAGAATCTATAGACCCTGAATCCATCCCTCCTAACTTTTTTTTTTTCATAAATGCTATCTTCATAGGTCCTCTCACTTATCAACGCGATAATGAGGACCCATCTTCTCTTCCCTTCGTATCCGGACATGATCGAAGAGGATTCACCTTTGATTAATGTTGTGGAATGCCAGATGATGACTCCATCCTCACTTACCTCAAGCGGATGATTCTTATATTCAACGAGCCTTACCATCCAAAACCCAAACCATGCTTTGAACGAATCTACTATAGAAATCAATATCCACACGGAGGAGGATCCTCACATTGTGAAGATTGGACAATCCTTAACACATCGTAACAAGCCGCCTTTACTACCTTTCTCCATGCTCGCAACCAAGCTTTCGCATGGTCTTATGCCGACATGCCAGAATTGATCCTACCATTGCCCCATAACATCACCCTAAACCCCGATTCCAAACCAGTCAAACAGAAATTGAGAAAAATGCATCCACGCATTGCTCTCTTGGTCAAAGAGGAACTCCAATGACTCCTTTCTGTTTCCTTCATCTTGCCTATTGACTATCCTCAATGGATTTCTAACATCGTACCTGTCACTAAAGCGACAGGTGGACTTTGGATATGCACAGATTTCCGGGATCTTAACCTCGCTTGCCCTAAGGATGACTTCCCCTTACCTAGCATTGACCAACTTGTTGATCTAACTGCAGGTCATGAGATGCTCTCTCTCATGGATGGCTTTTCAGGATACAACCAAATTTTGGTTGCCCCTGCCGATCAACACAAAACTGCCTTCATAACTCCTTGGGGAACCTTCTGTTATCGTGTCATGCCATTTGGCCTTAAGAATGCTGGTGCTACCTATCAGCGGGCTATGACCTACATTTTTCATGACATTATGCACACTATCCTCAAGATTATGTCGACGATCTTCTCGGCAAGTCTAAACATCGTAGTGAACATCTCGATGTTTTAACCATTATTTTTGATCACTGTTACAATATTCTCATTCGCCTTCAACCAAAGAAATGTGTCTTGGTGTTCTTTCGGGAAAACTTCTTGGCTTTATCGTCTCTTTGCGTGGCATTGAGGTCGATCCATCTAAAGTCAAAGCTATCCTAGAAATGCCCCCACCCAAAAATCTCAAACAATTGCGTAGTTTACAAGGTAAGCTCCAATCTATCCGACGTTTCATCTCCCAACTCTCGGATCGGTGTCAACCTTTTCATCACCTTCTTAAAAAGGACATTGCCTTTCAATGGAGTGAGGAGTGTCACCAAGCCTTCGAAGCTCTCAAATCCTATCTCTTGCAGCCACCCGTGCTTATCCCACCCCAGGACAACCGCCCTTTCTACCTTTATCTTTCCGCCACTGACCATGCTATAGGTGCTATGCTCGCACATCGGGATTCGGCACGACGAGAACAGGCCATTTATTATATAAGTCGTACCCTCATGGATTATGAGACTAGGTATACACATGTAGAAAAATTGTGCCTTGCCCTATCATTTGTAGCCACCAAACTCCGACACTACCTTCTAAATCACAAGACTTTCGTCATCACCAACACGGACCCCATTCATTATATGTACGCCAAACCGCATCTAAACCAACGTATCGCTCGATGGCTTATGCTCCTCGCTGACCTTGACCTTGAATTCGTACAACAGAAGTCAATCAAAGGACAAACTCTTGCAGACCAACTTGCGGAGGCCCCTTTACCTGGGGAACAATTTACCAATTTTACCTTCCCCGACGAACTCATCGCCACTCTTTCACTCCGGGAAGAGTTGTATCAAATGACCCTCTTCTTCGATGGATCTAAATGCCACCACAAGGAGGAGCCGGCGTTGTTCTCATTCCTCTCGACGCTTTGACCTATGCCTCTTTCATTCCGGCTTGATTTCCCTTGCACTAATAATACAAATGGAATACGAGGCCCTTGTTCGGTCTCCAAGTTGCGTTACACTTAGGCATCAAATCTATCAACATTTTTGGTGACTCTCAATTGGTAGTCAATCAAGTTATGGGCGTCTACCAATGAAAAATGAGGAACTTCAAAATACAAACACTACGTGGATTCACTTCTAGCCTTATTTACTCACTATTCTATACAAACCATTCCACGCTCCACTAACAAATTTGCGGACACTATGGCTTGCCTAGCCTCACAAATTCCCGCCGCACCAACTGACTCTGAATTATTCGTTGTGGTCCAGCAACTTTTTGCACCATCCTATTCAACCCCGGTAGTTTGCATGATAAATACTGTGTCTACTAGTTCACAGGATACCTGGTACCACCAATTTCACGACTACCTTACAATCTCTCCTCCCACCTCGACCTTACTAGTAACGTAAAACGTGCTTTTCTTAAAAGTGTTTCACGTTATGTTGTCATGGGGGACTCCTCTATAAACGTGGCTTTGATGGCATCCTCCTTCGCCGCCTAATCGGCGCGCGAGGCCACTCATACCATCCAACAGTGTCCATGACGGTATTTGTGGTGGACATTTCAGCCGCCTTGCTGTGGCCAAACGAATCCTTCGCCTTGGTTATTATTGGCCTACTCTCATAACGACATCGCTGAATATGTTAAGCGTTGTGTTATGTGTCAAGAACATGCCAACCTTCAACATACTCCTAGCCACCCGCTTCCAGTCGCCGAGATCTTTGGCCCTTCTCACAATGGGGTTTAGACCTTATTGGTGAGATTCACCCGACCTCTTCACAACGTCACCGTTGGATAATCACAGCGACCGAATATTACACAAAATGGGTGGAGGCTATTCCACTCATTTCAATCAAAAAAGAAAAAATTGTCGAATTCATTAACCATCACATTATCTGTCGTTTTGGTATTCCTCATCGCCTAATAACAGATAATGGTAAATCTTTTAAAAACAAGTTGTTACAAGACCTTTGTGACAACTTTGGTATCAAACTTAGTTTCTCATCACCTTACTATCCACAGGCCAATGGTCAGGCTGAATCTTCTAATAAAACCCTAACCAAAATCCTCATGAAAGTTGTCAATGACTCCGGCAAAAATTGGCACGATCACATTCCCTTTGCCCTTTGGGCTTATCGTACTAGCATTCGTACCTCTACTAATGCCACACCTTTTTCTTTGGTATACGGTACCGAGGCTGTTTTGCCTCTCGAAATACAAATACCCTCCCTTAGAATATCTCTTCAAGATATTCTCACCAACGATGATTTCCGTCAAGAGCGGTTAGCCCAATTGGAGCTTCTTGACGAACGCCGTCTTACAGCTCTTGATCACCTTCAAATCTATCAAAAACGCATTAAACGTGCTTATGATAAGTGACTTCATGAGCGTACCTTTAAGGTTGGTGATCTTGTCCTCAAAGAGAATCAACATGTAACCAAACTAGAAAAGAGCAAACGTGGAAAATTTGCTCCCAATTGGATTGGGCCTTATATAATCACTCACACCTATGGATCTGGTACTTATCGTTTAGCTTCGCTTAATGGTAAACCTGAGCCTGAGCCCCTTAATGCCTTGCATCTTCAACCATTCTATTGTTGAAATTAGTGTTATATCACTTCTTATCCGCCTACTGCTCGTCCCTTGAGCTCCCATACCACCACATGCACTTGTTTCCTACATCTCGAAATAAAATCAAGCTCACCTCTCACCTCCCCTTAATGATGCCTTCCCCTTTTTAGTCTAGTCCATGACTTCAACGTATTAAAGTAAGCCGTATTCTTATGGGATTTTCTTGAGTCAAACTTCCTACAAAACTAGATGCTTCACGCTAAAAAGAACATCTAGTCATCTAAATAAAATATAGATCGCTCCTCGAAGGACAATATATGCCAAATTATTGCTGCTATTCTCTATAGATCGCTGCCCTCGAAGGACAGCTATGCACTAAAATCATATCTCATGCTACTATAAATAGATCGCTCCCTCGAAGGACAGCTATACACGCACCTCTAGCAGTGCTTCTCGCATCGATCACCTTCGTGAAGACCTCAAGAATAATACAATCAATATCCTCAGTAGACTTCCCGCATCGATCGCCTACATTCAATAAAATAAAAGCCTTATTCAAAAGGACTTTTGAGTCATGGACTTGTCTATTTAGGGTAGGTTCTCTTCCGTCAGAACACTCACTTTGTAATAAGTTCTCCGTACCTCAGCTATATCATCCACCTCACCTCACCATTTGTTTCAACTCAAGGGACGTAATGTACGCTTGATATATTGTGATCACACAACTCTTTTCACCTATTGACTTCTCGTCTATGCACGGTACCTAGGGCTCCAAGCTCGTTCTACGTGGTGTGGTTTGTTTAGCTCTCTTCATCTACGGAGCACTCTTTCTGCTTTGCCTCGCATCTAGGATTGTGTGTTGACCTTAATCAGGACATGGTTCCCTTCTACTTGGGTAGGCTAACTTTCGCTTCCCTTATACCTTTTACAACATCACCAATTCATTACCAACACCATCAACCTTACCTTTACCAATCTTAATATTTTTACCAACCAACCAATTGCCTAAACCGTACCAAATTGCCTGAATTCGCCTCTCCCTGATCCTAAGGGAGAACTACATCGGTCTGAGGCCCCTCCTTGCTTTGTGCAATGGGCTATGTAGGCAGCACTTCGGAGACATGGGGTCTCCCAAGGTTAGCTCGACCATCCCCTACCATAATCTATCATGTGTGGTATAATAAATATTTCTGTGTATTTCTATTTAATCACATTCCTCTTTATCCTTTTTCAAAACACCGAAAATCAAAACACAAACATTCTTATTTTTATCGTAACTCAAATCAACATACATATTCAGCTTTATTTAGATGTTAAACAAATACATCTTCTCTATCATCGACACGCAGGTCGGCATCCTTATTTATTCTTATACCTTGCTAACATTTACTCAGACCCTCACGCCTCATCCCGAACTAGGTGATGATCGTGATCATCGACCCCTCTCGCCGGGCCTCTCTGTCCTCAAAGGTACCACGGCTATTGGTACCGCCCACTGATCTACCAATCTCTCCTGTAACATATGAATACGCCCTCTCGCATGGAGGACTCCAGCCTCTAGTCTCCCCGCCCGTGACTCCGCAACCGCTAACAATCCTCTTGTCTCATTCACCTGCGTTTGGAGCTGCTGAACTAAACGCTGCAGATTTATCCTCTCTGCTGTAATCACAGCTATGTCGTGGCGCTCACGTACGCCTCGCAGCTTTCTACCCCACCATAATCTATAGGCCTTTGTCGTTCTCGCATCCATTACCTCGCGATCACCGCTACCTCTTCAGGCCCTTCTGGAGGTGTTGGCCGGGGAGGTGAGAATGCTGCCTCGGCGTCGATCCTCATATATGGTCTATAAGCCAGGGGTATATCCTGCACAAATCCAAATTGTCGCCGCACGCGATCTATAGGAATCCTCTCATATTCACCTGGCCTGTGCCCCGCGATCCACCTCATTCGCTCTACACCCCTTAACTCCTCAGCTATGCTCTCTGTTACCATATAGTTACCGTAAGGCCTCCAACAGATGTCCGCAACCGTCACCCTCTCCCATACCTGCCTGTAATACACAATGTCACCCGTCACGGCCTGAGATCTTGCCTCTTGTTCTGTCTGGACCCATCGTCTGAATCCCAACCTCTGTACTCCGGTCTCTCCTGCCTGGAGGGATTGGCCTATTGGTCGCACACAAACAATGTGCTCATAGGCCCAACAGTGTAATAAGTATGAACAATCCAGCGTCGTCCTGTGATTTCGCCTACAAGCCCATAAACCCCTGTATAGCTCCGCCAAATATGCAGGTGCCCACGCAAACGTAACGTTCCTTTCTACCATCTCCCAGATAACACACATCAATGCCTTTGGAAATCTTCCTCCTTCTGCCCTCGGTAATGCATAATACCCTACCGCTATCATTAATATCACTGCTAACCTTGTCTCCTCAGGGTGTGCTGCATACATTACCCCATATGTAAAGGATAAACCTCGCTGTGTCAAATCTCATGCGTATGGACCAAATACTGCTGTTATCGCTCCCCGTGCCACGCTAGGTAGTGCCTGATATACTGGTTCTCCTGTAATAGGGAGTCTCAAAATCCGGAACACATCTTCCAATGTTACTGTCATCTCCCCTGTTGGCAGATAGAAGGTATTTGTCTCGGGATTCCATCTCTCAATCAACGCCTGTAACATACCATGATTACGTGCGATTCGTGAATAATAACGGATTCCACTTAACCCCAAATGATTTATCAATGTCCATTCCGCTGGTGTTACATCCGCTCGGATCCGTGACAACAGTGCTGGCACATTATCATTCATCCTCAACCCTGCCTCTGCCTGCATACACCAAAACAACAAACAACCATTCAATCCGTCAGGGTTTTTCAAACATTCTGGAAATTCCTCCAGTAACCGGTATCGGTTATACATAACCGATATCGGTTCAGTAACCGATACCGGTTCTCCCTAACCGCTACCGGTCACTGTCAATTACATACACCTTCCCTAAAAACAACCACCTACGACAATAATTTGCTCGTTTATTCCTTTTTATACATACAAACATACCTGAAACCCCTGATTGCCTACCCCGTAACACTTACCTCACCTATAACCCTTGCTATCATGTTTTCTTTTTCATATCTACCCACTTAATCTCTTATTCATAACACATGCAGTCGTTAAATCACAAACAAGCTGATACCTCTTGGGTTGCAGCAGCTTGAGGTGGCCCTTGTCTTCCCTCTTGTCCCTGCCTGCTGGATGCTTCTCCTCATTCTGCCATGATCACCACTCTTTTCAAATTCACCTTTCTACTTTCTGAATCTCAGATCGCATTCACCTTCCCAGTCTCTTTTCTTATCACCCAAATCTCTCATGCAATTTCCTGTCTCTTTTCTCCTTATCACTCAAATCTCTCATGCAAATACTGTCTCAGTCGTCAAAAAGCATCGCTTCGCGTATTTAACCTCTTGCATGGCTCTAAAATTAAAACTTAAGTTGCCACCCTAGCTTTTCTATTTTTAGAAAAGCTCATACCTAAATAACCGGTATCGGTTACTTAACCGATATCGGTCTATCAGCTACCGATATCGGTTCCTTAACCGACATCGGTTACACACCTATCTTTTCTCAACAGCGTTCTTTTCTTCATTTCTCACCTAAATTTTTGTCGCGCCCGCCTCTTTTCCTGCATAAACCACATAATTTACCACATTTGTTCATCCACCACACATAGCATTACAATTTCATTAACATCATTTATTTTATACAAATACACAAACCATCAACTACGGATATCAAGAAACTATCAATCTATACATCATTTGGATCCAACTCATCAGTTACATATATCACAATGTCACAAAACCACCAATTCATCACATAACCTGACATTCATATATACGTACAAAAAAAACAAAAACATCAGCATCATCCATCTATCAACATGTCAATTAAACTCATCACACATTCTATATATTACCAGCCATTAACCAAATATTTAAACACATTTTGAACACTGCATGTGGATCAAAACATCGTCTCTATATATATATATATATATATATATATATATATATATATATATACAAGTTTTCAAAAATACAATGTGCCCTACATCGGGGCCTCTGTGATCTCATCATACAACAAAGCCGGCACGCAGGCCGCAATAACTGTCAAAAAATCTCGACTCGGCTCGCAGGCCGGTCCCTCGTATCAAAAATAGCTATATACTCGGCTCGCAGACCGGTATCCACTATACAACCCCTACTCGGCTCGCAGGCCGGTATACAATAAATGAATGAATGAATACATGAATAATACATAGGCACGCAGGCCTCTATCAATACACCCGGTTCGCAGACCGGTGCCCATCTCTAAAATACAACAACCATGTCTGGGATCTCTCAGCTCTCCCCACCGCCCTCGGCACCTCTCCCCGCTGGTCCCTGTGGTGCCTCTCGCCTCCTGCCCGTCACGGACACGCCAGCTGTGGCTGCACCTCCCTGAGATCTCTGGCTGTGAGAGGTCTCTGCCCTATGCGCTGCATAAGCCTGATACTCGACTCCGGTACCATCAAGAATATCCTGATAATATCGGGCCTCTGCTCTAACCTCCATATAGTGCTCTCGAGCCACTGACGGAGCTGGGGTTGGTCCCCGGCACCTACAACCAATGCCCCCGAGCCTATCTTTGTCTTGCTGTGGTGCTCAGTGGTGGCGCCGCGGTGCTGGACTTCGGTGCTTTACTACCTACTACTGCACTCCGTGGCTGTGGTGCCGTGGTGGTGCTTTTGCCTGTGCTCGTGCTGCTCGAGCTCAAGCTAATTTTGCTGCCCCGTAAGACCCCTATTCGTGCTCGCGCAGAGCAGCTAGCTGCCCCTGTAAGAGCTGCACCTGACCCCTGAGCTGATCTCTCTCTCCTATCACTGCAGCCAAGTCTGGCAGCAGCAGTGTACTATCTGGCTGCTCTCTCTCCCCCCACCACACCCTCGTATGCTCCCGTGCACCCAAAGATCATCTACACCTCACCGTTGGCCTCTCTGCAACCTAATCTGGATCCACGGGCGGGTGCAGGGCGGTGGGGCCTCTACATCCTCCCTCCCGTGACCGAGGGAAGGGAGGTGGCTCGCCTGCGCAGCCCCATCTGCCGCTACCTCTCTGGGGTATCCGCTCGTACTCTCCTGGCCTCCGTCCTGCTATCCAGAATGTGTACTGGATTAGGCGCAACTGTAAGCGGGCTCCTCTGCCAGGGGTGACCTCTGTAGGGTCTCCATACAATGTCTACTGCTGTAAGGCCCTCTAGCAAATGTCTATAGTATGCCACATCCCGACCTGCAACAACTGCTCGTGGCTGGCCCACGACCCCCAACCACCTCTGAAAGCCATATCGGTATATGACCTGTGGCCCTGGCTGCTGGGGTAACCCTACTGGCCTGATACATACGATGTGCTCATATGCCCAACAATGCAACAAAAATGTAGAGCAAATACCGAATCGCCTCCTCCGGCGATAGCCCCATAGCTCCCTGTACAATTGCACCAGATATACTGGTGCCCAAGCGTAACAGGTGTGCTCCTCCACCATCTCAAGCAGTACCCCCATCAATGCTCATGGGAAGCGGCCTCCCTCTGAGTCCGGAAGGGCAAAGTAGGTGATCCCAACCATCATCAACACAGCCAGTCGTGTCTCGTGTCGATGCGCACGGTACATGTCACTGCACCGATACTCGCTATGGTAGGTCGGTGAGCGCGCCGCATCCCCAAAACTCGCAGAGGTATGCTGTCCATGGTAGTCTCGAATCTACCTCGAAGACTCGCTCTCCTCGATAGGTAACCAAGGATGCGATACACATCCTCCATGTGACGGTCATCTCCCGGTCGGGAGATGGAACACATTGTCGCCGGATCCCATCTCTCGATGAGGGCGACCATCAGCTGTGATTTCTCTCTATCGCTTTGTACCTCTCGACTCCACCGAGTCCCACCTCGCGCATGATGGCCCAATGAGCCACGATACGTGTGGCCTCATCCGCACCAACAACGGGGGCATCCTATCCCGCATCGTCAACTGCTGACGTGCCTGCAAAACCAACCCACATCCTTAGACCTACTCTTTATTACAACATCTACTTTATCATCTAAACACCCCTTTTTATCCCCCGACCATACCCTGACTCTCTACCACCCCCTTCTAGCAACCTACCACCCTACAAACCCAAAACCATCCCACCCAAAACCAACAAAAAACAAAACCCAAACAAAACACATGCAACCCAACCCCAACACAAAACCAACCCCAACACAAAACCAACTCCCACATAAAAACCCCCAACCCAACACCCACACCGACCCACAACCCAACCCAAAACCCAAAACCCAACCTTACACCAAACCCTTCTCCCACCTCCAACTCAAACCCAACCCAACCCTACACCAAACCCTTCTCCCACCTCCAACTCAAACCCAACCCAACCCTACACCAAACCCTTCTCCACTCCTAACCCAACCCCCACACAAACCCTTCTCCACAACCAACCCACACCCGCCCACAACCCAACCCAACCCCCACTCCCACCCACAACCCAACCCAAAAACCCAAAACAACCAACCCACCCACACAACCCACAAACCAAAACACACAAGCCACCGACGCCGGCCGATACATGACCGACGCCGGTCACCAACAACACTCCCTTTCCCTAAAATTGTGCGACCGATGCCGGTCGCTTTGTGACCGACATCGGTCACTGTCTTCTCCCGGAGCCGAACCCCCGCGCGGCCCCCAAAACCCATTTTTTACCTATTTCTACCCATCTACCCACCCAAATACCCTAAAAACTTACCCACCTACCCACCTTAGCCTATCTAGCCTATCTACCCTCTCCCTTTTTCAAATCATTTCCATTTTCTCATTATTTCCTAAAAAAGGTTAATTCCTACCCAAACCCCCAATTTAGCATAATACAACCAAATCACCAAATTAAAGAGTTTCAATCTACCCGACGACGACACGTCATCGTGGTGGGATGGGATGGGTGGTGGCGGTCCAGCTGGTCCAGCCCCTCCAGCTCCTCCTGCCTGTGCCATGGCTCCAATCCTGATCTGCTGGGTCCCCGGCCAATCAACTGCTGCCTCCTCCTTAATCGGGCCCACTATCAACTCTCTCCGCCAATACAATAGCTCCACCTCACTCAATCAAGCCTCTAATCCCAACTCTCCACGTCAGACAAGTCGATTTGGTTTGCAAATAACAAAAGTGACAATGACAAGCCGTATTTTTCTTTTTATAGGTTTTTCGCCTTTCACCGATATCGGTTTCATTTTGCCCTAAGGAACCGGTATCGGTCCCTTAACCGATATCGGTCATGCAGAATCGACATCGGTTCTCTACCCAACTTTCACCCCATTCTTTGCCCTTATTTACTCCTTGCCTCTTTTTCACCAATATCGCCTCTATCCACCTTTGCTGCACACCATTTGTTCACTTGTCCAGCCCGACCTAAGGCCTCAACCTACCTATTCGGCCCGACCTAAGGCCTCAACCTACCTATTCGGCCCGACCCAAGGCCTCAACCTACCTATTCGGCCCGACCCAAGGCCTCAACCTACCTATTCAGCCCGACCCAAGGCCTCAACCTACCTATTCGGCCCGACCTAAGGCCTCAACCTACCCATTTGGCCCGACCCAAGGCCTCGCCCTACCCATTTGGCCCGACCCAAGGCCTCAACCTACCCATTCGGCCCGACCCAAGGCCTCGCCCTAACCATTTGGCCCGACCCAAGGCTCAACCTACCTATTCGGCCCGACCTAAGGCCAACCTCAACCTAAGGCCTAACCTACCTTTTTTTCGGCCTGACCTAAGGCCTCAACCTACCCATTCGGCCCGACCCAAGGCCTCGCCTAACCATTAACCATTAGCCCGACCCAAGGCCTCAACCTACCCATCCGGCCCGACCCAAGGCCTCGCCCTAACCATTTGGCCCGACCCAAGGCCTCAACCTACCTATCCAGCCCCACCCAAGGCCTCGCCCTAACAATTTGACCTGACCCAAGGCCTCACTCTACCCTTATGACCTGACCCAGGGCCACCGCCCAACCACTTGGCCCGACCCAAGGCCGTATCACTTCAATACCATACCCACAATCAACGTTTTATTTTATCCATCCATCATGTACCTTTTGTTCAATCGAGCTCACCTGTTCGTGTTTTAGCATGATTAGGGTCCTTGACTTGATCTGTCGACCAACTTTGCCTAGACCTAGACCGTGACGTTTATCTCAACCAAACCAACCATTTGCATCGCCGAACATGCCTAAACGTTCCTGTACCTCACCTGTTATATACCCTGGAGCTACTTCCTATGCCTTGGATACTAGGATTATATCACCCTTGTTTGGATAAACTATCGACCTTTGCCTACACATTGCTGGTTTGCTTGTCAAATCATGTACCCTCGTCGTACTATTGCATTTCAACATGCGTCTGCTTCCTTGGACCTACCCCACCACCTTACCATCCTCTCTACAACATGTACCCTTTATCAACCCTATCCCTGATTTCCCGTTCACTCAATCGGCGATAGATTTGAGGGGGATTACCTATATCTTTAACATGAGAAACCACTTCATATTATTGTCCGCGCAGCTTTACAGAACAAGCTACACGACAATAAGGGGCTAATGTAGACACCAAATTCGTGTCTTACGACCCCTTGTGACCCGCATCCCATTTCGCAACCTAACCTCATTACCTAAACCTTACACAATTATTTATTAATTACCTTATAATTGATAAATCCACATCACCTTACCCGCCACCTCACTTTGCCACCTCATCATGACCTAGCCCTAACCCTAAACTAACCTAATTAAGACCCATGACTTGGTCTAGACTCACATCCATAACTAATGCCTCCTTACTCGCACCCAAAGCCGACCTTCTAGCCACTTGACCAAGCCCGCAACTGATCTCTCGGGAGAAAAGCAGGAAAGGTGGGCTATTTTACTAAAAATAGCCTACTTTTTCCTTACCGATGCCGGTTCTACTCGACCATTGCTCGGCTACACAACCGCCATCGGTTCCCTGTAAATGGGCTCCCCAAACCAAAACAACGGATCGAAATTTCATTTTGGGGATCAGTCGAAGGATTTCTGGATCAATAGAGAGCATTGGGAGCGAGAAACAGAGTCCAGATCTTCACTTGACCGAGCAGAGACGAGTGGAAATACCAGAAGTGTTTACAACCAAGGAGATCAACTTGCATCTTTGCCAAAACCAGTAAGTCACATCTTGCATGTCCTCTGTTATAACATTTCTTATGCTTCTTGAATCTCAGTCCTCCTAAATCCGTTTCTGAATCCACTACCCAACGTGCCATTGCATCTAACTGTCATTCTTTTATCCCTCATCATCTCATTTCCTAATATCATCCATAAACCAGCCTTACAAACACCATAGCTACCAAGAAGATCCTAGAACCCACCGGTATCGGTTATCAGTAATCGCATCGGTTATCGATATCGAATCGCATCGGTTCCTCTGATCAAAACCAGAAAACCAGCCTTTCCTCTACCCAGTTCAACGAAACAACTTAATTGATATCTTACAGTCTTTTGTGTTAATTCATATTAGCAGGGGAACTGACCACCTTCGAAAGGAAGTTTTATATTTCCTGGGCCCAAGGCAGTTCCCTCATTTATTGTCTAATTAAAATCTTGTGGTCTTGTGTTCTTATTTGCAGGTAGTCCTTCCAAGACAAAAGGGAGTTCTTCGCAGTCAGCTTGATCTTTCTCTACGGTACGCGCACACCATCTCGACATTCCACAGGTATTCCTCCTAGCCCCTAACCTTATCTGTTTCTAAAAGGAACGAAACATTTCTCGAGTGAAACACATGGTATTTCCTTAAAAGTAAAGATTTTGGAGTTTAAAAATGATAAGAATCTCTTAATTTTCCTTTAACCTACCTATAGGTACACACTATTATACAAGTCTTTAATGCCCCTTTCCTCAAAACCACAAAAAGCACCAAACTCCTTATGGAAATATGACCTTAATAACCTAATACCATTATCTACGCGAATCGAATCAATCAAAATTTCCTTAGTATGCTCTTTACACAACTTCCATAGCTATAACACATCCTACGATAGACACAATCATATATTGTGTTCTTTTATAAATATTCCAACATTCAAGGGTGAATAATGAAATATTTAATCCATAGATCCTTCAAGATCATGAAATGTAACTTTCCTACTCACTTCTTCTCATGAGACAACCAATAAAATCATCAATACAACTCTTGAAATATATTCAATCATGTCTTTATCACTGTGATAGTCATAACACCACCCAAAAAAATCATTAAATCATATGCCAACCTAGGATAAACACATGCAAGTTTTCATTGATAATTGCACAAATTAGATCTTCCATACATTATAGAGAGAAGCCATTATTTCTATCCCAAACTTAGATAGACCCTGAAAAGATAAGACAACATAGAAAAATGAGCTTATATATATTATTGTGCTTCTTCATACAAAATTTCTAAGTTATTCAATCCATCCTTCTGTTTGTCCTCCACCCTAAGGGATATATCCCTCATTCACTCTCTCTCCCTCTCTTATTCAAATATATTTTTTCCTTTCCATATAACTTCTTCTTGAAATGTAACAACTTTCTACCATCCATAATAACTATCCTTATGTTCTTCCTAGGAAGATAGTCTCTTTTTCAACATTTTTCCACTTTCATGACTTAGGACCTCTTTTAACATGCCTACACCACTTTCCTAGACCATTTTACCCACATAGAAACTTAGAACTAACTTTTATAAGTTTGAGAGTTTGAAATATGTGTTTTGGAGTGAAAATGGGTAATTTGAAATGTAGGACCTCTTATCTAGCTAATACACCTTCCTAGGACTCAATACATATTGTCACACACTTTACAATTATGAAAAAGGAGAATTTGCAATTTTTTTGTTCTTGAGGATGCCCCTGCATCATACTCCTAAGGTGGAGAAAAAAAAGTATCCATGTATTTTCTTGTATAGTTCCATCTTTCCTGAATTCTTCATTTTCATTACATGCTCTTTGTCTTCTTATTGCACTTCCTCTATTTTGTTTACTTCACATCCACCTGGATCCCATATAGTAGTCCTTCTTGGATTTTCTTTGACATTTCTTTCTTTCTTCTTGTTTTACATCTTTATCTCCATTATTTTCATGCTTCCATCCATCACAACTACACACACAAACATAAAACTAAAATATATATATTGTTTTTCATCCTTTATCAGCCCCTTCATCCATTTATAGTCCATCTTCTTCATGTAGTCATCATTTTCTTTGTTAAAATCTGCACTTTCTTGATTGTTTTCTTACTCACTCTCATTCTTCACCACCTCAAGATTCCTTAAACTTATTCTTCTTCTTTGTTCTTATTTACCAAAGAAATCATTTTTCTCTCAGCTTTAACTTCCCTTTTCTCTTTATTTTCCATTACACTAGTCAAATTTGGAAATAGTTCATCTATTTTACTCATGTAAAACTAATCATCATGCTTCTTAAGTTCATCATACCCATCCATCCACTCACTCTTTCTTGTTCCATGCTTCTCAAATTCACTAGTAGAGTAATTTGGTACAATTTCTAGGAATTCACTCACACAATCATCATTATCAAGTAACAAATCATCAAATTTACTCACCTTGTCTTCATTTCTTACATGCACCTCTTCTAAAGAGTTAAAGAAGTCTTCAATCATTTGGATTTCCTCTCTTGTTATGAGAGTGTCTTCTTCATTAATTTCCTCATTAAAAATTGGCTAACTTGGTCCTCATTCTTTAGACAATATTCACCTTTTTAATGTTCCTTCTTTATATATGTAGGATAATTCGCCAAATTTTTCATAAACCACTTGTTCATATTGAAGTTTATCAATTTCCTCTTCATGAATTTTTTTTGATACTCCTTAACCTTCTTGAATTCCAATCTTGGAATGATTCCTTCATGTTATCTTGTTCCTTAAAAATGAAATTTTATTCTTTCCTCATACATTCTTGTGGAATATTCATCCAGTTCCTATTCTTGACTATCCATTTCTTGTTTACCATATCCTTGGGTTGAGTTATTATTATATCATCTTCCTGATTACATGTTTAGCTTGACCTTTTTCTATATCAACTCCTTTTTTCTTTTCTTGTATACTTGGCTTAAAACCTTGGTATACCTTCCCTTTACTTGCATTCTCCTTATACTCCTCTTTTTTACATTTCCCTTAATCCATTTAGGCATAACATAGCCATGATTCATGATCTCCTTTGAATGAGAAACTTTTTGTTTGATATTTATACATTCTCATTCTCTCTTTGCTTCATTATGAGTAACTTCCAAACCTCTATCCTCTTCTTTTCCGATCTGCATAGTCTTATTCATCCTCAATAACCCATTGTTAAGAGTCTCTATTTGCTCATTACCTATTTTCTCTCCTTCCATTAAACTTTACCATGCCTTATAGAATGGCATTTGATCTTCGTATTCCTCTTAATTAGGCTTAAAATCTTCTACTTTGTCTTTTTTTCCTGTATCAGTTGTACTTGTTCTATTTCAGCTTCATCTTCTTTCAAAGGTGCTTCATTTGACCTTTTTTCATCCACCTTGAGGTCTTTTCTTTCACCTTCATCACAATTGTCTTTATACCTACAAGAACACACTCAAACATGGAGTTAGATAACAAAACAAGATCCCATAAGGCTCCCATGAGAATCTTCTTCATAGACACTTCCTTCTTTTCTTCTCTTTCCACTTTATCCTCTTTCTTTTTCTCTTCAATGAGAACTCTCTTCTCAAACTCTTCTTCACATAGTATCTCATTTTCCTCCATTATTTCATGAGTATATTTCAACACTTATAATCTTTTTCTTCTTATTATTCTTCATGACTAGCTTGATAGGCCACTTTATCTTCCTTTTCAACTTCCATTAAAATCCTTGGACTTTCTCTTCCATCATGGTCTTGATCATTGTTTATAATTTATCAATCCTTTCTTTTTCCTCCTTTAGCTCTTTTTTAGATTGGTAATAAGATTGAGTTTTTCAGGGACTAAAAATACTTTACAAAAAAAAGCCAAGGCACACATGCCAACAAAAATATCTAAAAAACATAGTGTTAAACAGGCTTCACGGGTAGTGCAAACAAAATGGAGAAGACCATAAGCAATCTAAGTATTACAAGATAGATATTTTTAAAGGAAAAATAATTAGAGAAACTAGGCACAAAAAAATCTAAGAAAGGAAAACAAAGAAAATTTCAGCAAAATCACAACCATTAGTCCACCTTGCTGTAAGAATTTTTTCTTTTGTTTCGAGTGCTTGGGCCCGCATCCTTATTCCCTTTGCACTTGATGATGACCCTAGAAGGAATTTTTTCAGTGTTCTTCTCTTCCATCTCCCTGATGTCTTCCTCATCAATACTGCTCATTTCCAACCGCATGTTAACCTCTTCCTTTTCCACTTCCATTTTAGAAATCTGGTCTTGAAGGATAAAAATCCTCTACTCCTACATAATGAAATCTGTGTTCAAACCTCTAATACACTTGTTTTGGATTTCAATTTTTCGTGTAATATTTAACTTCTTGTACCAAAAATTTTACCACCAAAATGGTGTCTATACTCGACTCCACTCTAAGGATACGGGCTTCCTAGTCAACAATTTCTCTAGCTCTCTCCCTATTCCTAACACTTTCCTCCCTATCCTTGTCACCCTTTTTCATATCATAGAGAATGTCAACTATGCAAACAAGACCATCATGCGTCTTCCCCTTTTTCCTTTTTTCATGTGAGATGCCAAGGTCTCATTATCCAAATCATCACTTTTTCCTAAGGATGAGGAGGGATAAGGATTCTCCCTTTCTTAAACAACAAAAAAATAAGCCATGGTGGAGAGGGGTTTCTAGCTTATAATTCTAGTAGTATTCTATAGAAGTAGTCAGGGAATGAATGAGGAAAAAATAAAAGGTTGTCTCCTAGTTTCTATGAAGATAATTCAAAATGGACATGTGGTAAGAGAAAAGCTTCCTAAATTTACCCTCGAGTGTGAGTTATTTCATCACCACAAGACACACATATAACCACCTACCCAGAAAACAAACTTTGGAAATACCATCATCATACTGAACAATATTTTCACCAGACTAAAGAAGGTTGAAATTTCATGTTTTTTCCTAGTTTTATCCTGATAAAAATTTAGACCATCGATGGACATACCAATGGTTTCGGCAATGGTGTTCTCATTTACCTTTATTTCAGTGCCCCTAATCTTGGCATGACCATCCACCCAATATTTCCTGAATTCATTGAAATCTATAGGTCATGGCCTTGTAAATTTTCAATAAAAATGGACAATCCTCCCCGATGAAGGAGACACCACAAAGTAGCATCCCTTTTCAGATGCATATAGGTAGTGGGTTCTGTTCACACTCTATCACCACCCATGTTTTTCCACCACAAAAACTAGTCATGGTATTGAACCAAAAGAAGAAAAAGGACCAAAAACAATTTTTAACATAGTGTTGGCGTTAAGAATCCTTTCTAAATTTCTATTCACATCCACATGAGTTTTTTCCTACATATCCCTATAATTATGATTCCCTATCTCAGCAAATCTTGTCTTCATTAATCAAATTTTTTATATGATTCCAAGGTAACTCCTCATGTTGCCATCTCATCTTTCCCTATAGGTCATTTCCATGATTTTTCAGTCCATCCACAGTCTTATTCCTTCTCCTAAATACGTGTTGTATCTCGAACCCTCTCAAACTTTCCCATCATCTGCTTGGCCTCCCTAATGATATTATTAAGCTTCCATCCCATGTTATCATTGTTCTTAAGAGAATTAATCACACACATGGAATCCCCTTCAATTATTAGGCTTTTTATGTTCATAGATTCACTTAGCTTTAATCCCCACAACATAGCTATGGCTTCGGCATGGTTATTTGAGTGGTGCCCAACCAGACTAGCATACACCCTTAGACATTCACCCTTGTGGTCCTGTATTATCCCACCCCCAACACTTCCTTCCCTCATCTTAGTTGAGCCATCAAAATTTAGTTTGCACCAACCAAATGGTGGGCATTTCCACTTGACCTTATTTTTCTTTTCCTCCCTCTCTTTGTTATTTCTCTCATTTTTGATCTTGAGATTTAAATTATTTAGAATATCCAAATCTAAACCCGAGGGAGGTTTGATAGAATTACTTTTGACATTTTGAAAATTATCTTTAAGGTTCTAGATGATTAGCTTCACCACCTTCTTTGGATTAGATCCCTGGTTCCTAAAAATCCTGTTATTCCTTTCAATCCATATACCCTATAGAGTATGCGGAAGGGAAAATTTCCATAAATCCTTAACACTGTCGTAGTGGAAAATGGAATTCTATTAGTTAGGGATATTGGATATATCCCTAGAAAGGATCACCTGAATTTTGAATACATCCAAAGCACCACCAAGAAAACCTGAAAAGCAAAGGAGCATTCTAAAAAAGATGGTTATCAGTTTCTTCTTGACCTTTGCAAAGGATACATATGTTTATGATTATCATGCCTCTTTTTCTAAGCTTGTCCATAGTGATAATTTTCTTTTGGATAGCTTCCCAAAAGAAAATATTAATTTTTAAAAAAATTGTTCCAAACTCTCCTCCAGTAATCATTAGCGAAATCTGTTCAAATTTAAGGAAATATCTAGATTTAACTTCATAAATCCTAGAATCTGTGTTCCTCCATATTATCTCATCTTGAATCTATCTTGGTGGAATGTGGTAGAACTTAAGTTCATTATTGAGGGTATCAAAGGGGAGGAGGGGGCCATTGTAAGAAGGTGGGGGATAATCTATTTCCATTTCCTACCTTCCATCCAATAGTCACACACTCTTTCACCAAACTCTATTTTATAAAATAGGAAGTGATCTTTCCAAGGTATCTCCTCCTTTAGAGCTTGATTTCTGATCCAGGGGTCCTCCTAAAATTTAATATTTGTACCATTCCCCAAATTCCACTTGACCCCTTTATTCATCAATTCCCTCATTTTCCCAAAATTATTCCAAAAATAGAACCTTTAGGAAGATCTTTATCAATTAAAAAACCTAAAGTGCCACCAACATTATACAAATATTTCTCTTTCAGAATGTCAACCCATATGCCTTCCTCTTTATGTAACCTCCATCCAACTTTGGCAATGAGAGATTGATTCATCATCTACATATTTTTTAAGTCTGAGGCCACCTCTATCTTTTGGTGTTGTCACATTTTCCCAAGCTATCAGGGGTATCCTAGTTTTAACTTCAGTCCCTGACCACAAAAAAATTGTATGCCTTCAATAGCTTTCCTGATTTTGTGGGGCATAGTAAAAATATACATTGTGTATGTGGCCACTCCTTGCATAGAGATTTGAAGAAATTGGGCTTTCCCATCTTGTGTCAGTAAATTACCTTTCGAGAATCTAATTTCTTATGAAATCTGTTAATTATTTTATTCCATCTAGTGTCATCCATTTTTCTACCACACAAGGGCATTCTCGGACACATATTCAAGAGATTCTTTATATTTCATTCTATGATAGTGGCGAGGAGATTTTTTTTTCATTTAACGTTGATGAAGTAACACAAAATTTTCCTATGATTGTGTCATATTCCCCCACAATGTGAAATTTCCATTATTTAGAAAACACTGCAAAATATGAACGCCACACTAAAAACAAATACTGAAAAAACACACAAGTCACCAATGCTTTTGTGCGGCCCCGTCGCTGATGACTGACGAGAGGTCACTGATTGACCTCCAACCTCCTGTGTCCTCCATCCTCTCGATGTATTTTATCTAGTATAGATAGTCTTTAGAATCATACCCATTATCATTATTTGTTGATTCTTCTATATCATCCCATTCTTCATCATCAGCCACCATGGCATTCTCTTGTAGTTTTCCATCAAGTAAATCTTGCGCTCTTTTCCTGTAGTTTATAGACAAATGACTAGATTGTTTGCAATAGTAACAAGTGATCTGTTTGCTAGTATCTTTGGAATGTGATCCTTGGTTAAAAGAGGATTTGTATCTACTTTTAGTATGTGATCTATTTTTTCCGTACATTGCACTTTCTTCTGGTTCAATTTTCTTAGTCCGATTTTCTTCTTCTATCAGAGAAGAAATCAGATCTTCCAAACTCAGATTTACTTTACTCAATGTAAATACCATATTAGAATAGCTTGGAGGCATACTATTTAACAATACTAATTTTGCATCATCATCTCCCACATCAATTTTTATTCCAGCTAGTTGATTTGAAATAGAATGAAATTTACTTATGTGATCAACCATACTCTCACCTTCTTCCATCTTGAGCCTAAATAGTTTTTTCTTGAGTGTCACCACTACGCTCCATGTTTAAGATCAAATAGCATGTTCAAAGTAATCCATATGAAATTTTAACTTTTTGATAAATCAATATGATGCAAATAAGCATCAGACAATCCAAGACCAATAATTTTTATTGCTTTCTTATCCTTGCTTTCCCATTTGGTGGCTTCATCAACATCAGTTGGTTTTGAAATATTACCTTCAACAATTTCCCACAAGTCTTTATTGATCAAAAGTAATTGAGTTTGCACTTGCCATGTGTGAAATTATTTTCCATTGAATTTCTATAATGGAATTTCCATTATGGGTGTCGAACTTAGTCGAAAATGCACCCTTACAATAAACTTTTTAAAATTGAAAGTAAAAATTTCTAAAATATATTTTTTCCAGTAGCATAAAGCATAGGATCAATGCAAAGAGCTAAAAAAATACATTTAAAAAAAAAAAGGCACCCCATTCTGAGTTACCAGCTGAAACTTATGCCACTTACAACTTATAAGTCCAACATCTTTTTGGACCCTTTCCAAAAATGGAATTTTTTTCTAGTGCTTGTGTTTTTTTCAATATGTCCAAAAATGGAAAAAAATATAAAGAACGCATAGAGTTACTAGAATACACATGAATACCGATCGCAGTGCGGAATAATGATACAATACATACGAACAATGATGCAATACACAAGAACAACGATGAAATGCACAGGTAGAATGATCCAATATGCAGACGATGCAATCAACATATCCACCTTACTAGGCCATGAAAATTGTGATGAGCCATGTGATGGAAAACATTTATTCAAATCCTCTCATCCTAGACTCCCTGCTCTGGTACCAAATGATGTCATATAACCAGATCTACACAGAGATAACAATAATAATAAACACAATTATATAATATCTTCTCTATTATTTCTCACTTCACATTCATACGGGACATACAAATATATATGAAATATCACTCCTACAAATGAGGAGTTTTTTCAACCTACTAACCCCCAAATATCTATTTAGATGTGATTGTTACTCATGTAACAATGCACAACTCAAATTACATAAGTTGTTAAAACAACTCCAAACTAATATATATTATTGTTAATATAACAATAATATTATTAACTACTAACCATTTACAAGATAATAATTACTCACGTAATTATTATTTACTCATCACATGAGAACACTAACATAGATTTCCTAACATAAGTAACACGAGCTCTTCCTGAAGTTAAATTTTTGACCTGAAACCTCCTCATAGTTTTTAGTGATGACTTTGAAAGACATGGCTTCCTGAATAGAGGCTTGACCCAGAAGAATCAGTATCATCAACAAATTGTTGAAGACATTGGTTCTCAACCCCATTAGCAACCTTAATTCCCTCAATTCTCCCCTCATTTTTTTCTCTTGAGCAGAGCCTACTCAAAGCTTCAACCACAATGATATAGAGAAAGGGTGATAGTGGATCACCCTACCTAAGACCCCTCTCAACCTTGAAAAAACCATGAGGTTGTCCATTGATAATGACTTAAAAACCTGATCTTCCACACCTTAAAAATGAGGCGTAAGAAGATGCGTGGAAAAAGAATAGGGTCAATTTCGAATGGTCACTTTTTTCAAATTTCAAAGGTCGCAACGGCTCCAATCTAGTCCGTGACTCGAAAGGGGTGACAAAATGTTTAGCTAGCCCTGGCCTATCCCCTGCTCTCCTGAATTGGCTGGGACCCAGATTGGTTACCTTGGATAGGTCTATAGATGATTTTCGAGGGGAGTGCCTATGTCTAAGAATATTCTTTACCAACGTATGTTATGTATGTTTCTTTGGAGTGATCTGCACGACCTCAAATCTCAGCTTATCTTCCTTGGACAGAGAGCAATCATAGCCAAATTTGTGAGTCATTACCTAACGGTTAAAGGGATCCGTAGTTGGTGTGACACCCAATGGGCGATTGGTCTTCACATCTGATTCCTAGACAAAGGATTTTCCTTGTGATCTTCACAAATGGCTCAACAGATGACTCTTTAGCAAGGAAAGACATTTTTTTTTTTCGACTCTGGGCTCCACACTTGTAGGTGGATCACTCATTTCAACCCGATCTCGCTGAAATGGAGGGCTTCCAAGTTTAGATATGTTTGTATTCTCTTCCTAGTGAATTTTGGTCCCCTAAAATTCTTAAGAAAAGAATTTCTAGCCTGGGACATGTTATCCATATCAATTTGATGACTCTCAAAGGTTCACTTTCTTCCATCTCCGGTCTACATTTCTATTGATCCTTCTAAAAACAACAAGATTTCATAATGATCCTCTCCTCCAATGGCAAATGGGTGTAAAAGGTTGATTATGAGGTAGTTTTAAATTGTTGCTTTCATTGTAAACAACCTGGTCACTTTCAAAACGCTTGCAAAGTCCCTCCTTCCTTGAGATCAACTGTTTGGAAAAAGAAGATTTCACAGCCTTTGGTTCCTATGGCTACTGGTCCTTCTTCTTCGGAAAGGCCATTAGTCTTTCCACGAGACATTTCTGATAAGGTTCTCACCTAGGAACCTCTTTCCCTTGATCCCAGTACCATATCCCTTGTCAAAGAGACTACGTCGGTGGTTCATGATTCCACTTGAATCCTCTCTTTGTTTCAAGAGGGCATTACTCTGGGTTTGGGTGCAGATGCTGCCTCCTTAGAAAATTGGGTTGGTAATAAAGAGTATCTGATTAGATCCAAAGAGGTAGGTGTGGTGGAGGAACTTATGGTCTCAGAGACTAAAAGTGAGCTTCATGGAAAAGACCTTAGTATTCTTCCAACACTATCTATTCATATGATGAATCTTGGTTTAAAATCTCCTCCTGGTTGCCCTTCTAAAGATAGTCTTTCTCTTAAGGAGGTAGCCACCAATAAACAACTGCAACTTCATTTTTCTCATCTTTAATTAGGAGAGGTGAGTCCTCTCTAAATAAAAGATGAACCTCTTTTTTGGAATGTTAGGGGTTTTAATACCCCTAACAAACAACATTTGTGTAGACATTATGTTACAGAGTTGGATGTCTCTATCTATTTAATTCAAGAATAAAAATGTCTAGCATGGCTTGCCTCAATGGTTGGTTTCGTAGTTGGAAAGGCTGGGAGGGTCTTTTCATCAACTCAGATGGTGCCTCTGGTAGGTTGGGCATCCTTTGGAAATCTTGTTCCTGTAGTATTGAACAACTTTCGGATAATCCTAATTTCCAATGGTGCAAGGTTAGTTTGAAACATTCGATGAGTTCTTCTTTCTTTGCAATGTTTATGGTCCGAATAATCCTATAAAAAGGGAAACGTGGTCTAAAGTCCAAGATGTCCTTGGTTCCTCCAAGGATTTCAAATCTATCATAGTCGGGGATTTCAATGCTACCCTCTCTGATCAAGATAAGCGGGTGGCATTTGTTGGCAGCCACGCTCCCAAGCTGACTTCATTTCCTTTGTTAACTCCTCCAATTTAGTGGATGTTGAACCCCACTCTGGCTGGTTCACCTGGAACAATCGACGTCTTGGGTTTGGTAATTTGGTTGTTAGACTTGACAGATTCCTAATCTCTGAAGCTTGGCTTCAACATAATTTCCTTCTCAAATGTTTTGTCAATCCTTTGTCTAGTTCAGATCATTTCCCAGTCTCTCTCAACATCAACTTTGATTTCCCTCCTCATCATTCTCCCTTTAAGTTCGAATCCATGTGGATGCAAGATCCCTCTTTCAGGACCCTGGTTAAAACTTGGTGGAACTCCTTTGTAGTGGTTGGTACCAAGATGTTCATCCTCTCCAAAAAGCTTTCTTTGCTCAAAGATCAGTTAATTTTCTAGAATGCTTCCTCCTTTAAAAATTTTTTTAGGAAAAGCTAAGGGTTGAAAAGGCACTTTTCTCTCTTAATGATCTCGTTCTTAGAAATGGTATGCGTCAAGAGGATCATCTTCAAGAAAAATCCCTTCTTAGCGAGCTTGGTGATCTTCTCTTGAAAGAAGAAACTTATTAGAGGCAAAAATCGAGGGAAGTCTGGTTGAAAGACGGGGACAAGAATACTAAATTCTTTCACGCTTCGGTTAAAGCTAAAAGAATTACCAATTATATCTCCTCCTGAAGCTGAATGATGACACGCAGATTTCCTCCCAACCCCAGATTAAAGTTGAGGCTGTGTCCTTTTTCCAAAAGATTCTGAATGATGAATCACATTCTTCCTTGGATTTGCATATTCCTCTCTTGGTGTAAACCCCAAAGCTGATTAATCAAGTTGACAAACGATTGGCTCATCTCCCCATTTTCCAAAGAGGAAGTTCATAAAATTATTTTTTCTATGGAAAGGGATAAAGCTCCTGGTCCAGATGGCTTTCTAGAAACCTTTTTCCAAGATTTCTGGGATGTCATAGGGAAAATGTCTAGCTAGTTGTTGAAGAATTGAGAAGCTCTAGTAAAATTCTTGGTGCTTTGAATCACACTTTTATTTGTATGTTCCCTAAAAAATCCCCTGCTGATAAGCTTGATGACTTCCATCCCATATCCCTTTGCAACACCTCATACAAAATCATCTCCAAAGCCATCGCCACCCATATCAGTCCCCTTCTTAATAAGATTGTGGTGCAAGAGCAAAGTGGCTTTCTTCCTAGCATATCCATTACTAATGGTATCATCATTTCCCATGAGCTAATTCACACCCTTCATCTTTCCTCTCATCCTGGTATGATGATCAAACTTGATTTTAGCAAATCCTATGATCATATTAACTGGAGGTTTCTTCTCAAATCCCTTCAGATATGAGATTTTGCAAACACTTTTGTGATTGGGTGTTCAATTGTATCTCTTCCCCATGCTTCTCTATTTTGGTTAATGGTTCCACGAAGGTTTCTTCAGCAGTACAAGGGGTCTCAGGCAAGGAGATCCTCTTTCTTCTTTTCTCTTTATTTTGGTCGCGGAAGCTTTGAGTCATTGTATCAAATTAGAAATTAACAATGGTTCTCTAATGGGTATCTCCCTTACTAACAGACTTGCCTCCCCTTTCACATCAACAGTTTATAGATGATACTTTCTTATTCATCTTTGCTCCAAATACAAATCTCATGCTTTGTCTAACATCCTGAATTTCTATTCTATTACATCCAAATTAGGTAATCAATTTCCACAAATCAATCATCTTCTTCTTTAATGTTTCTTCTCATTTGCAGAGTAGGACCCAGGGGGTCCTACATTTCATAGTTGTTCCCTCCTCATAAATATTTGGGTATCCCTCTATTTTCTGGCAAAGGCAAAGTTGGCTTATGGAATGATCTTCTCCATTCTCTTTCGTCAAGGTTGCAAACCTAGAAAGGGAAATGGCTTTCTCTAGTAGGTAGAGTTCTTCTGATTAAATCGGTCCTCTATGCCCTTCCGATCTATATGTTTTTGGTCCTGACAATCCCAAAATCATCCTTTCTTAATTTTGAGAAGGTTGTTAGATCCTTTATTTGGCAGGGAACAATGAGGATAAAAAATTCCATTTGGTCAAATAGGATGTTGTTAAACTACCCAAATCTTTAGGCAACTTGGGGATTGTGGACTTGGCACATTAGAATGTATCCTAGGAGCAAAATTAGTCTAGAACTTCATCTCTAACCCTAATAGGTTGGTCCAACAGATTCTTTCCCATAAATACTTGGTGCCGCTTTATCCCGAGCTTATTCTTTCTAGTGATGATCTCCCCAAATGTTCCCACATTTGGAACTTCATGTGTAAATGTAGATTTCTTATCGAAGTTTCAGCTTCATGGCATATTAACAATGGTTATTTGGTAAACTTCTAGGAGGATAATTGGAATGGGCATTCACCTCGTAATCTTGATCCCTCCTCAATCATTTAATGAATGTTTCTAAAGCCATATGGGGTAGTAACATTGCTAACTATGGTCACCATCATCCGGACGGTTCTCCCACTTAGTGGTGGAAGGATATCACCCCTCTTGGTCTCCATCTCAGAAATTTCTTCTTATAAAGACGCTCTCTCCTTTAGAAATGTTACCTTCAAAGATTGTGCCGATCATTTTATATGGCTCAATTCTTCCTCTCGGTTATTACTCAGTCAAAGAAGGCTATTCCAAGCTCCTTTCTCAGTTTGGTAGTGGGGTTCATTGTAAGTACAGTTGTTGGAATCCCTCTATCCTTCCCAAAGTGGCAAGGTGTTTGGTTGGCTAGTTCTCAACAAAAAATTCCTTACTCAATTACGTAGAAGATCTTGGGGCTTTGTTGGGCCATCCAAATGCATCCTTTTTAGCATTGTTGAAGAATATATTGACCAACTTTTTCTTTTCTGCTCCTACGCCTCCAAGTGTTGGCAATGGCTTCTTGGTAAACTTAATCTCTCCTGGGTGCACTGCAATAACATTAAAGATACTCTCACTGTTTGGCCAAAATGGAATCCAAAAGTTCCTTGTGCTCTATTTGGCTTATGGTTCCTTATTTTATTATTTGGCATATTTGGTGGGAACATAAGTTGTGTCTCTTTAGAGATTAGGCCTCACGATCTTTCCACTTTTTTGAATAAACTACAAGTTGCCATTTCCAAAAAGTTAATAAAAAAGTTATAATAACCCTTTGTTCACCTCGAAGGATGCTCTTATTAAAAATCTTTGCCCCTTATCAAAATTCTTAATCATGTATCCATAGTCGGACATGGTTTATCCCAAGTGGAAAAATTATTATGCAGAAAGCAAGTTATATGGAGGCCTCCCCCTCTTGGATCCTAGAAATTTAATTTTGATGGAGCCTCAAGAGGAAATCCTCCATAATGACACAAGTCTTCTTCTTGCAGGTGGCTCTTTTCCACTTCGTGATTGTTTGTTCAACTCCGACCTAAGCTCAAGCCTTTTTGGAAGGTGTAAAACTTGTAGTTAATTATCGTTGTCAATCTCTCATTATCAAAGGGGACTACCAAATTATCACTTCATTATCTCCAAAGGTTCCGCCCCTTCTTTAAAACTTAATCCTTTTATTAGCAACTCACTTCACTAGCTCGAGAAACTAAGACATTAGATCTTCTCGTCATAATTTCGGGAATCGAACTTTGCAATGGATCTCCTTGCCAATCACGTGATCAATTTACCCTCTCGCCTTCAAAGTTTCAAGTGATGTGAAATTCTGGAATGGGCTCTTATCTATCATCTCAACTGAAAGGAAGGACTTTTGATCATAGCGCCATGTTGTCTCTTCGCTCATCTTTTTGGTTGTTAGCCGCTTGATCTGGATTTGGTTTGCTCAGTGGCATTTGGCTCCTCAATATTCACTTCCTTCTGTTTAGTAGCTTTTGGATTTTGGTTTCACATTATTCTCTTCCAATCTATTCAATGGCCTTTTTGGTTTCCCCTTTGTCTGTCTCCGCAGTGAGCATCCGGAACTAGCTAACACAGAGGAAATTGACCGTAATAGGTTGTCTGAAATGTTTCGATACTTGTCCCATGATGAAGTGGTCACCATTAAAACCATTTTAGGTGACTATTATCAGTTTTTCTTGCATCACACCAGATCAGACTCTGATATTGTTGCAAGCTTCATTTCTTTTTGTCTTCTTCTTCACCCAGATCCTTCGGTTGTGGATTTTATGGTTGTTGATGAGATCTACCTAATTCACCGAGTGGGTTTGCATGAACAACTAATTTATTTCTCTCTTCCTGATCCACTTCTATGGGTGGAAGAAGTGGAAAAAAATCACACTGGGTTTGGGTCGGCATCCAATGGATATGTGGAAAATACTAGGATTTGTTGCACTATGCACAAAACGTGAATTCATTTTTTTGCCTTTGTGTTCTCATTCTTTCTTCTTTTTTTTCTTCTCGTCTCCTTCCCTTGCATGGTTATTTTCTCCTCTTCCTCTCCTTCTTCCTTCTTCATTATTCTTTCTCCTTTGTAGGGGTGGGAACCTTTTCCCCAATTAATAGCTCCATTCAAAATCATTTAACCATTAAAAAAATGACTAAAAACCTAAGGTAGTGATATAGGATTGGATCAGATTGATGAGATGACTATCAAATCCCATCTTCTAAAGAAACATAAAGAGAAAGTTCCATGAAATCCTATCATACGCATTCTGCATATCCAATTTGATAATCATCACTTCTCTATTGAATTTTTCTACATAGTGGATGGTTTCATGTATGGAGATGACATTTTCCAGTATTTCTCTTCTTGCACAAAGGCTCCCTGATTAGGAGAAATGAAATTACTGAGCACATCCCTTAGATGAAGGCCAAAAGTTTTGAGATTATTTTTAGACAGAGTTGTAGAGATTGATGAACATAAAATCACCAAAGTCTTTGTCTTCCAAATTTTTAGGAATCGAGTAATGAAAGTGTGGTTAGCTTTTCTAATCATATATCTAGATTGAAATAAATCATGAATCGTAGCTACAACCTCCTTTTTTACTATTTCCCAGTACACTTGGAAGATAAAAGTTAGAAACTTGTCGGTTCCATGAGTTTTATCTCCCTCCATCATCAAAACAATGGATTTAATCTCATCTTCTGAAGGTATAGTTGTTAACTCCTTGTTAATATCTTCATCAATGACAGATCCAAAGAGCCCCAATGTGTTATTAGTGGCATTAATATCTGGTTGGCCTTCCTCGAGAAGAGATATTTGAAAAGGAAGTGATAGGTTTTGATTATCTCTTTCTCTTTAACAACCACCCTCCCATCATGTCCCATGATTTCATGTATCTCCCTTTGTTAGCTTTGATGGTGGCCAAGATGTGGAAAAATTTGGTGTTTCGGTCACCCTCTTGTAACCACTGGATCCTGGATTTCTATTTCCAGTATATTTCTTCCTTGCATAGTAAAGAATGTAGCTCACAGAGGAGGATTTTCTCTTTTTCTTTATCCTCATCACTCTATACTCCAATAATTTCCTCCATTTCCTTTAATTCCTCATAAACTTTTCTTTTTTGCAGGAAAATGTTGCCAAAGGTCTCTTTATTCCACTTTTTGATATTGTTTTTGACATTTCTGAGTTTGGCCATCACTTGGTACATACAATTTCCTCTCATCTCAAGGTTCCACCATTCCTCAATCCTTTCCTCCAACTCGGGATGGGTGGTCCACATTTTTTCAAACCGGAAGGGCCTACCTTTTGAGATTTCTAACTCACCAATTTTCGGATGATCAAATTATGATCAAATCCAATATGGGGAAGGGAGGAAAGTGAATAATTTTTTTCCTATAGCCATTAAACACTGATAAGGAATCTATCTAATCTTATTTGAATCAATCCCTCTCCACTCCTTTTTTTTTTCTAAGTGTACTTAGAACCACTTAGCTCAAGATCATACAATTCATTCCAATGAAGAAAATTGTCTAAATCCTCCATGCTTTCAGAATAAGAAGTTATTCCCATTTTTTATCTCTAGGATTCATAGGAATGTTGAATTCTCCCCCAATAATCTAGTGAATCTCTTTTGATAGGCTTCTAAAACTGGTTAACTCATCCCAAATAATCCTTCTACCAGAGAAATATTTAGGAGCATAAACATTGGAAAGAATGACGTTGCTTCCAATATTTAAAGGAGAGAAACAAATAGTTAAGTGATGTTGACTATTGAAGAAGGTAACCCCACTAACCACTTTCTGATTCCAAAGACATATGAGATCACCTGAAGCTCCTAAAGAAGGTTATCTATGAAACCCATATTCCTTCCAAAACAATTCTAGAAATACATCATTCTCACATTACTCTTTTTTCTTCCTACAAAATAATATTGTTGACTTCCTATCCTTCTTGATATCCTTCAAAATTCTATGTTTACTTGGGTTGTTTAGACCCCTAATATTCCATGAGAGAATTATCATTTGGAAAAATTGAATTTTTACCACCTCCCAAGGTTCTTTGCTTCCCTTCCATAACTTCCTTTCTAGAAGTTCATTCTCTCTTTTCTTTCTCAGATGGTATACCAAGAGAGGATTTATTCTCTCCTACATCAACTTTATTTACATTTCCTCTTGTTCTAGGAGTTCCTTCATTTTATTTGGACTTTTCTTGGGTTACATCATCAAGCTTTGGGTTGCTTCATTTCCTTGATCCTTAGTAGTGGCCAGGGTTCATTTTAAGAGACCTCTAGGAAATTGGAGGTGGAAAATACCCGATTTAATATCCTCGGAACCGGTTTCACAGAAGGCAAATTTTTTGGGGTTTTTCTACAATTTTTTTGCCTAATTTTTAGGTGGTGTGACAGAAAGGCTACAAACACATGATAAGATATTTATTATTGTGATATCACCCTTGCTAATGCATGTCAAAAAGGTTGTTATCGTGTGACAACAAGTTTGTTGTCGTGTGCCAACAACCTTGTTGATGCGTGACATGAGGTTTGATGTCACACGACAAAGAGTTTGTTATCACATGATAACAAATCTTTTTCACGCATCTACAGCCTCCTCCCTCATGTTGCATGTTAACAAACTCCCCATGTCATGTGTCAAAAAAAATCTTTGTCACGCGTCTCAGCCTCTACACTCTGCCGCACATCAACAAACTCTCCATATCAAACATTAACAAACTTTATCACGCGTCTACACCTCTCAGTAATCCTTTTGCGCATCAACAAACTCTCCATGTCACACATCAACAAACTCTTTGTCACGCGTCTCGTAGCCTCTCGACTTCTTATCACATGTTTATTGTACTTGATAATACATATGCCCCCATGTGGTATGAGTGAGCTAGTAGTGTTCTACCTGGTGAATAATCTAGGATTATATAGGGGATATTTTCAAGGGTAGGTGAAGTTGACCCTAAAAAAATTAAATTGTAATTTTTAGGTGAACAGGTCACTGACCCGTGCCAGAAAATTTACCTTTTCAAAATTTTCAAAAATGGAATATTCACCATATTATGAATATACGCCACTAAAAAAATCCCGATACTTACTAAAGAAGATACCTAAGGCACTTTAACTTGTGATCCCCCTCCATATAACTAATTGGTTTAGGGTCCTTGTTTATTTCAAGGTTCTCTTAAGATCCTCTTCAACTGTGGGGATATCCTTTATGTTGATGTCAAGCACATTAAACACATTGTTGGTAATAAGTAAATATTTCTCGGATCAGTTGGGAAAATAAGTTGGCTTCCATTGTGTCTTGCACAATATATTCAATAATATTATCCTCCTATACAACCATTTCCCCCACATTATCCTCTTATTTTTTAAAAACTATCTCAACGATCTCCTCGTTGACCTTTTCTTATCCTTCATCTACAACAACTTCCTCTAAAACTGATTCCATCTCTTCTAATCTAATCTCTTTAACCTCTACAGGCTTATTAACTTGCATCCACATAGGGCTTATCTTTGAAGGTCCACTAGCATTAGGATTCAAGATTCCTTTTCCTTTTAAATCTTCCTTTGCATGTCTATTGTTCTTTTTAAACTGGGTTTTGCAGGTTGCCTCTTTGTTGGCCTTACGAAATTATTTAACATTATGTCCTGCTTTGAAACAGGAGAAGCACATAAAGGGTCAAAACTCATAGTTTATTTTCTCGAGAGTGTACTCTCCTTTAGCTCTTTTTCATAGAGTAAATTTTTCACTTTTGTGCTTTCCTTCACTTTACTATGAAATTTTTCTTCTTCTAAGCTCTTGAATCTGCTGCCCATATCTTTTCTCGGTTTTCCATAAGACCTTCACCCAAGTCTTTTTGTCACTTGGCTCATGCACCTACTAAATCATTAGATGATCCAGTGTAACATGGGAGCATCCCTAAGGTGTAGGACCTTGGATACTTGGGATGAACCTCCGGAGAAGGTTGACTTCCTTCTAAACTAAGTGCATCTAATATAAGATTAGACTGTGAAATATACAATGTTATAAAAAAACTAAATTATCCAATTCTTCAAAGAAAAAGGTAGAGGGATAACTGAAAATACATGAAAATAAGGTGATGCACCAATAGTTTGATGAATAAGTAAATAAACTTTGTGCACATATAATAATATATGACATGCATAACTTCTTATTCTTTTCTTCAAGCAAAAAGCTTTATGAATATAAAACTTAGAGATAATAGAAGGGATTTTATTTATTCCACAACTGAGATAGTAAGTTTCATAAATCAAAACTTGAAATTTAACTAAAGAAAGATAATTAGTATGAAGGCAAGATAGATCATCACATACAAGGAAATAAGAACATTTACAATTATTGAATGAGCTACTTGAAATACACAACACATTAAATAGACAAAGGAAAAATATTGTTTCTGTATATAATACCGAGGCTAAAGAATGTACGTGAAAACTCAAAAATGGCAGATCCTCCTTACACAACGATATAAAAATTCATGTATTACATAATGCATTCCTCTATTTTTGGATTAAAGAGGTTGAGTAATTATAGCTATTCCCATTAATCATTACATGCTAAAAATAGAATGTATTTAAACTTGAGAAACAATATCCCACAAAATATCCAAGTGGTTTTACAAGTTTGATGATTCAAATGTTCCACTCAAATGGTGTTGTGGCTAGGAGACTATGTGAAAATGGTAGCCAAGTTCATCTAGGACTAACATCACCCTTTTCCCAATCTGTATCAACTTCTTTTCCTTCTTCTCCATCTAACTTTTGTCTCGTAATCAAGAAATCATATGATCATTTCTTAGACATCATTATCATTAGGTCTACATGCATAGCAGTTTAGGACCTTGGTAGTTTCTCTAATTATTTTTCTAGGTAACTTATTAGTCTGACTTATGAATTTCTTGAGTGGATCAAGAAATTATGGTATAATACCAACTTATGAATAGACTTGAGACCAAAATAACTTGTTACCTTGTTATCTTCATTAACTAGGATTTTGAACTAGGAAATAATTTGTTCGAGATGGAATTACATCCACATTTTCATCAAGCAACCTGTAGTGGATGATGTCAAACCCATTTGTGATGTCATTGAGAGCATCAATTGCCTCGACTCTTTTCTCGTTCAACTTAGATATAGCTTCCTACAACATTTGGACATGAAACTCCATGGATTTATTATATTCAAACAATTTTGAGGAATCATCAATGATCCCTTCTCCCAAAAGTAGATCAAACTCAATTCTCGTAACCTCCTTCCAAGCTTCAAGTGTGAGCTCCAAATTGTCACATTCTTCCGTGAGAATACCGTCCATTTTTGTGACGATTTCCTTTTCATATTTAAGCTCATTATACATATCGAAAACATCATTTATTACATGTTCTCCTTCCTCAATTTATTTTTTGATCTAAGCACCGATTTCTGATCTTATTATCTAATTTTCTTGACCATGGAGAAAAAAGTGTCAATAAAAATTGTAGGCACAATGAGAGTAATTGTATGAACAAGTTGTGTGATCTTATGTAGGATGGTAGTCAATTGTTCTACCTTTCCTTTGAGCTCATCCTTTGTGACCTTGTCCTTATTAAAATTGTCTAAAATATTGTCGAGAGTATCCTATACAAAGATGTTTCACTCCTTCATGAATATCCTTACCAATGGAAAACTTTTAAATTTTATAGTCTTTTGTAGTTATGTTTTCCTTTTTTTTTTTGTGGCCGGAGTTTTTATTTCAACAAATATTTCCCTGTTTGATCAACCAAAATTTGAGAGATAAATCTTGGCCTTTTTGCTTTGTGATGGGGAGTTGGATCTAAGATGTTGAGATCAACGACATCTCCAATGGGAACTTTCTTCTTTTTCTTAGGATTTTGTCTATTCAACCATGCAAGAGTGGAAGAAGAATACATTTGTTTAGTGGATGACATCGGTATTCTCATCACAAAGAGTAAACCGAATGAGTGATATAAGGGCACTTTTTGTAGTAATTTTGGGTCATAATGAAGAGATGACAAGTGGGGATTGAGTTGAAAGGATATCCATGGGGATGGATGAAACATTCGAATGATAGGAGGAGAAGTGGGGAGAGGATTCTTAGGAAAGGGATTTCCTAAAGGAGAACTCAAAGCCAAAACATCCCCAGATGAGAGATATGAAAGGGAATAAAATATACGAGCCATGGTAGGGGACAAGGTAATGGGAGTAGGAGAAATGGGAGGAGAATAAATGAAAGATATGGACAAAGAGAGAGAGAGAGAGAGAGAGAGATAGAGGAGATGAAGGAGCTAAAAATAGAGAGGAAGGGGAGGTGGTGAAGAATGTGACTCCAACACTTGAGTTGTATGGGCCGGTGAAGCACTAATATCAATGGTTTATGTAGAAGAAACCTTGGGAGGGATAACTTCTATTGAGGGAACCCTAGAGGAATAACTTGAACCTCTACATATAATGGTGATCTTACGAGGCTTTACAGTAGGTTTGGAAGTGGACCTCTTTCCTTTTGAAATATTGGGGTAGCCCACTAGTTGTTGTACATGTATATGTGGCAACAAGAAGCTTCTCTAACACATTTCGTATGATTCCCAAGTATATCAGTAATTGGTGGGTCTGATTAATTATTTGAGTTGTGCACTCTTTTGAGTTGCTACCCTCCTCAAGTGACCAATCAATCCATATAAATATTTTATCCTTCATAACATTTTTATCATAAAAGGGGTCCAAAATTTTCCATCATGAATACCCTCAAGAACATTTGTACTTTTGTATTCAATCACTTCTTGGAGAGTTAACCTTTCAAAGTCCCTTTCCGTATTGTGAATTCATCTCTCGAAATTAAACTAGATATCCTCCAATTATGGCACATGAATACCATTCATCCTGTTTCCTCCAAGATTTCCCCAATAATAAAAATAAACACTTGGGTGATAGGTTTTCAAAGTCATTTGTTGCATTTATCCTTCAACATTCTTTGCTTTATATGTAGATGCACAAGTATACCTTCCCAAAACTATAGGGAACGAACTCTTGTCTTATGTTTGTCATGTTGGATTTTTTGAAAATGTAACAGTTGTCAAACTAATTCCATCATGACCCATTTGTCTATGGGACACCTTGGTAACTTATAAGGAGTGCCTAAGAATCTTGCCACCTTGAGATATGTGAATGTTGGAAATTACAAGTAAATTCCTCCCCATGTCTTAACCACATGCCAAACACTATCTAAAATCCTTCAGTTGTAGAGTTATTTGTCAAAGAAATATAGAATAGTAGTGAAGAATGCATCACTAACTCTTATGAAATGCTTTACCTCTTCCTTCATTGTGATCTGAGGATAAAATTCATAAATTTGTGATGAATTTCTTGATCCTATAGGTGAAAACCTGGGTAGTTCCTCATTCCCAAAGCCGCATACACAAGATAGGAAGTCATGAAGAAATTTTCCAAAGTTATAACATCTGATAGTTAGATATGGATAGCATTGCTAATATGTTCTACCCATTGGATAAGGTTATCATTATTTCGGATAGTGGGAATAATACATCCAATCTTGGAAATATTTATAAGACGGGAGTCCCATAACTCTTCTTAGTAATGCGATGATTTCATTTACCTCTTGAATAAATTTTTATTATGGGATTATATTTGGGACTCTAGCCATTGAAGGCCTATATTTCATCAAGGAGATCTTGTGAAGGACTCTAGTACAAGTCTCATAATTTGTTTCCCAATGCTGAAGAGCATAATCTAGAGAAATTGAGGCATATTCTTTAACATCATGAGGCTTCAAAATGTCCTCAAAATAATCAATATCCAATTTGATCATGACTATCCCATCATCATCTCTAACCATTCATGATTTCTTACCATAATGTGTGGCGCTTATGAGCAAAACTCCGTACATTGCTTCGATGGTGGAAAAGAAGTAGAAAAAGCAAGCCCACTATCAAAGGTACCTTGGATTTAGTCATTTTTTTGACGTATCTCTAACTCTCCCCAAAATTCTAGAAAATCAATGTGCCCAAGGTTTGTATCTTTGATATTATCAACATCCAATGTGATACTAGAAGGGGGATTCGCCCCTTGGAAAATATATTTCATTTTTTCCTTCCCTTTAGATGATGATCTAGAAATCTACCCTTGGAAGAATCCATGAGAAAATCCTATGGAATTGAAATCGTAAGTTTATCCCAGCATCTCCGCCCTGCACTTCTAACATGAATTTCTATTATGTCAACCTCCAAGTTTTGATGGTGGAAGTTGGAGCCTATTTTGTATTCTTGGAGCTCCTACCTGATCTGTGATGAAATTAGAGACCTTTTTTGCAGCCCGAAACTCTAAAATGGTCTACCAATGATGATTTCTCCTTTTATTCTCAATAAAATGATGTTTTGAAGCCTAAGCTTTAAAAACAACAAAACCCATGAAGGTTGAAGAGACATAGAAAAGTTAATTCCACAACACAAGGATAAAACCCCAAAAAATGACACAAAAAGGAAAATGTGAAGGGAACCCATAATGCTAGATATAAGAAGGAAAAGAAAACCCCAAAAATGAATCCTGAAAACCTTGCAAAAATATAAAAATGTAAAAAAATTACCTAAATACAAAGTAGGTTGAGGAGAAAAATATGAAAAAAATCCTAAAATCCATGCAATTAAATGCGGTCGGAGGTAGGTGAGGTGTTAGCGGGTCGAGTGTATAAAGTGTCAAGTGAAAAAGAAAAGTAAAAATTTTCCCTTAAATATGGAAGGGAAAATTAATTACCACGTAGGTGACACATGTGGGTAGGTGGCATTAAATGTGTTGACCTGAATTGGGTTTCATAATTCATAAGTCATCATACATATTGCATGCAATCTGCATTATAAAACCTAAAACCTGAAGTACTCTTGATCCTTTGTATTTCGGAAGTGGGAATTCATTTTTAGTTTGCATGAAAAACTACACTTCGAGTTCCAAAACTTGAAATTCCCTTAAGTGGTCGAAAGTCGAGTTTTAGAAGTCAATTTTTAGTTTGTATACAAACTACATTTTGGGTTCTGAAACCCAAAATGTTCTAGGGGAATCAGACTTCAAAACTTAACTTGAAATTTATATTCAAACTACATTTTGGGTTCTAACTTTCTATTTGCACTATCTTCTATATATTACGGGTTTTAGGTTTCGAACTCATAAAACATTTTATATGCAAATTACAACCTAACTTCCAAAATCTACAATCCGTCCGTAATATATAAGAAGACCTCAAAACTTAGGAAATTTTCTCAAATAATTTTTCGAAAGAATGCGCTTGCTACAAGATAAAAATTTTGCAAAGAAATTTTCAAAAACACTCTACTAAGGGAACTTGGAAAGTTAACATTTTAGGCAACCTTCAAGGGATGCTTTCCTACTAAGAATTATTCCAAAGATCCTTATGTAATCCATTGGACTTAGGAGTTACTTAACCTCAAGAATATACATAACAAAAAAATGACTAGAGAACAAACAAAATGAAATGATGCAAGATAAAAATCAAAACAAGAAATACAATGTGTAGAGCACTTGGAGGAAGGGAAACTATGCTAATATTGTACATGGTGAAAATATCTCAATAGCAAGATTTGAGGTGTATCCCATTAACTAGGATATGAAGTGCTTTTCAATTGAGCTTACATAGGCAAAATAAATTTTCCTCTTTGCAACTTATGATTAATTATGTCCCACTCTAGAGAGCATCAAATTTTTCATGCATTCGAGTATTTTCCCTATCAGCATCCCATTTAAGGACCATATCTCCTTCCTAAAAATACATATGATTTGTTTTCTCTGTCAAAATTCTTCTTGGTTTGAACTTGGTGTAGCTCTAAATTCTTCATAGCCTTGTTTCATGTTTCTTCTAATTCCATTAATTCAATGAACCATACTTTCATAGGATCTTTTTCCATTACTTCCAACTAATGAGCTAGCTCTAAAGACAAAACTCCAAAGATAGAGGAATTTTTGCTTCCCTACCATATACTAGCATAAAGGGAGAATTCCCAATGGCCCTTTTTGGAGTTATCCTATCTACCCATAGAGCAGTCTTAAGTTATGTGTGCCAAGTTCATTGGTTTTTGACATTGTCCTTTTAATGATCCACATCAAATTATTTTTGTTGGACTCGACCAAATCATTGCCCTATGAATAATAGTTTGATGAGTTTTCAAATAAACACCATTTTTCATAGCCCATTAACTAATTTGTACCTGCAATGCATTGGAATTATCTAAAATAATTGTGAAAGGAACACCAAATCTTGTCATAATACTTTCGAGAAAATTCATAATGGACTTATCATTTCCTTCCTTTAATGCCACTTCCTCCATCCATCGGGTGAAATAATCAAACGCAGTTATCACCCACCTATGACCATCACTAGATGGAGGATTTATCATACCAATAAATTTTAGGCCCCATTGTATGAAAGGTTGGTCCATTTGGATTGGATGGAGAGGAAGAGAAACCAACCTTTTATTCCCTATGAAAAAGGCACATTCCTTACATTTCCTTACCCATATATGGGCATCTTTGAATAGGTTTGGCCAATAGTAACCATCCCTCATGATCTTTGTAGTAGTTTTCCTATCTGAGTAATGACCTCCTGATAATCCATTATGGAATTCCTCCAATATCCTATCAAATTTCTTTGGGCCTATGCACCTGAGAATAACTCCATTTAAATCCCTTCAAAAGAGTACATTATCTATGAGAACATAGGGAATGGATTGAAGCTAGAAAATCTACCTCTGAGTTCTATCTAGGCCAAGAGGATATTCTCCTTATATAAAAAAATCATATTGAACATCTAATCAACAGAGTGTGAATTTCTTCTTGATGGTGATTGTGTAACACACTATCCTATCCTTCTCTCACTTCCCGTCATCGGTGAGGTGTTGACATAGACCTTTTCCTCTTACCAATTTGGTCACTTTTATATGGACATCGTACTCCATGACCTTTGTAATCCATCCAGCTCATTTTTCGTTCATATATTTATTCAACAATAAATCCTTGACCCTTGGATGTGATACCATCAACTGGATCTTGTTATTTGACAACATATGTTTGAATTTCTTTAGTTCCCGAATGACGGTGAAAACTTGTTTCTCAACAAAAGAATACTTGAGTTCATAATCTTTGAGGGATTGGATGAAGAAGGTAATTGGTTGTTCCATTAAGACATTATTCTACTAAGGACCCCCGAGATACGTTTTGACCCCAAAAACCATAGGGAATGAAATCCTTTTCATAATTAGGATTTACCAATGTGGGAGCTTGAGAAATGGCCATTTTGATAGCCTCAAAACTACTCTTACCTTGTTTATTCCAACTAAATGGTATGTTATTTTCTAACATAGTTGTGGTTGGTTTAGCCAAGGTGAAAAATTTAGGTATGAACCTCCTCATTAAGTTGATAGTCCCCAATAAGTTCTAGATACCATTTTTATGTCTTGGAAGAGAAAGGGCCAAAATGACATGGATTCTCTCTGGGTCAATTGAAAGTCCATCCACCAAAACAATATTCCTTAACATCTTCCCTTCATGGACTAAAAATACATTTCTTCAGGTTCAAAGAAACCCCAAATTCCTTATACCTTTCAAAGACCTTCCTCAAATGGTCCATGTGATCTTGTGCACACTTGGAATACATAGTTATATCATCTAGATAGACGAGGATCATGTCATTTATAATTCCCTTAAAGGCCATGTCCATAGCTCATTGGAAGGTGGCACTAGCATTGGATAATCCAATGAAATATTATTGTAGGCATATGTGCCCCACTTGGTAGTAAAATTCATTTTTAATTGATCGACTCTTTGATCGTATCTCATTATAGCCCCAATATCTATCGAGCAATGAAAACCTTTCGTACCTTCCACGGTTTGGAGAATTTTCTCCATAGACAAAAGAGGGTAATGATCCTTCAAGGAAGCATGATTAAGATCTCTGAAGTCAACACATAGTATTACTTCCTTGTTCATTTTCCTTCATCGGAACCAAATTAGCCACCTAGGAAGAGTGCTTAATTGGGAAAATTATACTATGTTTAATAATTTTTGAAACCTTTTTCTTCATAAATGGTTCGATCTTAGGATTGACCGATCTCTCCTTTTTTATGATTGGCATAACATTTGGGTCAAGTTAAATTGTATGTTGCACTAAACTTGGGTAAAAACCCCTAAGATCCTCATAACTCTAAGCAAAAACATCATTATAGTCTTGAAAAATACCAATAAATGTTTGTCTTTCATTTGGTGTACATACCCTTCTAATTTTACAAAATCTATCCTCTACAACTTTAACTTAATCAAAATCATCTTCTTTTATGACCATGTTAGTTATTTTCTTTTAATATGATCATTTCAATTGAAGAATGATTTGAGAGTGACCAAACCTTTTGGAAAAAATTTCCCTTCAATTTTATGATTTGATCGTTGTAGGATTCTTGCAACTTGGATATGTTTTTTGACAAGAATTCGGCCTCCTCTTGTAGAAAAAGGGAAATCAGTTGGTCAGTATCAAAAAATTTCCAATTACTTGCATTGTCTAGTATCCTTGGCCTTACAACCAACTTGACAAAATCTAGGTCTTTCTTCATGACATCAATGGGAATATCATATTGATACCCCATTGTTGTAAGTGAATCTGCATCTTGATTGATTCCTATGAACTACATGAATACCAAAGGCTTCAAAATATTCGATCAAATCCCATTAATCTGAAAATAAAGCCAAAATTTTCAACTATCCTCATACCCTTATAGGAACTTGTTAATTAACTCAAAAATATTATCAACTTAAAATGAAATTGTAATGGAAATAAAACACCCACACACTACAAACAAGTTGATAATGATAATGGAGTTCATAATTTGTCTACATCTCTGAGTTTAAATGTTGAACCGATTCAAGGTACACTTATGATTTACAAACAGATACAAAATTAGAATAAATTGATGAATACAAAATAAAGAGCCAAAAGAGTACTAGTGGATTCGAATGGATCTGAATTGATAACGAAAATGATCAAATACTTAGTTTATTCAAAGTGAATCGACCCAGGATAAAAATATGATCAAAGATCCAATTGATTCGTATTGAATCTGAACCAAAAAATAAAAGACAATAGTCTCCTCCATGTTCATTGAGTATCAATAACCCACTTTACAATGGTCGATGTAGAAGATCAGGTCCTCAACAGTCTTCCTTCAATGAGGTGCACACTTGATGAAGGCTCCAGATGGACTCCAATAACTTGAATGACTTATACAAGGAAAAACAACATCACAACACCTCCAAATAAGGAAAAAAACACACTACCAATATTATATCAAAATTTTGAGCATTTCTCTAGTTTACATCGAAGGCTAATTCTTCCTCTAAGTGCTCCAAAAATGGAAATCTTCCAAAATAGCCCCTTAAGCCCTTGGCTTGTACACATAAAAATGTTAATAAAAATATTTTTTTATCCCCTTTTATAGTTTTTATCACAAAATTACAGCACCCTTGATAACTCACGTGTGTGTGCATGGGCCATCAATGTAATTCGGTAACATGGAGCTATCCCTCAAGCTGTGGGACTTGCAGGGCTTGAAATAAATCTCTGGAAAAGGTTGGCTCCTTTCCTAATCCTACCTACCACAACTACTCCTAATGAAAGAAAAGAAACTAACTACACCTATCCTAACATTCCAAGGAGACAGGGAGAGAGAGAGAGATAAAATTGCATGGAAATGGAAATCCTACACTAGAAGTGGTGATACACCAAGAAAATGAGTGCTAGACAATCTTTCCAGCCTGCCAATGGAGAAGGATGAACCTAGAGAGGGTGGACATGCACCATAGACCAAATCACATACACTTCACCATCCCAAGTAAACACAACACAACTAAATCTTGCAATGACACAAGAATATGCATAGATCCTGCAAGCATGATGAGAGGCAAGTGAAAGCAACACAAATAATGCAAAGGATTGACAACTGAATCAAAAAACCATTTACATTACTCCATAAAGATGCATAGTACATCACTTTAGCAAGAGGAGGAAAGAAAATAACATTACAATTTCTAGAAGGAAGGCTTGAAGCCCAGATCTAAGAAGAAGGAGGGAGAATGGGGAGAAAGAATGCCAACAACCTTTACAATGCATCCCCTTTACAATTTATATAATTTGGAGGGGAGAAAGAGAAAATTGAAAAGCTCAAATGCATGCCTCCATCCCAAAAATTTAAAGCAACTAGATTGAAATCTTTATGGGGCACTTGCAAATCCAATCACTTCCAAATTATAATTTATGGGACAAGAAATTTCCTCCCATGTCCCATTAATGGTAGTAGTTGGTTGTATAGTGCCCTAGAGTGAAGGAGAAGAAACATAACTTTTGACCCCCTTCCACTCACCAAAACTACAATTTTAAGATGCTAGTGCATGAGGGCTTCGAGACCTTTATGAAAAGTATAAGAATATGTGAAACATAGTCCCGAGGAGAAATTTATGGCCATTTTAAGTTATGCAAATTTCTCTCATTCATTGCATTAATTCAACCCCTTACTACTGCCTTTTCCATCGCACTTTTCCAATTGCTTTACTTTTCTTATTTTTAGAGAAGTAAATTAGTTTGTCGATGCCACATTATTGTACTTTTGATTTTCCTTTCATTGCGTTGATTTGAAAGTACTTTACTTCTTTTTCCCTTCTAGTTCTATGGTGATTTTAATGTGTTTTACTACCTTAATTAAAATAAGTAAATTAGTTTCAATTCACCGCATTACTTTACTTCTCTTTTCTACTAGCTCTCCCTTTAGTTCTGCGGCAATTTGAATGTGCTTTACTACTTCACTTAAAAATAAGTAAAGTAGTTTCAATTTTCTACATTACTTTACTTCTTCATTTCCTTTTTTAAGTGGTGATTTCACTTTACTTTACTGTTTTAAGTAAATTAGTTCCAATTCACCACTTTACTCTACTTTTTCATTCCTTTGTTAAGTGGTGATTTCACTTTACTTTACTATTTTAAGTAAGTAGTTCCAATTCACCACTTTACACTATTTTCCATTTCCTTTGTTAAGTGGCGATTTCACTTTACTTTACTACTTTTACTCAAAATAAGTAAAGCAATTCCAATTCACCACTTTACTCTATTTTCCATTTCCTTTGTTAAGTGGTGATTTCACTTTATCGCTTTTACTTAAAATAAGTAAAGCAATTCCAATTCACCACTTTACTCTATTTTCCATTTCTTTTGTTAAGTGGTGATTTCACTTTACTTTATTGCTTTTACTCAAAATAAGTAAAGAAGTTTCAATTCACCACTTTGCTTTAATTTTCTCTCGACTTGTGGTGATTTCACTTTACTTTACTGCTTTACTCAAAATAAGTAAAGTAGTTTCAATTCACCACTTTGCTTTACTTTTCTCCCAGACCTGTGGTGATTTCACTTTACTTTATTGCTTTACTCAAAATAAGTAAAGTAGTTTCAATTCACCACTTTGCTTTACTTTTCTCCTAGACCTATGTTGATTTCATACTACTTTACTTAAAATAAGTAAAGCAGTTCCAATTCACCACTTACAAAGGAAAGCAGTAATGGACCATAACTTTTGACTAGATGCTCCGTTTTTTGAGATCTTGGACTTTCTAGAAAGCTATCCACATCCTATTCACTTTAGAATCAGGAAAATCATATTTTGTTGGGTTTAAGTGGGAGAAAATGGAAGAAATACTTCTAAGAATAGGGATTAGAAACTTTATAGTAAAATGCCTCAAAGCCATTTTTACCATTTTTTACCACTTTTGCAATTCTTTGGCTGAATGTTGGATCCTGAAGCCTAGGGAGAATATGTGAAGTGCTTGAAATAATTCCAAGTGCCCAAGATCATGAAAGTTACATGTTTTCTTTGGATTCATCTGTTAAATCTCTATTAGCTTCCCAAGTCCATTTTCTCAAGTTGTCCATTTTTATCGGGGGTAAAAATGGATAATAATAGTTTTTCAAGCTATGTAACATAGTGGTGGGGAGTTAATTTTGGATATGGGTGGTTAGGGGTTCGATTCTCCTAACCAATTCACCAACCAAGTTTATTGTCGTGGGGATTAAATCCCACATGTACGTGGCAAAGGAGGAGCGGTATGTTTGAATCAGCCCATCACTAATCTTCATTTTGGTTATGACCACGCACATACCATTTTTCCAAGTATTGGTTTGGTTCGTGGAATGAGCCCTCTAGTTTTTTGAATGGTTGGTGGGGTTGGTTTACATTACCACATATGTGGTAGCCGAGTTGTAGCACCCAAGTTGGTAGGCAATGATTTGCATTACCACATAGGTGGTCGAGAGCTCGGTATTGAATGTGGGTAGTGTAATTTGGTGCCCAAACCATGAGTTGTTATGTTCATTGATTTTCTAAGTGTTATGTCTAGTTGGCTCAAGTAGTTAACTCACCGAGGAAACTATCAATAAACTTGAACCATGCAATGCAATGAATATCTCACCGACCTAATCGGTTAGCTCACCTGAGAATTATGGAGACTCTCCCTATAATTATCTTACCAAGTTGGGTGATGACTCAAATGATTTGGCTCGGTTTGAATGTAATGTGGTGGCCTGAGGATCCGAAATGATGATGCGATGGCCAAGGCACCCTTCTGTGAAAAGAGTGTGTCGAACCTGCCAAGGGACCCCAACCAACAAAAAATGGGGTCCACCTATCTCGAATATGAGTGTTAAAGACCGATGTCACAAAACTAATTTTTTTCTCTTGTGCTTACACTCTATTGTTTCCACATGTCACTATCATGTTGGCTAGTTGACCTGCTAAGTCTCGAATCAGAAAAACTTTGACCAATGACAACTTGAGAATACAAAGTTTGTTTTTCATGTTCCAATTACTATAAAAATCTTGTTGAATGATCTACCACACTGGCATGTTTTAGTGAGAGTTAGGGAACTTCTGGAATCCTTACATCCCAATATGTCCTCCATATCATACCTCCATAATGAGAGGATTTTTTCCCACAAAAATCTTAGTGAATCCTAAACCTAGTGTTGCTAAGAAAAAGTCTCTGCAGTTGACTCAAAAGGTACCACATTTGTTACTCCATGATCATAAAATTGATGGCTTGATCCTCATACTTATAACATCTATGAAAAACTAATGACACCTCTTGGTAATCTTTATCATGTTGCACATACTACGCATCTACACAGAATGAATTTGGGTGTCATTTGACAAAGACACTTTTCTCCACACTATTTCACGATCTCTGCCTCTTCACGGTAATAAGAAGTTTTTAATGGTGTGACGGTGACTTTTACCCCACTACATAGCCTCTTCCTATACATGGTATAATTCTCAAATGATCACGATAATAAGGTACCAAACTATTGCACGGCCACAAATAACCTCTACATAGAGTTAAAATCTGACTCAGTGTCATATTTCAATAATTGATTAGCTACCATTCTACCGCATGGCCTCAAGTCTCTATAAAAATGAACATATGAACTGACACTAAGAGCTTAACAATTATCATGACCCTTATCCATAGCTAAGGATATTTATGATATGTTCAATGTACTAAAGATCGAGCTCTCCCGTAAAAGGTGTCTATATAATTTCTTACAAGAGAAATTTTGATACTCAAAACATTACTTGATTAGTACATAATTTTCTCTCTCATGAGGGTCTTATATTTACAAGCATAATATGTAAAAATAGTGTCCAAAAATGGGTCTAAATATACACCTAACATATACATATCAAAATAGGATGCATTCCTAAAATGGATCTTTTACAAAACACAAACATGGGTATGATTTATAACTAAACCCATTATAATGCTCAAGGATATATACATACTAGATGAGTACTATTATTTAACACCTAAATCCTACCTTTGTACATGATCCCGTACAGATCTCGGCTATCTCACCGCTATCCTGTGGGTCCTAATCATCATCTACGATGTATGGTCCTTTGGAGAGTAGGATCCTCGATGACTTACTCGATGTATCCATTTTTGGGTCTCGTAACCCAACCAATGTCAAACTCCATGATGAATCCATGATTCAAATGGAGTTCAAGGATCTCTCTTGAATTACTTATGAATACATGATGTGCCAAAAGGTGGAATATTTCTAGAACTATGTCATCTATCTTCATTGGAATGATGTCTATATCTAAAGCTGCTAAGAACTTGTCTCCATTGGTGTACCATAAACTGCAATATAAATTTTTGGTCCCTTGAATACCAAAAATCTTGAGTGCCATAATTTTTATCATGTGGAAGAGGCTTGGTTTGTATGCCCATTCGGCATACCAAATCAGTTGTGATGTAGCTTGATCTAATATTGCAATTGAATATGATCCGTATATGGTGACCTTCAAAGAATAAGCAAGTACAATTTGTCTCTCAACTCGGTTGATCATAGAATCAAGTCTTGAGTCACTAAAGATGTCCTTTGTTATTGCGGTGGTTTTTTATACGACCATAATGATGGTATCGGGAAGTGTAGGAGCTTTCCCCTTATCCATATCTCTCTTGTTGAATTAATGAGGTACTTGATCAAGGTTCTTTCTCCAGCAATATTCCACTTCATGATTGTCTTTTCCGTAATAGCTACATACTCGTCCTCCCGGTGATGGTGATGGTGATGGTGATGGTGATGGTGATGGTGATGGTGATGGTGATGGTGATGGTGATGGCGATGGCGATGGTGATGGTGATGGCAACGGCGATGGGGATGGCGATGGGGATGGCGATGGTGATGGCGATGGCGATGGTGATGGTGATGGTGATGGTGATGGTGATTGTGATGGTGATGGTGATGGTGATGGCAATGGTGATGGTGATGGCGATGGAAATGGCGATGGCGTTGGTGATGGCAATGGCGATGATGATGGTGATGGAGATGGCGATGGTGATGGTGATGTACCCATTCACCTTTTCCTTTGTTGGATTTCCTTGAGAACCTGACCTAGTTATGAGTCAATGCTCCTCTAGATCCTAGTAATCCTTTGATTCTAAAGATTTTTCCACTCACATACATTTTCCGGATGTGCATGTAACTCGAGATCTAGTGAGTCTTCTCTCAATGTATGTTCACCGCCACACAAATCATTATGCCCAACAAGGTGAACACTACAAGCTACTTGAGGAATAGGTACATGTCCATGGCTATACAAATGAAATAGTACCAAGAAATAACTTGTCCAATCACAACTGAACCAACCGCATAATCTGAAGCAAATACACTGTCAAATCATTCTCGCTATACTACCAACTCCGATCCAAAATAATAACTAATATTATCAAATACCCAATTGATTTAAATTAAATCTAAACCAGATAAAAATATGATCAAAGATCAAGTTGATTTGCAATGAATCTGAACTAGAAAAATAGAATAAAATATTCTCCTCCACATTCACCGAGTAGTAATAACCCGGTTTACATGGTCAATGTAGAAGATTGGTTCCTCAACAGTTTTCCTTCAATGAGGTGCACACTTGAAAAAGGATCCCGATGGACTCCAAGTGCTTGAATGAATTCCACAAGAAAAAAAAACATCACAACACCTACAAATCAGTAAAATAAACACACCATTAGAAGTCTATAAAAATTTTGATCATTTCTCCAGTTTACATCGAACGTTAATTCTTCCTTTAAGTGCTTCAAAAGTGGCAATGTTTGAAAACTACCTCTTAAGCCCTTATCTTGTACATAGAATAGTTTTGATACAAATATCATCGAGCCCCTTTTATATTTCATAAAGATATGTAACATAGCAATGGGGAGTTAATTTTGGATAGGGCAGTTGGGGGTTTGATTCTCCCCAACCAACCTACCGACCAATTTTATTATCATGGTGATTCAATCCCATATGTACATGGAAAAGGGGGAGTGGTGTGTTTAAATTGTCCCAACCACCAATATTCATTATGGCTATAGCCACGTACATACCATTTTTCCACGTAGTGTCTTGGGTGGTGGAATGAGCCTTGTAGTGCATTGAATGGTCAATGGGGTTATGTTGTATTTACATGTAGGTGATAGCTGAGTTGTAACACCCAATTTGGTGGGCACTTTGGTTGCATCACGAGATGGCCGATGAGCTTGGTGTTAAATTTATGTGTTGTATTTTGGCACCCAAACCATGAGTTGTTATGGTCATTGAGTTGATAAGTGTTATGTCAAGTTGGCTCACCGCTTAACTTGCCTAGTCGGCTACATATGACTAACTTGAACCATGTGTAGATACCTAAAATCCTCTTATGCAATTTTAATACTAAGATTGCACTAATTACCATTTTTCCCATCATTTCCATTATAATTAGTGATTTTCCACTAATTAAATAACATTTTCCTCCAATTCGGTTGATTGACGACACTTTTTTAGTTAACTAGCCTTTACCTCACTCTGAATTCCAATTAACGACACTTTGTTACTTATAATCCTCTTCCAATCAAACTATGAGCTATTATTAGTTAATTAAGCCTATTTACCCTTGTATTTAATCAATAAACCCTCTTATTGGTTAAAACCCCTCTTCTAACCATTCAAAATCACCCCATTTCCCTCCAAATCATCTCTAAAGGCTTTCTAAGCTTATCCTAGCCTATTAATTAATCCTATTTGATTAATTAAAGCACCCCCAACTCCCATGAGTTTCTAATCACTTGTTAATTCTTCTAATCAAGCTTATCTCTTCTAAATCTACTTTATCCTTTATCCCACATGCACTAGTTTGCAAGATTCTCCCAAATTGGAAAGCTATATAAAGGACCCTCCTACATTCTTTCACACCTACACCATACTTTTGCTAGTATTTCATATAAGACATATGATAAGAGCCTTCTCCATTATTTTGGAATAGCTACTTCATCTTGTGCATCCATTCTACCATTGTTGAGTAGAAAGGAAGATCTAAGTATGGCCTTGTATCCATTTCTTGGTGAGATCCTTCCCTCTCTTTGGAGATCAAACACACAAATTTGATTTCTCATGATCTAAAGAGGCTCATGTTTAGAAGTAATCATACATTTAATAGTAGGAATGGTTAGCATTAGATGATTTCATTCATGTTTATGCAATAATTAGCTAATTCCTTTAAGCTATTATCTTGATGTTCTTATTAGATTAACTTTGTTTTGAAGCTACTTGGTGTTAGTTTCATTCCATATCTTAGTTAGTTTAGTATGCATACACCATGCAATGTAATGAATAGCTTGCTAAGATAATCAGCTTAGCTCACATAAGAAATATGGAGACTCACCTTCTAATAATCTCATTGAGTTGGGTGATGACTCAATTGATTTGGCTAAGTTTCAATGCAATGTGGTGGCAGGCCATGTAGTGGCCTCGGAACCCACCACATGGTGAAATTATGATGCGAAGCCAAGGTACCCCTATGTGAAAAGAGTGTGTCAAACCCGGGCCGAGGAACCCCACGCTAACAAAAATTAGGGTCCACCCATCCGAATACGAATGTCGAAGACCAAGCGCACAAAAATAATTTTTTTCTCCTCCACTCGCTTTTTCCATGTATCACCGTCATGTTGGCTAGTTGACCCTGCCAAGTTTAAACTGTGATGAAACTTTGACCAATGAAAACTTGAGCATAAAAAGTTTATTTTCCACATTCTTTGTACCTTTTAAAATCTCATTAAATGATCTACCACACTTTGGCATGGTTTAGGGTTATTTATATAACTATTTACCGTAGACACCTAAAATTTACATTTCTCCATCAATTATAATATATTAATCAAATCCATAATTTAAATAATATACGCCTTATCCTAAGTCCAAAACCTCCATCATATTTACCTAGCATAAATGTCACCTTTTCACAGCTGTAAAATCTACTAATCTACACCTAACCACCTAAAACCACTTTAAAGCCCAAAATAAAAATAAAACAAACCATCTCATAACCATTTTTTACCCCTACACTTCAAATAAAAACATCCTTCAACATTTACCCGACCTACAAAATAAAACAACTTCGCTTAGAAGTGGTTTTAACCACTTTACCACTCAAATCCTAAATAATTTGGATTAGTAGAGATTTTGTTGAATTATCGAGATTATAAATAGAAGGTTTTAGGCCTTCTTCCAAGATCCTAAATTTTGAATCTCAAGCCCCAAATTTTTCTTTAATCATTTACATCCCACATCTTTTCATCCAGCACAAAGATATCAAAATTATCATACATCATCAAGTCTTTTCATCAAGCTTTCATACATCTAGAGATCAATCTTCATCATCTTAATTATAGACTATAATAGATCTCATTCAACCAACACAAATCAGCTTCCAATAAGGTTTGAGCATCTTTTAGCTCCATTACACTTGCAAGGTATTCCTGAAATATTCACTTGTCTTTATCAATCACATTTTAACTTTTAAGTAGTCTGGAACATCATTCTGCATCGTTAAACACTCATTTTTATTAAACTCTTACAATTCTCTAAAATTGCTAGCGATTGGCATAATCGTTGATGATTCTAGTCAAATCTATCTTTTATCAAGTTTATCATCTTTTTATCAACTTTATTCATCAGTTTTCATCATATCTGTTGCTTCTAACATGTCTTTGAGAATGTCTCTCTATTAAATGGAAATACCTGGTCAATCACATGAAATTACCAACATTTACAACCTTTCGATAGTCCAACACCCCTTTTCTAATAACATTAAAATATCATGCATAAGCTCACACTTTGTGCAATATGATTTGTTGATACCGACCAAGACATTGAAGATCAATTTTAATTCCTTCATGAGATCGAACAAGAGACCAAGGATTTTTGGTACGACTAATTTGAACGTGTCCATATTGCATCTACCCTCACTTGGGCCACTTTCAAAGCCGCACAAGACCTTCCCATTCATATGGAGTTCTAGTTATTTCCTTCTTCTATCCATATATCTATATTGATTGTATATCCTTATCTTCATCCTTATCATTTATTTGCTTTCAATTCCCTTAATTGTCTAAAAGCGAGATGACATCATCTAAGAAGTCCTTTTGGATTCCTAGAAATGGCCTTTTCAAGCAAACTTGCCTATCCATTTATCTAATCCTTTTTGTTTAGTGTCTTTGAGCGTAGATTACTTTACAAGACACGAGGACATACACATATATCCAGACTTGATCAACTTTAATCAAACACCACTTTGTCATCCATCTCTATGGGTATTGGTAAACCCCACATCTTCTGAGGTCAATTTTGTTTTTATTGTTTCACTGCATTAATTTGAGTAGAAAAGTAAAAACATATCTAAACATTTTGGCACACCCAAAGGGGACCTATTCCCTTCTTCATTTTTTTTTCATTTCATTTAAATCAATTTTATTTCATTTTAGGTCTTCGATTTTGTAATAACTAATGATTGTGTGAATCGCAAGTGATTCTCACAATCATCAACGATCTCTGTGAGTTCTTTTGATTACCTAGCCAATAATCATATAACATCATTTTCTTTTTTTTCTTCCTTTTTCTAACATTTTTTTCAGGTTTTTTCTTTGGGAGGCTTTTTCTTGTTGCTTATTATTTTTCTAAAAAAATCAAAAATTTGAAAAATTAAAAAGGAATCATTTTTTAGTTGAGTCCTTTTCCTTTCTTTTTATTTTCCACATCACATTTTTTGTTTATCCTCATCGAATTAAATTTTATTTTTGGGATTAAAACTAACCTTGCATACTTCTTTGTTGTCATGCAAATGTGCAATAGGAAAATTCCCAATTTTTAAGCATGAAAACCATACCCTACCCGAAAATTTTACCCAAAGGTCATTATGAGCCCTCCTTCCTATCACCCTATCCCCATGTCAAGACTACTCCATCTCTCTAAATAATTCTCAAGTGTCATGTTAGTGTTTCCATAGGTGATTTAGGGTTACCCAGTCATTTTAAATGCTTTCAAGACAGACCTTTTAGCAAGCTTGGGAAAGGCCATTTTCTAATCTTCTTGAAGGCGTACACCCTCTCGAGTTAAATGAAAGGAAAAAAATCCATTAGGGAGGAATATAAAATATTTAGGAACATTTTAAAATCATTTTTGGCAGGTTTTGGGAATTTTCATAAGTCTTGGAGCAGCTTTATGCAAAAATGGGTCTTGAAGGCTTAAGCAAGGTCACGTGCGAAATGCGAAATCCATGAGCTTCAAGAAGCTATTCCAGGAGCTCCTGAAGGAGTAAGAATTAAAAATAAATATATTTGGAAATTTAATTCAGATCCCTAATTTATGGTGGAACCATATTTTTCACAACACCTATGTGTATCTTGTCTACAACCATTTTTTAAAGAGACATGGCCTTCAAGCCAAAACAAAAATACTATTTTTCATGGGTTTTTAGGAATAATAATAGGTTTATATAACTACCATTGGATTTATAAGGTCATTTATAGTCAGAATCATATAAAATTTCATCAACAAACTCCTCCGAGAACTCAAGTTATTGTCCCAAAAAGTCATTCTCCAAACCACAAACTTCAATAGTAAGTCAATTTTGGTGCTAGAAATCTAGCCAATGGGAGAGTGTTACATTTTTTTCACCAATTTAAAAAAATATTTGGTGCAATAGGTGCAATAAAATTTTCCCCTACCCTATTTGGTCACTTGCACCCTCCACATCACCACATTTCAACTCCTTGTAAGATAAGCCCCCTAGGGTTCATTTCCCACCCCCACTCCGTGCAATCATGCTCAGCCACTTGTCAAGCCAAGGTGAGGGAACATTTTGTTGTCCCATTTGCACCAAATATTTGGGACGGTTGGGACAAAAACTCCCAAGCCATCCCATTTAATCTCTTGGTCACCCATGTGCCCCCAGAAGCTGCAAAAAGTTCTTTTTCTAAGCCTTCCGCTCAAACCCAACTACCGATCATGCTGTGACAAGTTGACCAATGAGGAAAGGGTACAATTTTTTACACCAAGTTCATAAAACCTTTGGTTCAAGTGGTGAACAAAAATTTTCTTCTCCCCAATGCATCAAAATATTATAAAATTACTAATTGTCGGGTTGTCACTAGTTGTTTCCACTCTTCTTACACGCACGCACAAACTTTCTCCAACTACCTAATCTCTTCCTCTCCTCCATTGTTGCTTCTTCTAAAACCTTTCCACCACCTCCAACATCATTTTTCAAACATTCCACACTATTGCAATGTGAATAATGAATATTTTCATGTAAACTCCATGATCAAGAGTTGTCGAAATCCCGTGGCATGAAAACGCAAATTGCTCATATCTTCTAAACCGTTCCAAACCATATATCCAATCCCCGTGAAATTTTGATAAAATACCCCTTATCCAAACAACTTGGGAATCACAAAACAAAAATATATTTTTGGGGTTAAACCATATAACATTTTACACATATCTAATATCAAATAAAGCATACAAGCAATAAATGTAGAAATAAGCCAGAAGATAAAATAAACAAGAGAAAGATAACACTAGATTTAACGTAGTTTACCCAGTGTGGGATACATCCAACAAGAAACAACCAATAATATTATTCAGTTCTTTAAAGAGGAAATATAATGAATATCTGATATCTTCCAACACCTCTCAGGATGTTCAATGTTTTTCGCTCACTTAGCTACCCTTTTTTCTCACCAAGAAAACTAACATGAAAAACAATTGTTATTTTCTTCTCTCATACCCTTATAAAATGCATACATGTGTGTGTGTGTGTGTGTGTGTGTGTGTGTGTGTGTGTGTGTGTGTGTGTGTGTGTGTGTGTTATGGAAAACTAAATATGATTTTACAATCAAGAAATCATATTTAAAGAAAAATATTTATTCTATTTCTCGTCAAAAACAAAGCACCGTCACACAGGTAACCATTGTCGGTCATTGCTTGACTGTCACCGGTCACTTCTTGACCATCACCACACTTCTTGACCTATTTTGGTTGATGACTGACCATCTTTGGTCACTTCCTAATTGTCATCGGGCATCACATCAAAAAACCAGCAACTTGTAAAATCAAGCTTTCTGTGAAGCAATTAAGCTCCATACTCAACAATCTCCCACTTGGAGATCAAATGATGCATTTTATTTTACATCACCATCCTTGGTTCCTTTTCCTTGGTCTGTTTCTTCCTCTTCAAGTCTTAAACTCGAAGACCAATAGAAGTGGAGTGAAACTCCAACTTATCCCTTACCAATGACTTTGTTATCATGTCCACGGGTTCTCATCCGTATGGATTTTCTCTAACTTCAGTTTCCCATCCTCTAACACCTTTCATATGAATTGATACCTCAACTAAATGTGTTTAATTCTTGAATGAAATGTTGAGTTCTTTGTCGATGAATCGTGCTTTGAATATCACTATAATTTTAAATCCTCTTTCTCCTTACCTAACTCTTCCATGAACCTACTCATCTATATCATCTCCTTGTTAACTTCTCAGTAGTCTGTAACATACTCTTCCTCTATAGTAGACAAATCCACAATCTCGAAATCTAGCTAATTATCATTCCACCTACCGTAAAAAACATATTCATTGGTGCTCCTCCCGCCATCCAAATCTCCACCATATCTAAATCAACATAGTTGCATAAAGAATTATCTCGACCCTCCATAGCATAACTCCATGTGGATGTCCCTCTCAAATACCTGAGAATCCATTGGACTATTTTTCAATTTTCTTTACCTGGATTATCCATAAACCTTCTCATTACTCCAAAGTGCTCGTGCAATGTCTAGTCTAGTACAAACCATGGCATACATAATAGTTCTTACTACTAAAGCATAGGGAACATCTGCCATTTACTCAACCCCCCTGTGTGATGAAGGAAACTACTCTTTTTAAATTTGAAGTGTCCAAATGCCATAGGTGTACTAACATGTTTTGAAACTTGCATGTTAAACCTTTTCAACACCTTATTGATATAAGCTTCCTGAGACAAATACTTCTTAATTTTCCTGTCGCTGTGAATTTACATGCCAAGGATTTTCTTTTCAGCTCCCAAATCCTTCATTGCAAATGTTTGAGCTAACCTTTCTTTGAATTTACCAATGTCCTACATACTAGATCCTGCAATCAACATATCATCCATATATAGTAACAAAATAACATAGCTCCCATTTTCAAGATTCTTAAAATAAACACAATGGTCATATTCACATCTCATATAACCATGCTCATGCATAAAACTTTCAAATCTTAAATACCATTGCCTTGGAGCTTACTTGAGCCCATATAGGCTCTTTTTCAATTTGCACACAAGTTTCTCCTTACCCTTGACTTCATAACCAAGCGGCTATTTTTTATATAAATCTCTTCCTCTAAATCACCATGAATAAAATCAATCTTAACATCAAGTTTTTCTAAATGTAAATCTTCTACTACAACCAAACTTAGAATAGTATGAATAGAATTCATCTTAACAACAAGAGAAAATATTTCACCAAATTCAATACTTGCTTTCTATGCAAATCCCTTTACCACAAGTCTTGTCTTGTAACTTTTCAATCCACCCTCTTCTTCCTTGATTCTATAAATCCATTTGTTCTATAGATTTTTCTTTCCTGTTGGCAACTTGACCAACTCTCATGTCTAATTTTGTTCCAAGGATTCCAAATCCTCATCCATTTCATGCTCCCACTACTCATGCGCATCTACATGCATTGCTTCTTCAAATATTTCTAGTTCACCACTATTAGTCAATAATAAATAATAAAAGGAAGGTGAAAATCTCTCTGGAGTTCTACTTACCCTTTATGACCTTATCATTGAGATTTAGAGTGTCTGGGGCTCATTATGTGCATGTTGCACATTCATGTCAATATCTTTCAGTGACCGATGCCGTCACCTGTAACCAATCATGGTTCCTCTGTCTATCGACCGACTATGGTTTCCTTACCGACATCAATTCAAGGAGTACCAACGCGCGGTTCTACTAGTAGTCTATTCTAAACATGATCATGTCTACTAATGTTGGTTAGCCTGACTGACATTAGTTATGTAGAACTGATGTTGATGTTTGTGGATGTATGCTTTATGTATGAAAATTAATTTTCCTTCAAAATATCATCAACCTCTTCATGTTTAGGCACCAAAACCTAATCCATGTACATTCTTTTTCATTCCAATCAACATCACAAATCCTAACAATCTTAGAATTTTCTAAATCCCAAAATCGATATCCAAAATCAACTGCTCTAATGAAATTACATCTCTTAGATTTAGCATCCAACTTCCTCCTATTTTCCCTATCAACATGCACAAAAGCTTCTGAGCCAAAAACTCTAATGAAAGAAAAAACTACCTCTTTTCCAAACCAATCTTCTTCTAGTATTCCACCATCCAGTGTTGTTGAAGAACTACGCTTGATCAAGTACATTGTTATATCCACTACTTCTGCTCAAAACTTCAAAGGTAAGCTTGTATGTATCCTCATGCTTCTAACACATTCCATGTTTGTTCTGTTCATTCTTTCTACAACTTCATTCTCTTGTGGATTTTTAGGAACTGTTCTTTCTCTTGGTATTCCATTCACTGAACAATAATCATTAAAATCCTTATTGCAGTAGTAATCACCACCATTGTCATATCTAAGGAACTTTAATTTAAATTTTGTTTCATTTTCTACAAGGGATTTCCACCTTTTAAAAGTCTCAAAAACATCATATTTACACTTAATACAATAGATCCATACCTTCCTTGTGGCATCATCAATGAAAGTCACATAATATTGGGATCCTCTAATAAAATCTACTTGAGCTAGTCCCCACACATCTCTAATTTTTTATCCTTCTTTTTGACCAAACCTTGAGAAATATCACTCTCTTACTTTCCAATCATGAAATGCTCACAAAATTCAAGATCTATTTTTTTCAAATCTAATAACTTACCCTTAGCCTTTAATATCTAGATTCCTTTTCCACTCATATGGCCCACCGATTATGTCACATGGTTGCATCTGAATCTATAGTAGATAGCACAGAAAAGGAATCAATAATACAGGTAGAAAAATATAAATTTCCTACCTTCTTACCTCTTACCACAACAAGAGATCCCTTGGTAACCTTCCAAGAGTCGATGTGAATGTAACCACACATCCAGATTCACCTAGTTGCCCTATAGATATTATATTTCTCTTGAGGCTTGGCACATGCCTCACATCTTTCAATACCCATGGATTTCCATTCTAGCAACTTTAGATGAACATCACCTTTACCAGTAATATTGCATGGCTCATCATCTCCTAAATAAAATTTTCCAAAATCACCCTGAACATAATCACTGAAATAACCCTTATTAGGGTTAGCATGGAAAGAATCTCCAGAATCTAAAACCCAAGATTCTAATTTATTATCTAAGGAGATAATAAGGGCATCTTGCTTTACCTCACTTGCAACATTTGCCTCTTTACCTTTTTCTGATGTATTCTCTTTGTTTTCCTTGGACCAACACTCCTTTACATGTCCTCTCTTTCCACAATTCTAGCAAAGTAAATCTTTGTACCTGGATCTAGATCTGTCATGTCTTGACTTTGATCTCCCATTCTTCTTGCTCTTAGATGATCTCTCCTTAGATCTTCCTCTTCTTTCTACATTTAAAGTATTTCTAGATGATGCTTCTCCTGATATTTTCCTACGTATTTCCTCATTAAGGATTACACTAACCACATCATCAAATTTCAAACCTTTAGAAGCAGTCATTGTATTACTTACAACCACCGCCAATTTATCCCAACTATCTCGTAAAGAACATAAGAAAATAAGTGCTTTCACTTCATCATCAAATGGAATTTCTACCAATTTTAATTGATTTACAATAGACCATAAATAATTCAAATGATTAGATACAAATCCACCTTCTTGCATATTAGAATTAAACAATTTTTCATCAAATAAACCTTATTCAAACACTTGGAGTTTCATACAAATTCGGTAAAGATTTCATCAACTCTACCATGTTTTTACATCTCTGTAAAATTTGAAACTACCGATGCTTCTAGGCTCAATCTTATAGATCTCAGAGCCTTTCTATCAAGAACCTTCCATTCTTCATCAGTCATCATGCTCGGTTGTCCATGCTCATCCAATAGTAAGTATAGATCTTTCTGATACAAATAATCCTCCACTTGCATCTTCTATAGTTGATAATTACAACCATCAAATTTCTCTACTTGGTATTTGCTATCTTTTGCCATTGCTTTTCTCCCACTCAATCAGAAAACCCTCTATGAGTAAGCCCTGTCAACACACAAAACCTCCAAACAAATATTTGATACCAGTTGTTGGGGTTAAACCATATAACAATGTTGCACAGATCTAATATTAGATAAAGCATACAAGCAATGAATGCGGAAATAAGCTAGAAGATAAAATAAATAAGAGAAAGATAACACCATATTTAACATGGTTCACCCAGTGTGGGCTATGTCCACCAAGAAATGGCCAATAATATTATTTCTTGATTTACAGAGGAAATACAATGAAGATATGTTGTCTTCCAAAACCTCTCAGGATGTTCAATGTTTTCCCTCACTTAGTCTTTATTTCTCACCAAGAAAACTATAATGCAAGACAATTTCTATTTTCTTCTCTCATGTCCTCATACAATGCATACATGCATATATATCTATTCTAGGAAACTAAATATGAATTTACAATCAAGAAATCATCTTTAAAGAAAAATATTTATCCTAATTCTCATAAAAATCACAATTACACAAGAAACCATCATCGGTCACTTCCCGATCACCAAATCACTTCTAACCATTTTTGGTCACTACATAACCATCGTTGATCACTTCACGACCTATGTTGGTTGATGATCGAACATCACCGATCACCGTTTAATCGCATCGGTCACTTCGACTTTCATCGGTCCCATTTATCAAAACTAGAAACTTGTAAAAGCAAGCTTTATGTGAGGAAATTAAGCTTCATACTCAACATATCTGATATGGTCTAGAATTTTTATAGAATTAATTCTAAAAATCCTACCCTAGAGTGATTTTTCGTCATTTTTCATCAAACCATGAAGTGGATTGAGCCAAAAATTCAAATAGAACATCTAGAGCAAAAACACATAAAGAATCCACTATTTTCTCGTCAATCCACCACTATGATTTGCAGATTCTAAAAAAAAGCAAGTTCCTCTAGTTTGCACTTTCCATTTCAGTAATTTTCTAGAAAAGGTAAGATCCCTTAGAAGAAAATAATAGTGAAAACTATACAAACTGAAAACTAGGGCACATGGGTCGAAAAGAAAAAAATAAAATAAAAAACAAAACACAACTTTCCAAAAATGGAAATTACTTTAAATTGATCCCCAATTACTTGCAATAAGCCTGTAATGTGAAAGAAACACCTCATTGCAAGTGACAAGATGAAAAAGTGACACTACCCAAAATAGCAGCTCCTAGATCTCAATGGCTAAAAATGGAAAGTCCCAGTGTTGAATACAAAAATTTTTGTAGGCCTTGTTTTTAGTGATATTGCTACTTTTTGTCATCATTTCATGGTTTCGAGTTGGTTTCACAACTTAAACAAGTTGGTTCATCCTTCATAAGAGGCCTTGAGACATCCAATTTGTGCTCAAGAGCAAGTTGGAACACCTTGTACAACGTAATAGGGAAAACCCATGGCCATTCCGAGCAATCCTCCAGTTGAAAGACCAGAACCATTATTCCACATTCAAGAGGATATTGCTTCAAATTTGAGAGAGGTTATTTGGCATAACAGACAAAGCTTTTCCCAGTACATCATAGCCACAAGAGTTTTGGATCTCGAAGAGGAATGTGCCACTGAACTGGAAAGAGCAAGATAGATTCAAGCCCCACAAAGAAGAGTTTAAATTCATTCCAGAGATCCACCATCAGGAGGCATGATTTAGTAGGGTTCATCATAGCAGGAGGTTTCTTCATTGGATGTAGCAGATTTTCCTTCCTTCTCTCTTTCTCCCTCTTTCTTCTCTCTCCTTTCTAATTCTTCATTGGGCGTAATCATTGTGTTCTGTCCTATTCACTTAAGTGACATATTTTGTAAATGTAAAAGTATTTTCTCAAAATTATAAGGGAAATACTTAATTCATGTAAAATGAAAGGTCACAAGTGGAATATGGAAATGAAGAGTCATATGAGGTAAGATAAAGGACGGTTCAAATTGTATAAATTGGGATGGATTCTCCATTCCAAGGGATTCCAGATTTTGAAGAACTATCACTCTATAGCAATAGTGGATTGTGATATGTTTTTGGACTTTGTGTCATCCATATACATGAAATAAAGCTACATTTCTGCTACATGCTTTCTTATTTTCCCTTGCTTTGTACAACATGTGTAAATTTCAATCAAGGAATAGAGTTTTTCTTTCCAAGATGTATGAATGTGTGCAAATTTGTATGCATGGTTTCCTCTCATCGTTGATGAAATAAACATGGTTGTTATAAGAATCTTATGTTTCTTCCACTTCTCTCATTTATGCACTTTGTAAGTGTAGTGATGCAAGATCTTTGTATCTTTGGTAGATGAATATGAAGAATTTGTGTTTTAATTCATCGATCCCGCTAGCTTCATTGTTGTTTTCTTCTATATTGAATGTGAAACTATTCTGCATTTATTGGGTGTGATCTCTATAATCTACTCACGACAGTAATATTCCTTTCCTAATTTCTCTCCTTCCCCCTCATCATTGTGATTTTCCTCCCTTGTACCCTATATAAGAACTTTTCCACAAGTTCAGTGGAGTGTCCCTATGTGATCCCCACCAATTTGGCCACCCACAACATTTAGATAGGATTAGGATTAGTTTACTTTCAATAATGGGATTGTTACCATTCAATGGAGAGGGTATAGCCCCATGAACATTACTGGAGACACCTAATTTTTCCACCTAACAAATTTTCTCACCAACATGCTTGATCACATAGATTAATTAGAAGGTTTAATTTTTGCATTCACATTATCTTCCCTCACACACAACCAAACCACATCAAACATCGAACTTGCATCAAACACTTCTACCCAGGTGATAACTATTGGGATTTCATCACCCAATAGGGAAATCAACTCAATGTTATGGCCAAGTATAAACAACTTGTTGTCAGTATATTGGCTAAGCACTGAATCCCTTATCATTGCGGGACCATGAAGTAAGGGGTAGGCCCCAATATTAGGCCTCGTACCAGAACTATCACAGATTTAGTCCTCATGTAGCTTTGGGTATATCAATGAATCCATCTTTAAACATTCCCGAAACCATCTATAGATGGCCATTTCCTAGGACCTTTTACATCGTTTTACATAGACCACTTTTTTTTAATTAATCAAGATAATCAAATTCGCCTTATAATTTTAACTATTGTTTGTAATCAACCCATTTTTTTGTTAGGTGATTGTTTATCTATCATTATGGTACTTACAAGACAATAATCATGTATCCAAACCTCAAAAAAATGTCCACCATACTCCAAAACACAATATAAAACATGATAGATAACATTGAACATTCCATCGATAATAATCAAGCTTGTCTTAAGAATTTCTAGCATGTGTTTCATCTAAGAAAAAATGCTACTTCACTCCAACCTGAAGATCATGAACAACCACATTCTCCTAGTAGTCAATCTGCTTCATCTGAAATACCTGGTCCCCTTAGACCACAATTCTTCAACAGCGGGACCATGTTTTAATAGAGATCCTTGATTCAAACCTCGTGGCTCTTAATGCATACCTTGCTGCTAGGGGTTCCCATCTTCAATCATCATTACCTAAATTGCTATCATATACACATGATCCTTCATGCAATTTTTCCCATCTCATCGATCCAAACCATGAACCTATCATTCAAAAATATATTCCTATCCTACTAGCAGTCGATCGAAACATATACCATCATGTCTTCAGTTCCCATGATTACCTTTGACCTTAATGTGATTTCTTCACAAGACACGACCATTCAAAAGCGACCCTTTAGCTGGTTTGACACCCCCTCAAAATGATACAAAAACCTCTTCATCCACACAAACCCCTCCAGCTTCATCTACCACTCAAACACCTCATGTGGGTTATGGCGTTGTCTCTATTAGCATACCTCTACCACAACCATCTCAAAAACCATACCACCTCTTCAAAACATTACGATGTTTATTCCCACATTGCACCTTTAATCAATTTCATGGTTTTTTTCGACTCATCGACTTCACAACAATCTTCGGCCCCGTTTATATCACAACACATACCTCAGCCATCACAATCATTTACTTACTCATAATCTATACCACAACCATCTCAACCTCCTATCCATACATATATCCCTCTTCAAAATATCCCATAATCATCGTAACCTCTTGTTTTCACTTTTGTTCCTCTACAACAAGCATCTCGAAATCTCGGCCCTTATCCACACATCTATTCCCTTACAACACACACCGCAACAATCATTACCTATTTTTAATACATCCATCCCTTCTTAGTATCAATATATCCAACCATCACAACCTTTAATCTTGCAACCTACCTATAACATTCCTATGAACATCAATCACAAAAGCATTCATTTCCAACAAAACATCCCACAGCAATACCAATCATATCAACAACCTAATCAGTTCTCATTTAATCATCCTAGTTCATCCTCATCTAGTACACAAAAACAACCATAAATCAACCCTCTTCAGGCCTTAATGAACCACATATCCAGCCTTGAATCTACTTCCATGGGTCTCAAGAATACACTATCATACAAACAAATTTGTAATGAACCTATTCATCCAGATGTACCTTACAAGGCTTACCCTCCTCACTAGGAGCTTCCCAAATTCCTTAGATTCTATAGCAAGGAAGATCACCGAAGCACCTCTCGATCCTTTCTTCATTCTTGTTATCGATATCTCATGACCAAGACCTTATGCTAAGGATATTCCCTATGTCTTTAGCCAGACCTGCTTTAGATTGGTATAATAACATTCCACAATATTCCCTCTTTTCATTCGCACAACTCACCCAACTATTTCTTAAACACTTCTCGATAAATATCACCCGTAAAATCACCATCATAGATCTATATGCCATTAAACAATTTGAAGATGAATCCATCACCGAATTTATAGCCCACTGGAGGGGTATAATCAATCAATTATCATTCTCTCTCCCACAGACCGAACTAATAGAATTGTTTTCCCACTCATGTGTAAAACATATTTCTTCTACACTCCAAATCTAATCATTTAAAATTTTTGACGAAGCCTTTTTAGGGACAAGAAACTCGACTTCACACTCTTGGATAAGGAAGGGTCAAATTTAGAGCAAAGAAACCAAAATCTGATTTCCCATCCAAATCATCTTCCAAGTAAGACAAGCCCAAATCATCAGCCAACATCATAGTCATCAAATATTCCCCAAAAGAACATTCAACCACTAAACACTCTCTTGCCCTCAACATAACTAAACTCCTATTAGAGATACTTATAGTGTGGTATTTTATAAACTTCTCACCACTAATATGATCTCTCTTCCACCCATCTATCCTATCAACACTTCTATTTCCAAACCCTCTTGGTATAGAGATAATGATTATTGTAAATACCATAGGGTCAAAGGTCATGACATCGAAAGGTTTCATTCATTCCACAACACCCTTTAGGATCTTATTGATAAAGGAGAACTACACTTAGACAACCCTAATGCTCCTCAGAATCATAATCTTGACATCTTCAAATAGCCATTTCAAATCCCCCATCGAGTAGTCAACCCCAAATAAACAACGTACAAGCCCACCATACCATAAACACCATAAATCAAACATCACCTATTATTGAATATACACCCACACTTACCTCTAGTAACACACCCAAATTAACATCCAAACAATTAGAAATACACTCATAATTTGTCATCCAAATAAACCATCTACATCTGCGTAGCTATGTCCTCTACACTTAGCCCTTTTGAGAATCCTTCACAAGCACCACAAAAATAAACACATCCAAATTATGAAAATTTTCTATGATGACTTCGCAACCCAGTATCATCTACATGACCCCCGGAGTTTCCTTCCTCCCCCATCTAAAAAGGTCACCATTAGAAACCATGTTCCACTACTCACATATAAAGATTCAAACACCAACCCTCTATCCTAGGGCCCCATCCCTCATCTAAACCACCTACCACCACCTCATAATCAAAAATTACTTATCAAAAAACACCAAAGAACCCACACCAAATGAAATGGCTTCCAAGATAGTTAAATTGAAAGAAACACCTTTTCCTTCCACCTCCACTTCAAAGGCACACTATGTAACTATGCTAGAGAAACTACTTCAACAATCATTCATAGTGTTACCTCCTCTAAAAATATCCAACACTCAAAGATAGAAACCTTATTGGTATAATTTTGAAGCCTCTTGTGACTATCATCAAACACGTGGACACTCTGTAGAAGAATGTAAAGTATTTCATGCAACCATTAAAAATCTTGAAGATAAAGGTTTCTGCCCTCATAATTACAAACATAAAAGAAAACTCACCCAGTACCAACAACATCATCAGCCCCTACTATTTAAGAATCCTTGAGTAAGCTCCTTCCCCATCAAATCTATTTTTTCCACATTACTACCCGAGCTTGTACCCATGAATTCAATCCTTCATAAAAAACAAACCAAAAACATTCGCCGTTATTTTATCACCTTTAGATCTCACCTCGTCATCATCCGTAGATAAACCTAATATTTTCAGTCCTCTCGCACCTAAAACCTCTAATCAAACATCACAATCGAAAGCTGAAATCTCCATTCTAGTTACACCTTCATCTTCCACTACAGTACAAAAGGTATACATTAAACAATTATACCAGGCTCCTATTAAAATGTCACTTTATGAACTGGTTCAAACATCACCTTCACACAAAAACTAATGATTAAATCCCTCCAATCTATATCAATACCAACCGACAATTCCCATCCTTTAACATATTTCGTAGGTGCTCTCAAAACATCCTCAATTATTTTCTTTGATTCTTCTCGAAATATCACCACTTCACTTTGAGGATCATGATCTAGCTCAATTCATTACATCCCAAATTAGTGACGCGTCCTCATTCGAGAGAGTATTGATTGATGGGGTCACCGATCAACATCATCTCATCCATCACCTTTAACTAAATCTAATTTACAAATATCATCATCACTCAAACACCATTCCTCCTTCGTGATTTCAATGATACAATCGTGCCAACGTTATGTAATGTCATTTTAACTCTTAAGGTTAGAGTAAAAACCCTTCCTAAGCTCTTCTATATCATAGAAGGAGAATTCGATATATAATATTTTATTAGGAAAACCTTTGATATGTACCATGTGTTTTTTCCTTTGAATCTTCACTGATGTATCAAGTATGAATATGAAGGTAAGACATTCATGATCCCCACATATCCCAATCCTTTCGTTGATTGTAATATGACATACCATCCAAATGACATTCTCATCCCAAAATAAAAATCATCCAACAAACTACCCGCATAGCACATCCATTCCATCATCCAAAATACCTGATGATTCCTCCCTCAAAGATGTTATGGAACGTATTTCACTTTGGGAGGGTATCACCTCCTCATATCTAATTCACTTCCCATGCCTAAGATATACGGAAGACCGATAAACAACTATTTTTTGAGCCGGATGTTGGAGAATTTATTTCCTACAACCCCTTCTATTTAAAAACCAACCTTTCTATAGGCGGATTGACCATCCCTCTTCATATTACAATCATCAACATCACACCATGACCTTTACATCTGATTTTGATTCTATATATAATCCCACTTTCACTCAAATCTACCTTCACCGTTGCATGTGGAAAGGTTTTGGATTTGGATGTTATGAACAAGGAATACATGATTTTATTTTATAACATTATCTCAAACCACATGAAAAGTACGGGCTTGGATATGAAAATGCCTCCATTGAATCATCTTCTCAAACCACATTTGTACATATCACTGAACTTGAACCACCACCATCTATAGAATCTGACGATCTCATGCACATGGACAACACCATCTCCATCCCACCTAACTTTTTTTTAGTCAATACTATTTCCTTAAGACCTTTAACTTATCAATCCAACCATATCACCAAGAAAATTCCTCTCATTTGGCCATAAATGATCGAAGAAGACTCACCCACCATAAACACCCTTCAATGTCACAATGATCAAGAAATATTATCCCATATGGGAGTTGATGACCATTTCCTTCAAAAAAAATTACCACCTAACACATCAACACTCCTTAATGAATCCACTATCAACATAAACTTAGGAACCCTCAAGAACCTCACATAGTTAAGGTTGTTCAATCCTTATATCCACAAGAATTAAAATACTTCACCGAATTTTTATCCAAATATAGCCAAGATTTTTCCTAATCATATAGTGATATGCTAGGTATCGACCCCAATATCATCGTACATAACATCATCACCTATCCTAATGCTAAACCAGTCCAAAAAAACTCCGCATAATTTAACCCTACGTAGCTCTTGTTGGGGTTATCACCTTTGGTTGTACGATAATATATCGATCTAAGCATACATGCAAATAAAATTAGATATTCTACCAAAAGAAATATACAAAACAAGAGACATAAATCAACACCGATTTAACGTGGTTTACCCAATGTGGGCTACATTCACTAAGAAACAAGCCAATCTATTATCCAAAGCTATGACAAGATATACAATGAATATTTACAATCTTCCACACCTCTTCGATGTACAGTACTTTATTTCTCTCAAGATTTTGCTTCATCACCAAGAAATCTCACTCTCACAAACTTTTACAAGTTCTTTGTAATTATTGTTAATTCTCTTACTTCTAGACCCTATATTTTATGCTTATATGGTGGTTTATAGACTTAGGGCACTTAGCCATGTAATTACAATCAATAGATATACTTTAATGCTAAAAATAGATCTAATTCCCAAGAGTTAATTAAAACATCCTCGCACAGGTAACCAATGTCGGTTAGCCCTAACCGATGTCGGTTCCTCCCTTTCCTGACTGATGTCGGTCCTGGGTGACCAATGTCGGTTCCCTCTTAACCGATGATGGTTACTATATTTTCCAGCAAGTTTCCATTGCATGCTAAACTAAAGTAATTGAGCTCCAAAACTCAACAATCTCCCACTTAGAGATTAATTATTGTACCATACTTTTACAACATCATTTTTAGATCCTTCCTTACTTTTGTTTCTTACTCTTCAAGTCTAAAACTTGAAGACCAATAGAAGTGGAGTGTAGTTCCAACTTATCCTTTGCTAATGGATTTGTTAGCATATCCGCATGGGGTTCTTTCTCGTATGAATCTTTTCAATATTCAATTATCCATACTCCAATACCTACCGTATGAAGTGATACCTCAACCGAATGTATTTTGCTCTCTAATGAAACGTTGAGTTCTTTGCCAAATGAATTACACTGATTTGTCATTTGAATAGTTTATGATCACCTTGCTCATTTCCTAACTCTTCCATGAACCTACTCATCCATATCATCTCTTTTCTGACCTCTATAGCTGTAACATACTCTACCTCTATAGTAGACAAATACACAACCTTCTCGCAATCTCAAAATCTAGCTAATCATGTCATCCCACCTACTTGTGAAAATATATCCAAAGAGGTGCTCCTTCCGCCATCCGGATCTCCACCATATCCAAATCAAAAAAGCCACATAATGAAATATCTAAACCTCCATAGCATAATTGAATGTTAGATGTTTCTTTAAAATACTTAAGTATCCATTGACTATTTTCCAATGCTCTTTACTGGATTGGCCATATATCTAGTCACAACTTCCACTTTGCATGTGCAATGTCTAGTCTGTACAAACCATAGCATTCATGAGACTCCCAACTGCTGAATCATATAGTACTCATGTCATGTATTTGACCTCCTCATGTGATCATGGACATTGATATTTTCTCAATTTGAAGTGTCCATCCATAGGTGTGCTTAGAAATTATTCATTCTACATGTTGAACCTTTCTAACACCTTGTAGATATAATCCTCCTTAGACAAATAATTTATTTTTTTCCTATCTCTGTGTATTTACATGCCAAGGATTCTTTTTGCAGCTCCTAAATTCTTCATAGCAAATGTATGAGCTATCTTTCCCTTAAGCTCACTAATGTCCTACATACTAGATCCTGCAATAAGCATATCATCCACATATAGTAAAAAAATAATATAGCTCCCATTTTCAAGCCTTTTGAAATAAACACGGTGCTTAGATTCACATCTCAAGTAACCATGCTCTCTCATAAAACTATAAAACCTCGTGTATCATTGCCTTTGAGCTTACTTGAGCCCATATAGATTCTTTCAACTTTCACACTAATTTCTCCTTCCCTTGACTTCATAACCAAGTGGCTACTGCATATAAATATCTTCATCCAAATAACCATGAAGGAAAGCCATCTTCATATCTAATTTCTCTAAATACAAGTCTTCTACCAGTAACTAAGATCAATATAGAATGAATATAAGTCATTTTAACAATAGGAGAAAATATTTCACCAAATTCAATACCTACTTTCTATGCAAATCCCTTTACTACAAGCCTTGCCTTGTATCTTTTTGTCCACCCTCTTCTTCCTTGATCTTGTAAACCCACTTGTTTTGCAATGTTCTCTTACCTACTGGAAACTTAACCAAATCCCATGTCTGGTTCTGTTCTAAGGATTCCATCTCCTCATCCATGCCATGCTCCCATTGGATGTGGGTCTTATCCTACATTTCTTCTTCAAATCTCTCTAGTTCACCATTATCAGTCAATAATAAATAAAATAGAGAAGGTGTAAATATTTCTAGAGGTTTACTTACCCTTTGTGACCTTCTCATAGGAGTTTGGGGTACTGAAGGCTGAATCTAGACCTCCTAGACATTCCTATCAAAATATGATAGTGACCGACACTAGTCACCTCTAACCGACACCGGTTCTACTAGTCGATGTTGGTTTGGATATTCAAACCGATACCGGTTTTTACGCATGGTTTTGGTTAGGGGTCAATCCGACACCGGGTACTATGTAACCCTGTCAATAATTCTTTTAAATCTGAGAGTTCATTTTCATTCACAAACTTCTCAACCAGTTCATCCTTGGGTACTAAAAGTTTATCCCTATACATTTTCTTTTCATTCCATTCAACATAACGAATCCTAATAATTTTAGAATTCTCTAAATCCGTAAAACAAAAACCAAAATCCATAACTAATGAAAGTGCATCTCTTGGATTTCGCATCCAACTTTTTCTATTTTCCTTATCAACATGCACAAAATCTGCTAAACCAAAAACTTTAAGAAAATAAAGATCTACCTCTTTTCTAGTCTAATATTCCTTTGGTATTCCTCCATCCAGTGAACTTGAAGGCCCACGGTTAATCAAATAAATTGTTTTATCAACTCGCTTTTTCCCAAAACTACAAAGGCAATCCAAAATGTATCCTCATACTTCTAGAACTTTCCATGATTGTCCTGTTCATTCTTTCAAAGAACACCACTCTCTTGTCGTGTTCTTGGAACCGTTATTTCTCTCGTATTCCATTCAATCAACAATAATCATTGAAAAATTTACTACATTATTCACCACCATTGTCATATCTAAGGCATTTTAACTTAGAATTTGATTCATTTTCAACAAGGGATTTCCATCTTTTAAAAGTCACAAAAACATCAAATTTATGTTTTATATAATAAACCCATACCTTTCTTATAGCATCATCAATGAAAGTAACATAATACTAAGATCCTCTATGATAAGCTACCTGAGCTGGTACCCACACATCTAAATGTACAAGCTCCAATTTTTTCTCCTTCTTAGTTGCCCCAACTTTGAGAAATCTCACTCTCTTTTGCTTTCCAAAGATACAATGCTCATAGAAATCAAGATCTAAATCTTTAAAATATGATAACCTACCCTTAGCCTTTAAGATCTACATTCCTTTTTGACTTATATGACCCAACTAGTTATGCCACATGCATGCATCTAAATCTAAAGTAGATAATGCAGAAAATGAATCAGTAATACTGGTAGATAAATATAATGTTCCTACCTTATTACCTCTTTCCACAACAAAATCACCCTTAGTGACTTTCCAAGAGTCTCCTGTAAAAGTAACCATGTAACCAAATTCATCTAGTTTCCCTGCAGAAATAATATTTCTCCTGAGGCTTGGCACATGCCTCACATCTTTTAATACCCATGTATTTCCATTCTGCAATTTTAGATGAACTTCCCCTTTACTATTAATACTGCAAGGTTCATCATCACCTAAATAAAAATTCCCAAAATTTCCCTGGACATAATTTTTGAAATAACCCTTATTAGGGGTTGGATGGAAAGAAGCTCCTAAATCTAAAACCCAAAATTCAATTCTATTATCTAAAGAAAGAATAAGATCATCTTCCATTACCTCTCGATGTAACAAGATTTTCTTCTTTACCTTTATCCGGTTATTGGTTCTCTTTATCCTTTGACCAACAATCTTTCTTTGCGTGTTCTTTCTTTCCAAATTTCCAACAAGTAATTCCCTTACTTCTAGATTTAGATCTGTTATCCCTTAACTTTGATATCTCATTACTCTTACTCTTAGATCTCTCCTTCTACTCTCCTACTTTCTACATTCAAAGCATTTCCATATATGATTCCTCTGTACTCTTCCCGTGAATTTCTTAATTCAAGATTATAATAGCCACATCATCAAACTTCAAAATATTATTAGCGATGTTGTGTTACTAACAGCCATTACCAAGTTATCCCAACTATCAGAAAAAGAACATAAAAATAAAAGTGCTCTTACTTCATCATCAAATGTTATTGTAACTGATTTTAACTAATTTACAATAGATCTGAAATCATTCAAATGACTAGATGCATATCCACCTTCATGCATCTTAGAACTAAATAGTTTCTTCATCAAATAAAATTTATTTGAAGCACTAGGTTTTTCATATAAATTAGTAAGAGATTTCATTAACTCTACCATAGAAGCCACTTCTATAATATTGGAAGCCACAGATGTTGTCAGGCTCAATATTATAGATCCCAAAGCCTTTCTTTCAAGAATATTCCATTCTTCATTAGTCATATTCATAGGTCTATACTTCTCATCCAATGGTAAATATAAATCTCTTTGATATAGATAATCCTTAATCTGCATCTTCCATAATTGATAATTTCAGCGTTAAACTTCTCTACCTTGTATTTGTTTTCTTTTGTTATTATTGTAGCTCCCACTCAATCAGGAAACCCTCTCGTGAGTAAATTTTTCAACACAAAAACCCTCAAACAAAGCTCGATACCAGCTTGTTGGGGTTATCACACTAGTTGTATAGATAATAAATTAGATCTAAGCATACATGCAAATAAAAATGGATATTCTACCAAAAGAAATATACAAAACAAGAGGCATAAATCAACACCACTTTAATTTGGTTCACCTAATGTGGGATACGTCCACCAAGAAACAAAGCCAATATATCATCCAAAGCTTTGACAAGATGTATAATGAATATTTACAATCTTCCATACCTCTCTCGATGTACATTACTTCCTTTCTTTCAAGCTTTTTCTTCATCACTAAGAATTCTCACTCTCACCAAATTTTGCAAGTTCTTTCTAATTTTTGTTAATTCTCTTACTTCTAAACCCTATATTTTATGCTTATATAGTCATTTATAAACTTAGGGTACTTATCTATGTAATTATAATCAATAGACATACTTTAATGCTAAAAATAGATCTAATTCCTAGAGTTAATTAAAACATCCTCGCATAGGTAGCCGATGTCGGTTAGCCCTAACTGATGTCAATTCCTCCTTGCCTAAATGATGACGGTCCTTCTTGACCGATGCCGTCTTGGGTGACGATGTCGGTTCGCCCTTAATCGATGATGGTTACCGTATTTTCTAGCAAGTTTCCATTGCATGTGAAATCAAGTAATTAAGCTCCACAACTCAAATCTCTCCTTATCAAAGAATAATTACAATGTCTACTTTTCTGTTAACTTCATCATACCCATTGATTATCAAAAATGGGTCTCCAATATCATCCCCATAACAAAATCCTAAGGCAAGTTACGCATCTGCACCGACTTCCGTGATCTCAATCTTGTCTACCCTAAACTCGATTTCCCTATCCCGAATATCGATCAACTATTCAATCTAACACTGCCATGAAATGCTCACCCTTTTGGATGGATTTTTAGCTACAATCAAATCCTCATCGCCACTGACAATCAACATAAAACATCCTTCATTACCCCTTGGGGACCTTATGCTACCATGTTATTCCCTTTAGACTTAAAATTTTGGAGCCACTTATCAACGCGCTATGACATACATCTTTCATGACCTTATCCACAAAATAGTAGAGGATTATGTTGATGATATCTTAGGAAAATCTAAATGACACAAAGATCATCTTGCCATTCTTGAATCAATATTTATCCATCTTATTCAATTTTTCCTTTGTCTCAACCCTACTAAGTGTGTTTTTAGTGTTCTCACTAGTAAAATCTTAGGGTTCATCATATCTATCTGAGGTATTGAAGTGGATCCAGCCAAAATTAAATAAATCATTGAGATGCCTCCTCCATCAAATCTTAAATAGTTGTGTAGCCTTTATGGTAAACTACAATCCTTCTGACATTTCATATCTCAACTCTCAGACCATTTTCAACCATTTCACCACCTTCTTCGTAAATATGTTGACTTCAAATGGGATCTTAATTTTCAAAAGGATTTCAACGAACTCAAACACTATCTTCTATCACCACCTATACTCATAACTCCTCGTGAGGAGGGGGGCTGTTATCTCTACATATCTTCCAAATATCATTATGTAGGCACTATGCTCACTCATCGAAATGAGTAGGGCCGTGAACAAGCCATTTATTACATAAGTCATACCCTCCATGAATATGAAATCCATTACTTTGAGGCTAAAAATTATGTTGTCCTTTATACTTCGTTACCTCTAAATTATGACATTGTCTTCTTAATCATAAAAATTTCGTTGTCACCAAATTTAACCCACTTAAAACCATGCACTCTAAACCATACTATAGTAACTATATAAATAGGTGGCTCATGCTTATGACTGATTTTGACATTCATTTCATATCCCAAAAATCCATTAAAGGTCAAGCCATTTTAGATCAACTTGTTGAAGCGCCCCTTCCCGACACTCATCTTCCTCATGAATAATTTCCTAACAAATTCATTAACACCAGATGAATATGAATTCATCCCTATCAAAATGACTCTCTTCTTTGATGGATCTAAATTCCAACAAGGGGGAGGATTCGGTGTCATTATCATACCCCTAGGGGATTCCTATCCCGCTATCATTAAAGCTTAACTTTTAGTGTACTAATAACATGGAAGAATACAAAGCGTTAACCATAGGTATCACCACCGCTATCATATTGGGTGTTCACATCTTATAAATCTACAGAGACTCGCAACTTTTCATCAATCAAATCAAAGGATAATATTAGTGTAAAAATGAAATCTTGCAAAAATATAAAGCCAATGTTGATTTTCTTCTTAGCGCCTTTGATCATTACACTATCCAAATAATTCCACAATCTTCCAAAAAATTATAGATATTATGGCCTCTTTAGGAGCCCTCATCCCATTACAAACTGAATAATCAATAGATAATCCCCAACTATTCATGGTCATTCAAATATTATATCACCCCTCACATCAAATTGAACTCCCTCTTATCGACATTGTTGATAAGCATCCAACTAATCTATGGTATTATCAAGTGTTTAACTATATTTATGAATCTAAAATCCCTCTAACTTATCGCACAATGCTAAACAATTAGTTCTTCAACGCGCTCTTGTTACATCATCATAGGCGGATCTTATATAAACGTGGATTTGAATGCCTTCTATTAATATGTATCAAGTCTCACAAATATATCAAAGCAATCCAAGAGGTCGATGACAGTATATGTGGTGGACATTTCAATGGTAACGTCATCACTAAATTTTTCGTATGACTTGGGTAGTACTATCCTACTATTAATCAAGTTTTTGAGCTTACATTAAGAAATGTTTCAAATGCCAACAACACTTAGACCTCATCCATGTCCCTAGTCGATTTGCAACATGCTCACAATTTATGGCCTTTCTCGTAATGGGGTTAGACCTCATTAGAAGTGTCAATCCAAAATCATCACAATAACACCATTCAATTATCATAGCCACTAAATATTTCACAAAATGGGTTAAGGCTATTCCCTTGACTTCAACTAAAGAAAATCAAATCATCAATTTCATTTATCAATACATCATATGCCATTTTGGTGTCCTCATAAAATTTTCACAGATAATGGAAAATCCTTCAAAAATAAGGATGTTAAGAAACTCTGTGATACCTTTAACATTAAACTTAGCTTTTCATCACCATACTATCCCCAATAAAATGGATAGGTAGAAGCCTCTAATAAAACACTTACTAAAACTCTTATGATAATTGTAGACAAAGTAGGCAAGAATTGGCATCTCTAAATCCCATTTTCTCTATGGGCTTATCGAACTAGCATTTGTACCCCTACAGGTGCTACACCCTTCTCTCTAGTGTATGGCTCGAGGAAGTTCTACCCCTTGAAGTTCAAATCCCATCACTCTATGTATCACTCAAATACTTTATCCCCGATGAATAATATCGACAAGACCATCTTGCACAACTATAATTATTAGACAAAAAATGTTAATGGCCCTTGAACATCATCAAGTCTATCAAGAACGTGTCAAATGTGCCTACAATAAACATGTCAAATAACATGACTTCAAAATTGGTGATCTCATTCTTAAGGAAAATCAAAATGTCACTACTTTATAACGAAGTAAACATGGAAATTTTTCCCCTAATTGGATCAGTCCATACATTATCACTCATAAGTATGGGTCGGGAGCTTATCATTTAGCCTCCTTTATGGTGAACCTGAAAAGGAACCTTTGAATGCATTGTACTTATAACCTTTCTATTGTTAACCCTTGGACATCATGATAATAGTTACACCTAAGACCTCATTCCACCATCAAACCAGACATTTTTCTCATCATAATGATTTTAAAGAATGTGGTTTTCCATCACTATCCTTGAATCCTTAGATGAGAACACCATGGCTTTGTTCATCGCATCTTTCACATGGACAACTTCCTCCTCAGTAGGAACCCTGTAATCATTACATCCATCTCACCTTGTACTACATAAAAAACTGACATGGGGCACATATGTGTAGTTCATGTACACATATTTTCCCTCCTCAAAACAATCTAGTAGGGATTTCCCATAGCTCAAAAAGTCAAAAATATATGTATGCTCCTTATCAAAAAATCAAAAATAATATATTGATCCTTGAAGGACAGCTTATTCAAAGTGAAATGTGAAAAAATAATACAAATAAAATTAGACTCGATCCCTCAAAGTACAACTACCAATCAAAATTATAAACCGATCCCTCAAAGGATAGCTATCTATATATAAAAATTATATGCCACTCCCTCAAAGGATGTATACTTATATAAAAAGCCTTCCCACATCAATCAGCCTTTAAAAGATTCAAATATCAAAATCATCATAGGAAATATTCCCACATCAATCAGCTTTCCCATCAAATCATACTTCATGCATCGATCAGTTTGCATCAAAATCAAAATATGTAAATCTAGGGAATTCATCTATGAACCCGTTGAAAAGGAGAACCTTGTTTCCCACATGACCTATACACAACAAACCCCTTTCATGTCCTAGAAAGGTACATCTAATCAATCTATCTCTATAACTAAGGTTTTATGTATCACTACCCACTGATATTCTTGTGTTAACATTATTTAAGGCTACAAGTTCAAGTACTTTCACATCTTCATACCCATCGCGTATGTATCAAATCTAAACATTAAAGTTATCATTCCATTTTTTATTCCTAGTTCAAAAAGATAGAGCACATTTTTATTTTTGATCGTGATCAGACACCAAAATTGGATCATACTCCCTTTAAACCCCATTAATTAAATTAACCATATCCTACCTATTCATATCCCATAGTGCACATGTTAATTAAAATAATTATCTTAATTAAATTAATTAATATCCTCACTTAGCCACCTCACTCAATGACCTACTCAAACCTCATTAATGACCTAAGACTGAGTCTAAACCTATCCTAACTAACTAGGACTTAGTCTAAACCTAGACTTAACTCCTATTAACAAACCTAAAAGGACTCATACTTATCTTTCATGATCTATCACTCGAGACTCGGTAGAAGGTTGGAGATCACACTAAAAATAGCAAAAATATGGCTATTTTTTTCCAACCTAGATATTCCTACCTTGACCAACGCCGGTTATATCTCAATTGACGCCGATCACTAACTATTGCTGGTTAGGTTAAATATATTTCCAAAATCATTTTCCTAGGTTGTTCATTTGATTCAAGATCTCATTCTTCTAGAGACTTGGAGCACTCAAATTTCTTTAGCACTCAGGCAAAAGAAGACACAGAGAGCACTACCAACATCAATCACCATTCATCATCCTCTTCATGATCACGGATTCACAACAGAGAGGCATAAAGGTTTGAATTGTCATGACACGAATACAACGGATCTTCTCTCTGGATATCTACTATCACCATCTTCATCACCTACATCCTCCAATCTATTCTCTAGTAATTATTCAACATCTCTTCATTGAATCTCTAGTTTCTTTGTGTAGATTTTGTATTCATATTTGTATTTTATTTCTCTCCACACCCATATACTTCCTCCCTTCCATCAACCCATCACCTAATCATACCCATAATTTCCACCCATTTTCACCCTCTCCTGATCATCTCTGAGTCTTTAGAATCATTTTATGACCTCACCCTCACCATTTTCAACCTTTGTGCAATCACAGGGAGTCTAGAAAACCAATTCTAGCAACTTTTTGATAATTTCCCCTACCGATGCCGCTTATCCGACCGACGCGTCGATTACTCTTCCTAATCGGCATCAGCTAGTAAGCCGACACTTATTATCGTGTCTAGTAAGATAGCTCGAGACTAGTGAGTTGATACTCATTTCCCAATAGCCTAGAACCATTTCGATCCTTTCCGACACTGCAACTCAACACCGCTTAGTCAACACTCCTGCTTTTGAACTTAAACAACCTTTTGAATGAACTTTATTATTGTTTTGTATGAGATACCTAAATCGTTTCAATTCCAATAGGATATTTACTTCATGTATGATTTAACTAGAATTAATATTGTTATATAAAAGTGGATTGACAACCTATTCAGGAAGTATCATGCTTCTCGAATCTAGCTTCCACTAGGAATTCCACTCATTGTTTTGTTTAACTCTATTTGGTGGTATTGTTTTATATTTATAGGTAGTTCCTCCTAGCCAAAAGGGATCTCTCACAATCAACTTGGATCAGGAAATCAAAATGCACGCACAACCTTCAACCAACATCACAAACAGTATTCCTCCTTGGCCTACTACCCTTATCTATTTCATTAATTTACTAAGAATCCGGTGAAACACATACATTAATTCACATCATCAAATCATAGCATTTAATCATAAATTCACATTTTCCACATTTAAAAACTCATAAAGAAAACATTAAACACATGTATCATCATCAACACATATAAATCACATAAGTCAAAACACAATCACAATCATCATCATTGTATATATATATCTATAAATTCCAAAATACATCATCAAAAGAGTCTCCATATATCATCAAAGGCTTCACAAAGAGCCATATACATATCAAAACCTACAATCCAAATACATATAATCACTCTCTAGTAAAATTAATATCTCCAAAAACTCACTAACATAGATAGCACTCCCATCACCTCCACCACCCCCCGAACACCCCCATCACCACCGACTCCTCTCTCTAGTCTCCTGGGTGGATCCCCTACACTCCCTACACTCACACTAGGAACTACTTCTTGTTGTGCTTGAAGATCCATGTATAATAAAACATTAGGCAAGTTTTGTATCACCATATCCTCATAATATGCCAACTCTATATACAAAGACCGGTAGTGAGCTATATTCATCATACCTAGTGCTTTGCCATCTCGGCTATTATCCTACACACGAGTTATCAACTCTACACCAGATATAGAAGACCTCGTGATACCTAAGGCCTTCTTTAAAGGATCTTGTTGCTAAAGGTACCAATCTTGATTAGCCACTACATGTGCCAACTCTAGTTTGATTCCATCAAACTCAACTATCACATCATCTCTCTCTCTCTAATCGAGTATCTCTCACCCCAACTAAATCATCTCTCTCTCCTCAAGGTATCCCTCTTAGCCTCCACTTTGGCCTTCTCAATCATCAAATATGTCACCGTAGCTGTTATACCTCCCTCATCACCCTCCTCATCATCATCACTCACATCTAAAACCTCCTGACCCTCCTCCACTCGAGCATGTACCCGTCTCCCTCTCCTAGTCAATCATGTCATCTCAAACTCATAATAAGCCCTAGTCCACCACAAAGTATAATAATTTTTCACTCCCACATCATCAATAGGAACTAAATTCCCCTCCTCATCTAGGCCCATAGCCCCCTCCTCCTCCACTATCACAAACCTTCAATCCATAACTGCCTTAGGAGTCTTGGTATCTCCATCCTCTCATCTATACAACATTGGATCCTCAAATATGTCCTATATAAGAATGAATTTCCATCCGACAGAGCTAAATCTCACCATCTTGTACTCTTCTTTGTGCTTAAATTGTACCCACAAGTCTTGTTGTGTCCCATAAATCTCATGAGCATGCTCTGTCCCACTCAAGATACTCTAGATAGACTCCATACTACATCACCCACCCGCAAACCAATCAAAATATCTCTATAAAAATCCACCTTCTTCATCCTCTCCATTCAACATATATCCTCTCTCCACCTCATAAATCCAACATGTCTATCTATAAAACCACTCCATGGAAAACCCTGCAGATGGACAATAGATATGTGTTTGTATGCCCAACAATGTAATACAAATGCCACGTCAATACCAAACCTCTTATGGGCCTTCTAAGCCAACAAATCTCTATATATCTATGTTAATAGTGTCGGTACCAACCCAAAAATAGTCCAATGCTCCATCATCTCCACCATTGCTCTTGTCATCATCCAAGGAAACCTACCTCCACCAAAATCGAGTAGGGAAAAACATGAAATGGCCATCATCATCATAGTCATCTGTGTGCACATATATCTCTATGGAAAATAAAAATCTTGATAACCAAAATATTCTCGACGAATACTTCAAATCATCCTAGACTCATCAACATGTAGCGTCCTCATGACATCCTCCCTCTCAAAATACTCAATTGCATAAATCCCTCTCCAAGCACCCCAGGAATCTCATAATCCTGTTAATATTCTTCACTATAATAGTTACCTCTCCTATCGGTAACCAAAAAGTATATGTGGTGGGATTCCACCTCTCCATCAATACCAAAATAAATCCCCGACATCTATGGATCTACCTGTAATACCTCATCCCCAAAAAACCCACAACCTCTACATGTTCCCAATCCTCATCTGTCATATCTGCCCGCACCTCATCTAAAATGATCGATGTCTGATCTTGAAATGTCACTTCACATCCACCTACACACAAAAAACACAACATTAAAATCCACTATCAAAAACATCCCAAAATTCTATCTAAAACATCTATTTTTCAATCAAAGCATGTAACTAATACCAATCGATAACGATTCACTTAAATCACAAGAGATTCAATGAATAACACAAAGCAATCTCTAGGAATTGCCAATGATTCCTATATTTCCATAAACCGTACCTCCATACACAAAAAAATAGAAACCAAATCCCAAAACCAACAAAAATTCATCAAAACCCAAAAAATTGAGGACTCGCCTCTGCATGAGTGGGCCTCCTGTGTCTACTAGATGATGCCATTACTCCTTTTTGATCAAATCAAATCTCAAACACCATTTTTTCACTTGATTGCCCATAAAAATCTCATAAACTCGATCATAAAAATGCACTATTCATTGCTACCCTTGGGATTTTATAGCCCTAAATTATTTTCACATCAATCACTGAAGATCCCTTGAATTATCAGCAATTCATCCTTGAATCACCTGTGATTTCCCAAATTTCTAGCAATTCCACCTTGTCTATCACATTACCTTGTTTTTGACAAAATCAACATCACCTCCTCTCATTTTTCAACACATTGTCTTATGTTAAAAGGACCCCAATCCTTGGATCAATCAAATACTAAGAAAAATAATCTCGGAATATGTCATATGTCTATGTGATATGATCCCTTTGGCCACCCATCACTTGAATTCCCCATCCTTTCATCCTACCTTCACGAATCATATGTCTATAGGTAATAGACCCTTTGGTACCCCTATCCCTTATTCAATGGTATAAATCCTTGTTTTGATACCCCACCTTGGGGAAACTTTTAGTGAAATTTTCATCAAACCTATCTAACCAACATGTCAAACTGGTGTTCCTTACACTACATTGCAATCACCCCATTTTGAGGGGGATCACCCTTATAAATCAATCCATCATCATTTTTGTCTCACACTTTTCCTACATCAAACTACTCAAAAAAAGGGGCAAATGTAGACACTTAAAATTTACATTCATCCATCATTTACAATATATTAATCAAATCCATAATTTAAATTATATACTCATTATCCTAAGCCCAAACCCTCGATCATATTTACCTCGACATAAATGTCACCTTTTACAAACAAAATCTATAAATCTAAACATATCCACCTAATCCAAATCGTCGGTGATTCTTTGAATCGCCAAAGATTATAAATAAAAGGTTTCATGCATTCTTCCAAGATCCTAAATTTTAAATCTCAAGCTGACTTTTGCTTTATTCATTTACATCCCACATCTTGTCATCCAGCACAAAGATATCAAAGTTATAATACATCATCAAGTCTTGCCATCAATATTTCAAACATTTGGAGATAAATATTCATCATCCAAATTATAAACTATACCAAAGCTCATTACAAGCAACACAAATAAGCTTCCAACAAGGTTTGAGGCATCTTTTAGCTCCATTATACTTTCAAGGTATTCCCAAAATCTTCAATTGTCTTTATCAATCACATTTTAACTTTTAAATAGACTAGAACATCATTATGCATCATCAAACACTCATTTGTATTAAAATGTAAAAAATTCTCTAAAATCTCTAGCGATTGGCATAATTTCCAAAGCAATTCCAATCAAATCTTTCTTTATCAATTTTATCATCTTTTTATAAACTTTTTCATCACTTTTCATCATATGTGTTGCTTCTAACATGTCTTTGAGAATGGCTCTCTATTAGATGGAAATACTTATTCAATCACATATTACCAAAGCATTTATAGCCTTCGAATAGTTTAGCATCCCTTTTTCTTGGAACATTACAATATCTTGCACAAGCCTACACTTTGCACAACATGATTTACATGACACTAACCAAGACATTGAAGATCAATTTCCATTCCTTCATGAGATCGAATAAGAGACCAAGGATTTCTAGTACGACTACTTTGAAGGTGTCCAGATCACATCTACCATCACTTGGGCCACTTTCGAAGCCACACAGGATCTTCCTATTCATCTGAATTTATAGGGATTTCCTTCTTCTATCCATATACCTATATTGATTGTATATCATTATCTTCATCATTTTCTAAAAGAGAGTTGACATCCTCTAAGGAAGTCCCTTTGGATTCCTGGAATTGTCCTTTTCCGAGCAGCTTGCCTATCCATTTATCTAATCCTTTATGTTTAGTGTCTTTAAGCACAAATTTATTTGCAAGACAGGAGGACGTATACTTATATATTGACTTGATCAAATTCAATTAAACACTAGCTTCGACATCAATCTCCATGGGTATCGGTAAACCTTGTCTCTTCTTCGAGGTTGGTTTTGTTATTATTTTTTCATTGCATTAATTTGAGTAGAAAATTAAATACATCTCTCAACACCGACATTCCAAAATGTCCTATGAATCACACATACCCTATTTTTGTATGATCTTAACAAATTTTTATTTATTGCACTCGATCCATGACCTGATGCACAATGAGCTCACTATCCCTAAAAATAGTTAATGCCTTAATTCCTTTTTCTAACCTAGTTTGATCCCTTATACTAATTCTTCATATTTGGCTACATTATTAGTGCAACTAAATTGAAGTTGGAAAGACAAGAAGTATTTATTTCCGTGTAAGGAAATTAACATAACGTTAGCACCATCCCCATTTTTACTTCTTGATCCATCGAAGAATATTTTCCATAATCCTTCAAGATCACCCTAAGATTTGAGAAGGTTTGGTATCACAATTACTTCTTCATGAATATAAAAAGTTACTAATCTTGTTTTCTCCAATTCTTGGGCATATGGGTTGAACTAAAGTTTAGTTCCCAATCATCAAGAAATATGTCTAGAATTTCTTTGATGGGGGTGGTAGACTCATGATCTTCAATATATTCCTCTTGATCATGTATAGTGTAATTCATATTGATGGCATCATGAGTGTAAGGCTCGACATAATTTTGACAGATTGGCTCTACCCTTATAGTCACCTTAGTCTCATATCTAGTTTTGAGGAGCATGTGTGACCATTCATCAGATAAATACCCACCCATATTAGTGGTGAAATCCTTAGAGAGACATATAGAAAAGAAGGGTGGAAGATCAATAACTGATATGTCCTATGTGATTGATAAGCTTGGGAATGTATGAATGGTAAGATTAAATTCCTTTATTATCTCAATGGTTTGAACTATCATACCATCCAATTGAACAACTCCCCTTGTTACTGGTGTATATTGAATACCCAACACATCAACAATATGTTTACGCATCACAAAACTGCTAGCACCAAATTCAATCATATAGTTATGCACCAGATTCTTACCAATTATTATATATATAAATAAAGGTGGTGGTTTGTTATATTTAGAAACATTTCTTCCCTCAAGTTGGCACAAGATGGTAGATGTAGACCATTCATGCTTAGCTACTTTTCTCAAGGTAATGTACCGAAACTTTTACACACTTCTTGCAGAAATTACTCTATGGAGGAATAGAAAATTACTCCCACATAGTGAAATTAAGGTTCTTCTTCTTAATTTGTTCAACAATACTAAAGGGAATACTCCCTACCTTAGACAAATTTATTAGTTTTTTTCATCTTCTTTTGAAAGGTGAGCATTTGGCATCATAACACCGGCCTGATTTTCTTTCCTCGTAGCTTGACTAACATGCACCCTAGTGATTTTCCTTTCATGTCTTTACTTAAAAATGCATGTGAACATGGTTGGGAGTAGACGCTTGATCAAATTTTGGTGGTTGGCCTTAAATTTCCTTCTTCTTTGATCGAGTATTCAAATCTACTATGGTAGGTTCCACATTGAATCAACAAAAATCCTCTTCTTTCCAATTCAATAAGGTTTCCTCTCCTAACGTTTGAGGTTTATTAGCATCTTCCTGTGAAGAAATTTTTTTGTTTTCTCCATAAGTGTGGATATGATATGAACCATGAGTGCTTGACTAAGCACTCGTGTTGGGACACATATTTTGATTATATGGTTGAGAGCATGGGTAACACCACTCGTAGTCCTGAACAAGATTATTTTGTACTAGAACAATAACTCTAGAAGAACTAGTAGCAAGGGGGTTTTTGGTATTCAAAGGTTTGATGTTAGCAACTTGATTTTGAATTTGGGAATTATTCTAAAATGACTGCCTATTGGGTTGATATTTTTGGTTTGGGGGTTGGTAAGAATGATTATATTGAGATTGTTGTCTTTTAAGGGAAACCAATTCATTCCCAAAAATCTAAAGCATTGATTTAACCTCAAAGAGGTCATTTGAAGGGGGGGGCATAGGTTGAGTTGGTTGGTTGGATATTTGAGGAAGAGGGGAAGTAGTTAGCTAATTATTAGAAAATTTAGGATATATAGGCATTAGTGGTCTCAAGGCTATCTTCCTAGCTTTGAATCAAGAAATTTTCCGCTCGTATAGAAATGTCATAGGAAGATGGCAGCATTGTTCCTTCAATTAATTGGATCATAACTACAACGTCACTGTTCAAAGCTCACAAGTAGTACAGAAATGCATTTTTTGGGAAGGCTTGATCAATGGTGGAATTATATTGAGATTGTTGTCTTTTAAGGGAAACCAATTCATTCCCAAAACTCTAAAGCATTGATTTAACCTCAAATAGGTCATTTGAAGGGGGCATATGTTGAGTTGGTTGGTTGGATATTTGAGGAAGAGGGGAAGTAGTTAGCTAATTATTGGAAAATTTAGGATATATAGGCATTAGTGGGCTTGAGGCTATCTTCCTAGCTTGAATCAAGAAATTTTCCGCTCGTATGGAAATGTCATAGGAATATGGCAGCATTGTTCCTTCAATTAATTGGATCATAACTACAACGTCACTTTGTTCAAAGCTCACAAGTAGTACGAAATGAATTTTTAGGAAGGCTTGATCAATGGTGGAATTATATTTCACATCTTCTGGAACCAGAAATTGAAATCTCCCATAAACTCTTAAGGATCACTCTTAATAGTGGTCAATTGTTCCATGAGAGAAATATGATCACTCTTTTCTTCGAACTATTTACAGAGTTTCTCTCCTATCTTGTCCTAGTTGTTTATGGTGTTGGGTTCCAAACCATGAAACCACTAAAGTGTCTTTCCTTTAAGAGAATTTGTGAGAATCCTAACTGCCACATTATCTTTTGTAATGTTATGCACTCAACATATGTTGACAACATCCTAAATATGCTCTATAGGAGAAACATTGGTTTCACTAACAAAGAATGGAAAACATTTCAAAGTTGTTACAGGTATATCATCACATTGAGAAAGCACCAAATGCCTTCCACCATTAAATGTGGGAAAAACATGATTTCTTACCGCCATAACAAGGAGTGGTTGATCTCTCCTTAGTTGAGGGAATATTCCAAATGGGGGCATTGAGTGTGCTCTACAAGAAGAGGATGAAGCTTCACTTTTTCTTCTTCTTGGAGGATACATAAATAGCTCAATATTTTGTTGGTTTCCTTTCTTTGATAATGCTCTTGTCTGAATCCTTTTCATAAGTACATGCAATATATCTAGAAACCTAGAGGTATAGAGTCATCAAGTACTTTTGATTAATGTAAAAGATAAGAGGATTACCAACTCTTAGCGTCTATCCCACTAGGCATGCCAAAAATATTGTCACTTGGATCGTGTACCCATTGAATTGTTAGATGATCCAGTGTAACATGGGAACATCCCCAAGGTGTGGGACCTTGGCTCCTTAGGATGAACCTTTATAGAAGGTTATATTCCTTATAAACTAAGTACATATAATATAAAATTAGAATGTGAAATCTATAATTCTATAAAACAAATTAAATTATCCAATTCTTCAAAGAAAAAGGTATAGAGATAACTGAAAATAAATAAAAATAAGGTGATGTAAAAACAGTTTGATGAAAAAGTAGATCATCTTCACAAGCACAAAATAATATGTGACATGCACAACTTCTTATTCTTTTCTTTAGCAAAAATATTTATGAATATAAAACTTAGAAATAACATAAGGGATTTTATTTATTCCACAACTAAGATAAGTAAGTTTCACCAATCACAACTTGCAATTTAACTAAAGAAATATAATTAGTGTGAAGGTAAGATAGATCATCACATACAAGGAAATAATAACATTCACAATTATTGAATGAGATACTAAAATACACAACACATTAAATAGATGAAGGAAAAATATTGTTTTTGTATATAATATTGAGGCTAAATCATGTACATGAAAAATTAAAAATGATAGATCCTCCTAATACGGTGATAAAAAAATCATGTATTAGATAATGCATACCTCTACTTATAGATTAAGGAGGTTGAGAAATTATAGCTACTCCCTTAATCATTACATGCTAAAAATATAATGCATTTACACTTGAGAAATAGTCTCCCATAAAAATAGCCAAGAGGTTCGTAGTTTTTGTGAGTCCAACATGTCACTTGAATGATGTTGTAGCTTGAGACTTTGCGACAATAGCAGCCAAGTTTAGCTAGGGTTAGCGCCACCCTTTTCCCAATCGTATCATCTTATTTTTCTAATTATCCATCTAATTTGTGCATGTAATCAAGAAATTATTTTATGATTTCTTCGACATCTTTATCATCGTGTTTATATGCATAGTAGTTTAGGACCTTGGTAGATTCGGTGCTCTAATTAATTTTTGAGGTAACTTCCTTGTCGACTTATGGATTTCTTGAGTTGGCTCAATAAATTATTGTGTAATACCAACTTCTAAATAGACTCGAGACCAAAATACCGTGTTACCTCATTATCTTAATTAACTAGGTGATTAAGAAAATATTGAAATAAATAAATGCTAAATCTAAATATGTACAAAGACTTTGATAAATAAGCAATAAAGTATAAATTTGATCCAAGTAAATAAGAAATTTAAATTTGAAACCCTAGTTGTAAATGAAGGGATAAAATAATTAGCCAATTCACAAATAATCCTAGAATTTTCCAAGATGTGGAACTAATGAATAGGAGGGAAGTGTCACATCAAAACTCATCAAATTGTGCGACCACATGATCTACCTATACCTGGGTGCCTAGATTGGGTCAAAGCACACTGCAGATATTCTCTAGGAGCCTATGACTTCTCAAAACCTCAAAAAATGATCTTCACAGGGGTCACAAGATGTCCACCGATATTCACTTTTAATCACATGTATGTCATTGTAATTCATTGTTATTCACCTGAAACCTGTAATAAGAAAGAAACACCTACAAAACCCCAAAACACATCAAATCCTATAATTAAAAAGATGCAAATGGGGATTTGGACTAACCCCGATGATCACCTAACTAAGTGAACTTGTGATCTAAGTGTTACACTACATTTTAGACTCCATGTAGTTTTGTGTGTGTGTAGAATCATTTCCTAGGTGGCTCTTGTGCGAGTCGCACTTGAATAGCAAGCAATAGCTAGATGTAGAAAATGTAGATAGATATGTGCATGGAAAAATGAACTTCCCCTCCTATGAAGTGTATGCAAAAATGTAGTCCCTTGCCCTTATGTGGATGTTAGATGGATGTTTGAATGCTCTTGTAAATGCCTTTGGATGCAACCTTAGGTGGAGATAGTAGATGCTTAGTGTGTGGTCCCTTATTATGATCACATAGATTTGTATTTATATGATTCCCTTGGTTGAATTTTGTAATTAACCACTAAAATAATGAATAGTAAGAAATAAAGATTCCCAATAGCTATAAAGGACCCAAAATATGCCAGCAAAGTAAAGTACAAGTAAATTGGGGTCACACAGAGGGGATAGGGGACCTAGGCGCCGGTGTCCCAAGTTGGACTTTGGTGTCTAGATTCGAGAAATGTCAAAGTTTAAAAATACAAACTAGGAAATAAGGAGTATAATACCAAGAAGAAAAACAAAAACAATCAAAGAGGCCCAAGATAGTAGTTAATTAGTATTTTTCTCACTTAGGAATCATATGAATAGTGGTATGTGATCAAGACTAGAAATATACCCAAAGTGTGTGATTTAGTGTCTACATTTTCCCCCACTTTATTTCTTTGAGTGAATTCTCAATAACATAAAGTTGATAAGAGATGTGTACCTGATAACCATGTATATTGATAGTGAAAATCGTGTTGAGAGACAAGGAAAAGTGTGGAGTGATAAAAAAAGTGAAGTGTGGAAGTTAGAAAAGAGGAAGTGAAAAATTATGATGTCTACCCTAGGGTGAAAGCATATATGTAGATTTCGTGTTATACCTATTTTTGATGTTGCTTGATGTGTGTTTGATGCATGCTTGATGTGACTATTGCTTCCATATGGATAGACCTACAAAAGAGAAGAACAAACAAGTAGTCAAATATGTGTATATAAAAATTGATCAAAACATGTAAGAAGTATGTAAGAAAGTAAGTAAAAATGCAAAAAGGAACATGTGCACCTGATCCATGATGAGTGAAAGAGATACAAAGGATCCTGAAGATGATGTAAAAGAACAATTTTTTTAGTGATCTCACACCATTTGTGTTGAGTGTGAGTTTTTGGCCGATCTCACACCAAATGTGCTAAGTATGGAAGAAGTGTGCGGATAAAATTTTAGTGTTAATCTCCAACCTTTGAATTATTCCTAAAGTATAAACACCACTTCGTATAGTGTGTGTAAAGCTGATCCATTTTGATCTAGTATGATGTAATGTGAAAGTAGAAAAGAAGGTACATTACATGCATGCCAAGTGTTGAATAACTGCATGTCCTATAAAAGTCATGTAAATTGTTGTGAATTGTCTTGAACTAAGAAAAATTATGTAACTTCCCCCTTTCATAGGTTCCCAAGAAGGGCTAGGGGCACCTAGGAACTAATGTGTATGTCTGGTCACTAGTGTTTGTGTTGTGATGAAGACCCAAGTCAGGTTACGGGCCGTTCTATGGATCAAGACTTTGTTATACCAGTATTGAATTGTGACTGTAAACTATTGTATGGGGTGACATTTCACCCAATGATGCCCCCTCTTTTGTGGTGCATGTGAATTCACAAGGATTATGTGGCCCAAAGGAGGACCAAACATTGTGTTGAAACTAAGGCAAATAAAAACAAAGTGGTTGTAAACAAGTGTCATTTTAAACAAGACAAATACACATGTAGAAGAAAAGATGTAAGCTAGCAAGAAAGAAGACAATGTAGACCGCAAAAAGCAAGTTACAAACATAGGACATCACTTATAATGTCACAAGACAATCTAGACCAAAGCATACAAAATCATAAAATAATTGAACAAGCAATGCATAGGAAAAGCCTAAAAATAATGGCATACAATGGAGAACAAGAGAAAGCAAAGTGTAACAGACAACCATGGTAGAAAATAGTTCCTGCAAAGTAAATGCTACACATGAAGCACCCATTAGTATGTTAGAAAGATAAAAAAAAAAAAGTATTCAAAGCATGTATGACCTGATAATTTAGTGTGCTAATAAGAAGATGAAGTAGTATAAAAGGAAACAATAGCACCTATGATGTGTACAAAATTAGATGTCCCCAAGAGTCGCTCTAGGACTAGTAAGAGGTATTGTGCCAAGCATTTGTGTTACGTGTAAAAATATGTATAAATTGTGTGATCACAACTAGAAGGAAAGTGAATGCACATGTGTGTATGATAAATGTAATGACATACAAATTATCTTTCTAACGTAGTAAGAAAAGTGTATATACGAGAATAAGTAAGCAAGACTAATGTGTAACCAATATATGTACTACGTTGTGAGTGTGAATGGAATGGAATGCAAGTGTGAATGTGATAGGAGAAACATGCCCCCGAGTAGATGTAAATGACTATGAATGAAATAAGTTTCATTTATAAAATACCCCTCTGCATAGATAATGAACCATAGAAAAAGAGTTTGTCATCGGGAAATGGTTTGAATTGTGTGCGCTAGAAAGATGTGATCGAAAAATCATAGAACATAGAAAGTGCATGAGTGTTGTGAGGTTCATTTCAGATTCAAACCTCGGCAATCTAGTATGAATAGTGGAACTAGAGTGCGATATAGGGTAGTGCGTCATGCCAAATGTGTGCAAGAAATATATGGCATAAATGTATCAAGTGTGTAGAGTGTAATTTGATGATGTGAGGTTCATGATTGTAGTGAGCCCTCAATAGTCAAGTGTGAATCGTATCACAAGAGTACATCATCGGGTAATGACCTTTGTTTATGTGTAGTATCTCTTAAGGTGCATAACATTGAGTGGGTTCTTTAGTGGCTTACCCAAAAGAGTGGCAAGGCAATAGACATCGCCACCAATATTTTCAGTAATAATATAAGGACCAAGCCAGTTGGGCTTGAATTTTCCTTTAAGAGGAGCTTTAATGTTCATGTTTTTATAATTTTCTTTTAACACCAGATCACCCACATTAAACTTGCGAGGATGAGTTTAGCGATTTTATGCTTGGGCAATGTGATATTGATATGCGTGAATATGTTCATTGCTTGGACATGGAGAGAGTCCAACATTTCCATCTCATGTAAGTGTTTTTCACAATATTCATTGTCTTTAAGTATTCCTTTGAGTGAAATGTGCAATGATGGTATCTCGAGTTCCAGTGGGATGACGGCCTCAGTACCGTAGACTAGAGAAAAAGAAGTGGCATTAGTGGGTGTACGCACACTATTACAATAATCCTAGAGAACATAGATGAGTTGATTGTGTCAGTCATCACCACTATTAATAACATTCTTACATTAGATTTTGATAATAGTCTTATTGGTGGCCTCATCTTGTCCATTTCCCTGAGGGTAATAAGGAGTGGAGAATTATTGTTTAATTTTGAGTTTGGTGTAAAAAAATTTGACAACCATAATTTTTACAGAAGATCCATTATCAGTTATAATGGTGGAGGGAATGTTTAGGCGTATAATGGTTTGAGTAGTGATGAAACCATAAATGTCAAATTAATTATAGTGCACAATTGTGTTGCTTTGACCCATTTAGTAAAATATAGTGTCGCCATAATGATATACTTATGACCATCAGAAAATTCATGATTTATCATGCTAATAAGATTGAAAACCCATAGAGAGAATAACCATGTTGGAGAAATTAGTTAGAGATCATATACAGGTGCATGGTGAAGATTTTTGTGATTTTGGAATCTATCGCATTGCGTGGCGTATTCTAGGAAATATATTTCCATGGTAGACCAATAATAGTCGTGACACAAGATTTTTTTGATATAGCTTTTCCATAGAAGTGGCCACCACATAGGTTATCATGTATCTAAGAGATAGTGGTGGGGATGTCGGTGAGTCCGAGACATCGTAATAGATGGCCGTCAAGTGCATTTTTGAATAAGGTTACCCCCTATGATCACATAATGTGTGGACTCACACTCACAAGAGACGAGATTCATCAAGTTGTAGACCGTCGGAATGGTTTTTCGATAAATAAAGTTGTATATTAAAGTAAACCACTCGTAGTTGTCTCGAATTTTTATGATGAAACAAGCTACTAAAGGTAGAGCATAAGTAGAAGGTTGTCTTAAGTTTCAAATGATAAATTTTTCTTGCTCATCAATGATGTCCTCAGGGATAAGAGATTATGCACTAGCCATAACATCTGTTTGATGATTGTCTTTACGAGGGATGACAGTAAGAGAGTAAGACTCAAATATATCTAATAGGTCCTTAAAAATGTATTATATAGAATTAGTTACTCCAATTTATGTGATATGTGTCATTAACTTGATTAATAATGAGATGTGAATCACCATGTATGTAGATATTTTAGATAAGGATATTTCAAGCGGTGATAAGGCCGAGAATGAGGGATTCATACTCAAAGAATGTTATTAGTACAAGAAAACCCTAAGTGGTATGCAAAGGGAGAGGATCATCATGTGGAGTGATGAATACTATCATGGCCCTAGTTCCGATTAAAAATGAGATATGTCAAAATACATTATCCAGTATCGAAATGATGGTGTAACTAGTGAAATCATCAAGAAAGGAATCAGAGAGAGGAGATGCATCAAACAAAGGTGGTTTAGCTAGTTGATCATAAATGACTTGGCCTTTGATTTATTTTTATGGAATGAATTTTAAATCAAATTCAATGAGTATTATGACCTAGCGCCAAATGTCCTGAGATATGTATGTGGGACAAGATGTATCATAATAGATCTACTTTGGTAATGATATGGACCTCATTGTTAAGAAGGTATTGGCGTAACTTGTCTTCTACAAATACAAGACCAAGACATACTTTTTTAACATAACTATAGTTACATTCATAAGAGAATACCATCCGATTGATATATTAAACTTCCCTCTCATGTGGAGAATCCTAATTTTGTGAGAGGAGGGATCCTAAAGCATGAAACATGGCAGAAATATATAACAAGAAAGGTTGCTCAGCCATGGGAGGGACTAAGACAGTGGATTTAAGAGATATGATTTGATGGTATAAAATCCTTGCTGGAAGTGATCATCCCAAATGAATTTAGTGTCCTTTTTCATCAAGCATGTGTGAATGGTTGGGTTTCATCAGCAATTTGCATAATAAACCGTCGATCACTTGAATTTTTCCCTTATAATGAACGTAATTGATGCAAATTTTGAGGTGGAGGCATGTCAAAAATTTCCTTGATTTTATTGGGATCTATTTTAATACCATACTTGTGAGATAATGTATCCAAGGATCTTTCTAGTTGTGACTCCAAAAACACACTTTTTTGGATTTAAGTGTACTTTATATTGTCGTAGTTGTTTAAAGAGTGTGCAGAGATCTTGAGCATGTGTAGAATGGTGTCATGATTTAAAAGTATATCATCAACATAATATTCAAGAATATTGTGAATATAATCATGAAATATGTGTGTCATTGCTCATTGATAAGTGGCCCCGACATTTTTAAGGCCAAAGGGCATGACAGTGTAACAAAAATTTCCCCATGGTGTAGTAAAAGAAGTTTTTCTTGATCTGTTGGATTGATTTTGATTTGGTTATAACATGAAAAAATCCATCCATGAAGGAAATAATATCATACCCAACTATGGAATCAATAATGGCATTGATGTGTGGTAAAGGGAAACTATCTTTAGGACAAGCCTTATTTAGATCATGAAATTTTGTGCAACAACAGACCCAACCATCTAGTTTCATGACGGGCATAATGTTAGACACCCATTTTGGATAATCAACAACACGAATAAAGCCAACATCTAGTAGTCATTGTATTTCTTCTTTAACTAGGAGTGTGACCTTTGGGTGCATTTTATATATATTTTATTACAAGCTTTGCAAGGGTTAATAATGATGTTATGCATGGTTATAGATGGATCAATTCTAGGCATATCACTATAGTCCCATGCGAATATGTCTATTTTTTTTAAGAACTTGTTTTATACTATTTTGTTCATCGAGTGTGAGAGAATCGATAAAAAAATCATTCACAAGTTATCCAAAGTGCCAAGGTTATATTGAATAGTATCCTTATTGAGAAGAACTGATTGATCCTCAATGTACGGGTCTATAGGAATAGTATCAAGAGGATCGGAATTGTCAACAAGTGTATTAGACTCTCCAAAGTAGGTGGTAACATTAATAAGTGATGGATAACACTTCTTATGATGAAAATAAGGGAGGTGATCATAAACCCCCATGTATTCCAAAAGAGATTCATCAGTAGCAAAAGTTTCTAAATTATCCCAAGCAGCAGAAGTAGAATCATTGATGAGGTCTAGATATACCAATGGAAGCAAAGAAGTATGCAAAGTATTATAAGCTTCCGAAAGAAGGTATAGATGGGAGATGGTATCCCAAACCAAGCTTGTTATATTGAGTGGGGATAGCCCATGGTTATGTGACTCCTTGTCCTTGTTGGCCTATGCCATTACTGGAGAAACCATAATAGAGAAAATATTTATATCCAAGACCATATTTGGAAAAATATTGAGAATATGAACTAGGAGTGTCAATAGAATGATCAATAGAATTACAATATGTGAAGGGTAATGGATCTTTTGGAATGTCATAGATAACTCCCTGATAAAGGAATTTAATTCGTATATATAGAGTGGAGGGGACCACGTGCATAGCATGGATCCAAGGACACCTAAGAATAATGTTATAATTAATTTTTTGGGCATTACATGGTATGGAATGGGTAATGTACATGGCCCAATAGTGATAGGGAGTATGATAGTACTTAATACACGCTTGGGGATATTATCAAATCCATGAATAGAGATAAATTAAGGAGCTAAAGAGGTTTTAGAAAGACCCAATGATGGAGAAAAAAATATTACAAATATTGAGTCCCAAAATATTATTAACTAAAGTGCGTTTAACCCCGATATTATTGATACAAACTTGAATGTACATGGGGATCATGCTCTAACATTGCTTGAGAAGGCAACTCATCTGATGTGAAAGTAATGTGATCTTCATTGAGAGATAAGGAGAAGTAAACTTATGATACACATAATTCCAGCAAGGTATGAGGATGAATATAAGTGTTAGCTAGATATGACCTAATTTTATTGATACAATCAAGATGGTCTTACAAGAAGGCATGGATGGAGACATCCATGATGATAAGCTCCTAAGAAATAAGGAGATAACTAAATAAATGAATAATAAAGAGTGTTCAAGTGAGTTGGGTTCACCAAAATGATTAAGAAAATATTGAAATAAATAAATTTTAAATATAAATATGTACCATTGTTGATAAATATGTAATAAAGTAAAAATTTATCCAAGAAAATAATAAATTTTAATTTTAAACCTTAGTTTCAAATGAAGGGATAAAATACTTAGTTGATTCACAAATAATCTTGGAATTTTCTGACCTAATGAACTAATGAACAATAGGAGAGAAGTGTCACACCAAATCTCATAAATTGTGGGACCACATGATCTACCTAGAATGGGGTGCCTAGATTGGGTCAAGGGCACCTAGGGCACTACAAACCTTCTTTGGGTGCCTATGACTACTCATAACCTTAGAAAATTATCTTCACAGGGTCACGAAATGTCCACTAATATTCACCTTTAATCATATGTATGTTGTTGTACTTTGTTGTTATTCACCTGAAACCTGCAATAAGAAAGAAGAACCTACAAAACCCCAAAACACATAAAATCCTAGAAATAAAAATATCTATAAATGGGGAGTTAGACTCATCCCAAAGCTCACTTGACTAATTGAACTAACAATTTGGGTGCTACACTACATTTTGGAATCCATGTAGTTTTTCACATGTTTGTGTAGAATCATGCCCTAGGTGGCTCTTGCGCAGTCGCACTTGAACAATGAGTATTAGCTAGATGTAGAAAATGTAGATAGATGTGTGTATGGAAAAATGAACTTCCCCTCCTATGAAGTGTATGTAGAAAATTCAGTCCCTTGTCCTTGTGTGGATGTTAGATGGATTCTTGAATGCTCTTGTAAATTCCTTTAGATGCAACCTTAGGTGGAGATAGTAGATGCTTAGTGCTTGGTCCCTTATTATGATCACATATATTTGTATTTATATGATTCCCTTGGTTAAATTTCGTAATTAACCACTAAAAGGTCAACTAGTAAGAAATAAAGATACCCAATAGCTAGAAAGGACCCAAAAGATGTGAGAAAAGTACAAAGAGGTCAAGGGCACCCAGAGGTGATGGGGGTGCTGGGAATTGGTGTCCAAAGTCATAAATGTCTAAGTATCAAAAGACAGATTGGGAAAGAAGTAGTGTAAGACCAAGAATGAAAAATAGAAAGAAATCAAAGAGGCCCAAGATAGGGGTTAATTATTAATTTTCTCACTTAGGAATCATATGAATAATGGTATGTGATCAGGACTAGAAATATACCCAAAGTGTGTGATTTAGTGTCTACACTAGGCTTTTGAACTAGGAAATATTTTTTCCGCTAGAAGTGTATTAACATTTTCATCAAGAAACATGCAAAGTGGATGAAGTCAAACTCATCTCAGTAATGTCATTGATACCATCAATCACCTCAAATATTTTCTCATTCAACTTAGATATAAATTCTGCAACATTCGGACACAAAACTCCATGGCTTAATTATATTCGAACAATTTTTAGGAATCATCAATGATCCCTTCTCCCAAAATTAGATCAGACTTAATGCTCCAAACCTCCTTCTAAGCTTCAAGTGTGAGCTCCAAATTATCCCTTTCTTCTATGAGAATACCATCCATTTTGGTGACAATGCCCTTTTCAAAATCAAGCTCATTATATAGATCTACTACATCATTAATTACCTATTATCCTTCCTAAATTTGGTTTTGATCCAAGCCCCAAGTTCCTAATGTTTTTGACTCATTTTCTCGACCATGGAGAAAGAAGTGTCATCATAACTCATATGCATAGCAAGATTGGTTGTATGAACAAGTTGTGTGATCTCATGCATGATGTAGGTCAATTATTCTACATTTCCTTTTATCTCATCCTTTGTGATCTTGTGTTTTTCAAAATTTTCCAAAACATTATCGAGAGAAATCTATATATCATGTTTTGTGCCTTCATGAGTATTCTTACTAAGGGAAAACTTTAAAATTTTATATTCGATGCGAGTTATGTTTTCCTTTGATTTTTCGGTGGCTAGATTTGTTATTTTAACAAATATTTCCCCCATTTGATCAACCGAAAGGTGAGAGATAACCCTTTTCTTTTTTTTTCCTTGGGGAGTTAGATCTAAGATGTTGGTATCAATGACATCTCCAATGAGAAATTTCTTCTTTTTCTTAGGATTTTTTCTATTCTACAATGCGGGAGTGGAAGAAGAATACATTTTCTCAACAGATGACATGGGTACTTGTAATCATAGTAGTAAAATGAATGGGTGATATAAGGGCACTTGTTGTAGTAACCATGGGTGGCAATGAAGAGGTGACAAGTGGGGATAGAGTGGAAAGGATAACCATGGGGATGGATGAAATGGGAAGAATGATGGGAGGAGAAGTGGGGAGATGTTACTAAGGAAAGGGAGTTCCTAAAGGAGAACTCAAAGAAAAACATCCCCGGATAAGAGATATGGAAGGGAAGAAAAGACATGGGCCATGGTAGGGGACAAGGTGATGGGAGTGGGAGAAATTGGAGGAGAAGAAATGGAAGATATGGGCAAGGAGAGAGTGAGAGATGGAAGAGATAGAGGAGAGGAAAATAGAGAGGAAGGGAGAGATGGTGAATAATGTGACTACAATGCTTGAGTTATATGGGTTGGATAAGCACTAATATAAATAATTTCCATAGATAGAACCTTAGGAAGGATAGCTTTTGTTGAGGGAACCCTAGAGGAATAACTTTGAACCTCTGCGCAGATAACAAAGTGATCTTGTGAGGATTTGGAGTAGGTTTGGAAGTGGACCTATTTCATTTTGAAGGAGTGGGGTGCCCCACTGGTGGTTGTACCTATAATTTTGTAATATGCTACTTTTATTCCTTTGGTACGATTCCCAATGATATCATCCATTAATGATTCTAATTAAGGATTTGAGTTACGTGCTCTTTCGAGCTACCGAACTCCTCAAGCGACCAATCAATCCAGGAAATGGTTGATCCTTCACATTATTTTTATCATAAATGGGGTCCAAAACCTTTCCATCATAATGAATACCCCGAGGAACATCTACAATTTTGTACTCGACCACTTCTTAGAGAGTTAACTTTTCAAAGCCTCTTTCTCGTCTTTGTGACTTCATCTCTATAATGAAACTATATATCCTTCAATTGCGGCACGTCAATACTATTCGGCTTATGTCTTCCAAACTTTCCCCAATAATGAAAATAGACACATGGGTGATAGATTTTTAAATTCATTTATTGTATTTCTCCTTCAACATTATTTTCTTTATATGCATATTCACAAGTATACCTTCCCAAAACTAGGGGACTAAACTCTTATCTTATGCTTGTCATGATGGATTTTGTGAAAATGTAACAATTTTCAAACTACTTTCATCATGACCCATTTTCATGTGGGACGCCTTAGTAACTTATAAGGAGTGCATGAGAATCCCGCCACCCTAATATATGTGAATGTTGTAAATTGTAAGTAAATTCCTCCACACGTCCTAACCATGCTCCAAGCACTATCCAAATCCTTCGGTTTGTAGAGTTATTTTTCAAATAAATATAGAATAGCATCGAAGAAATCATCACTAACTCTTCTAAAATGCTTTACCCCTTCCTTCATTGTGAGTTGAGGATAAAAGTCATAAATTTGTGATGAATTTCTTGATCTGCAGGTGATAAAACTAGGTAGTTCTTCATTCCCGTGAGCCATATACACACGATAGTAATTCATGAAGAAATTTTCTGAAGTTAGAAGATCTGAGCTTGGATATGGATGCCATTTCTAATATGCTCGCCCATTAGATAATGCTAGCATTCTTTTGGATAGTGGAAATATTTAAATACATCCACTCATGGAAATATTTAGAAGAGGGGAGTTCCATATCTCTAATTAGTAATGTTATGATGTCATTTACCTCTTGAACATAGTCTGAGCATGGGATAGTCTCTGGGACTTTAGCCGATGAAGGCCTAGATTTCATCAGGTAGATCTTGTTAAGGACTCTAGTATAAGTCTCAGAATTTATTTCCCAATGCTCAAGAGTAGAATGTAGAGAAATTGAGGCACATTTTTTGACATCGGAAGCTTCAACAAGTCCTCAAAATAATCAATATTCAATCTAATCATGATTGTCCCATCATCATCTCCAATCGCTCAGGATTTCTTATCATAATGTGTGGCAAATGCTAGTACAAACTCTAGACATTGCATCGATGGTGGAAAAGTGGCAACTAAAGGAAGCCCACTATCAAAGATACCTTGCATCTAGGAATTTTTTGACAGAGCTCTAACTCTCCCCAAAATTTTGGCGGATCAATGTGCCTGTGGTCCGTATCTCCAATATTATTGAAATTTGATGTGATACTAAAAGGGGAGTCACCCTTGAAGCTATATTTCATCTTTTCATTGCCTTTATATGACGATCTAGACATTTTCCCTTGGAAGAATCCTTGAGAAATTCCTCTAGATTTGAAAGCGAAAGTTTATCCTCGAAATGCATCCCGAGTTCCGCTCTCGCACTTCGACGTGAACTTTCTATGTTTAAACCTCCAATTTTTACGATGGAATTTGGATCCTATTTTGAAGTCTTGGAGCTCCAACCTGATATGTGGCATAATCGAGACCTTTTTCCATCCTAAAACCTTTGAAAGGGTCTTCCAATGATGACTTCCCCTTTGATTCTCAAGAAAATGATATTTTAAATCCTAAGCTTCAAAAACAACAAAATCCCTTAAGGTGGAAGAGAAATATAAAATTTAAGTCCACAACATAGGGATGAAACCCCAAAAATGACACAAAAAGTAAAATGTGAAGTGCACCCATAATTCTAGATAGAAGAAATACAAGAAAACCCCATAAATGAATCCTGAAAACCTTGCAAAAGATTTTAAAAATTCAAAACTTACCTAAATACCAAGTGGGTTGAGGAAAAAAATGTGAAAAATGCCCAAAATCCACACAAGGGGTACGGTCAAGGTAGGTGAGGCATTAGCGAGGTTAGTGTACAAAGTGTCAGGTGAAAAAGACAAGTAAAAATTCACCCTTAAATAGAAAAGGGAAAATTAATTACCACATAGGTGACACATGTGGGTAGGTGGCATTAAATGTGTTGACTGGCATCAAATTTTGAAATTCATAATTCATCATGCATATTGCATGTAATCTGTATTATAAAACTTGAAACCCAAAGTAGTCTTGGTCCTTTGTATTTCGTAATTGAAGCCAATTTACAGCTTTATCTGCAAACTACACTTCGAGTTCAAACCCAAAATATCCTTGATTGGTCTCAATTCGGGTTTTGGAAGTCAACTTATAGTTTTCATCCAACTACACTTCACGTTCTAAAACTTGAAATTGGTTTGGGGGATGGGACTTTGGAACTTAACTTGATTTTTTCATGTAAACTACATTTCGGGTTTCAATTTCGATTCACACTATCTTTATATATATTGCGGTTTTAGGTTTCGTAAGTCTTCAAACAAGATGCATGCAAACTACATCCCGACTTTCAAAATCTTAAATCCGTAATATATAAGAAGACTTCAACACTTAGGAAATTTTATCAAATAATTTTTCAAAAAAAATACACTTGGTATAAGATAAAAAATTTTGCAAAGAAATTTTCAAATGCACTCTGGCAAGGGAACTTAGAAAGTTAACAAGTCTATTTCACCTTGTCCTATTGATCACCTTAATTCCTCAATGAGGTCTTTTACACCTTATTTTCTTGGCCTTTTCTAATGCTTCAGTATCTTTTGTAGTATTCTATCTCTTATTAGGTACTTTATTGAGTTTATCAACACCTCGAGACTCATCTATTTTGAGTAACTTGCTCTCTTAGCTTCTCAACCTGTCAACCATTCAACACTTCACCATTTTTAGGTGACACTTGCATCAAGTTTCATCAAACTAATTTAATCAACAATAAAATATAATATTCAAGCATCAAAGTTCCCAAAATATCAAGATAGATTCAAACATCTAGGATTTGTAGTACTTCTACATGTAAAGATCAAGAAATATCCATTCTCGCAAAGCTTAACATTGTTCATGCAATTTAAAGAAAGATAAAATCTTCAATGCTTCACAACCAACAATTATTCTTTAGAAAGGACTAGTCACCCTGTATCATATCCCTAATACAAGTATCAAATTAAAAAGAATTTACACCAAAAAATTCAACAATTTCCTTCTCACCACTTTCTTCTAAAAACTTCATTCCTTGAACCCCGAACTTAATCACTTCAATATTAGCACAAAAATATTCAACCTCTCACTCGATACCAAATGATGCGAGCAATTATATTCACTCATGTATTTAATAAGTTATGATAGATTCAATCAACCAAATTCTCAATACTCTACATAGAAGGATCTTGTCTCAAGCACGATCTCGGATTAAATATGAAAATTTTCAAATTTTCTACCTTGAAATGTATTTTTCAATCCCAATCCTCAGTTTCATTTGCATCATACTATGTCCAATTAAACATTAAATTGATCAAAGTTCAAGAAAACTCATACCTTCTTCACTACTTTTGTCTACTCCTTCACTAGCTCTCTTATCTCGTAACAAAAATAGGCCTAATAAGCCTTCATCATTGCTTCCTCATCAATTTCCCTATTTCAATACCTCCAATTAGGGTTAATCCACTTATAACTTGATTCATTAAGATCAAAATCATTTTACTTTCCTAACTTACCCAAAATTGTCCTTTTTCATTCTTGACTAGCTTCTACTCCTTATGAAGCAAAAATTGGTTCTTTTAGTTTCTAATGACCACTTCTATTTCATGCACCCTATTTCTCATTCATAAAAAAGATAATACATCCTTCGTCTTGATTCACAAAGGTTGAAACATCACTATGTACTCATATTACTCAAAAAATTCAGTGTGTACCCTTAAGACCATGTACTTTGCCAACTCCATAGTAGCTTCCTCAAGTTCCTTTTATTGTTATTATGGTGTGCCCAAAATTTCATGATTCAAACCCTTATGTATCTCTCGCGATCTCTCATTTTCTCTTTTAGCCCTCACTAGGCCTATTAGCCTTATCCTTAAGAACTTTTAGCCCTAAATTCTCATGTATAGACTTTTAAAACACAATATAAACCTTTCTAAGCACCCATTTCCATAATATTTCTATGTCTGAAATTTCAAGGTTGGATCTCCAATTTCAATCATACTTCCTTTATATTGTGGTCTTCTTTATTAGGTCTAACTACACTGTAAAATTCATGCCTTGTGATATTGTTAGAAGTTTTGAGCTTATGATGCCTCTTCTATCCCTAAAAACTAAAATCCTTGTTATCCCACTTATTATATACCATGGAAAATATCTCAAGTTTTGAAATTGAGTTTAGGGGCATTAAATACAATTTGTGTTATAAACCCTAGTTAAGTCTTTATCTCAATCCTACGAGTAGACATGTTGTCAAGAATATCTTCTAATGGACAACCTCTTTTGCCAAAATTCCTCTTGAATATGATTAAGGACTTAATCTATATGCTTCATTTCCATTATCATGAATTTCTAATGGTTTATTTGCAAGGAATAGGGTTTTAGTCTCAAAGCCCTAGGTTTGTCTGTGAAATCCTGATAGGCTTAATTTTGTTATAACTAGATCCAATCTTTGATTCAAAACCTTAACCTTTTCCCTTAGGTATATTTTCTACCCATGCATGTTATTTCCTTAATATTAAAGCTTATGGAGTCCAAAATGATAAGAACCTCTTAATTTTCCTTTGACCTACCTCGTAGGTACACACTATTATATAAGTCTTTAATGCACCTTTCCTCAAAATCACACAGAGCACCGAACTTCATGAAAATATGACCTTAATAACCTAAGACCATTATCTACATGTAATTGAATCAATCAAAAGTTCCTTAGCATGCTCTTTACACAACTTCCATAGCTATACCACATCCCACATATATGCACAATCATAGATTGTTTTCTTTTGTAAATATTCCAATGTAAAGGTGAATAATGCGATATTTAATCCCTAAATCCTTCAAGATCATGAAATTTCACTTTCCTACTCACTTCTTCACATTAGATAAAAATAAACTCATCAATGTAACTCTTAAAAGTTATTCAATCATGTCTTTAGTAATCTTTGATGTCATAACACCACCCAAAATAGAGAATTAGATCATACACCAACCTAAGATAAACACATGCAAGGTTTCAATAATCGTCACACGAATTGGATCTTACATATATTATAGAGAGAAGCAATTATTTCTAACCTAAACTTAGATAGACCCCTAAAAACGTAAAATAACATACAAAATTGAGCTTATATATATTATTTTGCTTCTTTATACAAAATTTCTGATTTCTTCTTCAATCCATCCTTATCTTCATCCTCCACCCTAAGGGATATCTACCTCAATTACTCTCTCTTCCTCTTATTCAAATATTTTTATTCCTTTCCATCTAACTTCTTCTTTAAATTTAATTGCTTTCTAAGATCCATAATAACTTTCCTTATGTTATTCCTAGGAAGATAGTCTCTTTTTCAACAGCTTTTCCACTTTCATGACTTAGGACCCATTTTACATGTCTACACCACTTTCCTAGATAATTGTACCCACTTAGAAAACTCAAAACTCACTTTTATAAGTTTGAGACTTTGAATTACATGTTTTGGATGGAAAAGGGGTAATTTTAGATTTTGTACCTCTTATCCACCTAATACACCTTCCTAGGACTCAATACATGTTGTCACACACTTTAAAATCATTAACACAAGGAATTTACAATTTTTGTATTCTTTAGATGCCCCCGCATCAAAGCACCTACACATTAAACTCTTGCATTTTTTCATTTTTGTCCCTCTTAGATAAAATTGTTACCTTGGTGATTAAGTAGCAGATTACATGCGGGTTTCTCGAAGGTTTTTAGATGTAAAGATATTTGAAATCTCTTTTATTGTCTTGTAATAGGGTGTAGTTTCCCCCCTGAATGCTTTTGAAATTAATAGATCGTGGGACCTCTCTTAAGGTTATTGGTGAAATAAAATCTGATGCATATTTACCCAACGATTGAAATAGTTCCTTGGAAGGTATTTGAAATGCATAAAATTTTATTGAATGTCTCGCTTGTAATATTCATTTAATACTTGATTTTATAAGAGTAATGAAATGATTTTTCTTGTGTGAGGACACAATCCTTGTAGTCTTTAATCCATAAGTGTAAAGTAAGTGTTATATGAATTACAATTGTTCTAAAATGATGCCAACAGTGAGACCAAAGTAATAATGTAAGTGTAATGAGTACAAGAGTAAATGAGATATTGGTTTAGGAATAAGCTTATACTTGAATTCCTTATAACTTAATTAGGCATTCTCATGTTTTTATAAATGAATACAAATTTATCTTAGTGAGATCAAACATTCAAACAAACATAAACTCTTGTGTGTGTGTGTGTGTGTGTGTGTGTGTGTGTGTGTGTGTATTCATGTGTGTGAAAAAATGTTGAATTGACTCAAACCAACTATTGAACTATGACAACTATAACAAGTAAATAAAGGTACTCTAACAGAGGGAACTTTATAGGAAGAGTAACTTAAATCGTAATCTCCTTTAAATATTAATATTTCTTCTTTTTGACTTCATGTTAGTTTCCCTTGTGTAATGAGAGTAAAATTTAAACATATTTAGCATAAGAATGAGCATCATGATTGTTGTATGTGTTTAAAATGTGTCAAATAACAATTGAGTTATGGAAATTATTGTAATGGAGAAAAAGACAAATTAAGTGTACTTATTATAAGTTAAATCTTAAATGAAATTAAGAATATGTAGGTGGAGAATGAGAATTTATGCTCATGTGATAAATTCTCTTGGAATTTTAATTATAAATAAGATGTAACCATGGTAATGATGTGTTGTGGAACGTGCCTATCCTTGGGTTTTTTATGGTTGGGTAATTGTTTATATTTGTTCATTTGGGAAAGTGTGGCATTGATGTGCATATAGTGTTATCATATTGTATATTGGGGTCCATGTTTATGTAAATGTATTATGTGATGTTGAGTTACTTTATTTGAGCCCAAGTGGTGTCATGTAACAATCAATGATAGACAAAAACAACTATTCTGGTAATTTTACTATTTTATTTGAGTGTTGAAATTTTGGGCATGAAAAAATATTAACCACATTCAAGAGCCATGTTTTTCATTTTATACATTTGTAGACACCAAATTTGGGTCACACTCCCCTTGGTCCCCTTTCAATCAATTAACGTAACATGTTCACCTAACCATGACCCATTTACCCTGTATTCGTATTAATTTAATTACTTTAATTGAATTAATGTTCATCCTCACATTATTAATTAATTTAATTACTTTAATTAAGATAATTTTTGCATCACCTAGACACCTCACCCTAGACCTATTCCAAGCCATTTAACTCATAGTGACAAAGTCATCACTCCTAGTGTTGAGTCACCACTTGACCTAATTAACTGAGACTTCTTCCTAAAACCTAATTGGACTTCTTCTATGACCTTCCTACCTTCTCTCACGTGAACTCCACTTCCCTAAGCAGACTTAATCAAAATCACGCCAAAAATAGTAAAGATCTTCCTATTTTTGGTAAACCTAGACATTCCCTCCCTAACTAACGTTGGTTATCCCTCAACCGATGTCGGTCACCTTAACCGTAATCGGTTACCTTATATACAATTTCACAACTCTTTACTAAGGTGGGTCATTTTTTAGTTTAAAGAGCTCTATTACATTCAAACACAAATCGAGACATCTTATCATCCAAACAACAGGATGTACTCAACCACGCACTCCAATAAATCACCCGATGCTCATCCTAAGGCATTAGAATATTCATGGGAACACTCTACGAAGTATTTCCATGGAATTGACCACAAAATTTCTCCACAGATCAACTACTTCCTTCCTTCACCTACCAGACCTACAAATGCAAGTAAGTATACTTAATTTTCATCATTTTGTACTTGCTTAAAGTGTAGGTTCATTATATTTTGTTATTACATATTATTCCTTCCTACATTCCTCCATCCCCACCTTCTTACCAATCTACCCATCTAATCACCCATGGCCTTTTGGCTCTCTCGTACTGACCTCTATGCATTCTTGAGTCTTCTTGGCATTATTACGAACCCAACCATCCTCCCTTCATTCTCTATGTAATCACAGAGAAGCCAAAAACCATTTTTATCAAATTATTGTCAATTCCCCCTACCAATGATGGTTAACTAACCGTCATCGGTTTCACCTCTATACCAATGTCGATCACCTAACCGATATCGGTCTCTGTGTCATTTCATTCCTTTTGACCAACGAGCCTCTCAAGCCACCAAAACTAACCCATACCTCACCCAATCAATCCTAGACCCCTATCAGACCTGTAAAACCTAGAATAACCTACCAAACCTCCAGATCTAATCATAACCTTGCCTATTAGATTATATTTTCTTATTTTATTTGCACAAGATACCTAAATCGTATAACTGCAGTACGATTTCCTTACTTCATGATATTTACAACATTAATTTATATTTGAAAGTGGATTGACAGCCTTCTAGGAAGCACCTCACTTCTATATCTATCATTTTCTAGGCAGTCCACGAACCTATGTTATTAATATTATTTGGTGGTCTTGTTGTGTTTTTATACAAGTCATTCATCCTAGCCAAAGGGAAGCTCTTCACGATCAGCTTGGATCAAAATTCATTAGCACATGCACTCAACCTACCATCTACATAATAACAAGTATTCCTCCTTAACTATTTACCTTCTATTTGTCTCATCCTAGAAAATATAAAACAATTCATCAAACATTTTGGTATGGCCAAAGTGGGACCCATCCAGGTTATTTTACATTGTTCATTCCTAGGTGAAATATTGTGTGTCTATTTCCTTTTGAAAGCAGTTCACATTAAATTTATTCCTCTAGAACATTCTCTCTCTTCTACTTGTCTCATTGACACTCGTATTTTGGACTAAAAAGAACCATTCTTTTCATTTTTGTATTGCATTAGTGAAATACATACTCTTGCCTATTCATTATTGCTTTCATCGAATGTCATTGTGGATTTGGGTTTAAAATATTTGCATATCATTTATGTGTGTTGCATCTGTAGCTCATTTAAAAATGTGGGCAACCTATACGTTGGAAGTCATGCCTAGCTGATGGTTGAAAAATTGAATCGTAGTGCACACTCTCTTCTCTACACCAAACCACACAAAATAAAGTACTCATTTTCTTAAACAACATCCTACCCAGAAGAATTTGTCAATGATCACATGATCAGAGGATTGACAGTGGGCTCCAAACTAGTTTCTTTGTCCAGTTATTATCTCAGAGAAAGGACCTCCTCACCAAAACTTTACCTAAAACCATCCTTAGTTGTTGGATTTTCGTAGGGCACCTTTATCAAACCAAAAACTCTACTCTATTCACAAGTCAGTCCTAAATGGCATAAGCTAGAACATAAAATCCACCACATAGGATTTCATGTTTGCTAGTTTTTTCTTGATCTGTGTTTTGAGGTGTGAGATTGTATTCTCCATTCTTCTTTCCTTTCACACTCCATAATCATAGTTGGTGTATTCCGACTCTTTCTGAGTGTGTTAGGGTCAATCATAGCCATACTTAGGTTTCTAGGTTGGTATTTTATTTGATCTAAATTACCAAATTTATTTTTTCCATCTTTTCACAAATTTCATAGTGACCAACACCAATCTAGTGACCATCATCGGTTTACTTGACCGTTGTTAATTTCTTGTTATTTTGGTCATTTTAACCAAAGTAGCATTCATCACAGTTCTATTCTTTCTGGGGTTTCCTTAGTTACTTCACCATATCTCTGTGTCTTTGAAATCACTATCAAAGTCCATATTTTGCCCCATTTTCATCATTTGTTGCCATTTACAAATATTTTTATTTTCCATAAGAACGCATTTGTCCTCTAACCAACATCGATTACCCTATTCACGACATTGGTTACCCAACAATTGTTGGTTCATCGTGTTTAATTTTTCAATTAAAATAGCGACCAAATTTCACCTTCTAGAACTATTTTCTCCATTCCTTTTTTTCTTTTGTGTCATCTACAAAGATCAAATTACCAAGTCTACTCTAACTCACATGGTTTTGACTTGGATCCAAGCCAACACTCTCGTATTCCATGTTATCCTTCAGCCACTCCCTCCTATCCCATCTTCTCCTTCCATCCTATCACCTATGGATCTCAATCAGTATATTATCATTAGTAGCAATGACGAAGAGTTCACAAGAATCCTAGATCAAAACCTCATTTCTCTACAATATTATTTAGCCCATTCATCCACTTGGGATTCATCAAGGAAGCTTATATACAGCATGCTTATGTCCATTCCTCCTACCCTCACACCCACTTCTGCATTAACTACTACTAGCTCAGCATTACCCTCTTCCACCTTAACACATGTGGTATCCCAACTTGACCCTACATCATCGATATGTGTAGCATATGTGGCATCTATCATTCCTTTGATGTCGCTTGATCTTGTGCTATCAACCACCTTGAGTGTAGGTCTATCTATACCCGCCACCTCTCATATACCTATTACATCTCAACCACCCATGGTGTTGATGCCCATACTCCCTTCCAAAATGTTGTCCTCTCCATCCCATGCAGTCTCTTCCTCTAATTACTACGAGGGTCATTACATCCACTCCACCTACCTACACTTATCACCAACATCCCCCTATCTCATCTATCACTTATTCAGGATACTTTCCACCTACATCTATTCCTCCCTCACAATTTTCATACTTGGCACCACCCTATACAGGATGCCGCCCACGTCGTACCTTCATCATCTACCCCCTTATACTATAAGGGGTTCCCAATCATCACAACCTACTAACAATCTTATCAAAATGATGATGGACAAGATGCAGACATTGGAAGCATCAGTCTCTAGCTCATGTAATTCTTTGACATACCCTATTCACCCATCCATTCTGATTCGTCCATACCCTATGCATTGGGAAATGCCTAAATTCAACTGATTCAACAATAAAGAAGACTGAAACAACACTTACGGTCTTTTAAACATGGGTTTTATTTGATCGCTCATGATGATGCTTTGCTCTTGCAAACATTCCCAATGTCCTTGACAGGACCTACATTGGATTGGTATAGTGGTCTACCTAGGAACTCCATTTACTCATTCAACCAAGTAGCTCAAGATTTCCTAGACCACTTTTCTATCAATATTGTCAAGAAGGTCACCATGACCAACTTGTACTCAACACGACAATACAAGACAAATATATTGCAGATTTTTTCACTTGTTGGCAAAGCCTAATCAACCAGCTCACATTTCAACTGCCTCAAACCAAGTTAATAGAGTTGTTCACTAGGGCTTGTGCTAGGCACATCTCACCAAATCTCCAAGTTCAAACCTTCTGCATGTTTGATGAGGCATTCACCATGGCCCAAAAACTTGAAATTTGTGTCATTGAAGAGAAGAAGATACAATTACGTAACAATAACATTGCATTTAAATCCAACAATACCTCTTCTTCTTCCAAACCAAAAAATAATTACTCTAAAGCAAAAGGATCTACCCATACGATAGTTTTGAAATCTGTTATGTCTCACCCATCTAACCAATCAAAGCCTTCTTTCAACCTTTCTCATGTTCAGGTCTTTTCAGTTCAACCAGGAGCAACAAAAATACACTCCCATAGGAGAACCCGATTCTTTGGTTTTAGAAAAATTTAGAAATCCAGAGCCATAATTCTTCCACCCATCAAACCACATACTGGTTTTGACCCCTCTCATCATATGCCTATGTGGTATAAAGAAAATGATTACTTCAACTATCATCGCATTAAAGGTCATAATGACAAGTAATTATATAACTTTCAAAAATATCATCCAAGAAATGATAGATAGTGGAGATATCATCTTGGATAACCCTAAATAATTGACTAATTAGAACCTTAACATCTTTAAGAAGTTGTTCCCAAATCACACCCCATCGTCTAACCAAACTAGTGAGCCTTCTACCATCGATGGCAGAATATCGTGAGGTTCAAGTTATTTTATACATCATTTTGGCTCTTCCTCAATGTCCTCCTACTCCATTTATCGAGGAGATTCTTGCACGAGCTCCTTCATCCATGGAGGAACCTATTTCATCTGCTCCTTTACCCACATAGGAGTCTCCCTTATCTCCCCCTTCACCCATGGAAAATTCCATTATACCTTCCAATGTAGTTTCCCCACACACCCTCAAACTAACGAACAACCTCGTAGTATTAACTCTCCTACCCACAAGAGAGTCATTCTTACCTTCCTCTTCACCAAAAGATGAACCTAACTCATCCTACTTGTCATCTCCCCTACCCATAGGGGATCCATTAGCAAAGTGCCCCCTTCCTATTGGGGACAATTCTCCATTGGCTTTCAAGGATCATATTGATTTTATTTCTATCTTTTACCCACAGAGTCAGAAGCCAACCATTTCCTTGTCTCACATACATTCTTTACAGATATTACTAAAAATCAACATCATCCCCCTCTAATAGGAAAATTTTCACGTTTGGCTGACCACTTGGATTATGTCAACAATTCCATGCTTTGGGACGCCTTCGCTACCTTTCTCAATTCAATATAAAAAAATTGTTGATACTTCAACAATCTATCCAAAGGTGTTTCAAATAACCAAACCCACCATTCTCATGCCATTTGTAGAAACCTATTCTTCATCACCCTCACCCACACCTAAACCTTTACCATCAACTGAAAATTTTCCAATACCTAAAACCTTACCTACATCTATATCTTCCTCTCGTGTCTAAACCCATTTCCACATTGGGATTCATGTCAACATCAAACCTAGTCTATCCCCCTATCAAATTGGATTTATCCACGTCCTCATAAGCTAGTGTGAAGACTATTCCCCCACCTAAGAGGAAGACCCAACCTCTTAGGCCGCATACACCAGCTTTTCCTACTACCCCTTTGTCACCTTCACCCCTTCCATTTATCCTAGGACCTCACCCATCAACCTTGGCCAAACAGCCTCCTACCCCAAGTAAACTAAAATCATAAGTAACCCACCTCCTCGTCACGATCCTCTATTACACCCAAATTACCTACGCAGCTTATGCCTTCATCATCACCTGCATCCTTTCTACCACCTATACCTACACCACTTCTAGTATCCTCATCATTACCTATGATATTCCCTTCTCTTCAACCAATACCTTCCACCTTGCCTCTTCCCATAGCCTTCACCACACCTCCATTATTGTCTTGGCTAACTCATCCCCTTCTCGCCATTTTCCTTCCCTTCTACATCACACACTTCTCCTTCACCTTTACCCAAGAAGGTGCAAACAAAATCCAAAAATCCACTTCCTCCAAAGAGGTAGTTAAACCTACAACACCTTCAACTCGCTAGTTCATCTACCACATCTTTACCCAAGAAGGTGCAATCCAAACCTAAAACTATACTACCTACTAAACAGTGGTCAAACTGACTCAACCTTTGATTCCACCTCCCGTGGCACCTCTCCCACAAAAATCACCCACATTTCCATCTAGACCCACACTTACTTTGCATTGTGATCCATTGGCAGGGTCTTACACCAACATCTTAGCTAACCTTTTGGAAACCTTTGTCATCACATTGCCACCACTTAGACCTTATGACCCACTCAAACCTAAACTAGAAGGGTTTGACGATACAAAAATTTTGCTTACCATCATGTGTTAGGGCATGATGTGGAAAATTTTAAGGCTCTTAAGAATTTTCTTCTCCAACTATTTCCTCCGAATAAAACTTTGACGATGATGATATTTTAGATGAGGACCTTATTCCACCTCCATCTATCACCACACCTCCTCATCTCGTACCTATTCAAGAGAACCTTCATCTCCACCTCCACAACCCTTTTATCCCCTCCAAATTTTTAGATCAATATGGTCCGCATAAGAGAGATAGTCAAACCTCTACCAAAATGCCAATGTGTTGCATTCTTTTCACAAAACCAGTATATGCCCTCACCATATTTTTTCCCATCCTGTCACTACACCTATCACGACTCACTTGCTCCTTTACCACATATTAATATGGTTAACATTGTCACTCACACCCAGAAAGACAAAGGAAAGGAGAAAACAACTAGCCCATCTGCCACTCTTTTACCCAATATCCCATCTACACCTACACCAAAAATCACCATCTATGGACCCACATACCCTATTTCTGATGGGGTTTCCCATCATATAATGATTAAATAATTGCACCAATCTCCTCTCAAAATGTCTTTGTACGACCTTGTCCAAACCTCTAAGTCTCATCGACATGCCCTCATTGAGGTTCTCAATCTATTAAGGTTTTACCTAATGACCCTACTCATGTGGCATCCATTATCACTCCTCACCATGTGGCCTCTCTTACCACTTCATCCCCTTCCTCTATACCCACTACCACTCATCAAGTAGTTGCTCTCGCTCGACGACAAGATTATACCTCTCCAATCAAATTATCCTAATCCCGCCCTATTCATTTTTGTCTACATTGATAATATATGTGTTTGACACATTATGATCAATGGAGGTGCTAGTATTAACATCATTTCTTCCCATGTATACAACCAAATATGCATCCTCTCGCCAATTACATGCATAATAACCTAGTTATGTTGCGTTCATTCAATGATGTCATGACTTCCACCCTTGGCACCATCATTCTCCACATTCGTGTGGGCCCCTCGTACCATTCTAAAATTATTCTATGTCTTAGAGGGGGAATTCTAATATAACATGTTGTTTGGCTGACCTTGGATCCACACCATGGGTTGTGTTCCTTCAACCTTACACTATTGTTTAAAATTTGAACATGAAGGACACAACTATACCATTCCACCAACCCTTCATCATTCAATACATGTAACATGTTATATCAGCCCAATGATGTCTTTATACAAGTTAAGGCATCTACCACCACTAACACTTCTTCTTCAACCACTTTTATATCCACCAATTTGTCACTACCTCTTCCACAAACAACTCTCTATTCCCACTGCTACCACAACTTCTACAACTGACTCATCAGCCAACCCATCTACTTCTCAACCAACCAATTCTTCTTCTTCCCAATTGTCCAAGTAATTCATCCATTCCCACTACCCACATATCAACTATTGATCCCTTAGAAGGTATTTTTCAATGCCTCACTCTAGGGGAGTACCACCTTTATAATATTGACACATTCCTTACTCCTTAAGAGTATGGTAAACTTCACCAACATCCCCGCTATGATCACCGCATAGGAAAGGTTTTCCCTATGGTCCTCCCCACCTTTACACCAACTTAATGTATGGGGGACTTGATGCTTCTACTTACTCGCCCAAACCACCTTCCCAAACTCGACCATTTTCATCCGACCTTCGAGGCCTCTCAAAGAATCGTAGCTTTTCCCACACTTTCCTCCATCGTTGTGCTTAGAAGGGCTTTGGATTTTGTTTTCTATGAACAAGGCCACCATACTATCATCCCATGCACCACCTGTAAGCATAAAGACTGTAGTGGTATCATATTTTCTGATCCATCTCCCAAGAAGGCTTGAGTCAAACTCATTGAGGACGATAAACATTCCCCACCCCATTCACCAACTTCACCACCTTCACCTACAGAGTCTATGGATCCAGAATCCATTCCTCCTAACTTTTTTTTCATGAACATTGTTTCCTGGGACCTCTCGACTTATCAACGAGATGGCAAGGCTCCCTCTTCTCTTCCCTTCCTGTATCTTGACATGATCGATGACGATACACCTTCTATTAACATCATTCAATGTCAAGACGATGAGTCTATTCTCACCTACCTTGGTGTGGAAGATTCTTATATTCACCGGTCATTTCCTTCTGAGACACAAACCATGTTGAATGAATTAACCATCAAAATCAATATTCACACTCAGGATGACCCGTACATTCTAAAAATAGGCCAATCTGTAGATGTTGCTAAATAGGAAGTTTTTTCTTCTTTTCTTCGGGATCATTGCAACACTTTTTCTTATTCCTACGTTGATATGCCCAGTATTGACCCAAACATTTTGGTCCACAATATCGTAACTATTGTTGAAGCCAAAACCATGAAACAAAAGCTGTGGAAAATGCATCCTCGCATTTCCCTTCTTGTCAAAGAATAACTCCAACGCCTCCTTTCGGTTTCCTTCATTCTACCCATTGATTATCCCTAATGGATCTCTAACATTGTTCTGTCACACAAAATCAATAGGACTCCACATTTGCACAGATTTCCACAACCTTAACTTAGCTTTCCCCAAAAATGACTTTCCTTTACCTAGTATTGACCAACTAGTTGATCTCACCACTGGCCATGAGATGCAATCGGTCATGGACAGCTTTCTGAGTTATAACCAAATATTACTTGCCTTAGAAGATCAACAAAAGCACCTTCATCACTCCTTGGGGACCTTCTACTATCATGGCATGCCCTTTGGCCTAAAAATGATGGTGCTACATATCAGTGGGGCATGACTTATATCTTTCATGACATTATGCATCAAATGTTGGAAGATTACGTTGATGATCTTCTCGCCAAATCCAAATATCAAGTCAAACACCTCACATTCCTCAAGGTCATCTTCAACCATATCATTAAGTATTGTGTTCAAATTCAACCTAAGAAGTGTGTTTTTATTGTCCTCTCGTAAGCTCCTCGGGTTTTATTGTTTCTTTGCATTGCATTGAAGTGGATCGCGTTAAAATCAAGGCTATTCTCAAATTTTCTCCACCTACTAACCTTCGTCAAATTCATAGTTTGCAAGGAAATTTGTAATCTATTCATCACTTTATTTCACACTTTTCTTCTGACTATTACCATCCATTTCATCATCTCCTCAAAAAGGATGTCTCCTTCAAATGGGATGATGAATGCCACAAATCCTTTGATGCCTTAAAATAATACCTCCTTCAACCACCTGTGCTCATTCCCCTAAGGATGACCAACCATTTTACCTTTATATTTTTGTTACTGATCATTCCTTGGGTGCCATGCTTGCTCATCGTGACAAGAAACAAAGGAACAAGTGGTTTATTATATAAGCCATACGCTTTTAGATTACAAAACTAGATATACTCATGCCAAAAAAATTGCTTAGCCTTAGTTTTTGTCGCCACTAAACTTCACCATTACCTACTCAACCACAAAACCTTTTTTGTCACCAATACTAACCCTTACATTACATGTATGCTAAGCCCTACCAACATCAACGTGTTGCACATTGGCTCATGCTTCTTGCAGACCTAGATCTTGAATTCACCCATCAAAAATATGTCAAAGGAAAAACCATCATTTACTAACTCGCAGACGCACCTCTCTCCAAAAATCAATCCTCTAACTTCAATTTCCCGATGAATCCATTGCTACCCTCTCTTTGGATGATACCACTTACCAAATGATCTTATTCTTTGATGGTTCCAAATGTTAGCGTGGGGGTGGTTTTGGAGTTATCCTCATTCCTCTTGACAGTGAGCCTATGCCATTATCTTTCAAACTAGATTTTTATTGTACTAACAATATCACCGAATATGAAGCACTCATGTTAGGCCTTCAAACCACCATATATTTATATTTTAAATCAATTAATATATTTGACAACTCTTAACTAGTTGTGAACTAAGTTAATGGTATATACCAATGTCGTAACGAGATACTTCAAAAGTATAAGCATCATGTTGACATGCTTTTGACTACCTTTGACCGTTATGAACTTCAAACCACCCCACATTCCACTAATAAATTTGTGAACACCATGACCTGCCTTACTTCTCAAATCCCCACTTCACCCTCTGACTCAAAAATATTTGTCACAATACAAAGGTTGCAATCACCTTCTTATCTTTTTCGAGACATCAACCTTGTCAAATCCATTAAAACTAGCCCTGTAACCTTTAGTATAAGCAGTTTGTTGACTACCTTTTCCTTTCCATTTTACCTCTAGATCTTACTCACAATGGTCAATGAGCCTTCCTTAAAAGTGTCTCTCGATATGTTATCATGGGCGGTCTTCTCTATAAAATTGGATTTCACATTATCCTCTTACGATTCCTTACAAGTTCTGAAATCCCATACACCATCAAGGAAGTTCATGACGGAATTTTTGGGGGTCACTTCAGTGGTTTAGTTGTTGCTAAATGCATTCTTCACCTGGGCTATTACTGGCCAACCCTAAACCGTGATTTTTATTACTATGTCAAGCATTGTGTGAAATTTCAGCAACATGTTAATCTTCATCACACCCTAGTCATGCCTTACAGGTTGCACAAAACCTTTGGCCTTTCTCTTAATGGGGTTTGGATCTTGTCAGAGAGATTAATCCTCATTCTTCCTAATGTCATCAATGGATTATTACCACTACCAAATATTATACTAAATGGGTGGAAGCCATACCTCTCATTTTTAAAAAATATGATAAAATATGTGAATTCATTAACCATCATATCATTTGTCACTTTGGTGTCCCTCACCGCCTCATCACTGATAATGGTAAACAATTCAAAAACAAAATCCTATAGAAAGTTTTGATGCCTTCAAAGCATTCAACTTATTTTTCTTCACCTTATTATCCCCAAACAAATGGCCAAGCGAAATCAACCAACAAAACCTTAAACAAAACTCTTATGAAATTGGTTGATTTATACTGCGAAAAGGAATGGCACACACACATTCCTTTTGCCTTATGGGCTTATCAGTACTAGTATTCATACCTTAAATGTTGCCACACCTTTCTCTTTGGTCTATGGTATAGAGGTTGTCCTACCTCTCGAAGTCCAAATACCATCTCTTCATATCTCACTCAAAGATATGCTCAACGATGATGATTTTCACCAGGACCGTTTGGCACAACTCAAGTTATTAGATGAACATCATCTCAATGCTCTCGATCACCTCCAAATCTACCAAAAACATATCAAATGTGCCTATGATAAATGCATCCAAGAACAAATGTTCCAGGTCGATGACCTCATCCTAAGGAAAATCAACATGTAACAAAAAGAGGAGAAAAGTAAATGGGGAAAATTTTCTCCTAATTGTCTTGGACCCTATATCGTTACTCATGCCTATGGATTGGGTGCTTATCATTTATCTTCCTCGAAGGTAAACATGAACATGAGCCCCTCAATGCCTTGCATCTTTGACCATTATATTATTGAATCAAGTCCTAGATCACCTTATGTCTATTAAGCACTTGTCCCTTGAGCACCATTCACCTTCCACTTACCTATTTTAAGGATCAATGATTAAGCAAGAATCATGTGGATTACCTGTCACATTTCAACCTTATCTTAAATATGAGCACCATGGCTCTACTCATGGCATGATTCTCATGGATACTTTTTATCCTTTTTAGGATGGAATCCCATGGTCATTCATTACTTAAAACCTCTCTTTCATAAGCTAACCCTTGTGTGTTATGGTTTTGTCTTCATAAAATAAGCCTATCCTTCTCTATAGTCTTGTCCATGACCTAAATATCCAAAACAATAATTCAAAAGCAATATATGGGACTTTCAAATTCAAAACTCCTTGAGTCAAAATTCTCACAAAAATATGACTCCCTCAAAAAGGACATCTCATCTTTCTATCTTGTTGTTATAAATAGATTGCTCCCTCGAAGGACAACTATACAAAGCTATCCATATTGTACATAGTCTATCACCAAAAGTATTTTATTCTTGCAAAAATTAAATAAACATATTCTGAAGCTTCCCGCATCGATTAGCTTCACGAATAATTCAAGGATATATTATATTCATCCCACATAGACTTCCCACATTGATTAATCTATAAAGAAAAGTAAAAAGAAAAAGATGACTTTTTCATCATGGACTTTCCTATTTTGATCTTGGGTCTCTTACCAAAGAGGCATGTTGTCTCACACCAGTTACACTCAACCAACTTCGTTCACCTCACCACCTTTCCTTTCTAACCTTCCACCTACTCAAGGGACATGCTCGCAAATGCAACATTTCGTGATTATGTGACCTTCTTCATCCTTAGAATAGTCAATCATGTAACGCCTTTAGGGTTTTATGTTCATATGCCATCTTTGGTATGATAGACTTGTAATGGTTCTTATCAATTAGGAAGATTTTTGTCTCCTCTTACCATTCACCTCTTTTCTTACTTATTGATTCTCCTACATAGGACCAAACCATCGACACCTACATTTAAGAATTCCTCTTTCACCAAAATCACCCATGCCTATTCGACCTAAATTCAACCATGCCTCAATGACCTAAACTCAACCATGCCTAAATGACCTAAACTCAAACATGCCTAAATGACCTAGACTTAATCATGCCTAAAACCAACCAACCCATTCCTCTACCTCATCATATTCTTCCCTAGCTTATGGGAGAACTACATCGGCCTAAGGCCCCTTTTCATCGAGGCTATGTAGGTAGCACTCCAAGGGCATGGGGCCCTTGGAGGTTAGCTCAGCCACTCTTCCCCTAACCAATTTTCCCCCTTTATATTCACATTTTACCTTAGTTAGTTTCCATTTTAAACAAAAACTTGGAAATTAAACAATCATAAAAATATACATATTTACCATTTTATAACATCACCATATCATACATCAATCATTTCACATTTCCATGATATCAAATATTTGGACATTTACACCACAACATACATATACATCATCATTTATTTTCCATAATAACAATAACTTGGAAATTAAATCAAATGCAAAACCATAACCAAACCATGCCTATACCCGACTCCATCATGCCTACATCACATAGACTCCACCATGCCTATACATGACTCCATCATGTCTAAATAACCTTGACTCCACCATGCTTACATGACCTAAACTCGCCATGCATATACCCAACTCCATCATGCCTACATGAACTAAACTCCACCATGCCTATACCTGACTCAATCATTCCTACATGACCTTGACTCATTGCCTAACTCACCTAAATCATGCCTACATGACCTCGACTACCTAAATCACCTAGAATCCACCATGCCTATACCTGACTCCATCATTCCTAAATAACCTTGACTCAGTCATGCCTACATGACCTCAACTACCTAACTCACCTAAAATCCATCATGCCTACATGACCTCGACTCAATCATGCCTACTTCAAAAAGTTTTCGTTTTATACAATAAACAATGGAAATTAAAAATGACATAAACAAAGTTGGTCATGTCGTGTTCCCTAGGCAACCGACGTCAGTTAAGATTTAACTAACATCGGTAACCCAACGTAAACATTTAACCCACCCCATTTCCATTTTTCCTAAAACCATTATTGATCCAACATATTTTGACCTTACCAATGCCTATTGAACCATACCCGCAAGCCTACATTACATGTCCATTTCCTTAACTACATTTAGGGATATGTTATTTACCTATACCTCGGCCTTACCTGTGCCTTGACCTACATACCTTGACCTAAATCACCTTTTGTGACATTTGAATTTGTGTACTTGTTATACCTTGCGATGTTATTACCCATGTTGTTTAGCCTAATAACGTGATGTTTATCTTGACCATACCATTGGTGCCAATAAACAAAACCTATTACATGTTCCTACACCTGACCTTGTTGTGCTTCATGACCATATCCTATACCTTAGATACCTGAATCACTTCAACCTCATTTGGAAAACTTATTTCCCTTTTGACAATGTAGAGTTTGCAAGCTCTTCCACCTTGGTACCATATCACAATTTATATGTGTGTGTGCATTCGATTGCCATTACCCATTACCCAATATCACCATTACCCATTACCCATAATTCCCATACCCTTACCTACTAACCCTCACTTTCATCAATCACCTATTTATCAAACCACTCCGACTACTTTTACAACTTCATTGGTTCGTAGTTTGAGGGGGATCACCTTCAGCCCTACTTGGGGCAACCTAACCTTCACTCATACCTAGAGCACCGAATTCCTGTTTTTGTCGGTGTCGCTTATCAATACAAGCTACGTGACAAAAAGGGAAAATGTAGACACCAAATTTGGGTCACACTCCCCTTGGTCCCCTTTCAATCAATTAACGTAACATGTTCACCTAACCATGACCCCTTTACCCCTCGCATTCGTATTAATTTAATTACTTATAATTGAATTAATGTTCATCCTCACATTATTAATTAATTTAATTACTTTAATTAAGTTAATTTGTGCATCACCTAGACACCTCACCTGGACCTATTCTAGGGGCATTTAACTCACAATGACCAAGTCATCACTCTCAGCACTGAGTCATCACTCCTAATGCTTTGAGTCACCACTTGACCTAACTAGCTGAAACTTCTTCCTAAAACCTAATTGGACTTCTTCTATGACCTTCCTACCTTCTGTCACATGAACTTCAAAGAGAACTCAATCGAATCACACCAAAAATAGTAAATATATACCTATTTTTGGTAAACCTAGAGTTTCCCACCCTAACTAATGTCGGTTATCCCTCAACCAACATCGGTCACCTTAACCGTCATTGGTTACCTTATATACATTTTCACAACTCTTTACTAGGGTGGGTCATTTTTCAATTTAGAGAGTTCTATTGCATTCAAGCACGAATCAAAGACTTCTCAACATCCAGATGATGGGATATACTCAACCACAAACCCAAGCAAGCACCTAATGCTCGTCCTAAGGCATTAGAATATTCACGGAACACTCTAAGAAGTATTTCCATGGGCTGACCAAAAAGTTCTCCACGGATTAATTAATACCTTCCTTCACCTACCAGACCTATAAATGTAAGTAAGTATACTTGATTTTCATCATTATGTACTTTCTTAAAGTGTAGGTTCATTATCTTTTGTTATTACATCTTATTCCTTCCTGCATTCCTCCATCCCCACCTTCTTACCAATCTACCCATCCAACCACCCACGACCTTCTGGATCTTCGTACTTGACCTCTATGCATTCCTGAGTCTTCTTGGTATTATTATGAACCCAACCATCCTCCCTTCATTCTTTGTGCAATCACGAGAAGCAAAAAAACCATTTTTGTCAAATTATTTTCAATTTCCCCTACCGATGTTGATTAACTAACCATCATTGGTTTCAGCTCTATACTCGATGTCACCACCCGACCGATATCGATCTCTATGTCATTTCATTCCTTTTGACCAACGAGCCTCTCGAGCCACCAAAACTAGCCCAGACCTCACCCAATCAATCCCAAACCCTTGTTAGACTTACAAAGACCATAAGTAACCCACCAAACCTCCAAATCTAATCATAACCTTTCCTGTTAGATTAGATTTTCTTATTGTATTTGCACGAGATACCTAAATCGTATAACTACAATAGGATTTCCTTACTTCATGATATTTGCAATATTAATTTATATTTGAAAGTGGATTGACAACCTTCTAGGAAGCACCTCGCTTCCCGGATCTAGCATTTTCTAGGCAATCCACTAACCTATATTATTAATATTTTTGGTGGTCTTGTTGTGTTTCTTATACAAGTCGTTCCTCCTAGCCAAAGGGAATCTCTTCACGATCAGCTTGGATCAAAATTCATTAACACGCACACTCAACCTACCATTTACATAATAACAGGTATTCCTCCTTAAATATTTAGCTTCTATTTTTTTTTCCTAGAAAACGTAAACAATTTGGTGAAACAACATCTACCAAGTCAAACTAAGCTAAGTCATGTCAAACAAGGATAATTCATCACATATAATTACCAAAGTTTCTAAGGGATGAAGGGAATACATCTAGCATTTACAAACACATAAAACTATTAAAAAAAGGTTACATTAAAATTATTCTATAGCTACACTCACTATATTTTTGTTAAAAGACACTATGGAAAGCTAGGGGCTCAAATTTTATTTGCATACACAATTGCACATACACTAGGATAATTATAGAGATTTTCATCCCACCATCGGGGATATAGTGAAATTCTTGGATCATATAAGTAGGGTTTTACCACCAAGGTCAATACAAACTTCCACACACAAATTTGTATCATTTTGTTATATAATCATGTTCATGAAGTGTTAGTCCATGTATCTAGGGATTTCATCTATTACATGTCACTACACAAATCGTCTTACATTTACAAATCTTAAAATTAGATAACAAAGCACACTCCCAAGCCAATGATGACCACCATAATTTATGCAAAGACTAGAAATAATGAGTCATAAAGTTTACATCTCAAGATCAAGTTATACTACACGTTAGGACATGTCATACAATTCCATACCATCTTAGTAAGTAACTTCATAGTTCTAGACATGAAGAACTTTCATACCTTTTATAGTTTACAAGTCTAGTCTCGCACACGCAAATCATATATGTACCTCTACGTTCATCTAAGTTCACTTATCCTCTTGTGTTTTAAGAAACCATTTTTTATTTCTATCTTACAATTTACTTTGGTATCTATATTCTATTTTTATGTAAATGTTTTATTAATTAATTATAATATATAGTTTGTACTACCCTTAGAAATTTTAAATAAATATGGACTTACTATAATGTCAAACACTTATTTATTTATCTATTTAGGGACTAAAATTTGGTGAGCCTAACCCTTGTTGAAATTTATCACCTTGGTCATTCCTAGTTGTATTAGGGTTTCATTTTAACTTTGAGCATGCTTTTATGTTTATTCCCTTTAGTGCAAGAATTGGATTAATTATATGACCATTAAGAATATCAAATTTATCATTATATTTTCAAGTGCATAATTCCTATGGACTTTTCCCCACTTCATGTGTATGGTATCCCTTCTATTCCTAAAACTTATAACCAAGATGTTAGCCCTATAATGTTATTTTTTAATGGTGAAACTAATGATGTGGATCTTGATCAAGTTAAGATTTTATCTAAACTTTAGGTACAACTTTGTGAAAACTTCCAATATCTTGATCAAATTATAAAGATTCTCCTCAACTCTAATATTTATTGTGATCAATAATATAATGAGAGGTCTCTTTTTGGTATGCTCACCTTATGTCTTCCACTATGGCTACATCTAGTATTTCTACTTCTATGGTGTCTATATCCTTAGGGGCAACTAATAGCCCCTTCAAATCTTTGAAATGTGTATTTCTATGTATACTATGATTCTTACATATATTATATATACCCATGGGGGTTCCCACTCTTCTTATAATACACACACTCTTTATATTTTTTCACAATTTCAAATCTCAAATATTACAATTACAACAAGGTGCCTCTACCTCTTCTAATATCATGGATTTTACTCAATTACTTCACAATTCACTTACAACTTAAATAGCTTCTAGTCCTTTTATAATTCTTTTTTTTCCTCTTAATATCCCTATATATGATGGAAAAATTGATCCTAAATAAAACCTTCATACTTTCCATGTCACTTACTCTTAAGGAATGTGTGTTAATGGTTTTATGATGTTCCAATTCATTGAGTACAAAATTTTACCCCTTTGATAGTCAATTTCTTGTTAAAAAGTATCAATATTGGGGATAATGTAGCTTATGCTTAAATTTCTAAGATGTGACAAGGATCTAATTAACACATTAGTGATTATGTTTTTCATTTCAAGACTATGCTTATTAAAATGAATAATATACTAGTCAAAAATGAGCTTTTATATTTATTCACTCAAATACTTATTTCCATTTTGTAAGAATCAATTATCTTTGATATGTCACTTGTGTAACACATTGATATGTGGTGAGACTACACTCCTTTCCATGAAAAATAACAAGTACATGTGATGTTATGTATTGGTTTACTCATCTTCCTATTGGATTTTTAAGTACTTTTATAGAACTTGAAGATACTTTTCTAGTCCACTTTAATCACAATAGAGGCCCTAAAGCTACATATGAGCATTTACCCTCCTTACATCAAGGTGATATTGAGCTTGTATTTGACTATATCTTATGTTTCAAAGAAAACATGCACTTATTATTATATCAACCCATTGACTTAGAGATGTAATATATATTTTGTTGAGGTCTCATACGACCTCTCAAGGAACAATTACTTTACAATACATGTAACTCATTTACCAAGTTTTTCTATGTGTTATCAATCTAAAGATTAACTTTACACTTCCACATCCACCTAAATATGACATCGCAATTTCTTCCATTATGGATGATTGTGATGCACAACTAGAATTGGTATCTAACAACAATCAAGTTAAGGTCTTGCATTGTGGTAACACTTTCTATCATCCTAGACCTAAACTAAAAGTTATCAAAAATGCCCCTCATAGTCCTTAGTGTAATCCATATATATATATATATATATATATATATATATATATATATATATGAGTATCCATATAACATTTTACTCACACTAATAGATAAGAAGTTAATTTGGTTACCATCTCATAATCATCATCCTCCTCACCAATTTTTTTGAGAAAAGAGCTAATTTTTTTAATGTCCATCATATTAATGGAAATTGTGACAATTATTTTTATACATTAGATCATAAACTTAATTTACTAGAGGACAAAGTCATTATCACTTTTGAGGCACAACATTTAGAAATATCTATTACACATCCTCCACAACATCATCATGTAGAAAGTGTAACTCTCACTAAGCACTCTTTCACCGATACATCATGTGATGTTTCTCACAATAGAGCTACTCCTAAATGATAGTTGCTAAAGGCCAAATAAAAATGGATTTCCTAGGAATAGAGGTTTGTACCAATATTTCATGCATAACTCATATAACCTCTTTTGAACCATTTGCAGCGCATCTAGTTAAACTAAATAGTTGATGGATCAAGAAGAAAAATGCATAAATGTTTGATAATTTATTCAAGGAAAAAATAGTCCAATATATATGAGAAGAAATGGTTCAAGAAGGAGAAAGCATCTTACGGAGGATGCCATGAAGGCATAGAATAATTGACTAGGTGGTCGAGTTATATAATGGATTAGTTTTATACCTTAATAAATTATTTTTAAACATCATATTTCCATATAGTTGACCCCCCTTATTCCAAACACAGTAAAAAAAATTACACTCACCACATAGCCTACTCACCTTTAAGGTGGCATGCCATCTTTATGGCTTCATGGTCTTGGTGACGCCTTGGTTTTTCCTTGTCGATTATCACAAACCCGAAGTGACGTGATTACATATCTCTACTAACACCTTCAGTGGTTTCCTTGATTACCACGAACCCCTATGGTTTTATGTCTGCAGGTTGACTACGAACCTGGAGGTGATAGGACATCTCAACTATACACTTCGGTGGTTTCTTGGATTTTCACAAACCCTTTTCCAAGAACCAAGCACTACTTTAGTGCTTTTGCTCCTCACAATGTTCTTCATCAGGAGGTACCAAACTGGAAAATAATGCTCAATATTTTATTGAAAAACCACACTACACACAATAAAACCACACCACACACAACAAAAAAACACACTAACAAAAATATCACCATAGAAATGATGCAACCCCATCATAGGTGACTGATGAGAGGATGTCAATTGTCCTCCAACCTCCAAAGAAGTTGATACTTAGTTAGAAAATATGGCTATGAGGCTCATTATGATTTTATCTTGGGAGTCGTTCCATTGAAAATGTACCCCTTTTTTTTTTAATGAACACGTGGAACAATACACTTTTAAATTATAAATCTAAAGAAAACACATAGAATGCTAAAGATGGTATAACCACCAAATTTGACATGGATGTGAATCCCTTATGAATAGTAGTATATGATAGGAAATTAAGAGTAACGGAACAACTTCCTATGCTAATCTTTGAGGAGAGATATTATGCAAAACTTTCAACATAGTAAAACAGTTATAGAAATATCAGCAACATATTCATAACAAAACACAAACACCACATATACATGGGGAAAATCCTTTCGATAAAAAAACCCCACACTCCAAAAGCCCACTCAATGTATTTCAAATCTAATAACAAGATTACATACACTTGCAGAGCAAGTTTCTTACAGGAGTATCACCAGAAACAATTCTAAGAGGATTAAAACTCACTACTTCAATTGCTTCTCCAAGCCTTCAATTTATAGACCTCCAGCTTATACAAGAAACCATCTATGGTTTACAAAACCATGTGCCAAACCTCTCATGAGGTGGATATCATTAAAGAGCAAGATTTCAGTCTAAAATTAGGCTCCCACGTCCACAATATTCTCCCCTATTTTTGACCCTTACAAATGTCATAAAATCTATCATAATATCTCTAAAAATAGTCCTTCCATGATATACTATCATATGGGAATCTTTTGACAACTCCTATTTCTATTTTTAGAGCCTAGACAATGTGAAACGGTTGTAGGAAAATCTTGAATGAATAAACCAAACAAGGTTGAGACACCTCATTTCCAACAATCTCCCACTTGTAGAATACCTTGCCGGGGCCAAGGGAAAGATACCATCATGGATCAACTTCTAGGGGATGAGAGGCCGATAGACTCGGAACACCACCTGAATTTCGCTAGTGCTCACAGCTTAGTTAATGCATCTGCAACATTCGCAACTGTCTCTACCTTTTCCAGCTTCACCCTTCCATCCTCGACCATATCTCTCACGAAGTGATACTGAACATCAATGTGTTTGGTCCTGGCATGAAAAGTTAGGTTCTTCGCAAGGCAGATTGCGCTCTGACTATCACAGTATATTGTAACTGCACCATGTTTTAATCCAATATTTGAACACAAACGCTTCAGCCAAATGGCTTCTTTACAGGCATGAGTAGCTGCCATGTACTCTACCTCAGTAGTGGACAAAGTGACCATAGCCTATCACTTGCTCATCCAACTAATTACACCACCATTAAGAGTAAACACATATGCACTGGTGGATCTTCTGCTATCAACATCACCGACCCAATCTGAATCCACAAAACCATGAATACGTAGGGAATGTTGATCTCCTCTTCCATGAAAACATATAGAGTACTTTGATGTACCCCACAAATATCTGAAGACCCTCTTAATTGCATACCAATGTACTCTTCCAGGATTAGACATAAAATGAGAAAGAACTCCCATTGCTTGGGCAATGTCTGGTCTTGTATAGACCATAGCATACATTAAGCTTCCAACTGCACTCTGGTAAGGCACTCTACTCATTTCTTCCATCTCCGATGGGGATGATGGACATTGTGAAATGGAGAGCTTCATTCCCAAAGTAACAAGAACACAAAGTGGTTTACAATCCTGCATGTTGAACCTTTGCAAAACAGAACAAACATACTTACTCTAGCCAAGCCATAGCTTTATGTTCTCACGATCTCTTCTAATCTCCATCCCAAGTATGTGTTTTGCTGCACCAAGATCTTTCATTTCAAATTTCGTAGAGAGCTGAGATTTCAATTCTGCAATCAAACCTTTTCCTTTCCCAATAAACAACATGTCATCAACATATAAAGTAATTACCAGGAAACAATCACCATCAGATTTAAAATATACACAAAGATCAAATTTAGACCGCACAAACCCCAAACTCAACACATATGAATCAAACTTCTGGTACTACACCCTAGGACTTTGTTTAAGGCCATATAGAGATTTCTTTAACTTACAAACCATATTGCTTTTACCTTTCACCATGAAGTGCTCTCTGTGGTCATATAGATTTCTTCCTCCAAATCACCATGAAGGAAAGCAGCTTTTCACATCCATTTGTTCAACCTCTAGGTCATAAGTCACGCAATAGATAATAAAAACCAAATGGATGTCATTTTAGCAATAGGAGAGAATATCTCACCATAATCAATACCCTCAACTTGAGAGTAACCCTTCGCAACCAACCGTGCTTTATACTTTTCAACATTTCCATCTGAACCAATCTTTTTCTTAAACACCCATTTACATCCAACAGGTTTTCGACCTTTAGAAATGGTACAAGGTCCCATGTATCATTCTTTTTAAGGGCTGCCATCTCTTCATCCATGGCTATTTTCCAGGACTTTGCATCATTCATACCCAAAGCCTCTTGTACAGATCTTGGTTCATCAATGTTAGTACTCAAAGCAAATATGCACTTCCAATCATCAAGAGAATACCCATACCTTTCAAGTGGTTGCCTTTGCCTTGTAGACTTTTGAACAAGCTAAGGTGGAGATTCTTCCACTTCTTCCTCTTCTTCTTCCTCTTCTGAAGATTCAGAGCTTAGTGAGCTCTCCTCAACTTCTTGTCTATTTTGGGGTCTCGATTCAACTTTCTCAGGTGTAGAAGGAAGTTGAACCACACCTTTTTTTTTCATTTTCTTTATGTTGTTCTGGCTGAAAATTAATAGGGAAAGATTTAATCTCTCTAAAAATAACACTTCTAGAGTATATTACCTTTTGTGTAATAGATTCCAAAGCTTGTATCCTTTCACACCATAGCCATATCCGATGAATATACATTTGACACCTTAGAATCCAACTTTGTTCTCTTCTCCTTAGGCACATGTGCATATGCCTCATAGCCAAAAACTCTCGATTTCTAATTGAAGGCTTTTTCCCGACCACACCTCCATTGGCGTTTTATCAACAAGCACTCGATGTAGGAGATCTATTTATAAAATAGAAAGCAAGTGGTAACATCTTCAGCCCAAAACCTATTTTCTAGACTAGTTCCAATAAGCATGCTCCTAGCCTTCTCCATCAACGCTTTATTCATTCTTTCTCGCAACTCCATTCTCGCTCCGAGAATACGAAGTTGTCTTTTGTCTTTTAATCCCGCAATCTGTACAAAATCTATCAAAGTCTGTAGAATAGTACTCACCGCCATTATCAGATCTCAAACACTTAATTTTCTTCCCAGTTTGAGTTTCAACCATAGCCTTAAATTCCTTGAAACGACTAAAAACTTCAGATTTACTCTTTAAAAAATATACCCATGTTCTCCTACTAAAATCATCAATGAAAGTAACATAATAAATTGATTTAGCAATAGAAGCAACCTTAACAGGACCAAATACATCCGAATGGATTAGATCCAAGATACATGAAGACTTATGAGTAGATGAGTAAAACTAAACGCGGTTCTATTTGCCATAAATACAATGTTCACAAAAATCAAACTCCAGATTGCAATCATTCAACCCCTCAATGAGGTTCTTATTTTTCAGGGATTTTAAACCCTTCTCTCCAATGTGGCCAAGCCTTTGGTGCCATAACATGGTCTTCTCTATAGGTAATTTTGATTTGGTAGACAGAGCACCCTTGGGTACCTAGAAGCCATGACCATCCGCAGAGGAGGAAACCCTCTCCTTTTTCAGCGAAGTAGTTACTAGCTTAGTTTTATCCGAAGTGCTATTGCACTCAACCGTGCATGCATCAAGTTGGTACAATGTACCCAATCTACTTCCTCTTGCTATCACCATAGCACCTCTCACCATTTTCACACCTGCTTCAGAAAACTATACATGCACTCTCACATCTATTAGCTTGCTAACAGATAATAAATTTCTTGATAGTCCTGGGATATGCAAGACACCATCAAATATTCTAATTCTACCATCAGAAAATTTCACTTGAATACTACCACAACCAACAATTTCAAGGAAATAATTATCACCCAAATACACCTTACCACCATCATAGTTTTCATACTTACTAAACCAATTTTTGTTAGGAGTCATGTGGAAAGATGCACCTGAGTCTATCAACCATGCATTATCACTTGCACGAGTGGCCAAAGCTGCAATAAAGGCATCTCCATCTTCTTTTTCAGACTTAGAATTAGAATCATGCTTCTTCTTTTTCTTTTTATTTTCTTCTTTGCATTCCCTTCAAAGTGTCTAGATTTGCCACAGTTCCAACATATCACCTTGGACTTACCAGGGGATTTTGATCTCCCCTTATTCTTGGAATGGCCATGCTTCTTCTCATCTTTGCCTCATTCTTTTGTTCTTCCTCGAACACTCAACGCCTCTTTGGCGTTCAAAGAGACCTTCCTTCTCATCTCTTCGGAGAGTAGAGAACCAACAACATCCTCCATCTTCAGAGTGACTGAAGTGCTCCCAATGGCCATGACTAGGCTGTCCCATGAGTCTGGCAGCAAAACCAACAACATTTGGCACCTTTCTTCTTCGTCCATTTTAACCCCAACCGAGCTCAACTGAGTCACCAACATATTAAATGTTTCATATGTTCGATATTTGTCCACCTTCTTCCATTCTCAAGGAAAACAACTTCTTCCTCAAGAAAATCTTATTTACTAGAGACTTAGCTTGGTATATCTCACCCAAATTTTTCCAAAGCTTCTCCGAAGTGGATTCTTCATGGACATTTATCAGGATAGAATCTGCAAGACATAGTCTAATAAGACCTTTAGCTTTTCTATCCATTACATCATATTGTACAGCCAAAATTGGATCCGTAGGCCTATAGACCTTCTCATCCACCGCATCCCATAGATCTCGATCAACCAACAAATCTTCCATCTTCAGCTTCCACATTTCAAAGTTTGTGCCAGAAAACTTCTCTACGTCAATCCTCTCAGATGTGCTCACCATTTGAAAAATATCTACAACCAGATAACAAAGTATTCTCTGCACAAGCTCCCACTCAAACCCAGATTAGCACAAAAAACCCAACAACCCACAACTGAAACCAAAGGTGATCAGGCTCTGATACCACTTGATAGGAAATTAAGAGTAGCGGAACAACTTCCTACGCTAATCTTTGAGGAGAGATATTATGCAAAACTTTCAACATAGTAAAACAATTCTGAAAAATATCAAAGAACATATTCATAACAAAACACAAACACTAGATATACGTGGGGAAAATCCTTTCGGATAAAAACCCCACACTCCAAAAGCCCACTCAATGTATTTCAAATCTAATAACAAGATTACATACACTTGCAGAGCAAGTTTCTTACAAGAGTATCACTAGAAACAATTCTAGGAGGATTAAAACTCACTACTTCAATTGCTTCTCCAAGCCTTCAATTTATAGACCTCCTGGTTATACAAGAAACCATCTATGGTTTACAAAACCATGTGCCAAAGCTCTCATGAGGTGGATAGCATTAAAGAGCAAGATTTCGGTTTAAAATTAGGCTCCCACGTCCACAATATTCTCCCCTATTTTTGACCCTTACAGATGTCATAAAATCATGTCATAATATCTCTAAAAATAGTCCTTCCATGATATACTATCATATGGGAATCTTTTGACAACTCCTATTTCTATTTTTAGAGCCTAGACAATGTGAAACGGTTGTAGGAAAATCTTGAATGAATAAACCAAACAAGGTTGAGACACCTCATTTCCAACAGTATATACCCTTGTGTCCTCTATCAAAGTTGGAATGAAGAGTTTGAAGAATCCATGTGTTAAACATGTCAAGGTTGAAGGCAGAGCCTTCAATGCAAATATGTTAGTGACACCATCGGGCAGAATCGAGGCACATATAAGTTCTTAGATGCTAATTAGGAATCACAAAATTGTTGTTCCACCATCACACTATGGGAGAGGATTATGGAGGGCGATAATAACTTCAACCATAAATGTGAAATTCTATGCCGAGTACAATCTTTGCAAAATGACTGGTCAAATCATCATGCAACCCTATTTCAATCAGATCAACAAGAGCTCATTTATCAAGCTTCAAATAGATCCATATTTTTGAGGAATTTGATCCGTATTGTTGAATGAATATCAACTCAAGCGTTTAACATCTATGCTAAATACAACGCAAAACCATAAATCTTTGAAAATCCCTACATTAATGCTTCTTCACTAATAATCATCGAACGATGTTGTCGTCAATTTACTCAAAAATGGGCCACAATAATTTGTAAATTTCGAAACAACTACTAAAAATATCATTCGCAGAGTCTACACTATCTGCTCACTTCTAGATCTACTTTCTAGAAACCGATGGTCATATCGGTGCTTATGCAGAGTCCCAAACTTAATGTAACGTTATGTGTCTCCTTTCTAATTAAAATACGCCTCTAAAAATAACTACGTAAATCTTAAAATAGCGGTCCCATAATGTTCAAACACTAATTCCATCACTTTTACAAGGGAAACTAAATCTAACAGAACCTTCGTAATGAATAATTGATCTAATTCAAATCTTCATACACGAGATACAAAAAATACTAACTACCTCTTCAATCAATTTACACTTCCATCATCCAGAAATCGATACTTTGATACCAATGATAGAGCAAGAAGACAAATACGTAAATGTTTGATAATTTATTCAAGGAAAAAATAATCCAATATATATAAGAAGAAATTTTTCAAGAAGGATAAATCGTCTCAGTGGAAGATGCAACACAGGAATGGCATAACCTACTAGGTGGTTGGTTAAACAATGGATTAATTTTCTAACAATATTCACATATAATTTACACCAATACATTTTTGGAATCTAGAGTGACTTCGCATTACTAGTTCACTTTGTTTCTTCACCATGATTTTTCAATCATGCCTATACTACACTTATTGTCTATGTATCTTATTATTGAAACCCTTTCACTTGAGTTCCTCACGGCATATAAGAGGATCACCATCCTTATTTCTTAAGAATAAGTTACATCACCATATATTCTCATGGGATCTTATGTGGAGATTATGTAAATACTACCCATTTTGATTCCTCGTCACTTTGTTCCCATTAATAATCATGAAATCAATTCCTCAATCACACAATCCCCATTAATTCACATTTATTCTAGTCACATCTACATTATCTTTCTTACACATCACACATGTTTCTTACAAATCTCAATACTAAACCTACTTTATCCAAATGCTCACAATGTACCCAGATAAGACCCATCAATAGTGCCAACATCAATACAAAATCACATGAATCTAACCACCAAAATATCAACACATATATTCATACATTTTATCGACTATATTATAAATTTTATAACCATTATACCAAATGCAATTTTTACACACAATACAAAATCCATATATATATGAAAGTTTCTATAAAAAGGTCACTACAAGACGTTGATGGCATCACCCTTTGTGCATCTACTAGTCTCGCATCACTAATTTTGATAGACATAGGTTCTCGAGAGTTCTAGGATCCTCTTGTATCTCCATGGTCTATGGACCACGGCCTTGCTTGAAAATGTGCCAATCGTTCACATGTTATTACAATCTCATCCAAAATCTATACATATTCGGCCTACAACTCCACCAATCTCATCAATAGGTCCTACACTAATTTAGTCCTAAGTTGGGGCTCAGGATGTCATGCATTCTCTATTTATATCTCACTCATTTTATAGCACTATACATGTGGTCTCTACCACAAGAACTAGATCAAAAAAATATGAATGATCACCTACAATATCATCCATGCACTCAAGGAAAACCTCCAATCACTACATCACTTGGAATATTCCTTATCAATGTACACATATACAAATATATAATAACTTAGTCTAATATGCATCACTTCTAATCATAAAATATATACATTAGCACCAAACATGTCAACAACAAGATTCCTATATATCACTCATTAAATCTCAAACATTATATAGTACTCATGTTGTGCAACCGCCATCACCATAACATCTCCATAAGAGGCATCTCTCTTCCCCTTAGCTTCCCTACCCATGGGTGGAGGAATCTCATCCCCACCTCCTCCTCTAAGTGTTTCATCACCTCCTAGATCACCAACCAAAATGGGAAATAATAATACCCATCATGTCTCCATCCACCCTACTCTATATACATTACGGTGTAGTTGGCATCATCCATATAACTTAAAACAACCACTAGATCACTCTCCCCCAGGATGGTAGGAGAAATATTTTAGTAAGGGATGGCCATGGATGATCGTCATCTCTGTAGGTTGTATGAGTCAACCTCCCCTATGGATATGGTGTAAGAGGAACCTCATGCATAATCCTTAGCTTTTGAGTCACTCTTTGATACTCAAAGAAATAAATCCCCTACTAGGAAAATTTATCCTCAAATTGCATATTGTGGCATATTTAATGCATATCTATAGCATCCTCTAGCTACCCCGTATAATCCCTATAAGGTCTCCAAGTGATATCCCTTGGTGCTAACTATATGTCATAAGAGCTATCTCACTGCAACAATATCGGGTGTACTCAATACTCGCATAATGGAAATGTTCTCATATTCCCACACATGTAATAATGTAATGGTGGTTTATGTCACCACCATGGATCTCTACTTGAAAAATTGTATAAATCCCTATAAAATTGGGCCAACATACAATGGCCCCATTCATAATGTGTATTATGCTCCTCTATGGACTGGCATATTCACTACATCCTATATGACATTTACACCCCATCACCATCCACTACCACAAATGATAACAATAATACACATATATATTTCTATTACCAAAAACATGTGAAGTCACAAAGTGAAACTCAATATAATTGATAGCTCTCTAACACCACTATGCCCCAACCAAAATCTATGTGCCTACCTCATGTGATATGTCATATCTGGGGGTAACACTTGTACCCTCTCATCTATAATTGGTAGTTATAGAATCTAATATACATCCTCTGATGTAACATTCATCTCCCATATCAGGATCTAGAAATTACATCTATTTACATTCCACCACCCACACAATGCAGGTGATTAAATACATATTTGGGGGTAATTCTCCCAACCTTGCCACATGCCATAACTTGGCCATGTATAGTATACATTGGACTACAACATCAAACCCTAGTGAAAATAATATCATTGTGTCGACCTCCATAGAACTCTCATGTGTAGACATCTCTCTACGAACAAAAATCACATATTCAATACCTTGTATTAATAAATCTAATAGCAAAACAATTGTTACACATCAATAAAATATAAGTAAATTCTCCAAACAACATACATATCATCATGTTATGTTGCATGGGTTATAACCATGTGTCCCATGTCAAAACCATATTGTTTCATATGATTTCTCCCTAAATACAAAACCGCACCATTATGTACATTTTCACTTATATACCCTAAATTTGGCAAATTAAAAAATCAAAAATCACAAAATTATATACTATTTCACTCAAAATCAGCATTAATAGCACTCACCATCTCATGGGTCATTTATTCCTGAATGGAATCTCCCACACACTTAAATCATGATCGGATGGCCTTTGTAGCTCGTGGAATCATCTCAAACTCAAATTTTGTATCACAATCAATTGAAATCACAAATAAAAAGCACTTTTCACTTTTATATGTCATGATTTATTGTATAAGTTACTTGTGTCATTAAAAACTTTTTCATGCAAATGTGTAACATGAAAATTTCATATATTCAAGCATGACAACGGACCCTGTGTCAAAAAAATTATTGTGAACCCTCCCGAGCCCTCTTCCGATCAACTCATCCCCTTTGTCAAGCCTCTTCTACCCTTTAGTGGTTTGGTTTGTTGTGTCAACCTTTTCTCGTAGCTGATTTAGTAAAACAAGTTCATTTAATTGCTTCCATAATGGTACCTTTCAAGGCACGCTTTTCAAGAGGCTTAGAATGGCTAATTTTAGCCTTTCAAGGCAAGTGCTCATACCTCATAGCAGATTTAAAGGCCCAAATTCATCAAGGAGTAGTTTTAAGGAGATAGTAACATTGTACAATTGATTTTGGAAGATTTTGGATAATTTGAGAGATTTTGGATAATTTGAGAGATTTTGGATGATTTGAGATGTTTTGAGACAAGTTCAACGAAAGCGGGTATTGAAGGTGAAAGAGCTTGTAGAGTACAAAACAACACCCGAGCTTCAAAGTGACTTCGAGAGCTCCATAACGAATTTGAGGTTAAAAAAATATCAATGTAAATTTATTTTAGTTCTCTAAGTGATGATAGTTTCAAATTTTTCACAATACATAATATTTTCTTCCTACAATCTGTTTTCCACATGCACAACATGTGGTCCTAAGAAAAACAGGATATTTTTGATGGCATTGCAGAAGAATCGAGCATGAGACCCATCCCATTATTCTCAAAATTCTCTTTCCATTCAAAATCATAAATAATTTCTTGAAAATACCTTCAGATGCTCAAGATATGTCTCCGTCAAGCTTCTCTCCAAGGTATGCATTAGGACTTAATCATCTTTCTAGGTCAACACATGTCACTCCCAGGTTGAGGTGCAATTTCATACACCAACTATCCCATCCCCTTGGGATAAAAGGGATAAAAAAATGTTCCCTACCCTAAGATAGCCCCCTAAACCATCATGTCCCCTTGCACCTTATGAAAAAGAAAAGGGGACACACCACCTTGAAAAATGTCCCAAGGGTTCTAGAACTTGAGTGGAGTGGCCTAGTTTAACTTGAGTGACTAGGATAGTGAAGTGGAGCTAAGTGGAGGGTGAGTGGATAATTAACTATTTATTTAATTAAATAGCTAATTAAATTATCCAAGGGATATAAGAGTATGGTTTAAGCATGATTAGAATTAATTAAATTAATTCTAAAAGGATGTGGGTGAATACTTAAAGCATGATAGAATTAATTAATTTAATTCTAAAGGGATGTGGATTGGCATATTATGCAAAGGATATGGATAACTAAGAATAGGTATGTATTTTTAGGGTGTCTACATTTTCCTCTTTAAAGTGTTATTATGAAGTAATAGCATTTTAAAGATAGTAGACACATGTAGATACATGAGAAGATGACAAAGATGCATGATGGACTTGCTTGATATGCCCCAGTTGAATAATTTGGATACCCCAGTGAATATGGATGCTAAGGTAATCCCCCTCAAATGGATGAGTGACGCAAAAAAGTAGTGGACAGCCACTTGATAGGAAGAAGGAAAAGACGAAGGATTCAAGGACTAAAAGGAGGGTGTGAGGGAGTTTTCTCGTAGCATGAGCTTCCATTCAAATAGTGAAAGTTACAACAACCTTATTTTTTGTTGCACAGTAGTGTTATCACCATTATTATTAAATAATAATGATTCTTAAGCCATTATGTGGGCAAATAAACACACATACAACAAACAAAATTCTATAAAAACCCCAATGTACACAAAAGATATGTATGCATCATGATTATAAATGAACCAAGATGGTAACATAATACTAGTAATTGGTCCAAAGTAAAAGTAACGATCAACACAAACCCAATATACATAGTAAAATTATGCACCATGGTTATAAATGAATCAAGATGATAGTGAAATACTTGTAATTGGTCAAGAAATAATAGCAACAATGCAACATAACTAGAAATAAAGACAATTAACTATGCCCCTAATGTGTTCCACAGTGATAATTAAGTATATTTAAATGCCCCAAACAAGGATATATACATACAAGGTTATTGAATCAGACTGAAAGAGTGGAGTTAAGAAAATCCTCATGACACTCTTTTTTGGATCCATATTGAAGATTAATCTGAGATTAAAAGGGTCATTGCCCCCAAGTAAGAATACTAACATGTAGGGATAAAATGAGAGTCGGCATTGCCTCAAGTGAGGATGCACGTGAGGGAGATGATTGATTTGACTTTCCCCAAGCAAGGATACATGCAAGGGATAAGATGATGTGTTATGATAGTCGTAAAATGTTGGAACGATCACTAGGATAAGATTTAAAATTTTGATTTCGTTAAGTTGTGTTGATTTGTTGTGATTTTTGAGGTTTTTTATTTTATTATTTATTTTTTATTTATTTTGATTTGTGATTTTTTTAAAAAATTGGGATGTTTTAAATTTTTTTATAATTTTGGAGATATACGAATGCCAATGAAAAAGACAAGGTGGCCTTAAACCATACTACGGATTGTACAAATTAATAAGCTCATTAAGACCAATGGAGGGAGTATGATGGATGTAGATGAACATGGTTAGGGTAAGTTGGGATACACATCCTGACTATAAGGAACACACGATAAAAATAATTTGTAATGATGTAGCAAGTGAAATAGAATGAACAAATGAAAGAAATGGGTGTGTTGATATGCCCCCAACACGAGGTATACTCATAAAAGATTCAAGAATAGAAATTCTTCAAATGAACCGCATTCATGGGTTATTTGAGCTCTTTTCCATCTTCACAAGATAGCTTTTATCTACCCACCCAAATTTAGTAGTAATAATGTAAGGTCCCAACCAATTAGGTGAAAACTTACCTTATTTTTCCCACTCATGGTTGTATTATTTTGATTCTCCTTGAGTACAAGATTTATGTTTTCAAACTCTTTAGGTTTATTTTGTTTGTTGTAGCTATGTTGGAGTTACTTCGATATACTTTTAAATTATCCAAGGCACAAACCCACTTCTCGTCTAAGATTTATAGCTTTGTAAGGTGTACTTGTCGGTAATCATCTTCATGAACCAGGTGTTGTAATGATATGTGAAGGGATTGAGATCAAATTTTACTAGTAATACAGATTTATATCCATATACAACAGAGAGAGAGTGGCTCCAATGGGGGTAATGATATGAGTTTCAATAGACCTAGATGGATGGTTATAGTTATGTATGCCAATTTCAACCGTGTTTATCAACAAACTTTTCTAATATTGATTTGATTGTTTTATTAGATGGTTCATCTTGGCCATTACATCATGAGTAGTAGGAGTTTCCCACTTGAGTCATATATGAACCCGTTTGGTTATCTTTGACATTTTTATTTTTGAAATATGTGTCGTTTTCTGTGACAAGAGAGGTAGGGATCCCAAAGTAGCATATGATATGGTTAAAGATAAACTTAGATATATTTGACCCAGTGACATAGGTTAAAGGCATGACCTCTATCCACTTGGTAAAATATTCAGTTATAGTGATTATGAAGGTATGACCATTAGAAGATGTGGGATTTATTTTTCCTACTAAGTTGAGCCCCCATTGAGAAAATACCTATGGTGAATTGATAGGTTTAAGGGATTGTGAGGGTGTGCGCGAATAATATTATCATGTGTCTAGTATGTTTGGAACTTCTTGACAAATTTATATACATCAGACTCCATGGTGGGCCAATAATAACCCAAGCACATGATATTTTTGGCTAAGATCATGTCTCTTGTGTGTGCACTACAAATACATGGGTTAAAGCATATAAGTGTGTCCCACTTGGTGGCTAAAATAATTTTAAAATATGACTAGTAAATAAATATTTTAAAATACTATAAAAACTTTTTAAAAATCAAGTAAATTGTGGATTCCCTGCACCTTGGTATTTATAAGATCCTAAAATTACATGTTTGGTCATTTAATATGTGTTTGGTCATGTTTTGGTTGTTGGACATATTTTGTTGAAAGTACAAAAATTGTAAAAAAGTGGGACACAGCTTATATGTTAGTTGTATGAACTTCAACTAGTGTTAGGTTATCTTTGTCCTAATTAAGACATGTTAAGATTGTCCCATCATATCCTCTTCTAGATAGGGTGTTGCACAGGATGGTGTAGCATGAAAAAAAAATTGTTAAGGCTCTTTTGTTTGAGGAATTCATATTTGGAGGGTAGGTTTTATCTTGATAAAGGTGTATATGTCATGGTACCAAGGATTTTCAGGACCAACTATTTCACATACCATGGTTGACTCGGAAAATTGTATGTGGGCACCAAAAGGCATTCAATGAGAAATTCAATGTGCATTTTATTAATATCAAATCCAAGAAGGGATGTAATAGTAGCCATGGCATCTACAAAAAATTTTTAAGATAATGAACTTGTTTGAAGATGATGATTTGAAAGTAACCTTTGAGACTATCAACCATATGTTTGTAAGGAACCATTTTTCATCCTTAACCTGATATTCTCCATTGACTTTCTTTATGATCAAAAGAGAATCTTCATAAAATGTTAATTATTTTAGCCACCAGATATAGAAAATTTTAGGCTAGTTAAAAGGGCTTCATACTCGGTGATGTTGTTGGTGCAAGGATAATCAATGTGGTAATACTTTGGGATAACATCGTCATCCAGTGTGTGTAATAGAACACCATCTCTTGACCCATGAATATTTCAAGATCCATCAAAAACAAATTCCATGAAAGAACCACATCCACATACAATAGATCTTCATATGGGAATTAAAAATGAAGCATCTCTGAACCTCGAAAAGGTGTTATGGTAAGTTGATCTGAAATATATTTCCCTTTTATCACTTTCTGAATAATAAATTTGATATATATCAAAATCACCGAGAGAGAATGACCCAGCTAGACATTCGGATTGTTAGAACACATCTTGATATTAGATATTTAATAGGATCTACTTTAGAAATGATTTTAGTTATATGATTGAGAAAGTAGTGAAGTAACTTGTGAATCATTAATTTTACTACCGAACATACTTTTTCAACTTGTGAATACTAGATTTCATGAGCTCTTATAGTTATACTAAGATAACAAATTTCTTGTTATTTCCCTTTTTCATTCTCATTATACAAGTTATACCCCTATGACATGTTATGTTGTGGATGTATAAAGGAGCATAGGCTTATCTTTAATAGGTGACATTAGTATCGGAAAAGGTTGATATATATTCTTTTAACTTGGTGAAATAATCTTGACATTCTTGGGTCTGTTTGAACTGGATATCTTTCATGAGCATCTTATTGAAATGGTGACATTTATTTGTAATTTGAGATATGAAATTTTGAATACACTATTTTTCCTTGGAGTCCTCATAGCTGAAAAATATTATGTGGGAGGCATCTCCATGATTTTTTTGACTTCGGTAGGGTCAACTTCAATTCCCCTCCATGAGACAATGAATCCCAAGAGTTTTCCAGAAGTGAGACCAAATACAAAATTCTTAGGGTTAAGGCATACCTTATATTCCCAAAATCGTTCAAATATGCATTGTAAGATGAATGGATGATCTACTCTAGTTTTTTTATTTGGAAAGGATGTCATCAACATAGTCCTCCATGATATCATGAAGAAAATTGTGGAAGATGACAATCATTGCACATTGATAGGTCAGCACTGCGTTCTTAAGGCCCAAGGGAATGATTTTATAACAAAATGTGTCCCATGGTGTTGTAAATAATGTTTTATGTTGATCTAATTCTAAAATTTAAATCTGATTATAACTCAAAATCCATCCATTAGAGATAACATTTCATGGCCAAATGTAGAATCTACAATCATGTTAATATTGGGAATGGGGGAAAATCATCCTTCTGGAAATGCCTTAATAGCATGGAATTTTGTGCAAATCCATATCCCTAATGTATTTTTTATAATGGTTGTCATATTATATATCCATTCTCGAGTAGTTTATTGATCCGATGAAGTCGATTCTAGCAGCTTTCTAAAGTTCTCGCTTTAACTAATAATGTCACTTTAGGGTGCTTTTTTCTATAAAACAATCTTTATGGTTTTGCATCCAAAAAGATAGAAGATCAGTACACTACAAGGGAAGGATCTAGACCTGGAATGTCCTTGTATGACCATGTGAAAACATCATGAAGCTTAATAAGTGGTGTTATGAATGTTTCTATCTTTTTTTGTGATAAACTTGCACCAAGTTGTAATAGTTTAGGATTTTCATTTGTGCCAATGTAAATTGTGATAGTCGTTTCTACTAGAATTTTGATGTATTTGTATCCTTAAAGGATGTCAGAGGTTAATGTAGGTCATTTTTTTGATTCGTAAGTGATTCTCCTCCTTTTTATTCTTTTTATTTTTTGGCTTGTTTATTAAATAGCACCTCAATGAGGTTTTCACTATGAGAGATTATATTTTTCTTTTTCTTGTTTTTACTTTTTTGCTTTGGTGGACTGGATTACTCGAGTTCCTCACAAAAATAATTTGAAGCATCAAGATTTATATCAAATCCCTTCTTGTTATATGATAGGGAATAGGGTCTCAAGTCTCGAGAAACTCTTGATGGCCTCATCATTCTGAAAGAGGTCCATAGATATGCGATTTTCCTAGTCCAGATAGATATACAATGTCAAAATCAAGGTTACGAATGGAAATATTTTTAATGAACATATGGGTTTCAGATAGATCTTTGAAGAGGCTATGTGTGGAACCTTTCTCAATATTAGAGTCAGAATCATCCTCACTAGTTGAACTATCAAATATTAGTAGCTTTGTTTATTTTCAAAACCTAGACCATGATGACATAATTTTCTTCCTATAAAGACGGGTTTGAGACGGAATTTTTCTTATGCACCAATTCCCCTACCTTTCCCTTGCATATTCTTCATCATTTTATGAGCCTTACTATAGTTATAGGATTCATAATAACTATCCATCTGATCTTTGTATAACATGAGCTTAAAGATTCATGAATGTGTTTATCCTCTAAATATCCATACCATTTCCATGCAGATTACCAAGGTGGTAGATGAGAACTTATTTTAGAAGGGGATTGTTAGGTTTTTGTAATTGTGCAAAGACAAGTGGCAACTTACCAACATGAAAATCATTTCCAAGATCATATTCACCAATGCATCTATGATATGTTTTTAGTTTGGGTGGCAGATTGGATGTAGAAGGTTGAGATTCAAAGAGTGTGTCAGGATCTATATGGTTATCAACATTGGTGGGGATGACACAAGGTATGATGGATCTGTCATGCAAAAAAGGATAGTGGTTTACATGATTATACTTTACCTCCAAGAGCTTGTAATATTTGAATGGTTTGACATCTTCCAACAAGGTAAACTCTTTGTCATTATGAGGGAATTTTATACATTGGTGAAAGGTGGAAGGCACTACCTACATGGCATGTATCCATGGCTGACCTAGAAGGATATTATATGAGGTCTCAACATCAACAACATGAAAGGAGTTTCTAGAATTTTGGACCAACTTATATAGGTAAGGTGATTATTCCATAATATTTTTATTTATTTTGTCATAACCATGAATAGTTATAACATTAGCTCCCAAAATCTCTTCGGTATGGCCAAGGAATCTCATCATCTTCATAGAGCAAATATTTAAGGCAGCCCCATTGTCAATAAGAACTCTTTTAATCTTATGATTGGTGATGTAAGCTTCAATGTACAAAGAGTTTTTATTTTGAAGATTAGGATTTAAGAGTTTTTGAGGACCAAATGACAATATAGGACTACTATGAGAAAGATTGGAAATAAGTGCTTGAAATTTTTGTGTGTTGATATCTTTAGGAACATGTGCTTTGTGAAGAGCATGAGTAATGATATCTTGAAGTTTAGGAAACATTTTAACTAAATCCATGAGGGACATATACATGGGCATCGTATTTAGTTGTTTGACAAGGTCATACATGTCAAATGAGGAATATTTAACACTGGATGTTGGTTTTGGATTGTTGGTAGTTGTAGGATTTGACACTTGAGGCATGGTGGATGTGGATGGTTGTTTAACCGTAGGCACCCAAACTTCTTTCTCGCCACATAACCACTACATACTTAGGAGCTTTAAACTTAAATGTGGGGATTGAGTTGGGTATTTATTCGATAAATGAGATAATTGAATTAGAATCAACATTGTTTTAAGATAGGCATTTTTCAAGAGTTTTACCCAAGCTGGATTAAGGTTTATGAGTGCCCTAGGCAATGCTAGAGCTAATGCATTCTATAAATAAACAAATTTATAGTAGAAAAAATAATTAACCGACAAAATATTGTATTGCTTGATATTTTATGACTCTACCATCCAGGAAAAAATTTCTAACAATTTTTTTGTAGCTAATATTGCCTAAAATCCCTAGTTAATTTTCTAATATATAGTCTATCATAATCCTCCTTTTATCATATATGTCCTAACTATTTTTTCCACAATCTTTACATATTCACTTTTCTTGATCTCTCCTCCCAAAAAAACATCCAAGACTTCAAAACAATACAAAGTATGAAAAATACATGAGTATGAATTAAATTTAAGAATCCTAACAAAGGCACTTGCATAAATATTTGAAGCCTCCTAAATATCATAATCTTAATAGAATTATGTAAATTTAATTTTATTTTGAATGAAATGAATTGAATTGGTATGCAAGGTTGGATAATAATTTCTACTATTATAAATGGTTAATAAATTGATCTACTCTTCATAAAAAAACACATTAATATAAAATAAATTAGTGCCCCGTAAATATTGACGCCCTGTGAAGTTGCCTAGTTTGTTTAGGCCTTAATCCCCTCCGGCTTTACCATTTTTACTATGCTTTGGGAAAGGGTTTTGAAACACCTTTAATTTTTTGTTTGGAATTTTATTAGGTGATGGATCTTCAATTTCAATGTCTCCACTATCGATGAGATCTTGGATATAATGGAGTATTATGCAACGATATATAGTGTGGTCATCAATGTAATGATAATCACATTATTCGTTTTCTTTATGTCAAGACGGTTTTGGATGCCCTTATTTCAAGGGTCTTATGATGGGGTAAATAATCATGTTGGCACTTTCCAATTGAAGTAGGACACTTCAAATAATTTCTGCCAAATGTGTGAATTATCGTCATTTATAATCCCGAGGACTAGTTTCTTTTCTTGGAATAACAATGGCTTGTTTTGATTTAGATGTCTTCGTTTGATAGTTCTAAACACAATGTACATTACAATTGTCGATGACTCAAAATGTCATTAAAAACATTACAGCCCGACCGATAAATTTGGATTTATCTTGAGAATGATTAATTTTGTTTCTCTGGTCCTTGGAAGGAATTTTGATTAGCCCTTTTGTAATGAGATATTTTTCAATTTGAGTCCCCTTCTCAATGACTTCCTCAAAATTAGTGAGACAATGCATCTATATTTGAAAGGATAATTCATTATTAAGGTTAGGAATGAATATGTTAACCAGTTTTTCTTTAGAATAGAGCATGGAAATCGAATCATGACTCCTTGACATCGTTGTAGAAATTGGGTGAAGTTTTCATTTGTCCTTTGTTTGGTGTTACAAAGGTCCATCATTGTAATCTCATAGTCTAAATTGAAAGATAAATGTTTAACAAACTTCTTCAAGAGGTCTAAAAATGTGGTGATTGATCCCTTTGGAAGGTGAAGGAACTAATCTAAGCATTTTCCACTCAAACTCTTTAGAAATAGTCACAAGAGATATATGTTGTTATAGGCCACTTCTTGGCATGCCATATATAATTCTTTGATATGTTTGTGCAGGTCATTTTTTCCCTTATATTTTTTGAATTCATGAGTTTCAAAATATTTTGGGAAAGGTGTTTTTAACATGCCCTTTTCAAATGGATAAGGACATAGCTCTTCAAATTTGAATTGCTTTGTGCATTTTTGGAGCCCCATGAGAGTTTCTTTCATACTCTTCCATTCTTGTGTGAATGGAGAGTTATCTTGGGAATATTCATGGTGACATCAATGTCATGTATTGATTTATGCTCTTCCCCTGTTTTAGTATTTGTGTTGTTTTTAAGTTGGCGTTGTAATTCTTTGATTTTAGCCAACAAATCTTCTTTCAAAGAATCAGATGTGGTGGTTAATTTGACACTTTTTCATGTTAGACTCAAGTTTTTCAATTAAATCTTTTAAGTTTTCATGCCTAAATTTGGAGGGTATTTTTTCCCCATTTCAAAAAGGTGAAGTAAGTATTGATTTTTATTTTGCATGATAACATGATCAATGGATTCCTTCTCACTTATTGATAGTTCAGGTTGTTCTGTAATTTATTCATCATCAAAAGGTCCATGACCAAAAGGATTGAATCTTTCATAATCATCAGGACATGGGTACTCTTACTACATGTAAACACCATCATGTTATAGGTATAAACCTAAACAAATAATGTTTTTAGACTTTTTACAAGTTGTGACAAATTTTAAATGGGAAAAGATGGACAAGAATGATTGTTTTCAACTTTTTGGGAGATAATCAAAACATAATTGTAATATTTGGAAGGATGTTTTGATTAAATTGATGGAGTTGACTTTATATGTGAACAAAGTGAATGTTCAACGTACGAAGTGTAGATGTTGGATTGATTTTCTTGATACATGAATAATGTGAATATTCAATGTATAAGACTTGGATAGGACTCTTGACTTGATTGCATATGATTTGCCTATAATTGAATAAAGTGAATATTCAATATATAGGATGTGTGATTGGATTTGATTGGATATGATTTTTCTTAAATTTGATAATGTGAATATCAAAATATAAGACTTAGAGGTCAAGAATGATTGTGCTTAAACTTTGAAAAAGTGAATGTCAAAATAGAATACGTAAATGTTAAGAATGATTGATAAAATATTGACAAAGTGAATGTCAAAATATAAGATGTGGAGAAAAGAATGATTTCGCTTACACTTTGACAAAGTGAATGTCAGAATATAAGATATAGTGATGAAATGAATTGCTTAGATTTTGACAAAGTGAATGCCAAAATAGAAGACTTAGATAATGAAAGAAAGTTCTTAAATTTTAACAAAGTGAATGTTAAAACATAAGACTTAGGGATGAATGGGATTTACTTAAATTTTAACAAAGTGAATGTTAAAATATAATATTTAAAGATGAGGGAGTGCTTAAATTTAAAAACATGAATGTTAAAATAGAAGACTTAGAAAAGAAAATAGGTTGGTGGATTTTTTCATCTTGGATAAAGTAGGTATTCAAAGGAAAAGATTTGTGATTGAATTTTGATTGTGCTTGACCTTGATAAAGTGAATACCAAAGGACAATACTTGGATTAAAATGGATGTGCTTAAATTAGGATATGGGTATCCAAAATTTAAGACTTAGACGTGATAGAGATTGAATGATGTGCTTAAACTTTGGAAAGTGAATCCAAAGAGTAAGACTTAAATGTGATTCAATTCAATTTGGAATGGGTATCCAAAAAGAATGGGTTTGTGAAGTTTGATAAGAGATTTGATTTTGATAAAATGGAATATGATGTGATTTCAAAGAAGAGAATGAAATACATAGTAAACTGACTCAATAAAATGTGGATGAGAATAATAGTGGTAAGGAGGATTTGTCAAGTAACTTGGCTCGAGTTAGTCAAGCTTCCTATATATGGCTCTCTCTAAATACCAAATGATTATCTGAATGATCATTGTACACTATTTATAGTCGTCGTCTTTACTTTACCCCCTTGATTAACAAAGTTAGATTTTACTCCACTCAAATAATCAAATTGAGGCCATCACTATGTATAAAAATGGATCTAATTCTCACAAGGTGTTTTAGTCAATTAGGTGGGAGTATCATTTCATTGGCTAGTTCCCTCAAGGTGCCAACTACTTTGGGGTTCATATGGTGATCCTCACAATGAGTTTATGGCCCATGGCCATCCACTTCCCACAGTTACAGTGGATGGGGAATAAACCCTTCTCTGAAAATTTTAATTAAAGAGTGTTTTATAAATTTTAAAGAAAATATGATAAAGTTTGGTTGTCATGATCAAGGAAATCTGCAGTTAGTAATTTGGTCGAATGTTCAAGGTAAGATTCATAAGATATAATCATGTAATCAACACGTTTGTAGGTTTTCCTGCAATAAAATCATGCTATAAAAACAAGAGGAAAACTTGTCGCTTTCGATTTTTAAGATCACCCAAAAGGGTGCGAGAAAAGAGCATACATGATGGCTTTGTCTAGATGAGATTAAATGAAATTTAGAGCTAACTTAAAACTTAAATTTATTATATATGAAAACATGCACGAAAAAGAGGTTTAAAATAAGCATAGATTAAAATGATTTAACAGGCTAGAAAAATACAAAAATAGTAAAATACAAGGACAAAGACACTAGCATGTATAATTATATGTTAGCACATGCAATAGGGTGCACTAGTGTGACATGCTACGCTAGCACATCCAACTAAACGTGTATGCGTAACAAATGGTTTTTCGAGCACATAGCAGAAAAAAATTAACACTAGTGCATGCAAGAGACAGGAAGAAAAATAGATGTTGACGCTAGTACGTGCGGTCTTTATGACAATGCACCTCATGGGTGACGCTAACACATGCAAAGATGCACTAGTCCTATATGTGCTCAAAATTTTATGATAAATATGGAAAATTGACTCTATTTTGAAGTTTTGTAGATAAAAAATTATGCACATATCACCACTTTACTACACCATCAGTATGTTTTTATATGCATGGATCTTAACTAAGAAAAGTACACATTGGTAACACTTTCCCTTGTCCTTGTACATTCTTTGATTGATTTCTATTATGAATCTCTTCTACACTGATTAGTTTTGTATTCACTTCTAGTCAGGTCATAAGGATCCCTGTCTATCTATTTTGTCACATCAGTCATTTGTGGTCTTAGGAAACTAGTGCCCACTCTGGACACTAGCACATAGGTGTTTTTGTTCCTTCTGGGTGCTCCTATCCTCCTTATTATTCTTGTACATTTTATCATTTGTGGTTGGCATTATTTCTTTTCTAGTCATAATCCCACACTCTTAGTCATCCTTTATGTCACCAATGTCAAAATTCAAACAAGAGATTCATACACACACACACACACACACACACACACACACACACACACACAAAACCACACACAACATGCTCACTATTATTTTGGCTAGAAATTCAAGAGGGCTATCACATCTACATATTATCACTATCATTCGAAGGGGCTACATTTTGGGTTGCATACACTACATAGGAAGGGGAAGTGCTGAATTCCATAACAAAAATTGTATCAAAGTTAGTTATAGCCTTATCTTAGCATCATTGGAACAAGGGAAACCTATGGACACTATTTCACACATGAGCAAAAAGAATGACATGGATTCTGAAATGTAGTGCAGCGCTCGATACTAAGTTCACTGTTTGGGTGACCGTCAAGGTCAATCTGACTTCACATATTACATATTTTTATTCAAATATTATGTGTTTATGAGCTTGTGCAAGTAGATATGGTTTTTTTATAGGTTACAAGTGTGATCGAAACCCTAACATCAAAATCAAAGGAAAAAATTAGATATTGGGGAAAATACCCTCAAACCTTAAAAAAGAAAATCCTAAATATTCACATAGACACTAGTGCCTAGAATGGACACTAGCACTTGGGTGCTTCCATCTTTCTATGGATGCTTCTATCCAAACATAGTGCAAAGCCCCAAAACTTATTGCAAGCCCCCATGTTACTTCATTTCTAGTTAGATCTATCTTCTTAACAGCTTTGAATCACTTCTAAATCATCCGAAATCAACTAAGTCGCCCCCTCTCTCTCTCCCTTTCTAAGGGTTTCATATTATTACTTGTGTCTTATTGTATGTTATCACTTGTATATCATTAAGTATAGTAAATTTATTCTGAAATTTGAGATTTAATTCAATTTAGATCAAATCATTTGGTGAACCCACTCCTTACTTAAACTTCTTGCCCTAGGATCTACCTTCCCCATGGCTCCTAAAAGATACCCCTCTCTAGATCACCCTATGACCTTCATGGGCATGCAACCAATTTTTTCTAACCTTAAAGAAGAATCTAACTTTTTAGATCTCTTGCAAAATCCCCAATATAATCCCCTCATCCTCCAACAACTCCTTGCATTCCAAGCCTCTCTTCCTAAAAACCCTCAACTGTTGATTCTTGCATTGTCTCCCCTATCCAAATTCTTCACAAAGATTCTCCCCATCCACTACAGCTATGAATGATGCTCCATCCTCTTCCCCTTATACTATGGATAATAATATCACTAGTGTAGATTCTTTTCATATTGTTTGTCTTCATGAGATTCTTGCTTGTGAAAACATGGATGATAGTGATTTTGATTATGATAATGATACTACACATGTTAATAATGATGTTTCTTGCATTAAAATTCTTGACTATGAATCTATACCTCATGTTTCTTCTATTTCTGAAATTGTTTCCACATCCTCTTGTACTATGGTAAATGATAGCACCTCTTTTCCTATTGATACTTGTCTTCATGACACTTTTCCTTTCGAAAATATGGATGCTAGTTGATTTAATAAAAATTGAATTAAATCTTATTGCAAAATAACTACTATAAATAATGATGTACAAATGATAACATACAATAAAGACACAAGAAAACTAGCATGTACAATGTGAAACCCTAAGCAAGAGAGGGAGATAGGAAGACTTAGCTGATTTTCGAATAGATTAGAGGTTATCTAGGTAGGTGAAATATTGAAACAGATCGTAGAAAGCATCATTGATGCTCAAAGTGGAAATTATTAAACTCATAAACAACATAGAATAGGGGCCCCCATAGGAGGATAGAGGCACTGAAACTGGCAATCGGTTCTTAGTGTCGGTGGCCATACAACTGCTCAAGAAGTGATTTCTTTTGTGTTACAAGAGGTTCGTTGTTGATTCCTATTTGTCACTTGATGTTCATTCCTTGATCACTAAATATACCTGTAACCTACAAAATAGAATGTCTACCTACATATGTCCACAAACCACATCAAATATAATAAAAAGATGTAGAATGTGGAGTCGGATGACCTCGGCAATCATCCGAAGAGTGAACTTGTGGACAAATAATGTACTACCTCTCATATTCCATGCGCTTCTTGTGTGTGTCTAGAAATGATTCCCTAGGGTGCCCTTATGTAAGTTACACCAATGATAGTGGGATAAATGTAGAATGTAGGAGATGTATAGTATGTGTGGATGGAATAGAACAAACTTCCCCTTCCTATGTTGTGTATGTAGAAGTATGCGCCCTTTCCCTTGAATGGATGTGCTAGATGGATGCCTTTTATATTCACTTGTTCCTTTTGAATTCAATATTAGGTGATAATAGTAATGCTTAGTGGTTATTACTTTATTTTGAAAACATGATTGTGTATTTATATAATTCCCTTGTTTGAATTTTGTAATTGACAACTGAAAGGTTGACCCAAAGTGATAAAAAGTAAATGAGAAATGAAAGGGGTCTAAAAGGATAATAAAATAATAAAAAAGTGATAGGAGCACCCGGGAGGATAGGAGAGCTAGGTGCTAGTGTCCTGACTGGGCGTTAGTGTCTCGAGTCCATAGAAATATAAAATAGTTAAATGACAGCAAGAGTGCAAGATGTATGAATCTAATAAAAGTGTCAAAGACAAAGTAAAAGGATAAACGAGTTGTGAATTGCTAGTTTTCTTTCTTAGGAATCATGTAAATGTTAGCATGCTTTTAGGACCTAGAAATGTACCCAAGTGCATAGATTTTTTTACTACACTTTGTAACTTTGATTCTATTAATGACAATGCATGTGTTAATAATAATTTTCCTTACAATAAAATTGTTGAGAGTGAGCCTAAACCACATACCTCTTCTATTTCTGATATTGTTTCCAAATCTTTCCATGTTAAACCTAATGATACTCTTAGTTTCTATTCTATTATCCATACACCCATTGACTCCCCACCTACTACACCTTTAGAGCCTTCACATACATCCTCTCCTCTTACATCCCATTCCTCTCCTCAAGTCCCCATGATCACTCATAATGTAAAAATTCAACCTCTTAATGTGCCTCTTACCACCCAAAACATTCCTTCGCAAGATATCCTTTCCCTCATGCATGTTGTTGGTGATTTACAAAGAAAATTCCATCACCTTACCCTAGAAATTAAATCTTATTATGCTTCTATTGACCATAATACTCTTCCCAAAAACCCCAATTCCTAATAAGATTCACAATTCCGCTTTCCCTAAGGGTTTCATTATGCCTACTTTCTCATGTTTTGATGGCACGAGCAATCCTTATTTACATCTCAAATATTTCTGATTAGCCATGGCCTCCTATTCTAATGATAGATTGTTACTAAAAGCCTTTCGTCATAGCCTTGTTGATACCACTCTCCAATGGTATACTCACTTACCCAATGGTTCTATTAGTACTTATGATATTGAGGATGTTTTTCTTAGACATTACATATGAATGTTTACCTTATTTGCACCAAGGAAAACCAAACCGATCTTAGATTATATTTTATGCTTTAATTCTTGCATGCACCATTTATTATTTCAGCCTATTGATTTATAAATGCAATATATTTTTTCATGGCTTAATTCCTCCATTAATAGAAAAGATATTATATGACACATGTGATTCCTTTACTCTTCTTTGTTATAAGGTGATTGATTTAGAAAATACTTAATTACGGATAATGTTATAACACCTACTTCTAAATATTCTACTCTCTCATTTCCTACAAAACCACCCGTTGCACCCCCTCACAGCTTACCATCTCCTACTCCACATAGGCATCCTTTCCCTCTACCAAAGCATATTTTCCTCTACCTAGAATTTCCCTACCACACTACCCACTATCCCACTTCCTATTGTTTGCACGATTTTCTCCAACATCCAATTTGGTTCTTACACACATCGTCTCACTTCTTCACATATTCCTAATGTACCTAACCAATCCCTCCACCTATGGTAGATGATTCACACTTCCATATGATTACCAAATGACGCACTCATGTTCTTAAGGCTCATACATGACTATTGAGGGAATGGTTACTTAAATGAACCTCACTCTCACACTAGGGGAAATCATTCTTCTCCCCCTTTTTATCCTCTCCACACTCAATCATATATGTCATTCCAACATCTCATTATCATACCACTCTCACGGAATCCTTACTTTATTCTCCTACATTACCATTTATATTTATCTACCACATTGCATCACATATATCTATCTCTATCTACTATATGTTATATTATTCATTTTTATTCACATATAATTCATATTCAATTCCTCACCAATTCATTCCACATCATAACGAATTTCAATAATCAATAATATATGGGTAAGTGCACTAAGTTGGGAGCTAAAAAGAATACACATATCTAATTTCAAGTGAAATGTGAGCGCTTTTGGAAAAATGCAGTCATGTTGTGAATTATCGTGTTTGGTAATTACCAAGCCTAAAACGTGAGTGTGTTATAACGTGCTTGATTTATAACATGAGCACGTTATAATGTGCTCACGTTCATGTTTTCTATGTGGTATATGTGGTTTTGGGAGGGATATATTTACTAAAATAAATGGTTTAAGTATAAGTTTTTCATTTATTAATATTTATACTTTATTATTTCTTATACTTAAATAATAAAGTATACTTTAAATTTATTAATACTTATATTTATTAATAAATGAAAAACTTATACTTTAAATTTATTTTAGTAAATATAAGAAATTAGGGTCACTCTACACCTTATGGAACTAGTCTCATAGCTCCATCAATCATAGTTTAGAAGATAGTTTTTCATATTATAATTTGGTCAGTACATAGGTTATTTTCAAGATTTCAACATTTAGCCTAAATATTTTAGGGTTTAAATTATACAATCGATATCTATTTTGTGAAATAATATAGTCATTTTTAGGTTTTGGGGTCTTCTTGATTGGTTATTGAAATTTGTAGGAGTTTTAGATGTGTCAAAACTATATTTTATAAACCTCATAACTCCCAAAGGTAGCAACAATTACTCGAATATATGGACTCATGTGATTCCTTATAACAAATATGTAAGTTTTATCAATTCAAATAATCAAGGGAATGGTCATCATGAGGTCTGTGAAGTATCTGAAACATCATGAGGAAAATGGGTATAATCAAAAATATCATGAGGTCTTCCTCAATGCTTCCTTCATTCTCTCAGTGTTGACCTTATCCCAAGAATTTCCTCTAGTGCTTTGTTTTGGTCCAACTCTTCCTGACTAGTTCAATTGGTTTTTTTCCTTAACTCAGAAGCTTCAAATCTAGGCACCTTTGAATCTATTCCTCTCTTTTGAGATATTTTTATCACTCCATAATGTTCTTAGACCACTAAACCACCTATTTCACCCATCTAGTTTCTCAACATTCATCCAAAGACTCCTCTCACTTGCCTTTACCAAAATTTCCCTTACATTACATAAGAGTAAGGTTCATTGGTCACTTCTTGGTTGGTCTACTCTACAAAATTTTCATGTAAGCTAAACACATCCCTAAACACCCTTCTAAATCTTAAGCGGTATGCCAATTTTTGTTAACATGTCCTTCCATTAGCTGCTTCATTCACTATCCACTCTCTTAGACTGGCCTTCCCAATTTCTAGCCCTTGTCTGGGTGTTATGTTGATTGTATCTTCAGCTTTAAGCACATACTCAATAAGTTAATGGAATTATAGAGTACCCATTAAGGGTTTCTAGTTGTATTAATAGTTTTAGGTTTGAACTCCAAATAAAATCACCACTTCCTTCATTAAATTGAGATAACAATTAGGTCTCGGTTTGTATTTGTTGTTTCTCCCCTAGACTGTCACTAACACCTCAACATGCACCCAATTAACCTTATAATTTTCCTTTGAATCTCTTAATAGACCTCCTTAGCATCATATCTACCAATTTTCAAGCTTCAACTCATTGATTAGAGCCTTCAAACCATGATCCCTAGGCTTAACTAGTGAGGGGTTACTAAACAACCCAAGAAGGTGAATTTCCTTTACCTTTTGACTTGTACAAACTTTCAAAACTCCAAATCAATTATGTAGGTTTATCAACCCATTCCCTTCATGATTATTTTACCAGTGAGAGAGTAATGAACCTTTCAAAGTCTTAGAACAATGGATATTTTCTTATCTACCTGTAGGTGTACAATAGGGCAGGGTTACTATGCTTTCGAGGGTTTACTCAAACTAATCATAGTTCCAGCTAACATTCCACATTTTTGGAAGTTTATGAGGTATCATACACTCTTCCATAATCTTTCAGCCTTCTCCCACTCAAATTGTCTTCATGATACTCTCCCTTGATCCTCTTACACAACCTATACACTAACATGCCATGTCTCTAGACTATTAACAACACTATCAACAATAATGATCAAATACAACCTAATATATGTGCAAGAGATTGTTATGAGCATGTCTCAGTCACAGTATAACTCTTCAACTCATTCCTCTTGTCTTTCTTAACTCTGATTGTGCTTCATAGTATTCAACCATTAATTATTCAACAAAATCACCATAACTCACAACCACAAGAACAAACATATACATACATGCAAGGAATGTAATGAAAGAATCTATACTTATCTCTCCATCAGTCTACAAACACCATATTGAACAAGCATTTGGATTCACCATTAGCAGTTTCATCATATAATCACCATACACAGATTCCCTATATCACAGTGGTTTGCAAACTATGTTTTCTTCAAATTCTTGGAGCCTTAGCTCTCCCAAACCTTGGATCATTTGAATGATAGTCTCATCAGTTACAAACATGAGGTTTTGTACTCCTTATAAGATAGTTACTATTTGAATTGTGACCCTTCAACTTCCTTTAGTCTTGTGACCTTTCAAGTCCCTCAATACAACATCATAGCTTTAAAATGGTGACTCCAAGACCCATACTTCCTAAATTCACTCACATTGACTCCTAGACCCCACTAGGACTTACATTCATGACTTAAACCCCTAAATACCTACATGACACCTTGAGATTCCTAGTTCATACCCCTAATAGCCTTCAAATTCACATTTTGCACTTTTGGAGGGAAAGTATGCAATTTAAATTTTGAAAGGCCAAGACTCAAACCACCACACCAAACTGACTCACATGGATTCCCTAGACCTATAACACACCTACACACTAAAAATTGATGACACCATGACATATTTATAGAGATGGATATGATTCTCCTGCATCAGTGGTGATGGTAGTCATCTCGAGATCACAAATGGTGCATATCTCTTGATATTTTTCTAAACACTTAATCAATATTTGGCGATGTGCTCACATCTTGCAATTCAAGGAGTGGATTTCACATTGCTTCAATGCAATTGGAGTTCAAGAATATGGATCTCACCCTTAAACATTCCTTCAAGTCTCATTCAAGGATAAATCCTTCCATATAGAGGAGGAAACCTATTTCCATGAGGAGAAATCAAGTGAATATGTGTCCAAATACTATAGTATGTTTCCACTCATGTGACATAATTGTCGTGAAGTGAATTGTGAAGTTAAAAATGGTGTCATTATGTTTAAATGTGAAATGGGAAGCTCATGGAGTAAGTTGAGGATCATCATATCTTGACTCTGCCATCATGTTCAAACCTCTTCAAGGAACAAGCCAATATGTGCTAGTCAAGCTACTAAGGCATTCAAGACCATCATGTGTGAAAGATCAAGGCATCATCTATCTCCATGAGAGGCATATGAGCAAAGAGGTATATGATTATCCTGAATTTTATTCCATCTAAGGAGAATTCTGGAGCCTGGAGGGGTAAGAGGATGATCTTCATATATAGCACCATGTATGTAATAATGATAAATCATCTAATTTTTACTTGATGTTTCTCACTTGGTAGTGTTATTAAAAACTTCTTTGAACCTTGTAGTGTGATCACACTTCAAAGGAGGAATGAAAAGTAAGAGAGTGATCCTCACTCATGCCTTGTAATTAGAAGAGAGAATTATGTTCCCATCACAATGTAGATATCATAACAGTGTTTATAAACACTTAATTCATTACTTGAGGTTTTAGAAACATGATTTCAACTCATGGTAACTCATTTTTACCCCTTTTTCATGTTAGAAGTTTTGTCACTCAAAAACACAACCTGGGGTGTTAGGAAGGTGTTTTCAACTCACAAAATTTGGCCCCATTCTCATGAGATCCTCACCCATGGTAAAAAAATGATAGTACCAATTCTAGAGGTACTTATCAACATTTACAAATATTCACCTATCACCATGTGGTGACCATCTCTCTAGAGCTTGCAAATTTAGGGCCATTTTTATCTAGAACCGAAAAGGGACAGCTACACTATTTTGAAATTCTTCATGAAACCTTCAAGTCTTAGATAAAAATGGATGTTACCAACATGTATAGGATTCACATATATTTCTAGTGCCTATTTTTTCCTCCTAACTCCTTACGGAGCTCCCAAAATCATTCGGAGAAGTCATATTTCACCATTAGAGTGTTTATTCCTTGCACCTAGAAAACTTGTTGTTGAGAATATTGTCCTTGAATGAGAAAAACTTTCCTAAATATTCCTAAATTACCTCCAACACTTCCAAGATTCCTTGACATCACCTTCGGATGCTTAATATATTTCTTGAACTCTCCCAGAGGGTTTTTATAGCTCAAAATGGCCTTTTTAGGCCTCCTGGAGAAGTTATCTTCCATCAAGTCACACTGAATTCATCAATCATTGTATTCAATCATCCTTGTGCATTGAAAGAAACTTACAAACCTTTTTAATGATTTCTTTTGAGCGGGTTTGAGTGGTATTGAGGAAGGTTGGCCAGAGGAAGGACACACCAGTGACCGAGAAGTGAAATATTCAACTATGGGCTTAGTTCTCATGCTCAAAGTTTCAATTTTTCATGCCATACATTTTTCATGACAACACCCTCTTACCACTTTCACCAAATTCTTTTTTGTAATGCATGAAATTATTTCATTGGTGTCTTATCCATATATGAAATTATTTCAAGGGTTTCTTGGAAAAAACACAAAAGGATATCTAAAAAGAATTTCTCTTAATGTTGATGTAGATTTGATTTCTTATGAAGTATGTGGCACTTGAATCAACCTTCCTACTCCTACACTAGGGTGATAATGTAACTAATTTACTTAGTATAAATCTTGATGAAATTCCTAAGTTTCTTTCTCCATAGAAAGTAAATGAATGTGTGGAATATTTTACACATTTTCACCTACTCCTACCCTAAATTTTGTTGAGTGTTATAAATATATTGATGTGATGCACTCTTTTAGCTTCTAACTCTTCAAGTTATGTTGTATTCTTCTATTGAACAAATGAATATATTATGGGGTCCTTAGATAGATCATCTTCTTTCCCACACCTTACTATTGTTAATCTATATTATAAGTATCAAAGGATTATATACATGCCAACATGGGAACCAAGGTCACTCCCTTCCATTTTTTATTGTGAGGATTACACAAGTGGTCCTCTTAAAGATGCATTCCCTAAGCTTGTAAAGTATGTACTCATCCATAATATGATTCTACCATATTCTAAGACAAAATTAGGGATTCAACTTCATGCTCATGGGAAAATTCATGAGTCCATATATTCGATCAATTTTCGCTACCTTTGGGAGTTGTGAGGTTTGTAAATTCTAATTTTGACACATTTAACACTCCTACAAATGTTAGTAAACAATCCAAAAGGCCCCAAAACCTAAAAAATGACTATATTCTTTCCCAAAATAGACATCAATTGTAGAATTTAAACCCTAAAAGCTTTAAGATGAATGTTGAAATCCTAAAAATAAACTATGTACTAGCGATTAGAATATGAAAAATATCTTCTAAACCATGACTGATGGAGTTCTGAGACTAGTTCCATAAGGTGTAGAGTGACCCTAATTTCTTATATTTACTAAAATAAATTTAAAGTATAAGAAATAATAAAGTATAAATAAATTATACTTTATTATTTCTTACACGTAAACCATTTATTTTAGTAAATATATCCCTCCCAATACAACATATACCACATAGAAAACAAGAACACGCACGCGTCATAACATGATCGTGTTTCATCTTTTTGGATTTGAAATTCCCAATCCATAGGCTTGGATTTGCCTTGGATATCCAAACCTAAGGTTTGGACTATGTAATCTGTGTTTTAAAAAACACATCAAAATATCACGTGTACACCTTGATATCTCATGTGTTATAACATAATATTCCAAAAATATATATACTACGACGTCAAGCTTGGTTTTACCTTAGTGACAATATGCTTCTTTCTAAAATCTGATTAGTTTAAGGCTTTCATCCTTAATTTATTTTACTAGTGCCTTCTTTTCTTGTCAAAACGTATGCATACATTTTGTACACAATTTATGATTTTTCATCAAAATTTCAATAAAAAAACTCTTTTAAACTCCATTATGCATGCATTAAAAAAATCAAGAAGAAAAAATGACTATTTTTATCAAATTTAAGGGGATGCACACACAATATTTCATTTTCGGGATGTGTGCACTTTGAAAATTAATAAAAATTATATATTCATCCAAAAATTATGAAAAATTAGTGGGACCTCATACATGGAATTAGCTATCTTTCTACCAGACTGATTTGAAAAATAATTTATAGAACTCAAAAAATTGTGGGGCACACACACAATAGGTTCTTATCTTTTTGAAAAAAATTGACATACTTTTTGTGTGCACCACATTTGACCCTCTTAATCTCCACCATTTTCAAAAAAATAGTAGTTTAGAAACTAGATTCTGAGCTCTACGGTATTTATTCTTATCACTTTGTCAAATTTTGAGCTCATGTGTGCCGAATTATTAGATGAAGTTCAAGTTTCATTGATTTTAGGAGAACTTTGTCCACTTTTGATCCCTTTTTAGTCCCCCATTTCCATGCACTTACCCATATGTCACATCAATAATACCAACAATGCATATAGAATCCAACAAACTATACAATCATTACCAAGTGCAAATCACAATCATCACATAGTATCCAATGAACATCAACAAAAAATATGACATCAACACGGGTGTGTGTGTGTGTGTGTGTGTGTGTGTGTGTGTGTGTCATCCAAAATCATAGTTACATAATAAAATAACTAGGGAGCAAGCCCCCATACCTCAATAAATTCTCTACAATACATCATATGTCATCCTCATTATCACTATCTACAATCGTGGGAGCTCTAGAACTAGAAGCTTCACCACTCACTCTAGGTCATCTGTCTCAAGACTTATATCTCTCTAAATGACTCTGCAACACAAAATTCCTAGCCACTTGCTCTGTATATCAGCCCTAGAGCTCCACGTATCACATAAAAACATCCTAAGTTAGGCAATCTCCTCCCACTACTTGTCTCAACCGCTCTGCTGCAAAGACAAGCCTCGTCCTTCTCACTTAGCAATTTTGTACACGTATCGAGTTGTTATCACAACTAGCTCAAATTAATGGGCATGCTTTCTCATGATCATATCAACCTTATCTAGCATCCCTCCTCCCACGAGCACATCTAGGGGCATGTTTTGTGTCAACGTGTGTATTGAGGTGACCATAATTAGTTTCCAATAAACATCACCTATAACCACACACCACACACCTCATATTAGCAACTACACATTATCATAACCATCAACCTAATTAATAAGTAGAAAAAACAATGTGTAATACTTAGGCTCTACCCAAGCCATTGTTACATCATCTAACTTGAGAGTGGGTGTTTGACCCTCGAATCCTCCACCGCCTCCTTCATCTGTTTCTCCACCTACTATATCCACCACCACTAGAAATAGCAACACCCATTGGTGTGTCATCCACCATTTTCTATATGCCTATGTGCACCCCGCTTCACCCACCTGTAATGGTTGTATGGTCAGATTTGTTTCATCTGGATCTAGGGGCACTAGTTGTGCTCCTATGGGCCCTAGCCTCCATCTAGGTTTTCTCACAACCCTAGTCAATTAAAACCATACATATGGCTCGAGGGCATATCTTGAGCCATCCTAAACTATCATGACACCCACTCACCCTAGAATAGATCCGCTACTCCTAAAAATCAATTCTCTACCACATGGTGCACCAAATACACTGCTGACTCAACATTGTCCTCTACCCATTCTCCATAATCCCTATACGTCCTCTATATAATGGCCCCCAATCCCATTTGATCTATCATCGACCTATTTGAGGTCGTATCCATCCTCCTACTCTAACTCCCCCCCATCTAGCCACAAAAATCTTCAATCGATCCCAATCAACTCGCGGCCCACTAAGTGGCCTCAATATAACAATATGCTCATATGCCCATACATGTAACAAAGTAGTCACTCTTATGTCACCACCATGATCCTCCTGTGTAAACCAATACAAATATCTGTACAAATGGGATACCACACATCGAGCCCATGTATATCTAGTACCATGCTCCTCTATGCTCTAATAAATATCATGCATCCTATACAAAATCCCCACTCCACCACCTTCCACAACCATTGATGAAGTCAAAACTAGTGCGATAAATTTTTGCAACCGTTGAACCCCAAATCTCACAATGGCATCCAAGTTGATATGTGTCTCTCCCTATTCCCGAGACCCTATAAAATACCATTGTGCCACCCTCATTTGACCACGAGAATATGCGACGGCCATGATATGTACTCTCTCTCCAACCACTGCCAACCTCAAAATCCTATATACATCCTCTAATGTCACTGCCATCTCTCATGTCGAAAACCAAAATGTACTTGTGTCTACACACCATCTCTCACACAAAGCATTCAATAGTGTCATATTATGTGGTATCTCTCCCGATCTCGTAATATGTCACAGCCAACCAGCATGGTCCAATATGTCCCACTCATCATCAATCAACCCTAACCCAAGCAATGTACTCAAGTGGTGACCCACATAGAACTCTCTGGAATGTATATCTCTCTGCAAAAAATAAACAAGTAACATAACATTGTATTAGCAAACGTAAATATATCAAAATTAATTCTAGCGGCATTTATTACTTAAATAGTAGAAAAACTTATCCCCTGACACTAAGCACCATGACAAAACAGTCACTAGTGTCGAAACTAGCCACTAGTGTCCCAAAGGACAAAAATTCCCTATTCGCTTCCATGCAAGTCGAAATGCCTAATTTTACAAAAATTCAAATTTTGCTAAAAATGTTAAAAAGAGAAACTTTGATAGAAATTTCCAAATTTTACCGGACATACCATACTCCCCAAGGTCTATGTATCTATGGCCATTACCACCCTCTTTAATCTCATCTAGCTCATCTCTCGACATGTGGCATCCTTTTCACTCGGATCTCTAATTGCACTCTCTCCAAATTTCTTCAAATGAAATTACTATTCACCTTTTTCAATTTACTATATATAGTAATTCACCTAATATTTTACACTATAGTTATTATTTCCTATCATTATTCTAACTCATACTAGCACATAGTTTGGCTCATATATTTATCCTCATTACTTCATTTTTCTCCCGTTTTTGGCATCTATATCATAGCTTCAACTAGCACCATATTGTACAATTCTACACACTCTATTTTCCATTCTAGCACATGCACTATTTTATTCTTACATATACTTTATCAACATTTCCACAACTACCTACATTACCTATTAGTTACTACTATACTTCTTAACACCTTTACTTTTGTTTCAAATCTCATTTCTCGCCCCTCACTCTTTCACCGAAAGGGGGGCATATAATCTAGATCATCTTATAATCCCTCTCATGATATAACATAATCAATTGATGCTCTTAATACATTACTATCACATTTTTGTTGATCTTACTCAACTACAGTTGTGATTATTCTATATGACAATCAAATACCCTTGTTATTTCCAATCTATTCCCCCAAATGACCTAATCTGGGGGGAAAAACAAAAATATCTGAGTGAACATTCTTTCGAATACATCTTGTTCAAGAAATTCCTACCATTTGAATCAATCAATCAATACAGATAATCATTAGCTACTATTGCTTCCAGATGACCTAACTTGGGAGCCCCAATACATCACTATCATTTCCAGATTACCTAACTTGGAATTCATCTAATAATATTCAGATCGGAACACTGTTAGCAGCATAGGGGTGGAGGAAATGAGATGTTATTTCCTTTCTAATATTGTTCCTATGTTGGTTCTTCAATAAAAAAAATGATAACAAATCAGTCCTTATCCATCTATAGCAGTAGGAACTTTTTGGGAAGCATCATGGAAGGAGCGAAAAACATACCTCTCTCCCCAACACTCTTCCTCTGGCGATAGGATGCCCAAATCGTTCAATTATTTACAACTCAAGTTGGGAATTTATCACTGCCTACCTCTTCCATCATCTCTAACAAAAACATCCAATATCATCACAAATAACTCTCTCGAGTTGCTCATTATGATGGTTTTTCATCTCCTTCTATGCCACATCAGCCAAAACGTTGATCCATGGTTTTCCATGCTACAAGTTTCTATGTTCTACATGCACTCTGTAATACGGATTCTCCAAACCCTATATAGGTATGTTTCTTACTTCCTTTACACTACTTGAATTTCATTCAAATAGCATAAAGGGGAGGAAAATGTAGACACAAAATTATGCATGTATCACCACTTTACTATGCCATCGGTATGTTATTATATGTATGGATCTTAAGTAATAAAATTACACATTGGTGACACTTTCCCTTTTCCTTATACATTCTTTGATTGATTTCTATTACAAATCTCTTCTACACTACTTAATTTTATATTCACTTTTGGTCAAGTCACAGGGATCCTTGTATGTTTTGTCACATCATTCATTTGTGGTCTTAGGAAATTGGCACCCACTTCAGACACTAGCTCCCGGCACATGTGTCCCTTCTATGTGCTCTTATCCTCCTTATTCTTCTTGTGCATTTTATCATTTATGGTCAGCCTTATTTATTTTATTTTCTGATCCCATACTCTTAGTCATCCTTTTATATCAAAAATGTTGAAATTCAAATAAGAGATTCATATATATACATAGTATGCTCACTATTATTTTGGTTGGAAATTCAAGAGGGCTATCACATCTACATATTATCACTATCAAAGGGACTACATTTTGTGTTGCATACACTACATAAGAAGAAGTCTGAATTCCATAACACCCATTTACATCAAAGTTAGCTATATCCCTCTATCTTTGCATCATTGGCACGAGGGAAACATAAGGACACTATTTCACACATGAGCACAAAGAACTACATGGATTCGAAATGTAGTGTAGCACTTGTACTAAGTTAACTCTTCGAGTGATGTCAGGGTTATTTCAATTCACATATTACATATTTTTATTTAGATCTTGTTTTCTTATTATATTTTTAGGTATCTAAGGTTTTTTTGTAGGTTGCATGTGTGAGAAAAACCTTAACAAAGAAATCGGAGAGACAAAGGGTATATTAGAGAAAAGACCCTCAAACCTAGAAAAAAGTAGATCCTAAATAGTCAAGACAACACTAGCACCTGCAGAATAGACTCTAACACTTGGGTACTCTCTATGGGTGATTCTATCCAAACACAATGCATAGCCCGAAATTCTTGTAATCCCCTATTACGTCATTTCTAGTCAAATCTAGCCACATGACGATTGCGATCACTTATAGATCATCAAAATATGATAATTCACCTTTCTCTTTCTTGATTAGGGTTTCATATTATTTATTTCTTATTACTTGTATATTATTATATGTTATCAATTTTATATCATTAAGTATAGTAAAGCTACTCTCGAAATTTGATATTTAATTCAATTTAGATTAAATCAGTTTTCTTCACCAAACACTTTCAAATTTAGATAGTATGTCCGAAATAAAACAAAGATAACACAAATGAATTTGGTTAAGCAATAAATCTGCTAAAAAGGATAGAAAATTGTGTGGGTGTCCCACTTTAGGTATGCTAGAATGTGTATAAGGAAATCTAAAAGTAAACGAAGAAGTAATAAAATAACAAAAATAAACCTTCCTTTGAGTCTTCTTACAACCTCAAGATGAGATATTTGAAGTGTTACTACACTTGTTGGATCTCTTGGGATTATTTGATTGTGGATGCTCCAATCTTGTCTCCAAATGAAGAGGAATTCTACGAGAAAATTGAGTGAACATGAGGACAATGTTTCGGTATGCAAATTCTAAAGGAAAATGAAAAAGGTTTGGTGAAAATTCTTAAATCTTCCAAGGATGAATTTCAAAGGAAAGAGCCTCATATTTATAGTTGAAGGAGAGGTCATGGATTGTGGATCAAGGTTTGAATGAGTTATAGGATCATGAATACATTTTATGAAATAGCCATTTGATTTGGTCTGCGGTTGGATGGTTTGAATATTCATTAAGGGGAAATGAATATTTGGTTGGATTTTGAATTTTATTCGAGAAGGTGGTTGTACATGAATTATTGTTGCTTCCACCTTTGTAGGGTTCTAGAACTTGAGTGGAGTGAGCTAGTTCAACTTGAGTGACTAGGATAGTGAAGTGGAGCTAAGTGGAGGGTGAGTGGATAATTAGCTATTTATTTAATTAAATAGCTAATTAAATTAGCCAAGGGATATAAGAGTATGGTTTAAGCATGATTAGAATTAATTAAATTAATTCTAAAAGGATGTGGGTGAATACTTAAAGCATGATATAATTAATTAATTTAATTTCTAAGGGATGTAGATTGACATATTTATAAAAGATATGGATAACTAAGAATAGCTATGTATTGTAGGGTGTCTACAAGTATATCAAAGGTACAATCAATTACATTTTGTATTATTCTTCTTTTGATAATGCAAATTTATTTGGTTATTGTGATTATGACCATGTTGTTGATATTGTGGATAGAAAATATACTTTTGTATATGTTTTCAAGTTAGGTATAGGTGCAATCACTTGGAGTAACAAGAAGCAACCAACATTATCTATCTTTTCTACTGAAGCAGTATAGAAGTGTTATGGAAGTAGAAAAAGAAGTCATGTGGCTAAAAATATTGTTAGATGAACTTCATATGGGTGTCAAAGGAAGTAATCTTCTTCTATGTGACAACCAAAGTTGCATTGCTCTTGCAAACAATCCAATTCAACATCAAAGAACCAAGCATATTGAGATTCATATGCACTTCATTCGAGAGAAAGTTCTAAATGGTGACATAGACCTCAAGTTTTGTTCTACTAAATATCAGGTTGTAGGCATTTTACAAATACATTGTGTGTGCAAAGAAGTTACTCAGTAAAATTTGTGTTATGTTGGGAATTTCAGAATTTGGCTCAAATGATCATGTGGATGACTTTGATCTCCACCTCTGAATCAGATGAGCAAGACTCAAATGATCATGTGAATGAAATTGATCTTCACCTCTGAATCAAATGAGCTTTGGCCTTTCAGAGTTTCCCTTGAGGGGGAAGTAAAGAGGATTGAGCATGTTCTACATGTTTTTGCAATGCTTCCTCTTTTATAATGTCGCTTCTTATCAGCCTGAATTGTGTCAAATGTAAAATCTCCTATATTATTTCCATTTTGTTTGAGTAAATTGTCACTTTATGTGATTTTACTTGTAATACCCAACGAAAGCATTAGATATGAGAGTTTTTAACTCCATAATCTTATGTAAGACTTCATAGGTAATCACTTTATCTTGATAATTATGTTTTTTCATGTGTATCATGTGTTTTTACTTTTCAAAACTTCGTGAAACATTATGTTGTGTAATGCCGCATGCAGAGTTTTTGTTCTTTTAAAAAATTGTGATGCATTTTTGTATATCTGCAGTTTTTGCAAACCCGCATAACTCTTTCTTTGTTTTGTGACTTCTTAAAGTTTTGGAACACTATAACAAAGTGTACCATGACTTTTTGAAAAGCCTAGGGGCACTTACTGATTAGGCAAATGCTTGCTTGTTTAATTCCATGGAATACTACAACAATGAACTGCGACACCAAGTAGTATATCATGGAGTTACAAATTAGTAAAATAAATGTTTTGTTGCATATTAACCTAAATCACTTAGATGGTTTATGGATTGTAATTATTTTTGTACAAAAATGTGACTTGGAATACATTATTTAGAACAAGCATTATATTTTTACATGCTAGCCTAAATATTCATGATTTATGGATTATAAGTCCTTTTATATAAAAAGGCAATTTTGTATGTTTCCCTACTTAACATTAAGGGGGAGTGTTGGGGTTATAATATTAAATAGTCTAGTGTTTAAAATATAAGTGTGGCAGATTTCATATCGGGTCACCACATTGCTTGATTTTTAAAAATAAGAGTGAGCTAAATCATGCACCCACCTTGAAATAAATCAAGGTGATCTCATTTAAAGATCGATTACTAAAAAGCATTGTGTGTAAGAAGTGAGTAAAAAAATAATGCTAGCATTATATACAAAAAGAGATAAGATAAATTATTTGAATGATGTATTCTTGAGCAAACACACGTGACAATTTGTTATTGCTCTATGAAGGTGTAACTACTGGAAATGGTGGGAGTGTTGAGTGAAAATTTTATTGTTCGTAATAAGTAATTTTTGAATGAATTTTCTACCCAAAGGTTTCCCTACTTATTATTTGTCTTGTGTTTATTTAATTTTATGTTTATGTATGCAATTTAATATTTAATTCATTATATATTTATTTGTTTTCACGTAAATGTGTCAAAAAAATTATTGTAAACCTTCCTAAACTCTCCCGATTAGGTCATCTCCTCTCTTGACCATATACCCATCCTTTCAGTGTCTATATGTTTCATTCCAAACTTTCCCATGTGTTGGATAGAGGGAAACAAACTCATAATATTCTTCCGAGATATTTTCATTCAAGGCCTATTATTTAGTGAACTTAGAAATGGCTATTTTTAGCCTTTCTAAGGAAGGTGCACATTCTTCAAAGTAAAATTCAAAGCCTAAATTCATCGAGTGGTGGTACCAAATATATGAGATAATTTTTAAATTTATTTATGAATATTTAGGTAATATTTTGTGATTTTGGGGCAATTTCAGCAAAAGTGGTTTTTGAATGTGAAGGAGTTGGCACTTCAAAAATCACTTGAGCTTCGGAAGATGATTCTCGAGAGCTCTGAAAAGAGTTAGAGGTAAAAAAATATACCATTGGAAATATAATTCAATTACCTAAATTATGGTATTTTCATATTTTCACAAGACTTAGGTTCTTCTCTCCACAATCTGCTTTTACAGGTACACCTTGACCCAAGAACAAAGGCTATTTTTTAGGATGTTTTAGGAATAATTAGATCATAATACCTATCCCATTATTATCAAAATTATGTTTTAAGTAAAAATCATATAAATAAGTTCCCAAAAATACTTCTAGGAACTCCAAATACTTCATTTTCAAGCTCTCTCTCAAGGACGCTCTCACAGTTAGAAGATTTTTCCAGTGCCACATGTTAGCATGAGGTGAAGCACACTTTTTGTACATCTTTTACATTTTCCAAGGGAAAAAGTGAACAAAAATTTACCCCCACCTTAGACCTCATGGACCCACCACATGACCATGGGAGGCTCCGATAAGCACCTTAGCAATTTTCTAGCCCCCGCCTCGTGCATCGCATGTCTGCCACTTGTCACCATGAGGCTAGGGTGAATTTTTATGTCCCTTTAATCAATTTAAAATGGGACAAGGGGGATGATAAAATGTTCCCCCACCTTTCTCCCATTTGGTCCCTCACATGACCAATTTTGGCTCCCGAGTCTTTGAAAATAAGCCCTTTCTGTCTCCTTCGTCTATGCATGCTCACCACTTTTCCTCCTATAGATATGGCACACTTTTGTGTCCCATTCATCCCTTTCCAATGGTATAAGGGGAAAAAAATCACCCCCTCCCAAAGGCATGAAAACCAAGGAAATAGCCATTTTTCACTCTCCCCCCATTTTGTTCCAAATCTACCTAAAACTCTGGAAAAAAAAATTCCATAATCCTTCACCTCCATTTTTCATCTTTTATTCATCCCTCTATGTTCCCATGATCACAAAAAAAAATCATAAAAATTACAAATTTTTACTCCAAGTACATTTTTTTCCATAATGACCTCGTAGCTGTGAAGGAAACATTTTCATATATTGTAAACTAGTGCACGGATAGAGGTGGGATTTTTTACAATCTTCTTCATTTAAAAACACCTTAAAGGAGAAATTTATGGCATATTGAATGATTCCCTATATTTTTAATGGTGAAGAAACCCTGACTTTATGCCCTAGTTTTTTATTATTTTATTTCCGACATTCTGGTGATCGGATTGAGCTGAAAATTTGTACGTGAGATCGAGAGAAGAAATCTATTCCAATGGAGGTGGTTTCATTACAATCTGAGGCATGGAAGGTAAATTTTCAAAACTAGTAAGTATCTATACAAGAACTTAATACAAATAGTAAATTCTCCTAGAGGGAAGATTTCTTCAAGTCATTGTTCATTAGGAACAACCAGGAAACAAGCAAGCTAATAGAAAGTGAAAAGGGTGAAAAAGAAATATTTTCTAAAAATAATAAATCCTCATTTTGAGTGCTTGAAGTTTTTTTTGGCTCTATTTCCATCCACCTCACTACCTTTTGATATCATTTCGGGTTACGAATTAATCTCATAATAAAACGATGCAATTCATCCTTCATAGGTATCCTGAGGCATCACTTTTGTTAGAATGGTGTACAAGAACAAAGCAAAACATCACAAGGAACAATACCCAAAAGAAGGAAAAATTCTCATATAGAAGAGAGGAAAATTTCTCAATTTAAATTCAAACCAAGGGGGTCATCCTAACTTTTCAATCAAGTTAGAGTCATACGCGCCTCCTCGATGAGCAAGTTAAGTGATCCCAATAAGCTAAGTAAAACAAGGTGAATTAGGAGAATTATTCAAAGTGATTTCATTAGATTTATCAAGCAAGAGTGATTCCTTGCATAACATTCAAGTGTCTGAGCATATCTCCTGAAGGCTAGAACTTTCCCAAGGCAATAGAGAATTGATTTCATGACAAGCTCTTGAGAATGCTCTAGTGGAAAACACCATGTCAACACCTAATGAGCCATTCCCATGGATTCTAGAAATGATCAGCAATGAGCCAAGGAAAATTTGGTATGTTATCATACCAATCCTTGAAGAAATATTAGAGATATGTAATCTCAAACAAAGAAAGAAAGCTCAAACAACATCTCACTTCTTGATGGGACCTTAGGTAATTAATGTATTAAAGTTGTCGGACCTAAGGTTGAAAATCCTATTGAAGAAATGACTTCGACGGATTATGAGTTGACCCACATCTCATGAATATAAGCTTCACATGAGGGTGACTCTCATCTATTCAAATAATCATCCTCTCACCTCCTTGCTCAAAATGAAGAATATAAGCAAACCATTGTGTAATTGGAGAAATAGGTAAAAGCTCTTAATGCCTACATTCAACCATTCTCAGGACCTGAATCAAATTCTTCCCTTCAAATTGAATACATTCCTCCAATAACCAATATTGATCCCAAATCAGTTAATAAATCACAAGGATACATGATGCAGGGGAAGGCTGATGAGAAATGGATTGTTTTGTCTTGCAAAAATGCAATGGGACAATTGACAATTCCCGAGCACAACAACTATACCCCAGTGTTAATTTTTCCATGTCTCATCATTCCAAGACACCATGGGTCTGTCCATTCAGTCCAAGTGACCTCCCAATTAATGATTTCTCATCCCCTAGGTGATTTAGGAAATTTTATTCATTCCCCCTAGGTGATTTTAGGAGTTCATTTGCAAGCTACATGTAGTTGTGGGAAGGGCTATCATTGGCCTTCTTGGAGATGGAGCAACCTCATGGAGCGGAACAGAAGAGCATAAATGTATTTGGAGGTGAATAAAAGGTATTGGGACATCATGGAGATGATTTAAGAAGGTTTTGGAAGGGTTCATAGAAATTGGGGGCGGTTTCACCGAATTAGGGTTCATGAGCCTAAGCAGTGCACGGGCCTAAAACAACTACTAGGATTCAGAATAAGATTTTGGGATCTCTGGATGGATTTAGAAGTAAAAAAACATCTCTAGAAAGATGATTCCAATACCTACATCATGGTGAAATCATATTTTTCACAACACTTTAGCTCATCAGGTTTGCAGTAGTTTTTCTCGTGCACAAGTAGAGTACCAAATCACAATTCCACTTTTTCAAGGATCAAATGGATGAATAAATACATGATACCACCACCATTTTATTCAAAAGGATATTTCTAGTCATGATCATATAAAATATTTCCAAACAATTATACCAGGAGCTCAAGTTATCATCATTCCAAGTTACCCTCTTAGAGACCATTCGGGAGTTAGTCAATTTTCGGGAGGACACGTGTCAGCACTAGGATCCTGGTGGGATTTTATGTCCCCAAAATCCCTGACATCAAGTACAACAGACATTGAAAAATTTTCCCAGACCCTATGGGGAGTCTTTTGGTCACCCATGTGACCAGATTTCAGCTCCCAAGTGCATTTTTAGAGCTCAAATCCCCTAGCCGTCGGATCAAGCGCCACGTGTCAGCTCCAGGACTGCCATGGAAAATGATGTCCCTCATGTCCCTAAGGTGAGGTACATCATACCTTGAAAAATGTGCCTAGACCCTATGGGGATTCTTTTGGTCACCCACGTGACTAACTTTCACCCCAGTGCATTTTAGAGCTCAAATCCCCTACCGTCGAATCAAGGACATGTGTCATCCTCTTACTCACCATGGAAATTGATGTCACTCACATCCCTGAGGTCAGGGACATCAGACATGAAAAAAATTTCCCATCCCCTCCATGTGCATTTTTTGAAAATTTAAATCTGGCACTTAGTCGTTTTCTTCCTCTCATTTCTCCTCCACAACTCCTCACCATGTCATGGCTTTGCTCAAGCTTATCTAGACACCCAATCCGCCATTGCTGATCCAAACCAGCTCCACCATGACCCAAAAATACTCTACTTCATGAAAACATAGAAATATCAGAGAAAAGTGGATCAAAGAAATGAAGAACGGGAAGAAAATGAAGGTTTTTTTACAGATAACCGTGAAGTCACCCGATCGAGAAATCTTCATATCTCACAAGATATAATTCGGATCAAAGTTTTATCTTCTACACACTTCCACATTTTTCCGAGAAAGTCACGATGTAATAAAACAGAGGTAAAATGGTGCCCATAATTATTTTTTCCAATAAAATCCTCACTTCGTGCACCGACTCACATTCGTTAGATTTCCCATCATTCCGGAAATGGAAACGAGATAAAAACTTGCACACAAGCTCCAAATGAAAAACCTATCACAATAGAGTTGTTTTCATCAAAAATGGAGACAAAAACTAGACCTGCAAAATTTGATCTCCATTAATGGCCGTCATGGCAGCTCCGTGCTCAAGCCACTTTGCCGGTGAAAATTTTAAATTTTATTTCCGGCATTCTAATGGGAAGAATTATGTGAAATTCGGAGGATGTGGTCATGACGACGAGATGAGTCTAAAAATATATGTTCCGTCACAAAGCCGAGCACTAGAAATATACTTATGGTGAAATCAATGTGTACCCAAGACCTCCAAGAAGCTAGAATGATTATCTAGAGTAGAAAATAGTTAAAATGGTCACTTACTAAAAATAGTAAGTCCCTTATATAGGTGCTTACTAAAAATAGTAATCCACCCTAATAAGTGATCAAAGCAAAGGCAGTGTGCACAAGATCAAATGAGGTAGTTCATCACATCATGATGGTCGAGAAGAGGAAAAATCAACTCTCACTAAAAATAGTAAGCCTTCCATCTAGACACTATTAATAGCAGGTTGTTCTCAAAGGGAAATTTAGCACAATGATACGTAGAGGGGTGATCATCTCAAGGAACTGGACAATTTTTTTTTACACTCACTACATAGTTCGGGTCATAGGTATATCATACACAGGCTAGGAGTTGCGGTCATCAATAGAACAGTTCACTCAACTTGGTGAGCATTTATGAGCTAATTTGAAGGAGTTTCACAGTGTGCAAGGAGTTTGAAGATTTAGAGTTTCACTACATTTGGATCTTTCCATCAACGAGGACCAACGAACTTCATCGGGAACAACATCTCCTCTTCTTCTTCTCTCTCTCTTTCTCTCTCCTCTTCCCCCAACTTTCTCTCACTTTCCAATATTCTAATTTCACATTGGGGTTGCACTTTTTCATATGTCCTAATGTTCCTAATGTAATAAGTCACCTTTATGTTATAAAAAGGGACTTAATATTCTCCTAGGAAGTCAAAAATTTTAAGTTGCACAAGGACATATGAAAAGCCATTAGGGGTAGACGATAAGTCACCTCTCATTCTATAAATTGTAACGCCATTCCCATTTCAAAGGGTTGGTCATTAATTTTTTAAGCTCAAGAGTGCATTCTACCTTGAGAGAAAAAAGGAGATAGCCAAATTCTTCCTTTCCCCCACTCTCTATTTTTCCTCCATTCTCATACTATGTACAACTTGGTTTAAGCAATCAATACAAGAAGAAGGAGTTTCGAGCTTTTTTGACTAAGGGGTTTATTGATACTTTGTAATCATAAATTCCATTTGGTCTTGTTGCTACACATAGAGTTGTTTCCTCCTAATTTTAATGCATGTGATAAAAATTCTAATTGATGTATGTAGGAATCTAATTTTCTACCTGCAACATTAGTTCTCCTATCTAATTTCTCACTCCCCTTTCCCTCTCTACAGACAAAGTCCTCTCTTGTAGGTATCTGCAAGATTTTTCGTAGGGTCAGTGGAGTGTCCTTGTTAGATCCCTGGTCAAAAGGCCACCACATAAATTCACCTTTTCATGTGCATGCATATACGGCATCTGCACTGGTTAAGTAGAGGGACTTAGATTCCTAGAGCATTGGCAATAAATCCACAAGTTTGTCTACCCGAAAAATTTTCTACCAACAAATTGATAAAATCATTGAGAAAGGAAATACATTGTTTATAGATATCATCTCTCTCATCAAGTATGTTCTTGCAACATTGTTTGAGGTGAAGAGTGAAAAGCATGAGTTTGCAAAATAACTTAATCATCTGGATGAGATGTTCCCACTAGTTTCAATGATGATTTCCTTCAACTCTCACACCCTTGTGAGTAATAACATGTTCACATCCATTGCTTAAGAACTTGTCTCAATTTTGGATATGTATCATGGATGTGATATATTCAATGCTCAAGAATGCAATATCTAAATTGTACTCCCGCGTGCAACAGGTTTTAGAGATCTTAAATGAGGTCTACCATTGTGTTCATATATTTTTGTTCCCTCCACTCACTAAAGACTCATCATCAAAATATCTCATCATTTCATTTCAGGAGTTGGTCAAGAAAGAGGCAAGTGACTCTCTTTCCTTCAATGAAGACAATTTATAGTCCATGGCGATGTCATAAGTTTTCCTTTCCATAATTGCAATTGATCATAAAGAATGGCTCGATCAATGCAAGAAGATAAGTGATGTTCTGGAATATGGATCAAGGTGTTGGGTTGTGTATGCATTCCAGAGGTGGATAATTTGATAGCTGCGATAACTCAATTTAACAAAGAATTCAAGGAACAAGAACGCGAAAGCATGAATCAACAAGTTCTTCATCAAGAAAGCTTCTTCATCAAAAATTTCAACTTCTCCCTTCTTCTCTACTTCTCCCTCTTTCTTCTCTCCCTCTTCTAATTCTTCATTGAGCATAATCATTGTATTTTGTCCTATTCACTTAAGTGACATATTTTGAAATTGTAAAAGTATTTTCTCAAAATTATAAGAGAAATACTTAATTTTTCTTTTCTAATGGAAAATGAAAGGTCACAAGTGGAATAGGAACATGAAGAGTCATGTGGGGGGAGATGAGAGGTCAATTCACATTGTTATAAATTGGGATGGCTTCTCCATTCCAAAGGATCCTGAAAATGAAATCTTGAAAATGCTAGATTGTGATAGCATCTATGTTGTAACAATTGTGGATTGTTGTTGTTGAACTTGTGTCATCAATACACATGAAATAAAAGCTACATTTCTTCCATTCTTCTTTTATTATGTATTCCTCTACTTATCTCTTTTGTGTACTTTTCAAGCATGGTGTTGGAGATGAACTTTGCATCCTCGATAGATGAATTTAAGGAACTTTGTATCTTAATCCATTGGTCCCACTAACTTCATTGGTGCTTTCTTATATATTGAATTTTGAACTACTCCTATTACTGGGTTTGAACTCTACAATCGGCCTACTCATAGCAATAAATTTCCTTTCCTAATTTCTCTCATTCCCTCTCGTCGCTATGATTTCCTCATGTGTACCTCATACAAGCACTTTTCCATAGTTTCATTGGAGTGTTCATGTGTGATCTCCACCTATTTGACCAACCCACGACATTTAGGTAGGATTAGATTAGTTATCATTCAATAATGGGAGTTACACCATTCAATGTAGAGGGGCGTAGCCCCATGAATTTTGGTGGAGATACCTAATTTTCCATATCAAAAAAATTTCTCACCAACAGTTTTTGGTTACTCTGCTGGGGAAATATTTTCCCAAGTGCACCCAAAAAGGATATCTGACTAAAAAATATGAAAAAGTATATATTCAAAAAAATAACAAAAATAAGATTTCAAAGGAAAATCAATTTTGAAAGTGACTCCATCAAGGAATGAATCTGTGTCACATTCGTTACATGCAAACACAATGAATAAATTTCAAGAATGGATTTTGGTACCAATGAGTGACAATGGAGAAGAAGAATATGGTTTCCGAGAAATGTAAAATTTCGATTATCCATCATTTTGGACTAGTTCTTGCAAAGAAGATAATTTGAGAACATTAAAAAGGTTTCTTGCTTCAAGTAATAATCACACTTAGAAAAAGGAAAGAAAACATGACTTTCCAAAGAGGAAGAAGATAAGAAATTGGTGAAAAATATTCTAAGGAGATACAAGATGTTGTATGAAGTTCACAAAGATAGATAATATGATGAAGGTAATACTTTCAATCTCACACAACTGAATGAGAAGCTCGGAGCCATGTCTTTTATCACTCTCCCTTGGGATGATTTCCTTGCATATAGAAATGATGAAATGGAAGCCTTGAAGATTTAATATGTGCTAAGAGTCATGTGCATTACACAAGGAGATTTTGATCCCCAAATCTTCCTCGAAATTATGAAATATGTTGAAGCCTTGCAATAAATGTACAAACAACTTGAAGCACTCTATAGCAAGGAAGAAGAAGAGGATATTTTTCCTATGGAGGAAGATCCTGATGATTGTTCACACTATAAGGTGTTTTTCCCTAAAATATTCTTGGATGCTTCCAATGAATGCCTTATCCTTGAACCTTCTAATGAGAATAAAATCAGCACTATGGATGATGATGAAGGACAAGATGTTGCAAAATCCACTAAAGATAATTTTTCAACTTCACACAACTGACAAAGAAACTCATGATATTTTTGTTTATCTCCCTTCCTCTAGATGAATTCCTTGTATACTGTTGAAGAAATGGAAATTTTGAGAAGAGAATATGTGCAAAATACTATGAGTGTGGTAGAAGGAAATTTTGACCCCGAATCCTACTATGAAATTTGGAGGTGTGTTTTGTAGTCTTGTTTTACCCACAACAACCCAAGGCGTGTTGTCACATCACCCAGGAAGACCTGAGCACTCACCCAAAGCATGCAAGGGTACCAGGTCCCTCTTTTATGTGATCTCTATCAAGGAGTTAGCATGATGGACAGACATATATTGCAGATCCATAACAACCATTCAAAATTAAAGCATCAATATGAACTAGATCTAGATCTCAACTATTATGCATGAGCAATTAAACAAGAACCATAATCAAATTTACCATACAAGATCCATGCTCAGTTATGTCAACAACCAATATCTAACCACAAATATCCATCATATTAATTGTTGTAAAACACAGAAGCTTCATACATACATAATAATGTCACCATGAGTCATGTGCGTACACAAACCAACAACATAACTCTATTACAGAATCGATATCACTAAACTATGAAGATCATACATATATATAGGGGTGGGGACTTTCCTTCTTCACCCATGCATCCTCAAAATAGGTTGCATGCTAAGAATAGCCATGCACTACTACAAGATAACTAAAAAATCATGCAAGCTTTCCTAATAATAGATCTACTTTAGTTAACTCTTAGTTTAGATCCTATTATTAGCTCAGAACTATGCATGTTGCTTGGTCTTCTCCTTATCCCAAAATATACCTTTCTTGAACCACAAGTCTTCATGTTTCAATATTATCTTTAAAACCTTGCTTGGCTGCCACTCCAAGTCTATATTTAGATCCGCATCCCAAAAACTAGGTAAGTGTTCAATTTGTCACCTATGTGTATTCCTATCTGATTTTAACGCGTAAACCCTGTTCTCCTCATTGCATGTGCTTCCTCGTGCGCATTTATTATTTAATGCCTTTCACGTGTGCTAACCTCTATTTTCAAGGACTTATTCATTTTCCATGCTCAACATTACCCCACACTTGTTTCATTTCCACCCTTGGCAATGGGTAATCTAACTTATCCCTCCAAGAATAAAGAATAAAGAATCTTACAGTCACAAAGAATAAAAGAATATATGCCACCACCAAAAATAAAAGAATTTTGTCACTTTGTGTAAGGAGAATGGGAAAATCCTTATTCAATGATGCTTCAATTGCATTCCATCCCTCCACCTCACTCTGTGCTTGCTTGAATAAATCCCCCATCATTGCACTGACTTCTTCAAATGTTAACTCTTCACCCTTGGCTTTGAATGTGTCAACCAAATTTTCCAACTATTTTCCAAGGTTTGTCAGTAGCATCCATTCTACACGTTACCTAGGGATACAATTCCTTGAGCTTATTCTTTATAGAGGTCCTTAATATATCAATAGTGTCACTCTTCTTCTCAACCTCTGTAAGGATCCTATCTCGTTCCACTTGATTGTATTTGTTCTTGGCCTAGAACTCCTTTAAATCTACCTCATGAGTGGCAACCAACACGCTTGCCACCCGATCCCTATCTTCATAGTTTTCATAAACAACTTTGGCCATATGAGCCATGGTCTTCACTGACACAAGAAGCTCAATGTATTGAGTTATGGTTGCCTCAATTTTTCCTTCTCTTATTGCTTCTTCTATGCCATAACTTCTTTCATGGACTCTACTATTAGGGTTTCTTCTACATTATAATTACATGCATTAAATCCTCCAAACAGTGGAGAGTTGATTCATACTTCGTGAAGGGGGCAATTCTAGGTGTGCTAGTATGATTGAGTCTGCCATCAATTCTACCTTTTTGTATACTTCTTTCAATTTTCCCTTTTCCTCCCGATGAGGTCGAATATGTTCGATTAATGTATAATATATTCTCTCATCTTGCATTGTGTGACTTTTAGTTGATCTGATATGAGTTAGGATGTAATTGTCTATCTTTTGATTGATTGTGATTCTAATGTTAAAATATCTAGAATTCCTGACAAGTGTGTGTTTGAATTCAGTTTTGTAATAAAGCAGGTCTAAATCAGTCGAGGAAATGAAGCAGGAAGCGTTCGAGTATGTTTTTGATAACATTTGTTCCTACACATCTTAGTTCCAAACTTCCAAGCTAGTTCGGAACTCCATCACATAGTCATCATCTAGTTCCAGAACTTTTGGACTTAGTTCCAGAACTCCAGTATTTAGTTCCAGAATTTTCAGACTTAGTTCTAGAACTCCTAGGGATAGCTCCAGAACTCTCATGGTTTTGATCCTTAACAATTTCCTATGGTTCTGGAACTTCTCCAAAGTTCGGAACCATAGGGAGTTATCTATTTTAAACCACATCTGGATATTTTGCATCTATGACCCTTTCATCGGAAAGGATGAGATGAGAAGATTTATAAATGCGAGATCCGAGGAGAGTTATCCTACTGACTATCGATCAACCACATCGACTCAACATCTATTATGGGCATGATTCGATTTCATCATAATCATTGAGACAACTATGATTGTAAAATGTATATAAAAGTAGACTGCGATAGATAGATATATATATATATAGAATAGATATGAGATAGATAGATAGAAGAGAGAGAGAAAATAGACTAGGTACTCAGATCTAGTACGTTTGTAATAATTCCAAATGTTTTATCAATAAAATAGCCATTCTATTTGAGAGAATTCTGAGTTGTTAAATCTTGATTCGAGGAGGAGCAAGGGCCCACTCCCCCAAGGACCAGGATATTCATTTATTTGGTATTTATATTTCTTCAGCAAATAGCTTAGATATGTTAATTCTGTATTGTTTTAATTCTTTCAGTTAAACTCTGTTGTATACTTGTTCTATGCAGTGTTTAGATAGATTCTTATATTTCTTGCAATTGTTTTCAAGCATTCTAAATTGAGTGTGTTTATTTCCAAAAGCAAGTGTGTTTACTTTCAGAAGCAAGTGTGTTTATTTTTAAGTGTGTTTCCATTACATGTGTGTTTCCTTTCAGCAAAGCTTTCAGTGTGTTTACTTTCAGCAAGTTTTCATAGTTTGATTTAAATAAGGTTTTACCAAGAAGTCCTTAAGACATTAAAGAGATCCCCCAGAAAATACAAAAATAACTACAATCAACTACTAGATCGGTTAAATTACTCTTGTTGCATATAGCTTTAGACACACCCCTGGTTTGATATGACATCAACAAGAAGTTGATTAAATGAAGGAATATGACACCCATCATTTTTGGCACCATTTTCAGGGAACACTAGTTGGAACTTTCTAATTAAGTGTTAGCAAGAGCAACAAAACATACATCTAGTAGTTGAAGGATCTTCCCTACTATATCACAAAATATATGAGTAGACCAAGAGACTCACAGGGTAGATTCCTCCCAAAAACATCTTCACAAGAATTCATAACATCCTCTAGTCAAAGTAAGGAAATTGATCAAGAATTGGAGGCACCATCATCCCCTGTCAGACAAGAAACAAAATTTCCATTTTGGAATTCTTAGATCAGTCACCTGAAGGAAGTGGAACTTTTAGGAGAAGGCTTATTACTCAAGATCCATTTAGGGTGAGTTTTGATTCTCAATTGAGTAGTCAACCTCCTACTCTTGATTTTTCACCTTCCCCAAGGCATACCTTACCACATTGATTGGGAGGAAAATTCAAAAAATATTTTTAAAATGGCACGAGAAGTTGAGAGAGAACCTGATAGGACCTTTACCTATCCAATCCAATTGGGAGATGATGATACATCAATGAAAAATATCTCACCTGCACATTTACCCACATTTAGAGGGATGTCATCTGAAGATCCTGACCAATTTCTATTTGAATTCAAGGTACTATGTCAGACCTATGATTATAAAATAGATAATCAAAAACTCAAGTTGTTTCCATCCACTTTGAAGGATGCAACAATGAGGTGGTTCATGGGATTACCATCCAACTCTATTAGCACTTGGGCACAAATGGAGACTGCCTTCCTAGATAAATACCAGGATTATTGTAGAGGGAGAAATAGGAAGGAAGAATTCTTCAAAATCAAGCAGGAGGATGATGAAAACATAGAAGACTATTTAGATAGATTCCTCTTTGTTAGCAAAAGATGTGGATTTGTGCTTTCAGAGGAGTTAAGTAAAACCATTTTTCTTAAAGGTTTGGATGACGAATCTAGAGAATCCCTTAACTTGATAGGAGGTGGAGACATTGATCAGATAAGAATGAATGGAATTAAAGAGATTTGTAGAAGCTATTCCAGAATGAGAGGTGGACCTAGAAAAGGAAAATCAGTGAAAATTCTGAATCCAGATATGAACAAACTAATGGATGAGTTAGCAAACTTTAAAATAGACATTTTAGTGCAATTAACCTCTACTATGGATGGATTACAAGCTAAAGCAAATTCCAAAACTAAACCATTGGCTATGTATTGTCCTAGATGTAGGAAGAAGCATGCATTAAGAGATTGTCCTTTGGATAAAATAGAAATGTGTCTTATCTGTGAATCTAAAGAACATGATACTGATGTTTGTTCTTTACTTCCCATTATTAAGAATCAGCTTAAACAAACTAGTGCCTCATCTACAATAGAAGAATTGAATTTTGTTCAGAGACAACCTAACCAAGGGTAGTTTATGCCAAGATCAGTTCCTAATCCATGGACGATGCCATGGGCTGCTCAAGTCGTACCAAAAATTGGGGACAACCACCTTGGGTACCTCAACCAACTTGGAACCCTCAAGATTGGGAAAATCAAGCTTGGTATGCTCAGGGACATCAACAACCATGGGCTGGTCAAGGAAATCCTTATGCTTGGTCACAACCTAGATGGAACCCTAGTAATTATTCTCAAGGAAGAACATATCCAAATCAGAATCAACAGGCCATCATGGGATCCCCTACACAAAATTCACAAAATGAGAATGTAGTCCAAACACAAATGCCAGCACAACTAGTAGCAAATCCAAGAAACAAACAAACAACTCCTGTTTATGGAACAAAACCAGAAAAATTAGTTGATTTACATGCTATGGATTGTAAGGATATTCAAACTAGATCTGGGAAAATCATTAACAGTCCACCCCTTATAATCACTAAAATGACAGAAGAAAATGAAATCCCTAGTACTGTTGTTCCAAAAGAGGATATAGAAAGAAAAGAAAAGGAGCCAGATAGCAACACTACTGAGACTCCATTTCCAGAGAGATTCAAAGAAGCTATAGAAATCAAAGAGTCTGAATTGGTACAGGAACTAAGGAAATTGAATATTGAAATACCACTATTACAAGCAATTAAAGATATTCCAGAATTGAACAAATTAATCAAAATGTTATGTATGAAAAATCCTGGAAGGAAGAAACAGTACCCCAAGACTATCAAAGTAGATGGGAAACTTGTTGATTTATTAGTAGGAAAACTTTTACTTCCCAAATATGGAGATCCTGGAAGTCCTGTTATTTCTGTCTCTATAGGAAATAAGGATGTACATAATGTTTTGATAGATTTGGGAGTTGCTATCAATGTAATGACAGTGGATACTCTAAAAACATTACCATTAATGGGTATATAACCTACTAATACCATATTGCGATGGATGGAGACCAATCGTCAGTAGCAAAACAAGAAGGAATTATTGAAGATGTGGCGGTTATGGTGGAGTCATGGGAATATCCAGTTGACTTCCTTATACTACAGCCAAAAGGTAAAACATTGGGTTATCCCATTATTTTGGGTAGACCATGGTTAGCTTCTGATTGTTTTTTGATAGATTGCAGGTCAGGTGATATGACAATCTCGAATGGTAAGAACTCTAAACAAATTTCCTTATATCCTACTTGCACCTTTTACTGACAATCATGAACAATTGTGGGTTGATTCTCCTAAAACTAATAAGAAAAATTTGTCTTCTTTGGCTATGATCACATTGCAGGATCATGTAAGAGAAGTAGAAGAGATGATTAATCCACCATTGGATGAGAACTATGTTGTCCTCGAAGCAATCAAAATAGTTCGAACCCATGAAACTTTTAGAACCCATGAACTTAGTTAGAAACTTAGTTCCCAAACTTAGTTTCAGAACCCACAAACTTAGTTTCGGAACCTACGGCTATAGTTAGGAACCACCACATTTAGTTCGAACCACAACAACAACAGTTCTCTTTGATTGAAAATGATTTCACTCGGAGGAATGAGATTTCTCATGGGGAGAGGATGAATCGGTAGCTTCAGTTTCAAGTACATCAGGAAGTGGTGAAGAATTTCTAGAAAGTAGCAGTGATGAAGAATTTGGCTTGCAAAGAGATAAGTATCATAATTCTCATTACTTGTCCTTTTTCCAGTATTTATCTCAAGGAACTTTTGGAGATGTTGCTACATACCATATGTTGTTACCACATGCATGTCCATTAAATACTTTAATGAAACCCTTTCCACAAATCAGTTCATCACATATTGGAACCAAGCATGTTGAAATTCAACTAGGTAAAACTTTAAACATTAACAATTGGTTGAAGGAGGATGAAGAAGCTAAATTGTTTGATGTTCTAAAAAATCATACTAAAGCTTTTTCTTGGGATTACAAAGATATGAAGGGGATTCATCCAAGTATCTGCACTCATCACATCTATATTGAAAACATTAAACCAGTTAGGCAGCCTCAAAGAAGGATTAACCCAGCTTTAAGGGATATAGTCAAACAAGAAATTGAAAAACTATTACAAGTAGGTTTCATCTACCCTATCTCAGATAGCCAGTGGGTATCTCCTCTTGTAATTGTTCCCAAAAAGAATGGAAAATGGAGAATATGTGTTGACTATAGGGAACTAAACAAAGCCACAATGAGAGATTATTTTCCCTTACCATTCATAGATCAAGTCCTAGATAACCTTTCAGGTAAACAATACTTTTCTTTCTTGGATGGCTTTAGTGGGTACAATCAGATCAGAGTTGTTGCTGAAGATCAGGAAAAACTACATTTACATGTCCATGGGGAACCTTTTCCTATAGGGTGTTACCATTTGGTTTATGCAATGCTCCTGTAACTTTCCAGAGAGTTGTACTTGCAATCTTTGTTGATCTAACAAATGATTGTGTTGAAGTATATATGGATGACTTCACTGTACATGGAGATACATTTGAAGATGCTTTGAGAAATCTAGATAGAGTGTTAACAAGATGTGAACAACACAACCTGTCTCTTAGTGATGAAAAATGTTTGATGATGGTGGATGAGGGGATTGTATTAGGACACCATATTTCAAAAAAAGGAATTCAGGTGGATCAAAAAAAAATTAGGATCATTTCAGATTTACCTATTCCTCAGACCCCCATAGATATCAAATCATTTCTAGGGCATGTTGGGTACTATAGGTGCTTTATAAAATATTTCAGTAAAATTGTTTCCCCCATGTTTAATTTGCTAACCAAGGACTGTGAATTTCTTTGGGATGAAAAGTGTCAGCATGCTTTTGAAGAAATTAAAGACAAATTAATCAGTGCCCCAATATTGAGAGGTCCTAATTGGGAAAATCCATTTCATATCCAAACAGATGCCTCAAATTATTCCATTGGTGCAGTATTGGGACAGAAAGATGAGGAAGGAAAGATGTATGCCATTTATTATCTTAGCAAGAATCTTACTCCCACTGAAAATAATTACACCACCACTGAAAAGGAATTTCTTGTTGTGATTTATGCAATCAATAAATTCAGACATTACATTACAGGGTACAAGATATTTGTACACATAGATCATTCAACAATTAAGTATTTAATGAACAAACCAGTGGTTGGAGGAAGAATAATTAGATGGTTATTACTTTTGCAAGAATTTGATATTACCATTGTGGACAATCCAGGTAAATCTAATGTGGTAGCTGATTTTTGTCAAGACTAACCACCACGGGGAGCAAAGATCCAGTCAAGGATAACTTTCCAGATGAACAATTGTTTTGCAATCTCAGCAAGTACACCATGGTTTGCTGATATGGAAAATTATCTTGCAACAGGAAGTTTCCTCCTTCTTTCACTAAGAAACAAATAAAGAAGTTAATTAAAACCAGTGCACAATTCAAATGGTTAAATGGAATGCTATTTAAGTGTGGTCTGATTTTGTCTTACGGTGTGTGTAAGAGGATGAAATATTTGACATCCTCAGAGCATGTCATGATGAACCAAGTGGAGGACACTATTCAGTGAAAAGAACAACTCATAAGATACTTGGCACTTTGGTTATTATTGGCCATCTCTGTACAAGGATGTGAAGAGATATATCAAGAGGTGTGATCCTTGTCAAAGGATGGGACAACCAACTTTCACCAATGAAATGCCTCTTCAACCTCAAGTTGTGGTTGAACCATTTGAGAGATGGGGATTGGATTTTTTTGGTCCCTTTAATCCTCCTTCACAAGGGAAGGAATATATTCTTGTGTGTACTGACTATGTGACAAAATGGGTAGAAGTGCAGGCATTGACAAATGCCATTGAGGAAGCAGTTGTTGATTTCCTTTGGAACAAAATTATGATAAAGTTTGGAGCACCAAGGAGCATAGTTTCATATCAGGGACCACAATTCATGTCTAATATGATCCAAGCTTTCACAAGGTATTACCAAATCAATCATAGGAAGTCATCTCCTTACCACCCACAGTCAAATGGACAAGCTGAAGTAACAAACAGAGAATTGGAGAACATCCTTACCAAAATAGTTGAAGTTGGGAGAAAAGATTGGGTAAAGAGACTACCTGAAGCTATCTGGGCTTATAATACAACTTGGAAAACTACAACAGGGTTTTCACCATATGAATTAGTCTATGGGAAAAATCCCTTGTTTCCTATAGAGTTTGAACTTCAGACATTGAGGACAATAGTGAAGGTGGGAATTGAGTTGAATGCAGCTCAAAAAGAAAGAATCCTTCAACTCAATGAGTTGGATGAATTAAGGTTGGAAGCACTTCAGCAGACAGAGATAATTCAAGAGCAAAGGAAGCAATGGCATGACACACATATCAAGAAAAGGCAATTCAAAGTAGGAGACTAGGCATTGTTGTTTGATTCTAAGTACCAATAATTCAAGGAAAATTGAGAACCAGATGGTTGGGACCTATCAGATTGAGAAGATATTTGACAATGGTTCTATTCAATTACTTCCCATTGATGGCGTAGTAGAAAAAACTCTTGGTCAATGGACATAGGCTGAAACTCTATAGGAAGCCTCCCACTAAGGATGAATTCTTGAGGAAGATTGAAGTAGACAAAGAATTTGATCATATGGAAGAACCCAGTTCTTCCAAAATGATCAAATAACTAGATGATAGATCCAGAATAAAGGGAAGAAGATGAAAACCAGCAAATGGCATTTTCTTCCCCAAAAAAAAAAAAAAAAAAAAATAAAAAAAAAAAAAAATTCTCTCAAAGGTCAATTGAAAACCAGCAAATGGCGGTTGACCTCTTTTTTGGCTAGTTCAAATAAAGGAATTCTTTTGAATTCCAATTGTCTTATCTAATCATGTTTTGTTCCACTTGTAGGAATGACGAGTCATCATAGCAAAAGGATTACATCATCAAGGATGGTAATTATGTCTTTTAACTTATTTAGGGTTGATTAAATGTTTGCATGTGTGATTTGACTTAATTTAAAAGTAGGTATGATGAGTCATCTATTTATACATTATGATTACAAGTGTGTAATCATGAAATTGATTTGGATGGAATAAGTGGTGGCATGGTTATCATTAGTAATCATTATTGCAAAAATCAAGTGAAATAAGTTGCAGAGATATTTTGAGGAAGGAGCATCAATTAAGTTTGTATTCCGTAGCAAAAATAAAGAATTCAAAGTTTCCATGACTAAGAACGAGGTTCACGTAGCTAAAAAGAGGTTCCATGACCAAATTCATTCTCCACGAGCTAAGAAAAAGGGCCTGTAACCAATTCACACAAAATCAAAAGAGACAAAACTCAAGCCGATATGGGGATTAAGAAGAAATCAGAACCAGAGGATGATTCCCAGCTACTCACAGATGAAAGAAGTGGCATCCATCTTTGAGCATGCAGGATGGCTAGAGTTCTTAAAGAAATTTTCAAGGCATAATGATGAATTGGTAAGAGAATTCATCATAAACCTAGAACAATCCAGAAAAAAGGTGAGAAATATCTTTATTCCTTTTTTTGTAAATACTATAAGTAATGTGTCTGGAGTGCCAATTGTGCATGTCCCACAACCTGCCAAGGGGACTTTGAAAGAACTGGTTGAAGTCTTACTGCAAGAAGGAGAAATTGAACCCCAGTACATCTATAATACAAAGAAAATCATAAAAGGGGTCAGAAGGGCCAGTTTTCCCAAACCCTTTGATAGGGTAGCATTTTGGATAGTAAAATATTTAACTTGTGATGGTCAATTTGGGTCTATGGGAAAAGAAGTCTTAAAAATGCTCATATATCTGAAGTATGGAGCCACCAAACTTGAGTACATAATAAACCTTCCAGGGTTTCTTTTTTATTCTATCTAGACCATGGCTCAGAGGTATTCCTGGGGTGTTGGGACAATTAGGCATCATGGTCTAATTCATTTAATATGCCAGCACCATTTCTGTCAAAGAAGAATGGAGAAGAAATTTGGGACAAGTTTCTTGGCAAGTTCAAGAAAAACCCTAATATTATCAGAAGGACAATTCCAGCCCCATTCTCTCCTTCAGCTAATCTAGAAATTGATGCCCCTATAGAAGGATAGAGGGAAATGGAAAGAGAAAATATACCAAAAAAGAAGGTCGGTGAGAAAGATAAAAACAATAGAGCCTTCTATACCTATGAAGGAAATTCCTTCTTCTGCAGCAGCTTCAAGGGAGCCAATATCTATCTCTTGACGGTGATAGCTCACCCACACAAGAGCAAGAAAGAATAGTAAGAAGAAGCTCTAGAAGGAAATTCACTATTGGGCATGTTGAACTTCCCCGATAAAGAAAAATTCATAAGAGGTCAAGGGAAACCCCAGAAGGAAGGAGTGAGCAGGAAAGGATGGAAGAAGAAGCTGCTGACATTTTGGGCAGCATGGCCATGACTCCTCTGAGCCAAGTCAAGCTGAAATGGATAGAGGAGAGAGAGATTTTTGAAGAGCAAGATTTTCAGGAATTGGCTGAACCATCAGCATTGCCACATGAAGAAGAAGAGTTGGCATCTAGGATAAGAAAAGGAAAATTTCCTTTGATAGAGGAAGAATGCCCAACTCCTCAAGTAATTTTAGAGGAAGAAGAAAGACAACAAGTTAAACAGGCTCTTGTTCTTGTCTAGAGCAGAGCTCATTATCAGAGAAAAAGATGAGGAATTGGATTTCCTCAAACTCAAATTGGAACAAAGGGAAATGCTCATTGAGAGCTAACAACTCAGCTTGCAGCCAGGACTGAGGAATTATCAGCAACCAAGAAACAACTGATAGAAAAAGAGGAAGAATTTTAGACTTCCAGAAAATAGAGTGTTGTGTCCATAGTCTCTGCACTAGACTTGAGTTGACCTATTTTCCACTCAAAAACTATGGAATGATACTTGCAGGGAGCTCAGAGAAGCCAAAACATTAAATGAAGAATTAAAGACCAAGATGGAGGAAGAGATGAAGGCAAGAAAGGAATGGGAAGAAAAATTTTATAAGGAGGAAGGAAATAAATATAAATGTCTTGCAAAAATTCATATGGTCTATATTATGAGTGAGAAATTACTTGCCTGCAGGAGGCCCTCTCTGCATATAGTGTGTTTTTAGAAGAGCAGTTCATTCATTGGCAGCTATCAAGGATTGCATGTGGGCTTCCACATGAACTAAAAGATGAATCTGAATTCATGGCAGCTTACTCTCTCTCTCATCCTCTGAGCAGAAAAATCTTATGTGAATTTTATCTTTGTAATTTTATGCTAGAGAAAAACACAAGGATTTATGATCAATTTGTATGTAGGGGAGAGCCATCTCAATGCATTTGTCTCTATTTTGCAAAACCAAATTGCATGGAAGGAAAGGGAATCTAAATTTTATTGAAAGCTAGCTCAATAGGTCTCTTGTATGAGAGCTCATTATGGTAAACCCTCTACCTTCCTCACACATTTTAGAACTCATGCCTTTGATGAGAGATTCAAGACACACTATCTTGCCATTCTGCAAAAGAGTATTGATGCCTTCACCTCCTATGAGGAGGAAAAATTTGAAGATATTTATGAAGGATGCTCAAAGAGGTGGGAACTCCTTACTTGTTTCCTTGAGAAGAAGGGAAGTAATTTCCCCAACAAATCTGATCTGGAGTTTAGAAAGGGAAAAAGCATTATGCACAATAATTCCCCAAGTCAATGAAACCTACGGGAAAATATGGATGGGAATGTGAACAAGGCCCCTCTACTTCTCACCCCCATGTCTCCTTGGAAAAGAGAACCTCAAGACCCTACTTGAATTTGAACAGTGGGAGAGGAAAATAGAAGAGGAGCAGGGTACAGTACATCCAAGTTTAAACATTGGAAAATCTAGTTTCAGCCATTTGATCTGAGCAATCAAATGGAATGCAGAACTTATAACCCCACTTTTGAAGAATGAAGTTTGTAAAGGGACTTACAAACAAGTAAGTTTGGGGGAAATGATGAGGCCAAAATATGTCTGATTAATGTATAATATATGATCTCATCTTACTCTCCTTTTGATTAAGTTTGATTGCATTGTGTGACTTTTAGTTGATCTGATATGAGTTAGGATGTAATTGTCTATCTTTTGATTGATTGTGATTCTAATGTTAAAATATCTAGAATTCCTAACAAGTGTGTGTTTGAATTCAGTTTTGTAATAAAGCAGGTCTAATCCAGTCGAGGAAATGAAGCAGGAAGCGTTCATTTGTTTTTAGCAACATCTGTTCCTACACAACTTAGTTCGGAACTTCCAATAGTTACGAACTCCATCACACAGTCATCATCTAGTTCGAAATTTTAGACTTAGTTCGAAACTCCAATATTTAGTTCTAGAATTTTGGACTTAGTTCGAACTCCTGGGATAGCTCAGAACTCTCATGGTTTTGATCCTTAACAATTTCCTATGGTTCTGGAACTTCTCAAAGTTCCAAACCAATAGGGAGTTATCTATTTTAAACCACATCCAGAGATTTTGCATCTACGACCCTTTTAATCAGGAAGGATGAGAAGATTTTGAATGTAGATCTAGGAGAGTTATCCTACAGCTATATGATCAACCACAATCCGACTCAACATCTATTTTGGGCATGATTCATTTCATCATAATCATTGAGACAACTATGATTGTAAAATGTATATAAAAGTAGACTGTAGTAGATAGATAGATATATATAGAAATAGAATATATAGAATGAGATAGAAATAGAAATAGAAGAAGAGAAATAGACTAAGTACTCAGATCCAGTATGTTTGTAATTCCAAATGTTTTATCAATAAAATAGCCATTCCTATTTGAGAGAATTTTGAGTTGTTAAATCTTGATTCGAGGAGGAGCAAGGGCCCACTCCCCCAAGGACCAAGATATTCATTTATTTGGTATTTATATTTCTTCAGCAAATAGCTTAGATCTGTTAATTCTGTATTGTTTTAATTCTTTCAGTTAAACTTTGTTGTATACTTGTTCCTGTAGGTGTTTAGATAGATTCTTATATTTCTTGCAATTGTTTTCAAGCATTCTAAATTGAGTGTGTTTATTTCCAAAAGCAAGTGTGTTTACTTTCAGAAGCAAGTGTGTTTATTTTCCAACAGCAAGTGTGTTTCCATTCTGCATAGTGTGTTTCCTTTCAGCAAAGCTTTCAGTGTGTTTACTTTTAGCAAGTTTTCATAGTTTGATTTAAATAAGGTTTTACCAAGAAGTCCTTAAGACATTAAAGAGATCCCCAAAAAATACAAAAAAATAACTACAGTCAACTACTAGATGGGTTAAAATTAATCTTTGGTTAAAATTACTCTTGTTGCATATAGCTTTAGACACACCCTTTTCAGGTTTGATATGACATCAACAAGAAGTTGATTAAATGAAGGAAGATGCATGTAGTATCTTGCACATTTGTTCTAACTTATTCTTCTCCATCCACTTCTACTTCTTTCACCTTTTTCAAAGGAGCGCTCCGCTCCTCATAAAATTTGTGCACATTGTACATAGGGGGTTCTTCTCAGATCTCGTTCTTCCTCCTCCCCTTTGTTTCTTCATTCTTCAAGCTCTCGGTTTCTTCAGAGTCGAGTACTTTGAACTACTTGTTGCTTCTTCTTCATCGAAGACTTATCTTTTTCTACAAATTTCCTTATTTCTTTGAGTATAAGTACTGCACCTACACCTATCTCTTGTGTCCCTATAGCCTAACCCTCATGCATGCTTGGTACCTTGTTTATCATAGGAGTTTCTTCTCAATCTCTCTTCTTTGTTTCCACCTTCTTCCTCCTTGAAGGGTCCTTAAGTATGCTTACATCATCCTATAAGTACACGCCTCATTCAAAATTTGGCCATAGCTGAATATACACCCTTGTTGTAGTGGCCCCAACAATCGGTATTGTCTTGATCTCCCTTCATTCTTCCCTCTTCTTGTGCCTCTTCATAATTTTTTTGGAAGTATTTTTTGGCACTCAAGGGTAACCTTACAAACCTGGCACCATTGGATAGAGCTTTTTCTCAGCTTTCCAGAAATAAAATTTTCCTCCTAACTCCATGTATTTTTGAAGTTATGGCTCAAGGTGAGTTTTTGTGGGAAATTTTCCCTCGAAAGAAGGCATCGTGACCACTAACCATGAGGCCACGTGTCCTCGGAGAGGCGGAGGTCATAGGTAAACTTGGAATTTTGTGGCAAGTGTTTGGCAAAATTTCAAAAGGAATATTTTTTTACCCAGAAGGCCCAAGGAACCATTGGATGATTGCCACGTGTCCAAGGGGAAAAAATTAGGAAAATTTCCTAAGTTATGTTGGCGGATATTTTGTGGAAAAATTTTGAAAGGCCCGTGAGCCCGCATGCCAATCACATTATGCCACGTGTCCTTGGAAAGGAGTGGTGGAGGGCGGAGGTAAAATGGAAAATTTTGGTAAGTGTTTGGCGAGGTTTTCAAAAGGAAAATTTTGGCCCGAAGGCCCATGCCCAATGGCCTGTGCCACATGTCCAAGCGGAGAGAGAATTTTCCTAAGGGTCGATAAAGGAGCGGAGGAAAAAATTTGACGTCGGGCCCGCAAAACATTGGTGAAGTGCCACGTGTCCAAGGAAGGAGTGGTAGAAAGGAAAAAAATTTTGGAAAATTTGACTAAGTTTTGCCCAAAAATATCCAAAAGGCACTGAGTGATCAAATGATGCCACATGTCCCAGGGCTCGGAGCTTTGCACGGGAAATTTAAAAATTTTTCCCGAAGTGTTTTGGTGAGAGGAAAGGAGAAATTTTGCCCCCCCAAGGCCGCGACAAATCGGATCGCCCACATGTCTCGGAGGCATCGGCGGGAACTGGGGAAACATTGGGAATTTTCCCAAAGGAAAAATGTGAAAAATTTCAAAAGGAAAAGTCACCCCCAAAATGCGAGCAATAGGATCTCGACACGTGCCACAAGAGTGTCGGAATGTGGGGCAAAAAGGAAAGGCCCAAGAAAAAAATGTGAAAAATACAAAGGAGAAAATCCCACATCCAATAGGGTTTTCCACATGTCCAATCAGGAAAATGGTCAAAAGCAATGGAAAATTTAAGAGGAAATGCCCGCGGTGAATCACATCTTGCCACGTGTCCTCAGGTCATCGGCCGGCGAGAGAATTTTGGAAAATTTTCCAATGGCCAAAATGCGATGTGAAAATGAAGCGCAAAGGCCGCGTCCAATCGGAACATGCCACGTGGCACCGGGATCAACGGGTGTGGGGATTTTTGGGAAATTTTCCCAAATGCAAAAAAAGTGGGAAAATTTCAAATTTTTGGCCTGGCCCTTGACCGTTTTGGCCTGTTTTGCCCTAAATTTTCAAATGGCCATAACTTTCGATCCAGAGCTCGATTTTTCATGTTCTTTATATCAATGGAAATATGGTGAAATTATCTACAAGATTATGGGGTCAATTTTGTATTTTGATGGATTTTGGAGAGATAAAATTGAAAAACACCTCGGGCATGTGTAATGAACAGAAATGACATTTCAACCACCATTTTTAATGAAGAATGGCTCGCATTCTCTCCCAGCATGGTGAAAAATGTTAGGGAATGGACCTGTAAGGATGCCCATGCTTGTTTTATTGCATTTTTGGTTGGTGGTTGAAGCTCTCTCACGTTTTCCCATGTTTCTCTCTCCTGGGCTCGTTTTTTTGCATTGTAAAAGCCAGATTTGGCTCATTTTTGAGGGTTGGACATTTTTCATGTATTGCAGGCTCCCTTTTTCACCTTGAAAAGTGATTTTGTGGAATATCAGACCTCTTCAAGACTATAACCTATTTTCTACCTCTCAGATGTTGTAATGCATGTGTTTTTGATATTGGAAATGACAATGCAAGCTCTGTGAATGAGTTTTCAATCCTCTTGTTTGTGTTGTTTTGCTTCATTTCTGACCTTTCATTACATTTTATCAGTTTGTGCATGATGTTTTGTTGCATTTCTATGATCTGTGTCAATTTGCAGAAGTAAAAATGTTCACCATTCCTTTGGTGCATCACCTTATTAGCATTAGTTTCAGTTTTTTTGCATTCTCTATCTCTGTCCCCTTGGAATTTAGAGTAGGATCTTGAATTCAAAACCTCTGCAACTTGCAAGTAATACACCTGATCAGAGGAGTTGAGGAACCAACCTCTAATCTAGGAGATTCTTTTCCCATTTTTACAAGTCCCACACTTGGGGAAAGATTCAATGTTGTGCAATCACACTGGATGTCCAAAATGTCAAACTAGAAATCTGATCAACATCCAAGGGTGCTTTGCTGATTTGCACCAATAGTTTTGGCATGCCCGGTGGGACCTTAGAGGTCTTCATCTTCATTGCAACAAAATTGATGTGCATTTGTTGCAAGTTTCTTGCTTAAAAGAGCCCTAAATTACACATCTGGCGACTCCAAGGAAGAAGAATCGGTTGTTTTAGCAGTGCAGACCTGAAAACTCATGAGAAGAATCACCACAAGGTCAAGAGTTGGAGAAGAAGAGGTGTTGTTTGAGTATCTATAGTTATCTCCAAGAAGAAGGCAAAGAGGGAGGAGAATTCAAAGGTCTCCATCTCCACCAAACAGAACTCTATCAACTCCTCCACCTAGTAGGCCTTTCATTCAATCAACAAGGGTTCTAAGGCCAATCAGAATGGCACAACACAACCCCTATGTCAATTTCACTGGCAATAGCCCACTTGCTCTCAATGCACAAAATCCAATCCCAGTTGTAGCATTGAAGAACATTCCATACTTTACTGGAGAGAATCAGACCACTCCTGGTGATCATGTCAAGGATATTGCTAATATTTGTGCAATCCATGAGATTAATGAGATGCAAGTTGTTGTCAAACTATTGGCATCTTCATTCAAAGGGAAAGCTTTGCAATGGTTCAGGAGTCTTGCCTCAGGTTCTATCAAAATTGGAACCAGCTATGTATAGCCCTCCATGAGCAGTTTGGAGAAAAGGGAGATAACTTGTCCCTTTTGGAATAGTTGACAACCATCAAGAGAGCTCCCAATGAGCAGCTGACTGACTTCAACTTCAGGTTTCAAATGACTTGGGAGAGAATTCCAGTGGCAGTAAGGCCAGCAGTAGAAGGTGCTTTTCTATATTACCTTAAAGCTTTAAATTTTGATATTTCTATGTTAATTCAATCCATGGGAGGCACAACTATCCTTGTTGCTTATAGCATTGCCATTAGAGCTGAAAATTGTTTGATTCAAGCTGGCAAGCTAGCTCCTAGGCCTCCAATGCCATTGTATCCAAGTTTAGAGAGCCCAAGTACTAGTCAAGTGCCTATTTTAGCTCCTATTCCCACTCCTAGAAATCAGAATTCAAGTGAAGCTTCTACTTCATCTTCTAGTGCCTCAAATGAACTTCAAGAAGTCATGAAGCAATTGCAAAATTTAGGCAATGAGCTGGTTACACTCAAGAGGCAGCAAGCCCAAGGTTTTAGACCTTCTTTCCAGCCTCAAGCTCAGCCTAACAGGTAGCCATACCAGCCTCAAAGACCACCCAATCCAGTTGCAAATCAAAATCAAACAAGACCTCCTACCAATAGACCATTTCAGCCCTATAATCCCAATGTTACATCTGCCTCTAAAGCAATAGTGCCAGTGCAAAACAACATAGCTCAAGAGTATGATTGGTGTTTCCCATGTAATGAACCTCACAACCAGTCTATGTGTTTCAACGGTGCCTTAAATCAAGCATTAATGGTGACTACAACTGGTGTGGAGGGTGAAGGGAGTCAAGGAAATAACCAACAACAAGAAACATTCCAGCAACAATCAGCTCCAAATGATACCACACTTGTAAACTAATAGGCAGAAGATTTTTGTGGCATGAATCAAACAATCCCCAAAGTGTTGCAGCCAACACAAGGTCAAAAGGAGAAATTTGGGTGAAGAACAGCCATTGGCTCCAAGTAATCCACAATCTTCTATCACTCCACAAATTATTGGCAAACAAAATGCAGTTCCAAACACGCAAGGGCTGCCTAAAATAGCTCCTAGGCCAACTCAAATGCCAGTTGTTGCTGCCCATGTGCAAGGAATGAATGTGCAGGCCAAGGGACAACAGAGAGATGCTTCATCTCCATTCAACATCATTGATCAGATGAAGAAGACAAATGTAAACATATCAATGTGGGAATCACTATCCATCCCAGGCCAAAGAGATTTGCTACAAGCTGCCATGAAGGACTGGTCAACTTCAAATCAGCAAGTCCAAATGCAAGAGAAGGTACTCACAAATGCTTCCCAGCTGGGGAATCATGGAGGATAGCAAGGTAAAATGTTGAAGCCCCTCCATTCTATGTTTCATTGATCATTGGAAACCAATTAGTACACAATTGCATGATTGATTCTAGGGCAAGTAGTTCAGTAATGCCCAAGCAAATAGCTGATCAGTTGGGGCTTCAATATGAAGTCATATCGAAAGGGTAGTGTGCGATTGGATGGGACAAAAACAACGGTTTGGAGTGATAAAAAACTTGAGTCTTACTTTGCATGCATGCCCCAACGTTGTTGTTTTGCAAGATGTCTCGGTAATAGATCTTCCACCACTCTTTGCCCTATGTTTGTCAAGGGATTTCACAGCCAAGATTGGAGGTTACTTATCTATTGATTGGTCACACATGTTGTTCAGAACAAGATATGGAACTAAAGCCACAATCAGATCTGAGCCTATTGCAAACTTTCACATTGAGCCTCACACTCCAAGCCAAATCAATACCAATTGTTCAGCGTTTGATCAAGAGGATTATCCAAGCACTGATGAAGCTGACACCAAGGTTGGAAGTATCCCAGATCTACTCTTGATGAATGGGCAAACAAGGTGCATGCTTTTGATCCTTATCAAGAAATAGAAGAATCTGAGCTAGGAGTCTATTGCATGCATGAAGAAAATCAGCCTATTCCTAGCATCACCAAGCCAAACCACAAGGATGACAATGAGGTATGGCAGTTGTTTTTGATGGATCAAGGAGTAGAAAGGTGCGGGAGGGGAGCTATGCTTGTTTCACCTCGAGTTAAGTATTATTCAGCTTTTAGATTTCAGTTTGCATGCTCTAATAACACTGCTGAATATGAAGCTTTGATACAAGGATTGCATTGGTCAATCAAGAGAGGAATAAAGAACTTGCAAGTCTTTGGTGACAGTGAGTTGATTGTCAACCAAGTTAAGGGGCAGCATGCTGTCAAGAATGATCTACTCAAGTGCTACAAAAATAGGGTGTGGGACCTCATTGAAGATTTTGAGGGCTTTGGCATCAAATCCATTCCTAGAAAAGAGAACCAAGCTGCTAACAGGCTTGCAGCAGTTGGAGCAGCCTTTGATGTTGTTGAAAGCATCCAAAAGGATAAGGTACAACCAAACATCCATGTGATTGTAAGGCCTTGAGTGCCAGACAACAATGTAAGTTGGCAAGTGTTTGAAAATGATCAACAAATCATCCATTTCTTGAAGAGGCTGAGTTCTCAGCTAAAAATCAGGAAAAGTTGGAGCAGCAATATGGTGACCAAGTGGTACAGCTGAGAACCAACAAACTACCAAAGGGACTTATTACTTTGGAGTCCATTTTCAATCCTAATGATCAGTTTAGGAAGGAGAAAGCAAACATCCAAGTCAAGGGAGAAGATTCGGTGTCCATCTTGGTGGAAGAAGGAAAATCACTCCAAGTTGGTAAAGTGACAATTGAGCAAGAAAGGTATGAGTTCATACAACTTTGTCAAGAATTCCCTGATGTGTTTGCTTGGAGCTATGAAGATTTGAAAGGTTTGATCCCAGTTAGCTCAACACACCATTGAATTGGATCAAGTACTAAACCCATCAGGAAAAAACAAAGGCCAATCAATCCACACATGGAGCCTCTCATGAGAAAAGAATTGAATAAGTTGATAGAGTCAAGAATCATATTCCCTATCAAGCATTCTAGTTGGGTGGCCAACTTGGTTCGATTAGAAAGAAGAGTGGGAAATCAGATTTGTGTTGACTTGAGAGATTTGAATAGAGCATCTCTCGAGGATCATTATCCACTTCCTTCTATGGAGCAGATTTTACAAGTTGTTGCCGGCTCGAGAGGTTTTCATTACTTGATGGCTATTCGAGTACAATCAGATTATGGTGAAAGAAGAGGATCGAGTTCAAGACAACCTTTACAACCAAATGGGAACTTATGCATACGGAAAATGCCATTTGGGTTGTCCAATGTTGGAGCTACTTTCGAAGAGCAATGGACATGGCGTTCAAAGGATTTGATTAACAACATGGTGCTGATATATCTTGATGATATCACTTTTTTTTCAAAAATGCAGCAGACCATCTCTTTCATTTGAGACAAGTGTTCCCAAGGTGCAGAAGATTTGGAGTATCCTTGAATCCTAAAAAGTGTATTTTTCTAGCCCATGAAGGAAAACTCCTTGGCCACATTGTCTCCAAAGAAGGATTAGCAATTGATCCAGAAAGAGTTGAAGCCATAAGAGCACTACCATTGCCAAGCCATAAGAAGGCCCTTCAAAGTTTCTTGGGGAGAATAAATTTTGTTCGGAGGTTTGTCCCAAATTTTGCAGCCCTAGTCAAGCCTATCACCAAGATGTTAAAGAAAAGCATGGCTTTCAAATGGATAGTAGAAGGAAAGGAAAGTTTTGAAGCAATCAAAGAAGCCATCTCTCAAGCCCCAACTCTCATTAACCTAGATTTCTCCAAGGATTTCATCCTCTATGCATTTGGGGGTGATGATACTATTTCTGCAATTTTGGTATAGCAGAACAAAGACAATGATGAGCAGCCAATTGCTTTCTTCAGCCAAAGCTTGGAGGACTATGAGGTGAGATATTCTTTCATTGAGAAGCATGTTCTTGCAGTAATCAGGAGCTTGAAGAAATTCAAGCATCTAGTTTCAAACAACAAGGTTCAATTGTTGGTTTCTCATGTGGGAGTTAAAGACTTCCTCCTCAACAAAGACTTGAATGAAAAGAGAGCAGGTTGGATTACTCGTGTCATGGAGTATGACATTGAGATCAAAGTCACCAAGTTGGTCAGAGGAAAAGGATTGTGTGAGCAGCTGGTCTTGAATAAACACAAGGAAGCATGCAATGAGAAGGAGGTTGTTTTGGCGTTGCAAGACAGCCATGAGCAAGGAAGCACTCAAAAGGAAAATGATGGTGTCCTCACTCCTTGCTGGACCCAAGACATAATGCACTTCCTAAGCACAGGTCTATGCCCTCCAGAGATGAACAAGACCAAAAGAAGACACTTCAGATTGCAGGTTGTCCCATATGCCCTTGTTGATGGTGTTTTGTTCAAAAGGGATGTGAATGGAGTGCTGCTGAGATGCATTGGTACAAATCAGATTCACAGGGTGTTGGAAGAGTTCCATGGTGGATCAGCTGGTGGTCATTTTGCACCGAGAGTGACAGCTCTAAAGATCATGAGGGCTGGCTATTATTGGCCCAAGATTTTCAGTGATTGTTATGCATGGATCAAGAGGTGCAAGAATTGTGCATTCTTCACGGGTAAGGAGAGACTAGCTGCCCTTCCATTGCATCCAATTTCAGTTGACCAGCCATTCATGCAATGGGGTTTGGACTTCATTGGAGTCATTAATCCAAATTCAAGCCAAGGACACAAATGGATTCTAACAACAACAGATTACTTCACCAAGTGGACTGAAGCAGTAGCACTCAAGGAAGCAAATGAATCTAGCATCCTGGACTTCTATGAGGGAATAGCAACCAGATTTGGCATACCTACTACAATAATATCAGATAATGCATTGGCATTCATTGGGTCCAAGGTAACTGAATGGGCTGTCAAGAATGGGATCTACCTAAGCACTTCATCAAATTATTACCCTCAGGGTAATGGCCAAGCTGAATCTACAAACAAGAACTTGTTAAGGATCATTAGGAGGACTCTTGATGAAAATCAGAGGTCTTGGCATACTAAATTGAAATCAGCCTTATGGGCTGATAGGATAACTCCCAAGAGATCTACAGGTAATTCTCCATTCAAGCTTGTTTATGGAAGAGAGGCAATTTTTCCCATGTCACTTGAGTTGCCAACATTGGAACTCATGAAATAGTTGGAGTTGTTGGAGTTTGGGCCCATGGAGGTTAGATATGCAGAATTGATGGAGCTCGAGAAATCAAAATCGGCATCCCAAGCAATGGAGAAGGATCAAGCTTTGATCAAGAAGACCTTTGATAGAAAGGCCAAGGATAGATCTTTCCAAGTTGGAGATCTAGTGTTAAAATGGGATGCAGATAGAGCAAAACCGGGGAGGCATTCAAAATTTGATGCCATTTGGAGTGGCCCATACATGGTCACAAAGTGTAAGGACAACAATGCTTTCCAATTGTCTTCATTGGATGGTGAAGAATTGTAGATTCCATCAATGGAATCCATCTAAAGCATTGCTACTGAAAAGGAAATTCTCCACCTTGTACATATTAGCTTAGGTTTTCATTCCTCCAAGTGCTTATGCACATTGTTTTGTTGTAGATTAGCTTTGCTTTCCCTAAGTGCTTTGGCACAAGCTTGTTGTTCCAGAAATGTGTTTTGCAGGCCTTGCTCCAATCAGATGGTGTTCCTACCTTCCATCTTCCTCCTTGCAGTGTTCTAATCAGTTGGGGTACCAAGCAAGAGAATTTGATGACTCCATGCCCAATGGATTGTTTCAGGCAATTGGTAACTTCATCCAGCAGGCAGATGACCCCTCTGAGTCACCAAAATTGTTATCCAAAATGTTCCCCTTGCTCATTTTGTGGCTAACTCCCTTCATTCTTCCCTCTCTTGTGCCTCAGTCATAATTTTTTTTTTTTTAGGCACTCAAAACCTTCTGGAAATGGCACCATTGGATAGAGATTTTTCTCAACTTTCCAGAAAGGTAAAGTTTTCCTCCTAACTCCATGTATTTTTGAAGTTATGGCTCGTGGAGATTTTGTGGGAAATTTTCCCTGAAAGGCCCATGCCAATAAGATGAGGCCACGTGTCCTCGGGAAGGGCGGAGGGTGGAGGTAAACTTGGAATTTTTACCAAGTGTTTGGCAAAGTTTTCAAAAGGAATATTTTGCACCCAAAGGCCCACTAATGAATGGATCTTGCCACGTGTCGAGGGGAGAAATTAAAAAAATTTCTAAGTGTTGGTTGATACAAAAAAATTTCGATGCTAGGCCCGCATCCAATCACATTGTGCCACGTGTCTCTAGAGGAAAGGAGTGGCGGAGGGGGAGATAAAATGGAAAATTTGACTAAGTGTTGGTGCCGTAAAAAATCTCCAAAAAGGCCCGGGTGAATCAAATGATGCCACGTGTCCCAGGGCCATCGGTCGGGACCACGGAGGAAGATTTAAAATTTGGCGAAAGTGTTTTGGTGAGAGGAAAAGGAGAAAATTAAATGTTGGCCCCCCCAGGCCCACATGCCCAATGAGGATCAGATCACCACGTGTCCCAGGGGCATCGAGCTTTGGAATGTGGGGAAACATTGGGAATTTTTCCCAAAGGATAAAATAGAAAAAAAATTTCACCCCCAAGGCCCGTGTCGAATAGGAGCTCCCCCACGTGTCACAAGAGGCGGCGAGACGCAGGAAAAATTGGAAATTTTCCCAAAGAAAAATCAAAGAAAAATTTCAAAGGAAAATTCTGCCCCCTAAAAGCCAATGCATCCATAGGGTTCTCCACGTGTCCAACGAAAAAAAAAATGCAGGCAGGCCCGCGGGAAAAATGAAAAAATCCCATCATCAATAGGGTTTTGCCACGTGTCAAGTCAGAAAAAATGGTCAAAAATGATGGAAAATTTTAAGAGGAAATGCCACGGTGAATCACATCTTGCCACGTGTCCTCAAGTCATCGGCCGGCGGAGAATTTTGGAAAATTTTCCAATGGCCAAAATGCGATGGAAAATGAAGCACAGAAGGCCCACATCCAATCAGAACATGCCACGTGGCACCGGAGTGGTGGAGCATGGGGATTTTTGGGAAATTTTCCCAAATGCAAAAAGTGGGAAAATTTCAAATTTTTGGCCCGCCAACCCGTTTTGGCCTGTTTTGCCCTAAATTTTCAAATGGCCATAACTTTCGATCCAGAGCTCGGTTTTTCACGTTCTTTATATCAATGGAAAGCTGGTGAAATTATCTACAAGATTCTAGGGTCAATTTTGTATTTTGATGGATTTTGGAGAGATAAAATTGAAAAACTCCTCGGGCACGTGGTAATGAACAGAAATGACGTTTCAACCACCATTTTTAATGAAGAATGGCTCGCATTCTCTCCCAGCATGGTGAAAAATGTCGGGAATGGACCTGTAAGGATGCCCATGCTATTTTATTACATTTTTGGTCAGTGGTTGAAGCTCTCTCATGTTTTCCCATGTTTCTCTCTCTGGGCTCGGTTTTGCATTGTAAAAGCCAGATTTGGCTCATTTTTGAGTGGTTGGACATTTTTCATGTATTACAGGCTCCCTTTTTCACCTTGAAAAGTGATTTTGTGGAATATCAGACCTCTTCAAAGATTGTAACCTATTTTCTACCTCTCAGATGTTGTAATGCATGTGTTTTTGATATTGGAAATGACAATGCAAGCTCTGTGAATGAGTTTTAATCCTCTGTTTGTGTTGTTTTGCTTCATTTCTGACCTTTCATTACATTTTATCAATTTGTGCATGATGTTTTTGCATTTCTATGACCTGTGTCTATTTGCAGAAGTAAAAATGTTCACCACTCCTTTGGTGCATCACCTTATTAGCATTAGTTTCAGTTTTTGCATTCTCTATCTCTGTCCCCTTGGAATTTAGAGTAGGATCTTGAATTCCACTTAATTTGGTAAGTAGGCGCACGGCCATCTTCATCACTGGATTACTAATCTTTGATATATCAAAGGCACACCCACCTTTCTTATACTCATATTCCTTAGTTGTTTCTTTGACAGCCTCATTATCACCCAAGTCATCATCAAATGACTCCCCAGTGCAGATGAGTCCAGTGAACTTTGAGATTAACTGTGGGGTTATGCACATTCTCCTTCTAGCGAAGTAAAAATAATCTTCATGTATGCATGACATTAACCATTGGTACAATCTCTCAAGGCTTCTAAAAAATGGTAGTTCATATAGTTGTATAAGTCTAGCCTTCTCCATAGCCTTCTACATCAAATCATCATACATCGGTTTATCATCGGTTGTCCTCTTACTGGTGGGTCAAACTAGTTCTAAAGTCATGTCCTTCTCATTTTGATTGGTTTGATGGTTATAATCACTTATAACCATTTTTCTCACGTGGGACACCCACTCCATCCCCATCAATACCCCATCTGGGTATTGCATCTCTGAATACCATTCCTCATTGAAATTTTCCACCACACTTGGTTTATCTTTGCCCTTGCCATTTTTCTTGGGTGAAACAGTTGCTTCCCTTCTTGGTGTCATTCTTGGTCAGGTACTTATTAATTCTACCTTGTGTTTTGGTTCTTTCAATGCCTCAAACCTAGAACCACACTTCTCCTACGCAAACTCTACAAATTGTGCCCTAGTTCTTCAAACCCTAACTAGAAAACCTTCTTTCCTTCACACTACACCATCCAAACCCACATAACTTCTTTCCCAAACTCGCTCTATGCACATTCATGTTCTTCTCCACAATCTGGTTCACAAATATTTAAGGTTTCATGTGATTCTTTGTAATTTCTCGTAAAGATGCCTAGTTCGCAAGATCTCTTTCACAAATTATCGCAAGGTAAAAATGACTTACCACAACCCCTTATTTATAGTTTTTTTTTTTTACCGCATTAATTACAATGCCACCTACCACCGTATTGCCATAATAAATTCAAATTTTCCTACCTTTCCAAGCACATTTCCTCCATGTATCCAACTACACGTAGCCTATGCAACCTTCTAGTGTACAAAACTACACTAATCGTAGACCTCCTTACGCGCACTCCCAACACCAAAGTACATCAACCACTACATCTTATTCCAAGTAGTTCTCCCTACTTTACCGACCTTACGTTTCCCTACACGTTTATTCATGTATGTGGATTTTCCTTGGAATCATCCTTATTATCACCATTTTCATAACACCTTATTATTTTCCAACAACCAATGTCACCACCATTATCGCGTGCCCCTTTGATACTTAGGGCCCCATCACATGCTCTTGTTTTTCTGGGCCATTATCAACATCAACTCTTATACGTTTTCCTCTACCTATTCTCTTCTCCACACTAAATGTATGCACGTCCTCTACGTATGAACTCAAAAAGAGAGTAATCAAATTTTGGTGGGCAAGCGCACTTATTACACAAAAACACAACTAAAATGACAAATATTTTTAACAACAAAAGGAAACACATCTAAAGGAAATGCATTAAGGAAACCTAATCTAACTAGAAATGTTTCCTTATTACAAACACCAAGAAAACTTATTTATAGTAGGGCTTCACTTACTCTTGTTGAGTAACCGGAAATCGTGTTCCATCTAGCGCTTTATAATGACAAGCACCTAAATCAAGTATGCAAGTCACAACATACAGTCCCAACCAATGCACTTGAAACTTCCCAGGATGGTGCAGAAACTTAGAATCATACAAAAGAACCATCTTCCCGACCTCAATCTTCTTTTTTAATATGTCGATCATGTCATGCCTTCTTCCTAGCATTTATTATCTTTTGGCTCCAATGATTTATAGCACACCTTTCATCAAATTACATCAATTTGTCTATATGCTCTTCAAGTGCATGTTCATCTGCCTAACCTCCTAAGTGTGCAATACGCAGGGAGTGTAACATGAATTCTACCGATAAAATAGCCTCTGCACTGACAAACACCAATTGAAATGATGTAGCTTTGTTTAACCTTTTTATAAGTTATCTCGTACACCCAAAGTACAACAAAGACTTTATCATCCCAATCCTTCCTTCCAACATCACAAATCTTAGTCAATGGTTGGCTTAGTATCTTTTGAAAGCTTTAGCGAGTCCCATTGGCCTATCGGTGATAGGGTGTTTTCTTGTGATGAACCACCATAAATTATGCTAATAATATTCTGATAGTCTCATTTAAAAAGTGTTATCCCCTATCACTTGTTAGAATCAATGGGCATTCATACCTATTGATGATGTTATCCCACATAAAACGTGTTTTGTAGTTGGTGTGCAATCATTTGTAGGTGTTGCTTCCATCCACCTTGTAGATAATTTTAACAAGTTATAATGTAGTGTGATCTAGTCATGCGCGCGGGTGGGGAAAATGGACCCACAAAGTCAATTATTCATTTTTCAAAAGGTTTTTCACTGGAAGTAGGTCTCAAAGGCATCTCATCTCTATTCTCATACTTTTCAAGGCACTGATAGTGGTTACAGGCCTTGCAATACTCTATACAATCCTTATAAATCATTTCCCACCAAAGGCCTACCAATAAAATATCACGCACGGTGGAATTTCCTACGCATATTGACCACCTACAATTCCACCATGATTTTCCTCCATAATATCCTCGCACTCAAGCTCAAGTACACACCAACGCAAAACCTCATCTGACCTAACTTGTAAATATCTCCACCTATAGTATATATGGTGCATCACATATATACAAGTTGTTTCTTTTCTAGGCTCTTCATCCCTTTAGGTGCCACACTAGTACGTAAAAAGACAACAATATCTTCTAATTCATAGGGTTCATTCGTTCAATCTGAAAGGTGTGCATCTAGCATGTTATCCTCAATGCTCTGCGCATCCTCTCCTAAATTAATCCTTGATAAATGATTTGGTCCTGAGTTACTCTTTCCTAGCTTTACTACCACCATAAAATAAAATTCTTGGAACAAGAGAATCCACCTGCATATGCACCCTGCAAAATGAGCTTATTGACCAGATACTTTAATGCCATGTGATCTATATAGAATATGAATGGATTTGCCAACAAATAATACCTAAACTTATGCAGCACATAAATCATAGACAACGCTTCACTTTGTGGTTGTATAGTTTTGTTCAGTTGGAGTCAACTTCCTACTTGCAAAACAAATAGGGTGATCAACAATACCTTCTCTAGGTTAGGCTAATATTGCACCAATGGCCATGCCAGAGGCATCCACATGCACATGAAATGGTTTGGTCCATGAAGGAAAACATAAAATAGGCATAGAAGTAATTCTTTCCTTTAATGTCTCAAATGCGCGTTGTTGTGCCTCACCCCAATGGAACTTACCTTTACTTTTCAATAACTCTTCAAGGGCGTGGTAATCCTGGCATACCCCTTAATGAAATTTTTAGTACCTCATGTTTCCAAGGAACCCACGCACTTCACTTTGGTTAGTAGGCTCCTCTAAGCCCAAAATAACAACAATCTTAGTAGGATCCACCAACAAACCTTCCTTGCATATGATATGTCCCAAAAGAGTTCCAAAGGGTGTAGAAAAAATGCACTTCTTGATGTTGAGAGAGATGCTCAACTGCCTACACCTCTCAAACATAAGTCTTAAATTGTCACAATGGTCTTTAACTAGCCCATAAATAGTCCAATCATCTAAATAAACCTGCAAGAACTTATGTATAAAATCTGAAATGCTTGCACAACAATGCGTGAAAAGACTATAGGTGCATTCTTCAATCCAAACAACATAACTATGTATGCAAACTTCCCCATTCAGGGGTGAAATTTTTTTCTCTTAATATTCTTTAGCAATCCTCACCGATGATATCCGAAAACCCATCGGTAAAAAGGAGTAGATCTCACGCCCTACAACACCTTCCAAATACCTTTAGTAAAGGTGTGGGAAAAGGATCTATTACACAAGAAACATTTAAGTCCCTATAATCCACACAAAATATTATCCTTCCATCTTTCTTTATACTTATCACCATTGGGCTAACCCATTCGACTTCCTCGATGGGCTCAATGATTCTAGAATTCAACATCTTGTCAATTTCTTCTTTAACTTTGATGCGCGAGTTTAGGATTCATCTTGTAAGGTCTCTTCCTAACCAAGTGTGCACCTTCCTTTAACTTGATCCTCATCTCACCCAAAGAGTGATGTATCCCTTTCAACTCATGATAGCCTCTAGGAAAAAATCCTGGAAGTTACGCAACAGCTCAATGATCTTAGCAACCTCTGAATTAGACCAATAATCACCAATGATAGCCTCTTTAGGTTTGCATATGTTCCAATGTTGACCTTCTTTGTTTTCATAGGCTCATGGTATGTGTGTTCATTCGCTCATCATACTATCCATGATCTTGACCTCACACATGCACCCATAGTATGATCAATATCTAAGTTCTCTACTTCCTCATCATCTATCATATAAACCATCTTGCCTTTTTCCTTTGCTAACTAGGTGCACCCAAGTTGTTCCTCATTTATATCCTCTTCTTCAAAGTGCGCCTTGAGGTCTGATTCTCCCAAAAACTCTTGAATGAGTTCTTCAGCTTTTGCACTATCTCCCATAGTCAAGTGCTTCATTATCTATAATGCCTCATTCATATGTGGTTTAGTAGAAAATTAATCAAAGGTTTAAACCATACATGCAGTCAACTCTACCCAATTCCCTATCACTCTATTCAACTCTACATAGACATACCATATGAGTGCACAGCCTCACAAGTTGAAATAGAACTTATGCACCCATAGTGAAGGTGGTAAATCTTCCTGCCACTCATTCCAAAGTCTCTCACACTTCTGAACGTGGTGCTAAATAGAATCTTTATCTTTCCCATGAAATTCATAGACTTTAGAGGGTACATTACTTCTTAGAAATATAGCAAAGAGTGTAACCTCACTTCACGTCACTCCACAAGATTATCCATGTGTGTAATCCACAAGCGCGTTGTTTTCTCACACAAAGTATAAACTAGAATATTTATTATTTCTATTTGATTTGTCCATTGGGCCTCCATAGCAAAAAAACACCTCGAGATTGCTCTCTCCAATGTACCTTGTACCTGGTTACTCCCAAATGCACCTATAGAGTGTGCTTTATTGACACACACGTGACTTCACTCTTCATTTCTCATCCAACCATCTCATAAGTCCCATGTGCCTAGTTGTCACAAGAAACACTTGTTGTATCACTCACATAGATTGTGAATCATCCCATTGAATTACTCCTTCCTTTGATGGCTCCAACACCTCAGGATCCCTAATGGTGTGTACATAAATTTTGTTTATATCCTCTTCACTCAAAGGTTCTACATAAGGCACAACATTTCCATCTGTCAAAGGGATGATCACGCGCTCCTTATTTTCAAAGCTGATATAACCTTTGTTGAAGCACATATCAACATTATTTTCATAACACCATAGGGGCACCTAAGTAAATCTAGAAAACTATCTTCTTCTACGAGTGCTAAGACTTCAAAATCACCAGTAAACTTGGCCCCCTAATTGTAATAGTGGCATCTTTCAAAACTCCAACAGTGGCTTTAGTCCTATTTTCCATGAATAACACATTCAAAGATGGATACAATGGTGGTCTCCCCATCTATAGCCATGCATCCAAAGTGAGTACATTTACTTCTACACATGTATCAATCAAGATGTTACTTAAAATCTAGCCATCAACAACTACATTCAATGTGATCTCTTTATCATAATCAATACTATGAGGAGGTAAGTTTGCATGCAAGATTTGTCTCCCACACTCACTCAATGCATGGTACCTTTTCTCTCAGCCATTCCCTAAAAATGGAATGATGTTCTCTTGGTGCAGAAACTTACAAACCTCCTTAATGTCATCCACATCTATCTAGGGAAGCACGGTTGTATTTTCTGCTCTAATTTCTATGACTACTCCTTCAAGCATTGTATCTCACCTTGTAAGCTCCTGATAACCTCCATGGATTCTTGATATACTTCCTTGTGAGCAGGGTTTGGATTTTTTGCATTGATAACCTCCTACTTTGTAATAATAGACTTCTATTTAGGAACCTCACGGGTGCACTCAACTTCAACACGAGTAGTAACAAGACATGTAGCATGTCATGATCAGTGCTAAAGTGGGCATCCACTGATCTCCCACCATGTGTTGTAATTTTATCATCCCCGCACCCTTATCTTGTTTGTGATTCTTACAAATATGCTCATATGATTTCGAGCACTCTTCATACTTGTAATTCTTTCCGCACTAGGAGAAAACTAGGTTTTGGGGCATTTGCGCCTATAGTGATCGGGTGATCTGCAATTGTAACCTATGTTCATGAGTAAAATCACTCCTTCCTCCACCATGACCATGGCCTCTGAAACCTCCATGGTATCCTCAACCTCAACCACCTCCATCAGAGCACCCTTCATTATTATTCTAATTTTGACCACGATTATCACCTTGCTCCTTAGAATTGATTGCAACATTGTTCTATTACACACCCATATCAATTGCTTCATGAATTTTATCAATCAACCTATAGTTCTTTGTGTCATGAGTATGTGATTTTCAAATCTTATAATAGAATCTGACAAGTTTTTCCGATATCATGTTGCAATAAAAAGGACACTTGTTTGAATCATGATCCAAGTGACATATTTCATAATCCAACATAATAGCATGTGCACCGATCTATGAGGGAAGCTATCCTTGGTATGACCCTCCACTTTGCAATCTGTACACCACAGTCCACTGTGCATCTCATGTGCTAAATTGGCTGACAATTTTTCTAACCGCTTAGCCATAAAAGTAATTTATGCCTCTAAGAAGGGGCTTACTCTAGTGTCCACACTCCCAATGGCCTCAACACACAAAGCTACCTCAAGAGCCTCACGCATCTGTAAAATTCTTGTGTGAAATCACCTCCGAAAGGGGTTATCAAACCTCTAACAAACCATTGTGCATGATGAATAAGATGGCTATCATAGGATAACTTTGATAACAAAGTCTTAAAATGGGCATGATATTCCCATACACTTTCAAAGCCATTCCTTCTTGATATCTTTCAAGATGTCTTGCTAATGCTTTTCTACCCAAATTTAGGAATATGGAATTCTACCAAGAAGGCATCACAAAGCTCCTCATAATTCACACAAGTATGATTCATATCAAACTTCCTATAACCAATTATGTGTGTGCCTCTACAACATAGTCACAAATTGACTTGCCTTGCACTCTGGATCTATAATCCCTTTGGCATGTCATATTATTTCACACATGTGAACATGCTCCATGGCATCTTCAATTCCTCTGTACTCTAGGAGATGAAGGGACATCTCATAATACACCTATTGGGGTTGGTGTGGACCATGCCCACTAGATCCATAACCTGTATTACCTCTTGTGTTTCCTTTGCCTCTAGAAAAACTAGATCTCAAACCTCTAGATCCTCCTCTTGTAGTAGGAAATGGACCATAGGATGTGTTTCCTTGTGCTCCAATAGTTTTACTAAATTAAACTCCCATGATCTACAAATTTGTACTACTTCCAAATGTAATACCAACATTCTGTGCCCGATGTTGTGTGTTGATGACTTGACAAAAATATACCTTTAGCAAGACCTCCAAATAACAAAGACGACCGATTGTGCCATAAATGAATAAACTACATTATTAACTCCAAAACTTGATGAAAATTTAACTCTATCTGTCATACTCTACTACTAGCCACTCTAGCTTGCTTATTAGTAATGAATAATTGTCATAGAAACTATAAAACCAAGCGCAAGGGCTAGGTATCTAGGAGGATCAAATCAAATACACATCTACATCTTGTAGTTGCCACCATGTGCTCTCATCATGAGGTCAAAGAGGGTTATATTCCATTCTTACCCAAATGGGGATGTTCTAGATGCTCTCGGATCCACATCCTCTGCATGATATCTACATCCTTTATGAGTCATCTCTCTCCACAACGCCATTCATTCTCGCAACTTCACATTACTTCTCCAAATCCCTCTCTTGTACCTCATTAAATTTAAACCAACATTCTTCTCTCTTTTTTACGCCAACAGTCTCTACCATCTTTCACCACACATGCTCTTGCCCCCATGCATGGTGGGGGGGTTTAGCTATCCATAGGTTTCTCTTCAAAATCCATTGTTACCATCAAGATCTTAATCGCTAAGGGGATAGCGTGAAGAAAATATCCTCCTGGGCTCGTGCAAAGAACTCGAAACTCAAACTACCTTTGGATATGAATAATTAGACATGGTGTACTTTAATATATAGATATTGAATATGTCACTCCACCAGTGATCTACAATGCGTGTCCAATTCAAATCATCATCATGCAAATTCTGATAATCTTCCTACGTCCAAACAAGAGTTCTATACCTCCAATTTCTCTTTAATGCATATCCTACCAACAATTCATACAACTCTATAGGAAAATAGGAAAATAACGTCTCATAAAGTTCATGATACAGATTCTTCTCAACCCATGTGCGAGCATTAAATTCAGGTCCAGTGTTGTATCTTTGCGCGAACTCATCCTCCAAATTCTCTACCCAACTTTCAACAATGTCCAAATTTATTTGGTATGTTTCCATCATGCACCATCCTTGCAATAACTTCAAAAAAAGAGGTCCCGGAAATGGAACCAAAATGTAGTCTTGTTTTACCCACAACAACCCAAGGCGTGTTGGCACATCACCCAAGTAGACCTGAGTGCTCACCCGAAGTGCGTAAGGGTATCAGGTCCCTCTTTTATGTGAGCTCTATCAAGGAGTTAGCATGATGGACATGACATATATATTGCAGATCCATAACAACCATTCAAAATTAAAGCATCAATATGAACTAGATCTAGATCTCAACTATTATGCATGAGTAATTAAACAAGAACCATAATCAGATTTACCATACAATATCCATGCTCAATTATGTCAATAACCAATATCCAACCACAAAGATCCATCATATTAATTATTGTAAAACACAGAAGCTTCATACATACATATCAATTTCACCATGAGTCATGTGCATACACAAACTAGCAACATAACTCTATTACAAAAGTGGTACCACTAAACTATGCAAATCATACATATATATAGGGGTGGGGACTTTCCCTTCACCGCCCATGCATCCTAAAAATAGGCTACATGCTAAGAATAGCCATGCGTCACTACAAGCTAACTACAAAAGCATGCAAGCTTTCCTAATAATAGATCTACTTTAGTTAACTCTTAGTTCAAATCCTATTATTAGCTCAGAACTATGCATGTTGCTTGGTCTTCTCCTTATCCCAAAATAGACCTTGCTTGAACCGCAAGTCTTCATGTTTCAATCTTATCTTTAAAACCTTGCTTGGCTACCACTCTAAGTCTATATTTAGATCCACATCCCAAAATCTAAGTGTTCGGTTTGTCTCTTACGCACATTCCTATCTGAATTTAGTGAAACCCTTATTTTCCTCATGCATGCTTCCTCGTGTACCTTTCTTCTATAATACCTTTCATGCGTGCTAACCTCTGTTTTCAAGGACTTAGTCATTTTACACTCTCAACATGTTTTAGCTTTGTAAAGAAGGTATGAACACCTTAAATCACTTCGCATTGTCAAGGATGAATAAAATCAAGAAGGTTATGATGACTTTCCACACTACGAGGTGTTCATCTCTAGAATTTTATTAGACACTTCTTAAGAAGATCATATCCTTGATCCTCCTCATGAGAATCCAATCGACATGGTGGAGTATGATGTAGAAGATATGATGGTTGAATCTCCATTCATGAATTAATTTTGGCTTGAAGCATAGCCCATTGATGAAACAATGAAATCAAAATAGGAATAGTCTTGTTGCACAACAAGATCAAATGCTTTCCGAAGACTCCACCAACAATGAAGAATTACAAGAAGCCTATCCTGCATTCCAGACTCAAGATGAAGAGTATGAGGTAATCATGGACAATCTTATTTCAAATTTTGAGTTTTCAAGTACCCTTCTCAATGCGAACATGGATGAACAAATAGAAGAGGACAATTTATTTTTTAAAACCACTGAGAATGATAAATTTGGACATAATATCTTCGAGGAGCTGAATCCACCATTCTCACTCAAGGAGCATAATGTTGATCATCATGGTGAGTATGAAATCTTTCATTTTCCATATGAACAAGAGGATTCAATAATGGATGATCAAGATAGAGTTGAAAATTCTTCCCATATTTCTGCCCCAACATGGTTCTATGCTTCCCATCATGAGGATGATGAAATGGATCTTGAGCTCAAAGGAGTGCCCTTCCCATAAAGCATGGATCTCTTCTCCTTATCAGAAAATGTTGAGAACCAAGTATGCCCATGCTTGCAAGAAGGTGAGACTTGGATGATAAGAAATGTTGAGAAAGAGAGCAAAGAGGTTTCAAATGAATTTTGGCCATGTGTAGATCATATTTTCAACCATCTCCTGGAGGCACAATGCAAAGATTCTTCCAATGAGGATGAAGATGAGTATATGGAAAACTCGAAGAGTTATATGTGCAAGACATCTTAAAGGTTGCGAAGAAATTGAAGACCCTCAACTCAGTCTCAAGATCCTAACTCAAGCTATGGAAATGTAAGATAGGTATGAGTCAATTTTTTCTTCTCATTTCGATACACCAATGTTTGATACGAGCATATGTATGAGCTTGATGTTCTCCCCAATGCCTTGATTGGTGAGAGAAAATGTGAAAATATGTCTCTCTTTCATGCTTTGCGAAGAAGATCATGAATATAATATAAAAGGAACAATATTCTTGAATCTCAATGGATATTTCTAATCTTGAAGACATCTCCACCATGGAGGATGATAGTGAGAAAAATGTTGAGCTGATTTGTGTTGAAGAGAGTTGTTCAAAACAAGGTGAAAAGTTGCAAGAGTCTTGTGAGTGTATTCAAGATCAACTTGTTCTCACCATTGTTGAATGTCCTACCAATTTGGAACAAAAACCCACACTGAAATATTCACTCAAGGGTGAATAATGCATCAATGACCAAATAAAGGATTGTTGTTTTGAGAATGATGTTGAAACCAATTCTGAGCGGATAGATATTGACAACAATTATTTCATACTATAAAACAAGAATGAGCATGGCTCTTGTGAAAGAATTCAAAATTATATTGAACTCCCAGTTCCCAAGCTCCAATTTTTCTTGAACATGTTTTTATACTACAAAAATTTCTCAAAATGAAGAAGACCTCCATTACAATGATGTTGACTCTATTTTTTAAAACAATTTCTCAAAGCAACTAAGGAGATGTTCAGAGAAGCTATTGAGTGGGAAGAAAATCACTTTGTTCTCACTCCTGCTGAGTACCTCACTAATCTAAGGGATGTTTCCATGTTGCAATTCAAGGATTAATAATTTTTTCAAGACAATATCAATTTTCCCATGTTTGTAGACATGGAGGAATGGTGTCTCATGATCGTAGGACATCAAGTGGAAGCCACAAGATGCAAGAGTTTCAAAAAGGTAACAAAATTCATTGGATGCAAGAAATTTTTCAGTGTATTATGAATATGAAGATGGAATATTAATGTGTTTTCTTCTTCTCAGCCATGCAAAGCCAACATAGGATCCTACTATGATCAGATAGTAGTTTTCATGCTTCAAAGATCACATTTTAGTCTGTTGTTCCATAATGGCATGTACTTTTCCCAACCTATCGCTAGGCATGTGTACATTATTTCCTCACCTCTATAAATATCCATCCCCTATAGCATAATTTCCTTTTTACATTGTGTTTGTTTCCTCTTTTGGTGTGTTTCACTTCCGCATGTTTGTTTGTGTGTGTGTGTTGGAAGAAATGACTCCATAAGCCCAATGGATAAGGCACTGGTCCATGAAATGAATTGAGATTTTGGGATTCCTACATGCTATGTCCTCGCTGCACTTGATCCACAACATTTCCCCAAGCTAGAGCCATTTTTTTCATGCAAATGTGCAACATGAAAATTCCATATTTTCAAGCATGGAAATGGACCCCAGTGTCAAAAAAAAATCATTGTAAACCTTCTGAACGCTCTCCCAAATTAGTTCATCCCTGTCAACCATATCCCCATCCTTTCATTGTCCAAATGTGTCATTCCAACCTTTCCCATGTGTTGGACATAGGGAAACAAGATCATAATATTTTTTTCGAGACAATTTCATTAAAGGCCAATTGTTCGGTGAACTTAGAAATGGCTAATTTTAGCCTTTCTGAAGTAGGTCAACATTCTTTGGAGTAGAATACAAGGACTAAATTATTCAGCAGGTGATACCAGAGATTTGAGATCATTTTATAAGTGATTTACGAATATTTAGGGAAGATTTGGTGATTTAGCGAAAGCGAAAGCGGGTTTTTGAAGGTTAAGGAGTTGATACTTCAAAAAAACACTTGAGCTTCGGAAGATGGTTCTGGGAGCTCCAGAAAGAGTTATAGGTCAAACAAGATACCATTGGTAATATAATTAAATTCCCTACATGATGTTATTTTCATATTTTCACAATTCCCAAGTGTTTCTCTCCACAATTTGTTTTTGGCAAGCACACCTTGCGGTCCCGAGAACAAACGTTATTTTTTAGGGTGTTTCAGGTAGAATTATATCATGGGACCCATCCCATTCTTCTCAAAAATATGTTTTCAGTAAAAATCATATAAATAAGTTCCCAAAAATACCTCTGAGAGCTCCAGCAACTTCATTTTCAAGCTCTCTCTCTCTCTCTCAAGGATGCTCTCACAGTTAAAAGAGTTTTCCAGTGCCACGTGTCAACATGAGGCTGAGGCATAATTTTGTGTCCCTCTTGTCCCTTTTCCAAGGGGAAAAAGGGGACAAAAAAATTCCTCCACCCTCATCTTATACCTCATGGACCCACCACATGACCATGGGAGGCTCCAATAAGCACCTTTTGGAAATTTTCTACCCCCACCTCATGCGCAACGCATGTCCGCCACTTGTCACCATGAGGTTAGGGAATATTTTTGTGTACCTTTAAAAGGGTATAAGGAGGGAAATAAAATTCATCCCCCCCACCTTTCTCCCATTTGGTCCCTCACATGACTAAGTTTTGGCCCTCGAGTGCCGAAATAATCCCTTTCCTCTCTCTCCTCCGCCTGTGCATGCTCGCCACTTGTCATCCTAGGGATAGGGTGAAATATTTTCCCCTTCATATATTTCCAAGAATACAAGGGGGTAAAAGGGTTCCCCCTCCCAAAGGCATGAAAACCAAGGATATATCCATTTTTTCACTCTCCCACCATTTTTCTCCAAATCTACCCCAGGACTCGGCGAAATTTTTCTAAAATACTTCACCTCCATTTTTCCTCTTACATTCATCCCTCCACTTTCCCATGATCACAAAAAAATATTTTCATAAAAATCACAAATTTTTAAAGGCTCCAGATACATTTTTTTCCGTAATGACCTCGTAGTCCACAAAGAAAATTTCATATCTTACAAATCAATGTGCGGATCGAGGTGGGGTATTTTCCAATCTTCATTTCCAAATTCCTTCAAGGAGAAAGTTATAGAATATTTAATGATTCCATAAATTTTTATAGTGAAGAAACCCTGACTTTGTGCCCTATTTTTTTATTATTTTATTTCCCACCATTTTGGTGATCGGATTGAGCTGAAAATTTGTATATGAGATCGAGAGAAGAAACCTATTCCAATGGAGGTGGTTTCATCACAATCCAAGGTGTGGAAGGTAACTTTCCAAAAATATTAAGTCTCTATATGAGCACTTACTATAAATAGTAAATTATAATAGATGGCATATTTCTTCAAGTCGGTTTTCACAGGGAACAACTAGTGCAACAATCAAGGTGATCGAAAGTGAAAAGGGTGAAAAAGATAATTTTCTAAAAATAGTAAATCCTCATTCTAACTATTGGAAGTTATCGTTGGCTCTATTTCCATCCACCTCTCTACCTCTTAATATCCTTATAGAGTTATGAAGTAATCTCATAATTCAAATGGGGTAATTCATCCTTCACAAGGATCCCAAGGTATCACTTTAGTCACGGTGGTGTACAAGAGAACGAAGTAGAACATCATAAGGAACAGTGACAAAGCGGGAAGAATTGTGTAAATATAAGAGAGGTCCAAGGTCTCTTTTGAAATTAAAACCAAGGGGGTCATCCTGACTTGTCAATCAATTTAGAGTCATCTATGCCTCCCCGGTGAGCCGGCTAAGTGAGCCCAATGAGCTAACTAAAATACGGTGATCTATGAGAATTGTTCAAAGTGAGTTGGTTGGAGATATCAAGAAATATTGGTTCCTTGTAGAACATTCAAGTTTCCAAGCATGTCTCCAAGAAGGATAGAATTTCCCCATGGAAATAGATAATTTATTTCATGACACGCTCTTGAGAATGCTCCAATGGAAAATACCTTCTCAACACTTGATGAGCTATTCCCATGGATTCTCAAAATCATCAGCAATGATCCAAGGACAACGTAGTAGGTTATCATACCAAGCCTTGAATAAATATCATAGATATGGAAGCCCAAAGAAAGAAAGAGACCTCAGAAAACATCATGCTTCTTTAGTGGAACCTCAGGTAATCAATATATTGAAGTTTCCAGACCTAAGGTTAAAAATCCTATTGAGGAAATGAATTCATCGGATTATGAGTTGACCCACATCTCATTAGGTCAAGCTTCACATGAGGGTGACTCTCATCTATTCAAATAATCTGCCTCTCACCTCCTTACTCGAAATAAAGAATACAAGCAAACCATTGTGTAATTAGAGAAATATGTAAAAGCTCTCACTTCTGTATTCAACACCTAAATCAACATTTGCCCTTCAAATTGAAGACATTTCTCCAATAAAACATGTTGATCTAAAAATTGTTAAGAAAGCACAAGGATACATGATGCGGGGAAGGCCAATGAGAAATGGATTGAGAAAATCATTGAGCAAGGCAAGGCATTGTTTCCAGATATCATTTCTCTCATAAAGTATGCTCTTGCAACATTGTCGATGTGAAGAGTGTAAAGGGGGATTTTGCAAAATAATTCAATCATTTGGATGGGATATTCCCACTAGTATCCAAGATTATTTCCTTTGACTCTCACACCCTCATGAGTAAGAACGTGTTTGCATCCGTTTCCAAGAACTTGTCTTGAGTTTGGATTCGCGTCATGAATGCGAGATATGCAATGCTCAAGAATGCAATATCTGAATTGGATTCCCATGGTCAACATGTTTTTGAGATATTGAATGAGGTCTACCATTTTGTTCAAATATTTGAGTTCCCTCCACTCACTAAAGACTCATCATCGAATAGATCATCATTTCATTTTGGGGTTGGTCAAGAAAGAGGCAAGTGACTTTCTTTCCTTTAATGAAGATAATTTAGAGTCCTTGTCCAGAGTTTCATAAGTTGCATTGCCACAATTGCAATAAGAATGGATCAATAAATGCAATAATATCAATGATGTTCCCGAACATGGATCAAGGTGTTTGGTTATGAATGCATTCCAGAGGTGGATAATTTGATAGCTTCGATAACTTAATTCAACAAATAATTAATGGAATAAGTACGGAAGCATGAATCGATAAGTTCTTCATCAAGAAGGCTTCTTCACAAAAATGTCAAATTCACCCTTCTTTTCTACTCCCCTATTCTCTCCTCTCCCTCTTCTAATTCTTCATCGAGCATAATCATTGTATTTTTCCTATTCACTTAAGTGACATATTTTGAAATTGTAAAATTATTTTCACAAATTTATAAGAGGAATACTTAATTTTTCTTTTCTAATGCAAAAGGAAAGGTCACAAGCGGATTAGGAACACGAAGAGTCATGTGGGGGGAGATGAGAGGTCAATTCACATTGCTATAAATGGGGATGGCTTCTCCATTCCAAATGATCCTAAAAATGACATCTTGAAAATGCTAGATTGTGACAGCATCTATGTTGTACCAATTGTGGATTGACGTTTTTGGAATTTGTGTCATTAATGCACATGAAATAAAAGTTACATTTCTTCCATTCTTTTTTTCTTATGTATTCCTCTACTTCTCTCTTTTATGCACTTTGCAAGCATAGTGTTGGAGAGGAACTTTGCATCCTCGATAGATGAATCTAAGGAACTTTGTGTCTTAATTCATTGGTCCCACTAACTTCATTGTTGCTTTTTTCTATATTGAATTTTGAACTACTTCGGTTACTGGGTGTGAACTCTACAATTGGCCTACTCACTGCAAAGAACTTTCCTTTCCTAATTTCTCTCCTTCCCCCTCATTATTGTGATTTCCTCCCTTGTACCTCGTGCATGAAGCACTTTTCCATAGGTTTAGCGGAGTGTTCTAGTATGATCTCAGCTTATATGGCCAACCCACAACATTTAGATAGGATTAGATTAGTTATCATTCAATAATCGGAGTTGCACCATTTAATGCAGATGGGTATAGCCCCGTGAACATTGGTGGAGACACCTAATTTTTCATATTAACAAATTTTCTCACCAAGAATTCTTGGTGACTCCACTTTGAAATATTTCCCAAGTGCACCCGAAAAGGATCTCTACCCAAAAATACAAAAAAAGTATATATTATAAAAAAACAAAAACAAATCACATTTGAAAGGAAAATCAATTTTTGAAGGTGAATTTGTCAAGGAAAGAATCCATGTCACATTCATTTCCCACAACACAATGAATAAATTTCCAGATTGGAGTTTGGTACCAATGAGTGATAATGAAGAAGAAGAAGATATTTTCGAGAAACACAAATTTCTTATCGGTTTTCATCTGGACCGATTTCTTCAAAGAAGAGAATTTGAGAATGGAAAAAGGTCTCTTGCTTCAAGTAATAATCTACACTTAGACAAAGGAAAGAAAATAGGACTTTTCAATAAGGAAGAAGGTAAGAAACTAATTAAAAATATGCAAAGTAGATAGAATATGTTGTATAAAGTTTACAAAGAAAAATAGAATATGATGAAGGCAATACTTTAAATCTCACACAACTTGAATGAGAAGCTTGGAGCCATGTCTTTTATCACTCTCCCTTGGGATGATTCCCTTGCATATAGAAATGATGAAATAGAAGCCTTGAAGATTGAATATGTGTTAAGAGTCATGAGCATTGCACAAGGAGATTTTGATCCCCAAATCTGCCCAAATTCTTAAATATGTTGAAGCCTTTCAAGAAATGTACAAACAACTTGAAGCACTCCATAGCAAGGAATAAGAAGAGGATATTTTTCCTCCTGGAGGAATATCTTGATGATTGTTTTCACTACAAGGTGTTCATCCCTGAAATATTCTTGGATATTTCTAATGAATGCCTTATCATTGAAGCTTCTAGTGAGAATCAAATCAGCACTATGGAGGATGATGAAGGACATGATGGTGCAGAATTCACTAAAGGTATTTTTTTCAACTTCACGCATTGACCAAGAAACTCATGACACCATATTTTATCTCCCTTCCTCTGGATGAATGCCTTGTATACGTTGATGAAGAAATGGACATTTTAAGAAGATAATATGTGTAAAGGATTTTGAGCCCAGCAGAAGAAAATTCTAACTTTGAAGCCTACTATGAAATTTTGAGGTATATTTTAGCTTTGTAAAGAAGGTATGACACCTTGAATCACTTCACATTGTCAAGGATGAAGAAACTCAAGAAGATCCTGATGATTGTCCACACTTGCAAGGTGTTCGTCCCTAGAATATTCTTGGATGCTTCTGAAGAAGATCATATCCTTGAACCTCCTCATGAGAATCCAATCGAATGGTAGAGTATGTTGTAGAAGATATGATGGTTGAATCTCCATTCATCGATTCATTCTGGATTGAAGCAAAGTTTGTCGATGAAACAATGAATTTAAAGAGTAATATTCTTGTTGCACAATAGAATATATAATTATTTTTGAAGAATCCACCAACAATGAATAAGTACAAGAAGCCTATCCTACATCCCACACTCAAGATGAGGATTTTGAGGTAATCATGGAAAATCTCCATTCAAATTTTGAGCATTTAAGTTCCCTTCTCGATACAACTATGGATGAAAAAAATGGAAAAGGCCGGTTTATTTTTCAAAACCGAGGAGAATGATCAATTTGGGCATAACCTCTTCGAGGATATGACTCCACCATTCTCACTCAAGGAGAATAATGTTGATCATCATGGTGATTATGAAACCTTTCATTTTCCATATGAGCAAGAGGATTCAATAAGACGGAGTTAAACATTCTTCCCATATTGCTGCCCCGAAATGGTTGTATGCTTCACATCATGCGGATGATGAAATGGATGTTTAGCTTGAAGTATTTCTCTTCCCACGAAGCATGGATCTCTTCTCCTTATCATAAAATGTTAACAACCTAGTATGCCCATGTTTACAAGAAGGTGAGACTTGGATTACAAGAAATGTTGATCAAGAGAGCAGAGAGGTGTTAGTTGAAGTTTGGCCATGTGTAGATCATAGTTTCAACCGTCTCCTGGAGGCACAATGTAAAGATTCTTCTAATGAGGATGAAGATGAGTATATGGAAAACTTGGAAGAGTTATCTGTGTAATACATCTTGAAGGTTGCGGAAGAAATTGAAGACCCTCAACTTAGTCTCGAGATCCTGACTTGGGCTATGGAAATGTAAGATAGGTATGAGTCAATTTGTGCTCCTCATTTTGATACACCAATGTTTGATATGGAGTAGATGGATGAGCTTTGTGTTCTCCCAATCCTTGATCAAAGAGAACAAATGTGAAAATATGTCTTTATTTTTCATGCTTTGAAAAGAACATCATGAATGTAAAAGGAATGAGATTCTTGAATCCACAATTAATATTCCCGATCTTGAAGACATCTCCACCATGGAGGATGATAGTGAGAAAAATGTTGAGCTAATTTAGATCGAAGAGATTTGTTTAAAACAAGGTGAAAATTTGTAAGAGTCTTGTGAGTGTAGTCAAGGTCAACTTTTTCTCACCACTATTCAATGTCCTACCAATTTGGAATAATAACCCGCACTGCAATATTTACTCAAGGGTGAAGAGTGCATCATGAACGAATCAAGGGTTCCATTTTGGATAGTGACAACAATTGTTTCGGACAACAAAGAAAGAATGTGCGTGGCTCTTGTGAAAGAATTCAAAATAAGATTGAACTCACAAGTTCCCAAGCTCCGATTTTTCTTGAACATGTTTTCATGTTGTAATAATTTCTCAAAAATGATGAAGACCTCTATTACAATGATGTTGACTCTATTTTTGAAAGCAATTACTCGAGAGGAACCAAGGAGATATCCGAGAAGCTATTGAGTGGGAAGAAAACTAGTTTGATCTCGCTCTCCGCTATGTAGCTCACTAATCTAAGGGATGTTTCCATGTTACAATTCAAGGATGAAGAATGTTTTCATGAAAAGATCAATTTTCCCACTCTTGAAGACATGGAGGAATGGTGTCTCATGATCGTAGGACATCAAGTGGAAGCCACAAGATGTAAGAGTTTCAAAAGGGTAACAAAGTTTTCATTGGATGCAAGAAATTTTTCAATGTATTGTGAATATGAAGATGGAATATTAATGTGTCTTCTTCTTCTCAAGCCACGCAAAGCCAACATAGGATCATGTTATGATCATATAGTAGTTTTCGTTCTTGAAAGATCACATTTCAGTCTATTGTTCCATGATGGCATGTACTTTTCCCAACCCGTCATCGGGTATGTGTACATTATTTCCCCACCTCTATAAATATCCCTCCTTGTAACATAATTTCCCTTTTCCATTGTGTGTGTTTCCTCTTTTGGTGTGTTTCCCTTCCGCGTGTTTGTTTGTGTGTGTTGGAAGAAATGACTCCATAAGCCCAATGGATAAGGCACTGGTCCACGAAATGAATTGAGATTCTGGATTCCTACATGTTATGTCCTCATTGCACTTGATCCACAACATGTCCCCAAGCTAGAGCCAATTGTTTTCATGCAAATGTGCAACATGAAAATTTCATATTTTCAAGCATGACAATGGACCCTAGTGTCAAAAAAATTTATTGTAAACCTTCTGGACACTCTCCTGATCGGTCATCCCTTGTGTCACCATATCCCCATCCTTTTAGTGTCCATATGTGTTGTTCCAACCTTTCCCATGTGTTGGAAATATGGAAACAAGATCATAAGATTCTTAGGAAAGTTTCATTCAAGGCCTATTGTTCAATTAACTTAGAAATGGCTATTTGTAGCCTTTCTAAGGCAGTGCACATTCTTCTGAGCATAATACAAGGCATAAATTCTTCAAGAGGTGATACTAGAGAGCTGAGATCATTTTTAAGTGATTTAGGAATATTTTTGAATATTTTGTGATTTTATAGCAAGTTCAGAAAAAGTGGATTTTTGAAGGTGAAGGAGTTGACACTTCAAAAAAGCACCTGAGCTTCGGAAGATGATTTCGAGAACTCCGGAAATAATTAGAGGTCAAATAAGATACCATTGGAAATATAATTCTATTCCCTAAATGGTGGTATTTTCATATTTGTCACATGTCCAAGACGCTTCTCTCCACAATTTGTTTTTGGCGAAGAACACTTTGCGGTCATGAGAACAAAGGCTATTTTTTAGGGTGTTGCAGTAAGCGAGAATTAGATCATGGGACCTATCCCTTTCATCTAAAAATTATTTTTTCAGTAAATATCATATAAATAAGTTCCCAAAATACCTCCAAGAGCTACGGAAACTCCGTTTTCAAGCTCTCTCTCTCTCTCTCTCTCTCTCTCTCTCTCAGGATGCTCTTACAATTAGAAGATTTTTCCAGTGCCACATGTCAGCATGAGGATGAGGCACATTTTTGTGTCCCTCTTGTCCCTTTTACAAGGGGAAAAATTGAACGAAAAATTGTGACCACCTCTACCTTAGAACTTCATGGACCCACCACATGACCATGGGAGGCTCCGATAAGCACCTTTTGGCAATTTTCTAGCCCCCACCTCGTACATTGCATGTCCGCCACTTGTCACCATGAGGTTAGGGTGCATTTTTGTGTCCCTTTCATCCCTTTTCAAGGGGACAAAAGGGACAAGAAAATGCCCCCCCCCCCCCCACTTGCTCCCATTTGGTCCCTCACATGACCAAGTTTGGCTCCGGGTGCCAAAATAAGCTCTTTCCTCTCTCTCATCGACTTGTGCATGCTCGCCACTTGTCCTTCTAGGGATAGGGATCATTTTTGTGTCCCCTTCGTCCCTTTTCAAGGGGACAAAAACATTTCCCCCCTCCTAAAGGCATGAAAACTAAGGAGATAGCCATTTTTTCACTCTCCCCTCATTTTGCTCCAAATCTGCCCGGAACTTTGGCGAAATTTTCCAAAATAATTCACCTTCATTTTTCCTCTTGCATTCATCCCTCCATGTTCCCATGATCACAACAAATTATTTTCTTAAAAAGTGAAAACATTTAAAGGCTCCAAATGCATTTTTGTCGAATGACCATGTAGCCCACAAAGGAAAAAATTTCATATCTTGCAAACCGGTGCATGAATCGAGGTGGGGTAATTTGAAATATTCTTCATTTCCAAACACCTTCAAGAGAAAGTTACATAGATATCAATGATGCCCTAGATTTTTACAACAAAGAAACCCCGACTTGTTGGGGTTAGCATAAGGTTGTGCATATTATATATCAAATCTCGGCATACATGCAATAAAAGTGTATATTCTACCGAATAAGTATACAAAACAAGAGATATAAATCAACACTATATTTAATGTGGTTCACCCAATGTGGGCTACATCCACTAGAAACAAGTCAATCTATTATCCAAAGCTTTCACAAGATATACAATTTAAGATTTACAATCTTCCACACCTCTCGGATGTACAATACTTTCTTTCCACAGGGGAGTTCACTAATTAGGTGGTATCCTACCACATCCGTTCATATTGGGGGATTAAAAATGACCCAAAAAATCTCAATATACCGGTATGGCATGCGGGTGGAAGGGTTTAATTTTTTAGTATGGTGAATTAGGTATTGGGGGGCTAGGTACACAGGCGCGAGCTGGGAGGAGAGGTAGAGTCACACGAGGTGCGCTGGGAGGAGTGTCAGAGTCACACGATGAGCTGGGAGTGGGTTTCTTAGAGGCAGGCAATATAAAATGACATAACAAATGTGGTTTACCATGACCTGCAACAATTGAACTACAACGGGTTTTGTTTTGTTTGGGGAGGATGAGAGAGTGTTCTAATTTATTCTGGTAAATGAGTAACAGAGGCATTCCCCACGCTTCAATTATTACAATTTCATCCACTATCCATATGAGAGCATTGTGTCGAGAGGGTCGTTGGAAGGAGACATTGCACATTTTTCTCACAAGCAATCCTCCCACGGACTCTTCTATATATTTTCAACTATTACAAATCTGCATTATAAAGAGTACAATTTCAGAGGGTAAGCTAATCCATTATTTCATCACTGATAGAGGATTTACATTTGCTACACGCACTTATTTTCAAACTAAACTTATCAGTATGTATGTCAAATGCAGAAGTTTAGTGAATGCTCATAAACTATTTGACCACATGACAGAACGAGAGGTCATCTCATGGAATATCATGATTGCAGCTTACCATAGACATGGGCTTCCTGAAGATGCATTGATACTGTTTCACTAAATGCAAAGAACAGATGCTCAACCAGATCACTTCACCTTTGCCAGTATCCTCCCAGCTTGCGCCAAAGTGGGAGCTTTGCAGCAAGGTATGAACATCCATAAGAAAATAAGCAGAAGTGGGCATTTGTCGGATGTTGTTGTTAGGAGTGCCCTGATAGATATGTATGCCAAATGTGGAAGCATGCAGAATGCACGCGATTTGTTTGACACAATGCCTAAATGAGATGTGGTCTCATGGACAGCGATGATTGCAGGATATGCACAAGATGGGCTAGTTGATAAAGCTTTGGAAACTTATAAGGAAATGCAACAAACAAATGTCCAACCAGATCAGTTCACCATTACCTGTATCCTTTCAGTTTGTGCCAAAATGGGAGCTTTGGAATAGGGTATGGACATCCATCAAAGCATAAGGAAAAGTGGATTTCTGTCCAATGTTGTCATTTGAAGTGCACTCATAGACATGTATGCAAAATGTGGAAGCACAAAGAAGGCACGTGAGTTGTTTGACACAATGCCTCTACGAGATGTGGTTTCATGGAATGGGATGATTGCAGGATATGCACAAAATGACCTTGCTGAAAAGGCCTTAGATATTTTTAACCAAATGCAATTGGCGGGTGTAAAGCCAAACTCAACAACCTTTGCTAGCATCCTTTCAGTTTGTGCCAAAATGGGAGATTTGGAACTTGGTACGGACATCCATCAAACCATAATTAGAAGCAAGTTTTTTTGGATGTTGTGGTCAGGAATGCCCTGATCGACATGTATGCAAAATGTGGAAGCATACAGAAGGCACGGGAGTTGTTTGACATGATGCCTCAACGAGATCTGGTCTCTTAGACTGTCATGTTTGCAGGATATGCACAAAACGGGTTCTTGACAAAGCATTAATGCTTTTCAAAGAAATGCCTCAACAAGATGTGGTCTCACGGAATGCAGTGGTGGCAGGATATGCACAAAATGAGCTTGCTGAAAAGGCCTTGGAGAGTTTTAAGAAAATGAAAATGGGAGGTGTAAAGCCCGACTCTGCAACCTTTGCCACCATTCTCCTAGTCTGTGCCAAAATGGGAACTTTGAAACAAGGCATGGAGTTCCATCAGTGCATAACTAGATGTGGATTTTTGTCACATGTTGCAGTTGGGAATGCACTAATAAACATGTATGCCAAATGTGGAATCATACAGAAGGCACACAAATTGTTTGACACAATGCCTCAATGCAATGTGGTCTCATGGACTATGATGATTGCAGGATATGGAATGCATCGCTATGGCGAAGATGCCCTCAAACTCTTTGAACTGATGAAGCACTCTAGAACCTACCCCAACCATGTAAGATTCCTTTGTGTTTTATTTGTGTGCAGCCATGTAGGCCTAGTGGATGAGGGCTGTAAATACTTCAATAGCATGAGTGATGCATATTGCATTATGCCCATGATGGATCATTATGTATGTATGGTTGACCTTCTTGGACGTGTTGGTTATCTTGAGGAAGCCCAAAACTTTATTATTAAAATGCCAATCAAACCTGATGCAGTTGTGTGGACGTGTTGGTTTTATTGGATGATACAGTGGGGAATTCTATTAACATTCGCATGAGAAGCATAAGTTTTCTCATTTCAAATTGGAGCTCTGCATCCAGTCAATTAAATCTTGGACCTTTCCTTCTCAAAGCACAACTAGATTTTTCGGTGGAAAAAAATAGATTTATTCCATTCATGTTCTCTGCGGTTACAGGCAAGTTATTTTGTCCTTTTTCCTTCTGTTATTGATGTTGTTTATTAGAAGCTATGAATTTAACATCTGTTACGATATGATATTTTTTTCATATTTAGTTTTTTTTTAAGTGATTTGTATGTGGGCACTATTCTGGGACTAGTATCAATGTGTTTTGCCACATGAGTTCTGCTTTGGACTGTTTTTAAAAACATAAATGAATAGATACTGTTCGCATTCTTTCTAATGGTTTAGTTTTTCTCAGTCACATCATCGACTAAACAACTGTGGGCTCGTAGTGAAGCCCTGCTGAACTTATTGTAACATTACCCTGTGATAATATAGAGGCAGACAACAATGTTAATTTCTACCTAAATCTGAGATATCTTGACCCTGAAAAGATAATAATTTCTACCGGGGATAATAATTTCTACCTAAATCTGAGATATCTTGACCTTGAAAAGATTCAAATGAAGTGGCATATGCCTTGGGTTTCCTAATAATATTGGAAGGCACTGATATTATAAGTGCTACAAAAAAATATATTTTTGTTTTACTAACATTAAGTGATCCCCCTCCATAAGCATTGGCTACATGCTGAAAAATAAGAGCTGAGGTTTGTGCATGACTATAAAATGTGAAAACTAATTCGTTTAAGGTTGATAAATTAAATATGAGGGACATCATAAACAGGATGTTCTTTGTAACGTTACTTATTGTGACTGAGGTTTTTTCTAATGTTAGAATTATGGTGTAATTCTACCATCTCTATTTTGAGAGTGCATTTTGCAATAAATTCTGAGCCCTATATTCTCCCATTGTTTTTGCATTTTTTCAATTGTTCTCTCTAATTTTTGTTTATTATTTGTGTGCCATTGGTAATTGTACCTTTACAGTGTCATGGGACTCACACATGAATTTATTTATCAGCATTTTATCTTAATGGCTCGTGGGCAACTATGACTACAACAAGCATCTTTGTGGCAGCTGCTGCTACAGATTGGCTGGATGGTTATATAGCCCGAAGAGTATGTGGTCCATCCCTTTGTATACAATCATCATGTTCCCTCAGCTTTAGCTTTCTTGTCTAGAATATCTATGATTCATTACACCTATTGTTTATAAGAATGCTAATGTAAATGTTTTATAGGAGTTTGGTCCAAGGATAATGACAGTTTCCACTATCCTGGGCACAATCTTGCCTGAACCACAGTGATTGTCATGGCTTGCAGACAATGTCAGGTTTAGCCTTTGGAGCATTCTTAGATCATGTGACTAATAAGGTAAGCTTAATTATATTAACCTTGATAGCAATTTGTTTATGTAAGTCAATTTTATGCTATCTTTTTATACTATAAAGTTTAAACAATTAAAGGCTTTTAGTTGCTAGTTTCATCTTCACGTTGCTGATAGTTATTATTAAACTAATCATATCATATCTATTGAAGCAATTGAAGCACATGGTGGTTGGGCAACCTATCTTCTCTTCTTTTGACACTAGGTGGGAAGCCTACAAAGTGATTTCGTCGAATCTGAAATATAATGACAAGATCCTTGCCTTGACAAGAGGATGCTCTGCCCTCTTTTGGTTTGAGAAAGGAATTAAAATATTTCATGACTTGTACAGATTTGGGCCCACAGTTCACAATTAAAGTCCCTCGGAACTGTTTTCCTTTCAAAACAAGTTTTAGAAGACTTTCACCCACTCCAAAGGCTCTCATGTAATGCTTTGAGCCCTCCAATGAGTCACAATGCCTCTGCAGATGTAAAATCTTTTGTTTCAGATCCCAATGAGCCCAAAGTCATATTTGATATTTCTCTTAGGAAGCTCCCATTGAATGTTTTATTTGTCCCAAGGCTCTGCAGTGTCTCTTGAGTGCATATGGAGACTTTTGGGCACTTAAGTGACTGTTTGTTCCTTGAGACCACATCATTGAAGATCTAGTTGTATTAGGATGGAGATTTGATACACGACATATGACTCTATCCAAATAATTTAATATGATTTATGGGATCAATTGTGGTCTAGATAATTCCATAAGGAGCTTCAATGGCCACTTCACTCTCTTCCTCATCCTCCATCCATCTCCTCAGATTTGTATCTGCATCCAATACTTAGCCATATCTCTAATTCTAGCTAGATCTTTCTTCAAATTAACTATCTCCTTATCAAAATCAATGCTAATCATACCTTTCTGGTTTTGGAGGCTTGTTTTCTTCTTGATACTGTCATGTATCCTGTTGTCCCGCTCTTTCCTTAACAACATTTCCATTTTTCCTCTTGAGTCTCTTCCACCCCAAGATCAAACAATGTTCTTCCTCTTTCCACTTGAGCTCTACTGGCTCTTCTAAGCCATTCTTGGCTTTCCTTTTCTCTTAGGCCTTCAATATTGGTTGTCCTTCAACAATCCCTGCATATCATTCTTCATCATACAATGTTAACAATCAAATCAAACAAATAAGAGAGGTATCATCCACTCTGATACCACAAATGAAGTAGGGGTTATGAGCTTGAACCTAAACTTTATTTGTTTTTTTCTTTTTCTTTTGTTTAAAGGTTTACCATTCACAAGGCTTGTCTTCATACACTTGAGAGCTAAAACTTTCTAGAACTGATTTATACCACCCCTGCCTGAGGATCTCCATGCACATATTTGCAATAGCATTAGATACAATAAGGAAAGCATTCCTTTTTTAAAAAAAATCCTTTCTTCCACTCTACCAAGTTGTCTTACAAGTTTCTCAAGACAAAGCTCCTTGCTCCAACCATGGTTTCACATTTCACAAGGTACCCAGATGGTTATGAGGATTTCAGTAGTTTCCATTATAGTATTTAAACATGCTCCTAAAGTTTCATGGCTTAAATTTTTGTCTAGCTCCCTCTATCTCATTTTTCTACTTTCTTGCTCTTTGGAGAAACTAACTCGTTTGGGACAGTCCTAAATCCTTCATAAATTTTTCCATACATATCCAATCAACCTCATACTAGACTTTTTGGATTCGTATTTCCAAGGAGCTTCTTCTGTCAAAAATTTATCTCTTTATGACACTTCCATAAAAAGTTATGAACGCTGTCCTAAAACTGGGTTTGCACATTCTCCATAGTCCATACTAAGTTTTGCTTATAAAATTCCCAATTTGAAGTTTCTCAGTGAACCAAGAGCATTTTAAGACCCCATAGATACTTTTAAAATGTTCTAAAACATCCTTCCAAAACATTCTCAACCCCTAACACATAATAATGGTCAAGATAGCATCGATTACCTTTTAATCTATTCACTGTATTTTTCCCGTATAAGCTCGAAATTTCTGCTATTTGCTGCTCTTTCTCCACGTGCCCATTCTTCCTGAAATTTTGTGGACTTATTTATGTTGATATGACAGAAATTATTCCAAAATTTGGGCTCATTCCGCCAAGTAAAAATAAAGTGATTGATTTTTTCTAGTTCAGGGCAGCGAGCATAATAAACCAGGGTTATTTAGCTCATAAAGCAAACATTACTCTCTTATAATGAGTCAAATGCATATAATGAAAATAAATTCAAAGGTCTATGATACTCAGAAGATTCAAACCAATCTTATTCATGCAAAATCAGTCTTACAACATTTTTTCATACATTCCTTGATTCTTAACTCCCAAAATCCACCGCTCCATGCAAGCTCCTCTTTTCATTGTCTCTGCCCCATGCCCGTTTCCTCTCTTCATTGTCTAGCGGTCCAAGGTTCCCAATAATGAGAATGTTCCTTCACCTTTCTCTAAGTTCCATGAAATCTCAAGCTGCATGCATAAGGTGTTTGTTATACTAGGACGAGATGCCCATTTGTGTATATTTGACTTTGTTTGGTTTTTATTGTGCCTGTTCTATTGTTAAGGAGGAAAAAAACTCATGAAGCAATATGCTTGATACTAAATGGAGCACAGTTTTTTTTTTAAGTTTACAAGAGATGCAAATCTGTAACACCTTCTTTTTGTTAGAGAATTTGTATGTTGGCATTCTGATGATTAAAATAATCATCTCTCCTAGCCAAGGCATTGGAGATATTTTTGGTTAATACAACATAGGTAGGTCATACAATTTAAATTTGTATCTTGGCATTTTGATGATTAATAAAATCGCCTTTCCAAGCCAAGGGCTTGGAGATATTTCTAGTTATTAGTTATTACAACAGAGCTAGATCATACAATTTACAGTGCACTACACAATGAGGGAAGGATGTGTTTGTTCTACATTTAAGTGGTTCACCTGATCCTTCTCCTCGATTTCAAGTTGAATGTGTTGAGTACAAAAGTGATAATGATGGAATAAAGAACCAAAAGCAAAGCAAAGCAATATATATATATATATATATATATATATATATATATGGCCCACAGATATAGAGAATATGGGTAGGAGATGTAGAGGGATACTTTTATATTCTTTAGTAATATGTTGCTCAGCAGTGTTGATTGAGTGTATTTTTCTTCCTTTGAATTTGGTGTTCCAGGACTATCTTTGACTTTGAAGCCATTCAAAAGTTGCTTACATCTCCCAAATTCACATTCTGGTAAAGGTCTCCCAAGGCTCGAGATAATTTAAACTGTTACGGTTTTCTATGATTTTAACTCTGTATAGTATGAACTTCCTTCTGGAGCTATGTTTGGGCTTAGCTTTCTTCTAAATTTGACATCAGCTGGCATTAGAAATAATTGGGTTTCATCTTTAGAATACTCTGCGGTGATATTGTCTTGTCTAATGCTGTGTGTTTCAGCTATGATGCACTTCATGGGGTGGCTGGAGCATATGCTAAAATAATTTTTGTTGAGGAGCTGTCTGCAGATGAGAGCTCATTAATAAATTGTACTCCAAAGGTGATATCTTTTTGAATAGAAATGCTGGATAATGATTTTTTTTGAAAGCCAAATGCTTTTATTTTGTTGCACAATTTTTGTTTGTAGATGGGCATTTATATACATTCAGAATTTTTGATGAGAGCAGGAAGATTTTGGATACGACCGGATATGGTATGCAGACCAACAATAGTTGTATCTGATTTTAAAGTTAAAAAAGTTATCAAAAAAATCCCTTCAAAAGGTTAAAGTGATGCTAAACTGCAAATGTCCTTCTATAAAAGTTGGGTCTGATGTATTTCATTCCACTTCTAATACAATTTTGAACTTTTTCAAAACAAATCTTTCAAGCTTTAGAATATAGTAATACATCACCATGTGTTGTGCCTTAGTGACAGGCGCCACCAGAGAAAACAATGGTCTTCAAGATGCTCTATTGATTATCTCAATCATTTTGGATGTAAGAATGGAGCTCTGTTTTCTTTGGAAGTTCATAATTCTCCTCCCTGAATTGAATTTAAAAAAAAGTATACCGTGTGATGTGTTGATTTTATATTCATTAACTGATCGGCAGCTCCATTTTATTGCAATCAGTTTGGATGTAAGAATGGAGCTCTGTCTTCTTTGGAAGTTCATAATTCCTTTCCCTAAATTGATTTTTTTATAAAGAAAGTATACTATTTGATGTTTTCATTTTTTATTCATTATCTGATCTACACCTTCATTTTATCATACTTTTTAATTGCCTATAGTGCAAGAAAATGAGAGCTTTTCTGTGAGCCAGAATTGTGATTTCCATAGGCAAGAGGTTTTCAAGGTCACAATTCCTACAATTTAAGCTCGAGAATATCATATGCCATATTGAATTTCTGTTGTGTAATTTTATCCATACGCGTGCATGTTGATGGCACTGTTACAAGGCTGAGACCCAGAGTTATATGCATGCACGGCTAGAATATGAATTGTCATGCATTATTCATTTTAAAACAAGTCGCAAAGGCTGAAGTGCCTCACTTTGTTGTTGGTGCGTGGTGATGAGACTTGAAAATGCACTCATATTTTTTATATAGAATGTTTGTGGTGCTATTGGCAGCCAAGACTTTGGATGTTGTTGAGTGCATGCCTTCTGTAATATCTATATGATCTCTTTTACAAATAATTTCCAACTAAAAACACATTATATATCATTCATGTTATGCATTATTATTTTCTCATGTTATGTTGTTGGTAATGATTAATGCAGGAGCATGCCAACATCGGCTGCACTTGATGTGGTTGCCAAAAACTTGAATCTTAAGTTTTTTGAGGTATCAAATTACTCCTACTTATATGCATATTTGCCTATTCCTACTGTTTTATGAGTCTTGTAAAAATAGGTTTATTGTTTTTTACTCATCTATTAGGTGCCCACTGGTTGGAAGTTTTTTGGAAATTTAATGGATGTTGGATTGTGCTCTATTTTTGGTGAAGAAAGCTTTGGCACTGGTGAGTTCTATTTTTTTTAATCCTTGTGTAAAACCATTCTTTGCGTAGCTTTCTTGGTGAGTATTTAGTTTCTACTCTTAATAGTAGCTTGGTTTGTTAAAAATAAAAAACGATATGCATAGCTCCTTATGTCAGGATCAAAGTCCCCTTGCTCATTTTCATATATTGTAGAATTTTATCATTGTCTGTTTGAATTTATGTTGTGTGACTTGCTATGGATGGTTTTTAAAGGCTTTTGTATTTTATTGTATCTAAGTATGTATATGTTTATTGTAATCGATGCCCTCTATAGTTTTGGTAACATTGTGTTCAAATTATTTTTCACTTCTATTTGTTAGAGTGCAAAAGTTGTTGTGAATTTTGCAACTTGGTAAAGATGTATACAATTCACAATCTTTTTATTAGATAACTTTTCATTAGATTCACCATCTTGAATGTCTCATCTTGGTTGTGATGCCATTGTCTGGTATTATATCAGTATTCAATTATTTTATTGAAACGTATGTCAGGTTAATGTGATTCACTTTACTCAAAATATTTGCTTGATTATTAGTCCAGTGTTACGCAGGGACGCGTCCCGGCCATTTTCCTCACGTCCTGGGGCGGACGCGTTTCCCTCCCCCTGTTCGAATCATTTCTAGCTTCTGCGGTGTTTTCGCCTATTTTCTTACTCGCTCGAATCGTTTTTTTCCTTTTTTGGAATTTCTTTCCTTTTTTGGATTTTCGGTGAAGAAAACACAAGGACAAAAAAACAATTGCCATTTTTGGAAAGGGTCCGGGAAGATGTAGCAACAAAAACTTGCATGTGCCATAACTTTCATTCTGTGGCTCCGTTTCAGGTGTCATTTTCTCTAAAAGTGTATATTTTCTCGAGCTCTACGCATTGATGGCAATATTTTTCTTATTTTCATAAAATCCATTTTTGCACCTTTTTAGACCAAGCAACTTCTTGCAATCTTCTGAAAGAATCATGAGCTTTGATCGCCTATAGACATATTAGTAATTAAAAATACAACTATGCGAGTATTCCAACTATGGTATATACAACTTATACAGTATACTGTACATTGTATACATTTATATAAAATACATTATTTAATTTTATACAATCTATAACATACACTATAAATTTAATTTTATTCGTTTTGTATATATTGTACATTATTATAAATTTATAGTTAATTGTACAATATACACTATAAAATTATAATAGTATATTGTATAACGATTTAACATTTAACATCATTTAACATTTGAATGCTATGCATGGATATGCCATTAAATTATACACAGTACTCTTGTATTCTTGATATTTGTTTGATAATGTTGTTAGCAGACCATGGCCATTTTGAGATAGTATCTGATAGTTGGCTAAAGTTATATATTTTCAAAACATATAGATCTACTTAAATGGGAAACAGAAAAAAATAAAATGAAAAATGATAAATTATTTGAAGAATGATAAATTATTAAAGAATAACATTAAAGTAATTGGTAATAGGTCACTAATAGGTTTTGAATGTATTCAAACCCACTATTTATAGAGAAGTTGTATTAAGAAAATAATATTTGAGTGAGAAATATGATATATATTCTATTTGACATATACAGGTAGAAATAAAAAGGGGTAAATAAAATTGCAATGGAAAAATGGGTAAGTGAGGTACATGGAAAAAATAGGGGGTATTTTCATTTTAATAATATAACGGGAGGGGGTATTATCAATTGAGTAAGTAGAGGTAAAAATTAAAATCAAGGGTATTCTTTAATACCCTCCGAACGCATGTGTTATACCATAGTTTTACTAGGTGACCCCATGTGTTTCTTTCTCTCAAGTTTTTGTTTCTTCTCCAAGAATTCTCTCTCTCACAATTATTTTCACAATAATCATCAACTCCTTTAATACTCTTTCTAAACCATAATTTGTATGCTTATATAGGCATATACAAACTTAGGGAACTTACCCATGCAATTACAATCAATATATTTACTTTTATTCTAAAATTAGATCTAATTCTCGTGAGTTAATTAAAACACTTACACACAGTAACCGACATCGGTTAGCCCTAACCGATGTTGGTTCCTCATTTCCTAACCGATGTCAGTCATAGGTGACCGATGTCAATCCCTCCTTAACCAATGTTGGTTACTGTATTTTCCTGCAAGTTTATTATTGCATGTTAACTTGAAGTAATTGAGCTCCATAACTCAACAATCTCCTACATGGAGATTAATTACTGCACTATACCTATACGCTTTCATTCTTGGATCCTTCCCTAGCTTTCTTTCTTTCTCTTCAAGTCTCAAACTCAAAGACCAACATAAGTGGAGTATAGCTCCAAATTCTCTTTTGTTAATGATTTCGTTAGCATATCCGCAGGGTTCTCACTTGTATGAATCTTTTCCAGTTTCAACTGCCCATCCTCCAATACTTGTCGTATGAAGTGATACCTCAACTGAATGTGTTTCGTTCTAGAATGAAACGTTGAGTTCTTTAACAAATGAATTGCACTTTGACCTGCCATCCTGTACAATTTGCAATCATTTTGTTTCTTTCCCAACTCTTCCATAAACCTGTTAATCCATATCATCTCTTTACTAGCCTCTGCAGTGAATCGCAACATACTCGCCTCTCTCGTAGTACAAAGCCATAACCTTCTACAATCTCGAAATCTAGCTAAATGTCGTCCCACCTACTGTGAAAATATATCCAGGTAGTACTCTTCCTACCATCCAGATCTCCAGTCATATCAGAATCAACATAGCCACAAAGAAATATCCGAACCTCCATAACATAACTGCATGCTAGATGTCCTTCTCAAATACCTGAGTATCCATTGGACTACTTTCCAATGCTCTTTACCTAGATTAGACATAAATCTATTCACAACTCCCGCTACTCATGTAATGTCCGTCCAGTACAAACCATAAGCATACATGAGACTCCCAACTGCCGAAGCATATGGTACTCATGTCATGTATTTAACCTCCTTATGTGATGAAGGACACTTATCTTTGTTCAATTTGAATCTGTCCCGAGTCATAGGTGTACTTACAGGTTTTGAATTTTGCATGTTAAACCTTTCCAACACCTTATTGATATAAGCTTCCTTAAACAAATAAAATTTCTTGTTCTCCTTGTCTCTGTGTATTTACATGCCAAATATTTTTTTGCTAGTCCTAAATCATTCATAGAAAATGTGTGAGTTAGTTTTCCCTTAAGCTCACTAATGTCCTGCATATTAGATCCTATAATAGGCATATCATCCACATACAAGAACAAAATAATATAGCTCTCATTTTCAAGCTTCTTAAAATAAACACAATGGTTAGATTCACATCTCAAATAACCATGTTCATGCATAAAACTATCAAACCTCATGTATCGTTGCCTTGGAGCTTGCTTGAGCCCATATAGACTTTTTTCAACCGACAAACTAATTTCTCCTTACCCTTGACTTCATACCCAAGTGGTTGTTGCATATAAATATTTTCATTCAAATCACCATGAAGGAAAGTTTTCTTCACATCTAATTTCTCTAAATGTAAATCATGTACTGTAACTAAACGCAATCTGATACGAAAAGAAGTCATCTTTACAACAGGAGAAAATATTTCACCAAAGTCAATACCTATTTTCTGTGCAAATCCCTTTACTACAAGTTTTTCCTTGTATCTTTTTTGTCCACCCTCTTCTTCATTGATCCTATAAACCCACTTGTTCTGCAATGTTCTCTTACCTGCTAAAGAACTTAACCAAATCCCAAGTTTAGTTTTATTCCAAGGAGTCCATCTCCTCATCCATGCCATGCTCCCACTGCACGTGGGTCTTATCCTGCATTGCTTCTTTAAAACTTTATGGTTCACCATTATCAATCAATAATAAATAAAATAGAGTAAATCTTTATGGAGGTTTACTTACTCTTTTAGACCTTCTCACAGGAGTTTGGGGTACCAGGAGGCTCGTTTTGGACCTCCTAGACATTTGTATCCAAATCGATAGGGATCGACATTGGTCACTTGAACCGACGTCGGTTCATTAATCGATATCTTTTTGGCTCTTCTGTAACCGATACTGGTTCTGTTGACCGATGTCGGTCAGGGGTCAACCGACACTCGGTTACTGTGTAACCTTGTCGGTATTATTTTTAAATCGAGAGTTCATTTTCATTCACAAACTTCTCAACCAATTCGTCCTTGGGTACCAAAATTTGATCTCTATACATTCTCTTTTCATTTCATTCAATATCACGACTCCTAATAATTTTAGAATTCTCTAAATCCCAAAAATAGAATCTAAAATCACCATATCCATAACCAATGAAAGTGCATCTCTTAGATTTTGCATCTAATTTTTTTATTTTCCTTATAAATATGCACAAAAGTTTCTAAACCAAAAACTTTAAGAAAAGAAAGATTTACCTCTTTTCTAGTCTAAGCTTTCTTCGGTATTCCTCCATCTAATGAACTTGAAGGCCCACGGTTAATCAAATAAACTATTGTATCAACTGCTTCTACCCAAAACTACAAGGGTAATCCAAAATGTATCATCATACTTCTAGCACGTTCCATGATTATCTTATTCATTCTTTCTGCAACACCATTCTCTTGTGGTGTTCTTAAAACCGTCATTTCTCTACGTATTTCATTCACTGAACAATAATCATTGAAATTATTGCTACAATATTCACCACCATTGTCATATCTAAGGCACTTTAACTTTGAATTTGATTCATTCTCAACAAGGGCTTTCCATCTTTTAAAAGTCTCAAAAACATCATATTTACGTTTAATACAATAAACACATACCTTTCTTGTAGCATCATCAATGAAAGTAACATAATACTGGGATCCTCCATGAGAAGCTACCTGAGTTGGTCCCCACACATCTGAGTGTACAAGATCTAATTTCTGCTCCTTCTTAGTTGCCCCAACTTTGAGAAATCTCACTCTCTTTTACTTTCTAAAGATACAATGCTCACAAAAATCAAGATCTAAATCTTTCAAATCTGATAACTTACCCTTAGCCTTTAAGATATGCATTCTTTTTTTACTCATATAGCCCAACTCGATTATGTCACATGCATGCATCTGAATCAAGTAGATAATGTAGAAAAGGAATTAGTAACATAGGTAGATAAATATAATGTTCCTACCTTCTTACCTCTTGCCACAACAAAAGCACCCTTGGTGACTTTCCAAGAGTCTGTTGTGAATGTAACCATGCAACCAGCTTCACCTAGTTGCCCTACAAAAATAAGATTCCTCTTGAGGCTTGGCACATGTCTCACATCTTTCAATACCCATGTATTTCCATTCTGCAATTTTAAATGAACTTCCCTTTACCAATAATACTGCAAGGTTCATCATCACCCAAATAAACATGTCCAAAATTGCCCTGGACATAATTTATGAAATAATCCTTATTAGGGGTTGTATGGAAAGAAACTCCTGAATCTAAAACCCATGATTCTATTCTATTATCCAAAGAAAGAATAAGAGCATCTTACATTACCTCTACTGCAATATTTGCCTCTTTATTTGACTCTTTACCTTTGTCTGGGTGTTGGTTCTTTTTATCCTTTGACCAACAATCTTTCTTTACATGTCTTTTTTCACATTTCCAACAGAGGAATTCTCTTACCTTTGGATTTAGATATACCATCCCTTGACTTTGATTTCCCATTATTCTTACTTTTGGATCTTTCATTTTACTCCGCCTCTGCTTTCTACATGCAAAGTATTCTCGGATGATGATTCCTTTGTACTTTTCTTGCAAATTTCTTCATTCAAGATTATACTAACCACATCATCAAACTTCAAAATATTATTAGCGATGTTGTATTACTAATAACATCATTACCAAGTTATCCTAACTATCGTGCAAAGAACATAAGAATAAAAGTGTTTTTACTTCATCATCAAATGGAATATCAATGATTTTAACTCGATTTACAATAGATCGAAAATCATTCAAATGATTAGATGCGATCCACCTTCATGCATCTTATAACTAAATTGTTTCTTCATCAAATAAACTTTATTTGAAGCACTAGGTTTTTATATAAATTAGCAAGAGATTTCATTAACTTTATCAGTAGATGTCGCCTGTAATATTGGAAGCCACGAATGCCGCAAGGTTCAATCTTATAGATCCCAAAGTCTTTCTCATCAAAAATCTTTCTTTCTTCATCATCATCTTCATAGATCTAGACTTTTCGTCCACAGAAGTACAAATCTCTTTGATACATGATAATCTTCAAGCCGCATCTTCCATAATTGATAATTTCGGTCATCAAACTTCTCTACCTTGTATTTGTTTTTTATGCCATTGTTGTAGCTCTCATTCAATCAAAAACCCTCTCGTGAGTGAATATGTCAACACACAACCCTCAAATTCGATACCAATTGTTGGGGTTAGCACAAGGTTGTGCAGATTATATATCAAATCTAAGCATACATGCAATAAAAGTGGATATTATACCGAAAATGTATACAAAACAAGAGATATAAATTAACACCCAGATTCAACGTGGTTCACTCGGTGTGGGCTACATCCACCAAGAAATAAGTCAATCCATTATCCAAAGCTTTCACAAGATATACAATTTAAGATTTACAATCTTCCATGCCTCTCGATGTACAAGATTGTTTTTGCTTCTTCTCCAAGAATTCTCTCTCTCTCTCTCTCAATTATTCTCACAATAATCATCAACTCATTCAATTCTCTACTTCTAAACCCTAGCTTTCATGTTTATATAGGCATATACAAACTTAGGGCACTTAGCCATGCAATTACAATCAATAGATCTTGCTTTTATGCTAAAATTAGATCTAATTCCCGTGAGTTAATTAAAACACTCACACACAGTAACCGACGCCAGTTAGCCCTAACCGATGTCGGTTCCTCCTTGCCTGACCGATGTCGGTCATAGGTGATCGATGTCGGTCCCTCCTTAACCGATGTCGGTTATTGTATTTTCCTACAAATTTATTATTGCATGCTAACTTGAAGTAATTGAGCTCCACAACTCAACATGACTTTGTGCCCTAATTTTTATTATTTTGTTTCCTACCATTCTTGTGATCGGATTGAGTTTGAAAAATTGTACGTGAGATCGAGAGAAGAAACCTATTCCAGTGGAGGTGGTTTCATCGCAATCCGAGGTGTGGAAGGGCACTTTCCAAAAATAGTAAGTCTCTATACGAGCACTTACTATAAATAGTAAGTTCTCGTAGAGGGCAGATTTTTTCACGTCAGTGTTCACAAGGAACAACCAAGGCAACAAGCAAGGTAATTGAAAGTGAAAAGGGTGAAAAAGACAATTTTCTAAAAATAGTAAATCCTCATTCTGAATGTTAGAAGTTGTCGTTGGCTCTATTTCCATCCACCTCTCTGCCTCTTGATATCCTCACATGGTTACGAAGTGTAATTCAAATGGGGCAATTCATCCTTCACAAGGATCCCGAGGCATCACTTTGGTCACAGTGGTGTACAAGAGTGAAGCAAAACATCATAAGGAACAATACCCGAAAGCGGGAGCATTGTCCAGATAGAAGAGAGGGCCAAGGTCTCAGTTGAAATTCAAACCAAGGGGATCATCCTAATTTGTCAATCAAGTTAGAGTCATTCGCGCCTCCCCGGTGAGCCGGTTAAGTGAGCTCAATGAGCTAAGTAAAACAAGGTGAGCTGGGAGAATTGTTCAAAGTGAGTTGGTTAGAGATATCGGGAAGAGTGATTCTTTGCTAAACATTCAAGTGTCCAAGCATGTCTACCGAAGGCGTAACTTCTTCGCGTAATAGAGAATTGATTTCACGACAAGCTCTTGAGAATGCTCCAGTGGAAAACACCATGTCAACACCTGATGAGCCATTCCCATGGATTCTCAAAATGATCAACAATGAGCCAAGGACAACGCAGCAGGGTATCATACCAAGCCTCGAAGAAATCTCAGAGATATAGAAGCCCAAACGAAGAAAGAGAGCTTAGACAACATCCCGCTTCTTCAGTGGGACCTCAAGTAATCAATATGTTGAAGTTTCTAGACCTAAGGTTGAAAATCCTATTGAGGAAATGACTTCGTCGGATTATGAGTTGACCCACATCTCATTGGGCCAAGCTTCACATGAGGGTAACTCTCATCTATTCAAAGAATTTGCCTCTTGCCTCCTTGCTCAAAACAAAGAATACAAGCAAACAATTATGCAATTGGAGAAACAGGTAAAAGCTCTCAATACCTACATTCAACCCTTCTCGGGACTTGAATCAACATCTCGCCTTTCCAATTGAAGACATTCCTCCAATCAGCAGTGTTGATCCCGAAGCGGTTAAGAAAGCACAAGGATACATGATGCAGGGAAGGCCAATGAGAAATGGATTGAGAAAATCATTGAGCAAGGCAAGGTATTGTTTCCAGATATCATCTCTTATCAAATATGCTCTTGCAACATTGTCTAAGGTGAAGAATGCAAAGGAGTTTGCAAAAGAAGTCAATCATTTGGATGAGATGTTCCCACCAGTGTTCGAGATGATTTCTTTCGAATCTCACGCCCTCGTGAGTAATAATGTCTGCATCTCATTGACTATAAAGTGTTTCAAGTTTGGATTTGCATCATGGATGCGAGATATGCAATGCTCAAGAATGTAATATCCAAATAGGACTCCCGCGGGCAACAAGCTTTCGAGATCTTGAACGAGGGCTACCATTGTTTTCAAAGATTTGAGTTCCCTTTGCTCACTTTGAAGACTCTTCATCATTTCATTTCGGGCGCTAGTCAAGAAAGAGGCAAGCGACTCTCTTTTCTTCAATGAAAACAATTTAGAGTCCCTGGCCGGTATCAGAAGTTGCATTGCCGCAATTGCGATGGATCATGAAGAATAGCTTGATCAATACAGAAGATCAGTGATGTTCCCAAAACATGGATCAAGGTGTTGAACTGTGTATACATTCCAAAGGCGGATAAGTTGACAGTTGTGATAACTCAATTCAACAAAGAATTCATGAAACAAGAACATGAAGCATGAATCAACAAGTTCTTCATCAAAAAGGCTTTTTCGTCTGAAATATTAACTTCTCCCTTGTTCTCAACTCCCCCTCTTTCTTCTCTCCCTCTTCTAATTCTTTGTATTTTGTCATATTCACTTAAGTGGCATATTTTGAAACTATAAAAATATTTTCTCACAATTATAAGAGAAATACTTAATTTGTCTTTTATAATGACAAATGGAATAGGAACACGAAGTGTCGTATTAAAGAAGATGAAAGGTCGATTCACATTGCTATAAATTGGGATGGCTTCTCCATTCCAAAGGATCCTTAAAATGCTAGATTGTGATAGCATATATGTTGTAGCAATTGTGAATTGTTGTTGGGCTTTGTGTCATCAATGCACATGAAATAAAAACTACAACTACAACTTCTCTCTTTTGTGCACTTTGCAAGCATAGTGTTGATGAGGAAATTTGCATCCTCAATAGATGAGTTTAAGAAACTATCTTAATTTATTGGTCCTACTAACTTCATTGTTGTTTTCTTCTATATTGGATGTCATACTCCAATTACTATGTGAACTCTTCAATTGGCCTACTCGCAGCAATAACTTTCCTTTCCTAATTCCTCTCTTTCCCCCTCATCGCTATAATTTCCTCCCTTATACCCCATACAAACATTTTGCCACATTTACACTTGTGTTCATGTGTGATCTCCAGCCTATTTGGCCAACCCAAAACATTTAAGTAGGATTATATTAGTTATCCTTCAATAATGGGAGTTGCATCATTCAATGCAAAAGGCGTAACCCAATGACCATTGGTACAAACACCTAATTTACCATATCAACAAATTTTCTCACCAACACTATTATTATTTATTGTTCACACATAAAATATGATCTTCAACAATCTATTTTGGTGGATAATTAATGTTACTATTTATCCTAACAGTTTCAAACAAATACAACAAAGGAGAACCACTAAGATTTGATACTTCTTTAAAATATTGTTGCATAGGCAAGATAGATGTCACTTCGCTCTAGAGTGCTAACCCCTTTATCAAGACTCTACTACTTTTTCAACTTATAGAACCACACTTTTTATTTTTCAAAACAACTTAACATCAACCTACACATCCATTATATACATTCTTATACACTTTTCACTCCATCTCAATACAAAATTGGTGTAATTCTCTTAATCGTTAATCATACTTATTCTAATTATTTCATTGTACATTGCAATTAGACGTTATCATCTAGACATGATTTAAAATCTCTATATTCACTCTTATTTATTGTAATAGCATCTGACTTTCAAAATGCAAATCATAAGGCCATTTCTAGAAATTCCCTTTCAAGACTGCGTGCACCATGTAGATGTTAGCCTCAACTAGCTTTTACATCATCTTATGACAAGGTCATATGCATTGAATTTTAATTTGAGTATGAACAAATGTGATCTAATACTTGGTTGTGCAATTTCTTGATGATGTATACAATTATAGAAGCCTTTTTAAATTCAAGTTATTAAAAAAAAATGCTTTTACTTGATTTCTAAGAGAAAGCTTCCAAGAAATTAACAAAAATAAGCATTCCTTATAATCGGAATTGTTATAAGCAAATTTATCTATCATTCCCGTCCTTTCCCCAAATCTTCCACCCCACAAATCTGGTGAGAGGAACTCTAGAATCATTTTTCCTAACTATTTATAAATAGTTAAAAGAGTATTTAAACTAAACGAAAAACAGTATTTATTTGGGGGTTTCCACGACACAGATTTAATATCATGCCGAAAGACTTGGATAATTTCCGACTGATCACTCAAGTTTACAATAGAATGCAGCCCATGTAAGTGCCAATGTTCAATAAGGAATGCTTACGGATGTCAAGGCTTCAAAAAGAGAACAACGAACAAATTTCAATTATAAACAAGAAAAGTAGCTTGCAGCATTTTTAGCAGACCTGGCAGAACACTAGTATGTAGAATAAATAAGAACTGGGAAGGGCGCAAATACTTTTAGAAAACAAAACCAAAGTAGAAAACGTTACATATTTTTCCCGTATGTAAACAATAGCTAAGGAAAATACATTAATACCTATCCAGAGAAACAACTAAATGCAGATAACATAAAAAGTCCCTGGCACTTTAACCAGATGCAAAATTGTTGTTTTGTTTTCTATGAAACAAAAGTCCTCAAGAATAAACTCCAAAACAAATTTGAAATAGATGATCATAATGATGAGAAAACTATGTCAGCCTTTGAGCAGCTTCCTTGGCCAAGAGTTTTCCTTGGCCTTGGTTTTCGCCTGGGACTTGGAACCCATAACGCCACCTCCCCATTGTTTTCTGTACTCATCAAACTTGTCATTGAAGTTGGCCTGAAAAACATATGTAAAAGCTGTCAGATGTGTTTGACAAACAATATGATCAAAACAAATCATGTCCTCCTAATTGTATGCCCACCTTTATTGCCTCAACAATCCTGCTAAATTCCATCTTGTCTTCGTTCTTCACAGATGTCAAGCATAAAGCAGTGGCAGTTTTCTTGTGCACGATCTGTATAGAATAATATCAAATTTTGTAAGCTCCTAAACCATTTTTCTCAAATTAATAAATTAGTCTCATTAAGAAAAGATGCATACAGCTCCAAGTCGGGATTTCCCCTTGACAATGCAATAAGGAATGTTCATTTTCCTACAAAGTGCAGGGAGCCACACAACAAGCTCTATGGGATCAACATCGTGTGCAATAACCACCAACTGGGCTTTACTCTGACAGCAACCAGATATTGATTATTATTACTGAACAAAATAAAACAAGCCCACTTGTATGAACGAAAAACATAATACGGGGAAATGTTTATAGAATTGAACCAGCGATACCTGTTCAATAAGGTAAGTAACGTGATTGATACCATATTTCACAACAACAGGCTTCTTGACTTCAATAGGTTTTGCTTCTGCCTCTGCCTGAGCCTTCTTTAAAAGCCTCTCCTTTTTGCAGCCTTGTCTTCCGGCCTGTATTTCAGAAGCATCTTGAAAAGGTTTGATGCTTCAGACAAAACAAGAAAATGTAATGTCAGCAACAGAGTTGCATATAATGCAAACTTCGTTGAACAAAAATGAACCCACGAAGACCATTACTTGTTCAAAAAGATATGTTTTGCAAATGCAGTAATACACATGCACCTGACTAAAAAGGTACACATAGCAGAAAAAAATATAAGACTTCATATGCAAGGCATTGAAACAGCGCCTCATAAATCCCAGGCCAAGGGATCCCTGCAGAGTCCAACTGGCTCAACCCGGGAGACTCCTCCATAATAAAGCACCCAATATAAGATAAATAATGAACCCTAAACCCTCAGCTTTGGCAGACACCCATTAGAGGAAAAACAGTTATGGCATAAAGGACTCGATTTTAGTGAATTTAACCAATTTTCGGGGATTTAAACTGCATTGCGAGAGATCAAGATTGCTGAGTGAGAGAAACTGAGTATGAAAAAGGAAAACGTGGATAGAGCAAAGAGCAAAGAAAGTAACCGAGATTCTTGTCGAGGGTTTTGGTGAACTGGTGGAGGGCAGGGGGGACCTTCAAGCGCTGCTTGAGAATGCGACGCTGGCGTTGGATGCGAATGATCTTGGGCCATTTCACGAATCGGTGCAAATCCTTCTTGGGCGGCAACGCTCCTCCAATCCCAAACTGTTTAGGCCGTTTCTCAAACAGCGGATTCACCACCTTCTCTACCTTTTTCTTTGAAGCGGCCGGGGTCTTAACCCTCTCTTTGGAGCCTGCAATCATTCAAATTTCAGGCAAAACACAATAAGATCCCACGCAAACAGAACCTTCCCCTGCAAATCTTTGCAAAAGCAAGCTTACCATTTTTCGTTTTACTGTCGATCGTCGCTCTTCCTCGCCTTCTCCTCTCTCGTCTGCGTCTTCGTCCTCCTCCTGACTAGTTACTCTGATAATACATGCCTCTTTTTCCTAGGCATTCATAAACCCTAATTCTACAAACCCTTGACCCTCCTACCCTAACGAGGACTTCAACTCTAGCTAAAACTCCCCTCTATAGATCTAGAAAGTGGGTTTACATTAATTCATACAAACTTTAAAAGTCAATGATTGAAATTAAGAATATAATTAGCAAGAGCATCCATAGGTGCTTGTGAAAGGCCATAGGTATTTCTAATAAAATTTTAATGGAGGAAAATATTTTATTATTTTTAGACAATTTTATAACAATATTAATTGAATACATTAGTTTGGTTTTATTCATTTATTTTTACATATGTAATTAAACAACATATTTTGTAAGTCTTCCAATTAGAATGAACCTCTTACGATGTGAGAGTGGGTTTCTTATTATTCTTTGCAAGTATGGAAGCCTCATTGGTCAATATGTTGAAGATATATCGTTGATGAAACTATTCATGATATTCATGGCCTTGCTAGAGATGCCGATATTAAGATGCATCTTCTTTAAAACCTTGAAGATGTAGATCTTGTACACTTTGATGTTATTTTGATCCTTCTTCATCCTCTACTCACCTCTTTTCATGGGAAGCTTCTTTTCGGGGTTTGTGGCCCTTTTCCTCCACAACCATAATGATCTTACAATTCATATATCTAATTCTGGAGAGAACAAAATCTATCCCAGAGCCATTGAAATGAATGAATGTAGTTAATATGCAGTGTTTTCATGACTATTATGCTTTAAAGGTCTACCATAATTTGTAACAAGTTTTATTAAACTCATTATGGTTTAAGAAAAGGTATGTCGTAATAACTTTTAAATATTAGCACAAAGAAACACATCCAATTAAAGACAATGAAAATTATAAAATTCATCCTATTGCGAATTAAATAAATAATCTTGTTAGTTCGAGGTTGATATTAGAGAGATCAAACTTGACAAGTGTGGCGATAATTTAAGAACCGAGTTTGGCACAAGATGGAATAAAATCATGTTAAGATCATTTAATCTAAATGCAACACACATAAATATTATATCTTATTAAAATTAATTAAATTAAAAACTAAAGTTTATAAATTAAAGTTTCATATGACTCTTTTTTTTTCCATTTATATGATTATCAAATGGATCATTACATAATTTTTTAAATAATATTCAACATTGAATGGGAAATATGAAGGTATGACATCTCCATAAATTTGATTCATTCAAAATATATTTTGACAAGCAAACTTTTCATATGTTCATAATTATCTATAAATATAATATACCCCTTACAGATCGTTAACTTACATGCCTCGTTGGAACGGGTTCCTTTTATCAAATTCATTCCATGGTTTATAGCTTTACACTTAAACTAATTGTTCACCGTGGAATTCACCCAATTTAGAATCGCCTAGTCTACATTTTTTCACTTATTTTTGCGAATTTAAAAAATATTTATCTAGTCATTAACATATTAATGCAATCAATATGTTATATGGGTTATATGAATAATAGTAATGTACTCCACAAATAATTTCTTAAATAGAGTTAAATACCACTAGAAATTTAAAACACAAATATAATTTATCTTAGCATTTGGGTAACATTGATGATATACAACAATACCATCAATTTATTTTATATAGATGTATACTTTTATGATAAACTAAGTAAACCACGAGGAGATTATGGATATGATTTGCAAAAGCAAGTCCATAAAATTTAAATGCATTAACAACCAAGAATAAATATCATCTTGATTCTTTGTTACACATTCCTTTGTTAAGACGAATCCCTAGGTTTGAGTATGTTATTATCAACATAGACTTCTTTATATTTAGTACCAATCTGCACATACTCCATGGCCTAAAATTGAATCTCTCTTGGATCATGCTCTATACTATAAGCCTTCTATAATCTGGCAAACTATACTGCAAGGATCTCATGGAAACAGGAAAGAGACAATAATTATGGATGTAAGAGTTTCCTCCAAGGATAATCTAAACAAGAACCTCTCCAACAACTATTTCATTTTCACCATGTCCCGTCCCAATTTTTTATATTGTACAAAATATTGGAATTCTTTGAGGCATTTCGATAATATTGGCCTAATATTAATAAAAAATTATTCATACGTGTCATTTTGAATCCGAAATCCTATTAAGAGAAATCAAAACCCCTAAGAAATATTATACCGCAAATTAAGAGGAGTGGGATATAAAAAAATAATGAGAAATGTTTTATCAAAGGAGGCAATGACAATGAAAATAGGAGTTGTCAAGAAAAATGACTTCTAGAAAGGCCTATCGGCCAAACATGTATAGTGGTACTAATAATACCATGCCTTGAAATGCATGCTTAATTGTTGATAACATGTTTACAAATGTCGTTTAAGTTCATTTTTTTGTAAGAATCAAACTCAATAAAATTGATGGGTTTGTGATGTACCAACGACAGCTTTGATGAGGACAATTCCAGTTGTCAATTATGAATATATGGCACAAAATTTTGTCCTCTTATAGACACCTAAATTTGGTAATTGATCTTTTGTTAATGACAATATTGGCTTTATCCTTAAATTGTGAATTGTTTGCACATTGCAAGTTCAATTACACATCCTTGGTCCTATCGCATGACTTGTTTCCTTGTTCTCATTACTCAATTACTCACATAACTACTTGCATCAATCCAAAGTGGTTCCCTCCCATTACTCTTAGAAGTTTGCAAAATCCCAACACCTTCCTATACGGGACTATATATCTAAGACTAAATCATCTATAGTTTTGTTGATCTCCATGAGTGACCCACCTCTCTCTCTCCCTTATAGACCAATTTTTTTGATGATATACAAGAAACAATAGTGCATGCAAGCCCGAGCAGCAACCTAGAAAGGGCTATGCATAAATGGGTGAATTGATGCCTCTCTTGAAAGGAGGGCGTATGCACAAAAGAGATGTGATTGTGTCATTGGTGACGTAAGTGGAAATCTCCCTAAGGTTAACTCTCACCGGTCTTGGTGGTTAGGTACTATGTTAGGATTAGCTCACGGTGGTGATGGTGTATGATTTTCAAATGTTGTTTGTTGGATCAAGCCTAATCCATGGAAACTATGGCTTTGGAATCGATCATGAGGGAATCAATTTGATGAGTGTGATTAGGCTAAAATGTGGAAATAAGAGCCTAATCGATGTTATTAGAGTGATAAATAAATATGTAATTAAGTATAGAAATGAAACTCAAGCAAACTAAGCAATAAATTATGAAACCTTAGTTGCGAGGAGGAGAAGGTATTTAGTTGATTCGTAATAAAATCTAGAGTGTCTTGAAGTGCTGACCAAGTGAACAAAGCAGCGGGAGCACCACCTAGAGACCCAGAAAAATGTAGATCTGGACGAGATAGGGTGGGCTGGGCACCTAGAGAGGGACAGGGCGCCAGTGGGCCCCTAGTCTGTTCACTTTCTAGGTGCACAGGGTCTCTGTGGAAAAGCTTAGAAAACCTCATCTTGGTGGTGGAAAGATGTTCGTTGTTATTTGCCTTTGGTTGCTCTGAAGTCACACCAAGATCGCCGAGGTCATTGAAAACCTGTAATGAAATATGAACGTATAAAACCCTCAAATAGACATCAAATCCTAAAAAAGAAAGATGCAGAATGAGGGGTTGAACTGTCCTCAGATGTCACAATGGTGAATGTTATCCAAAATAACTTTCCTAGTTATTTAGATATCTTACATCCCCATTCTAGCTCTGAGGCTCAATTATTGCAGGTCGCGCACACTTTGGTTGTCCTCTTGGCGCATTTCCTAGCTGCAATCCCTCGCACACCCCTACGCGTTCTTCTCCTCTCATGCGTCTTCCACTTTCCTTCTCCATTTCTCTATCCTTTCCATTTCCCCTTGCGTACACTCCTAGCACATCTTGCCTTCTTCCTAGCAGTTTGTACACCCTTTGTGCTTGCTTGACTTGCCTTCTAAATTGGTTAAGTCCCTGGCGCATTCTTCTGCGCCCCTTTCCTTTCTTCTAACCGCGCATCGTCCCTTTGATGCTCGCACCCTGCCCGCATGTTTGTCCCCTACAAGTATGATTATATTTATGTTGTGCACATTACTACTTCACATTTGTCACTTGCTTTCCCCTTCCGTGCCTTTCTCTTCTATGTGCACCTTGTGCCTTCCTCTATGCCACATCATTGTGCCACGTGACAACCTATCGACTTGAGTGTGTTACACGCAACCTATCAAGGTGTGCCAATAGGGTGATGAATCCTTACAACGAACCATTGCACGACATGTGGCATAAACGACAAAACAAATGAATAGTTGGTCGATACTTCACCAACCCATGCGCCACGTGTCATTTCATGTCCAGGGCAACTTATAGACTTCAAAACGTCATAACTTTTGTTGTAGAGCTCAGATTAATGTGTGGTTGGTCTTGTTGGAAAGTTGTTGATGTGAGCTACACTCCATATCATTCAAGTTCAAATGTTGGTGGAATTTGATAGATTAGAAGCAGGGAAAGCACATTTTTAGCCATTAATGTATAATCTGATCAACTCAACCACCATATTTTATTCAAATATTGCCTCCTTCCTTCCTCTACAAGTTAAACAGACATGGGGAGGCGGATATGATAGCTTTGAAGGTGGATTTTTAGGCATTCATTACTAATTTTTGGTGGTTAAAGATTCAAATCCGAGTTTCACTCTTCGTTTTTCCCTTCTTCTTTTATACATTACTGAGTTACATTCTTTGTAAGGGTTGGATTCTTTCAATTCACAAGTGTATTATCTAGGTATTGCCTTGCATTTTGAGTTGCAAGACCTTTGGATCTGGTTCTTTGCATGTGGATACTCACCTCTTCTACCATTTTAATTGATTGTGCATTATTTAGAAGCAATAAAAGTTGTTTTGTGGCTATTCTCTACCTTGACTTGATTTATTGCATCTTCTTGCCTTTTTCTTTACGTTGGTAGGTTGTTGTGCATCCTCACATCCCTTGTAGGTTCTATTTTCCATTGTGTCTCATGAAAATGAATGTTTAAGTGTGTTTTAGACTGTGGTATGTGTGCCTTCCCTCCCTGTGTGCATTTCCTTCATTTTCACTCAAAGCTGATTATGTTCATCCCCCTTCTTTCTGGTGTTATCACCTCCCTTAGATTAGTTTTCCCTTTTTGCACATCCTTCTAACTATGGTCCTTGGCATGATTAGTTTAGGATTTGATTTTAGCATTAGGAGTAGTTGTAGCAGTAGAAATAGGTAGAGGAACCGAACTTCTCCGGAGGTCTGTCTCAAGCGCACAAGGTCCCACAACTTGGAGACAGTCCCATTGTTGCCTCAACGACCCACCTGAACTCGATCTAGGATGGTTGCGAGTTTGAGCTCCAATAATGAACTTATGATAGGTGGTGTACTACATCTCAAACCCAATGTAGTTTTATGTGTGTGTGTGTAGAATCATGTCCTAGGTGGCTCTTGTGCGAGCCACACTTTATATCGAGCAAATATGCTAGATGTAAGGAAATGTAATAGATGTATGCATGGAATAGAATGAAATTCCCTCCTATGAAGTGTGTATGTGGAATAAACAACCCTTGTGTCCCTTGTGATGGTGCCAGATGGATGCAATGAAGTTCTTATATGCTTGATGGATGCAACCTTAGGTGGTGATAGCTAATTCTTAGTGCTTGGTCCTTTGTTATGATCACATAACTTTATATTTATATTATTCCCTTTGCTTGAATTTTTAATTAACTCGATCCATAGAGATCCGAAATAACTCTACTTCATCATAAATAATCAGCACAAAGAAGGTAAACAATGAAACGAAGGCTCTATCTTTTAAGTAACATGATCGCCACCCTAAGCGGGGGTGATTACAAAACCGCCACCCACCAGACAAAGGTCCCAAGATCGTCGATCTGCGCATTGCAGGCGGCGGTCCTAACCATTATGGACAGAAAAACTAAAATCGAAACGAACAACCTCTGAATTTGAAAGGATGTTCGTTTCTCTTCTCCTTCATGACCTTTCCCATTCTCCAGTGCACGGGAGGACATGAGAAAGGCTATAAATACATGATTGTAGAAGTGTAGAAGATCATCGGAGCATGTGAGCAAGTGAGTAAGAAGTCTTGTTGCTGGAAATTGTATTTTTGTAGAAGAAAGGAGTGTTGATAGAGCAAGCAAGTAACTGAAAGGAAGTGTTGAGATATTATCTAATTCTCTTTCTTACTTATTGTAAATTTTGTACCTGTTGATTTGAATTGGCCAATAGAAGTGGGAAGAAAGAGAAATTTCCCTTCCCGACTGGTTTTTCCTCCATTGGAGGTTTTCCAAGATAAAATTTTTGGTGTTATGAGCTTATATTCTTTCCTTTACTACAATTGTTGATTTTAAGCACAATAGTAATTCATTCACTAGATATCTCTGTTATTTTCTAATAGAAAGTAAACAACAATGATTAATTTGTGATTTGTGAATAATTCCAAAGTTGAAGAGTTTACAGATCATTTTGGTATCAGAGCTAACAAGTATCCAGGACTGTGGTATTTCATTCTTGAATTTGTATGATAGTGACAAGATCTAAAGGTGAAGAAGCTTTACCTTGCGATCCGGAGATTTCTACAAAGAATTTGGGGAGAAATGGAGGAAGAGAACTTGGTCCGTAGAATCAAGATGTTGGAGACCATGATGGATAGGATGTTTAGAAGGCAAGAGGAACTTGCAGATTTGCAAAAGACAACTTCCGTCAAGTAAGACTCCATGGACTCGGTGGTTCGAGGCTTAGCCGAAAAGTTTGGTATAGGAAAGAGTCACCATGAGGAAGATTATAGGGAAGAGCATGAAGAAGAGACTTCTAACACAAGAGAAAAGGTAAAATCAACATAGTCCTTTTAAAGTTGAGACTAAAGTCAAAATCAAAAGCTTTGAAGGACAAGTAGATGCAGAATTACTAGATAAATGGTGAAACAGTTAGAAGTCTATTTTAGTGTCCATAATGTCACTGAGGCACAAAGGATCACCTTTGCACGTCTCAAAATGGAGGGAAATTCTCTAGTTTGGTGGGAAACTCATCTAACTACTTGTGAAAAGAAGAAACGTCCTATTGTGAAATCTTGACAAGAGTTTAAGGAATTACTTAGAGCCTAACTTCTATCCTATTGGCCATAAAACTGACCAAATGATTAAATGGTAGTATTTTAGACAAGGCAGTGGTCAAAGTGTGCAAGACTATACTATGGAGTTTCGGAGGCAAGCCATGTTGTTGAACATGGATTTGGAGGATGAGGATATTCTAACCAAATACTTGGGAGGAATTCACACTCACCTTCGAAGAAAAGTCATCTCCACAAAGCCCAAGGATCTCAATGAAGCATGTGTACAGGCATACTACATAGATGATGAGAAAAAGCAAGGAGAAGCAGAGCCGAGGGTAAAGCAATCAACAAATCAACAAAAAGGATTATGGGCAAACAAGTAACAAGAGTAAGTGGAAAGGGAAAGGTAAACAAGTTGCCACTACTTTAAATACTTGTAAAGATCCCAAGAATTTTTACAAGAATTGTGATATCAATGGTCATACTGACGCTACATGTTGGAAGTTACATCCAGAGTTACATCCAAAGAACCGAACCAAGGACTCCAAGAAGTCCATGACAGCTGTAAAGACAAAAGGGGAGGTGGAAATTGAAGATGACTCTGATGTAGATGAAAGGCTTGGATGCATGGCCACCAACATGGACAGCGAAGAGGAGATGAGTAGACTATTCCAGATCAAAATCTAGATCAAGAGGACTAAGGTAAATGCTTTGGTTGATACCGGTTCTCAATCTAACTTGATTTCTGAGGCAGTTGTAAAGAAGCTTGGTCTTGAGACTTACGAGCATCCGCACCCATATCCTTTGGGTTGGGTGAAGAAGGGTGTTGAAATTCAGGTAACAAGAAGATGTAAGGTCAAGTTTGGGATAAATTCCCAATATATAGATGTTTTTGAAGCTGACGTTATTCCACTTGATCCTTTTGATGTGGTATTTGAGAGTCCTTACTTGTATGTTAAGGATGTTATCTTTATGAGAAGGGAAAAGCTGTACAGATGGGTCGAGGATGGGATCAACTACAACATCCACGCACACTAGCCTAAGACACAGGTTACTACGGTAAGTGCTAACCAAGCAAAATGACTTATTCAGTCAAATCATAATTAGTTTTGTTTACTTTTGTTAAAGGATAAACAAGATGGGTAGAATTTTCAGAGATTTCTAACCAAGGAAAACAATATTTGGATAGTATTATTCAGGTCTTTTCAGAAGTATTTCGTGGCTCTAGTGGATTACCACCAAAACAGAAGTAGAGCATGAGATTCAGCTATTACCAGAGTCACCTCTATCGAACATCGGGTTATATAGAAATCCTTGCTTTGAGAGTATTGAGGTAATGAAACAACTCCAGAACTAATAGACCAAGGGGTGTTACATCCGAGCACCTCACCATGTGGTTCACCTATTGTGATGGTTCTTGGAGAATGTGCATCGACTACCACATTTGAACAAGATCACCATAAAGAACCGATATCCACTTCCCCATATAGATGATCTCTTGGACCAACTTCAAAGATGCCAAATTGTTCACGGTTGGATCTCAATTCAGAGTTATCACCAGTCAGGATGAAGGAGGAGGATATATGGAAGATTGCCTTCAAAACAAAACAGGGTTTGTATGAATGGTTAGTACTTCCTTTTGGATTATGTAATACACCCGCTACATTTATGAGATTGATGAATGATGTATTGCGGGATTTCATAGATTCATGTGTCATTGTATACCTAGATGATATCTTGATTTTTAGTGCCACATGGGAAGAACATCTAACGCATTTGCAACAAGTCTTGTAAGTTCTCAGGGAGAAACAACTACGCTTTGTAATATGAAGAAATATGAATTTTCCAAATAGTCACTTGTCTATCTTGGGCACGTGGTTGGAGGAGGAGAGCTACGAGTGGATCCAAAGAAGGTGGAAGCCATCACAAATTGGCCAACACCAACAGGAGCCACAAAGACTAGAAGCTTTGTGGGAGTAGTACAATACATGCGGAAGTTCATTCCGAGTTTCTCAACAATTGCAGCACCTCTACACACAGTGGCCACAAAGAGTAAGGGTTTTGACATAGATACAAGATTAGTCATGCTCCAGTACTTGCTCTTCCTAGTTTGCAACATTCTTTTGAATTAGATAAAGATGTCAGTGATTATGCTATGGGTGTAGTGTTGCTTCAAGGAGGTAAACCCATATGTTATCATTCTGAAACCTTCACTTCAACAGTTTAAAAGGATATTTAGTATATGATAAAGAAATGTATTCACTAGTTCAAGCAATTAAAAATGGAAACATTATTTGTTGGGTAAAGAAACTATTGCAGTGCACACGATCACAAACCTCTCTAGTATTTGCAAGCACAGTCTAAATTGCAGCAGGAAAGGCACTACAAATGGATGGGGTTTCTTCAGCAGTTCCATCTAGTGATCAAATACAAGAAAGGTAGTACAAATTTGGTGGCAGACATGTTGTCTAGGCCACCCACACAGAAAATTTCTCTGTTTGGCCACTATCTCTCAGATTGAGCCCTTCACAAAGGAAGCTTACAGAGAAGCATATGCCCAAGACAAAGACTTTGGGGTAACATTTCAGAAGTTATAGTCCCAAGGGGCTGAAAAGATGGGGATTGAAGACTGTTATCTCAAGGACGGGCTGCTCTACCGATGGGGGAAACTTTATGTGCCTAAAGAAGAAAGACTTCTATTGATGAGGGAAGCACATACCTCAAAAGTAGCAGGACATTTCGGTGTTGGTAAGACCCTAGCCCACTTGCAAAGGTATGTATATTGGCCCAACATGCAAGAAGAAGTATCAAAATTTATTCGTGGATGTAAACTTTGTTGTCTATGCAGAAGCCTAAAACTAGGAAGGAAGGTTTGTATATGCCTTTACCAATACCTACTCATCTATGGGAGGACATTTCTATGGATTTTGTAGGAGGATTACCTATGTCTAAACATGGCCATGACTATCTCTATGTTGTTGTGGATAGATTCAGTAAAATGTGTATTCTTATGGCATGTAAAAAGACAATAAAAGCACATGAGGCAACAGATCTTTTCTTTGCTAATGTATGGGTGCATTTTGGTTTGCCAAAGTCTATTGTCTTTGACAGGGATTCCAGGTTCTTGGGGAAGTTTTGGACTACTTTGTGGGACAAGATGGATACTAGGTTACAGAGGAGCACAACTTTCCATCCACAGACAAATGGAAAAACAAAGGTGGTAAATAGGACTTTGGTACAGTTGATCAGAGGGTATAATAGTAAGTACCCAAGGACTTGGGATGAGTCCTTAGCCTACATTCAACATTCCTATAACCGGCAAGGTACACACATCCACTATGAAGTCACCATTTGAAGCATGCTTGGGATATCTACCTATAAATCTGCTGGACATAGTAGTTGGACAATAGGATGAGGAGGATACACGAGACACAAAGGTGACTAGAGCCAATAAGTTCATTGAGAGGATCTGGCAAATCCATCTCAAGGTCAAAGAACAACTAGAAAAATCTCAAGCAAAGTACAAAGCTAGGCACGATCAACATAGGAGGGAACACAAGCTTCATGTTGGAGACAAAGTTTGGCTTTACTTGAGCAAGGAGAGACTACAAGGTCAAGCACGAAGCTCAAGCCACTACGATATGGACCCTTCACCATATTGGAGCAGGTTGGGGAAAATGCTTTTCGACTTGACTTACCATCATTCATGAGGATGTACTCTATAGTAAATTGCGAGAACTTGCACCTCTATAAGCCATCCATGCTGGATGAAGATGAAGAACTACAGTTCTTACCTTCCATTGAGGATTGCGTCTTGGACTCATGAGTTTAATTGGAGGAGGATGTAGTGCTACAAAGGTCAGAGAGATTAGAAGAGGTCCGCAAGAGTCTTGGCAGATTGGACTGAAAGGAAAGACACCAAGGCAGGCCCGGTGGTACTCGAAGGAGAAAGTGAGGGAATTGTTCCCTCATCTACTCCCCCACTAAGCTTTTGTGGGACCAAAAGCCTCCTAAGAAGGGGAGGTGTGATCCATAGGGATCCAAAATAACTCTACTTCATCAGAAATAGTCAACACAAAGAAGGAAAACAATGAAACAAAGGTTCTGTCTTTTAAGTAATAGGACCGCCGCCCTGCACAGGGTGGCGGTTATAGAACCGCCGCCCATCCATGGCGGCGGTCCCAAGACCTCTAGTCTATATATAGGGCGGTGGTCCTGCCATTACAGACAGAAAACTAAAATTGAAACGAATAGCCTCTGAATTTGAAAGGATGTTCGTTTCTCTTCTCCTTCATGACCTTTCCCATTCTCCAGTGCATGGGAGGACATGAGAAAGGCTATAAATACATGATTGTAGAAGTGTAGAAGATCATCGAAGCATGGGAGCAAGTGAGCAAGAAGTCTTGGTGCTAGAAATTGTATTTTTGTAGAAGAAAGGAGTGTTGACAGAGCAAGCAAGTAACTGAAAGGAAGTGTTGAGATATTATCTACTTCTCTTTCTTACTTATTGTAAATTTTGTACCTGTTGATTTGAATTGGCCAATAGAAGTGGGAAGAAAGAGCAATTGCCCTTCCCAACTAGTTTTTCCTCCATTGGAGGTTTTCCAGGATAAAATTGTTGGTGTTATGAGCTTATATTCTTTCCTTTACTACAATTGTTGATTCTAAGCACAATAGTAATTCATTCACTAGCTATCTCTGTTATTTTCTAATAAAAAGTAAACAACAATGATTAATTTGTGATTTTTGTGAATATTTCCAAAGTTCAAGAGTTTACAGATCATTAACCCCGAAAAGGATGACTACCAAAAAGATAAGATGCTCAAATGACTAGAAAGGACCCAAAAAGTGTGAATAAAGTACAAAGGCATCAGGGGCATCCTAATGGGCGCTAGTATCTAGGATGACAAAAGTTAGAGTAGAATAAGGCGATTGAGGAAGTAAAGGTACAAGATTGAAAGGAGCAACAAAAGACAAAGAAAGGTGGCCAAAGACATGGGTTAATTAGTACTTTTCTTACTTAGGAATCATATGAATAGTAGTATGTAATCAGGACTAGATAATTACCAAAAGTGTGTGATTTTGTGTCTACATTTTCCCCACTTTATGTTGGTGAGTGGAAATATTGATAACATAAAGTAGATAGAGATGTGTACCTAATAACCATGTATATCGATGATGAAAGCATGCTTTGAGGGACTAGACAAAGCGTGGAGTGATAAAAATTTGAAGCGTGGATGTTAAGGAGGAGAAAGTGCAAAAAAGTGATGATGAAAATGAACCTATGGTGGAAACGCATGTGTAGATGTCATGATGTACCTATTGTTGATGTCGATGTTTTTGTTGTTGTGATGATGTTGATGATGTTGACTACCACTTCCCATATGGACGGACTTGTAAAAGAGAAGAACAAACAAGTAGTCAAATACGCATGTATATATGTAAAAATTATGTAAAGAAGTATGTGAAAATGTGAAAAAGGAACATGTGCACATGATCCATGATGAGAAAAGAGTGTAGAAAGGATCTTGAAGATGTCGATGAAGGGCGAGTTTTTGGGCAATCTCACGCCATGACAAGAAGAAGTATAGGGAGGAAAGTCTAGTGTCATCCTCCAACCTTTAACCACTTCCCAAAGTTGTAGAGCACTTTGAAATGTTGGTTTTTTGGGTGATCCTATGCCACAACAGAAGTAGTGTAGAGAGGAAAGTCTGGTGTCATCCTCTAACCTTTAATCTGCTCCCAAAATGAAAACAACACTGCATATGGTGTGTACTTTCCTGCAATGTAAATGTCCCAAGTGCTAAAGGACTCTCTTCCTGTCAAAAGCCTCTGTGACATGCCGAAAAACTATGTTGAACTGAAAAAATGTTGAAGATCCGCCTAGTTATTGGTATCTAAGAAGGACATCACTATGCTAAGGACCCGAGTCTAATTTTAAGCCCCAATCCGAAAGTGAAAAACTATGATGTACCAATATTGTGCCTATATAACGGTGTATGGGGTGACTGATTCACCCATATGATGCCCCCTTGTTTGGGGTGCATGCGAATGTCATTGAAGGAGTATGCGACCCAAAAGAGGACCGACCACTATGCTTTGAAATTGTGCCTTGAGGGGGAAAGGTGTGTTCTTGGTATAAACCAAGGCACACACAAACAAAGTGGCTAAGAGATAAGTGTTAGTAGAAAAAAAGACAAACATGTATGTATGAAATGAAATGTAAGCTAAGTAGACAATGTGCAAGCTAAAATGCAAGTAAAAACGCAAAAAACAACGTAGACTCGCAAAAGCGGATGGTTAACACGGGTATCACTCATGATGTCGTAAGACAATCAAGATTGTAGTGGTTACGAAACAGAAAAGTGTGCACATAAGACAAAATGCAAAGCCCACAAACAAGAGCATATAAAGAGTAAACAATGATAACCAATGTAACATATAACCATAGAAACAAAAAGTCATGCGTAACAAATGTTGCACATGAAGCACTGTTAGCATGTTAGAAAGATAAAAAGTATGTCAAAGTGTGTATAATCCGATAAAGTAATGTGTTATGAAACAAAATGAAATGATAGCACATGTAGTGTATGAAAGTGGATACCCCCAGGAGTTGTTGTGGTACTAATATGAGGTATTGCGCTAAGCATCCATGTTGCATGTAATAGATCTGTATAATCTATGATCACAACTAAAAAGACAAGTGAACACACATGTGTGTATGGTAAAGATAATGACATACAAGATATTTATCTAGCATGTGTAATAAGATGTACATGTAAAAGCATAAGTAAGCAAGAGTAAATGAAACCAAGATATGCAGTATGTTGTGGATGGTACAATGGAATGCAATGTGAATGGTAGGAGTCTTGTGCCCCTTGAGTGGATGTATATGTATGCACCCTCAATAGTCAAGAATGAACCATAAATGAGAGTGCATCATCAGGAAGTGGTTTGAATTGTTTGTCTTGAAAAGGTGTGATCCTGAGAAGCGAAAAGTGTAGAGTGTGTGAATGAATGAGTGAGTGATTGAACATGCAAGTGTGATGAGGTTCATTTGAGATGTATACCCTCAACAATCGAGTATGGACTACGGGACTAGAGTGTGTCATAAGGTAATGACCGTAGCGATATAAGTAGATGCAAGAGAGATGGAGCATGAATGTGTAGAGTGAATGAGACATAAATTGTATGGTAGAGGTTACATGAGAGGATGCCCTAAATGTATGATGCATGATGTATAAAGTATGTAGTGTGTAAATTTGAATGTATAATGTGTAGTGTGTGAGGTTCATGTGTATTACATGCCCTCAATAGTCAAGTGTGAACCATATCATAAGAGTGCGTCATCGAAGAAATGACGATACTAGGTGTATATTGTGTGTGAAGATCTAGGTGTGATGTGATGAGAGTACAAGACACATGTTGATGCTAGAGGGGGGAGAGAATAAGCGTGATTCCCCCAAACGTATAATGGTGAGTGCACTATCCGATAAAAGTGAAAGATGAAGGCCCTCCACCCGATGTTGGCAGAGATGAAGGTGTGTGACCATGTTCTAAGAGTGGTGGTATATGAGATAGATGTTGCATGCAGGTGAATGAAGCCTATATGCATGTGACCAATGAGTATACAAAGGCACCGTGGTGTAACAAAATTTGGAGGTGATAGAGACCTATGTGAAGCAGAACACGGAGGTGATGAACACCTATGTGAAGCATAGCGCGAAGGTGATGGATGCCTATATGGAGTGAAATGCGATAGTGAAGTATGCCTAGATATAGGAGTTGTCCGCATGATGGACCTAGACTGATGTAATGGACTAATAAAATGATGAGACTGCATAGGTTGTGTGCGAATAAGAGAGCTAGGAGTGGATTGTGCTTTAGGTTCAATAGGCCATGAGGAAATAGATGGACTAGGTGATGCAATGGTAACCTCAAGAGGGGGTTGCGACCACAAAGTGGAGGGAGGCACACCATTGATAGAGATGACTTGATTGTTGTGAATGAACTTTAGACACAAGTGGTTCATGGAGATGATATATTGAAATCGGCGAATTAAATCAATACCTAAGAGCATTTCACACCCTTTGATTGATTATGCTATAATAAAGGGCACAAACATGGTGAGAGGACCGATAATAACTTGAATCTTGATGACCCCATATGAGTTATCCATTGGATATGAAATTTGTGAGCGGGTAGTTGATAGCAGACAAGAAGTGGAACAGAACACGTCTTTGATACACCATGATGGATCAACTTTAGTGTTATTGACAAGGATGGATCCGATAGAAGTGTTGATGTGTAAGTGATCAGAAGAGAATGTAGCATGATAATCATGATTAGAGAAAGAGATGATTGGCAGAGAAAATTTAGTATGAGCAACTAGGAAATCAAGATCCCTCGATGTAGGAGGAGGCATTGTGCGATATGTATGGTTAGTCGATGAATCATTCGCTTTCTTTTCATGTTTTGGAAGTGGATTATATTTTGATCTTGTGGTTTTCATTAACTGGTGTAGAGGTGGTAGGCTCTGGAAGCTCAAGTTTGTTATCATTGATAAGATCTTGGATGATATTGCGAAGTTTGAAGCACCTATTTGTAGAATTTTAACACATTGATGATAGTCACATCGAAATTTCTCATTGTAATTCTAAACTTTTGGACGATATGGGTCTAAGTCAAGCGGAGGAGGAAGCGTAATAAGATTGCTCTCAAGAAGTTGTTGTAATATAATTTGTGGAGAAATAGTCAACTTTGTAAATGTACACTTAAGCGGTTTCCATTAAAGTTATTTGGTGTTAGAGATAACGTTAACAGTGACCTTAGAGTCAGTAGGTTTTGCGGTTGGTTTAAAAGGTGTTTTACTTTGAAAGTACATCGAGGATGAAGCTTGCTCCTAATACTTAAGCTTGCCTATAGATAAGAGTTTAGTTTCACATAGCTTGAGAGTGTGACACAAGTGATCAAATGAGGGAGATGTCTCAAATAGAACACTCTCCTGAAGAGGTGGCAATAAACTTTGAATGAATAAGTCTTGAATCTCAAAGTCTGCAAGTACATTAGACATATTAGCGAGGTTATTTTTGTATCATAAGACATAATCCGCTAGATGTTCATTAGCCCCTTGTTTAAGTTGTGTAAGTTACGCATATGAGATATTAGAGCCAATATTGATAGAAAAATGAGTAAGAAAAGCATCACTAGATGCGTAAAAGATGTTATCGAGTGAACAAGTAGGTCATAAAACCAACACATCGCATAATCATGGAGACTATGAGGAAAAAGCTTAGCTAAAATAATGTGATCATCCACAAAATCTAGACATGCCACATGGAATGCTCGGAGATGCTCTGTGGGTCACCATGGCCATTGAAAATGGGTAGCTTAGGGGTGAAAAAATTAGGTGGAAGTGAGTAAGTGGATATGTCGGTGTGAATGGAGTGTGCAGTAAGAGAGTGGAATCCAAATATGGAGATGCACGAGAAGTAGCTTGTTGCAATTGGTGGATTTGTGCTTAAAGGTCTTGATAAAGAGAGGCTAAATCTTGAGTGCTAATAGAAGATACTTACCATGTGTGAGAAAAAGGGGTGGAGTGAAGTGATTAGTGGGAGTAGGAACTGAAACAAGAATAATGGATATAGGTAGAAGAATGGAAACAAATGGTTGAGTTATAACACGGGTGGGGATGGCAAAAAGTAAGCTCCATAAGGTTGGTGGCCTCCTCACGAGCAAGTATATAAAAGAAAGTCTAGATCTCGGGGATGTTCAACAATATGATCATTAAGGGCTTTAAATGGTCTTTGGTAAATTCATTAGAAGATTGGGCGAGTGATAGTAGGAGAAGAGCTCTAAATGGAAGGTGGATTTGAAGGTCGGGTTCACCAAAATGATTAGTCTAAAATGTGGAAGTAAGAGCCTAATATAATGCTATTATAACAGGTATATATATATATACATTTAAGTACAGAAATGATACTCAAGCAAACTAAGTAATAAATTATAAAACCTTATTTACAAGGAGGCGAAGAAGGTACTTAGTTGATTCACAATAAAATATGGAGTGTACCGAAGTGTTGACTTGGTGAACAGAGTAGTAGGAGCATTGCACAAAGACCCAAAAACACAGTAGATATGAACTGGGTGCACGGAGAGGGACATGGGCACCCGTGTGCGCCCTTGGCCTATTTCTGGGTGCCTGGGTCTATGGAAAATATCAAAAAAACTCCTCTGGGTGGTTGCAATATGTTTGTTATTAGTCACCTTTGGTCACTCTGAGGTCACACCAAGATCGCAGAAGTCACTGAAAACCTACAATGAAATATGAACCTACAAAACCCTCAAATAAACATTAAATCCTAAAAAAGAAAGATGTAGAATGAGAGGTTAGACTTTCCTTGGCTATCACAATGGTGAACTTACGACTAAGCATTACACTACATCTCAAACCCAATGTAATTCTATGTGTATGTGTGGGATCATTCCCTAGGTGGCTCTTGTGCGAGTCACACTTGATAACAAGCAAATACGCTAGATGTAAAGAAATGTAATAGATGTGTGCATGAAATAGAATGAACTTCCCTCCTATGACTTGTATGTAGAATAACCAACCCTTGTGTCCCTTATGATGGTGTTAGATGGATGCAATGAAGCTCTTAGATGCTTGATGAATGCAACCTTAGGTGGTGATAGCTAATGCTTAGTGTTTGGTCCTTTATTATGATCACATAACTTTATATTTATATGATTCCCTTGCTTGAATTTCATAATTAACCCCGAAAAGGTTGACTACCAAAAAGATAAGATGCTTAAATGGCTAAAAAGGACCCAAAAAGTGTGAATAAAGTACAAAGGGGTAAGGGGCGCCCGGGAGATGAGGCGCACGATCTTTGTGTCCTCTGGCTAGGCGTTGGTGTCCAAGATGACAAAATTCGAGAGTATAATAAGGCAAACTAAACAAGTAAAGGTGTAAAACTAAAAAGGGCAACAAAAGACAATGAAAAGAGGCCAAATACATGGATTAATTAATACTTTTCTTACTTAGGAATCATATGAATAGTAGTATGTAATCATGACTAGCTAATTACCCAAAGTGTGTGATTTTGTGTCTACAGAGTGTTGTATGAAAATAACAATTTATTAACATCCATTCATAGCCTAATTAAAGTAAAAATCAATTAACACGATGTCGGTGAAATATTTTGTCAATAAAAAATTATGGATTTTCATCAATTCTTACGAGACAAAGTCCCTCCTCTTGGGAATGGGGAGGTTCACATTTATTGAAAGTTAGAAACTATATACACTAGATCGATATTAGGGGTGGTCGAGGTTGGGAATGTGCAAAAACACTCTTGTTGTGATTGCAACGATAGAATAGAAGAGGATAAATTTGTAGGTGAGGGAATAAAAAGAAATGAGAAGGGGAATGTTGATGTGAGGTGTATTGCCACCCCATAAGGTGAGTCATCTCACTTAGGTGTGAGCATGGATCATAGGTGTCATGTTAGTTATGATAGATTCTATTATGGAATCTGTCATATGTGTAAGTATGTGTCATAGGAGTTACATTCCCCTTTCAGAAAGTAACTTCTCTTCTCCATCATGGAGGCATCATTAGTTGCATGGGAGTTCCTCAAAACTCCCCTATATGTACAACTTTATTACTTGATCTATGAGCATGGAGTATTGAGCCTAGTTTTTCCCTTAATACATGCACATTGATTTCATGGTTGTGTTCTTGCTTGAATCTTGAAGCTATACCATTTCACGGTTAAGCGCAACTCTTTGATGCACACAGATTCCCTCTGGCCTTAATTATTTACAATTAAATTAATACTCATCCTCACTTCATTCATTATTTAATTACCTCAATTAAAACCAATTTCCACCTCACCCCACCACACCTAGACACCTCACCATAGACCTATTCATAACATGCTTCCATAACTAACTAAGACTTAGCCCTACTTACCTTAATGAACTAAGACTTAGTACAACCCTAAAAGCACATGCCTATTCTCCCTCTAACCACTTTCCCACGTATCTAAGTGCAAACGTTCCATTTAGACCTCAGAAAATGAGAAAAAGCTGGGAAAGGATAGCCAAGATCTGCTATTTTAGGCAACCTAGGATATCCCACCTTAACCACGCCGCTGTCAACCCAAAACCGATACCGGTAACCCTAAACCATCGTTGGTTACCATATAACCATTTTGGTAACCTTGTTTGAGAGGTTAGACACATTCTCAAGTTTTGGAGCAAAGGAGATCTGCATGCAAGCAAGAACCAGAGCTCTTTCACACATCCAGTAGCCATAACCAACACAACCATTGATCAAAAGTTTTTTGCATTCACAGGAGCACTTCCAGGGAAGCACTACCACGACATTGATCACCATTTCACCGATCAACCATCACCACCACCCAACCATTGAACCTACACAATAGTAAGTGTGTCTCTAACCTATATCACTTCATTTCTATTTCATTTATAAAGTTCTTCACCTTTTGTTTATCAACCATCAGCTATATTTTCACCCTACCACTATTGCCTTCTTGTGAACCCAACCATTCCCATCACTCATAACCATTTTAATCACCTTTGTCTACCCCTGAGCACCTTTGAATATTCCCAACATCCCCCCAGACCTAAACCAACTCCTCACCATCACTGATCTAGTCTCAGAAAAATCCCCAAAACCATGAACTATTGAGTTATTACTAGCCCATAGTAACCATCGTCATCGGTTCCTTACTAAACCATCATCGGTCATATACCATCGATGTTGGTCTCTCGTTTGGCAAGTCCTATCTAATACCAAATCCCAATAACCCTTTTTAAGTGATTCAAGTGACCCAAAATCTGACCTGACCTTATTCCAACACCTTAGTTGTTTACCTTATTTCCATATCTAATCATAGCCTAGCCTATTATGTTAGATTTTCTTATTGTATTTGGATGAGATACCTAAATCATATCAACTATAGTAGGATTCTATTTACTTACGTTATTTCTTGCATTAAATTGTATTAAAATAGTGGGTTGATTGCCACCGAGGAAGTATCACACTTCCTGATCTAGCACATGCTAGGCAGCCCACTGACATATATTATTTAATCCTCTTTTTGGTCTTGTTGTGTATTTCAGGTAGTTCCTCCTAGCCAAAAGGAAGCTCTCACAGTCAACATTGGATCAAGAAGTCAAAACGCATGCAACAACCTTCAAACCAACCATCACAACAAGTATTCCTCCTTGCCCACACCCTTATCTATTTCATCCAAAAACTTAAAGAAAATGGTGAAACATTTTGGCACACCTGGTGGGACCCTCTCTTGGGTTCATTGCATTTTCTTCATATAGGGAAAACATTTTTGTGTGTTTCTTTCATTTCAAAAATTACACATTTAATCTTCTCCCTGGTAATATTCCTTTCTTCTAATTGTCTAAATGACATTTGTCATTTGGGGCTTAAAATGAACCACTTCTTCTTTCTTGCATTGCATTAGTGAAAAAGCATCCCTCTTCCTGTTCATCATTTGCTACATCAAATATCATATTTCATTTGGGTTTAAAACACTTGCATTGCATTCTGATTTTGTGCATTATAGCTCACATTAAAAATGAGGGCAACCTATACACTGTAGAAGTCATGCCCAACTGATGGTTGACACAATTGAACCGTAGAAAGCACTTGCTTTCTCTCTCTCTCTCTCTTCTCTTTCCAAACTACACAAAAATTTGAATATACACACCTTCTTAAATGACATCTTACCTGGAATGCCTGTCAATGATCACACGATCAGAGGATTGATAGGTAATCCCTAACTGGTTATCTCTGTCCAGTACCCCATCAGAGGAAGGACCGCCCCCACCATAACATAACCTGAAACCTCACCCTTTAGATTTCCTTTTTCATAGGACGCCTTCCCACCAAAAAATCTATTCTAAATTCACGTGTCATTCATAAATAGCATAAGCTACAACAAAAATATAAAATTCACTTTTAGGATTGCGTGTTTTCATAGCTTTGTGCTTGACTTGCATTTTGAGGTGAGAGGATACATTTTCTTCATCTTTCTTTTTCCTTTCACACTCTACCATCATAGTTGGAGTATTCTGACTTTCTCTGAGTGTGTCAGGGCCTCATCCTATCATACCCAAGATTTCTAGGTTGATTCTTCATACAATCTAAATTCACAACACCTCATTTTTCTTCATTCTTCAGATTTCACAATAATCATCGGTCCCATCCCATCCGTCATCGGTTTACATCCGACCAACATCGGTTTACCTAACCGCATCGTCTTTGTTTTTTTTGGTCATTTTACCCAGAGAACATTCATCTCACCTTCTTTTCTATCTAAAAGTTTTTGTGTGTCACCATACTCTCTATATTCTAATCATAGTCCTCCAATACAGTCTCCCTATCTAACAATCACTAGTTTCTACTTTATTTGCTAAAATTTTATTCTTCACAATGAACTCATCATCGGTCATCTTGTGACCGACATCGGTCACACCTTAACCGACATCGGTTCTTACAACCGACATCGGTCACCCTATTTTGATTTTTATCAAAATATTTACCCAATTTTCCTCTCAAATCTATTTTGTCCCATCTTTGTTGTCCCCTATGTCATTTACAGAGTACAATTTCACCTATTTACGTTGATTCACATGGTGTTGACTCACAACCAAACTAACACCCTCGTGTTTCACACTAGCCATCAACCACTCCCACCTAGTCCATCACCACCATCCATTCTGTCACCTATGGATCCGACTCAACTTATCCCCATCACCACCGGTGATGAGGAGTTTGTGAGACTCCTCGACCAAAATCCCACTGCCCTCTAATACTACCTTGCTCATTCTTCCACCCAGATTCCTCAGATAATTAATATATGACATGCCCATATCTATCCCTCCCCCTACTCTAGCCCCCACTTCTGCATCAGCTAGCACTAGTTTAGTCACTACCATCATCCACTTTATCACCTGTGGTGTCTCAGCTAAATCCCACAACCACTATAACTACAACATCTACATCATCAATCACACCTGCGACATCGATTGTCCCTCCGATAACCTCTATGAGTATAGCTCCATCTAGCACCCACCACTTCCCATATACCCATTGCATCACAACCACCTCCGGTGTCAAAACTTACACCCCTTTCCAAAACCTCATCCTTTCTATCCCACAATCCTTACCCCCAATCACCACTAGAGTCGTTACGACTACCCCACCCACTTACACATACTACCAACAACCCCCGACCTCATCTATCACTTATGCTAGCTATGTGCCACCCACATCTATTCCTCCTACTGCAGTTCTCATATTCAACACCACCATACACCAACATACCACCTACCTCATACATTCAACATCAACCCCTTTTTTTTTTTAGTAGGGGCACCCATTCATCCCAACCTACTAACGACCTCATTAAAATGATGATGGAGAAGATGCAGACCTTAGAAGCATCTGTTTCTAGCTCCCATAATTCTTTAACATATGATGAAATTTGTAATGAGCCTATCCATCCATCTATTCCCATTCATCCTTACCCAGTGCATTGGGAAATGCCTAAATTCAATCACTTCAATAGTAAAGAAGACCCGCAACAACACTTGCGGTCATTCAAACATGGGTGTTACCTAATCACCCACGATGACACTTTTCTCCTACAAACTTTCCCAATGTCCCTGACAGACCAACATTGGATTGGTATAGTGGACTACCTCGACATTCTATTTATTCCTTTAATCAAGTAGCCCAAGCTTTCCTAGATCATTTTTCAATCAATGTTACCAAGAAAGTCACCATGACCGATCTCTATTCAACCCGACAATATGAAGATGAATCTATCATAGATTTCATTTTGCCCATTGGCGAGTCTTATTAACCAATTGACATTCCAACTACCTCAGACTGAACTTATTGAGTTGTTCACTAGAGCTTGTGCCAGACACATCTCACCAACTCTACAAGTCCAAACCTTCCAACCTTTGATGAAGCATTCACCATGGCCCAAAACTAGAAATTCATGCCATTGAAGAAAAGAAAATCCAATTACGGAACAAGAACACCCCATTCAAATCAAATGATTCTTCTTCATCTTCAAAACCCAAAAATAACTATTCAAATCCCAAAGGATCTACCAATGTGGTAGTCCTCAAGGTGGGTCCACCTCATCCTTCTAATCAGGCCCAACCTTCTTCCAATCTTTCTCCTGTCTAGCCTTTCAGCTTCGGTGAGAGAAGTGGAAGTACACTTCGATCGAGAGCCCTATTCTTCGGTCTTGGAAAAACTTCTTAAAGATGGAGCCATTACACTTCCTCCCATAAAACCTCATACAGGTTTCAATCCCACTCATCCTATGCCCATGGTATAAAGAACACAACTACTATAATTATCATCACATTAAAGGACATAATGATGGTAACTGCATAACTTTTAAAAACATTGTTCAAGAGATGATAGACAATGGAGACCTTGTCATAGACAACCCAAATGCCAAAAAATCAAAATTTGCACATCTTCAAAAATCCATTCCCTAATCATAAACCATCATCTAATCAAAATAGTGAACCTTCATCCAGTGACAAAACATCCATGAGGTTCACGTAGTTTTTTGATATCATGCCAATGTTCCTCAAAACCTACCTACTTCATCTATTGAGGAAATCTTGGCACGAGCTCCTCCACCCACAGAGGAGCATACCTCTTCTACTCCTCCACCCATAAAGGAGTCCCCTCATCTCCCCTTGCTCTCACGGAGGAACCCACACTTTCTACCGATGTCGTGTCATCATCTACTTCCCAACCTTCTAAACCATCAACACTTGTTATTCTCCCATCCACAAGAGAATCATCATCACCTTCTCCTCCACCGAGAGAGAAGTCTACCTCACCCGACCTATTATCTCTCCTACCCATGGGAGATTCTTCAGACATGTCACTACCTATCGGGATAGTTCTCCCTAGCATCCCAGACCCTATTGACATGATCTCATCTTTTACTACAAAATCCAAGGCCAGCCAATTCCCTATCTCATAGAACATATTTTACAGGATTTCCACCCAACCCATTCCATCCTCTTCTTCAGTAGTCCCATTTTCATGGTTGGTCGATCGTTTGGATTACGTTGATCATTCCATGCTCTGGGGACATCTTCGCTCCCCGTTTTCGACCCAAATGCAAATGTTTCCTGAAGATACTTCCACGATCTACCCAAAGGTATTTTTGGCAACCAAAACTACACTAACCATGCCGATTGAAATGAATTCCTCTTCATCATCCCTACTTCCATCCAAACTTCTACCCATCACTACAACTATTCCCAAACCTAAAAACCTACCCACACTTATCCCCCCACCCGTATCTAGACCCATCACTACTTTGGGTGTTATGCCGACATCAAGCCTTACTCACCCACCTGTCAGATTGACTTAGCCACATCTTCCAAAGTCTGCAAACAACATTATCCTCCCACCTAAAAAGAAAACCCAACCCTCTAGGCCATGTACACCGGTCTCGCCTACTACACCCTTGTCACCTTCCCCCCTTCCATCCATCCTAGGGCCTCATCCATCAACCTTGACCAAACAATCTCATACCCAAGGCCAATCAAAAGCTAAACAACCTACTACTACATCATGAGCCTTTGTTACACCTCATTCACCCAAAACCAAACTCCTCACCCTCACCCATGCACTTCTTTCCACCTATACCTCCACCAGTTACTATAACCCCAACCTTGCCTATACAACTCCAACCAATGCCACCTACCCCACCTCTACCAACCACCTCCACCACAACTCGGTTTCCCCCATGGGTAACCCATCCTCTTCCACCATCTATTTTTCCTTCTACATCCCATACTCCCATGTCACCTTTACCCAAGAAGGTGCAACTCAAAGCTAAGAATCCACTACCCTCCACTAAGGTAGTCAAACCAACCAAACCTTCCATCGCCAACTCTCTTCTACCCCACCTTTACCCAAATAGATGCCAACAAGACCTAAGACCACTCCACATACCAAACTAGTAGACCAACCCATTCCCCCTCCTATAAAGCCTCTTCCTTCACAATCAACCACACATGTACCCAAACCCACACTCACCTCCCATTGTGATCCATTAGCGGGTCCTACGCCAACATTTTAACCAATCTCTTAGAGACTTCCATCATCACATTACCACCACTTCGACCTTATGATCCTCTCAAACCCAAACCAAAAGGGTTTGATGAAACCAAGATTTGTGCCTATCATCATGTGCCAGACATGATGTTGAAAATTGTAAGGCTCTGAAGACCGTTCTTCTTCAACTTTGTCCTCCTAAACAAAATTTTGATGATGACGACCTTCTTGATGAGGACCATGCTCCACCTTCACCTATCACCATACATCATCATCCTTTACCCATTCAATGATCAATATCTCCACCCCCACAACCATTTTTCCCACCTCCAAAATTCAAGATCAACATGGTCCATATTAGAGAGTTGGCCAAACCACCACCCAAATGTCAATGCACCCTACTCATTTCACAAGGCTCTTATCCACCACTAGGATTTTTCCCCTCATGTCATTATACCTTTCATGACACACCCTCTCCATCCACCTCCCCTTAGATTAACATGGTTCATGTTGCTACCCATGCTCAAAAAAGACAAAGGAAAAGAAAAAGAAACTAGCCCATCAACCAACCCTATACCCAATATACCATCTACACCCACTCCCAAAATCACCATCCATGGACCTACATACCCTATCTCTGATGGGGTCACCCATCACACAATGATAAAACAATTACATCAGTCTCCTCTAAAGATGTCTTTGTATGATCTCATCCAGACTTTTGAATCCCACAAACAAGCCCTTATCGAGGTTTTACAATCCATTGAAGTTCTACCCAATGACCCCACACCAATGGCCCTCATTATCACCCCTCACCATGTGGCCTCGCTAACCAAATCAGCTCCTCCTTCTACCCCCACGACCACTCCTCACATCACCACCCTCAACTTCTTCTGATGAGGAGATTGTACCTCTCCAGTCAGATGACCCTGATCCCACCCTATTCATTTCTGTTTATATCGATAACATATGCATATGACATGTCATGATTGATGGTGGTGCTAGCATTAACATCATCTCCTCCCACACATACAATCAAATGTGTATTCCTTCTAACTATATGCATAATAACCTAGTTATGTTGTGCTCCTTCAACGATGCCATCACCTCCACCCTTGGCACTATTATCCTTCATGTTCACGTAGGCCCTCGCACTGTCCCAAACTATTCTACATCTTAGAGGGGGAATTCTAGTATAACCTATTGCTCGGCAGACCCTAGATTCACATCATGGGTTGTGTCCCTTCAACTTTACACCACTTGTGTAAAATTCGAGCATGAGGGACATAACTACACCATCCCCACCAACCCATCACCATTCAAGACTTATAACATGTTGTACCAGCCCAACGATGTGCTTGTACTAGTCAAGGCATCTTCCACTACCCCCACTTCACCTTCACCCACAAGCCCATCCACCAATGCTGCCACCACCTCTCCCACATCTAACCCTACTATTCCTACCTTCCGCCTACCTCTACAACTGACTCATCTACTTCCCAATCATCTAGCGAGTCATCTATCCCCTACCCACATATCAACTACTGATCCCTTAGAAGGTGTTTTTCAATGCCTCACTCTGGGAGTACCACTTATACAATATCGACACATTCCTCACTCCTCAAGAGTATGGGAACCTGCACCAACACCCTAGTTATGACTACCACAGGGTGAGGTTTTTCCTTATGGTCCTCCCCACCTTCACACTAATCTAACATATGGGGGACTTGATATTGCCACTTATTCACCCAACCTCCATCCCAAACATGACCATTTTCATCTAACCTACAATCCCTTACTAATCACCACTTTTCACCACACTTTCCTCCACCATTGCACATGGAAAGGCTTTGGCTTCAGTTTTTATGAACAAGGCCACCATACTATCATTTCCTGTACCACCCATAAACACAATGACCATAGTGGCATTGGCTTTTCCACACCACCTCCCAAGAAGGCCACGTGTCAACCTCATTGAGGAAGACAAACCTTCTCCACCTCATTCACCCACATCACCATCTTCACCCACGAGTCCATAGATCCCGAATCTATTCCTCCTAACTTTTTTTTTTCATAAACACAATTTCCCTAGGACCTCTAACCTATCAACGTGATGGCGAGGCTCCTCTTCTCTCCCCTTCCTATATCCTGACATGATCGATGATGATACACCTTCTATTAATGTCATTCAATGTCAGGATGATGAGTCCATCCTCACCTACCTTGGTGTGGAAGACTCTTATATTCACCGGTCGTTACCTTCTGAGACACAAACCATGTTGAATGAATCAACTATCAAATCAACATTAATACTCAGATGACCCGCACATTCTAAAGATAGGCCAATCTTTAGATGTTACTGAACATGAAGCTTTTACCTCTTTCCTTCGGGACCATAGCAATGCTTTTTCTTGGTCCTATGCCGATATGCCCGATATTGACCCAAAAATCATGGTCCACAATATCGTAACCATTCCTAATGCCAAACCCATCAAACAAAAGCTACGGAAAAATGCATCCTCACATTGCTCTTCTAGTCAAAGAAGAACTTCAACACCTTCTCTCGGTTTCTTCATCCTACCCATTGATTATCCCCAATGGATTTCTAACATCATTCCTATCACAAAGGTGATAGGGGGACTCCACATTTGCATGGACTTCCATGACCTCAACCTAGCTTGTCCCAAAGATGATTTTCCTCTACCAGTATTGACCAACTAGTTGATCTCACCACCGCCATGATGAAATGCTATCACTCATGGATGGTTTCTCGTTATAATCAAATATTACTTACTCTCTAAAGATCAACACAAGACTACCTTCATCACCCTTGGGGACCTTCTATCTATCGAGTCATGCCTTTTGGCCTTAAAAATGTCGGTGCTACATATCATACGAGCCATGACTTACATCTTCCATGACATCATGCATCACATATTGGAAGATTACGTAGATGATCTTCTTTCCAAATCCAAACATCGAGCCAAACACCTAACCATCCTTAAGGTCATCTTTGACCACCTCATCAAGTATTGTGTTCATCTTCAACCAAAGAAGTGCATCTTTGTGGTACTTTCAGGAAAACTCCTTGGTTTCATCATTTCTTTGTGTGGCATAGAAGTCGATCCTGCTAAAGTAAAGGCTATTCTAGAAATGCCTCCACCTACTAATCTCCATCAACTTCAAGCCTACAAGGTAAGTTGCAATCCATTCATCATTTTATCTCACAACTTTCTGACCATTGTCAACCATTTCATCATCTTCTCAAGAAGGATGTTTCATTCAAATGGGATGATGAATGCCATAAAGCCTTTGAAGCCTTAAAACAATACCTTCTTCAACCACCAATGCTCATTCCTCCTAAGGATGACCAACCCTTTTACCTATATATTTCCACCACTGACCATTCTTTAGGTGTCATGCTCACTCATCATGATGAGCAAACACAGAGAGCAAGTGGTTTATTACATAAGTCATACCCTTTTGGACTACAAACTAGATACACCCATGCCAAAAAACTCTTTAGCCTTAGTTTTCATCACCACCAAACTCCACCATTACCTACTCAACCACAAAACCTTCATTGTTACCAATACTAACCCCCTACACTATATGTATGCCAAACCCTATCAACATCAACATGTCACACGTTGGCTTATGCTTCTTTCCAACCTCGACCTCAAATTCATTCATCAAAATTCCATCAAGGGCCAAGCTATCATTGACCAACTAGTAGATGCACACTCTTTCCAGGAATCAACCCTAAACTTTGATTTCCTAGATGAATCCATAGCTACCCTCTCCTTAGATGAACCCACTTACCAAATGACACTCTTCTTCGATGATGGCTCCAAGTGTCAACGTGGGAGGTGGGGCTGGTGTTATCCTCATTCCTCTTGATGGTGAACCTATGCCTTTATCTTTCAAACTAGATTTTGATTGTACAAACAATATTTCCAAATAAAAGCACTCGTATTGGGTCTCCAGATGCTTTATGCCTTAGATGTTAAGTCAATCAATATCTTTGGTGATTCCTAACTGGTCATAAACCAAGTCAATGGTATATACCAATGTCATAATGAGATACTTCAAAAGTATAAACATCACGTAGACATACTTTTGACCACCTTTGACCATTACGAACTTCAAACCACCCCACATTTCTACCAATAAATTTGTGGATACCATGGCCTGCTTGGCTTCTCAGATACCCACTTCACCCACCCGACTCTAAAATATTTGTCACAATACAAAGGTTACAATCACCCTCTTACTTACCTCATGAGGTCTACTCCATTGAACCATTACACTTGACCCACGTGACCTTTGGTATAAGTAATTTGTAGACTATCTTTCCCTTTCCATTCTACCCACTGATCTCACTCATAATGGACAACGTGCCTTTCTTAAAAGTGTCTCTCATTATGTCATCATGGGTGGTCTCCTTTATAAGCATGTGGCTTCGATGGTATTCTCTTACGATGCCTTACAAGTTCTAAAATTCCCTACACTATCAAGGAAGTTCACGATGGAATTTGTGGAGGTCACTTTAGTGGTTTAGCTTGTCACAAAACACATTCTTCACCTTGGCTATTATTGGCCAACCCTAAACCATGATTGTTGTGACTATGTCAAACATTGTGTAAAATGCCAACAACATGCTAATCTTCATCACACACCTAGTCATGCCTTACAGGTCACACGACCTTTGGCCTTTTTCTCAATGGGGCTTAGATCTTGTCAGCGAGATCAATCCCCATTCTTCACAATGCCATCAATGGATTATAACCGCTACTAAATATTATACTAAATGGGTAGAAGCCATCCCCTCATTTCTACAAAAGCCAGAAAATATGTGAATTCATCAACCATCACATCATTTTTCACTTTGGTGTTCCTCATCGCCTCATCACTGATAATGGAAAGCAATTCAAAAACAAAACCCTACGTAAGTTGTGTGACGCTTTTGGCATCCAACTCAGTTTCTCATCACCTTATTACCCACAAACCAATGGCCAAGTAGAATCGACCAATAAAACCTTGAACAAAATTCTTATGAAAGTAGTTGATGATACTTGGCAAGGATTGGCATTCACACATTCCTTTCACTTTGTGGGCTTATCACACTAGTATTCACACTTCACTACTACCACACCTTTTTCTCGGTCTACGGTACCGAGGCTTGTCTTGCCTCTCAAAGTCCAGATTCCATCTCTCTGCATCTCACTACAAGACATGCTCAACGACGATGATGACTTTTCACCAGATCGTTTGGCACAACTTGAGTTATTAGATGAATGTCATCTCAATGCTCTTGACCATCTCCAAATCTACCAAAAATGTATCAAACGTGCCTATGAAAAAATGTGTCCATGAAACAAACCTTTTAGGTCGGTGACCTTGTCCTGAAGGAAAATCAACATGTAACCAAAGAAGAGAAAAGTAAACGGGGAAAATTTTCTCCTAATTGCTTGACCCTATATCGTTACCCATGCCTATGGATCAGTGCTTATCATTTGTCTTCACTCAAGGTAAACCCAAACCTGAGCCTCTCAATGCCTTACATCTTCGACCATTTTATTGTTGACATCAAGTCCTATATCACTTTCTATCAATTGATCGCTCATCCCTTGAGCATGTTGTTTCACCTTCCATATTACCCATTTTTGAGGATCAATGACTAAACAAGAATCATGTGATTACCCATCACCTTTCAACCTTATCTTCAATATGAGTACCACGGCTCTACTACTCTAACATGATTCTCATGGATACTTTTCATCTTTTAAAAGATGGAATCCCATGGTCATTCATCACTTAAAACCACCTCTTTCATAGTTAACCTCTGTGTGTATGGTTTTGTCTTCTTCTAAACAAGAACCTAATCTTCCTCTATAGTCTTGTCCATGACTTAAACATCCAAAAAAAAAAAACAAATGGGATTCAACTCCTTGAGTCAAACTTCCAAAAAAAGATGACTCCCTCAAAAAGGGACATCTCTTCTCTCTATCTAGCTGCTATAAATAGATTGCTCCCTTGAAGGACAACTATATAAAGTCATTTCAAAAATATAATAAATGTTCAAAAGCTTCCCATCGATCAACTTCACGAAGACCTCAAGGAGAAAATCTACTCATCCCATATAGACTTCCCACATCGATCAGTCTATTAAAAAAAAAAAAAAAGTGAAAAAAAAAAAAAGATGAAATTTTTCATCATGGACTTGCCTATTTTTGATCTTGGGTTTCTTGCTAAGTAAACATGTGTCATACACTAGGTTACGCTAAACCATCCACTTTCACCTCATTGCCTTTTGCACCCTAATTTTCTCTCTGCTCAAGGGACTTTCCACAAATGTGACATTTCATGATCATGTGACTTTCTTCACCTTTAGAATAGTCCATTATGCAACACCTTTAGGGTCTTACGTTCATAAGCCCATCTTGGGTATGGTAGACTCATTAGGGTTCTTATCAATTAAGTGGCTCTTTTACCACCTCTTACCATTCACCTTCCTCATTACTTATTGATTATCCTATACAGACTACTAGATCATCGACACCTAAATTTTAAATGACTCAACCATGCCTATGACCTAAACTCAACCATGCCTATAACCTAAATTCAACCATGCCTATGACCTAAACTCAACCATGCCTATGACCTAACTCAATCATGCCTAAAATTCACCAACCCATCCCCATAATTCTTCTTCCCTAGCTTATGGGAGAACTACATCGGCCTGAGGCCCCTTTTCAGGGCTATGTAGGTAAGCACTTCGAGGGCATGGGGCCCTTGAAGGTTAGCTCAACCACTCTTCACCCTAACCTATTTTCCCCTTCATTTCCTATTCACATCCTACCTTAGTTCATTTCCATTTTATATCAACAATTGGAAATTAAACCAAACAAGCAACAATTGATAAACATTTTTACCACATCATCACATCATTCATTTATCATTTTCACATTTCCACTATAGAAAATATTTGGAAACTTAAACCATAACATGCATATACATCATCATTTATTTCCCATGTTACCAATGACTTGGACATTAAAATCAAAATTATAACCTAACTCCATCATGCCTATAACCTGACTCCATCATGCCTATGACCTGACTCCATCATGCCTATGACCTGACTCCATCATGCCTATAACCTGACTCCATCATGCCTATATCATGACTCCACATGCCTAATTGACCTAACTCAACCATGCCTACAAGACCTCGACTCAATCATGCCTAATTCACCTAGTTTCCATCACATACACAAATAATAATGGAAATTAAAACAAGTACACCATCCATACTATAAATATCATCATCTATATAAATGAGAAAGTCTATGTATACATACATATGTACACAAATACAAATAAATACAAATATCTCAAATCACTCAGATACATCCTCACCATCTTCGACAGCAGTGGTATATGATCAAAAAAATCTCAAAACTCTCATATACAACCTCACTCTCTTCTTCACAAACGCAGCCAGCCGGTATATATACCAAAAATACAAAAATGGAAGTATGCATAACTATCAAGCATCCCCCATCGGATATCCTCCATGCCTATCTCACTTATCTCCTCCTCCTCCTCCTCTCTCCCATGTCATCCTCACTAGCATCTCACCACCCTCCATGGGCCTCGGCCTGACCTCTACTGGTACCTCACCTGAGCTGGCCTCCGTGAACTAGTGGCCTCACCCTGACCCTGTCTCGGGGCTCACCCCCTGTACTCTCCACACTGTGAGTGTGAGACCTAGTCCTCTCACTCGAGGCCTGTTGTGCTCTATACTCTACATAGGTAGGGACATCTATCCTTGTGGCCATCAGGTGATCCTATAATATCTCACCTCACCTAGGCATCCTTGAACCTTGGCCATGGGGGTACTATCTATGTGGTGGTGCCATCGGCCTCGACCACCTATACTGCACTATGGGGACCTGTCCCACCCCTTCCCTATAAAATGGGACCCTATCCCTGAGCCTGTGTAGGTGCATGTGCCTGTACTGGGCCTGAAGGGCCACAATCTATGCTTGTGTAGTGGCCAACTAGCCCTACAAACCTACTACCTACACTGTAGGGTGGCCACCTATACCCCATCTCCATCCCCACCCTGTGCGGGTGCATGTCCCTATGCTACTGGGCTCGTAGGGCTACTACTGTGCCTCGTAGTGTGGCCACTATGCCTCTCGACCTATCAGCCTTGCCCCCCACTATCCCCAACTATGTCACAAGGGTAGTCACCTACCCTTGTAGGGCATCCCTCTAAACTGATAGTGGCTAAGTCGGGCTGCCCTGGCCTCGGTGGTACTTACCCATAGCTGTGCTTCCCACCACTATATATACCTATCTATAACCCCGACATCATCAATCCAATCTAGTCTACCACCTTACTCCTCCTACCCCTCATAGGCACCATCATCGGCTATGGTAGAGGCATAGGCCTCTCCACGTCATCCCTCCTGTACTATGGAAATGGTGGAGGTACATCCTGTGCGGCAACCCAAACTATCATCTGACCCTGTCAATAGGTATCATCTCGTGCTCTCCTAGCACGATGCCCCTCTATCCATCGAGAAATTATAGCTCTTGTAGCTCCTCATCCATCTTCCTATATGATGGGAAGCCCACATACGACCTCCAAATGATGTCCACACCGAAAACCCCTCTAATGCATGCCTGTAATATGCTACATCATGTGTAGCCCTGGCAACTCGATGCTCTCCAACAAAAGTACCCATCACCTGTAGCCCACCCAAACCAAGCCCACCTCGAATGCATCAAGTCGGGGCATGCCCACTAGATGCACACACACACGATGTGCTCATATGCCCAACAATGTAGTGTAGTAGGAACATACAACACAAGCTGAACCTCCATAACCTCCCATAGGCCCATAACTCTCTGTATAGCTACACCAAGAATGTTGGTGCCCATGCAACCGGGTCCTATCCTCCTCCATCATGTCATGAAGAACCCCATCAATGCCCATGGGAATCTCCCACCCTCCACATCTGGTAGCAAAAAAAAACAAAACTACCTCCATCATCAGCACCACTAACCTCATCTCCTCTGGATGGGCCCGGTACATATCTCCATAACTCATGCTTGGCACTATATGGAACCTCAACTCCACCAACCCCTCACCAAACACTGTCAACATCAACTCCTCGATGCCTCTAAGGAAATGGAATACACCTGCATCCCTACTATCGATAGCCACATGATCCTATAAACATCCTCCAAGGTGATGGTCATCTCACTTGTCGGAAAAAAATGTGTTGGTCACCAAATCCCATCTATCGATGAGGGCGACCATCAAACTCAGCTCTGACTACATGCCGTAACATCTAACCCCCCATCAAGGCCAACCTCTCTACCACATGGTGCCACTCCTCACTCATCATATCACATCCCTCGTACCACTAATAATAAGGGTGGTACCCTATCACACATCCGTAATCCCTCACCTGCATCCAACAAACCATAACATCATTAGACCTCGACCATACTCCACTTCACCCTTGAACCCCAACCTATTCCCCAAAGACCCCCTACTCATGACCTATCTCCCCACCCCAACCCTGATGACTACCTTTCCCCATCTCAATTTCACACCCCTCAACTCATTCCTATTTATACCTCTTACCCATGCTATTCTCCATCAACACCATCTTCCTATCTCATGGCTTATCTCCCCACCCACCCTATCTCTCTCTCTCTCCCGCCTATTTTTTTCCTAATGCCCGACGACATCGGTTCTATTAACCGACACTGATCTCCCCAAAACTGGCATCAATCACCTCATTCATGACCGATGCCAGCTAACTCCCACCGATGTCGGCCAACCCTTGACAACGTCGACACATCGTCATGTGTGAAAAATCCATGAAACCCTACCCATTTTCTCTAAAAATCCCATATTCTACCCTCCCTACCTACCCTTCCCTCCTCAAATCTCCCTCACCCCAACCCCACTCCTTCTTACCCTACATCAACCTTCCCCCATTCCTATTTCATCCATTTTCTTCCCCAATTTAAATTTAATTTCCCCCAAAACCCATTTTACCCTAACCCGATTTCTACAAAAAATTTACCTACCACACATAGAAGGGGATCAAATCCTACCTCATCACGATGTCCATCTACATGGTGGCACATCGGGCTACTGCACGGTGGTCCACCCGAATCCCTCTCCTACCTCTTCCATCACCAAATGCCCTCCTCACCTCCACCCAATCAAATCGATCACACCGATCTCGTGGACCCACCTATCGAATGACCGATCACCCACTCTGAGGCTCACAACTCAACTCTCCATCTCGCTCTCATCACTTTCCACTTTTCCACCACTCTCTTTTTCATTTTCTACTATTGGAAAATGACAAATGATTCCACAAAAAGTGGAATTTTCCTTTTTAATCCCAATCCGCTTATGACCGACGTCGGTCATTTGGTGCCCTAGTCAACCGTCATCGGTCAACATGTAACCGACATCGATCACACTTCAAACTAGTTTCCCTTACCCCACTCCCTTTTCACCTGTCACCACTCATGCTCACCCACTTTTTATCATTCCGACCACCCATTGAAACATACCTACAAACCCAACCTACCCCTACATTTCCTTTGTTACATCTTAGGAGTTGTTATTTTACCTATACCTTGGCCTTACCCGTGCCATGACCTATTTTCCTAAACTTGACCTACTTGGTGTGACCATTGACCTTATGTACTCACTATACCTTGTGATGTTGTTACCTATGTTGTTTTAGCCTAACAACCATACCTTGCCTATTGTCGTGTGCCGTTATCCCGACCAAACCTTTGGTGTACCGAGAGCATACCTAAACGTTCCTACACTTGACCTACGTTGTGTTTCTCAACCATATCCTATACCTTGGATACCTGAATCACTTCACCCTTGTTTGGATAAACCTATCGACCTTGACGATGTAGAGTTTACAAGCTCTTCAACCTAGTACCATGTTGCAATCTATACATGTGTGTGTGCATTTGATTGCCATTACCCATGACCCAATTTTGACCACACCTACTACCCATTACCCGAGTTGACCATCACCTTTTCCCTCAATACTCAAACCTTTCCCCACCTATCTTCCCCACCTACACCTTTATCAAACCACTCACCGATTCCATCTTACACCTCATCAATGCCTGGTTTGAGGGGGATCACCTTCACCCACACATGGGGCAATCACTTCCTATTTTTTTCATCACTTACTAATACAAGCTAGCAAACAAAAAAGGGGAAAAATGTAGACACCAAAATTGGGTCACACTCCCCTTGGTCCCCTTTCAAATAACCAACTTAAACACATTCACCTAACCATGACCCTTATACCCCACATTAATATTAATTTAATTATTTACAATTAAATTAATACTCATCCTCACTTCATTCATTATTTAATTACCTCAATTAAAACCAATTTCCACCTCACCCCACCACCTCACCTAGACACCTCACCATAGACCTATTCATAACATGCTTCCATAACTAACTAAGACTTAGCCCTACTTACCTTAATGAACTAAGACTTAGTACAACCCTAAAAGCACATGCCTATTCTCCTCTAACCACTTTCCCGTATCTAAGCACAACGTTTCCATTTAGACCCGACAAAAAAATGAGAAAAAGATGGGAGAGGATAGCCAAGATCTATGCTATTTTAGGCAACCTAGGATATCCCACCTTAACCGACGCCAGTCAACCCGAAACCGAACGCCGGTAACCCTAAACCATCGTTTACCATATAACCATTTTGGTAACCTTGTTTGAGAGGTTAGACATATTCTCAAGTTTTGGAGCAAAGGAGATCTACATGCAAGCAAGAACCAGAGCTCTTTCACACATCCAGTAGCCATAACCAACACAACCATTGATCAGAAGGTTTTTGCATTCACAGAGCACTCTCGAAGCACTCACCCACGCGACATTGATCACCATTTCACCATCAACCATCACCACCACCCAGCCATTGAACCTACACAACAGTAAGTGTGTCTCTAACCTACACCACTTCATTTCTATTCAGTTTATAAAGTTTTTTCACCTTTGTTTATCAATCATCAACTATATTTTCACCCTACCACTATTGCCTTCTTGTGAACCCGACCATTCCCATCACTCATAACCCTTTTAATCACCTTTGTCTACCCCTGAGTACCTCTGAATATTCCCAACATCTCCCCAGACCTAAACCAACTCCTCACCATCTCTGATCTAGTCTCAGAAAAATCCCCAAAACCATGAACTATTGAGTTATTACCACCCCACATTAACCATCGTTGGTTCTTACTAAAATCATCATCGTTCATATACATACTAGATCGACGTTGTCTCTATTTGGCCAGTCCTACTAATACCAGATCCCAATAACCCTTTTTAAGTGATTCAAGTGACCTAAATCCTTGACCCTGACCTATTCCAACACCTTAGTTGTTTACCTTATTTCCAGATCTGATCATAGCCTAGCTTATTATGTTAGATTTGCTTATTGTATTTGGATGAGATACCTAAATCATATCAACTACAATAGGATTCTATTTACTTACGTTATTTCTTGCATTAAATTGTATTAAAAGTGGTTGACTACCACCGAGGAAGTATCACACTTCCTGGATCTAGCACATGCTAGGCAGCCCACTGACATATATTATTTAATCCTCTTTTTGTGGTCTTGTTGTGTATTTTAGGTAGTTCCTCGAACACGTGCAACAACCTTCAAACTGACCATCACTATAGGTATTCCTCCTTGGCCCACACCCTTATCTATTTTCGTGTTTCATTGTTGGCTCATTACACTCCCGACATGGCTCTCTATAAGATATTCACTCGGTCTTGGACTTGTGCACTCGGCTTAGTTTGTCTCATCGGTGTCTCAAAACTCTGCTTAGGTTGACATCCGTTGGATCTTGCTTGATGTTACCATTCGCCTTGTTGATTTGTTAGGCGTTCCTGTAACTCACCTCCTTTATCTCTCGTCGTTACTAGTAGTTTCAACAACACGTTAACCTTACCACGTAGTTGGCATCTTTATTTTGGGCATCCCTTGCCTTGATGGTTAAAATCTTCACATCTGCACTCTACTGAAACATGGTTTTCACTGTAACTTTACACCATTGCACTAAATGTGTCCTATGCTCCACGCACTCGGTGTTAAACCACCCACAAATGACTCTTGGACACAACTCGACACCGACCGATCACTTTTCTCTCGACACGTGGAGTCGGACCCACACTTGCTCGGGTTGTCTAGTCTGACTCGGCACGGCACTAAAGCCTCAACTCAATATCACCTCCATGTCAACTCGGACCTATCCGCTCACCCCACGAGTCGAATCCTACTCGGGCACTCGTCTTAACAACAAACCAGCTTGCAATCAACCATTCCACTTATTCCACGCCCATTCCCTTTTAGAATTATTTTAAGGTGAAAAAATCTCATTTTTAATGTTTTAAGGTGAAAAACATTCACTCTTGGCATTGTAATAATTTTTGGACTCATTTTTCTTGTTAATCTATGCCCTTCCTATGAGTGTTGAAGACAGAGGGTGAGGTCCAGGGTTGATGATCCCTCCTCACAAACAAATAAATCCCATCTAAAATTTGATGCCATTTCCAACGAGTACAAATACAACACCCTTTGCACATGTTTGAGCACTTTTTTAATCCATTTGTAGGGCTTATTGGATTTTTCCATCAGTTGTGGGAACCTTTTTTTACTATAACTTTTGACCATTTGCTTAGTTTTGAGTGCTTCTTTAGTCAAAATTGCATGATTTTTACACACTACATGATGGGATTGTCATTTTTGTAAACACACTACATTATAAAGTGCCACATTTGGGGGGGTCATTGCACTACTTGTTTGGGCTTGTACTTTTCACACTAAGTTATAAAGTGCCATCTGGGATCTTTTTGGGGTTTATCTCGCACTATGGAGTTCCATCGTTATGTTGTTTTCATCGATTATGAGAACTATTCGACATGGAAGGAAGGCATCATCAAACACTTTGCATTGTGCATGGTTTTTTTCCCTACCTCCATGGTCTCATTCCTAAGCCTCTCGAGCCTTGACAAAGGATGAGTGGTTTAATTACATTGATGAGGTCTATGGCCTTCTCGGTCTTACTATTTCTAGGGATATCTAACATTTGTTTGAGCACACAAAATTTCCTTTCACTACCTGGTCCATTATCCGACAATTACATGGCAATACTTTGCTTCACCATCTGAGAGTGACACTTCCCTAGACCACTCTTGTGCCACCATGGATTCTCCCCCTTCTCACATCCCTTCCACTATTGAGTGTTCCTCTATTCTTGTTGCTTGAGGAGTCCCTTGTTGACCGTCCACATCAGGACCTTGCTTTTGAGACCACTCACACTACTATTGCCACTATAGAGCTCATTGTTGACCATGTTCATGCTTTCATTCACTCTTCACACTTGTTTTCCATTGGAGACCCTTTCTTTGAGATAGATGTGACCATTACCCCTTGTGATCCCTCACATCTTGATTTATTAGTTAATAAAACTCTCCCTAAACTTGTTGCTTCCGTTGAGTTACGCATCGCTTCGCCTTGGCTTACCAATAACTCTTTGTAGTAGTCTTATCCTCTTATTCATGTGATGACCATTCTGTTGACACAAACTCACTTGATTCTTCTTTTGATGATGATGATTATGCTCTCGGCCGATCTGAGAGTACCACCGAGGACTTTTCTTCTCCTCCTCTCACTATTCCAAAGTGTGTTGACATCCCTCTTATCTCATTAGACATTGATCAATCTCCTTCTCAACTGCATATGACCATTGCACCCTTCCATTTCACTTATAGTGTGTGATTCCCTTTCCACTCCTATTCCTTCATATATGGATGAATTATACCCGTATGACATCACTCGATGTTTTTGATCCCCCTCATTGAGACGAGTATTTTCTAGAACTTGGTAATTTTTTTCGCAGTCCTACTTGTGATGTACTACAAGTTCCTCATCCTTCTACAAGTGTTTCAGAGGAGTCCATCATCTCCTCTATTGGGAGTACCCCTTTTGGGACTCTTATCGTTTACACTTTTTAGAGATCTTCATTGATCCACCCTTTCTTGTGGATCCTCTTTTTATTATGGGGTTTTTGTGTTGCCTTCACATCACTTGGACATCCTTTCTGTGGGTGTTTCTCTTCTTCACTCTGGATAGTTCGGGCTCGTGACATTACCTTCGGTTCCTTAGCACTCCATTGCTAGACCTATGTCACACTTTTGTGGACCATATTCAGAGTTCTTTATATTGTTGCCTTCAGTTTCCTTCACAGAGTGGGTAGACTTCTAGTCTGATGTTTTTGTCCTTCCCAAGGAAGGTCCCAAGGAAGGAACACAATTCAAAGTGTAGGTGGCTCTTCTTCGGTCTAGAGGCGAGAGACCACACCATTAACACTCTTCTAGAAGACTTCCTAGAGTTGCAGAGTTTAGATCCATCCATGACATCTTCTATATTCCTCTCGTCTCCCTCTTCTTCTCTCTTCTTCTTCTTTTTGATAGATTTCCCTTTTGTACATGGGTACCTTATCAGGCTCCTTAGTGGCCGTGACCTATCTTTGGCATATTTCTTAGATTAGAGAGTGTGGTTTTCTCTTGTAGTGGATGTTTTTCCCACTGGGTTTTCCTCCATTGCTTGGGATCTCTTATTTTTCATGGGTAGCTCATCGGGCTTCGGTGTTAGGACCCATCTTTCTCCTCTCGACTTGTCACCTCATCCTAAGTTTTTATGAAGGGGGGTGTTGGTGTGAGGTGTACTACCACCTCACCAGGTGAGTCATCTCACTTAGGTGTGAGCATGGATCATAGGTGTCATGTTAGTTATGACATATTCCATCATAGAATATGTCATATGTGTAAGTATGTGTCATATGAGTTACATTCCCCTTCCAAAAAGTAACTCCTCTTCTCCATCATGGAGGCATCATTAGTTGTATGGGAGTTACTCAGCACTCCCCTATATGTACACCTTTCCTACTTGATCTATGAGCATGGAGTATTGAGCCTAATTTTTCCCTTAATGCATGTACATTTCTTTCATGGTTGTGTTCTTGCTCGAATCTTAAAGCTACACCATTTTATAGTTGAGTACAACTCTTTGATACCCATGGATTCCCTCTAGGTCTTTGTCCTTCTTGATATGAAAATTGACCAAATTGTTTTTACTCGACCACGGACCCCTATAGGATTTAATTTCTTTTGAATTTACCCCATTAGAATCAACCTTAAACAATGCAAGAATTAAAAACACACTTTGCACAAAGATTGATAACATAGTTCAACAGAAAAAGCCTACATCTCCGGGTTCATCAATAGAACCAATATATTATCCACTTCCATGACTGTAACAAATAATACAATATAAGCATGATAATATTGAATACAAATGGAATAAGAACCTGAACACCAAGTGGATACCCTAGTAGATTCGATCTAGTATTCTATCCATGAATACCTTTACGCCTTCGTTGTACGGTGCTAAGTATTCTTCCACAAACCTCCACGCTTCATGTTGTGTGATGCTAAGTCTCTAGATGTCAAAAACATCAATTGTCACCAACGAGCTCATACTGAATAATGACCCTTTGAAGCTAAAAATGTGACGATATGTCCAATGTCTTGAGGCTCGAGCTCTCTTCGCTTCTCGATGCTCTATGACGTCCTTCGGCTCCATGACATCTCTGGGCTCTAGCTTGAGAAGTCTTTTTATCGAGAGAGTTAAAAAAATAATAACCCCCAAACCATAATGTGCCTATTTAATAACAGTCTTGCCAATAACAAATAATATCGGTCCTCAATATGCCTATAAAATAAATAGGTCTTACTTTATCAACATGCCGATAACAATAATATCAGACTTCTCTCATGTGCCTATAATGAATAATATAAGACTTCTTCATTTTTCATATTGCCTATAACAAATAATATAGGCCATCATGCTGATACTAATAAGTTATAAGCATTTATAACTCTCCATAAGGTCTCCATTACATCACCACGACTATCTTCAAACTTCACTAGTTGTTCGCCACGACTCGGACATGGATCACTGCTTCTTAGAGAGAACTCAGAGTTTCATCTTCAAATATTGCCTAATAAATAATAGGCCAATAAAAATAATGCCTTAAAAAATAATTAAGGCCATTAATATAGCTTAGAAGCTATATTTAATAGCACCTTGAATGCCTTTACAAAAATTGATAAGCTTAAGGCTTGTGTGTTTTACAATGTACCCGGGTCCCCTATTTATATTGATTAGGAGCCCTGAATATAAGGATATTTGATAATATCCATGGCTTATTTTTAAAGATCCTCTAATAATCCTCAATGGATTGACCTTAGCCAAAATTCTCCGTCGCATAATAATAATTTAGCCACCAAATATTTAATCCGCTTCAAATAATATCATAGCCTTAATAGGCTTTGAGTGGATTAATAGGGATTAACTCCTTTTTTAAAGCTTTTAAATAAGCTTAAGCCATATTTTTACAAAAATCAACCCCATAATAATATCCACTCTTCACGTGGATGGAGAAACTTTATGTGGGGAAAAATCCCACATTATATGCAAGCCTTTTTAATAGGCTTTATCCACCATAATTTGTTTTCACGTGGACTTTTCTTCTTCTTTTTTTTTTAATAAAAAGATTATAAAACCTTTTATGTGGGTAAAAACCATAAACCCACCTTTAATGCCACATCCACTTGATCAAATGCAACTTTGCCATGTGTCAAATGCATCTATGCCACGTGTCACCATGTCATTTGTCCATTTGGTGCATTGTTGGCTAGATTTTCTGTATAGCTAAAAACCTAGGCAGTCATGAGATAAATCTCCCTCATTTACCGGTGAGGCTCCGTGTAAGATTTTGTTAGTTATATGTCCTAATATCTATTTGTTGGTATTACTTTAACTATATAGCTCATGAACCATAGCTAGATAGTTCTGCAACAAGTAAGTAGCTATAAGAGAAAGGAAATATCTGTAGAAGAAAAAAACAATAGAAAGCAGGAAGAAAGGAAAGAAGATGTGCAACCCAATCAATAGTTCACAAAGTTGATCACATGCACATAGATAAAACAAATAGATATTTTAAATACAAAATTTAAAGCAAAGGATAGTTTCAAATCAGATCTATAATAACACAAAGTTTATGAATAGATCTAGAAAGAAATAAGAAGCAAAATGCACCGTTGACACAAAGTTCTTGAAATCTCTTCTCTATTCCTCTACTTTTAGAAATCAGTGGTTTCAACTCAAAGTCTGAAACACAAGAATGCTGATTACAAATTACGATCCTTTAACCCATAGATTCTTCCTCTACTTATAGTGTGTAGATGGGAAAATACAAATAGTAAACTATAATTGAACTAGAACATGAAGAAGTAGTAAAGGGAACATTTGGCAGTCATCTTCCTAGAATTCCTCTCTTAGTGACATGCATCAGGAGTTTAAGCCAAAATTGTGCACATCTATCACCTATTTTAAAGAATCTTTCCAAATAACTTAAAGTAATGGTTTTTAAACCAATAACTTTAATTTTACATTTTCATCTGGGAACATAAGAAATAAGAGAAGGAAGAAAAGAGGAAAAAAGATCTGCCATCTATAACACTTATACTTTATTTTTGGTTTGATATTGAATATACTTGTCAAACATGTAATTCAACATCTTCCCATCTATTTTAATAATATCATCTCTCTCGATTACGAATCAGTAACAACCATATAGAAAAAGCAACGGTGTTAGCCTTCTTTCTCTACACTGGCCCATATCCCTCAACATCTACCTAAAGATTTATGAGTCTACCAATCGAATCCATCATGAAAGGTATGGTGGCTTCATCAACTTCTTTCTGTACAACCAACATAAATTCCTCATGGGAAGCAGGTAATTCATCTAGGATGCTTGCTTACTTCTCCCATATTACTCTCTAGCAATTACATCCTCTTTAACATGAGTTTGAGGATATCTATATGGAAGGAAACTGAAATTTCTAATCTGCTTCCCCTTTTCCACCAACCCGCTTAGGCAAAATCTACTCTGATCAACACATCCTTTGGTAACAAGTGTATCTTAGCCAAAGTATCCCAATGACTTTCAGAAACTATGTTCTCATCTTCTATCTATGTCATAAGTTCCTTTAGCTGAGATACTACCATGTGCATGTTCTCCAATTCAACCGGTATTGGTTTGAATTGCTCTGAATCTTGGTGAATGATTTTTTCCTTCTAGTGGGCAATAGCTTTGACCTAGTCCCCTGCATCTTCTACCTCCTGCATCAGATGATTACTCACTTGCTCGTGTGCTTTAGAATGGGTTGAGAGGAGGGTTTGGAAACCTTAACAATGATCTCGCATAATCTATGCAACACTTGATTTTGAAGCTTGGATCTTCCACCTTCTCTTTGTCAAGCTTAAGGAATAAAGCATTCATTAGTGTCTGCGTATCCTGCTTTAATTCTTATGTGGTAGTTTGACCTATTAGCACTTTGGTCACTACTATGTCAGCTTCCATGAGCTCTCCTTGTGCTTCCTTCTATTAGAACATATAACTCAATGAACTTCGTCCCGATTCCTCAATAATCAACCTAGAAGTCATTTTGGAAACTTTAGGTCTTCTATCTCTTCCACCCAAACTTAGGAGCAACTGAAAGTTGTGTTCCTCTAGGTTGATCTCCTCTTTAGCTTCGGGATTGTCTACAAAGATAACCATGATGAAAAGTTGCTTCTTGGGAATGAGAAGTCATTGAGTGCACCACCATCTCATGCTCTGATTCTGCTCTATCCAAATTTTCCACGTGTTATGACTACCACCCTTTGAATTGTCCAAAGATAATGCTTTTTCAAACTCCGCCATTTGTGATTTCAACTTCTCTCGCATTGATAGGTTAAGACCTAAGTGAATGAGGAGAAAATAAAAATGACACTTGGACTCAAAGGAGGAACAAAAAGATCTCTTTGGAGTTCCAGGCTGTCAAGTGCTATGAGTTGATGTTGGAGAAGCTGGAACTAGCACAATAGCTATAGATTTGGCCTTCTCCTATATGTGAGACTTATTATGAACTTTACGCTTTTCTGACCTTTTCTTTGCTTTCACCTTCATGCTTTCTTTTGTTGGAATCTCCTGCATGGTAAAGTTGCCTATGATCTGATTCATCAAAGCCTCATCTAGGCAATACTCCTTTGTTAGTAACCACTTCAAAGTGTTAACCAGAACTGCGGAAGATCTTTCTTCAATCATTTGGTAGCCACCAATGTTTTCATAAAGAGCAGCTTCTATCTCCTCCCATCTGATGATACGAGTCAAGTATCACATGCCCATCATCTGCGAGATCTGTAGGTATCTGTGCCAAACCATAATCAGACACTTGTTGTGCTGATAACCTACGATGTCTTTCTTTTCGGCTTCATACTCGTTCTAGCATTTCATCCAAAAGTCTTCCAATGAAGGCACATGTAAGTATTCTTAGGAGTTTTCCTTCCTCACTACTCCATATGGGTCAAAGTTTAGCCGTGCTAGGAAGAGCTCAGGCTCATACTCATAAAAAATTTCAGCTTGAACTCCTCTAGCTTTGTGGATGCTCTGGCAGCTGTAATAACCCACTATGATTGGAAAGAAACCTATAGACTTGTGCCACTTTGATTGTAAGTCATGCATCTCCATGAGTTGTCTGCATAACTCCATGATGACCCACTTGTCGTTTGGATACCTCGACAACTTTACTTGGTTCTCCCAAAATCCTGTCACCCTGAGATAGGTGAAGTCTGTAAACTAGATGAAAATGCAGCCATGCTGAGATACAGCTTCCCAAGCTTCTTTGCTTACCCTGTTGGTCTTTAGATCACTATTTAGTTTGTAAATGAATTCATAGAAGAACCCATCGTTGACCACTTTGTAATCTTTGTGGCATTCAGGAACTGTCAATTATGGGTAGCACTCAAAGATATGATCTTTTCGTCAGACACCCCATCTATCAAGCTAGGAAAATATACCTGCGAGGTTGCTGCATATACCAGGTATGAAGTCATTTTGAAGCTGTAAGTCTGCCTCACACTCCGAAGTTTCTCACCGATGTTGTCACTGATGATCTCTACCCAATTGATTATTGAATCAACGCTTGTTGATCTCAATATTCCTCACAAAAGCATACATCCATGAGTGGAATTTGTGAGTATTGGCTTCTCCACTTAACTTGCAAAACAATTTAGTGATATCATCCAACTCCTACACCAAGTTGGATTGCGAAAGAGTCCTCGGGAACTTTGATGGGGACATGGGTTTCTTCATATATCGTCTATTCATTATGCCCACACAATATGATTTGTGTTTCTCCCATCTGTTGTCTCGTATCCAACATGCTAATTGCAATCACCACCGTTAGTGTCAGAATCTTCAGGAAATAATTAATAAAATGTGCATTCAGCCTAATAATTGTCTTTCCCGTAACATCCTAGATTGTTATGGAAAGAGAATGATATGATCTTACACACTCCATGAAAAATTCGGGCAACTGAGCTATGATTGGGAATGCTGATGCTTGAATAATTCCACTGCTTTTCATTTTTCGCATGAGAAATGTCTTTCTCGGCTTTGGATCTGACAATTATTTTAGAGATGGATTCGGGCCTATGTCTGTGTCATTGATATCAGCAAATCTGTAAGCTATGCATGATTCTGCTGATCCTTCTCTTTCATCACGATTCATCATGGCTGGAGAAATATTTGTCTGAGCAATCTTTGTCTGTGTTCTTTTTCTTTTAATCCTTAGGAATTGTTTGAAATGGATCAATTCATGCAGATATAGCAATTTCTTCAGATTCGAAGATATATTCAATGTACCTAACATTGATTTGAACTCCCTTTCACCTGTATGAACACCTGTAATGAATACCTGTAATTATTTTAGACAAAGATGAAGTCCAAAGCATGAATACTTGATTTCTGTCACCAAAAATCTACATATGAAGCTTGCTGCCCTAAAATTTGAGGCTTTGCTTGCATGCAAAGCAAGCATAAATATTTTTAAATTCACCTGGCACTTATAGTAACATGCAAATAATTATCATAGCATAAATCAAGCTATTCCAACCCTAGGCACCAAACCTTGAAGCTTCCCGGCAATGAAAAACACCTCCTGATGCACAAATCCTCCTTTCCTTGGTGCCAAAACTGTTTGGGCTGCAATCCTTAGCAAAAAGAATTAATTGCTTCTTCATTATGGTAGCCCATACTTATATAAGCCTCAACATTCTATTTCTAATAATTTTCCTTCATATTCCTGGCAATTTAATTAATAAACAAGCATGTTTATTCATCCAAATTGGGCGCCCAATTGTGCATGCTGCTAGCTACCATTAAATAAATTTATTTTAAACATGCATCCTTCAATTGTCTTTGGCTTGACTTCTTTCTTTGAATTTTCACTCATCCATGGTGCCAAAATTAGGCGAAAAAACTATTAATAAATACCATTAAAAGCATTGCTTAATGCCCAAAAGGGTCACACTTTTTGACAGGTTGATTTCTAAAAATAAGAAGTCAATTTTGATGGGATTATTTACCCTACACTACAGCTCCAAAAATCCCTTCTTTCACTCAAGCTATTTGACTTCCATAATGGAGATTTTTACCTGCAAGGCACGTAAGGAATTCTTGCACTGTCTGCCACTCTGAAATTCCCATTATTAAATTAAAACATCTCCCAAAAAGTTTGACTTGCATTAAAACTAGGTTCCTTTGATAAAGTGTGACTTGCATGGGTGAATAAATATCTTTGGTGGGAAAAGTTAGCCTACCAGGAATGAAAAAAATTCCCATCGGTGCTTTAAGTGATTTTTCTTTAATTTATAATGGGAATTTTTACCCTGCAAGGTAGGTAAGAAATTCCCACCGCTGCCACTGCCTCTAATTTTCCCATTGCAACTTAAGTGAATTTGACTTCATGGGAAAAAGTACCTGTAAGGTAGGTAAGAAATTTCCACCTGCTTGCCACTACCAAAATCTCACTGCAGTTTACACTCATTCATTCCAAAAAGTGTGACTTGCATGGGAGAGGCTTTTTGTGCATGACTTCATCTTTTTTGGTCAGAAGTTTGCATTTTGAGGCTGATTCCTTCTGGTGCTGTGTCGGTATATGATCTCCAAATGCTTCAGGTAATTAAACGAGAATATACTAGACAAGGAACAAACCTAGGGAATTTCATAGAGATTGTAGAGAAAACTGAAGAAAAACACAAAAGAAATAAATAAAAGTGAAAAACATTGCGGAAGTTACTGAATAATGCCCCAAATTCATTCTTGGTGAAAACCACTATGAGATGAGTGGATATTGGCATGAAAAACTCAATAGGATTTAACTGGAGCACAATTTACTTCAAACAAGGCATTATTTATTCAATAAATAATTAAATAAAAATTTCCCGTAGACAAAACTTGGAGGGATAAAATGAGTTTGGGCATCTGAGTATTTGTCAAAATTGGCTCATATGATTCATTGGGAATATCCTAACATAATACAAACATCTTCTGGCAATAAAAACACAAAAAGAATCATTATTTTAAAAGAATGATTTTTTTTTCAAATGGGTAGTCCTAGATTTCAGGGTGAAATTTGGGGACACCACGCATCCTTCGGTTGTTGACCACCAATTAACCAAACTTTGATCGGTCATAACTTTCGCATACGGACTCGAGATTTGGTCCGTTTAAAATGTGTCGAAAAGGTCTTGGAAAGCTATACACAATGGTGCTAAAGTTTGATGATTTCAAAATCATTCATTTTTCCATTGACCAATGTTGACCAGCTATTGACCAAACTTTGACTAGCCACCAGATGTGCGTACGGACTCGTTTATAACGTTCAAATAGTCACCAAAATATCTCGAGTGATCTTCCATACTATGCCAATAATGGGAGATTTAGGGAACATATGTCCTCTAAAATGTCCTTTGGATCATGCCTCCCCAATGGGAAAGGCTTTTTTCCCAAAAAGCTTGTGAATCCAAAATCACGTTGTTGAGAAGAGATCTACGCAGTATATTGCCAACTCCACAATGAAACAACCAATGGCTCAATATATGGGATCTATGACACTTGATCTCATTGCCTCCTATTGCACCACTTTGATATATTTAAAAGACCTCCATGCCTCCATTGTATGGTGCTAAGTCTCCTTTCCAGACCTCAACGCTTTCACTTTACGGTGCTAAGTCTCTTTCAGATCTCAACGCTCCTATTTTACAATGATAAGTCCTCTTGTAGACACTCAACACTTCCGCTGCATAGTGCTAAGTCCTCTTCTAGACCTCAACACTTTTGCTTTGCATGGTGCTAAGTCTCCTTCCTTTGTCTTGGTTGCCACATCTACCCTCTAGGGGTCTTACACTTCGACAATCTCTAACGCTTTGTACTGCCACATCTATGATGATCAACTACCATTTAGATGTATGGTCACAATGCCTTGACACCGAATGACGATTCAAGCTAATATCTCATGAGCTCCTCTTGTTGATGAAAAATATCAGGTACCATTCTATGTATGGCCATGATGGCCTCTTCATAGAATGAAGATCCGACCCAATGTTAGATGTCAACAGTGATCAACTACCATCCTATTACATGGTCACAATGCCACTACATAGAATGAAGATCGAATTGATACCTGCGAGCTCAATTATCTAGCATAAATGGATGACAAATCTCCAAGCTTATAAATATGAGTTAAATCCTACTACAAGATGTAACAGGTACTCTAATTAGGAGATATATAAATGGAGTATTAATCAAATTTCTCCAAGTAAGAAAATATACTGAGTATGGTAAACCTGTCCCCCAACTATTCTCACTAAATCTAAACTCCAAAAAGCATTTGTCTCCTCCTGTTGGAAAAATAACTCAACAAGGACAAAATATATTGCATCTCTAGTGTTAGCAAAATCACCAAATAATAATAGCCCTCTGGGGGTTCATAATGCAAGTATAAAATGAGTACAAACATTGCCCAAAATTTGGGTCTTTTACTAATGTGCCCTGATTGGTTAGATGTATACAAACATTGCCCACAAGGGGTCTTATTAATACATTCTACCTAGCACAATAGTTTTTTGGTTTTATTATAATAAGAGCAATAAATAATGCTCGAAAGCCCTATATAATAGCTGAACAAAATGTCAAATTTTATTACACCTTAGATTTCTTACCAGTTGCGAATCCTCGTGTCAGCCTAGGCTACCTCAATAGGTGCCTTGTGGATTGTCGAACGATCTCTCATCTGCATATCAGATATAATGGAATAATCCAAATATAAATGTGAGAAAAATACTGAGGATGATAAACTTGTCCCTCAGCCTATCCCATCAATCTGGAATCCACAAGTACAAGCCGATGCCATCATTATTAACTAAACCGACACTAATCAACCTACTCTGGAGAATAAGCGGTGTTCGCTGCAAGAACAACCAGCTCTGATACCAACTTGATCCGAAAATTGACTGAATTTTTTTACTCGACCATGGACCCTATAGGCTTTAATTTCTTTTTTGAATTTACCCCATTAGAATCAACCTTAAACAATGTAATAATTAAAAAACCGCACAAAGATTGATAACGAGTTTGGTAGAAATCCTACATCTCCGGGTTCATCAATAGAACCAATATCCACTTCAAGATCAAAAATAATACAATCTAAGCATGATAATACTAAATACAAATGGAACAAGAACTTGAACACCAAGTGGCTACCCTAGTAGATTTGATCCAATATTCTATCCATGAATACCTCTATGCCTCCGTTGTACGGTGCTAAGTATTCTTCCAGAAACCTCCACGCTTCCACTGTGTGGTGCTAAGTCTTCAGATGTTAGCAGCCATCAATTGTCACCAATGAACTCAAACTAAATAATGACCCTCCTCCGAAGCTAAAAATATGATGATATGTCCAATGTACTAAGGATTTGAGCTCTCTTTCAGCTTCTCGATGCTCTGTCACGTCCCTTGGCTCCATGGTGTCTTCGGGCTCCTGCTGAGAAGTCTCTTTATTGGTGAGTTAAAAATAATAACTCCCAAACCATAATGTGCCTATTTAATAATAGGTCTTGCCAATAACAAATAATATTGGTCCTCAATATGCCTATAAAATAAATAGGTCTTACTTTATCAACATGTTGATAACAATAATATCGACTTCTGTCATGTGCCTATAATGAATAATATAAGACTTCTTCATTTTTCATATTGCCTATAACAAATAATATAGGCCATCATGCTTATCGGGAAAATTTTAGTGCGAATATTTGTAATATGGCGAATATTCCATTTTTGACAATTTTGAAAAGGTGAATTTTTGGCACGGACCGGTGACTCGTTCGCCTAAAAATTACACTTTAATTTTTTTAGGGGTCGGCCGCTACCCTTGAAAAATATCCCCTATATAAACCTAGATTATTCACCGGGTAAACACTTCTACTTCACATTTTTCAACAATATGATATATCCCGTATTATAGATGCGCGACAAGGGGTAAGTTATTGACGCGCGACAAGGAGGGTTTACTGCAAGGAGATACTTGTAGATATTGACGCATAGTAGACGCATGACAAAGATTTTTTTACGAGCGACATGGAGTTTTGTCGATGAGCAAGAAGAGGCGAGGTTGCGGGCCGCGCTGACAGGATATTTGGCTTTGTCGTGCGTCAAAAATGCGTGATGCGCGCGTCAGCGAGCCTTAGTGACGCGCGTCACGGACCCTAGTGACGCGTGTCACTAAGGTCCAGCTGACGCCGTCGTCACTAGGCTTGTTGACGCTGCGTCGTCACTAAGGCCTGTTGATGCCTTAGTGACGCCGCGTCACTAAGGCCTGTTGACGTGCGTCACTACATTTTTTTGACACGTGACAAGGAGGTACAATAGATATTGACGCATAGCAGATGCACGACAAAGAGTTTGTTGATGCGCGACACGGAGATTTTTGATGAGAAAGGTCGAGGTCGTGGCTGCATACGCGCGATGGGAGATTTTTTGTGTCGTGGCGTCAAAAAAATGTAGTGACGCGCGTCAAAGACCTTAGTGACGCGTGTCAACAGACCTTAGTGACGCGTCAACAGACCTATTGACGCGCGTCAGCATGAGGGTGTTGTTCGGACAACACCCTCGGTGGCGCGCGTCATAGTGCTCGCTGACGCGCCAGCGTCACTAAGGTATTTTTGACACGCGTCACTACATTTTTTTGACACGTGACAGCAAAATCTCCCGTCGCGCGTCTGCAGCCTTCTGTCGTAGTGCTTGATAATCAGGCAAAATTTTTCATACAACCCCCAAAAAATTTGCCTTCCCGTGAAACCGGTTCCGGGGATATTCGCTAGGTATTCTCCACCTCCGATTTCCAAGAGGTCTCTTAAAATGAACCACGACGCTTATACTAATAAGATATAAGCATTTATATCTCTCCATAATGTCTCCATTACATCACCACAATCATCTTCAAACTTCACCAGTTGTTCGCCATGGCTCGGGCATGGATCACTACTTCTTAGAGAGAACTCAGAGCTTCATCTTCAAATATTGCCTAATAAATAATAGGCCAATAAAAATAATGCCTTAAAAAATAATTAAGGCCTTTAATATAGCTTAGAAGCTATATTTAATAACACCTTGAATGCCTTTACAAAACTTGATAAGCTTAAGGCTTGTGTGTTTTACAATGTACCAGGTCCCCTATTTATATTGATTAGGAGCCCGAAATATAAGGATATTTGATAATATCCATGGCTTATTTTTAAAGATCCCATAATAATCCTTAATAAATTGGGCTTAGCCAAAATTCCTTGTGGCATAATAATAATTTAGCTACCAAATATTTAATCCGCTTCAAATAATATCATAGCCTTAATAGGCTTTGAGCAAATTAATAGGGATTAATTCCCTTTTTTAAGCTTATAAATAAGCTTGAGCCATATTTTTACAAAAATAAACCCCATAATAATATCCACTCTTCATGTGAATGGAGCAACTTCATGTGGGGCAAAATCTCACATTATATGCAAGCCTTTTTAATAGGCTTTATCCACCATAATTTGTTTTCACGTGGACTTTTCTTCTTCTTTTTTTTTTTTAAATAAAAAGATTATAAAACCTTTTATGTGGGTAAAAACCATAAACCCACCTTTAATGCCACATCCACCTGATCAAATGTAGCTTTTCCACATGTCAAATGTAGCTGTGCCACATGTCACCATGTCATTTGTCCATTTGGTGCATCCTTCGGTTGTTGACCACCAATTAATCAACTTTGATGGTCATAACTTTCACATACGGACTCGGATTTGGTCCGTTCAAAATGCGTCGGAAAGGTCTTGACAAGCTATAAAAAATAGTGTTAACATTTGATGATTTAAAATCATTCATTTTTCCACTGACCAATGTTGACAAGTTGTTGACCAAACTTTGACCAACCACCAGATGTGCGTACGGACTCTGTTTGCAATGTTCAAATAGTCACCAAAAGCTCTTGGAGTGATCTTCTATACTATGCTAATCATGGGAGATTTATGCAACATATTTCCTCTAGATTACTTCCTCTCCCGTTAGGGAATTATATTAATGAGATGGATTCATATTTCCTCACCACGATGATGGTTCCAATACGGAACCGAAACATTAGTGCTAATCCTCTCTATGCAGCGTATCCAGAAGTTTCATTTTTCATTTAACCTACAATATGAACTTAAAATATTTAAATTCATATTTCATTAAGTACAACTCAAAGGTGATTACCGTTTCAATTAGATGAAATAGTAAAACACAACACAACATCAAAACAAGATAATGAAATGAATAATGTAAGATAAGTACAAATCCTTATCGAGATATATTCATTCCATAAAGAAGGCACAAAGTCCTTAAACTTATTTAAAATGACAACATGTGCTTGATTGAGTGATAAGATGAGAATGGAGGAAAACGTCAATGCAAGAAATAGAAAAATACATCCTGTTAGAGATAACAAAAATTGATCTTTTGGAATGGAGAGAGCATTCCTATTTATAGCTAAAACAAGTGACTCTTTGCATTCACATGTGAAATTTCAACTTGAAGTGAAATATCAAAGATGAAATAGAAACTTTAAATGACTTAACTCACTTTTACAAAATCTATTTCTCAATGGAGAAATGAAATGTTAGAGAGAGAAGAACAAAGAGAAGGTGTGATCAAAAGAAGATGATCTAGGATGGAGTTTTGCACTTCCCTCATTATGGAGATGAATGCTAAAATTGAATAGGATCTTATTCATACACTTATATGACTAGAGCATGTATTTTCTTGGACTTAGAAATGATGCTCCACATCTTATCTAGAATGATCATCTTTGGTCATGCCTCAAAACTCTCTTTCAACTCTTCATCTTTGTGAGCAATGGTAGTTTGTGTAAATTAAAATTAAAAGTGTGAAACGTGAAGGCACACAGAGAAATTTTATTGGCTCAACCTTCGTATATGACATAAGAAACCAAACCAAAGATTGAAAATGTGAAATGTGAAGCTACCTGAGCAATGATTGGTCTCAGTATTTCACAAAGACAGAAACATGCTAAAAAAATCAGACAACATGAAATATAAAGTGACTTAGGTATTTCTTATTGGATCAAATTTTGCAAATGACAAAGGAAATCTCAACCCAAGTCTGACAACATGAAGAGACATGTAAAGTCCTTATTGGATCACATTTTGCAACTGAAAACAAAATGAATTTGTGAAGTGCATGGAACAACCTTATTGGTTTGTACTTTGTAAATGACAGAAGGATAAAAAAGGCTAACAAATGTGAAGCTAGATGGCACAAAATGATTGGATCAAGCTTTGCAATAGCAAAACTTGAAAAATTCAATAAAAGACTAACAGAGCGAAGCCACTTGGCACTCTATGAGTGGATTTGGCTTTGCAAACACAAAAAATGACAATAAAGCTATTTGGAGAAATTTTATTGGTCCAAGCTTTATAAAACCAATAGGATCTAAATAAAAAATGACAGAAAAAAGGCAGATGGCATTTAACGATTGGATTGGGCTTCATAAAAATAGATCTAGTGAAAAATAAAGATTTATAAAGTTGGGGTAGATTTAACCACACAAACTAACTAGAACTAAGGAAATCCTTTTGGATCCACAAAGAAAAATAGCTATAACGGCTATAAGCGGTGTGAAAACTTAAAACAAGCTCGCAGACAACAAATTTAAACTAAAAATGATTGTGACTAGATGTAAAAACAAAGATCTAAGCATACAATAGCTCAAACATGATCTAAATAACCATTTAGCATGGGTGGGAATCGGAATTTTAAACCTGGTTAGCTTGAAGACGACTGTGGAGAAACTAGGGCTTTGTAGATCCGTAAATAGACTTCAAGCTACTTTTCTCTAGCTAATTAAAAGCTTCCAGATTGAACATGTACATGCATAACCACTTGCTCTGATACCATGTCAGGATTTATAAGGAAAGAGTAATAGACTAATTATAAATCCATAATATAAGTTGCTTGAATATTATAGATTATAACATGTAAATTACAGAATGTAATAGCATTAGCTAAAAATAAATAATAAGAAATAAAAGAGATAAAAGACACCAGATTAAGTGGGAAATTCGAAGGAAAAAACATCACCGTAATAAAGCACTTTGTCTACATTAAGAATCTCAAATACAAATTTTACCCAACACTTCCACTTCACTCCTTGGTCTTTCTTATCACTAGAAATTACAAAGTGATTTCTTTCTATGTAAAGAATTTCTCAATACTTGTTACCAATTTAATGATCTCTATTCAATACTAATGTATTTGTTAGTTTATTAGTAATCCCGAGAGAGGTTTCCATGAGTGAGTAGCTCTATTAGTTAGTCACTTTGTTCCACTCTTAAATGTGGAAGACCATCATAATAAAGTTTAATACATAAAATTTAAGATAATGTGGGGTGTACAATAGTGGTAGATATCCCACTTGACATTACTACCCCAACAACATATTCCATGTGGGTCTACATACTCCATGAGAGCATTTTTCTTGTGTGTGTGGACACACCTATGGGTTGATCAATTCCCATCCATAGAGGCCCTTACTTTCTATGGTGCTCTGAAACCTTGCATGTAACACCTTTGTTTGATCATCAATGTAACTTACCTGTGGTGTTTACACATTTTCCTCCCTCTTTTTCCTTCCTCCAATTCACCTTCATGTTGGTATTTATTGCTCGATCTTGGCACACACAATAGTTCCATCGCCACCGAAACTCATTCATCTCTTTTCGGCTCTCCATCTCCCTTACCTTCCTATTCTTCCTCGAGATCTCGTCCATGCACCTCATACACCTATGCATCGAGTTGGAAATTCTCGTCCTTCACCTCCTCTTCCTCCACATCATGGATGATTAGAGGTTCTTGTCCTTTCAATTCTTCCTCCCTACGATATCTTCTCCTACTCTCTCTTTATCACTATCCTCCATGTGCACAAGTTTTCTCCTCTTCTTCTTCCTCTCCTGGGCTTGGTTTTACTAGAGGAATTTCATTTGATTATTTTTCTATTATTGAAGTTCCCGCAACCCGGTTCCCCCGATCTTGTTACGTGTGCCACCTATTGAGTCTTTGCATACGACCTTGATCGAGTGTGGCTTCATCTTATTCTCCTTCTTCCTCCTCTTTTCCTTTCTCCTCTTACTGCCTTGCCGAGGAGGCGTAGCCTTGTGTGCTCTCTTTTCCCAATCGTATTCTTGCCTTTAGGTGGTTATGGGATCCTTAGTTCATCTTCAACATACTTTCCATTCACTAACTTGGGATTCAAGTATATATATATATATATATATATATATATATATCTTTGCCACTTCTTCATTACATATTTCTAAGGTTGTGGACTTAATATTGATATCATTTGATATCATAGTTTCTATATACACTACCTTAACATGGTATATGCATTTCTTACATAATGTACGGTAATCAAGATCCACCTTATCGACATAAAACCTTAATTTGTGTGTGTCTCAAAACTTGTTCACAAATGCCTGGAAGTATCTTGTTGTAAATGCATATGGAAGCTTACACCAAGGGCTCTTTACATTAATATTCAAATAAAATCTTCCCAAGCGAAGTGTTGGTACACCACAAAATCTACCTTCTCTTCCAAAACTTAGGGTAACTCACTTGGGATGTGCCACTCATGTTCAAACGCTCTGCACATTTGTTTGTACCACCTATCCACTCGTAACTTATAAGCATTAGTTATTACTTCATAGGTGTACTTTTCAAATCTCTTTGTGGGATATTTGTTCTCTAGAGGGTACTTCCACATGTTGTCATTTGGGCCATATGGAACTCCTATTTATGAAAAAATAATTAAAAGGAAGATTGTTCCCTAAGTTATATTGTCACTGTGCGTGCTTCCTCTACGATCCCTTCAACAATGAAGGAAAAAATATTATACAAGGTTCCATCGACTATCTTCTCATGTACATATGGAGCCATATTTTTTTACCTAGGTCCATCTCTCTTGCACTCAAAACTTAGAAACCAGCACGTGATGCCTCTTAAAACTAGATCGAAGTCTCGACAATATCCATCGCAAAACCCCTCTCTGGTAATTAAAGGTAGTGGTAGTGGTAGTGGCCTCTACTCTAACATTATCATCCAAATTTGTCTCTATCTCCGTGCCTAAACCGCACAAACCAGCGACTCTTCCAATCATCTACGCGGTGATGCACATCCTCTTACCTATAAAATAGAAGAAGTCCTTGTGGACTTGTGACATTAACAACTAATACAAATGTTTGAGCTTTCCAAAGCAAGGTAAATCATAACGTTGAAGGACTCATGCCCCCTCCAAGGCCTTATACCCTTGTCATCATAAATCAACTTCCCATCGTAATTCCTCTCATTTATCTTTTGAATCAACTCATTTTCTATTTCGTGCTCGTTTAAGTCGGAGCGATGATTGTAATCACTAAATTTGCATTTTCGGACATGGGATTCCTAGATATGTCCCATAATAATGCCCTCTAGGAATAGATTTATGAGTACCATTCTTCCGATGTGTATTTTACCTCAACCTTCTTTTATTTTCCTTTCCTTTTCCCTTAGTCGCCACTTGTGGATGCCTTTCGGATGCCATTTCTTCTTTTGCACAAGGCTTTACTTCACAACTTGAAAATTACGTGCCCTAGGTGCTTAATAACTTCCTACGCACCTGTTTGTGCCCAATTCTCTGCTTCATCCACTTGTCTTACTCTCAAACCCTTTTCATTTTCAAACAAATATGTTTCCTAGCTTGAATTCTTGTTCTGATTTTCTGCAAACCCTAGCTCGTAAACCCTAGTATGCTAAAAATAGCCTCCATGCCTTTCCCAAGCTTCCAAATTCTTCCCAAATGACCTCCAAAACTAGGATGTGTGCTTTTTCAATATGGGTTGCTTCAATTTCTCAAGCTTCATCGCACATCTACACAAATTCGTACAAATTTGCCTTGTACAATGCTCAAATTCTTCACAAGGAAAGGTAAAAATATACTCTCTTTGGCGTCCTGTTATAGATTTCCAAAAATTTCCGCATTTATTTCTCCTCACCTACCACCATACTATAGCTTTAACTATGTTTTTGATTTTTCCATGCTTTTCTATTCTTTCTTCCACATGCTACAATCATAACCTTCTCGCATGCTCATACTTCCCACTTTCGTAGAAATCCTCGCATGCACTTTTCTACACTGTAATACATCTTCCTCCATGCCATATACCAAGTAGTTCATCCTAATTCTACCTACCTCACATTACAATGTGCACCCCGTTCCTAGCATGGTCTCATATTTGAGTGATTTCCATTAACACCATCATTATTAGCACTTGTGATACCTTTACACCAATTTCATCATAAGTCTCATGACTTATTTTTCATGCACTTGCACTTGGTTCACCCCATACTAAAATTATGTGTGGTCCTCTGTGCATCAAATTAATAGATAGTAATCAAGTTCTTGTATGCAAGCGTACTTATTATAACAAAATAAACAAAGAAAACACAAAACATGAAAGGGAAACCTAATCTAAATGGAAATATTTCCTTATTACAAACACCAAGAAGATTATTTATAGTAGGGCTTCAACCTATTCCCATTGAAGTAACCAAACAACATGGTGTCATCCAATGCCTACAATTAACATGCGCCTGATTCAAGTATCTTGGTTACTACAAAGGGTCCCAACCAATGCACCAACAACTTCCATGGGTAGTGCACAAACTTGGAGTCATACAAAAGGACCATCTTCCCAACTGCAAAAGACTTGTTCTTAATGTGTCTATCATGCCAAGCATTTAGGCGCGCCTTCTCAATTTTACTCTCGATCCAATGTGCAATAGCACACCGTTCATCTAGTTGCATTAGTTTCTCAATGCACTCTTCCACGACCTTTTCATCCGACAACCTACATGCGCGTGTAATACATAGGGATGGTAATACAAATTCCACATATAGTACTAGCCTCTGTGTCAAACACCAATTAAAAGGTTGTCACCTTGTTCAATCTTTTATATGTTGTCCTATAAGCCCAAAGTACAATTGATACCTTATCATCATAGTCTTTTCATCTAACATCACAAATATTCATCAATTTTTTCCCCAAAATCTTGTTAAAAGCTTCAACAGTATGACTAGCTTAAGGGTGATAAGGGGTGGTTTTATGGTGTGCTACCATAAACTATGCCAACAAAATTCTGATTGTCTTATTTAAGAAATGAGTTCCTCTATCACTGGTCAAGGTTAATGGAAAACCATAAATGTTGATAATATTTTCCCAAAGGAACCTTCTTGTCGTGGTTGCGGACAATCCTTTGTAGGCATGGCCTCTGTCCACCTAGTCAAATAATTTGTGCATGTAATTATGTAGTGCACTCTAGTCCTATGCACGAGTGGTGAAATAGGTCCTAAAAATCAATATCCCATTCCTCAAAAGGTTCCACAGATCACTATAGGTCACAAAAACATCATTGCATCCCTACTTCGAGGCTTGCCCAATTGTTGTACAATGATCACACATTCTCACAAAAGCCTTTGTATCCTTGCATACAGGTTATTGGCCATTGTGTGTTTGTGTTGTCATTGATTTTAAATCCACTAATGGTAAAGGGTTTCATGAGGTCATGTGAGTCTCCATGTGATTTTATTCAGGTTTCAAACATGAAGGTTGATTGGTAGTGTCCATGTTTGGTGAGTTCTAGGAGGTCCTAGAGTGTGGTTTGCTAGGTAGAGTCATTAATTGAGGTCTCCTAAGTGAATTGAAGGTTGTAATGATGTCATACATGGTCCATGAGATCTTTTAGAGGTGTATATGAGTCTACATGAGGTTAGCATGGTTAGGATATGGTTGAGTCAGGTCATTCTAGGCTTGTTTCTAGCCCGAGCATGCTTTGAATGGTAATAAAATGTGAGATTTGGAGCTGATCGGTATTGTTAGAGCATGTTAGAAGCATGGTGGTAGTTTACTGACATGTATGATGAGTTTCATGTCTAGTATTCAGTGGTATGATGCATTTATGAGGTCCTTGGGAAGTAAATAGTGAGAAACATGCATGTCATTATAGACAAGTATTAATGGATAGAGATTTTGAGATGAATTTGGGATAAATGGTGAGTATGGAAAGTTATAGGATGTTTTCATGATGCTTCATGACAAGTTTCAGGTCATTATGAAGAATATTTTTGAAGATATGTAAGTTTTGGTGAAATCGGGTAAGTTTTAGTGTGTTTTAAAAGCAAATATGGACCTTCTGGTGTTCATTGTGAATTGTATGATTTGCATGGGGACCTAAGATATTTGGAATATATTATTAGGTTAGTTATGAAGGTTTCACAAAAATAATGAGGTGGTTTGATTGTCACATTTTTATGAACAATCGTTAATAAGGTAAAGTGGTTTGAAACCCTAACTAAACCCTAGCTAGGAGTGAATTGGAGAATATTGCTTCTACCAGCATAGTTTTTATTTTTTTTTAAAAATTTATGATTGGATTTTGTATAGGACTTTTCTAGATTTCCGAGAAGGTATATTAGAGCATGTGACCATATGTGGGCCCCACTTTGAAAATGTGTGTTTATGAATAAGTCCAATTTAAGGAGAAATTTACCAAATAAGGTAAAGATTAAATTGACATTATTTGTATACATAGAATTTTTATAGATTTTTATGAAGGTTTCTGGTCATGGAGATGCTGAAAAAGTATAGAGTTTTCCCTATTTGTGAAGATTATTTTTTTGGGGCAAATTTGGAGCAACCTTCAGTAAAAGTGGAATTGTAGGAGCTACAAGAGGATTTAGGAGCTAATTAAAGTTTTTTTGTGAATTTGATTCAGATATATTTCCATTTTTATATAAAAAATTTATTATTAGATAAGATATGTAGAAGTTATGATATGATCTTTGAGGGTCAAGATTGAAGGATGTTTGTTCTACCAGGGTGTTAAGTGCTTCATGAGGTAAAGTTGATGATTTTGAGTTGTTCAAGCTTGGTGAAGGTTTATGAGTGCTTATAAATCATGTATAAGTGTGTTAAATGATTTATTTGAATGTGAAAGTGAGTTTTGGCGTGATGGAGCAAGTTGGGCTCATAGTCAGTTCTTGAGTCCAAGTAGGCATAAAAAGAAGTTTATAGAGATTGTCTTGGTTGAAGGCCTTCCACTCAGAGTTAGAAAGAGTTAAAATATGTTATGGAAAGGTGATTCAGATATATTTCCATTGATTTATGGATAGAGTCTTGGTGAGTTTATTTGATTGGTATTTCATGTTAATTTGTGAAGAAGAATTTATGCTTGGATTTCGGGACAATTTTATTTAGGCTAAAAGAATGAGTTGTTTAAAGCATGAGATGATTGAGTTAATGATTTATATCACTTGGAAAGTTAATATAAATAAATTTTGTTCCTATTGAAGGAATTTTGAGGTCTTGAAAGTGACATAAAGGGTGCAAACTAGTTGAGTTTGCAAAACTAGTTTTTGGGAAGCTTGTTTTGGTGAAGAGGAAAGTTTGTTGTGGTTTGAGCATGTGGATGTTTCATGAGTTATAAATTTCATATAAGTGATTTAAATGTCATGAGAATTCCATAGAGTGGTCACATGCCATAGTTGAGTTCATATTGAGGGGTCTTGAGGCCCAAAGGTAAAATCAAGTTGTTGGAAACAATTGTTTTGAGAAGGATATGAGCCAGTGGGCCCATTTAATGATTTATTTGATTGTTTAAAGTAAATGTGAGACCATGTATGATGAATATATATTATATTACTCATGTTTGATGAATTTTGGAGCTTGAATAATCATGATTTTGGTATGAGTGGATTTTTCTCATCCTAGTGATAGGGTTTTGAGGCATTTTGGTACATGATGAGTGGTTTTAGGCATGACTGACCTATATGGGTAAAATGTGACAGTTGGAATTAATTTATGTGAATTTTATTATGATTTATTGGTCAAATAATTCATGAAGGACCAACGTCTCTTAGGAAATAAGGAAGAGAAGGTTATAAAGCTAGTGTTTTGAGTCCATTTGTGGGCTAGTCTTGCATGGGTGAAAAGTCTGACCTAGGAGAGAGTGAATTGCAGGTATGAGGGCATGTTTAGAAGGCTGATCATATGTGTTACATATTGAAGAATGATTTAAGGCATGAGAGAATTTTTTTAGAGCCAATACAAGTTGAGAAGGAAGAAGATAGAGCGAGTTGAAGTAATGAGGGTTTGAGCAAGGGTTTGTGAGCTGAAATTGTGATCTCCATAAGTTATGGCAACATTTTTTTTATATATCATCATCATTAGGTGGTTGAGTTGGTGCTTGGTCATACTAGGGGTTGTAATCTCCTTGCAGGGTTGGTGCTCTACTAAACTAGGGGTTGGTGCTCCTTGTGAAGTTGGTGAGTCACTAAATCTCTTTGCTTTATGTAATATAAGTAGTTTCATGGGGGTTTTATTCCCCATGAGGGTTTCCCACTTATATCTTGTGTCTATGTGATTCTTCTCATGTGTTATGATTTTTGAATGTATTATGCACACTAAATAAGCAATGGTTAAATGTATGTGAATGGATGAATGTTAATGGTTGATGAAATTAATGGTTAATGAAATAAGAAAATTGTAGGACTTATTCACCCCCTCTAGTCTATTGTGTTTCCAACAATTGGTATCAGAGAAGGTCCTTGAGAATAAAGTCTAACAACTTGAAGGAGATCCTTTGAAGTACAAGTAATGGGTAAGTCTTCAGATGTTGAAGCATCATTAAGGAAGAGGAATGAAGTGGCTCACCAATGATTAATGCCTACCAAGATCAGATAAAGGATATGGAGATAGAGCATGATCAAGCCATAAGGGGTTTGAAACCACAATTTGAAAGTATGTATAAAGTCATAAAAGATAAAGAGGATACTTGTTTAGGTATGAAGAGAGGTTGAAAGCTTTGGAATATGATTTAGAGGATGCTTCTAACATGTTGAAAACATATGGAAAGTTATAAAAGAGTTCTAAAGAACTTGATGGAATTTTAGAAGGTCAAAGAGATACAAATGACAAAACATGCCTAGGGTTTAAAGGTGAACTTGTAAAGAATGATTATGATAATCTTAATTTAATGGTTATTTGATTCATAAAATTCTGCTTTGGGACTCTATGAATCACATAATTATGTTGTTCTACTTTCACTTTGGAAAATGACTAATTTGCTTGAAGATTAGAGTTGTAGTGACTAATTATATAGTGTTATAAAGGAAATTAGAGATAAGAGAAATGAATTCAAATCTAACCACCAAAAATTTTATCCTGAAACCTCCAATAGAGGAAAACCAGTCGAGAAGGGCAAAACGCTCTTTCTTCCCACTTTTATTGGTCAATTATAGACAATTACATATTACAAGAAGTATAAAATGGAGACAACAATGTAAACCTCTCCCTTCCTATGCTTGCTTGCTCTGTTTCTACACCTTGCTCCTACAATTCCACTCCAGCACTGAAGATCTTGCTCACTTGCTCTCATTAAACTTAAAACTTTGCTCTTTTAATCTCTTTGGATCTCCGAATGCCCATTCTCTTGCTCCTACCATGAATTTATAGCCTCTCCCAAGTGCTCCCGTGCACTAGAGAATGGGAAAGGTCGAGGTAGGGAAGAGACAAGGTCAAACAATTCAAATTCATGTCCATTCACGCTTCATTTCTTTTTTTTTCTATTCGAAAGTGTCGGGACCGTTGCCTATACGCAGACCGACGGTTTCAAGACCACCACCTTGGTTGGTCAGTCCGGTTATAGGACTGCCACCTTGGCTGGTTGGTGGTTACAGGACTGCCACCTTAGATGGTTGGTAGTTCTGAGACCACTACCATGGCTGGTTAGTGGTTAAATGCTTGCCACCCAAGTTGGGTAGCGGTTCTACAACCATCGCTCTATGTAGAGTGACAGCTTCTATTAAAATGCTAACAAAACCTCCTTTTCCTTCATTTTTCCTTCTTGGTGTTGATGGGACTGATGAAGTTGTGTGTTTTTTTGGATCCCTATGGATCATACCTCCCCTGCTTAGGAGGCTTTTGGTCCCATAAAATATCGGTGGGGGAGTGGTAGAGGAATTGAATTCCTCTCTTGCTCCTTTGAGTACCACCAAGTTTTCCTTGGCGTCTTCTCTTCTTGTCCAACATGCCAAGACTCCTATGGATTTGTGGTTTGCTACTCTAGTGCTACATCCTCCTCTCGAGTTGCCTTGATTACAATCCTCTTTGGAAGGTAACTTTTGTATGTTTTCTTTATCATGCATAGATGACCCTAGTAGGTGTGATCTCTTAAAACTTGCTACCGAGTACATCCGCATGAAGTGTGGCAACCTTTGTCTCTTGAGATGGGTTTGCAGATCCTCTCCATGTGTGTTGCTGATATAGTCACCATTGTTCCTTGTATCTCCTCTTCTTCCTTCTTCCCTACCGCTAGGTCCAAGTGAATCGGTAAGTAGATATGGTGACCGCATAACGTGCTTATATTGCTCCTTGAATGAGTAGTTCCTATGGTGGTCTGTAGACACCAAATTTGTGTCTTACGACCCCCTGTGCCCCGCATCTCATTTCGCAACCTAACCTCATCACCTAAACCTTACATAATTATTTATTAATTACCTTATAATTAATAAATCCACATCGCCATACCTGCCACCTCATCATAACCTAGTCTTAACCCTAAACTAACCTAATTAAGACCTATAACTTGGTCCACATCCACACCCATGACTAATTACTCCTCACCCGCACCTAAAACCAACCTCATAATGACTTGACCAAGCCCGCAACTAATCCCTCGGGAGAAAAGGAGGGAAAGCTGGCTATTTTACCAAAAATAGCCCGCTTTGACGTGACCGACATCGGTTCCTACTCGACCGCCGTCGGTTGTGTAACCGCCATCGGTTCCCTGTAAATGACCACCTCCAACCAAAAACAAGAGATCGGATTTTCATTTGATCAAAAAGGAGGAGAAATCATTGAAAGGATCGGGATTTGCTTGGCCGAGCAGAGACAAGTGAAGAAACAAGAAGAGTTTGCAGAGAAGGACATCAAGCCCAAGACTGCAACTGCACAACCAGAGCCCTGTGATACTCAGCTGATCATCGTGAGGGAAGATATCTCATCTTCTGATCGTCAGGACGTCCTATCTAAGTTCTGCCTTTGTCATCACAGTTCTTGGACCTGCCTTCTCGTCAATAACCAGTAAGTAGTATCTTGTATGTTGTCTTTGATAACATTTCTTAGACTTTTGAATCACAGCCATCATAAATCTATTCCCAGATCTACTACCCAGCAACACATTACATCTAACTATCATTCCTCTATCCTCTCATCACCCCGTTACCTAATCCCACTCATTTATTAGCCTTACAAACAACACAACCACCCTACAACCGACCCTCACCAAAAGTCCCTAAAACATAGCCCCTACCGATATCGGTTAGCAGAAACCGGTATCGGTTATCGTGACTCAAAACCAAAAACCAGCCTTTCCCTCTACTTGTTTCAACGAGGTTATTTAATTGTTATTTTATAATCTTTTGTGTTAATTCATACTAGTAGGGGAACTGACCACCTTCGAAAGGAAGTTTTGTATTTCCTGGGCCCGAGGCAGTTCCCTCATTTATTGTCTAATCAAAATCTTGTGGTCTTGTATTCTTATTTGCAGGTAGTCCTTCCAAGATAAAAAGGAGTTCTTCGCAATCAACTTGATCTCTCTCTACGACGCGCACACCATCTCGACATTCAATAGGTATTCCTCCTAGCCCTAACCCTTATCTGTTTCTAAAAGGAATGAAAGGATAGAAGCAACTCTATTCCCAAAAGCTGAAACATTCCGCGCGAAACATTTTGGCACGCCCGGTGGGACCCATTTCAGGTTTCTTTCTTTCTTGCTTGCTTTCATATAGGGAGCATACTTGCTGTTTTCTTCTTCTAAAGATATTCACAAGGTATTTTGTTATTTTGGTAAAAGAACTTGCTTTGCTTTTACATCTTTGCATTAGTGAAAGTCATCCCTTTTGCTTCATCGAATATCATTTTCGATTTGGGTTTAAAACACGTGCATCACATTCTTGCTTGCTGTTTTCAATTCTAGTGAACATAGATTAAGTAACAGGTCGTACACGTGGGGGTGATATCCACGGTATTGACAAGAAATTAATCTTACTTTCACTGCACAACACATACCGAATCACATCACAATTAACACAACAGCTCAAACATCCCCCTTTTTCCGTTTGTATTCCTCCGCCCGATTGAGGTAGCCTTATAAGCCAAAACAAACTTGACATTTCCCCTAAGTCTTTTGTTTAGGATTCTGACATCATTCTACGTCTAACGGCATAAGCCCACAATAATTAAAATTAACCCTAGGGTTAGTCTCTGGATTTACGTGTGCATCTTGCTTGTTTTCAGTTCTGTTTTCTCTATCATACTCTGTCTTCTGTGATCACCTTAGAACAAATTGATAAATGTACTAAGCATTGTTAAAATCCAATCAGCAGCTTCTTATATTTTCTCATACCAGTCTTATTACACCGATATCGGTTAACTGACCGACGTCGTCTATAGCCTAACCGACATCGGTTATTAGACCGATATCGGTTACTGTCTTTTACAGTTCCTGACAAACCAGCAACCTACCAATTTCACCATTCTGAGGCTGTTTCTATTCCCGATAGATTGAAGCCCTACTGTGTACTCTTGTCCATGGTTGTTATCACGCGGAAGCAAGCCGCCGCCATGGTTTCACATGCCTACTCTGTGCCTTTACCTGAATCACCCCCTTCACATTCTATAGGGAACCCTATGGACACCAGTGAGATCCCTAAAATTCCTGTAGGAGATAAGGAATTTGCCAAATTTCTGGATGCTAATCCTAGTGCCGTACAATACTATTTGTCTCATGCCCCTGACCGTACGCCCGATGGTCAACTCCTTGTTGGCATGCCTATTAGTATAGCTGCTCATTTAGCTCCCACTCCACCTGATAACACCACCTTGCTTTCTGCATCTTTAGCCCCGTCTCCCAATCCGACGGCTTCAGAGGTTCATACGACATAGATTGGCTTTCCTTTGGTTAATATTGGACCCCATATATCATTACCGCCGACTACTCCTACCTCAGCTCTCTTGCAGACTGCTCCGTTCATGACTTGCTCTCTGCCACCTATCCACACGAGCTTTCCTTCTCAAGCTCCGCCTACCTTTTCATTCCCATACACGTACCCAGTGACCTCAACATCTTATATAGGACATCCTTATTCGGTCGCCTCAACATATTCGTCCTCCATACCTTATCAACATTTAACCCCACCATTGTCTAGCGGAGGCCCTTGGCCCAATTTGCCTCCGTTTACCACAACCGCACCATCATCTCATCCAACCACGGATTTCATCAAACAAATGATGGACAAAATGCAAAATTTGGAGGCTTGCTTTCGGAAGTCGTAGCGCCTTGACATACGAGCAAGTTTGTCGGGAGCATATTCACCCTTCTTTCCCCTTCATTCATATCCTTCTCAATGGGAATTGCCAAAATTTACTCGTTTTAATAGTAAAGAGGATCCTCAACAACACTTGCGATCATTTAGACATGCTTGTTATTTGATTGCTCATGATGATGCCTTGCTACTCCGCACCTTTCCCATGTCCTTATCAGGACCCACCTTGGAGTGGTATAGTGCTTTAACCCAACACTCAATCTTCTCTTTTAACCAACTAGCCCAATCTTTCTTGGATCATTTCTCCATTAACATTGCCAAGAAAGTATCTATCACCGACCTCTATGCCATCCGACAATTTGAAGACGAATCTATCGCAGATTTCGTCGGACGATGGCGGGGCCTTATCAACCAACTCACATATGCCTTACCTCAGACTGAACTTATCGAACTTTTTACGTGGGCCTGCGCTAAGCACATCTCTCCTACCCTTCAAATTCAAACTTTCCACACATTTGACGAGGCCTTTACCATGGCTCGAAACTAGAAATTCGAGCCTTAGAAGAAGAGAAATTGCGGTTGTGCAACAAAAACCCCAATTTCCAAACTCCAGATTCCACCAATAAACCAAACACCACCACTCCTCATACATCCATTTCTTCGAAATCAAAAGGAGCTGTCCCACGCGGTGATGGTCAAATCTCAAGCACCGCCTAATACCCCACCAAAACCACCTATAAATATAAAGCCGAGCCCATCAATTACACTCCCTTGGGGAAACTTATGGTGTCATCTTGGAAAAATTACTCAAAGCCGAGCTATCACCTTGCCTCTGTTAAACCTCACTCCGGGTTTGACTCCACCCGCTTATACCTTCCCGGTACAAAGAAAATGACTTCAGAAATTTCACCGCGTAAAAGACATAGTCATGAAAACTGCAAGATGTTGAAAAACATAGTGCAGAAATGGTTGATGCAGGGATATAACCTCGATAATCCTAATGCCCCGCCAACCGAAATTTGAAAATCTTCAACAAACCATTCCCGAATCACTCTTCTAACAAAGAATATAAACCAGATATCTTAGCCGAGGAGAGTGTTCATGAGATCCATGCGCTTTGACTCCCACCAAAACCTCTATCGAGAAAATTTTGAATCAAGCCTCTTCACTGACACAGGGGCCCAAACCTCCTTCACCACCATCAAGACAAGGCAAAATCATTCCTTTACCTATACAGGAGTTAACCGCCCAGAGTTCTCTTCTCATAGATGAGTCTTCTTACACCACATCCCTACAAGACTGCGAATGGATGTTATCTAACTTATCTATTTCCCAAACATCTCCTTCTACCACTCTTGCTGCACAAGAGGAAGGCTCGCCACTCCTTTTGTCATCCTTAGACGAGAAACCTCTTGCACCGACATCACCAAATTCTTTAACCATGACGGATCCTCTCAAACATGCCCTCCTACCTATTAGTTCTTCATCGCCTAAATCTTTTCAGCGACCGGTTGACCTCTTAACACCTATTGATACAGTGCCTCATCTACCTTCTATATCACACCCACAGTGGACCGGAATCACAACCCACCTTTCTTCCATACAAGAGTTCCAATTCACACCTAAAGACTGTCATTCTCCAGAAGATAGACGAGTCCTATGGGAACGTTTGAGTACCCCCTATTCTACTCAAATGCAGATGACCGATCCAGACACCTCTACCATATACCCGAAGTGTTTACAGAAACTCAAAATGCCTATGTCCTCATCTCCACCCCCCGCATCTCTACCAAGTATCTCATCCACCTTTATTAGCCTAACCAAATCTTCCCCTATACTTGGGACCGCACCAATACCCAGTCTAACACACCCACCTAAGCGACTAGATTTATCCAAAAATAAAGCCGCCCCTCCACTTAGGAGACAAACTCAATCATGCCTCTATCACAATTAAAACCATCATCGTCACACCTACCTTCCATATTGGGACCTCATCCCTCCACCTTGCATCAATATATCATACCTCCTGCGTTTTATTTAAAACAACCTACGCCTTCTGCACCCATACAGAGATCTAAGGGTATATCAACACTGTCACCCCACGTATCCTGTCCACCCATCAAACCTAAACAAATTTCGTCATCAAAGGACTTGTTTGCCGTCACTCCTCTTTTGCCGCCATTGTTTCCGGATACCACGTTATCTAGAGCCTCATCATCTAACCAGCTAAACGTAGCTCCTGCACCAAAGAGACCTCATTTAGTTAAAACCACGTATCAATACCCCTTGGCTAAACCACCACCCGTACGAACCAACCATACCCAAACATTACCAAAACCCACCCAATCAATGCCCTCATCTTCCTCCGATTTTGACCCACTCAAAGGATCTTACGCCAAAATCCTTGCTATGTTGGTGGAGAATGCGACCATTTCTCTACCCCCACTTAGACCTTATGACCCGTCTAAACCTCGACCTATAGGTTATGATGAGTCTAAAATCTGCACTTACCACCGCACACCAGGACATGATGTGGAGGGATGCAAAGCTTTAAAAGCCATACTTTGTCAGTCACCTCTTTCCGATAGAAAAGTTAAGAAAGACAACTTACGAAGAGAGAGACCTTTAGATTCACCCTCTCCTATACCACTGTCCCCGCCTCACCAAGATCTATCATTATTACAGCCCCAACTCTCGAAGACCATGACCTATCCCTACTCGTCTTCCTCCTCTCGTATTCACGAGATCAATATGATTAGTGTTGCTACTAGAGGGCAGAAAAACAATGGGAAAGCGAAAGAAAACACACCTGCGGCATCTCTTTCTCCGTCCACCATCCCGATTGCACCACCACCTAAAGTGGTTATTCGTGGACCTGCCTACCCCGTCTCTAATGGAATTGCCCACCGAACCATGATCAAACAGCTTCACCAATCGCCTGTAAAAATGACACTGTATGATCTCATTCAGACTTCTGAATCTCATCGACAAGCTCTCGTTGAAATCCTTCAAGGGATAGAGGTCTTACCTAATGAAACCTTGCCTATTACCTCTATTCTAACACCCAATCACGTTGCTTCGCTCACCAAACAATCTATCTCCCCAACCACTTCTGTCTCTGTACAGCAAGCCGCTGCTGTCAGTTTCTCCGAAGATGAAATTATCGACTTTGGTGTCAAGATCCTGACCCTGCTCTTTTCATCTCAGCTTACGTTCGGGACATTCGGTACGTCGTGTTATGATTGACGGGGGCGCTAGCCTAAACATCATCTCTTCAAAAGCCTTCCAACAAATGAATATCCCTTCTAGTTGCATGTGTGCCAACCCCATCATGTTGCGGTCATTCAATGATGCTATTACTTCTACCTTAGGCACCGTGATCCTTAACATTCGTGTAGGACCACGCACTTTACCTGAACTCTTTTATGTCCTTGAGGGAGAGTTTCAATACAATATGTTGTTAGGCCACCCTTGGATCTGGGCTATGGGATGCGTTCCCTCCACCTTACATAGATGCATAAAATTTGAGTATGAGGGGAAGTCCTACACCGTAAAAGCTGATCCTCCCCCCTTCAAAACTTGTAATATGTTGTATCGCCCTAATGATGTGCTTGTACCAGTCAAGACACCCATTCATCCAACCCAGCCATCCACTTCCAACGCACCTACACCTTCAACCAATGAAACCGTCGCACAAACCACTTCCTTTCCCGCAGCTAACATCCCAGCCTCAGACCCCTTAGTAGATGTTTTTCAATGCCTTACGCTAGGGAGTATTGCCTATATAACGTTAGTTCTTTCCATACCCCACAGAGGTACTGATGTGCAGTACATGCACATCCTACCTATGACCGTCGTGTTGGGGAAGTAATCCCCTACGGACCACCTCATTGCCGCACCAACCTAACATATGGGGGTGTCGACGCATCTTCCGTTACCCCTGAACCTCCTCTTGGTGTATTTCCTTTCCAATCCGATTTTCAATACCTGACAAATCGTCGTTTCGCCCTTACCTTCTTGACTCATTGTGTGCTTGGAAAGGCTTTGGTTTTGGTCTTTATGAACAAGGCCGACATATAATCATCCCCGTAACTACATGCAAGCACAATGATCGTAGTGGTCTTGGATTTCCAGGAACACTTACACCGAAGGAACCTCGTGTCAGTTATCTCCTGGAAGATGATGACATCACCCCTACCGAACCATCATCACCCATTTTGCCATCATCACCCACAGAGTCGATAGATCCTGAATCTATCCCTCCTAACTTTTTTTTTTTTCATAAATGCCATCTTCCTAGGTCCTCTCACTTATCAACGCGATAATGAGGACCCCTCTTCTATCCCCCTTCTATATCCAGACATGATTGAAGAGGACTCACCTTCAATTAATGTCGTTGAGTGTCAGGATGATGACTCCATCCTCACTTATCTTGGCGCGGATGACTCTTATATTCAACGCGCCTTACCATCTGAAACTCAAACCATGTTGAACGAGTCTACTATAGAAATCAACATCCACATAGAGGAGGATCCTCACATTGTGAAGATCGGACAATCCCTTAACGCATCAGAACAAGTCGCCTTTACTACCTTTCTCCGTGCTCGCAACCAAGCTTTCGCTTGGTCCTACGCTGACATGCCAGGAATTGATCCTGACATTGCTATCCATAACATTACCCTGAAACCCGATTCCAAGCCAATTAAACAGAAACTGAGAAAAATGCATCCATGCATTGCCCTCTTGGTCAAAGAAGAGCTTCAACGACTCCTTTCTGTTTCCTTCATCCTGCCTATTGACTATCCTCAATGGATCTCTAACATCGTACCTGTCACTAAAGCGACGGGGGGACTTCGATATGCATGGATTTCTAAGATCTTAACCTCGCTTGCCCTAAGGATGACTTCCCCCTACCTAGTATTGATCAACTTGTTGATCTCACTGCAGGCCATGAGATGCTCTCTCTCATGGATGGCTTTTTAGGATACAACCAAATTTTGGTTGCCCCTGCCGATCAACATAAAACTGCCTTCATAACTCCTTGGGGAACCTTCTGTTATCGTGTAATGCCATTTGGCCTTAAGAATGCTGGTGCAACCTATCAGCGGGCTATGACCTACATTTTTCATGACATTATGCACACTATCCTTGAGGATTACGTCGATGATCTTCTTGGAAAATCTAAACATCGTAGTGAACATCTCGATGTTTTAACCATTATTTTTGATCGCCTGTTACAATATTCTGTCTGTCTTCAACCAAAGAAATGTGTCTTTGGTGTCCTTTCGGGAAAACTTCTTGGTTTTATCATCTCTTTGCGTGGCATTGAGGTCGACCCATCTAAAGTCAAAGCTATCCTAGAAATGCCCCCACCTACTAACCTTAAACAATTGCGTAGTTTACAAGGTAAGCTCCAATCTATCCGGCGTTTCATCTCTCAACTCTCGGATCGATGTCAACCTTTTCATCACCTCCTTAAAAAGGACATTGACTTTCAATGGAGCGAAGAGTGCCACCAAGCCTTTGAAGCTCTCAAAGCTTATCTCTTGCAGCCACCCGTGCTTATCCCACCTCAGGACGATCGCCCCTTCTACCTTTATCTTTCCGCCACCGACCACGCTGTAGGGGCCATGCTTGCACATCGTGACTCCGAGAATCGAGAACAAGCCATTTATTATATAAGTCGTACTTTGGTGGACTATGAGACTAGGTATACACATGTAGAAAAGTTGTGCCTAGCCTTATCATTCGTGGCCACCAAACTCCGACACTACCTCCTGAATCACAAAACTTTCGTCATCACCAACACGGACCCCATCCATTATATGTATGCCAAACCTCATCTAAACCAATGCATCGCCCGATGGCTCATGCTCCTCGCCGACCTCGACCTTGAGTTTGTCCACCAGAAATCAATCAAAGGACAAACCATCGCAGACCAACTTGCGGAAGCCCCTTTATCTGGGGAACAATTTACCAATTTTAATTTCCCCGACGAACTCATCGCCACTCTTTCCCTCAGGGAGGAGTCGTATCTAATGACCCTTTTCTTCGATGGATCCAAATGCCAGCGCGGCGGAGGAGCCGGCGTTGTTCTCATTCCTCTCGATGCTGAGCCTATGCCTCTTTCATTCCGACTCAATTTCCCCTGCACTAATAACATAGCGGAATACGAGGCCCTTGTTTTGGGTCTCCAGGTTACGTTACACTTAGGTGTCAAATCTATCAATATTTTTGGCGACTCTCAATTGGTAGTCAATCAAGTTATGGGCATCTACCAGTGTAAAAATGAGGAACTTCAAAAGTACAAACATTACGTGGATTCACTTCTAACCTTATTTACTCACTATTCTATCCAAACCATTCCCCGCTCCACTAACAAATTTGCGGATACTATGGCTTGCTTAGCCTCGCAAATTCCAGCTTCATCAACTGACTCTGACATTTTCGTCTTGGTCCAACAACTCTTTGCCCCATCTTACTCAAATTTCCCGGTTGTTTGTATGATAAATAATGTGTCTGCTAATTCGCAGGATACCTGTATCACCAATTTCACGACTACCTTACAACCTCCGTTCTCCCATCTGACCTTACAAGTACCGGAAAACACGCTTTTCTTAAACATGTTTCTCGTTATGTCGTTATGGGGGGACTCCTTTATAAACGTGGCTTTGATGGCATCCTCCTTCGATGTCTAACTGCCCGGAGGTCACCTATACCATCCAACAGGTTCATGACGGTATTTGTGGTGGACATTTTAGCGGCCTCGCCGTGGCCAAACAAATCCTTCGCTTAGGTTATTATTGTCCTACTCTCAATAACGACTGCTACGAATATGTTAAGCGTTGTGTTATGTGTCAACAACATGCCAACCTTCAACATACTCCTAGCCATCTCACTGTGTCGCACGAGATCTTTGGCCCTTCTCACAATGGGGTTTAGACCTTATTGGTGAGATTCATCCGTCCTCTTTGCAACGCCACCGATGGATAATCACAAAGAATCGAATACTACACAAAATGGGTGGAGGCTATTCCACTCATTTCAACTAAAAAAGAAAAAATTGTAGAGTTCATTAACCACCACATTATCTGTCGTTTTGGTGTTCCTCATCACCTGATAACCGATAATGGAAAATATTTCAAAAATAAGTTGTTGCAAGACCTTTGTGACAACTTTGGTATCAAACTTAGCTTCTCATCACCCTACTATCCACAAGCGAATGGACAAGTTGAATCTTCTAATAAAACCCTAACCAAAATCCTTATGAAAGTTGTCAATGAGTCCGGAAGAAATTGGCATGATCACATCCTCTTTGCCCTTTGGGCTTATCGTACTAGCATTCGTACCTCCACTAATGCCACACCTTTTTCTTTGGTATATGGTACCGAGGCTGTCTTGCCTCTCGAAATACAAATACCCTCCCTCAGAATATCTCTTCAGGATATTCTTACCAACGATGATTTCCGCCAAGAGCGGTTAGCCCAATTGGAGCTTCTTGACGAGCGTCATCTTACAGCTCTTGATCACCTTCAAATCTATCAAAAACGCATCAAGCGTGCTTATGATAAGCGACTTCATGAGCGTACCTTTAAGGTTGGTGATCTTGTCCTCAAAGAGAATCAACATGTAACCAAACTAGAAAAGAGCAAACGTGGAAAATTTGCTCCCAATTGGATTGGGCCTTACATAATCACTCATACTTATGGATCAGGCACTTATCGTTTAGCTTCGCTTAATGGTAAACCTGAGCCTGAACCCCTTAATGCCTTGCATCTTCGACCTTTCTACTGTTGAATTTAGTGTTATATCACTTCTTATCTACCTACCGCTCGTCCCTTGAGCTCACTTACCACCACATACACTTTGTTTCCTACATCTCGAAATAAAATCAAGCTCACATAGTTTTCTTCTCACCTCCCCTTTAACGATGCCTTCCCCTTTTTAGTCTAGTCCATGACTTCAAAGTTTTAAAATAACACATTCTTATGGGATTTTCTTGAGTCAAACTTCCTACCAAACTAGATGCTTTACGCCAAAAGGACATCTGGCTCTCTAAATTATATATAGACTGCTCCCTCGAAGGACAGCTATATGCCACACTATTGCTGCTATTATATATAGACTACTCCCCCGAAGGACAGCTATGCACTAAAAATGCATCTGCTACTATAAATAGACTGCTCCCTTGAAGGACAGCTATACACAGTCAGCCTTTATCAGAAGCTTCTCGCATTGATCAGCTTCGTGAAGACCTCAAGAATAATACAATCAATATCCCTTGTAGACTTCCCGCATCGCTCAGTCTATATTCAGTAAAATAAAAGCCGCATTCAAAAGAACTTTGAAGTCATGGACTTGTCTATTTAGGTTAGGATCTCTTTCAAGTTCTCCGTGCCTCAGCTATACCATCCACCTCACCTCACCATTTGTTAAAACACAACTCAAGGGACGTGATGTACATGTTGATGCAAAATCACAGCACCCCTGGACGCACATTAGGCTTCTAGGTTGATGTTCAGGCATCCAGTGTAATTGCACAACATGGAAACCTCTCTCCAAGCGCGGACTTGTAAAACCGAGAGAGGAATCTCCAGAGAAGGCTGGTTCCTGCTCCTAAACTACTCCGCCACAAGCTATTCCAAAGTGCGAGGCAAGCTAATCTAATCCTAATCTAACCATGCCAAGGAGACAGAGAGAGAGAGAAAGGAAAAAAATAGCAAAAGCCTACACTAAAACGGTGATACACCAGAGAAGGAGAATGTTGGACATCTATCAAAACTGCCATAGGATAAAAAGAGGTGAGCAATGGGAAGGATGGACAGACGCATCACAGCCCAAGGATAGATTTCACACAGAAAATGTCCCAAAACTCCATGAACACAACTCCAAACTTGCAATGAACATTCAAACATGCACAAATACTGCGTGAATGAAGAGAGGCAAGAAGAGGACAAGCAAAAACGAGGAAGGATGGACAGATGCATCACAAAACACGTTTTGTTGCTCCAGAAGTTTGCACAGAACATCATTCCATTAGTAAAAGGAAAAAACACCATTACAGAGCAAGGGAGGAGGTTCGAACTCCATTTTCAACCCTAGAGAAGAAAAGAAGGGAGGGCAGAGCCGAAAGAATGAACAACCTCTTATCTCTTTGCCCCTCTTTACAATATATAGGAAGAATGAGAGAGGGAAAAGAGAGGGAATTCAGATCTACCCTAACCACTTCTAGGTTGCATTTAGTTTATCTCATTATGGCGGCAGGTGAGAATCCTGCAAGAGCGGCGGACTGTCTTTTGCATTAAAGTTGGTCATTTGCCAAACGTCGATTCGCCATTACCATGCACCATAGATGTTTCTTGATTTTCTCCTCCGATCGCACTAAAATGCAAGATTGATCCCGAATCATGTAGATAATTTCATGAGCTTTCCGTTGATATCAAGAACGTGCAATCCGAGCTCGGATCAAAAGATATGATGATCTCAAGATTTAGGGTGCGAATGTACCAAAACGGATTTTGAAATGTTTTCCTGCTCTTCGCCATCTCGGGACGACACGTGTACGTGCTTGATTAGACGAGCAATTCTCTCTCCTCCGTCTTTCGCGGGCTTTCCTTCAAATTACTTGTGGGCCCCCTAAACTTGGACATGTGGCGCCATTTCATTGGTTCGGTTCGGTGCTCGATAACTCGCCCCTTTGACCTTTTGACCTTTTCTCCCGTGAGGACACGTGGCGCTTCGATTGGTCTTCACTCCTTCGGCTCCTTCACGTACTTCGCTTCCATTTGTCCCGGATGTCCCATTTGATTTTGGGCCCTTTGTGCTCATTTCGGCCGGTTCGGGCATTTTGCGTCCATTTGTCCCCGGATGTCCCATTTGATTTTGGACCCTCTGGACTCATTTCGCCGATTCGGCCGGTTCGGGCATTTTTGGCCCGATTGTCCCACTTTGCTTTGGACTGCCTTGACTGATTTCGGCCGAACCGGCCGGTTCGGGTCCATTTGACCCAAACGTCCCAGACTACCCCTCTCAGCAGTTAGTCGATTTTTCCTTTCTTTCGGCAGGATCGGCTTTTCGCGCCCACCGCGTACTTTTGTCCCAGATGGCACTTGGGCTGCCTGGAGGCTTTTCGGCCGATCCGCGTATTTTTGTCCCAAATGTCCTGACTGCCCCTAGGACTAGGACTTAGCCGATTTTCATGATTTTTCCTGGATTGACCTATTTGCCTTTCTGCAACTTCTTTTTGCATTTTCTCAGAGCTTGCTCTTTTCCTCTCAGACAGGGAACTTAGAAAATATTTGAGGGGACTCTAGAACATGATTTTTGGCCCCGAATCAATCAATTTTCTGGGACTTGAATATTCGATGCATGTTATCAAAATTACCCGGGGGGTGAAATTTTGACAACAAGATACACCCGATATATTGTGATTATACAACTCTTTTCACCTGTTGACTGCTCGTTTATGCACAGTGCCTAGGGGATTCAAGCTCATTCTACATTAATATGTGGTTTGTTTAGCTCTTCTCAACCACGGGACCGCTTTTTCCTCTTTGACTCGAATCTAGGATTATGTGTTGATCTTAATCAGGACATGATTCCCTACCACTTGGGTAGGCTAACTTTCGCTTCACTTATACCTATTCCAACATCACCAATTCATTACCAACACCAACAACATTACCCTACCAATATCAATATCAATATTTTTACCAACCAACAAATTGCCTAACCATACCTAAAATGCTCCGAATTCATCTCTCCCCTGTCCTAAGGAGAACTACATCGATCTGAGGCCCCTCCTTGCTTTGTGTAATGGGCTATGTTGGCACACTTCGGAGACATGGGGTCTCCCAAGGTTAGCTCGACCATCCCCTACCATAACCTATCATGTGTTGTAAATATAAATATTTTTTGTATTCCTCTTTATCCTTTTTTCAAAACACAAAAGTCAAAACACAAACATTCTTATTATTATCATAACTCAAATCAACATACATATTCAGTTTTATTTAGATGTTAAACAAATACATCTTCTCTATCATCGACACGCAGGTCGGCATCCTTATTTATTCTTATACCTCGATAACATTTACTTAGACCCTCACGCCTCATCCCGAACCAGGTGATGATCGTGATCGTCGACGCCTCTCGCCGGGCCTCTCTGTCCTCAAAGGTACCACGGCTATTGGTACCGCCCACTGATCTGCCAATCTCTCCTGTAACATGTGAATACGCTCCCTCGCATGGAGGTATCTCGCCTCTAGTCCCTCCACTCGTGACTCCACAACCTGCTAACAATCCTCTTGTCTCATTCACCTGCGTTTGGAGCTGATGAACTAATCTCTGCAGATGATCTCTCTCCGCTGTAATCATAGCTATGTCAGGACGATCACATACCCTCGCAGCTCTGTTACCCACCATAATCTATAGGCCTCTGTCGTTCCTGCATCCATTACCCTGTGATCGGCTGCTATCTCCTCTGGCCCTTCTGGAGGTGTTGGCTGGGGAGGTGAGAATGCTGCCTCGGCGTCGATCCTCATATATGGTCTATAAGCCAGGGGTATATCCTGCACAAATCCAAATTGTCGCCGCACGCGATCTAGAGGAATCCTCTCATATTCACCTGGCCTGTGCCCCGCGATCCACCTCAATCGCTCTACACCCCTCAACTCCTCAGCTATATTCTCTGTTACCATATAGTTCCCGTAAGGCCTCCAACAGATGTCCGCAATCGTCACCATCTCCCATACCTACCTATAATACTCGGTGTCACCCATCACAGCCTGGGCTCTTGCCTCTTGTTCTGTCTGGACCCATCGTCTGAATCCCAACCTCTGCACTCCGGTCTCTCCTGACTGGATGGGTCGGCCTATTGGTCACACACAAACAATGTGCTCATAGGCCCAACAATGTAATAAAAATGAACAATCCAGTGTTGTCCTGTGATTTCGTCTACAAGCCCATAAACCCCTGTATAGCTCCGCCAAATATGCAGGTGCCCATGCAAAAGTCACGTTCCTTTCTATCATCTCCCAAATAACACACATCAATGCTTTTGGAAATCTTCCCCCATCCGCCCTCGGCAACGCATAATACCCTACCGCTATCATTAATATCACTGCTAACCTTGTCTCCTCAGGGTGTGCTGCATACATTATACCATATGTGAATGTCAAACCTCGCTGTGTCAAATCTCATGCGTATGGACCAAATACTATGTTATCGCTCCCAGTGCTGCGCTAGGCAATGCCTGATATACTAGTCTTCCTGTAATTGGGAGTCTCAAAATACGGAACACATCTTCCAATGTCACTGTCATCTCCCCTGTTGGCAGATAAAAGGTATTCCTTTCTGGATTCCATCTCTCAATCAACGCCTGTAACATAGCATGGTTACGTGTGATTCGTGAATAATAGTGGATTCCACTTAACCCCAAATGATTTATCAATGTCCATTCAGCTGGTGTTACATCTGCTCGGATTCGTGACAACAACGCCGCATGAAAGATCGTTCATCTGAACCCTGCCTCCACCTGCACACATCAAAACGACACACAGCTATTCAATAAATCAAATTCCCAAGGGTTCTTTCTCACATTCTGGAAATTCCTACAGTAACCGGCATTGGTTTTAGATAACGGTATCGGTTACATAACCAATACCGGTTATCTTAAGCCGATATCGGTCAATATCACCTTTACACACCCTACCTAAAAACACCACCTATGACAATAATTTGATCGTTTATCCCTCTCTGTACATACAAACATACCCAACACCCCTGACTACCTTCCCCATCACATTCACCCTATCCCGAATCATTGCCTATCACCTTTTCTTTCTCATCTCTATCTACTTAATCTCCATCATACTATTCACACAACATGCAAGAATCAAATTACAACCAAGACGTTTACCTCTTGGGCTGCAGCAGCTTGAGATGGCACTTGTCTTCCTTCTCGTCCCTTCCTGCTGGATGCTTCTCCTCGTTCTGCCATGTTCACCACCCTCTTCAAATCTAACTTGCCGTTTTGCCTTCTGAATCTCAGCCCACATTGATTTTCCCTGTCTCTTTTCTCCTTATCACTCAATTCTCTCATGCAATTACCTGTCTCAGTAGTCAAAAAGCGTCACAATCGCGTATTTAACTTCTTGCATGGCTCTCAAAATAAGAACTTAAGTTGCCACCCAAGCTTTTCTATTTTTAGAAAAGCCCATATTTGAATAACCGCTATCGGTTAGCTAACCGATATCGGTCTATTGTCTACCGACATCGGTTATCTAACCGATATCGGTCATATACCTACCTTTTTAAACATAGTTCTTTTCTTTATTTTCTACCTAATTTTTGTGGCGCCATCCCTTTTTCCTGCATAACAACACCATTATCTATAATTTTTCATCAAATCCACATCTCATTACAATTTCATCAACATCATCTATCTATATTACCAAAATAAACAAGCCATCAACAAATGATATCCAAAACCATCAATCTATACACCATTTGGATCCAAATCAACAAGCTACATACATTCAATTTCACAAACCAACGACAAAACATACAACATTTCATAACACAACATGTCAATTAAACTCATCATCTATATATACATACATCCCATCAACAAAAGACATCAACACCATCAATATATAAACCATGTGGATCAAACTCATCATACATTCTATATCACAAACCATCGACAAAACACTTAAAAACATTTTAAACACAGCATGTGGGTCAAATCATCATATCCATATATTAAAAGTTTCAAATATACAATGTGCCCTGCATAGGGGCCTCTGTGATCTCATAATACAACAAAATCTGACATGCAGGCCACAATAACTGTCATAATCTCGACTCGGCTCACAGGCCGGTCTCTCATATCACAAAATAAATACTCGGCTTGCAAGCCGGTATCAACTGTACAACCTGTACTCGGCTCGCAGGCCGGTATATACAATAAATGAATCAATAAATGAATGAATAAATCATATGTGGGCACGCAGGCCTCTATAAACATAACCGGTTCACAGACCGGTGCCCATATCCAATGTACAAACACAAAAATATGCAGGGATCCCTCAGCTCTCCCCACCGCCTCGGCACTCTCCTCGTTGGTCCTCGTGCCACCTCTCGCCTCCTGCTGTAATGCACTCCACTGCTATGGTTGCACCTCCCTGAGATCTCTGACTCCGAGAGGTCTCTGCTCTATGTGCCGCATATGGCTGATAGTCAGCCCCGGTACCATCAAGAACATCCTGATAGTACCGGGCCTCCGCTCTCACCTCCATATAATGGTCCCGTGCCACCATAGCTGCTGGGGCTGGTCCCCTGACTCCTAATACCAGTGCCCCCTGTGCCTGTGCTGGTGCCACTGGTGGTGCTTGTGGGCTGGGCGGTACTGCACTGTGGTGTGCCAGCAGTACCATTGGTGGTGCCTGAGCTGTACTGCACTCACGAGCTCGGGCTAGCTGCCCTGCGTAAGAAACCTATCTCGTGCTGTGCAGCAAGCCGCCTGTGTAATAGCTGTACTGCCCCCGAGCTGATCCTCTCTCGCTATCACCACCGCTAAGTCTGGGCTGTGCTCTCCTCGCGGCTCTCTCTCCCGCCCACCATACCAAAAAGCTCCCGTCATACCAAGCGTCATCCACGGTATCATCTACAGGCCTCTCGGCTACCCAATCTGGGTCCATGGGCTATGGTGCAGGCAGTGGGGCCTCTACATCATCCCTCCGGTACTGAGGGAAGGGAGGTGGCTCATCCTGTCGTAACCCCATCTGCCGGCGTACCCTCTCCAGGGGAATCCGCTCATGCTCCCCTAGCCTCTGTCCCGCTATCCAGAATGTATACTGGACCCACCGCAACTGTGATCGGGCTCCTCCGTGGGGGTGATGACCTCTATAAGGTCTCCATACAATGTCTAACACTGTCAAGCCCTCTAATACATGCCGGTAATATGCTATATCTCGTCCAGCGAGAACTACTCGTGGCTGGCCCATGACCCCCAACCACCTCTGAAAGCCATATCTGTAGATCACCTGTGGCCCTGGCTGCTGGGGCAGCCCTACTGGTCTAATGCATATGATATGCTCATATGCCCAACAGTGTAGCAAAAACGTAGAGAAAATCCCGAATCACCTCATCCGGCGATAGCCCCACAGCTCTCGGTATAACTGCACCAGGTATACTGGTGCCCAAGCATAACATGTATGCTCCTCAACCATCTCATGTAAGACCCCCATCAACGCCCGTGGAAAGCGGCCTCCCTCTGAGTCGGGAGGGCGAAGCAGGTGATCCCGATCATCATCAACACGGCCAGCCGTGTCTCATGGCGGTGGGCACGGTACATATCCCCATACGCGATGCTCACGCTGTGATACGTCAGTAGCGTGGCTGCATCCCCGAATACGTGTAGGATGCTGTCCATGGCTGTCTCTGCGTCCACCTGAAAGACTGCCTCTCCATCAATCGGTAATCTAAGGATGTGATACACATCCTCTAATGTAATGGTCATCTCTCCAGTCGAGAGATGGAACACATTGGTCGCCGGATCCCATCTCTCGATGAGGGCGACCATCAAACTGTGATCCCTATCGATCGCCCTGTACCGCTGGACTCCGCCGAGTCCCACCTCACGCATAATACCCCATCTGCACCTGCAGACACGTGTGGCCCATCCGTCTCAAACAATGGGACATCTTGTCCCGCATCGTCACCGTTGACGTGCTCAGAAAACCAACTCACTACATTAGCCCTACCCTTTCAAACAATAACTACTTTAACCTTCTATACCCCCTTTTACCCACCCGACCACAACCCGACTCTATAACACACACCTACACTCACCTATTTTACCCTAAAAACTTTACGATATCCCCTTGCCTTATCTCGCACCCTACCAATCACTCAGCTCTATTCTCACCATTTACCTATGCCCCTACCAATTTAACACCTCCCCATTCATGCCCAACACCTAATCTATCCGAACCGCACCAACCACACAATCGCCCCATTTTTCCCCCCCACTCACCAATCACCCTTCCTATTAACCTCTACCCCTTCCCTCTTCACCCCCACAAACACAACACCCAAACCACTAATACCTAAACACCAAAACCACAGCCCCAACAACCACCAAACACCCCAAACCATAGCAAAACCAACCAACAAAATAAATATTATTAAGTAGGGACCGGTACCGGTCACCCATGACCGCCACCGGTCCCCTCTCCACCGACGCCGGTCGACGTACGACCGACACCGGTCACCTACTAACTCACCCTGGGCTGAAAATTTCTTGACCGATGTCGGTCGCTTAGTGACCGGCATCGGTCACTGAAAAATACCCGAGCCGAACCCGACGCGCTACCCCATTCAATTTTTTCCTATTTCTCCCTATATACCCACCCAAACACCCTAAAAACCTACCCACCCTGCTGCCTTGGCCTATTTCACCTATCTACCCTCTCCTTTTTTCAAATAATTTCCATTTATTAACTATTTTCTAAAAACCTTACATTCCTACCCAAAACCCAAATCCAACTTAACATAATCAAATTCACATAATGAAGGGTTTCGAACCTACTGGTACGACGACACATCGTTGTGGTGGAATGGGTGGTGGTGGTCCAGCTGGTCCAGCACCTCCTGCTCCTCCTGGCTGTGCCATAGCTCCACCTCTCCTCTGCTGGGTCCTCCACTAATCAACTACTACCTCCTACTCACTCGGGCCCACTAACCACTCACTTCTCCACTCCAATAGCGCCACCTCAAGCAAAAAATGCTTCAATCTCAACAATAAACCTCAGACAACTCAAACTGGGTTTCAAATTGACAATATGACAATGACCGGTCGTATTTTTTCTTTTTATAGGTTTTCGACTATAACCAATACCGGTTATATTGTGCCCTAAGGAACCGGTATCGGTCACCTAACCGATATCGGTCATGGATAATCGATATCGGTTTTACCCCACCTCTTCCCCAATTTCTGCCCTTATTTACTAATCATCCTTTCTCACAACATCGCCTATATCCACCTTGGCTGAAAACCCTTTGTTAACTTCCTTGGCACGATCCAAGGCCGTAACCCACCATTTGGTTTGACCCAAGGACCGTAACCCACCATTTGGTTTGACCCAAGGACCGTAACCCACCATTTGGCTCGACCCAAGGCCATAACCAACCAATTTGGCCCGACCCAAGGCCGTCACCTACCATTTGGCCCGACCTAAGGCCGTAACCAACCATTTGGCCCGACCCAAGGCCGTAACCCACCATTTGGTTTGACCCAAGGACCGTAACCCACCATTTGGCCCGACCCAAGGCCGTAACCAACCATTTGGCCCGACCCAAGGCCGTACCCACCATTTGGCCCGACCCAAGACCGCACCCAACCATTTGGCCCAACCTAAGGCCGCACCAATTAAATACCTCGCCCAACATCAACACAATACACTTTTATCCACCCATCATGTCACTTTTTGTTCAATCGAGCTCACCTGTTCGTGTTTTAGCATGATTAGGGTCCTTGACTTGATCAGTCGACCAACTTTGCCTAGACCAAGACCGTGACGTTTATCTCAACCAAACCAACCATTTGCACGCCCGAACATGCCTAAACGCCTCGTACCTTACCCGTTATATCCCCGGAGCTACTTCCTATGCCTTGATACTAGGATTATATCACCCTTGTTTGGATAAACTATCGACCTTTGCTATGAATTTCTTGTTTTCTCTTCAAATCATGTACCCAGTCGCACTATTGCATTTCCACGCGCGTCCGCTTCCTTGGACCTACCCCACCATCTTACCATCATATAAACACCAGCTTACCCTTTATCAACCCTATCCTTGATTTCACGCTTGCCTCAATCTGTGATAGATTTGAGGGGATTACCTATACCCTTAATAGGGGTAACCACTTCTTATTATTGTCCATGTAGCTTTAACAAAGACAAGCTACACGACAACAAGGGCTAATGTAGACACCAAATTTGTGTCTTACAACCCCCTGTGCCCCGCATCTCATTTCGCAACCTAACCTCATCACCTAAACCTTACATAATTATTTATTAATTACCTTATAATTAATAAATCCACATCGCCATACCTGCCACCTCATCATAACCTAGTCTTAACCCTAAACTAACCTAATTAAGACCTATAACTTGGTCCACATCCACACCCATGACTAATTACTCCTCACCCGCACCTAAAACCAACCTCATAATGACTTGACCAAGCCCGCAACTAATCCCTCGGGAGAAAAGGAGGGAAAGCTGGCTATTTTACCAAAAATAGCCCACTTTGACGTGACCGACATCGGTTCTACTCGACCGACCGTCGCTTGTGTAACCGCTTATCGGTTCCCGTAAATGACCACCTCCAACCAAAAACAAGAGATCAGATTTTCATTTGATCAAAAGGAGGAGAAATCATTGAAATGATCGGGATTTGCTTGGCCGAGCGAGAGACAAGTGAAGAAACAAAAAGAGTTTGCAGAGAAGGACATCAAGCCCAAGATCGCAAATCGCACAACCAGAGCCCCGTGATACTCGGTTGATCATCGTGAGGGAAGATATCTCATCTTCTCGATCGTCGACGTCCTATCTAAGTTCTACCTTTGTCATCATAGTTCTTGGACTCGCCTTCTCACATAACCATAAGTAGTATCTTGTATGTTGTCTTTGATAACATTTCTTAGACTTTTGAATCACAACCGTCATAAATCTATTCCCAGATCTACTACCCAGCAACACATTACATCTAACTATCATTCCTCTATCCTCTCATCACCCCGTTACCTAATCCCACTCATTTATTAGCCTTACAAACAACACAATCACCCTACAACCGACCCTCACCAAAAGTCCCTAAAACATAGCCCCTACCGATATCGGTTAGCAGAAACCGGTATCGGTTATCGTGACTCAAAACCAAAAACCAGCCTTTCCCTCTACTTGTTTCAACGAGGTTATTTAATTGTTATTTTACAATCTTTTGTGTTAATTCATACTAGCAGGGGAACTGACCACCTTCGAAAGGAAGTTTTGTATTTCCTGGGCCCGAGGCAGTTCCCTCATTTATTGTCTAATCAAAATCTTGTGGTCTTGTATTCTTATTTGCAGGTAGTCCTTCCAAGATAAAAAGGAGTTCTTCGCAATCAACCTGATCTCTCTCTACGGTACGCGCACACCATCTCGACATTCAACAGGTATTCCTCCTAGCCCTAACCCTTATCTGTTTCTAAAAGGAATGAAAGGATAGAAGCAACTCTATTCCCAAAAGCTAAAACATTCCTTACGAAACAAAAAGTAAGTAGATATGGTGACCGCATAACAGTTTATATTGCTCCTTGAATGAGTAGTTCTATGGTGACTTCTTCTACAAAACTAACAAGTGGTATCTGAATTCTCTATCCTTTAGTTAGAAACATCTATGCTCTCTACTACATTTTTCTTTTCTTACAATGAAAGTAAACAAAACTAATGATTTTCCTGAATAAATCTTTGTGCTTGGTTGTTACTTACCATAGCCTTCTTTGATTTTCTCTGGTGTGCCTGAATGTTGAAACTGACTTCGTGCTTGACCCATTTGTATTGGTTCTCCCTCCTTGTGAATATAACATCCTTCGCATACAAGTAAGGACTTCAAGACAACATCAAATGCATCATGTGGAATGATATCAACCTCTAATACATCTATGTATTGGGAATTTATCCTAAATGTGAACTTACACTTCCTTGTTACTTGGATTTCTACACCCTTCTTTACCCAACCCAATGGGTATGGACGTGGATGTTCGTAAGTTTCTAGACCAATCTCTTTTACAACCATATCATAAATCAAATTATCTCGAGAACCAGTCTACTAAAGCATTTACCTTAGTCTCATTGATTTGGATTCCGGTTTGAAATAACTTACTCATCTCTTCTTCTTATTTTCCCCTATACATGTTAGTGGTTGTGCATCCTAGCCTCTCGTCTACATCTGAATCATCCTCAATCTCCACCTCTTCTTCTATTTCATAGTGGCCATGGATTTCTTGGAATCCTTGGTTCGGTGCTTTGGGTGCAATTCTAGATGCAACTTCCAACATGTGGTGTTAGTGTGTCCATTTATATCACAATTCTTATAGAAATTCTTAGGATCTTTACAAGTATGCAAAGCAGTGGTGGCTTGTTTACCTTTCCATTTACCTTTGTAACTTGTCGATCCTGCTCCTTTTGGTGTTGATTTGTTGATGGTCTTCCTTTCGCTTTGCTTATCCTTGCTTTTCTCATCATCAATATAGTATGATTACACGCAATCTTCATTGAGATCCTTGGGCTTTGTGGAGATTACCTTCCTCCAAAGGTGAGTGTGAAGTCGTCCCAAATATTTGGTCGAAATGTCCTCATCCTCCAAGTCTATATTAAGCAACATGGCTTGTCTCTAAAACTCTATGGTATATTCCTACATGCTTTAACCACTCGCCCCACCTAAAGTACGCCACTTAATCATCTGGTCAGTCTTATGGCTGATAGGATAGAAATTAGCTCTAACCAACTCTGTACAACCCTTCCAAGTACTAACAATAGGACATTCTTTTTTTCACAAGTGGCTAGATGGGTTTCCTACCAAACCAGAGCATGACCTTCCATTTTGAGATGTGTAAAGGTGATCCTCTATGCCTTAGTGATGTTATGCACACTAAAATAAACCTCCAACTATTTTATCCATTTATCCAAGTAATTCTACATCTACTTTTCCTTAAAAAAAAAACTTTTGTTTCCACTTTAAAAGGAGTATGAGAAGATTTTACCTTCTCGCTTACAGTTGTAGCCTCTTCTTCATGCACTTCCAAATCTTCCTCATCATGGCTCCCTCCGATACCAATTTTTTGCCAAAGGCTCGAACCACTAAGTCCATGGAATCTTGCTTAATTGAAGCCATATTTGGTAGATCTAAAAGTTGTTGTTTTCTATGCAACCTATCCGTCATGGTCTCTAGCATTGCGAATCTATGGATCAAGTTCTCTTCCTCCATTTGAGCTCGAATTATTTGTTTCCACTTCTTTGTAGAAATATCTAGTTTGCAAGGTAAAAATTATTCACCTTTGGACCTTGTTACTGTCATACAAATCACAAGAAATAATCGAATACCATAATCCTAGATATATAATTAGCTTTGATACCAAAATGATTCATAAAATTTTACTTTGGAACTCTATGAATCACACAATTATGTTGTTCTACTTTCAACTTTGGAAAATGACATATTTTCTTGAAGATTAGAGCTTTAGTGACTGATTATCTAGTGCTATAGAAAGGAAATTACAGAGAAGAGAAAAAAATTCAACTCCAAACACCAACAATTTTATCCTAGAAACCTCCAATGGAGGAAAACCAGTTGGGAAGGAAAAAAACTCTTTCTTCCCACTTTTATTGGTCAATTATAGATAATTACATATTATAAGAAGTAGAAAATGGAGACAACAATGTAAACCTCTCCCTTCCTATGCTTGCTTTCTTTGTTTCTACACCTTGCTCCTACAATTCCACTCCAACACTAAAGATCTTTCTCACTTGCTCTCATTAAACTTAAACCTTTTCTCTTTTGATCTCTTTGGATCTTTGAATGCCCATTCTCTTGCTCCTACCATGAATTTATAGCCTCTCCCAAGTGTTCCTATGCATTGGAGAATGGGAAAGGTTGAGGCAGGGAAGAGACAAGGTCAAACGATTCAAATTTGCATCCATTCACGCTTCATTTCTTTTTTTTTTTGTTTAGAAGTGTCGGATGCTTGTCACCTTGTGCAAACCAATGGTTTCAAGATCTGCCCTTACTGCTAGGTGGCGGTTCTGGGACCGCCGCCTGTGTGGTGGTGGTTCTGCGCAATGTCACTTTGTGCAGAGCAATGGTTCTATTAAAATGCTGACAGAACCTCCTTTTCCTCATTTTTCTTCACTTTTCCTTCTCGTATGCTGATGGGACTAATGAAGTGGTGTGTTTTTCTCGGATCCCTATGGATCATTATTACTATATATGTCATGTTTTTGGTCACAAAGCTAGAGATTGAAAAAGGAGGTATCCTAGGGATGATGTAGGTCTCTTCAAAGGTGAATGTTTTTCATGTTGTAAGTATGGTCATAGGGCCAAGGATTGTGGATGGAATTTGAGTGTGTTTGAACCAAAAGGAAATAGAAATGTAGTTGTGTGTCATAGGTGTCATAAACAAGGACACTTTGTAATATTTTTTCTTCAAGGTGGAACCCCAAGGGTTGTTATCAAATTTCAATCATTAAATAAGAGAGTATTCAAGGAGAAAATAAGTTCTATGAATGAATCTAAGTTTGTTATACTAGAGCCTAAGTATAAGAAGATGCTTGTTCATGTAAATAAGGTCAAGAGAGCTGATTATCAGTCTACTATGCACAATATGAAGTTTTTCAAGGAGGATTATAGTGCTATCAAGGTTAGAAACATTGTCAATAACCTCAAATCATATCAAGGTGGTATGTTTACCTTAGTTGAAAGGATCACAAGTCAAGAAGATCATATATGCCTAAATGCAATACATTTACCTATTCATGAGAAGCTAAAGGAGCTAGGTGTTTAGAACACATCTAGGTTTATAAGGTATGATAAATGACCTATTCATGTCGTTCTAAGATCTTTTTATTGTGAGGTTTCTGTGTTGGCAAGAGTGTTTCATTCTTCTTTGTCATTGAAGTCTATGTGTGTCATTTTTAAGGTGTTTCTAGGTCTAGATATTGAGTTTGTGTGAAGTTGTTGGTCTCTTAAGTCTTAAAGGTCTATGTCATTGTTTGATGAAGTCTTTAATAGTCATAAGTAGGATGATGATGTAGGTTATATCATACTTACTAACAATCAAAATAATACTGAAATATTTTTCATTTATCACTGTGTCTTGTGAAGGTATTTTGAAGAATGTGGTGTTAGTAAGTATGATCCAAGGTATCTAAAAGTATTGAAGGTTGTAACTTGGTATGTTCACATGCTTATCAATCTATGAGGGATCTTATATGTCAAGAATAGATAGTTTCATATAGTCTAAAGGTGATCAATTTTTTTCAAGGTCTTGTATCACATAGTGTGAGTGTTATGATGGTCCTAAAACAATATAAAAGGTCTTGGTTATGTTTCTTTTAAGATGTATTATGTAAATGTGTCTCACAATCACGATGTTAGTCTAAGCATGAAGTATATTTTGTCAAAGTCTACTTTGTCTTGGTCATATGGGTCTATGTTTCATATCATGAATGATGTATCACGATATAGTAATGGTCCACACTTGTTTAATCCATGTATGTAAGGTCCTGAAGTATAGTGTTCCACAATCAAAAGGTGTATTCATGTTCTATCTAAAAAGTATATGTGCCATTCAAGAGATGTTATCTATCTATGCGATGGGCTAAAAATCTATTCATGGGGTTCTAAGCTAGTATGCTTCATAACATGTCTATGTATGGAGGTTATTTCTCTATGTTAAGTGTCTCAAGTCAAGAAATGAAGTGAAATCCTTAAGGTTTGGGTATGTATTCCAAGGATTATGCTAGTACGATGAAAAAATCTAGGATCAAGGTCCGGGAAGAGAATACTTAGTGTAAGAAGAAGTCTCGAAGTTGTTAAGAGGAAGGTGTACCATGAAAAACCTAGATAAGGTTATGTAAGAAGACCTATGGAGAATCTTGCATGATTAGATTTCAAAAGGTGCATCTAGGTGTTCTTGAGGTATAAAAGCATGATCACAAAGTAAACACTATTCTACAGTTGAATAAGGTAATTTAGATGACTCATGCAAATCAAGATATGGTGTCTAAAGGTGTAGGTTTGTTGGAGTTAACAATGTTTAATAATAAAGGAGCTATCTTAGCTAACATAGATGAGGGTAAGATTATGTCAAGCCCAAAAGTGTGTATCATGGTATGGTATGACAACCTACAGTGCTAGTGCTTTATAAGTTTGTTTGTAAATAGTGATAAGCTTCAGGAATCATGGTACTCTTGGTGTCGAGTTTTTGAGAATGATATCATCTTATCAATTGTGATGTGCTATATGGGATTTGAGAAAAGGCTGTGAGTTAGCATATATCATGTATGGTTTTAGTACACTTAAATAAGGGTTTACAAAATATTGATAAGCTCGTGCTTATGGTTCTGAGTTTGGAATCAAGATATATTGTAAGGTGGTTTTTCAAGAAAAGCTTCAGAGAGTCTACTTGAAGTCAAAATCAAAGGAAACAAAGTACAAAAAGGTTGTGTAAAGTTTGTAATGAGTATCTACAGGTTGGTGTATTGAGTTCTTGATTAAGGAAGTAAGTATGCACTCTAAAGTCTTCAATTTTTCTTAGAAGTGATAGTCAAGGCTTTAATGTTAGAGTGAAGTCAAGGTAGCAGAGCTAGTAGTCAAGTTCAAACTAATTGGGTTGTTCATTCATGAGATGTCAATGTTTCCTTTGCTCGAGTTTGATCTAATAAAGACATCGATTGGTAACAAAGATTGTGAAAAGTGTCATGACTTGTGTTGAAAAATGGTTTCAAAGTGAAATATTCAAAGATGCGAGTTCTTAGGGTCGGTAACTTTTCCATTAATGTTGCTTAAAAGTTTAAGAGGCATGTGTGAATGCTAGAAGACTAGGCAGAGAAAAATGCTTTGTTCTATTAGTGTATGAGGTCCGAATTGGTGTTCTGAGACAAGGGACTAATGATATCCATCAAAAGAGATTTGAAGGTTAAGTATGTTGATTGTGTCAATATTGACTCATGTAAGGTATTGTTAAAAGGTGTTCTATAGGCCTAATGTGAGTGTCTTGAGTCAAAATGATGACTCACATGCGTGTATTAGATGACCAAATGATTACGAGAGAGGTCTATGTATATTGAAGTTGAAATGGTAATCCTCTAAGTGAAGTGGTATCTTTCCTCTTGAAAGGAGTTATAACATATTCAAGGACTATTTTAGCAAAATGAAGGAAGTCTTTAGGTATGTATGTCAAGGTACAAGTCTGTGTTCATTGACTTAGACAGGGAGAACCATTTAAACCATCTATTTTAGTGTCATGAGTGCTTAATAAACATTGAGTGGGTATTTATAATGTGTTAGTAATAATATTGGCATGTGGTGCAAGGACTGCTTGTGAAAAAAAGTGAGATAGCATGTTTTGAGATCAAAAGGACAGAGTTAGTGCCTCAGGATAGAGGAAGTGTGGATGAAGCATATAGAGCTCATGAAATCAAGGTAAGTGTTAATTTTCTTGTACTTTCAGTTAGAGGAAGATATTCTAGGTTCAAGGGAGCTATAAGAATCCATTTCATTGTGTGTATGAGCTTCTATAACTTGTTGAAGTTGGTTTTAAGCATACTGATGGAGTTTAGGGATTTCAGGCTTAGTGATTGTAAATAATCATTGTATGAAAGAAACAAGCCAAGTATGTTCCTTATCAACTTGAGATAGATAAATGAAGAAGCAAGATGATGTTTTGTGTTGAAGTATGCCCTTAATTACACTTTTTGGTATGTGTGGATGAGTTATGTAATGAGTGCTAGAGTGATTTTAAACTTGAAGAAGGTAAAAAAATGTTGAGATGTGAAACCTTAGTTTTGAGCATGGATTAGACCTAGAAAGTGATGTAAAATAGTAATGAAGGAAAAAATGGGGGCTATTAGTTCAAAGGGATTTAGTTTTCATGACTTATCCGGTCCATAGGATCTTTATATGCTATCGAAGGAATTAAAAAGGAGAGATTTCAGTCCTAGGGGAGCTTCATGTGTAAAATAAGTCATGTTTTACATTGTTTCCATTGTGTGTTGTCCTTTTACTTGTATAGTAGTAAATATAGCCTTTTTCATATATGTAAAATGGGGAGAGAGGCATTAGAAACATGAAAAAGGTCATGTAGGTGTTGGTCATGTTGGTTACCATCAATGTTTTTGAAAATGGTTGCCATCAATGACAAAGGGGGATATTGTTGGCCACTTGTTTGTTCATGTTGTCATTGATGTAGAATCCCTTGATGGCAAAGGGTGTCATGATGTCATGTGATCCATGTGATTTTGTTCGGTGTCAAACATGAAGGTTGATTGGTAGTGTCCATGTTTGGTGAGTTTTACGAGGTCCTAGAGCTTGGTTTTCTAGGTAGAGTCATGAATTGAGGTCTCCCAAGCAATTTGAAGGTTTTAATGATGTCATAAATGGTCCATGAGGTGTGTTAGAGGTGTCTATGAGTCTACATGAGGTCTGTTAGGAAATAAGGGATAAAATATGCAGAACAATCCCACACAGAATCGCAATAGTAGAAACTAATATGAAGAATAATATCATAGATCTGAAATAAAAGTGCAGAAAATAAAACAACACAACATACAAACATTATTTAATGTGGTTCATCCAATTTGGGCTACATCCACTAAGAATCACTTACTCATATTTTTATTATAAGAGACCTCTCTCTCTCAATATAATACCCATATATGTTTGGATCTATGCTCAACAAACTCTCTTGAATTCACACTTGAACTCACATACCTCTACAATGCTATTTCTACCATATCAAAAGCCTAAAAGAACATTAATAGGAAACTATTTAAGCCATTTTACAATGTCATGGGGTACCAAAACACGGGCTAAAATGCCCCATAAACCTATGGGTAAAAACTCCCGCCCATATGAGAAGAACATGTTTGCTGAGATATTGGGCATGTTTTTCAAGGCCAATTTTTTTCACCCCAACGAGAAAAATGTGGAGAGTGTATAGTAATTTTAGTGTACAGTCTTCAACACTTCCACACATGAAAATATGCTCCACAACATAACAATATCCCACTTGGAGACTATTTTTCCTTTGAGAAAGCTTCTCAACCCTTCATTGTTGTCCGTGAAGACCAACCAAAGTTGAAGATAGCTTCAATTTCTCCCTCGTGACCACCTTGGTCATCATGTCTGCAAGATTTTGATTAGTATAAATCTTCTCCAACTTCAACTTCTCTTCCTCTAAAGTTGTCCTAATGAAATGGTACCTTAACTATATATTCTTCGTCCTAGAGTGGAAAGAAAAGTTATTAACTAGGTGTATAACACTCTGACTATCACTATGTAACTTTCCTTCCTCCTTATGATTCAACTCCTCAAGCAATCGATGTAACAAAATCATCCCTTTTCTTACCTCTATGGTAGCAATATACCCAGCCTCCGTGGTTGAAAAAGCCACAAGATTCTATAGTTGTGAAATCCACTCATTGTTGTCCGACCTACAATGTAAATGTAACCTATCATGTTTCTCCCCAAGCTATCTACATCTACAACCATGTTTGAATCTACATATCCATGAAAAGTGGAGTCTAATCCACCGTAGAAAAAAACTATTCCCATGGTCTCTCTCAAGTATCAAAGGATCCACTTTATCGCCTGCTAGTGATCTTTATCTAGATCACTCATAAATCTACTCACTACTCCCACTACATGTGCAATATCAGGCCTAATACACACCATGACATACATCAAACTACCAACCGGTGATGAGTAAGGTACCTTGGACATCTGGTTTCTCTCCTGATCTATCTTGGGACACAACTCCTTTGATAACTTGAAATGGCCACCCAAAGGAGTCCCAACTGGTTTAACATCTTACATATTAAACCCCTCAAAACCTTCTTAATCTACTCTTCCCGAGATAAAGTTAACTTCCATTCCTTCCTATCCCTAGATATTCTCATACCAAGGATTTGTTTGGCTGCCCCCAAATCCTTCATATTAAATAAGTCACATGGTTGCTTTTTGAGTACTTTTATTTCCTGCATGTTTTTGCCTGCAACCAACATGTCATCCACATACATACACATGATAATATAACTACCATCCTAAAATTTATTTGTATATATGCAATGGCTAGAATGACATCTAATATAACCTTGCTCCATCATGAAGCTATCAATTTTCTTATACCATTGATGTGGAGCTTATTTTAGGCCATACAATCTCTTTTTCAGTTTGCACACCATCTCCTCTTTACATTTGACCTCATAGCCCTCTAACTGCGGCATATATAGATCCTCCTCCAAATCACCATGGAGGAATGTAGTATTTACATCTAGCTACTCTAAGTGCAAGTATTATGCTGCAACTATTCCAATAACAGATCTAATAGAAGTCATTTTTACTATAGGAGAAAATTTCATGAAAATATATACATTTTTTCGTGTAAACCCCTTGACCACCAACCGGGCCTTGTATCTTTTCTTGCCTCCTTCCTCTTTAACTCTGTACACCCACTTATTTTGCAATGCTCTTTTACCTTCGGGTAGCTTCACCAAATCCCAAGTCTAGTTCTCCATGAGAGACTGATGCTCCTCATTCATGGCTTGCTCCCACTTCTTCCTGACATCTACCTGTATTGCTTCATCAAAGATCTCTAGATCTCCACTATCAATGAGTAATAAATAATAAAGAGAAGGAGAAAAATGTCCAGGTTCTCTTATTACCCTAGAATACCTCCTAAATATAGGAGTTTGGGGTTCATGTTGAGTAGGTTCCTAAACTGATTCATGTGCCACTTTCCCATCTGGAAGATCCTCTACCATTGCATATTCTTTCCTAGATTCTTCCTTGTTTTCCTGTAACTATTGCTTATACATAACTTTCTCATTAAATATCACATCCCTAGATCGAATGATTTTATCATCATTAATACTCCAACATTTATATCCAAAGTCATCACCACAATAACCAATGAAAGTGCATTTTTTTATTTACCCTCTAGCTTGGTCCTATCATCCTTGTTAATATGAAAAAATACCTCACATTAAAAGAATCTAAGAAATGAGTAATCAAATTTTTACTAGACCAGCCTCCTCAAGTATGCCTCCATCTAAGGCACTTGAGGGTCCTCTTCTATCAAGTACACAGTGTGTGCTCACCGCTTCTACTAAAAAAGAAAGAGGCAGTCTTGCATATAACCTCATGCTCCTAGCTCATTCCATTATTGCCCTGTTCATCCTTTCGACACCCCATTCTACTACGAGTCCTTAGAACCATATTTTTCCTATGGATTCCATTCTTAGAACAATAATCATCAAACTCATTTCTCGCAATACTCCCATCCATTATTTGACATGAGACATTATACTTTAAGACCTGTTTCATTCTCTACTAAGGCTTTCCATTTAACAAAAGTGTCAAATACATCAAATTTATTTCTAATACAATATACACAAACTTTCCTTATTGCATCATTGATAAAAGTGACATAATAATTCGAACCTTATTGTCATGCAAATGTGAAACAAGAAAATTCCCAATTTTCAAGCATGACAACCATACCCTACCTAAAAAGTTTTTCTCAAGGCCACTCTTAGTCCTCCTTCATGTCACCCTAACCCCCGATTTAGTCCTATCCCATCTATCCGAGCATCCCAATGTGTCATGTTAGTGTTCCCATAGGTTATTTAGGGGTACCCAGTCATTTCAAGTGCTTCCAGAGAAAGATACATCAAGACATGCTCTTTAACATGCTTTAGGAAAGGCTATTCCCTAGTCTTCTTAAAGTCAGTAGCAAAAAAACTATTCCCATGGTCCCTCTCAAGTATCGAAGGATCCAATTTACTCGCTAGTGTTCCCATATGTTATTTAGGGGTAATCAATCATTTCAAGTGCTTCCAGAGAAAGATACATCAAGACATGCTCTTTAATAAGCTTTACGAAAGGCTATTCCTAGTCTTCTTAAAGTGATACACACCACGAAGTGGAATGAAAGGAATAAAATCATCAGGGAGGTGTAGTAGAAAGAAAATAAAGTTATTCAATAAAGTGGAGTCTGATCCACTGTTAGTGTTCCCATATGTTATTTAGGGGTACCTACATTTCAAGTGCTTCTAGAGAAAGATACATCAAGACATGCTCTTTAACAAGCTTTAAGAAAGGTTATTCCCTAGTCTTATTAAAGCCGCTACACACCCCGAAGTAGAATGAAAGGAATAAAATCATTAGGGAGGTGTAGTAGAGAGAAAAGAAGGTTATGCAATTAGTTTTGGAAGATTCTAGGAGGTTCTTGAAGTTTTGGAGTAGTTTCAGCAAAAGCAGGTCTTAGAGGCCTAAGCGGTGTTGAGTGCAAAACAAGCTCCTGATTTGGGAAGTGATTTTGAGAGTTCCATAATAAGTTATGATTCAAAATATATATTTTCAGAAATATAATTTAGAGCCCTACAATATGGTGATTTCATATTTTTCACAACACCTAGGTGCACTCTATCTATAACCTATTTTTGGCATCCACAACCTTGGATCCTGAACAAAAAGATTATTTTTCAGGAATAAAATGGAAGATTAAAGAGATATGAAACCCACAAATGGATTAAAAAGGTAATTTTAAGGTGGAATAATATAAAATTTCATCAAAAACTCCTCCGGAGCTCAAGTTATGGTCTCAATAAGTGGCGCCCCAAGGTAAAGCTTCAGTAGTTAGTCAAATTTTGCATTGAAATTTGGACCAATGGGAGAGTGGATAAATTTTTGCACCAATTTAAAAAGGAAAAAAATCTTCGAAGAAGGAACAATGAAAATCATACAAACTGAAATCGAGGGCATGTAGGTCAAAAAAATAAAAACCAAAAAGTAAAAAGAAAATTTTAAAAATAAAAATTTATTTAAATTGACTTCAAAACATCTATGGACATGCTCTAAACATGGTAAAGACCCTCGATACTGAAAGTAAGACAAAAATAATCTTTCCCGAAATAACAACTCCTGGATCTCAATGGCTAAAAATGGAAAGTCCCAGTGTTGAATGCAAAAAGTTGCAGTAGGCCCCATTTTTAACGATATCGCTGTTTTTTTCACCCTCTCAAGGTTTCAAGAATTTTTCATAGCTCAAACACGTCCAGTGTATTCAACAATTTGGAAGAACTAGGTATGTCTTCTCAATGTGATCAAGAGCTACCCCCACGTAAAGCTTCTACAAGCACTCTGAAAACTGACATCTTGGTAACTCCCGAGGAGCTGTTTCCTTGGATTCAAGAAGTGCTCGAGAGTTGGCCAAGATTTATACAACTCATTTCCATTCCCAGCCTTGTGGTATCTTTGGAATGTTGAAACCCAAACAAAGGAAGAAGGCTTAGACAACTTCCCGCTTCTTCAGTGGTACCTCAGGTAACTAGTATGTTGAATTTTCTAGGCCCTTAAATGACAAGTCTATGTAAGAAATGAATCTAATTGACTATGAGTTGACCTACATCTCATTAGGTCAAGCTTCTCACTAAGGAAACATTTTTTGGACCCTAAATATAGGCTATGTACCAAGAGGTGTGCACGCATAGGACCAGTGAGAAGAAGGGCACCTAGGGGAAAGTGCGCGAGGACAAATGGATTTTAGAAGGGTTTAAGTGAAACTAGGGCATGTGCGGGAGACAAAACATGGGTTTAAAGGACTTAGCCATATTTGGCATTCTAGAGGTATTTGAGGAAAAACACGAGGCCTTGGCTAGGCATGATGAGTGGATAAGGTGCCACTGGTACCTTGGAGGTTAAGAAAAGGATATTCCCTGCAAGGAATATTCCCAAAAGACATCATTACAGAGAGTGGAGGGTTTGCAAAGGGATAAGCATTCACCTATAGAGGACCACATTGACACTTGGCATGTGATATGTGCTTAGATAAGGCATGACAAGGTGGGTGTTGATCTTATATAAAGGAATTCTCGGGCTAAAGACAAAGACAGACGAGAGATAGACATGACACTCAGGCATAAATACATAGAGTAACAAAGTGTTGCAGTAATAATACTAGGGTTTAGAGCACTTAGTGCTAGAGGGTTGTAAGGGATGCCATAAGCATATGTATGGGTACTAGGATATGTAACAAGGGATAAAATGGGAAAAAGTATAGTTAGGATCTCATATCAGGAAGGTTTGTAGGAGACAAGTCTCTATCATTTAATATATATGGTTTGAGATGACCCTTTTGACTATAATGTGGCTACCAAAACTCTTTTAAATCAATATATATGTGTGTGTGTGTGTGTGTGTGTGTGTGTGTGTGTGTGTGTGTGTGGGTTTGTTCTATATAACTTGTTTATGGGTGTAAACCCTCATGTTATATGACTTATCATGGCTCAAATCTAGTTTATTATACTTCTTACAATGTTATTTAGCTTTTGTGATGCATTAATGTGTAGATCTGTTAGTTGCATCTTCTACCTTTTAAGTAAGTGAATGTACTTTTGCTTCTACAAATAATCCTCCATTAATGGTGGAACCTTCTCACAAATATCACATAAAAGAGGGGATCGACACCTACACGTGCCTTGGGTGAGTGCCTAACACCCACTGGGTGATAGGCCAACACGCTTGGGGTTAGAAAGAAGTATTAAGGGTAAGTAAATGACTACATCTTATTTTTGTTGTCGAACCTCTTTTTGAAGTTGTTGTGAGAATGGTGCATAATGACAAAGTGCTTGACCTTGGAAAGTGTCTTACCATGACTTAAAAACACCAAGGATGAGTTTTCTCAAATATTTAGTACTAGACATAAGTTTGATGCACATAAATGGGTAGAAGAACATATATATCATGAGTTGTATGAGACCTTTTTTTGTTTTCCAGTGGAGTTGTACGAATGGCTCTTGGTGTATGTAACTAGATCAAGATGGTACTATAGACCTCACATATGGACCCAAGATGAGTATCATAAACCACATGATGCTGATCGACTTGGACATGTGTTGTTGATCATTGGTGGAGTAGAGTGTTGATAAGTTACATCTTGGGGTACATCATTTCTACGTATCCTGTCTAGAGATTGCTGAGTTTGAGTTCTTGAGGGAGCCAAGAGGATCGTTTATTGTGTGCTATCCCTTTAGTTATAAAGATCCTGATTATTATGTTGAGTTTGGAAGCATTTCCTATGGTTGACTAAGCTTCTTCTGAGTCTTTGGGTGAGGAAGCTAGAGTGGAGGAGGATGACGGACCTTGTGGTTGAAAAGGAGAGGGAAGAAAGATGACTTAAGTATAATGAAGCTTGTGAAAGGGAGTTAGATAAACAATGTGAAGTTTCAGGAGTGATGGATTTATGGAGGCAGATGTTGCGAGAAGGAATTGAGGTTCATGTGAAGGATGTGGAGTCTGACCAGTCTGTGGTACCCCATCTTGGCAAGCGCAAGAGAGAGACCCCTTCAGCTTTTGATGAGATCTCATCACTTGGAGAAAGGAGATCCATCGACACACATCAGAATCCACCTAGTGACCAACTCTTTGTGCTTAGTTTTTGAAATCCAGAGATAAGTATTATTAACCCAGTTGGTATTGGTGGAATTAACTGATTAACACCTAGGAGGTATAATTTTTCATTTGACACATCTATGGCTGCACAATCATTTCCTTTGTTTTGAGGTTTATTGTCTAGAGCAAAATTTGGGAAAATTATGGGTAAAAAAACTTGGGTATCACTCCTAGAAGTGGTGCAGGACACACATTTGGTAGCAGTGCAATATCACAGATTGTTGGCACATAATTCAACGTGACAATGGGGACACAAGGCACGACCACTTAAGGACCTTTACCAGCTATGGGAGGTGGATTTGGTGGGTCAGGTGGAATAGGAACTAGTAGACCTAGTGGACTTGATGGATCTGGAGGATCTGGTAGGTCAAGAGGGAAAGATTCTTGGTGGATCTTATGGATTTGGTGGTGGAGGTAACATCGGAGGGAATCTAGGTTTTGGATCAGGCAGACAAGGGCCTCAACCACCTCAGTAAGTATTTTTTGAAATGTCTTTACATCTACCAAATTACAAAGGTATTAAGGATTTTGTAGAACATGTACACAAATGTGAGCTGCTATGGTGTGTGAAGGGGATCACTACCTCGGAATGGAAGGCAATTCAGTTTGTAACAATGTTACAAGGGCACGTGCATAGTTGGTACTAGAAGTATGACCCCCACCAATAAGGAAGTAGATTATACCGTGTTACGTAATGCCTTCTTAGTTGAATTCCATATTCCTTAGTTTGAACAAAAGAACATTATCATGCTAAAGGAGATTCAACAAGGTATGACAGAGAGTGTGTAGGATTATGATGTGTGTTTTAAGACTCTCTTATGATATTAATCCTTCTCAGCATGCTAAATGGTTTGTTAGAGGACTAATAACACCTTTCGGAGAGTGATTTCACATAAGACTTTCACAGATCCACACGAGGCCTTGGAGGACGCCCTACGCCCGAGGCTATAAGAAGCATGGATAACAATGTTAGTCCTTTTCTTGAAGCTCAAATAGTTGCAATGGAAAATCAGCTAGAGAAGTTATTTACGAACTTGGCCCATGAGACCCATAGTGGCCTATGGTGCACAAATTGTGAGGTAGAAGGGCATACGAAGGAAAATTGTCCTCGGAGATCGGTATGCGTCATGATGATAGATTGTGAGATTTTCCATGGAGATCATGATGCAAGTAGGTGTCTGCTACTACAACGTGCGATCCATAAGAATGTATCTTTCTATTCTAATATTTTCACCTCTATTACTCATGACACCAAGGATTGTAGATTAATTGACCAGATACATGATGCCATTGATATTGGTGTGTGTTAGACCAACATTGCAAAAATTCCAAGGATGATGGTCATCACTATGAAGGACACACAGATGGAGGAGCTCATGGAAGAAGCTTTGTGGAGGATTTAGAGGCCGTGGAAATCGTGGAGGTAGAAGAGGTGAATTCCTTGTTATAACTGTGGGTCCATAGAGCATTACAAGTGCAAATGTCCTAACCTGCTACAATGCTCATGGTGTGGGAAGAAGCACAAGTATGAGGAGTTCCCAGAGCTATTTGAACACATGAGCCAACAACAATGAAAAGACAAGGGTGTTGGGATGGTAAGTGTTAAGAAAGTAGACTCGTAGTGGATGCCAAGGGTGGCACGTGAGTCAAAATTAGAACATATATTGGTGACAATGTGAGCTAAGGCTATGCATGCCGAGAGATACCAAAGCAAAGACCACTGATTACAAGAGAAGAGGTGATGTATGGGAAGTATCCAGACCCTACCCATCAGAAGGAAGTCTATTAAGAGACCATGGACGTAATTAGGAGTCTTCAAGGGGAAATTTAATGTCTAAAGGAGAAATCCAAGAAGTTGGGATAGAATAAAAGTGCTGAGGTACCTCAGTTAGATATAGATGATGTTAGGGAGGTGTGTAAAATGTTGCACCAAGATAATATCATTCCTCTATTAGGAGAATGGTTGAGGGATAAGATACCAAGTGCTAGAGTAGAGTGTGAGAGGAAGGTTTTGCATGATAACCTTCCTCCCCAAAACCTTGACTATGATAAGGATATTTCCTTGAATGCAGTTGTGGATGGATAAATCCTAAGTAATATTCTGATTGACATGGGCACATAAGTCAACATTCTCACCTGGATGCCTGAATCAAATGGGAAGGCCCCATTATAGACATCTTCAATGTGCTTTGTATATGGCCAATAAGACAAAGGCAATGCCCATTGGTGTTTTAGAGAATGTTGCTATCACTATCCAATGGGTGAAATTCACTAGAGACTTGAAAGTCTTAGTGCTTGTTGAGGTGGAAAACTTTCCAGTCTACTTGGGTGCCCCCAGGTGCTATAAGAACAATGTTGACTTATGTTTCAATAAGGGGTATATAAGTTTTGTGAACAAAGAGGAACATGTTATCATTCCTTTAATGGATGGGAAGTCAACACCCTATGTTGATCCCTTAGGAGAAGAAGACCTAGAAAAATTTTACGTGTGCACTATTCGGGACCCTGAAGTTATGTAACCAAGAAAGGAGGGCATTATTCAGTGGGAAGACACTCAATCTATAAGTGATACAACTAGTGTGGCATGTGACAATTGGGCACACATGAAATATGATTTAGTCAGAAGGCAGTTAAGAGGATATGTGATGAGAGTAACAAATGCATGCTCAGTCAAGTTCCTAGGAAGAAAGAAGTTTCCAAGCTATTTTAGGGGAGCCAACCATGATGTTTTCTTGCGAGAAATGGAGACCTAGTGGAGGTGTGATATTGAAAGGAGAAGGATGATTAGTTATAACTTGCTCGGGACCACAACACATTGGTGGGTGACCCATCGTGATAACCTTCTAGAGTGGCATGAAGTGAGAATCGCATTCTCTATTAGGTTTTTTTGGAGTAATGCACCTATTATCATGGGAAGGAACCCACCTCGTTTCATGTCCAAGCATGTGAGAAGGCCTAGATGGAAGGTACGAAGCCTTTCCACCTTCTTTATGGGTGCATAAGCTGTAATCCACCTTACAAGGTCAGTTGTTTGTGAGCATGATACTTTCACTTAGAGATGTGTTGTCGGATAGAAATCGGTAGGAGTTGATGACTAACCTCCTTTAAGCTTTCAAATATTGGAGTACTAAGCCATCGAGTGGATGAGGTGTTGTAGGTTGTTAAGTGCCTAACTATGGGAGATAGTGTCATGGAGGAGGATAGAATACTATAATTATTCAAAGAACTTGGCATAGAAGCGCATTTTGATGAGGAAGAATCAAAGGAGATACAACTTGAGCATGCATGCATGGAAAAAGAGAAAGGAAAATTGGTCTATGTGATTGATGGTGAAGAAATGGAAAATTTGGATGTTAACCATACTATGGGTACACATAAAGTTATGGATAGTGCTGATGAGCAAGCACATGCCTACCATGAACCCCGAAAACCAAGAAGGTTAACATTGGTTCGAAGGCCAAACCTAAAGAGGCTACTATTGGAGATTACTAGATAGAAAAGGAGGTTTCAAAGATCATTGATCTGTTGCACAAGTTTTAGGACTTATTTCCACATGGGTACCATGATCTTAAAGGAGTTCACCACTCCTTGGGAGAAATTAAAATAAAGTTAAAGGAAGGCATGTGCCCAATTTGGAAAAGACCTTATCAAATGAATTTGAATCTTCATGTCAAAGTCAAGGAGGATATTGACAAGATGATCACATTAGGCATCATTGAGGCCATTGAGGAATCAAAATGGATAAGTTTGATGGTCATTAGCATTAAGAAGGATGGGAGGATAAGGATTTTTGTTGATTATAGGGATTTGAATGCGGTATGTGTTATTGACCCTTTTCCAACCCCTTCACTGAGGAGATCCCGGGAAGGAGTAGGTGGCGAGAGATCTATTCTTTTAGAGACAAATTCTTAGGATATCATTAGGTTAAAATTGCAAAGGAAGACCAAGAAAAGATAACTTTTTCCACTTTGAATGGGGAAGATTTTCCCACATAGTCATGCCTTTTGGATCAAGAACGTGCTCATTGTATTTTCACACGGGCATTTCAAGACTTCATCTATAAGTTTCTTCAAGTCTACCTTGATGATTGGATGATATATGGATTAGTGAGGGATCATTGTGACAATTTGAGGTTGATGTTTGAAATATTTCGACAGTTGATGATATCCCTCAACATTAAGAAATGTGTTTTTACTCCATTTGAAACCCTTTTGGTGAATATCATATGTAAGGAAGGCTTCATTGGTGGACCCCGCCAAAGTTTCCATTATTATGAGATTGGGGGAACCTACTAGCTAGAGCATAGTGCACAAATTCCTTGGGCATATGGGGTATTACCAGAAATTTATTAGGGGTATGCCAAGATTGCCATGCCATTGGAAAAGTTGCTAAAACACAAAAGTGCATTTCACTGGGAGAGGTGCAACAAATGACATTTGATACACTGAAGAATAAGCTTATCACTGCGCCCATATTACACTTTCCTTCTTGGGATAAGCCATTCCATGTACATGTTGATGCTTTGGGGATGGTGATTGGGGAAATCTTAGAACAACCTGGAGAGGGAGTTATTGACCACCCCTTGTGTTTTTCTAGTAGAAAGCTAACCCCAACAAAACATAACTATACTACTACTGAGCATGAAGCATTTTCAATGATCTACGCATTGTAAAAATTCATGAAGTATTTGTTGGCAACACCCTTTACATTCTACATGGATCACATGGCATTGAAGTACTTGGTAAACAATAACATTTTACAAGGGCACATATGTTAGTGGGTCTTGTTGTTTCAAGAGTTTGAGTTTACAGGTTGTTGTGAAACCAAGTAAGAGTAATTTAGGACTTGACCATTTATCAAGGATTGAATCACGGGAGGATGCACAAAACATTAAGGATAAAATGCCATATGCATAACTGTTTAGATTGTGGTATGTGTCATTTGACTTGGAAGATATTGTTGTATTTCTCAAGACGGGTGTGGCACTAGAAAGAATGAAGAATTTGGAAAGGAAACAATTATCCATACATGCCGCACCCTATATGTTAATTAGTGGAGACTTATACAAGCTAGGTCATGATGAGGTTTTGCGGTAGTGTATGTTAGAACATGAGTGCATTGCAATCATGGAGGAGCACACAATGGAATTGTTGGAGGACACTATGTAGGGAATGCAACCACGTGCAAGATCCTTCTAGCAGTTTTTGGTGGGAAATGGTTTATAAGGATTTTATCGAGTATTGCAAGGCCTGTGACCATTTGCCAACACCTTGGTAAACCAAGGAAAAGAGATGAAATTCCATTAAGACCAATTGTCAGTGCAGAACCATTTGAGAAGTGGGCAATTGACTTCGTAGGACCTATTTCCCTAGCCGTGCGAAGGACATGTTTGCGCTATATCATTACATGCACATATTATCTTACAAGGTGGGTAGAAGTGACGCCTACAAGGGATTGCATAGTGATAACAACAACTAGGTTCTTGTGGGAAAACATAATCGTAGATATGGATGTCCGCTGAGTTTAACAAGTGATAGGGGTACTCATTTCTTGAATGAGACAGCTTATGATTTTGTTGGTGGAATTCATGGTAGCCCACCACAAGACTACTCCTTATCACCCGTAAGAAATGGGACTGCTTGAGGAATTTAACAAAATTTTGAATCACACGTTAACCAAGATTTGAGATAAGGGAAGAAAGGATTGGGAAGATAAAATTTCATTGTGTTATGGCCATACCAAACTACTTATTAAAGACTAAACAAGGCCACACCTTTTCAATTTGTGTTTAGCGCAGAAGCAGTGTTACCTATTGAATTCATGTTACCATCGCTGCGTATAGCGTGTATATGAGGATTAGATGATGAACAAGTGCTTGAGGAGAGGATTGATAAGTTAATGCAATTAGATGAGAGGTGGGCTATTGCTTGCTAGAGTCGAAAATAGAAAAAACCAAGTAGAAGGCATGACATGATAGACACATAAAGAAAAAATAGTTTGAGGTTGGGTAGATGGTTCTATTATATGATTCCAAGTTTTTGTGCCATCTTGGGAAATTCAAAGTCCATTGGATGGGCCCATACATTGTATCCTATATACTTGATTCAGGCACTTGCCATACAAGTCTTTGGATGGAACACGATTACCAAGCCATTTCAATGGGAGTAGGCTGAAGCTCTACTATAAATAATTCTTCTTTGTGTTTGTAAATAAGGCAATATTGCTAGTTATCCTAGGTTTTTCTTTATTGCAGTTTCCTTTCTTTGTGTTTCCCTTTCTCATTGCTTTGTGTTATGTGCATTTGTGCACTTTGGTATCCACTTACAATTTCAAAAATTTTCTATGCGTAGAGGACCACACATCTATTTTTGTGTGGGGTGAAGTGATGTGACAAGTAATGGAAGATGGTATTGGAAGCTGTGTTTTGATGGCCTAGGTTGAAGGATCAAAAGCACGTAGATTGGAAGAATGCACGTAGAAAAGGTGAACATGAGGAGTGTGGTGTTAGGGAGGATTTACAAAAACCACATACAAGGGTGAGAAGCGTAGGAACAACATGAGGTAGGCGATGTCAAAAATTAGGATAAGGATAGAAGAAGTGCCTTAGGTGTTGAAAGCGTACGCGTAAGGATCTTCGATCAGTAAGTATTTTACGTGCCAGAAGGTTGTAGAAGTTTTCGCATAGGATTGGGCATGGGGGTAAAAGTGCTAAAGGTTGGCATTAGAAAAAGCTACCTTTAATGCAAAAGTATGTTGGTAGATGACATGGCATTTATTACGAAAAAAACAAAAGCTATAAGTAGAAGGTTGGGGTGCATTATTGTTTACCTTGTATTTGTGTTATCGAAGAGCTCTCCGAACTAGGGAATCCTTGAAGAAAAGTTGTGTGAAAAAGGGTTATGAAGATTTGTGTGCATAGCTAGTTTGATTAGCAAACCGGAGTGGAAAAAGAGTACATGGGTGTGAGTGGAGAAGGTTGTGTGGAAGAATCCTATGAGTGATTACACCATCTTGTGGAAAAAGGGTTTTCCAGGTTAGGGTTCCACAACTAGGGCGAGAAGATTGAGGGTGATGCACCCTAGAATTTACCATGAATAACCCAGAACACTAACACATCATCCATCCCGAGATGAGTGCTCACCCAAAGCACGCAAAGGTACGAGGCCCCTCCTTAGAGTTGCTTGTGTAGGATATGAACATGATGAAGATATAATGCATTCAAATCTATAAATAGAATAAACATTCCACATAGCATATTCCAGATCTAGATATTACGAATCATGAATTAAGTGATAAATATACTAAAATCAACCATGTAAGAACCAATTAAAGTCATCTTTAACACCATTATTCACCCAATACACTCCATTATATTAAACATAAAAGCTTCTTACAATAAATAGTATCATAATTTCATGTGCACATCGATCCGACAACATAACTCCACAATAAATCATACACAACTTGTCTTTTACTACATAGATTAATACATATTTATAAGGGTGGGGACTTTCCCTTCACCGCTTACACACTTACCAAAATAGGTCGCATACTGAAAATAGTCATGCACCTTTACAATAACAACTTAGTAAACACTCTTCCCAAAATAGCATTTGCGTGTTGCACAAGTATCCATCCCGTTGTGTGCTTCATACGCTATCTCGAAAAATAGCCCATAACCATGAAAATGGCTAAGTTCTAAATCACTTTGTCTTTTGTGCATGTTTCCTTCCCTATCCTTTTACGCCTTCAAATATGCCTTGCTCCCACACGCAAATCTTCCGTGTGCCCTCTCCTTAGTGTCATATTTTGTCTGCTTAACATTACCCCACACTAAACTACATTGTTGTCCCGGCAATGGGGTTCCTCCTAATGTTCCAAAAGAATAAAGAATAAGAATGAAAAGAATGTAAATAATTACTTTACAAAGAATGGAATTCTATTCTGCAGCACCCTCTACATCAATTGAGAGGATCAACTCCGGATATTCTTCTTTAATCTCAGCCTCCAAGGCTTTCCAATCATCCAACACATTTCTGGTCTTCTCTGGAACGTTTTTGATGATGGATTCTAACTCGTCTTGGGTCATCTCTCCCTTTTCATTCTCGTAATACTAGGTCAATGTTAGTCATAGCATATACCCTTACCTCCGTAAGATCCATCTTTTGTGCTATGAGATTTCCAAGCTCATCCAACCTCTCCTTATGCGAATGTTGTGTTGCTACAAGGGCTTCATGCTTTTGCTTTAATAATGCCAATCTCTCCACATGCCCTAAAGTCTCATCCTTCATTACTTTTAGAACTTCATTATCTTCTAATATAGTTCTGATCCTAATCACTGCTTTACTGGAGCTGCACATATGTTCAAAGCTTGATCTGATTTCTTCAGCTCATCTTGTAAAGTTTGGAGCAATGCCTCATACAATGAAATATTTATAACCACAGAGGCCCTTTCTCTCTCTTTACTTGTTCAGGTCCTTTGTGTGCCGCATGCGAATTGATCCATCCTCAAGCCCTCGAATCAACTAACGTATGCACACAATGCATAATCAAGGAAAATTTTTCGGTACCTTAGACTCTAAGTGTGGTTTTGCTTTCAGCCATAATCACCAATTTCTTCTACCATGCTGATGAAGGCATCATTCTTTTTCTATTCTAAGTCCTCTCTTTTTAGATGCACTATTTTTGTAGCTTTTTCCTTGTAATCTTCTTGTGGCGCTCTAATATTGGTAACCTTATCTATGTTCCTCCACGCCACTTCTATGATACCTTAACCAAGGCATTGGTCACCTGATCATCAGAAATGAGAGTGGGATTTATAGTCACGTGCCTACTTTGCAGTGCCTTATTCATTCTTCTTGACACACATGAATCCTCACATACATAAAAATACAGCTTGTCCATGTGATTTTTCATGCACTAGGACATCTATTTGCTCGCGTGCATAGTGGCCATGTTTGGGTCCATCAAATCCCATCCATATAACCCCTTAAGGCCCATTGTGCTCTAGAAACAGGCATAGAAAATTTTACTTGTGTCCTCAGCATAGCCCATACTTGGCCCAACATACTCCCCATTGGTTCTCCTTGTTCTTGGCCCCTTAGGAACTTGAGTGCTAAGGTTTGGAGTTGGATCTTCAATGTTTTGAGAAATATCATGCTCTATTTCTTCTGCCTCCTTCACACCTTCCTCTTCATCCTTCATATCCTCATCCCTAGGTTCTTCCACATCTTCTGGCTGTACAGGGGTTCCAAGCACACTCTCTGCAGACTCCTCCACCTCCTCATTCAAATTTAGTTTTCTCCTCTTCCTCTCAATTGTCTCTTTCTGAGGAGAGAGTCATGGTGATCTCCTCACAGGATGTGAAGGTCCCACACCTTGGGCCCTTTTTCTTCTGAATACCCTTTTAAAGTGACGCTCTCCATGGACTGCTTCCATATCTAAGTCTTCGTCTTCTTCTTGTACCTAAGGTGGAGTACCTATGTATTCGGTCTCTACTTTTTTTTGTGGGCTTCCTTCGGCCTATATGATCTAAGCCACCACTATCTTCATGTTTTTCATCCTCCTCATCTACCACTATAGTTTTTGTAGGCTATGGGGCTGGTGTATTTTACACTATATGTTTTCCTTTAGGTGGCCTTGGGAGCGCAAACTCATTTTCTACATACTTTTATTCTCCAACTTAGGCTTAAGATGAAGGTATACGAGTGCGGATCCACTATCCCCAATAGCCAAGCTTACTAGCTTCATACTTATGACATCTGAGATGAACCTCTCAATATAAGCACCCATCTTGGATACACATATGCCTTCCTCAGAGTGTGGTAGTCATAGTCTACCTTGTCTATATTAAAGTTTAGGTGATGCGCATCAGTAAATCAGTGGACTGATGCCTGGAAGTAACATGCTATGAAGGAATATGATAGTTTGCACCATGGGCTCCATGCCCCATCCTCATAGCAAATCATGTGTTGCAGAAGTGTTGGTACACTGTAAACTGTACCACTTTCCCACCACCAAAGGTAGCTCCTTGGGAATGCGCCACTCCTCTTAAAATTCCGTGTAAATTCAATCATACCACATCTCCACCCTCTACTTAAATGGCCCACTCATTGATCCTTCACATAAATATTTGTCAAAACTCTCCGCGAGGGACTTATTTTCCATGGGATACTCCTAGATCTTGTTCTTTGGCCCATCGAACACTCCAATTTCTACAAACACAAGGGAAAGGAGGATAGTGCCAAAACTTATCTTCTCTCTGTGTGCATTTCCTCAACAATGGTGTCTGTAATGTATCCTACTAGGTTGTAGACTACTCCTTAAGACATTTTCTTCACAACATGTAGCCACATGGTATTCACCTGTGACCATCTCTCTTGATCATTCAACTTGGTTACTAGATGCGTGGCTGCCTGCACCACTGGGTACTTATTTAATTTATCAATGTCAATTCTGTGTGGACCCTTAGTATACCCTAAATATTTTCTTGTCTCTATGATTCTTTGCTTTATCAATCGGATCACTAGCATGGTCTACCCTGTGCCCTTCAATCTTGTTAGTATCGAAATCGTGGCTGCTATGATTCTAACCCTTTGTCCTGGAGAAATAGAAAAATTCCTCATAGACTCTTCTCATCAGCCATTGGTATAATGGTTCATACTTTCCAAAATATGAGATCTTATACAACAAATAGAATCCTACCTACTTCAACAATTTCTCCCCAACATCGTCATAATCCTCCACAAGCAGTGTGCTTGTTGGTATTTTTATTCAACAATGCATCTAACTCTTTCTTGTTATCAGATGTATGGTGGTTTTAGTCACTTATTTTACACATGTGGATGTGGGAATCCCACTCTTGTCTGACTATCACACCTTTTGGGTACTACATCTCTGAAAAATTACTCTCGGATCCATTTCAACTTCATCTTCTACCTTCTTCTTTCCTTTCATGCCTGGCTACAGTGCTTTCTTTGGTGCCATCATAAAAATCCTACCTTTTCACTATCTATAATGAGAAAACTCAAACCCTAGCTCGAATATGCATGCCCTAGCTTGAAACCGCATGCCCTAGCTTCTTTTCAACACCTCTTCTTTGCTCAAACCCTTCACCAATGGGGATACAAGCCTCTTCCACGCAATAATCCACTCTCCATGTCTGGTTTCACACTCTCCGCACCTCAATATGACTTGCTTGTCTTGATTGCACTTAGCTCGCTCAAATACTTGTGATTGTAAAGGTAAAAATGAACCTACATCACGTCCTTATATAAATTTTCAAAAAGTTAGTGCATTTATTGCTCCTTCACCAACCAACAATCCTCTCATTAATTGACCATTTTCACAATCTTTGTGTGGTACATCTTCGCGCCCCAACTATAACCTTCTAGCGCGCCTTCCTACCTTCTGGCTACAAACTTATCTTTAGCGCACTTCCATGTACGTGAGTAGCTCACTACTACGCCTTCCCCAGTAGTCTCCACTACCGCCTGGTTACCTCACATTATATTGTTCCCTAATTTATCTCCATCTATGGTCATATTTTTGAAGCAATATCTTTTCTAACAACTCCTCTCCAAACTTGAATAACACCTGTAGCAGTTTGTTCCTTTATGTGTACCCAATTGTAAATAGCCACCCCACACCAATGGTATGTGTAGTCCTCTATGCATAAAAATTATTCAAATGGTAATTAGCTTCCAATGACACAAATGCACTTATTACACAAAACACCAACTAAATTGACAAAGAATAGTGATGAAGAAGGAAATAAATGAAGGAAATACATAAATGAAAACCTAGTCTAAATGACAACACTACCTTATTACAAACACCAAGAAGACTTATTTATAGTAGGGCTTCAACCTACTCCCGTTGAAGTAACCAGGTAAATGTATTCCATCAAGTGTCTCTAACTAATAAACACATGATTCAAGTATATGAGTGATAGTATACGGTCCCAACCAATGCACTTTAAGCTTGCCTAGATGGCACATAAACTTAGAGTCATAAAGAAGCACCATCTGTCCCATCTCAAGATTTTTGTCCTTGATGTGCCTATCATGCCATGCCTTTTGCCTGGCCTTTTTCTACTTCTGAATCTAACGTGCTATTGCTCATCTCTCATCCAACTTTATCAACTTTTCAATTATTTCTTCTAGGTCTTGCTCATTAGCTAGACCTCCAATGCACGCAATACACAAAGAAGGTAACATGAATTCCATAGGAAGAATTGCTTCTATGCCAAACACCAACTGAAAGGGTGTGGCCTTGTTTAACCTCTTATATGTTGTTCTATATGCCTAAAACACGGCGAAACTTTATCATCCCAATCTTTCCTTCCAACGTCACATTTTTTATCAATTTACGCTCAAAATATTGTTTAAGGCCTCAATAGTCCCATTTTTCTCGAGGATGATAGGGTGTAGTCTTTTGGTGTGCAATCATAAATTCATCCAATAGTAGCTTGATCATCTCATTTAGAAAGTGTGTACCCCTATCACTTGTCAAGCTCAACGGGCATCCATACCTTGTAAGAACATTTTCCCATAAGAACCTAGCTATTGTAGTTATTGTACAATCCTTGGTAGGTGCTGCTTCTGCCCACCTTGTAAGATAATTTGTGCAAGTGATGATGTAGCGCAATCTAGTTCTATGCGTGGCTGGAAAAATAGGACCCACAAAGTCTATATCCCATTTCTCAAACAACTCTACACTAGGAATAGGTCTTAAAGGCATTTCATTTCTTTGCCCAAGTTTACTAATGCGTTGACAAAGTGATCACACGCCTTACAATATGCTTTACAATATTTGTAGAGGGTCTCCCACCATAATCCAATGAGTAGAATCTTGCACATAGTGGCATCACCTGCATAGTGCCCACTGCGCAATACCACCATGAGCCTCTTCCATGATGTCTCGTGCGCTTGTGCTCTAGTACACACCGGTGTAATACTTCATCTCGGCCTAACTTGTATAGGTCACCACTAATCAACATAAAGGTGCCGTGAATTGCAAGTTGTTTATTCTTTAAGGATTTCATTCCTTCGGCGTCATACCTGTATGTAAAAAGATAACAATATCCTAAAATTCCAAAGGCGTGCGTTGTAACCCATACAACTGTGCATATGACATTTTATCTTTAATTGTCTACGTGTCCTCCCCTGGCTAAATTCTTGATAAGTGGTCTGGGCCAAAATTACTTTTCCTTTTTTACCACAACTGTGAAATCAAATTATTGGAATAAGAGCACCCATCGATATATGTGCCCTTGTAAAATGGGCTTTTTTACCAAGTATTTCAATGCCATGTGATCGGTGTAAAATATGAATGGTGTTGTTAGAAGGTATTGTCTAAATTTATGCAGTGCATAGATCATTGACAAGGCTTTGCACTTAGTAGTTGTATAATTCTACTCTACAAGAGTCAAATTTTTACAACAAAATAGATAGGATGATCTATAATACCTTCTCCAGTGAGCCAACACCGCGCCAATGGTCTGTACCGCAGGCATTCACATGTCTATAAAGTTGTTGGTTCCATGAGGAAAATACATAATAGGCACCGTAGTAAGTCTCTCCTTCAATGTCTCAAATGCTCACTACTGCAGTTATCCCTAATAAAATGTCCCTTTTCCTTTTAGTAACTCTTCTAAGGGTGTGACAACCTTAGCATATCATTTAATAAATTTTCTATAATACCTAGTGTGACCCAAGAATATGCACACCTCACTCTCGACCGGTAGGCTCTTGAAGGCCTATAATAACTAAAACCTTAGCTAGATCTACTAACAAACCTTCCTTGTAGATGATGTGCCCTAACAGTGCCAAAAGGTGTAGCAAACCCACACTTCGATATTTAAAGAGATGCTTAAATGTCTACATCTATCAAACATTAAGTGCAAATTCTCACAATGATCCTTAATAAGCCCATACACCATTCAATAATCCAAGTAAACTTACAAGAAAATATGAATAAAATCCTGGAATGCTTGAACAACTATTCATGGAAATATAGTAGGTGCGTTTTTCGGACCAAAGGGCATCACAGTGTATGCAAAAATTTCCCATTCAGTGGTGAAAGTTGTTTTTTCTTGATCCTCGTGCAATCCTGACCTGATGATACCCAGAGAATCCATCTATAAAAGAATATATTTCACGCCATGCAAAGCCTTCTAATATCTCCTATGTGAAAGGTGTAGGAAAGGGATCAATCAAACATGCATCATTCAGTTCTCTGTAATCCACAAAAATCCTAATCCGACCATCTTTCTTTATATTGATAACCATGGGGCTAACCCACTATGATTCTTCTAGGGGCTTAGTGATGCCATACTTCAACATCTCTTAGTTTTCTTCTTTAAATTTTATGCGCAGAGTTAGGGTTCATCATGTAGTCCTTTTAATTCATTAATCTTCATCTCTCATAATGACTCATGAACTCCTTTTAATTCATGGTAGCACAGGAAATAAGTCCCGAAAATCATGGAGAAACTCAACTATCTTTGCCACTTCAGAGTCGAGCAATAATCTCTAATTATTGCCTCTTTAGGTTCAACATCCATACCAATATGCACTTTATTTGTCATCATAGGTTCATGATAGGTGCACTCATTGTTATCCGCATTGTCCAAGACCTCATGTGTACTTGATGAATGATTTATATCCAGATTTTCTACTTCATCATCATCCACTATGTAGACCATCTTTCATTTTTCTTTCTCAAAGCAAGCATGCTCAAGTAGCATGGCATTTATCTCTCGCTTCTTCATTAAAGTGCTCTCCCGAGTCATTCTCATCAAATAAATCTGAATGAGTTCTTATGCCTTTGCACTACCTACCATAGTTAAATGCTTTATAAACCTTAATGCCTCTTCTACTATAGGTTTAGTAGAGAAGTAGTCAAAATTCGGATCATTCCCGTAATAAAATCCCGCCAATTCCCGGTTCTCTATGAAGCTCCACATATACATACCAAGTGTGTGCACAACCTTGTAAAGTAGAATAAAGTTTTTTCATCCATAGCAAAGGTAGCAAAGCTTCCTTCCCCTCCATCTAGAGCCTCTCAAACTACTGAACGTGGTACTGAATAGGTTGATTACCATGATATGTGTAGATTTGAGTAGGTGCATTGCTCCTGGAAAACTGAGTTATTAGAGAAATCCTGACTTCATCCCATTCTACAAGATCATCCCTATGAACCACCCACCGGTGTGCTGCTATCCCATGTAGGTGTAGTCATTTTTACACCCACCAAAGGGCAAGGGAATCCCATGTGTGCTGGCCTATCACCCAAAGCCAGGGCTGGTGCTCACCCGAGGCATGCGCGGGCACCATGTCTCTCTTTTATGTGAGTTGAGTGGGAAATCATCATCTATGATCCAAAATTTAAATGAAGGGAGTGGAAATGAAACATGTAAACATCATAGAGCTCAAAACAGCTCTAGATCATTCTAGTCATTACAGATAGAGATACTTTAACAGACTTAAAGAACTAAAATAAAATAGAAAGGAAAATGCACAGGAATTCATATTCATCTTATAAACAAACATGAAAAGGAACTATGAAGAATCATGTATGAATCCAAACCAAGAAGGATCATATTCAATTAACTTGGTAACCTCATTACATTCATTAGAATTACTACAAAACACCACATTATGGCAGACCAAAGTCATGCATCATAATTGGATCCATATCATTTAGCTCTCAAAAATAAATTTTATAACCCCAAGCCCTTGATACATCCTTCTCCTATATTTAATCTACCTAACCCAAACAGAGTTCCTTATGGCATTTCGTAGGGGCTCCAATCCTTCCTCTCTCTCTATACCTGATTCCACCACCACCACCCTTTTCTTCTACAGGCACTCGTATATATAGGCATCCCGAAGTGCCAACTCATCCTTCGTGGCCTCAGATCCATCACCAAGTTTCTAGATGTGGTCCTCCGTGGAGCATGCTTCATCGAGCCTAAGATCTCCACTTTCTTGCCATGATGGTCTTCTAGAAGCTTCCATCGCAGGCATATTCCTTCCTAGGCCAACCTATTGCCAAGCTGGCATCTTATCCACTTCGCATGCACAGTCGGGTCACACTTTTCTCGTGTCCTACCCGATATGCCAAATATGGCTAAGTCCCGAGACCTTGTCTTCCGACACATAACACGACCCTTCTAAAACCCTCCTAGAACCCTACCTTGCATGCCTTCTCCTTGTGCGCCCATCCTTCAACCTAGGCCTTTCGCACCCATGCGCCCCTATGTACTTAATAAATATTTTTGGGGCCTAACATCACCCCACACTTCACCTATTCTCCACCCACGGGAACACTTCTATAAGGAATAAAGAATCACAATAGACTTAACATCTTGGGAAAATAATAAGGGGATGAAGAATTTGGAAAAGAAGAAAGAATGGGGAAGTGATGGCATTATTGCAACAAGCTAGGAAAATATTTTTGCAAGTCATCCTCCAACTTGTTCCAGGCATCAACTTCATTTTGCGCTCTCTAGCAGAGATTGCGAATAGGGTGCTTACCTCCCCAAAAATTAGTCCATCTCCCTGAGTGTTCATAGTGTCAATTTTTTTCTCCAACTCCTTGCCCATGTCTTCAAGCACGTCCATCCTTTTAGTAATCTATGGGTATAGCTCCTTTAGCTGGTTCTTGATTGTACCCCTTAGGGCCTTAATAGCTTCTAACTTCTTTTCAACCTCAGCCAGGATTCTATCCCGCTCTACTCTGTTCCCTTTGTTCTTTTCTTGGAACTCTTTAAGCTCTGCTTCATAGTTAGTGACCAGAATACTCACCACTTTATCTCTATTTGTGCAGCTGTCATATGCAGCCTCGGTATGGGCAACAATCTTTACATTAGCAAGGACTTTGTTGTATTCAGCCATGATTGCTACTACCTTCAATTTATCCTCCTTCTCCAGGCATGTTCTTTACTTCTTCCATGGATTCTAAGGCTAGAGGTTGTCTTTCCATGGTGAGGATGCGCATCAAGTCTTCAAGGCACTCAAGGGAAGATCCATACTTTTGTGCGGGCGGTGCTAGGTCCAGATGCTTCAAAACAATGACATCAGTGATGGATTCTACTTTCTTATGTACTTCACGTACCCTTGCCTTTTCTTCTCTGAGTTCACGCTTTAGCTGAGCGCTAATTAACTCCTCCTGCTTTAAATCCTTGGCCTTCTTTTCTAGTTCTTCCTCCTTTTCTAGTTCTGCTTCTAGAAATCTTATCTTGTCATTCCATCTAAAGAGCCTAGCCTCAACCTCAACTGAGACCTTGTTGAGTGTGTTGCATAACTGCTCATCTAAAAGCTGCTGAGAATTTACCAAGGGGTTATCTCCTTTTGACTCTGGTATTTTCATTAGTGCCCCTGGCTTACCTCAAACTTTGGCTCGTTGATGTGGGACTCAATTTCCCAAGAGATCATCTTCCTCATCCGAGGGTATGCACCTTCTTCATCGAACGACTTCATTGCCACGAGTTGATATGTTGGAATGGTGCTTTGGAAGCATGTGCACAACACCTTGCTAGGATCATTAATGTAGCTCATTCCTTACCTCTAAATCTCCATGCAATTTCCCCCTATGCGTGTGCCCTTAGGAATAGTTACCATTAAACTGTGGCCACCCGCACTACCGTGATCTTTCCCTACACTATCTTCCTTATCTTCCTCCATCACTACGTCAATGCTGCGCTCGAATTCTTATTCTACCAAGGATTCATGATTTTCATTGCTTCTTTTTCTGCCACCTTGTTTATTTTCTCCTTCATGAGGCTTGGATTTTTCTGATCCTACACGCCAACTTCTTCACTTCTTTCCATGTCTTGTGCACCTTCCTCCTCCTGGCTACCCTTGCACCACACAAAAAGGAACTCATGTTCTTCTTCTCCACCCTCTTCTTCTGAACCATGCACACTAAAAACAAGTGGTTCTTGGTCCTCTTCAGAATCATCTTCTTCATTGTCATCCCTCTCACCTATGTATTTCTCCAAGCTCTCTATCTCCTCCGAGTCAGCTTCCTCCATCACCTTTTATTTCTTCCTAACTGGGGATTCCAATATAGGAGACTCTATTTTCTCTTCCTCTTCCTCTAGTTGATTTCTCCTTTGCGATAAGCTTTTCTTGTGTTGGTGCCTTCTCTTTGACTGGGACCTCTTCCTACGCATGTAAGTACTTGTTCTAGTGCTTGTTCTGGGGCACCTACCGCTTGAGTATCTTGGGAACTTGGTGCCTTTTTCTACATTTCTTTTTCCTTTTGTCTAGGTGCGGGCTTCTTCCTACCTGTTAGGTCCTCAGGTATAGCTATCTCATTTTCAAGATAAGCACCCTTCTCAAACTTGGGCCTTATCCAAAGGTATACATGTGCCATGGACCTCCTTACAATAGTTAGAGTCAGGGGTTTTACCATTTGGACTTCATACAACATGTACTTTTCCACATACGTAAGCTTGTTGGGGTAGACCAACGTCCTACGCATCTCCTTATGGTCCCGATCCAAAATTCCGAGGTCAAGCTTTAAATTTTTGGACTCCTTGAATCTGTTAACTCCCGCCTAGAAGTATTGAGCTATGAAGGTGAATGGGAGCTTGCACCATGGGCTCATGTTTTCATCAGTCAACTTGAACCTACCAATACAAAAGTGTTGGTATACAACGAACTTAGCTTCTCCTACTGTAAGCACTGGAAGTTGTTCTGGTATTCTCCATTCTACCCCCGAACACATTCCTTAAGTGTGTATACCACTTTTCAAGATGTGCCTTGTGAACAAGCGTCATGCTATCACAAGTGTATTTCTCAAATATTTTTACAGGTGAGGGATCTTCCTCTGGGTACTCCCAAATGAACTTTTCTAGCTGCATTTGGTACTCCGATTTTTGAGAACACAATGGTTAAGAGGACATTACCAAAGAGAATATTATCTCCTTCATGTGCACTGGTGATAATTTCATCTGTAATGTATGCAAACAGATTGTAGATGGTGCCCTTTGATATTCTTCTACAAACATTCAACCAGGACTTGTTTACTTGCGTCCATCTTTCTTGCGTGTTGAGTTTTGTTACTAGGTGTGCAGCCATTCTCATCACTAGGTCTTGGATATCTATGATATCAAAGTACCTTGACCCATTCTTGTACTCATACACAACCATTGTTTCCTTAATTGCTTCCTTGTTGCACAAGTCATCCTTTATATCTTCTCCTTCACAGATAAGGCATGTGAATTTTGAAATTAGCTGAGGGGTTATACACATCTTTTGCCTTGAAGTGAAAGTGGTTATAGTGCCCACTTCCCTTTGATACCTTTTGATACTGATTTTGATATTGTTGATTACATTATGGACATTATTATGGTTTTGATTTAGTATGATGTTAGATGTTGGACCATGGATTATTGTTGATCTTGATTTAGTTATGATGCATGATGATTGTTAGAGACACTTCATCTTTGGATGATGATATACTATTTGACATGGATATATTATGAATGTTGTTTGGACATGTGATTTTGGATATTGTGAGTAGACCTAGAAAATAGACATTATATGATGATGATATAGTTGTTGATTAAATTACAAATGATATAGTTGTTACTTTGATGTTGTTGTGATTCATTTATATAGATGATTTTAGAATTATATTTATATTCATTTTGGATGTTCTGATATGGCCATGAGGCTGAAGGAGGTATTGTGCTTTGCAGGTTAAAATATCACAACAAACATCGGGGGATTGGAGACCAACCACTTTGGATTTCTAGATGAATTCAACAAGGTCACCATGGCAACATGTTTTGTGTGTGTGTGTGTGTGTTGTATTTTGTTAGGTATTCCCATGGGGGGGATTACCTTTGAATGTGACCAAGGGGTTATGTGTATTTTATTAATGTGGTTCCTTTTTATTATTGTTTGTATGTATTTTATTAGTGATGTTTCCCTTTCTTTTATTTAATTAAATTGTGGTAGATTAATGTAAGAAAACATATGGTTAAAATTTAATTAATTAAACTGGGACATAAGAAAGTAATTAGTGAAGTGGTTGGATTTTGTATTAAATGTAGTAAGTGATGTGTAAGTATGTGTAAGAGTTGTGTAAGTCAAATTTTGGAGTATGAAACACTCCACCTCCTTGGAAATTCGAATTTGTCCTTGGAGGCTATTTTTGTAGGCTTGTGGGACAAGTAAAACTTGTCCCATACCTCTTAAATTCATTTACCAACTATACCTATGGTTAGAGGGTTAAATTTAGACTTTTATAATGCATTTTGGGAAGAAAAATTGTAAGTTTTAATTACACTCTTCTTACATTTTATTAAATTTAGTCCTTTGGGGTGTGGGTTGTTTGGAGTGTGTAAGTAAATTGTCATATTTTCACCCACCTCTTTATTGTGCATTGGAGAATGAATTTTGACTTTTGTGTTGGAGTTGAGGATGTGTGATGTGGCATCCTACATGGATCCACCTCATCCTTCTCTTCCCTCTTCCTTAAATTCGAATTTTCTTGGCTTGTTTTAGGTTGTTGAAACATTGTGCATGCTTCCTTGGGGAAAATTTTCTTGTGGATTGGAGCTCTTTCTTTTGGAAGGAGATTGAAGAAATTTGCATGCTTGTTGGTTGCTGATTTTTGGGATTGTATTTTGAATTTGAAAGCTTGCTGTTTGGAACAAAATATACCATGGAGAGGTAGGAGCTTAGCTCTTCTTTTATGCATTTATTTATTTTTATGTTGTGTGAATGGTGAATGGTGAATGTTTTTGTGTTTGTTGGATGTTTGGGTAAACTGCCATAGGAATGGTGTAGGAGAAGGCTTTGGGGAATCCATGTGGGGGCATAAGGAATGCCGGTGGTATTAGATTTATTGTGGAGGGATTTTGGGATTGGGATCCACCATGGAAAATAAATATTTTGCATTTCTTACTTTGTAGGGGGCATAAGGAAAATTGTGGGGGTATAAGGAGGGATTGTGGGGGGCATAAGGATATGTGTGATGAATTATATTGGTGGTTTGTTACATGTGGATACCCAATTCCAATTAGGAGGCATAAGCAGCTTCACCCATAGCTCTTACTCCTTTGGCTTGCATGATGAAGCCCGAGTTATGTCTTAATGTTTCAACGCAGTTGCAAAAATGTAGTTTTGAAATGGACTGTGTTTTTAATTTGAAATGTGCATGTTAAGAGAATGCTTTGTGTGTTTGTGGAAGCATGTTGTTGCCATGAGTTGAAACACATTTCTTATTGCATTGTGGTTGGGGCTCGGGGCCAATGAAGAAGGATGGCTTCTCCTCTTCATTGGATGTCTTGGTTGGGTGGAGAGCGTTGCCTTTCCCCCACTTTTGTTGTGATCAAATTGGAAGAAAAGGGAAACTTTGCATGTTGCTATTCTGGAGCAGAGGAGAAAGATAGTTTGACAGTCCCTTGTGAAATAAATTCTTTTGTAACCTTTCCCACTTTGAAGTGGATGAAATTGTAAATGTTTTGGAAATGGAAAGATGTTGTATGGATTATGAAATTTGTAAAGTGAAATGAAAAGAGACAGACTTTGTTTTTTTCTTTGAAAGAATGTGAAAGAAAATGTAATATTCTGCTATGTAATTAATAAATGATTTTGGAAGGAATAAAAGAAAGAAGTTGTAAAATTTCCTTTGGAAATCAATGAATGAATGAAATGTTTTTCCCAAATTGCATTGTTAAATTGAAACTGATTATATCAATGTTTTGGAATCTCTGTTTGAAAGGAAGAAACACGTGAGAAGAAATTGTACTATTCTGCCTTGTTTAAAATATATGATTTTGGAAAGGATAGAACCGAATTCTTGTTTTAATGTTTAATTGAAGAAGGAAAAAAATTTAAGGCTAGCATGGAATGAATTCAATGTTTCATTGCATGGCAAAAGAGATAGTTTAATCTTTGTTTCTGGAAATGTATAAGCTCTTTTACTTCACTGCATACCTTGCAAAATTCCTTAATCAAATGTTCAAATAACCCTGCAAATAGATAAGAGACAAGTGAAATAATCAATTGGACTTAATGAGGTAAAAATGATCCCAAAACCAAACCTAAACACTTAAGGAAATGTCTTGAAAACCTTCCAATCAAGCCAAGGAAAATCTGCAGGCTCTTTATTGTTAAAAGAAACTTGTAATTTCGAAATGCAAACCAATCCAACAAAATTATACTTGCAATCTATCTTAACACTTTCCTAATGGAAACCTCCATGTCTATTTGACATGCTAGAAGAGAAAGAATGACAAATTTGAACAAAATTTATAAGTTAAAATTTACCAGTTGGCTTTTAAAATAGCTTACAGGTATTTTTCTTAAATTTGACCCCTTAAAATTCATCAAAATCTAAAATTTATGTTTCCTATGCAAAGAGAGCATCGAGAGATTTCCAGAAAGTCCTTGTTTTCCCAAAACCGATCTTTTTATCAAAAGTTATGGCCTTTTGAAGTTTTCCTCACTGGCATTAAAATTTTGGGAAAAATTCTCCTTAGCAGCCCACGGCCCGAATCATCCTTAAAACAATTTAATAAAATTTTTGGGAATTTTTTTGAAATTTTCTCTGCCACCCCGCAACCAATCAGAGGCTGCCATGTGGCATCACTTGGCAATGACGGAGGCGTAACACAATTTTCTTCCTTGGAACCTTTTTAAATTTTTTTGAAATTTTCTTAACTTCCTCCATCGGCCCGCAATCCCGTATCCAATCTGGGCATGCGCCATGTGGCATGGTGGAGGGGCGAAACTCTTGAAACTTTATCCTTTTTGAAAATTTGTTTTTGGAAAAATTTTGTGTATACCTCCACAGCCCCACACTCCCACCCTTGCCTTGGAGAAATATTTTCCGCAGACATGTGGGCCCATGCGTTACACTTATCCTGTTCCCCTCCCCTTTGACAAATTCTCCCTAACTTCTCTGCCTCCCAGCCTTTCCTCATTTTCTTTTCTGCTTTAGCTTGGAGGACGCCACATGTCCTCTTCAGACCCACAGGAGCATGGGAGAAAAAGTGGTTTTCACCCCTGCGCCAGAAAAAATTTCAAAAGACTCTCCGCAGTCCACCAACCCTCCTTTTTGGGAAAATTTTCATCCCTGGGCCCACAGGCCCGCTATTGGGGGAAAATTTTCACCCAAAGGCCCACCATCCCATAACTTAAGTTTTATGAGGAGTTAGGAGGAATTCTTTGTATCATTGGAAAGGTGAGGAAATTTCCTATCCAATGGGAATGATTTAGGGAAATTTTGAATGCATTAAGTGTGAGAAAAATCAAGTTAAATCTCTAAGCCTGTTAGAGAGTGGGTATGGTGATAATTTACCCTCTAAACCTAGTTGAACCTTCTAACCCTAAATTTTGGATCTTGTGACTTCTGATAATTGTTAATAAAAGAAAATTATGTTTTAGTGGAATAGAATTGTTCCGTAACCTCATTAATGATAGTTGTTGCCTTGTAACCTATTAGTAGACTCTTTTAAACAAAAAAATTATGCCATAATTTTCCTAACTAATCCTAGGTTGTTTCTTGGGTCTCAAGTGGGTTGTTTTAACGGAATCACACTTGGTATCAAAGTAGTGGTTAAAAATCTTGGACCATTGGGAACACTAGAAAACTTGGGACATGAAACTTAAACCTAGCACACTTTTAAATCTAGAAAACAACTTAGTTTAGAAATTGCAATATTTTAGTAAACATGGAAAAATGAGTAAGACCTAGAATAAGGAACTAACTCTTGTTTTGTTCGTACATAGAGGCGCGAGAAGGGATGAGGGAATTTTCACATAGACCCAGACTTACCACCACTAGATCAAGGTGTAGTAGCCATCCTACCCCAGATTTTGTAGACTCTTCAGGATGTTAATGCTGCTCTACATGGAGGATTAGGAGGAGGACATGCAACCAGACATGATAGGGAGCCATCTATTGATGCTTAGGCATCTCCTCAACCCAAATGAGGAGCATAGAGGAGAGAACTCCCATGCAGAGTCAACTAGGGTAGAGTCACCATAAAGGGGATAGGGTGACCAAGTTTTAGAGCATGAGAGAGGTCTCGGAGCCTTAGGCTTAGGGATGAGCATGCGAGAGACCTAGAGGCCATCAGACCACAACTGCAGATCACATTAGGGAGATCCTGAAGCTTTGACCCTCACATTATTCTGGTGACACAAGTGGATTTCAGGTAGAGGCCTGGCTAGTGAGCTTCACCGGCCGCTTCCAAATTTTTCCTTGTTCTAATAACACGAAAGCTCGTGTTGTGATCCATCTACTGAGGGATGGAGCAAGAGTATGGTGGAGGATAGAGGAGCAGAAGCTCCATGTTGATTATGAGACAATGACTTAGGAGCTATTTGAGGAGAGATTCAGAAAAGATATTTGTCACGAGAGGTTCATACAGTAGAGGATCGATGAGTTCCATGACCTTCAACAGGCATCTCTTTCAGTAGCAAAGTATGAGAGTAGATTTATGGATCTACTCTAGTATGTTGAGTACATGCAGGATGAGTAGGTGTGGATCCACAGGTTCATTCGGGGCCTAAATCTAGACATTGGAGGTGCGGTGTAGATCCATTGTCCACAGACATTAGCTAAGGCCGTTGAGAAGGCCTATATAGCAGAGGAGACTTGGGGAAAGACCCAGCAGGCTAGAGACCGAGTTTAGAGCCATATACAATAGATACAAGACAACATATCAAGGGGGTCACTACTCCTTCCTTATGGTGGACATGGTTTAACATAGTCATCATTTAGACCATAGCAACAATAGCAATAGTCCCACCCACCTCATAGACCTCCACAGAGTGATGCACAAAGAGGTCAGAGTATGGGGCCTCCTCCTAGGGGTCCCATTAGGACATAGGGTGGAACTAGAGCTCAGTCAACGGAGCTCACCAGTAGAGGCCTCAGCAGACCATAGATGGATCATCAAAATGCACACCATAGACTTCCAGGGCACCTACTAGAGGTGCTACTCATTGGGGAGGATCAAGAGGATGTTTTGGTTGTGGTGTTACTGGAATTTTTTTGAGAGACTGCCCAAAAAACCCTAACAAAAAGGGTAAGATACATATCTTAGAGCCAACTATTGGTGACATGGGATGTAGCCACAAGATTTATGTAGTGGTTGAGAACTGCTAGGCCGAGCATCAGAGTACGTCATTGAGACTATAGGTAGCATTGGGGGTATTCCTACCTCTATATTGTTTGATTTTGGTTCTTCTGATTCTTTCATTACACCATCTTTAGTAGAGCGATGCAGGCTGGTGGCAGTTAGGCAGGGTCATAGTTGGGATGTTAAGATGGATTCTAGAGCCAAGATCTCTAGACTCCTTAGTTAAGGAGTGTGTAGTGGATTTGGGACCTTTCACCACTACCTCAGATCTCCGTATCCTTCCTTTGGGCTTGTATGGAGTCATTTTGGGTATGGATTGGTTATCTCAGCACACATGGCTTAGATGGATTGTTACCACAAGATTTTATGTTGTGCGAGATGATTTGGGAGTTGAGTCGGTGATATCGGGGTCGAGACCCATTTCTCTTCACACCATCTCCGCTTATACAACCTAAGCGGTGTGTGTGACGGTGTTGTTAGATGTATGCTTGTTCTGATCAATGATGATCAGAATATGGGTCTAGTGGACCATCGCTAGATGATCACCCCATTTTGAGAGAGTTTTCTAATGTCTTTCTAGGGGAGCTACTGGGGTTACCACCCCCATGTGAGATTGATTTTCATATAGATCTAGTTCGGGAGCATAGCCTATCTCACAAGAACCTTATCGGATGACTACCCCGAGCTCGTGAGCTCAAGTTATAGCTTGAGGGCCTTTTGGAGAAAGGCCTTATCCATCCTAGTGTATCCCCTTAGGGTGCACCAGTGATCTTTGTGAAGAAGAAGGATGGATCCTTATAGTTGTGTATTGATTACCGCCAGCTGAATAAGGTAACGATCAAGAATCGTTATCCCCTTCCACACATTGATGATTTGTTTGATCAAATGAAGGGAGCCACAATTTTCTCTAAGATTGATCTTAAGTTAGGTTATCATCAGCTTGAGGATTATGGAGGTGAACATTCATAAGACCACTTTTTGTACAAGATATGGGCACTATGAGTTCATAGTGGTGCCTTTTGGTTTGACTAATGCCCCGTAGTATTTATGAGTTTGATGAATGGGGTATTCAGGACCTTCTTAGATCACTTCATGCTCATCTTCCTTGATGACATTTTGATTTACTCATGTATGCGTGAGGAGCACAAGGGGCACCTTCGCTAGGTTCTTCAGTGTCTTTGTGAGCAGTAACTTTATAGGAACTTGGAGAAGTGTGATTTATTTCAGACGAAGGTGCAGTATTTGGGTCATATCATCTCTGGGGAAGGTATCACTGTCGATCATTCTAAGGTTAGAGCCATTATGGATTGGCCAACACCCACTATGGTGACTGAGGTATGTAACTTCATGGGATTAGCAGGTTACTACAGGAGATTTTTTAGGACTTCTCTTGGATTGCACACCCTATCACTTCCCTTCAGAGGAAAGGGAAGAAGTTTGTTTGGTCGACAGAGATGTGAGAAAGCCTTCGGGATGCTGGAGTGTCTCACTACAACACCTATTCTTGCAGTGCTAGATCTTCGGGTGAGTTTTCATTTGCACGAATGCTTCCTTAACAAGGCTTAGAGGTGTGTTGATGCAGGAGGGCAGAGTAGTGGCTTTTGAGTCTCGTAAACTCAAAGATTACGAGATTAATTATCTGACTCATGATCTTGAGCTTGTGGTAGTTGTGCATGATTTGGTTTAATGGAGGCACTTTCTTCTTGGTCAGAGATTCACACTCAGGACAGATCACTTGAGTCTTCGTCACCTCTTCATGCAACCCAATCTCAACACTCGTAAATGATGTTGGATGGAGTTTCTTTGTGAGTATGATCTAGAGATCGAGCATGTGAAAGGGAAGGAAAATGTGGTACTAAACACTCTCAACAGATGGAGACATGTGGCTATGGCCACTTCAAGATAAGTTATGATTTGCAGAGCAGGATTCTTCGAGCTTCCTCTTGACAACTTCTACATTACAGGTTTGAGAAGAGATCGAGTCTCAAAGACCCTCAAGGGAAGTTTGATGGTTTTTCATTAGAGATAGATGGTCTTCTCGGGCATAGAGTCTCAATTTATGTTCCCGAGATGGAGGCTTGAGGCAGGACATCTTGGAAGAGGCACATCGTGCACCCTATTCAGCCCATCCCGGGGTGAAGAAGATGCACACCACCTTGTGACAGTTGTATCATTGGAGAGGACTTTGTCGAGATGTGGCCTAGTTTGTGTCATGATGTTTAGAGTGCCAGAGAGTTAAGGCCGAGCATCAACATCCAGCTAGCCTTCTTTTTCCTCATGCTATACCGGAATGGAAGTGGGACACCATTTCCATGGATTTCATTGTTGGGCTACCGATGTCGAGATATCACCATGATGCCATCATGGTCATGATTGATAAATTGACAAAAGTGGATCACTTTTCTCTTGCGAAGACCACTTATACATCTAGAGCAGTGGCACAAGTATATTTGGATGAGATTTTTAGGTTGCATGAGATTCCGTAGAAGATCATTAGAGACAACGGTCCTTTGTACCCTTCCCATTTTGGACTACCATGCAAAGATGCCTTCGGGACGAGAATAAACTTTAGCAAAGCATATCACCCTGAGACAGATGGAAAGATTGAGTGGGTAAATCAGATTTTAGAGGAAATGCTCAGGATGTATGTGATGGATCAACAGTCTAAATGGGAGGAGTACCTATAATTAGTGGAGTTTTCCTACAACAATAGTTTCCGAGTTCTACGAGGCATGGATCCTTTTCAAGATTTGTATGGAAAAGAGTGCAGGACACCTCTTAGTTGGGACAGGTTGGGGATAGAGTATCTATTGAACCAGCTCTTCTACGGGACATAGAACAACAAGTGATATTGATCGAGCAAAGATTGTAGGAGACACAAGACAGACAGAGGAAGTATGTAGATTAGCATAGGATCGACCGTAGTTTTAATGTGGGCATGAAGGTGTTCCTTCATGTTAGGTGACATAAGAGCCCTATCCATTATGGAAAAGGTTCTAAGTTAGCTCCTAGATGCATTGGTCCTTTTAAGATCTTGGAGCGTATTGGGCCTTTGGCATACCGTCTAGCATTACCACCTAGCTTGTCTCACATACATGATGTGTTTCATGTTTTAGTTCTTAAGAGATATATTGTAGATCCTTCTCATGTGATGGATTGAACATCATTGTAGGTATAAGATCAGGGGCAAGTGATGGTGGAACCCATTCACATCCTGGCTGCAAGACCCCGGACCTTCGAGGCGAGAGGTGGATTAGGTTTGGGTGCAGTGGGATAGATATGATGAGATTGTAACTACATGGGAGGATGCTACTTCATTACGAGTTCAGTTTCCACATTTTTTCCAGTGACTTCCAAGAGGAAGTCGAGTCTAAGGGGAGGGGGATGTAGTGCCCACTTCCCTTTGACACCTTTTAATACTGATCTTGATATTGTTGATTACATTATAGACATTATTATGGTTTTGATTTAGTATGATGTTAGATGTTGGACCATGGATTATTGTTGATCTTGATTTGGTTATGATGCATGGTGATTGTTAGAGACACTTCATATGTGGATGATTATATACTATTTGACATGGATATATTATAAATGTTGTTCAGACATGTGATTTTTAGATATTGTGAGTATACCTAGAAAATGGACATTATATGATGATGATATAGTTGTTGATTCAATTACAAATGATATAGTTTTTACTTTGATATTGTTGTGATTCATTTATATAGATTATTTTAGAATTATACTTAATGGCCATGAGGTTACGATAAGGAGGTAGAAGGGAGTCTTGTGTTTGTAGGTTAAAATATCACAACAAACATCGGGGGATTGGAGACCAATCACTTTGGAATTCTAGATGAATTCAACAAGGTCACCATGACAACATGTTTTGTGTGTGTGTGTGTGTGTGTGTGTGTGTGTGTGTGTGTGTGTGTGTGTGTGTGTGTGTGTGTGTTGTATTTTGTTAGGGATTCCCATGGGGGATTACCTTTGAATGTGACCAAGGGGTTATGTGTATTTTATTAATGTGGTTCCTTTTTATTATTGTTTGTATGTATTTTATTAGTGATGTGTCCCTTTATTTTATTTAATTAAATTGTGGTAGATTAATGTGAGAAAACATATGGTTAAAATTTAATTAATTAAATTGGGACATAAGAAAGTAATTAGTGAAGTGGTTGGATTTTGTATTAAATGTAGTAAGTGATGTGTAAGTATGTGTAAGTCATATTTTGGAGTCTGAAACACTCCACCTCCTTGGAAATTCGAATTTGTCCTTGGAGGCTATTTTTGAGGCTTGTGGGACAAGTAAAACTTGTCCCATACCTCTTAAATTCATTTACCAACCATACCTATGGTTGGAGGGTTAAATTTAAACTTTTATAATGCATTTTGGGAAGACAAATTGTAAGTTTTAATTGCACTCTTCTTACATTTTATTAAATTTAGTCCTTTGGGGTGTGGGCTGTTTGGAGTGTGTAAGTAAATTGTCATATTTTCACCCACCTCTTTATTGTGCATTGGAGAATAAATTTTGACTTTTATGCTGGAGTTGAGGATGTGTGATGTGGCATCCTACATGGATCCACCTCATCCTCTTCTCTCCCTTCTTCCTTAAATTTGAATTTTCTTGGCTTGTTTTGGGTTGTTGAAACATTATGCATGCTTCATTGGGGAAAATTTTCTTGTGGATTGGAGCTCTTGCTTTTGGAAGGAGATTGAAGAACTTTGCATGCTTGTTGGTTTCTGATTTTTGGGATTGTATTTTGACTTTGAAAGCTTGCTGTTTGGAATAAAATATACCATGGAGAGGTAGGAGCTTAACTCTTCTTTTATGCCTTTATTTATTTTTATGTTGTGTGAATGGTGAATGTTTTGTGTGTTTGTTGGATGTTTGGGTAGACTGCCATAGGAATTGTGTAGGAGAAGGCTATAAGGGAATGCTTTGGTGGTATTAGATTTATTGTGGAGGGATTTTAGGATTGGAATCCACCATGGAAAATAAATAGCTTGCATTTCTTACTTTGTGGGGGCATAAGGAAAATTGTGGGGGGCATAAGGAGGGATTGTGGGGGCATAAGGATATGTGTGATGAATTATATTGGTGGTTTGTTATAGGTGGATACCCAATTCCCATTGGGAGGCATAAGCAGCTTCCCCATAGCTCTTACTCCTTTGACTTGCATGATGAAGCCCAAGTTGTATCTTAATGTTTCAACACAATTGCAAAATGTAGTTTTGAAATGGACTGTGTTTTTAATTTGAAATGTGCATGTTAAGAGAATGCTTTGTGTGTTTGTGGAAGCATGTTGTTGCCATGAGTTGAAACACATTTCTTATTGCATTATGGTTGGGGCTCGGGGCCAATGAAGAAGGGATGGCTTCTCCTCTTCATTGGATGTCTTGGTCAAGGCGGAGAGCGTTGCCTTTCCCCCACTTTTGTTGTGATCAAATTGGAAAAAAGGGAAAATTTGCATGTTGCTATTCTGGAGCATAGGAGAAAGATAGTTGGACAGTCCCCTATGAAATAAATTCTCTTGTAACCTTTCCCACTTTGAAGTGGATGAAATTGTAAATGTTTTAGAGATGGAAAGATGTTGTATGGATTATGAAATTTGTAAAGTGAAATGAAAAGAGACAGACTCTATTTTTGCTTTGAAATAATGTGAAAGAAAATGTAATATTTTGCTATGTAATTAATAAATGATTTTGGAAGGAATAAAAGAAATAAGTTGTAAAATTGCCTTTGGAAATTAACGAATGAATGAAATGTTTTTCCCAAATTGCATTGTTAAATTTAAACTGATTATATAATTTTTTTGGAATCTTTGTTTGAAAGGAAGAAACACATGATAAGAAATTGTACTATTATGCCTTGTTTAAAATATATGATTTTGGAAAAGATAGAAATTGAATTCTTGTTTTAATGTTTAATTGAAGAAGGAAAACAATTTAAGGCTAGCATGGAATGAATTCAATGTTTCATTGCATGGCAAAAGAGATAGTTTAATCTTTGTTTATGGAATCGTATAAGATCTTTTAATTCACTATATATCTTGCAAAATTAATTAATCAAATGTTCAAATAACCCTGCAAATAGATAAGAGACAAGTGAAATAATCAATTGGACTTAATGAGGTAAAAATGATCCCAAAACCAAACCTAAACACTTAAGGAAATGTCTTGAAAACCTTCCAATCAAGCCAAGGAAAATCTGCATGCTCTTTCATTGTTAGAAGAAACTTGTAATTTTGAAATACAAACCAATCCAACAAAATTATACTTGAAATCTATCTTAACACTTTCCTAAAGGAAACCTCCATGTCTTTTTGACATGTTAGAAGAGAAAGAATGACAAATTTGAACAAAATTTATAAGTTAAAATTTACCAGCTGGCTTTTAAAATAGTTTGTACGTAGTTTTATTAAAATTGACACCTTAAACTTTATCAAAATCTAAAATTTATGTTTTCTATGCAAAGAGAGCATCGAGAGCTTTCCGAAAGTCATTATTTTCCCAAAGCTGATCTTTTTATCAAAAGTTATGGCCTTTTGAAGTTTTCCTCACTTAGCATCAAAATTTTGGGAAAAATTCTCCTTGGCAGGCCCACGGCCCGAATTTGTCCTTAAACCACTTAATAATTTTTTTGGGTACTTTTTTAAGATTATCCCTTTCCCCTCCCCTTTGGAAAATTCTCCCTAACTTCTCCACCGCCTCGCGTTCCTCATTTTCTTTCCGCTTTTGCTTGGAGGACGCCATGTGTCCTCTTCTGGACCCACGGAGTGCAGGAGAAAAAAATGTTTTCACCCCATGCTAGAAAAAATTTCAAAAGACTCTCCACGGTCCACCAACCCGCCTTTTTGGGAAAATTTTCATCCCGGGGCCCGCAGGCCCACTCTTGGGGAAAAATTTTTACCCCAAGGCCCGCTGGCCCACAACTTGAGTTTTATGAGGAGTTATGAGGACTTCTTTATTTCATTGGAAAGGTGAGGAAATTTTCTATCCAATGGGAATGATTTAGAGAAATTTTGAATGTGTTAATTGTGAGAAAAATAAAGTTGAAGCTATAATCCTGTTAGAGAGTGGGTATGGTGATAATTTACCCTCTGAACTGAGTTGAACCTTCTAACCCTAAATTTTGGACCTTGTGACATCTGATAATTGTTAATAAAAGAAAGTTATGTTATAGTAGAATAGAATTGTTCGGAACTCCGTTAGTGATAGTTGTTTCCTTGTAATCGTTAGTAGACTCTTTAAAAAAAAAAATTGTTCCATAATTTTCCTAACGAATCCTAGGTTGTTTCTTGGGTCTCAAGTGGGTTGTTTTAGCGGGCATCACAGTGGTCTTCATGTACGCATGACATCAGCCACCGATAGAAGCACTATGGCTTTCTCAAGTAGTGTAAATCATAGAGTTGTAATAAACTGACTTCTCCAACTTCACCTTGAATTCATTGCTATAAATTGGTAACCCCTCAGGTGTTTTCTGGTTAGTCGGGTGCACTAACTCTAACTCCATTTTCTTCTCAATCACATTCATGTGATGATTGTAGTCACTTACTATCATTTTTCTCAAGTGGGATTCCCATTCCATCATGAGTGAAACCCCATCTGGGTACTGCATTTATGTATACCATTCCTCATTGGTACTTACAGTAGTCTCTTGTTGTTTTCCCTTGCCCTTGCCCTTCTTAGATGTTATTGCTGGTTTCTTGGGTGCCATTATGTAGGTTTACTCTGCACTTCAACATCTCTTCCTAGCTCTACTCTTCTACCTTTTCCAAGTTTGAATCTTAAACCTGTGAAGAATACTCTTTTCCAACCCGTGCCCTAGCTACCAAACCCTAACTGAATATCTTTTCACAAGACGACGCTTCTCCACAACTCCCCCCACGCCTGTGAATTATGTCCCCCTAGTTTGCAGATCCACACTAATCACTCATGGTTAAAATATTCCAATGTTTTCTTCACATAGATCAACTCCGGAAACCATAGTTCGCAAAAGCTCTTCCTTCTTCATATTCACAAAGTAAACAATGAAGTCCCCACCTTCTATTTATAGTTTTTCCCACTTTTTAACATTAAATGCTACCTTACCTACCATCGTACTTTAACACTTAATGTGGATTTTTACCAAAGTATAACTTTAGCACTTTAACTCACACACCCAACCTTGTGTGAACAATTCTCCAACCTTATGGTGCACAACCAATCCATCTTGATAGGAGACACTTGTGTGCGTGTAACCAGCAGCCAAAGGCACTTCTTCTGTCATGATTTTTGCTCTCGCCTACCTCGTGTTGTGTTTGTGCTTTTTCCTCTCTTGTATGTGGATCCCCAATGTAGCCTTACCCTGATACCAACCATCCTTTTTCACTTTTCCTTGTATGTACTTCCTTCACAGGGCCATTCAACTAGTATTTCCAATGCAATCCTTCATGGTGCTTCACACTTCAATTTCTTCCACCTTACTCCACCCCACACTAAAATGATGCCCAATCCTCTGCATAGTTAAAACCTTCAAAAAGTAATGAGATTACCGGCACCCATGGCACAACACGAAACAACAATGAGAAAGGGAAACACAAGAAAAGAAAATGTATTAAAGGAAATCCTAAACTAACTGCCAACACTACGTTATTTACAAACACTAAGAAGACTTATTTACAGTAGGGCTTCAACCTACTCTGATTGAAGTGTCCTACCAATCTCTTCCCATCTTGTGCTTGTAACTGGTACGTGCCTAAATCAAGGATGTATGAGATGATGTAGGGACCCAACCAATGGACTTTTAACTTCCTAGGATGGCACAAAAACTTAGAATCATACAATAAGACCATATTCCCAACCTCAAACTTCTTGTTCTTAATGTGATGATCATGCCATGCCTTTTGTTTTTCTTTTTCTGTCTTTTGGCTCCACCTGCGAGTGATCATCTTTCATCCAATTGCATTAACTTGTCAATTCTTTCTTCCATCACTTGTTCATCAACCAATCCTCTTGTCGTGCTATACGCAAAGAAGGTAACATGAATTCAACTGGTAGGATAGCCTCTGTGCTAAACACTAATTGAAATGGTGTGGCCTTATTCAACCTCTTGTAGGTTGTCCTATACACCCAAAGAACGGCTGATACTTTTTCATCCCAATCCTATCTACCAACATCATAGATCTTAGTCAATGTATGACTAAGTATTTTGTTAAATGCCTTAGCGCCCATTTTCTTGAGGGTGATAAGGAGTAGTTTTGTGATGGACCACCATGAATTCCCGACAATATAATCCTAACCATCTCATTGAGAAAGTGCGTACCTATATCACTTCTCAATCTCAATGGGCATCCATACCTATTGATTATGTTTTCCCATGAAAATATAGTAGTGGTAGCCAATGTAAAATCCTTTGTAGGCGTTGCCTCTACCCACCTTGTCAAATAATCAGTGTAAGTGAGGATATACCATGAACCATTCCTTCGTGTTGCTGGTGAGATTGGTCTAAAAATTCGATAGCCCACTTCTCAAATGGTTCTATGCTGGATATTGGTCGCAAGGGCATTTCATCCCTTTTTCCAAGTTTTCCAAGGTGCTGAAAATGGTCACAGCCTTGTAAAACTCAATGTAATCTTGATAAATGGTCTCCCACCAAAGCCTTGTGAGTAGAATCTTTCATGCAGTTGCATTTCCCGCATAGTGTCCTCCTGCAATCCCACCATGTGCCTCTTCCATAATTACAATGCGCTCATGTTCTAGCATGCAATGACGTAGAACCTTATCACATGCCATTTTTTTATAGATCTCTAGTAATTAACATGTAGGGCATGACACGTATGGCCAACTTATTCTTCTCCAAGGCCTTCATTCCGATCAAGGCGCTGCACACATTTTGATAAATACTACAATGTCCTCAAAATATGAGTTGTGCATTTGGCATGGTATCTTCAATGCTCTGTGCATCCTCCCCTAAATCAATCCTAGATAAATGATCAGGTTTGGAATTACTTTTTCCTAGTTTGAAAACCACCGCAAACTCAAATTCTTGGAACAATAGTACCCACCGACATATGCGCCCTTGTAGAACGGGCTTGTTCACTAATTATTTCAATGCCATATGGTTAGTGTAAAATATAAAAGGGTTATTAACAAATATTGTATGAATTTATGAAGTGCGTAGATCATTGACAATGCCTCGTGCTCAGTCATAGTGTAATTATGCTCACTGGTGTCAATTTCCTGCTTGTAAAGCACAAAGGATGATCAACAATCCCCTCACCAAGGCTATGCAAGTACTACTCCAATGGTGGTCCTTGAGGCATCCACATGAACATGGAAAGGATTATCCCAAGAAGGGAAACATAGGATGGGCGCGGTGATAAGCCGATCCTTTAAAGTGTCAAATGCCTTATGCTGTGCCTCTCCCTAATGAAAGACACTCTTATGTCTAAGTAACTCTTCTAAGGGTGTGAAGATCTTGGCATATCCCTTAATGAACTTCCTGTAGTACTTCGTATGCCTAAGAAATCCACACACCGTGCTTTGACTAGTAGGTTCCTTCAATCCCAAAATTACTGCAACTTTTGTGGGGCCTACTAGTAGGCTCTCCTTATATATGATGTGCCCCAATAATGTTCCAAATGGGGTAGCAAAGATACATTTCTTAATGTTGAGGGATATCCTCAACTACTGACACCTTTCAAACATCAGCATTAAGTTGTCACAATGGTCCTTTACTAACCCATATACTGTCCAATCATCTAGGTAGACTTGAAGGAATTTATGGATGAAGTCTTGGAAAGATTGTACCACAATGCGCGGGAATACAACAGTGCATTATTCAACCCAAAAGGCATGACTGTATAGGAAAAAATTCCCCACTCAGTGGTGAAATTATTCTTCCTTTTATCCTCCTTCGTGATCCTTACCTAGTGATAGCCTGAAAATCCATCTATGAAAGAATAGACCTCGCGCCCTGCCACTCCTAAGATTTGTTCAATAAATGGGGTTGGGAAAGGATCAATGATACATACTACATTCAGGTCCCTGTAATCAAAATAGATCCTTATCCTTCCATCATTCTTGATATTGATCACCATTGGACTTATCCATTCTGACTCTTTAATAACTTCAATAATACCTGATGCTATCATTTTATCTATCTCCTCCTTAACCTTCACCCCCAGGTTACGATTCATTCGGTATGGTCTCTTCAACCGGCACGCACCCTCCTTCAACTTAATTCTCATTTCCCCCAAGGAATGGTGGACACCTTTAAGCTCATGATACCTGTGCGGGAATAAATCCTAAAACTCATGTAAAAGATAAATGATCTTAGAGACTTCCTTATATGACCAATAGTCTTCGATGATAGCCTCTTTAGGATTTTCGTATGAGTTGATGTTAACCTTATTTGTCTTTAAAGGTTCATGATAGGCACGTGTCCATTCATCGAACTATCTAACACCTCACGTGCCCCTACTGAATGGTCAACATTCAAGTTTTCCATTTCTTCTCCATCAATAACATACACCATCTTCCATTTTTATTTTTCCATACATGCATGCTCAAACTGTATTTCTTCTATTTCTTCTTCCTCAAAGCGCACCTCCAGGCTAGGTTCACCTAAAAGTCCAGTAGCCTATCTTCTTGCCATGGCGTGATCTCTAATGGTAAGGCACTTGAAAACCTGTAATGCCTTATCCACCAAGGGTTTTTTACTCCGATACTTGAATGTTTGAATGAGATCAGCCACTAACTCTTGCCAATTCCTTGTCTGTGGCATGTCTCAGAATGAATGTACCATGCATGCGCATAACCTTGTAATGTGGAATACAACTTGTGAACCCATAATGAAGGTGGCAATGCTTCTACGCTTCCCATCTAGGCTGTCTCACATGCTTGGATATGGAGGGAAGTGGTCTCTTTACCATGGTAGTATTTTATAGCCGTGGGTGTGTTGCTCTTGCAAAACCTTACAGAGAAGGAAATTATCACCTCATGCCATTCCAAGAGATTATCCTGATGCGTTTCCCACTAGTGCATAATAGTTCTGAGTAGGATGTAACTTAACATCCCCCTTCATTCATTTTCCTCCTTCCACTGAGCTTCCATCTCCTGCAAAAATACCTTAGGGAAGGCTCCTCTTGAGTACTTAGGTAGATCCTTTCCCTTAGGCACCGGATTGTACATGCCTTTGTCACGTTTATTCTTCGATACTCTCAAATGCCATCCGATTAACTCATAGGTCCCATGCACCCAAAAGAATCACACGCTATATCGGTGGTGTCACTATGGATTGAGCATCCTCAAACTCGATAAGTCCTGCCTATGGGATGAATTGTCTCTAGATCCTTGATTGACCACACATATATTCTATCCAGACCTCTTGTCCCAAGGGTTCAAGATAGGGTGTTGATTTCCCATCATCTAGGGGTATGATGACTCGTTTCTCCTCATTTTCAAAGCTTATGTATCCCTTTTTGAACCAAAGATCCACATTGTTCTTATAACACCATGGATGCCCAAGTAATGTTGGGAAATTATCTACCTCAATGAGTACCAAGACTTTGAAGTCTCCAAAGTAAACTTAGCTCCCCGAATGGTTATGGCTACATCCTTTAAGACACAAATGAGCATTTCCTTCATTTTTTTTTTTCCAAATATACATCATTTGAAGATGGTTGTAATGCAGGTCTTCCCTGCCTAATGCCATGCATCCAAGGTGAGAACATTGACTTCCATGCCTGTGTCAATGAGGATATTACTAAGGAGCCATCCATCAACAAACAAATTTAATGTGATCTCCCTATCATAGTCAAGGATGTGAGGGGGAAGGTTTGCATGCAATACCTACCTCTCATGATCTTCTCTCGTGCATGGTACCTTATCTATCAACCATGCCCCTAGTAAGGGAATAATATTCTCTTTCCTTAGCATTTTACATACTTCCTTAACCTCATCCAGTCATCCTTTGCGTCTCAACATTCCTTCTTTTCTCCTCCTCATGGACTTCTCCTTTAGAAATTGAATTTATCCTTGTAAACTCCAAATGACATCCATGGTTTCTTGATATACCTCCTTCGATGCGCATGGTCCGGTACTTCCCATGTACCACTTCTTCCTCAAACTAGGTTCTTCTCGCCTTGGTATTTCCTTTGCAGCATGCATGGCCTCTGCTTCTTGTTGCTACCATAACATGTTCCGAACCTACATCACGTGTCACCCATGGCATCCAGATGTGTCGCCTTAAATTCTCACCATTGCAGGTGCCTTGTCTTTTTTTAGGTGCTTTGTTGATTCATATGCTCAAAAACTTAGGGCACTCCTCATACTTGTGCTTCTTCCCGCACCATGAGCACTGCAATAAGTCTGGGAACTCGCTTGTAGTGGTTTGTAGACCCAAAATTAAAATAGGTTCCATGTGGGAACTCACTTCTTCTTTTCCTACGGTTAGCACAACCACCGAATCCTCCACGAAAACCCCTTCTGCACGTGCCTCCATCTACGTGCTCCTCATAATGGTGGTCATCATTCTTAGAACTACTAGAAAGGCTAGTCTAGCACACACCATGATCAATGGCCTCATGGATCTGATCAATAAGCCTACAATCCTTAGTATCATGGGTCGTAGAGGTGTAGATATTATAGTAGCAAGACACATTCTTCCGCATCGCGCGTTGCAATGGGGGACATCAACTCGCATCATGGTCCTTATGAAAAATTTCATAGTCTATTGCTACGGTATGTGACTGTACTCTTCCTTAGGGAAACTATCCTCGACATGCCCTTTACTTCACAATCTGTACACCATATACCACCTGGAGTCTCATTAGCCGAGTTTTGAAAAACTTCTCTAGTTGCTTAGCCATAACAATGATTTGAACCTCCAGGAATGGGCTAACACCAATATCAACACTTCCAACAGACTTTGGTGCATAGGGCATCTTCTAACGCCATACGTCGATTCCTCAGAAAGTTTTATGAGATAGAGATCTTCTAAATGGAGTTATGAACCCCCAAAAACCATTGAGCATGCTTTGAGGGGGGTGAATGTCATACGAAAATTTTGATAGGAGAGTCTTAAACTGCAGCATCATACTCCCACACACTCTCTCGCCATTCCGTGTTAAATATCCTTCATAGCGTTGATACTATCTCTGCTCAAACTTAGGGATGTGGAATTTTTCCAAGAAGGCATTCTTTAAAGCAGTATAATTCACCACCATTTGATGAGGGTCATATTTCCTATACCAGCTATGTGCATGCCCTTATAATGTCATTACAAACTGATTGGCCTTCCATTTTGGGGCTTTGATCCCCTTTGTGTGCCATAGAAACTCACACTTATGAACATGCTCTGTAGCATCTTCAATACCCCTATAATCTAGAAAATGTAAAGATATCTCAAAGAAGACTTGAGGAGGTGGTCAGCCCTTGTCCTCTAGAGCCGAGCCTTGGTTTCCTCTAGTTTTCCTCCTCCGACAGATCCACTGCACCCACCAGGTCCACTAGGTCCTGTTCCTCTTAATCTACCCGGACCCCTAGGTCCTATAGTGGTCATGCCAAGGGTCCCCAAAGTTCCACTAAAATATGTGCCAAAGTTCTATGATAATGCCCCACTACTAACAATCTACCCTTTTCTACTCCTGGACACAAGATCGAAGGCTTGTTTCATTTCTCCTTGTCAAAAAATTCCTTCAAATCTTTGGAATAGTATGCATAGCCATAGAAGTGGAAAATGAGAAATTGTATCTTCTCGGGAGTAGATCTGTCACTTCCACGATACCAACCGGGTCGGTGATACTCCTCCTTGATATAGAAAACCAAGCGCCGGGTTTGGTCACTAGGTGGGTTTAGGTGTGTGCTAACGACTCTTCTCTCTCCATGTGGAAAACTCTCATCAGAAGCCGAAGGGGTCTCTCTTATGCACTTTTCAAGATGGGGTAACATAGATTTCTTAGGTTCCACATCCTCTGCGTGAACCTTAGCTCCTTCCCACTATATCTGACTCTATAGATCCATCACACTTGGAACCTCATGTTGTCTAACAATCTCCCTTTCACGCACTTCACTATACTTGAGTCATCTCCCCCCTTTCTTTCTTCATCGTAATGTCTTCCATCTTCCTCCACCTTAGCTTCCTCACCTAGAACTTAGAATGGTTTAGCAGGCCATAAAAATGCCTCTAAACTCAAGGTAACAATCAAGATCTTCATGGACAGAGGAATAACATGTAGAAATGATCCTCTGGGCTCTTGAAAAAACTCAAACTCAACAAATTCTGGACAAGAATATGCAGAAATAACATACTCCAGAGTGTAGCTAGCCAACACACCTTTCCACAAATTATCCATAGTATGAGTCCATGTCAGATCTGCATCTTACAACCTCTGATATTCTTCTTGGGTCCATACGCGTGATCTATAATACTAACTTGATCTAGTCATATATGTAGAGAGCCATTCATACAACTCTACTACTGGGAATCAACAAAAAAATGTTTCAAAAACTCATGGTAGAGGTTCTCTTCTACCCATCTACGTGCATCAAACTCAAGTCCAAGTCTTTGAATCTCTCGAGAAAATTCATTCTCTGTGCTTTTGAACCATGATTCAACACTTTCCAAAGTTAAATGCTCTGTCAACACTCATTAAACAGATCATGATGTATGTCATCTTCCTCTACAACTTTAAAAAGAGGTCCCGACAATAAAACCAAGATGTAGTCATTTTTACACCCACTAAAGGACAAGGGAATCCCATGCATGCCATCTTATCACCCAGTGGGCACTGGGTGCTCACCCGAGGCACGCAGTCATCTTTGAGTCTCTCTTTTATGTGTGTTGAGTGGGAAATCATCATTTATGATCCAAACTTTGAAGGAAGTGAGTGGGAATGAAACATGTGAACATCATAGAGTTCAAAATGGCTCTAGATTATTCTAGTCAATACAAATAAAGATAATTTAATAGAATTAAAGAACTAAAACAAAACATAAAGGAAAATGCACAAGAATTCATATTTATCTTACAAATAAACATTAAAAGGTACTCATGAATAATCGTGTATGAATCCAAACCAAGAAGGATCATATTCAATTAACGTGGTAACCTCATTACATTCATTAGAATTACTACAAAACACCACATTATGGAAGACCAAAGTCATGCATCATAACTGGATCCCTATCATTTAGCTCTAAATTTTTTTAATAACCCCAAGCCCTTGATACATCCTTCTCCTATATTTAATCTACCCAACCTAAATAGCATTCCTTGTGGCATTTTTGTAGGGCTCCACTCCTTCCTCTCTATATAACCGATTCCACCACCTCCACCCTTTTCTTCTACAGTGGCGCTCGTGTATATAGGCATCCCGAAGTGCCAACTCATCCTTCTGCGGCCTCAGATCTGTCGCCAAGTGTTTGGATGTAGTCCTCCATGGGAACATGCTCCATTAGGCCTGATCTCTCCACTTTTCTGCCATGATGGTCTTCTAGAAGCTTCCATCGTAGGGCATATTCCTTCCTAGGCCAACCTATTGCCAGGTTGACATCTTATCCACTTCACATACACAGTTAATTCACACTTTTCTTGTGTCCTACCCGATACACCAAATATGGCTAAGTCCCTAGACCGTGTCTTCCTCGACACATAACATGACCCTTCTAAAACCCTCCTAGAACCCTGCCTTGCATGCCTTCTCCTTGTGTGCCCATCCTTCAACCTAGGCCTTTCAGACCGATGTGCCCCTATGTACTTATTCAATATTTTGGGGGCCTAACAACAGGGTATATACTAACATATTTCTTCTTTCAAATTGGTCTATCCACTATTCCTCCATGGCACACAGGAATACTATTGGGTCTCCTTCTCTAGTGTACCGAGGTACAGAGCTGTTACCTATCCTGTTGATGTAATGAGGTTTGATTTTCCATACAAATGCATTCCTTACTTTGTGCCCAACCATCTCATAAGTACCATGAGCCCAATTATCACAAGAAATACTTGTAGTATCACTAATAAAATGTGCATCTTCCCATTAAAGGATTCCTTCCTTAGATGGCTTGAGTACTTTTGGGTCCCGAATGACACGTACATAAATCCTATTCAGATCTTCCTCACTCAAAATCTCAACATAAGGCATATATTTCCCATCTATTAAAGGGATAATAACTCTTTCCTGCTTGTTCTCAAAATAGATATATCCCTTTTTGAACCAAAGATCAACATTATTCAAGTAACACCAAGGGTGACTAAGTAGAGCTAGGAAACTATCTTCTTCTACAAGTGCTAAAACCTCAAAATCCCCAATGAACTTGTCCCCTTATATAGTAATGGATGCATCTTTTAAAACTCCGATAGGAGTGGCCTTAGGTCGATTAGCCATAAACAATACATTAGAATATGGCTATAATAAAGGTCTCCCCATTTGTACCCATTCATCTAAAGTAAGCACATTTACTTCCGCACCTATGTCAATAAATATATTACTCAAGAGCCATCCATTGAAAACAACATTCAAAGTGATCTCCTTGTTGTAATCTAAGCTATGGGGAAGATTTACATGCAAGATCTGATGCCCATTCTCAATATTCACGCACGGAGTATTTCCCTTTAGCCAACTCCCTATTAATGGAATGATATTCTCCTAGTGCAACATTCTAGCATACCTCCTTCAAGTCATCAATATCTGACTGGACCATCTCTTCTTCCTTCTTCTATTCCATCTTCTGTGATTACTCCTTTAAACACTGTATCCCCACTTGAAGGTCTCTGAGTACTTCCATGGTCTCCTGATAAACCTCCTTTTGGTGCACAGAATCAAATACCTTGTATGTAAAACATCATCCTTAGTTATAGTAGGCTTCGATTGTAATGTTTCTCTAGCGTGCGTAATCTTCAACGCGTGTAGTGATCTTAACGAGATAATACCTCAGTTCTCGTGACAACTTTGGCATCCATTGATTTTCCATAGTGCGTTGTATCCTAACCATCCCTACACCTTTGTTCTCCTATTTTTCGCTTGCTAAGATGCTCATATAGATTCGGAATTCCTCATAGCTATGATTCTTCCCACAAAAAGAACATGTAATAGTATGAGGACATTTGAGCCTCGTAGTGGTTAGGTGATCCACATGTAAAGCATGTTCTGAAAGGAATTCACTTCATCTACCAACATGACCTCGACCTACGAATCCACCATGGTATCCTTGACCTCTGTCACATCCTCCTTCATATCACCCCTCATTCCAATCATAGCATGCTTGATTGTGATTCTTATCCTAGTGCTCACCTTTATGCTTAGAGTTATCTGATACTCCTTTTTGTCACACACCAATATCTTTAGCATAATGGATCCGACGATCAAATTGCAGTCTTAACAGATCGTGAGTCACGTAAATGAATTTTTTTACAATAGTAGGATATATTCTTCCTCATCACACATTGTAATAATGGGCGAAGGGTGACATCATGGTTAAAATGACATATCTCATATCCTAGAAATAATGAACATACCATTGTGTGGGGAAAACTATCTTTGGTGTGCCCTTCCACTTCACACTATGTACACCAAATCCCAATGCATGTCTCATGTTCTAAATTCTCTGATAGTTTCGCAACTACTTTACCATAGCTGCAACATGCGCTTCCAAGAATGGGTTGACTCCAATGTCTATACTCCCAACTTCCTCAAAGACACAAAGCTGCTTTAAGTGCTTCACACGGATAAGTGTATGTATTATGTGACATCGCCCTTCTAAAAGGTGTGATGGGATTGCCAATGAACCATTTTACATGTTGGATTGCATGGATATCATAATAAATCTTAGATAAAAGTGTTTTGAAATGGGCATCATACTCCCAAACACTCTCAATAGTGCCTTGCTTAATATCCTTGAGCGCGCTTATACTCTTTTGCTCAAATTATGAGATATAGAACTCTTTAAGGAATACATCTTTTAATGCTACATAATCTACACAAGTTTGATCAGGGTCAAACTTCCTATACCAACTGTGTGCGTGTCCATGTAATGTAGTTACAAATTGACTTTCCTTGCACTTAGAAGCCATGATCCCTTTTACACACCACAATATCTCACACATGTGCATGTGTTTAGTAGCATATTCTATGCCCCTATACTATGGAAGATGAAGAGACATATCCATGTAAATATTATGGGGTTGGTGTGGACCCTACCAACTTGATCTAGAACCTCCTGTGTTGCCTCTTCCTCCAGAACCACCAGATCCACTAGAACTAGAGCCACCTATACCCCCTGACCCTCCACTTGTAGCTGGAAGTGGACCAGAGGATGTAATTCCCGTGTCCTAATATTAGTATTGTATTGAACTCCTATAGTTTGCATGGTAGTATTAATCCTAGAAGTGAGCCCCAAATTATGTATGCTCGAATTGTGTAGATGATGCACTGAAAAGGTACCTCCAAATAACAATGAAGACATTTTCCCTACCATCGATGTACTTTATATATGACTTACTCTTGCTTCCCTACTACCCAAATTAGCTTGCTTTGACTATTGGATGTACTAGATATTGGAAAACCAAGTGCAAGGGCTAGGTTGCTAGGTAGATTTAGATGCGCGCCTATGGCCCATGTCATCTCTACTAGCGCGATTTTGTGTGAGGCCAAGGAGGGTTTCCTATCACGATTTCCCAAATGGGGGAGTTCATGATGCTCTAGCTCCACACCTTTTGTGTGAGCTCCAAATCCTTCACAAGCCATTTCTCTCCTCAACGCCATCTGTTCTACAATGTCACACTAGTTCTTTATCTCCCTCTTGTGCACCTCCCTATACTTAAGCCACCTTTCTTCTCTCTCTGCTTCTCTTCCACTAGGTCCGACATCTTTCACCAAACTTGATCCTTGCCCCATGTGTGGTGGGGGGGTTTAGCTAGTAATCATATTTTCCTTTAAGTTGAGGGTTACCATCAAGATCTTGATCGCTAGTGGAATACCTTGCAAGCAAGTTCCCTAGGATACCGTAAAAATTGAAACTCTGCTACCTCTAGGCAAGAATAAGTGGAAATGGAGTACTCTAGAATATGGCTATTCAAAACACCATGGAACTAAGTATCCACAATGCATTTCTAAATCGATTCAACATCATACAAGGCCTAAAATTCTTCCTATGTCTAGATAAGTGTTTGATACCTCCAATTCCATTTAGATGCACAAGCAACCAACCACTCATACAGTTCTTTAGGGAAAATAAGAAAGAATCTCTCATAAAAACAATCATACTGATTCTTTTCCATCTATGTGCATGTGTCAAACTTAGATCTAGTGCGTAACCTCCATGCGTATTCTTATTCTAGATCTTTTATCCACTCCTCAACACTTAATATTATCAACCGATACATATTCATAGTGAACCATCCACGAAAACAACTAAAAAAAGGTCCTGACAACGGAACCAATGATGTAGCCTATAATTTACCACAAATAACCTAGGCGTGGCTTTGGCACATCACCCGGCTGAGTTGAGTGCTCACCCAAAGCACACAAAGGTACCAAGACCCTCCTTAGAATTACTTGTGCGGGATGTGAACATGATTAAAATATAATGCATTTAGATCCATAATTAGCATAAACATTCCACGAGAGAATATTCTTGATCTAGATATTAAAGAATAATGAATTAAGTGATAAACATAATGAAATCAACCATGTAAGAACAATTACAATCATGTTTAACACCATTATTCACCCAATACACTCCATTATATTAAACACAAGAAACACAAAAGCTTCTAACAATAAATAGTATCATAAGTTTATGTGTGCATTAGATCTAGCAACATAACTCCACAATAGCTCATACACAATGTGTCTTTTACTACACAGATTAATACATATTTATAAGGGTGGGGATTTTCCCTTCACCACTTATGCATTTACCAAAATATGTCGCATGCTAAAAATATTAATGTGCCTTTACAATAACATGCACACATACAAGTGTGCTAATAATAGATATCTTATTGTTAACTCGGCAGTAGTAAGCCTATTATTAACTTGAACTCATGCATGGAACTTAGTAAAAACTCTTTCCAAAATAGCATTTGCATGTTGTGCAAGTCTCCATCCCATTGTGTGCTCCGTACGCTATCTCCAAAAATAGCCCGTAACCATGAAAATGGCTAAGTTCTGAATCACTCAGTATTTCACATGCATGCACTTCCCTATCCTTTTGTGCCTTCAAATATGCCTTGCTCCAACAATTGAATATTCTATTTTCCCTCTCCTTAGTGTCATATTATGTGTACTCAACAGAGGGGATTTTCATAAAGGAGTGGAGCCACAGAGTTGAGTAGAGCCAGGATCAGGAGAAAGGAAGAACTTTTAGTGACCCAACAAAGAAATGACACCAAGGAAAGCAATAAACATTTCACCAAAGAAGGGAAAAGGAAAAGGGAAACAAGCCATTTCCACCAGTTTCAATGAAGAATGGTATGCGGAGAGATGCAATATCCAGATTTATTATTGCTTGAAAGGAATGGGTGTCTTATTTTAGAAAGATGGCTATGAGTGACTCGAAACCATCGAACAAGAACCATAGAGAATGAGATGGGAATATAACTAAGTCACCCTACAAATAAGAGGTCACTAGATGGAATGCTTATCTATGATGATGATGTAAAGGCAAAATGGATAAGGCCAAGTTATTGCAATTCTATGAGTTGCCCTATCTTGGCAAACCTGAGTGACTATAACAGTGGTTAATGTCGCACGTACATGAACACCACTTCTACTTCATAGGATGAAGGATGCAAATAAATCCCTAACTACTTTATAAGTTTACTAATCTTATCTATGAAGGAGAATCATTAGATGATGACTTGGATGATAAGGAGGCCATTAAGAGGACTGTTGAAACTTATGACTACAAAAAGGGGTCACACTACTTTGACATTTCTTCAATTTCGACCTGTAATGAGGATGGCCCCACACTGGTCACAAAGTGAATGGGTGGGAGAGATGGACACAGATCAACAAGGTTTGGTTGAACATTTTTCGTAAGATCTCAGAGGGCACCATCTATAGCCTATCAACTTTCATAGTAGAAGACATCATCAATGCCATGCGCGAATAGAGAAAATATCATGTTTGGTAATGTCCTCCTTACCATTGTATTTTTAGAGATTGGAGTGCCTAATGGGCTAGATAAATTTGTTTGGGAATACCCAGATGATAACCCTTCCCCCACCAAAATATTTGAGCAATAAACTTGTGACACCATGACGGCCACCCACAAGGCGCGCCTAGAAAAATAGTATCAACGGATGCGTGATGCATTCAAACTAAATAAAGAATACCTGAGCGAGTTATCTATTTTACTGTAAGGTGAGGCTAAATTCACCATGTACCAACATTTTTTTATTGGTAGGTTTACTCTGCAGATGGTGCCAAGGGTCCCTAGTGAAAATTTCCATTCTCCTTCACAACACAATACTTCCAAGTCGAGGTCAATCGATTCAAAGAGGAAAATAAGCTAAGGTTTGACCTCAACACGATAGACCAAGATTACCATGAGATGCATAGAACATTGAAAATTTTGAGTCTTAAGTGTTTTTCTACGAGGTGCCTAAGTCGTGAAATCGAAAAAATCGTGTTTCTGGGTCGTTTTGTGTGATTTTCGGGCTGTCGGAACTTTTTGTCCCATCATCCCAAGTGCGAAAGTGTCTTGTTCTCCGATCGGCGAAACCTCCGAATTTGTCCCATTTTCGGGCTGTCGGAAGTTTTGTCCCAAGTGCCCCAAAGCCAAAAATGCAAACTGTTCCATTTAAATCCGAATCATCCTTCGCGTACTTCGCACTTTCTGTCCCGAATGTCCCAGTAAAAGTGCGAGTCGTTCCATTTTCGCCCGAGCCGGCCGAACCGCGTACTCGGAACTTTTCGTCCCGAATGTCCCAAGTCCAAACGGACTTGTTCCATTTGGGCCAATTCCTTCCGCGTACCGATTCGCATTTTTGTCCCAAATGTCCCAGTTCAAAAGTGCTCTGTTTTCCATTTTCGGCCGATTTGCCGGGATCGCGTCCTTCGCGCAATTTTGTCCCAACTGCCCCATTTAAAAAAGTGCGAGCTTTCCCTATTTCGGCCGAGCCGGTCGAGTCGCGTACTTCGGAACTTTTTGTCCCGAATGTCCCAAGTCCAAATGGGCCCGCTGTTCCAATTTCGGCCGAAACACCCGAATCGCGTACCTCGCACATTTTCGTCCCATTTGTCCCAAATACATTTGTGCGTCTTCTCCCTGTTTCACCCGAACCGGCCGAGCCGCGTGTTTCGCGCATTCGCGTCTCACCTGTCCCAAGCGTACCAAGTGTCATTCACACTTAGTTTTTCCCGCTCGACCCGAATATGCTGTTTTTCAAAAAATAAATTTAAGTTGCGGCTCTGATGCTATCAATCCGAAGATCAAATTTCAAGAAGCAGTTACGAAGGACGAAACTTTCAAGACGTCGGTTACATCAGTTTTCAAAGATATCCATTGACATCTTCAAGATGAAACGTCTGGTGTGTCCCTCGTGGCAAAGACGTGGCTGAGACGTGGAAGAAAACTCAAGCGGCGGTTTCTGAAGACAGTGGGTCCTTCTCAGAACTGGACACCTGTCTCCTTCTCCTTTCTTTTCTCTTCTTCCCTTTCTTTTCGTATTCCTTGTAATTAGTTAAGGCATTGCAATTGGCGGTCCTTAACTATTCTTTAGTTAAAAGAAACGGTTACGAGGAGTAACGGATTTGTAATCTATATAATGGCCTTTCCACGCCATTTTACGGAGGAGGAAGAACTTGGATATTTGCTGAAAGTGTAAATAGATCTTAAAGAAATCAATACAAAAGGGCTTTCCATTCTTTGTCTATCTGATTCTTGTTGTCTCTGTGTTTTCCTTTAATATTGTGAAGATCATTTTGTTCCTAACTCGTTTAGTCTCTCTGATTGCATACTGTTCAGTTTTGCAAATACAGTGATCTTGTACAACCAAGAAGGAACTTTGTGTCCTTGATTAACAAATCTGAAGAAGGTTATTTATGGAACTTTGTGTCCTTAAATTTAATCTCATTCAACCAACGCAAATGATCTTGTCTTAAATCCTTCGAAGCTTCGCATACACGAAGAATTATTCTGCCATCTATAATTACGATGTTTTGCTATTACTGCTCATCTTCTTATTCCCCTTCCTCAGTCCTGGCGTAACTGATGATCCTTGTGGAAAACACTTTCGTAATATCCAAGTTTGACCATAAAATAATGTTCTATGTATTTGTAAATAAGTTCGTTTGAGAATAAGGGAACCTCTCCCATTAAAGAGGAGGGACTTTTGTCCCATTGATTGTTGCTTTCTAAAAGTCCTATTTGAAAACCAACGGTTTTGGCGACTCATTTGGGGAGAAATTTGCATTCCAGCTCATTTGAAAATCGCATTCGCATTCGATCTGCAATTTTTCGATCATCCTTTGATCTGGCGACTCCACGTTTCACTAGAGGGAGAAGGGCCCTTGGTATCGAAGATTCTCAGTTTCAGCTTTTGGAGCAACGGGGTTTTCCTTTCCCTTCCATAGAAGAACTCGTTCGGCGAGCACTCCACTGTCCAAGATAGAAGTCCTGCGGGTGGTATTCCTTCAGAGCCTGCTAGTCCTAATCTACGAGCTTTGATCCTTGCCGGTGTTACAGTTCCCCTCCAAGCCGTATTTCCAAGAATGGCACAATTACCATGGGGTCAACGTGTCGGGCCCCTGGCTCTTGCGCAACCTTTGCATGAGTTACCTAGAGGTAACCGAAAGAACTTCCCAAAATTTAAAGGAGATGGCAAAATTCACCCTGATGAACATATTGCAGCATTCATAGTTGCCTGTGGAGTCTTGGGGGTTGAACATGAAGACGTCTCAGTAAGACTGTTCGTTGAGACGTTACGGGATAATCTTTGTTGGCTGGTTCTATCATCACTTCCAGGTGGTGCCATCACCGCCGGAATACAATGAGAACTCAATTTGAAAGCCGTTTGAAGCCGGCGAAGATGTGCATGCCCTGCTTGCCCAGATTTCTCAGATAAAGAAAGATCCATCAAAACCTATGAGAGAATTTGTGGCTCGGTTCAACAGATTGATCAACAAAATTCCTGTAAATACTCGACCGGTTGATCAAATTCAGAAATGTTTCTTTTTGAATGCCCAAACGCCTAAAGTCAGTTATGCTCTAAGAAGGGCTAATCTCGGAACGTTAATTCTAGATCAAGAACTGGCTGTTAGTGTCGAGGATGACCTGATCATGTCAGGGAAGTTGAGAAGAGATCCTCCTAAATCTAAATCTACTGCTTCTTCCTCTTCCACCTCTGGACCCAATACTGATCCATTAGTCCAGAAACTTGCAAATGATCTAGTGGCTATAAAGAAACAATTAGCCCAGCATGCACCATATGCAGACGTTCCGAGAAGAAATTTTCAACCCAAAAACCGTTTGCCAGCTCCCCACACAAGACTGGCACTTGAAGGACCTCCTGTCAAAGTTCCGGTGAATGCAACTTGTGAGGTTGAAGAGCCAGAAGATGATAATGAAGCTTGTGAGGAGTTCCTGGAGGAATTCGATGATGAGGCAGAAGAACTCGAAGGATCTCGAGTCAATTTCTTTACCACTGAAGGCATTGATGATGGAGATGACTATGATGAAGTGGTAGCAGACATGAACAGTGAATCATTTGCTGTCATGACTCGAGAACAGACAAGGCAGAAGGAGAAGGTGACACAGCCCCTAAAGAAATCTAAGGAGCAGCCGGCAACTATCCCTGTAATTGCCAGAAGAGGATCTCCTATCCCTACCTCATCTGCACCAAAGGTAAGTACTGTCAATCCTGCTCCCAAAGTTGCTTCTTCTTCTTCTTTTTCTCCCAAAGTTGATAAGCCTAGAATTTCAAATGATGATGGCCCATCCACCTCTGGATCCTTTGATATTGTTGATCATCTTAAAAGGACTAAAGTTCAAATTTCAGAAGCTGAATACTACCAAACCCACCCTAAAGCTTTTGCCAAGATGATCCAATTTGTAAATTCCCATTCCAAGACCACCTCTAAAGGCCTTTTGCCCACACCTCCTTCTGCACCACAACCTAGCCTGGTAGCTGCTGTCACCTCACCTGGAGACAAAATCAAGCCTTTTTATGTAACACTCCTTATAGCTGGCCATAGGCTCAGTAACTGTGTCATAGATTCCGGAGCCTCAGATAATGTGATGCCTGCTAAGGTAGCTCATGCTTTAGGCTTGACCCTTACTCGCACTTATGGATCTTGCTACTCCATGGAAAGTAAGGAAGTACCTTTAGTTGGAAGGATTAAAGATGCACAAGTGGCTTTTCTGCTTTACCTGAGAAGAAGGTCTTGGCTACCATCCTAGTAGCGAGACATTCCTCCTTCTATGGAATGTTGCTAAGTAGGAACTTACGTAAAGATGTGGGTGGAGAGATTGAATGGATTGGTCACACGCACTCATACTGTCCATGGACAAATGAAGAAGTTACTACGAGAAGCGATCAGTATATTGTGCGAAAAGCAGAGATGATCCTAAGGCACAAATACTCTATGAGGACATAGGCCATGGTAATTACATGATTTTATCCCACATGAAATCCAACCCTCAAAGTATCACCAAAAGATCCTAATGGCATCTGGACTTTAGAATTTGATGGAAGTTGTTCCTCGGCTGGTTCTGGAGCTGGCGTCTTGCTAGTATCACCTGAAGGCTGCCTGCACCCTTTTTCATTTAAGTTGCAGTTCGAGAACACCAACAACACGGCAGAGTATGAGGCTCTCCTTCTTGGACTGCAAGTAGCCAAAGAACAAGGTGTAAAAAATCTTCTGGCTCGTGGTGATGCAGAGCTGATTGTGAAGCAAGTCAGAAGCCTTTTTCAGGTAAAGAATGGAAGGCTGAAGCATTATCGGAATCAGGTTTGGGATTCAATTGAATTCCTTGATGCCTTCTCTATTGAAGCAATACCCAGAGAAAAGAACAGCAGGGCTGATTCACTGGCTGTCTCAGGGTCATTATTGATTCCCCATCCTGAATTCTCTCAGGATAAGTTCACTATTGAAATGGTCCACCGGCCTAGTGTTCCTGACAATACTAATAACTGGCAAGTTTTCAACGATGACCAGCATTTGCTTTCCTTCCTGGAACTCAAGGGAACTTGAACAACTATATTTTTGAGGAAGTGACAACTTTGCCTCGTGAGAGTGTGTCCTCGACCAAGTGTCACCCAGGAGAAGAAAGCGATCGGGAAGGGTGCATTAAGCTCAAAGGAAACAAGATTCCCAAAGGTTTGGTGAGTTTGGAGGAGTTGTTTGATAAACATGACAGATACGTGAGATCTAAAGCTTCTCTGGACCTCTGCAATCAACTGAGTATGATAAAATTGATATTGGGAGTTACGATGACCCCCAAGGCTTGGTAAATATTGGGAAATGTTGCACATCAGATGAGAGGAGAAGAGCAATTGATCTTCTAAGGAAGTATAAGGATGTTCTTGCATATTCTTATGAAGATCTAAAAGCCTTCAAGCCAAAAGAAATGCAACACTCTATCCCTCTCAAACCAGGAATCAAGCCTTTCAAGCAGAAACAAAGGCAGTATAATCCAAAAATAGCCGACACCATCTTTCAGGAGATCCAGAAGTTGTTGAAGGCTAAGATTATTTTTCCCATTCACCATTCAACATGGATTGCAAACATTGTGCCTGTTAGAAAAAAGAATGGAGAGATCCGCATCTGTGTTGATTTCAGAAACCTGAATCAGGCCTCTCTGAAAGATAACTACCCTCTGCCTATGATGGATCAGATTTTGCAAGCAGTAACAGGATCCGAGATGTTATCTATGCTTGATGGATTCTCGGGATACAATCAGGTAGAGGTTGACACTGCAGATCAACACAAGACAGCCTTCACCACTCCTTGGGGTACCTTTGCCTACAAGAGAATGCCTTTTGGGCTGATTAATGCTGGTGCCACTTTCCAGAGAGCTATGGATTTGGCTTTTGGAAGCTTGAAAGGGAAATGTATAGTCATATACCTTGATGACCTGACAGTGTTTTCAAAGACAAGAGCAGATCACTTAGACCACCTGGAAACAGTTCTGCAGAGATGCCGAGAGCATGGGATTTCTTTAAATCCTAAAAAATCTGTCTTCTGTGTTACAGAAGGAAAGCTATTAGGGCACATTGTCTCAAAGGACGGCATCAAGATTGATCCTGAACGAGTTCAGGCCATCCAGCAAATTCCTCTCCCTACTAGTAAAAAAGGCGTGCATTCCTTCTTCGGTAAGATCAATTTCTTAAGAAGATTTATCCCTGATTTTGCTGAATTAACGTTGAATATTTCTCAGATGATGAAAGGGAAGAAAACATTTGGATGGTCTTCTGAAGGAAAGGAATCCTTTGAGGGTATCAAGAAAGCCATTGCTAAAACTCCAGTTTTGGCCTGCCCTGACTTCAACAAAGATTTCATCATCTATTGCTACGCTACAGACAATACCCTGGCTGCTGTCTTAACCCAAGAAGATTCTGATGGACATGAGCTACCAATTGCCTTCATGAGCTATATCCTGAAGGATCATGAGCTAAAGTACACCATGATGGAGAAGCATGCTTTTGCAGTAGTCAAGGCATTAAGCGATTTAGCTTTATATCCTCAATTCTCACTCCATGGTGCTTTGGTTCCAGATCATTTATTAAGTCAATCCTTACACAACAAGAATTTGGATCCAAGAGAGGCAAGCTGGGTGGCTAAGGTCCGGGAGTATGACATTGATATCAAACCGACCAAGCTGGTTCGTGGCAAGGGGGTCTTTGTGAGCTCATTCTTTGAAGGAGCCAAACATGAGTTCTTTGGAGGAGAAAGCGACATTCCTCTTGTTCTATTCCTTAGTTCGATCGATGAATGGTATGCAGAACATCGCCCATTTTCTCACCTATGGGAATGCCCCTCTCATTTAAGCTACCGAGGAAAAGAGGATTATTAAATTGAGATCGTATGAATATATGTCTTGTGGGAAAATGCTTTGTTCAAGCGTGGCTTAGATGGGAGATTTCTGAAATGTGTTGATAAGGAACAACAGAGAAAGTTGCTCTCAGCTTTCCATGATCAGGCGTGTGGAGGGCACTATTCGTCAACAGTCACAGCTCACAAGATACTCCGGGGAGGGTATTACTGGCCTTCCTTGTTCAGAGATGCATCCAAGTGGGTGGATAAATGCGAGGCCTGTCAGACTTTTGTGGGAAGACCCAAACTGGCCGCTTTGCCTCTCAAGCCAGTTGTGATCGAGGAACCATTTCAACAGTGGGGTCTAGACTTCATTGGTACACTCAACCTGTTTCTAGTCTTTGGGCACACTCATGTGCTAGCTGCCATTTGACTACTTCACCAAATGGGTGGAAGCTATCCCGATCAAAACACTACTTACGAAGTAGTATGACTTCATCAAGGAGAACATCTTGGTAAGGTATGGTGTACCTAACAAGATTGTAACAGATAATGCTTCAAACTTCTCCTCAACTGAGATCATGGATTTCTGCTACGGGTATGGCATCTCTCTGGCTCATTCTTCAGATTATTATCCCGGGGAAATGGACAAGCGAATCCACCAACAAAAATCTGGTGACTATCATAAGGAAGTTGGTCAATGAGTCTCAGCGAAACTGGCATAAGAAGCTTTATGATGCTCTTTGGGCAGACAGGATCACACCTAAAAGAGCCATTGGAATGTCCCCCTTTCAAGTAGTGTATGGAGTAGAGGCCCAATTGCCAGTGACAGTGGAACTGCCAGCCTTGCACCTGATGAAGGCCATTGAAGACACTAGTTTCAGTGATGCTCTGGACAAAAGAATCATGTACCTGCACAAACTGAACGAGGATAGATTGGAGGTTCTTGTGAATATCTGCTCACCGCGAAGGTGAAGGTTACATTCGATAGAAAGCTAGGTCCAGAGAGTTCCAAGTTGGTGATACCGTGCTGTTATGGGACAAAAGACATGAACCTCGTGGCAGCCATGGAAAATTTGATTCTCTGTGGCTTGGACCTTTCAAGATAAGACACTTTGCTGGTAAGGACTCTTTCTATCTTGATTACATGGATGGTTCTCCCCTCCCACTTCCTTATAGTGGGCAGTATTTGAAGTCGTTCAAGTCCTAGGTGACTAGGGAGCCCCTTTGTATATTATGTACAGTGTTTTTGCTTTTCTGCTTTTGGTGTGTTTCCCTTCGGTTGTGTGTGTTGCCCTCTGTATTGGTTTGTTTTTGACTCCTTTGCCCAATGGATAAGGCACTGGTCTGCTTCACCGAGTTATCTAAGTTCTTGCCTTGTCTCATTCCATGAATTTATACCAAGTCATCCCCAGAAGGAGCCAGCTGTTGTCCACTCAAAATTCCCCGCTCTGATAAGAGTAAAATTTCAAAATTTTGAGTCTTAAGTGTTTTTCTCTGAGGTGCCTAAGTCGTGAAATCGAAAAAATCTGTGTTCTGGGTCGTTTTGTGTGATTTTCGGGCCTGTCGGAACTTTTTGTCCCATCTGTCCCAAGTACGAAAGTGTCTTCTGTTCTCCGATCGGCCGAAACCTCCGAATTTGTCCCATTTTCGGGCCTGTCGGAAGTTTTTGTCCCAAGTGCCCCAAAGCCAAAAATGCAAACTGTTCCATTTCGGCCGAATCATCCTTCCCGCGTACTTCGCACTTTCCTGTCCCGAATGTCCCAAGTAAAAAGTGCGAGTCGTTCCATTTTCGCCCGAACCGGCCGAACCGCGTACTCCGGAACTTTTCGTCCCGAATGTCCCAAGTCCAAACGGGCCCGCTGTTCCATTTTCGGCCGAATCATCCTTCACGTTTTCCATTTTGTCCCAAATGTCCCAAAGTTCCAAGTGCTCTTTCCCATTTTCGGCCGATTTTCGCGGACCGCGTCCTTCAGAATTTTGTCCCAACTGCCCCATTTAAAAAAGTGCGAGCTTTCCCTATTTCGGCCGAGCCGGTCGAGTCGCGTACTTCGGAACTTTTTGTCCCGAATGTCCCAAGTCCAAATGGGCCCGCTGTTCCAATTTCGGCCGAAACACCCGAATCGCGTACCTCACATTTTTCGTCCCATTTGTCCCAAATACATTTGTGCGTCTTCTCCCTGTTTCGCCCGAACCGGCCGAGCCGCGTGTTTCGCGCATTCGCGTCTCACCTGTCCCAAGCGTACCAAGTGTCATTCACACTTAGTTTTTCCCGCTCGACCCGAATATGCTGTTTTTCAAAAAATAAATTTAAGTTGCGGCTCTGATGCTATCAATCCGAAGATCAAATTTCAAGAAGCAGTTACGAAGGACGAAACTTTCAAGACGTCGGTTACATCAGTTTTCAAGGATATCCATTGACATCTTCAAGATGAAACGTCTGGTGTGTCCCTCGTGGCAAAGACGTGGCTGAGACGTGGAAGAAAACTCAAGCGGCGGTTTCTGAAGACAGTGGGTCCTTCTCAGAACTGGACACCTGTCTCCTTCTCCTTTCTTTTCTCTTCTTCCCTTTCTTTTCGTATTCCTTGTAATTAGTTAAGGCATTGCAATTGGCGGTCCTTAACTATTCTTTAGTTAAAAGAAACGGTTACGAGGAGTAACGGATTTGTAATCTATATAATGGCCTTTCCACGCCATTTTACGGAGGAGGAAGAACTTGGATATTTGCTGAAAGTGTAAATAGATCTTAAAGAAATCAATACAAAAGGGCTTTCCGTTCTTTGTCTATCTGATTCTTGTTGTCTCTGTGTTTTCCTTTAATATTGTGAAGATCATTTTGTTCCTAACTCGTTTAGTCTCTCTGATTGCATACTGTTCAGTTTTGCAAGTACAGTGATCTTGTACAACCAAGAAGGAACTTTGTGTCCTTGATTAACAAATCTGAAGAAGGTTATTTACGAAACTTTGTGTCTTTAAATTTAATCCCATTCAGCTAATGCAAATGATCTTGTCTTAAATCCTTTGAAGCTTCGCATACACGAAGAATTATTCTGCTATCTATAATTCTGAATGTTGCTATTCTGCTCATCTTCTTATTCCCCTTCCTCAGTCCTGGCGTAACTGATGATCCTTGTGGAAAACACTTTCGTAATATCCAAGTTTGACCATAAAATAATGTTACATGTATTTGTAAATAAGTTCATTTCGAGAATAAGGGAACCTCTCCCATTAAAGAGGAGGGACTTTTTGTAAAGAAGAATTGTCGGAAAGAGAGGATTTGCCTAGGGAAGAAGAAAAATAAAATTCTCCTATATTAGAATCACTAGTTAGGAAAAAGCAAAGAGTAAAAGAAAATGAAGAATCAGAAGTAACAAAGAGCATGGAGGCTGAAAAGGGTGATGAGGATGATAAATAACACGGTGAGGCTCAGAACCATCTTGTGTACGATGTACACGAGTTAGAGGAAAAGATAAATGAAGAGAAGGATGAGGACAAAGGAGGTGCTCATAACAAGGGGGGAAGTGAAGAAATAAACATGAAGGATCAAAAGACTCCAAGCCTGACTAAGGAGCAGATAAAGGATGCCATGGAGAGGAGGTATCGGGAATTATAAAGGACCTCGTGGATAAAGAGGTGGAGTACAAGGTGCAAGAAGTACTAAAGGAGATGGAGGAAAGTGAAAGTGTGGGAAAGGAGTATGGAAGCATGGGCAGAGACCCCAAATTAATAGTAAGCTTACCAAAGGTAGCACACACAGTGGAAAAGGTAGAGTAAGCAGAGTAGGAACAAGAAATGACTTACATCAATGATTAAAATAAGGTACTACACACGCACTTCCAAAGTACCATGCCTTCAAACTAACTCCTTGCATGGTCTTCTTTTAATGAAGAGGGTATGTACCCATGCACAAGGAAAATGTTATCTTGGGATTTTGAGTCCCATGTTGATGAACCCGAATTCGAGGTCAATCGAGATGCATTTATGAAGATACCAGATGCCAAGGGGTTAAACCCTTTGGTGAATGCCTAATAACTACCTGATGAGCAAGTTTGTAATGTGCTCAAAAAGTATTGGTAGAAGTTGAGGTGAGGATCTTTGGGAGAAATGAAAGAATAAGGGTCTTGGAGGAAGAGCTTGAGAAGAAAAATGAAGAGATCAATGAAAGAGATAAGGAGATAAAACAAAAGGAATTGATTAGTGCACAATTAAGGCACAAACTGAGGGATGAAAAGGCAAAGATGAGAAAGATCCATAAGAAGATAGAGATTATTTTAGACACCATAATCTTGAAGCACCTGGACTTAGCCTGTCTGAGCATAAATACGAGTTAATCATGTAATTCTTGGAAGAATTGACCCAAATCCTCACCATGGAAAGGTGACCACTCACATTGGAGTTGACATAAGAGGCGATGGTGCACCAGAAGGAGGATTAAAATCTGAAGATTGGGGAGATAGTTACTTGGTATTCCAAGCTCCTTGCTATTGTAAAGACCGCCACATAAATGGCCAAGGATGTATATGACAATTGCGCCAAAAAAGATAGGGTAGTAAGCATATTGGTTATTACGCATGAGGCGGATTTGAAGGAATTTCAAGAAAAGAACAAAGGCAACAGGGTCGGAGCATGATAATATCCTAGCCAAGGTTGAGAAAATGTTGGAAGCAATCGAAACTTTATGGGGTTCAATTAAGAATCAGCTCAAGGAGCTATATCCCTAGGTCACTCGCAGAATGGACGCATTAGACTATCTTAGCAAGCAACTAGAAGGAATTGTAGATAAATTGAATTCTAAGAGCAACGAATTAATTTTTGATGAAGTGAGCACTCTAGTAGGTGACCCACTTTAGCAAGTGTAGGGTGAGGTAGATGCAGGAAAATATTGAGGAAACTGTGAAGAAGGAATTTCCACTCCTCCTACAATAGTATTAGGTTCTTTTATTATTTATTCGATTCTCCCGGTTCCACTATTCTTTATTCTTTGAAGAAGCCGGATGTTTTTGAGGATAGAGAACACGTGTAGTATGGGGTGATGTTGGACCCTAAATATTGGCTAAGTACCAAGAGGCATGCGCATGTAGGACTAGTGAGAAGAAGGGCACTCAGGGGAAAGCGCGCAAGGACAAAGGGGTTTAGAAGGGTTTAAGTGAAACTAGGGCATGAGTGGGAGAAAAACACGGGTTTAAAGGACTTAGCCATATTTTACATTCTAGAGGCACTTGAGGAAAATCATGAGGACTTGGCTATGCATGATGAGTGGATAAGGTGCCAGCTTGGAACCTTGGAGGTCAAGAAAAGGATATTCCCCACATGGAATATTCCCAAAAGACATCATTACAGAGAGTGGAGGGTTTGCAAAGGGATAAGAATTCACCTATAGAGGACCACATTGAACTTGGCATGTGATATGTGCTTAGAGAAGGCATTCCAGGTGGGTGCTGATGTTATATAAAGGAATGATCGAAGCTAGAGACAGAGACAAATGAGAGATAGACATGACACTCATGCATAAATACATAGAGTAACGAAGTGCTACAGTAATGCTAGGGTTTAGAGCACTTAGTGCTAGAGGGTTGTAAGGGATGCCATAAACATATGTATGGGTACTAGGATCTGTAACAAGGGATAAAATGGGAAAAATTATAGTTAGGATCTCATATCAGGAAGGTTTGCAGGAGACAAGTCTATGTTATTTAATATATATGGTTTGAGATGACCCTTTTGATCTGTAATGTGGCTACCAGAACTCTTTTAAATCAATATATATGTGGGTTCGTTCTGTATAACTTGTTTATGGGTGTAAACCCTCATGTTATATGACTTATCATGGCTCATATCTAGTTTATTATACTTATTAAAATGTTATTTAGCTTATGTGATGCATTAATATGTAGATATATTAGTTACATCTTCTACCTTTTTAAGTAAGTGAATGTACTTCTGCTTATGCAAATAATCCTCCATTAATGGTAGAACCTTCTCACAAATCTCACATAAAAGAGGGATTGACACCCATGTGTCCCTCGGTGAGTGCCAAGCGCCACAGGGTGATAGGCCGTGCCCTTGGGGTTACAAAGAATTATTAAGGGTAAGTAAATGACTAGAACATTCACCTGTTCAAAGAAACCACCTCTTGTCTTCTTGCTTGGACCAAAGAATACAAACAAACCATTATGTAACTAGAGGAACATGTAAGAGCTCTCAGTGCATATATTCAACCCTTCTCTGGGGCCAAATCAACACTTCCCCTTCCAATCAAATATATTCCCCAATTAGCGAGTATCGACCCCAAGGCAATCAAGAAATCACATGAATACATGATATGGGGGAAATCCTATGAAAATTGGATTGAAGAAATCATTAAGCAAGGCAAGGCATTGTGTCCAGATCTCATTTATCTCATCAAGTATGCTTGTAAAAAGATGAAGGACGATCTTGCAATGAAGGTTGTAATTTGGATGAGACACTCCCATTGGTATCCAAAATGGGTTCTTTCAATTCTCACACCCTTGTGAGTAAGGAAGTGTTTGCATCAATTTCTAAAGACTTGTCCCAAGTTTGGATCCACATCATGGATGCATGGTATGCAATTATCAAAAGGGCCATATCCGAGTTGGAATCCCACGAGTATCGTGTCTCTAAATCTTGAAGGAATTCTATCACTTTGTGTTCAAAGGTTTGAGTTCCCTCCGCTCACTAAGGACTCATCATCAGAGGAACTCATCATTTCATTTCAAGAGATGGTCAAGGAGGTAAGTGACTCTCTTTCCTTCATAAATAAAATTTAGAATCCTTGACCGGTATCAAGAGTTCTATTTCTATAATTACAATGAATCATGAAGAATGACTTCATCAATGTAAAAAGATCAGTGGTGTCCTTGAGACATGAACCAAGGTGTTGAGCTGAATTTGCATTCTAGGGAAGATAATCGACAATTGTGATAGCTCAATTCATCAAGGAATCCAAAGAAAAGGAACCCACCCCAGAGATCCACCATCAGGAGGCATGATTCATAATGTTCATCATAGCAAGAGATTTCTTCATCGAGATGTGGCTGTTTTTCCTTCCTTCTCTCTTTCTCCCTTTTTTTTCTCCCCCCTTTCTAATTCTTCGTTGGGCATAATCATTGTATTTCATCTCATTCACTTAAGTGAATTCATAAAGAAACATTGTAAAATTCCCTTTAATTTATAAAAGGGAACTTATTTCTCACCTTTGCTAGGAAGATGAAAAGTCACAAATTGAATGAGACAACAAAGATTCATGTGGGGGGTAGGGGTGAAGAGTCAATTCACATTGTTATAAATTGGGATGGATTCTCCATTCCAAAGGATTTTGAAAATTCATTATGAAAATTCTATACTTTGTAGCAATAGTGGATTGTAATATGTTGTTGGACTTTGTGTCATCCATAGACATGAAATAAAGATACATTTCTTCTACATAATTTCTTCTTTTCCCCTGCTTTGTATAACTTGTGTAAATTTCAATCAAGGAATAGAGTTTATACTTTCTAAGATGTATGAATGTGTGTAGCTTTGTATGCATGGTTTCCTCTCATTGTTGACGAAATAAACATAGTTGTTATAAGCATCTTGTGTTTCTTCCACTTCCCTCTTTCATGCACTTTGCAAGTATAGTGATGCAAGAGATTTGTATCTTCGATAGATGAATATGAGAACTTGGTGTCTCGGGTTGTCCATCTCACTAGATAGATTCATTGTGATTTCCTCTATATTGAATGTTGAAATACTACGGTTAATGGGTGTGAGCTCTGTAATCTACTCACAACAATATTATTCCTTTCTGATTTCCCTCCTTTCCCCTCATCACTATAATTTCCTCCCTTGTACCCCTTAAGCACTTTTCCACAGTTCGATAGAGAGTGTCCCTGTGTGATCCCGACCAATTTGGCCACCCAAAACATTTATATAGGATTAGGATTAGTTTACTTTCAATAATGGGAGTTGTACCATTCAATGCAAAGGGGCATATCCCTATGAACATTGGTGGAGACACCTAATTTTTCCACTCGACATTTTTTCTCACCAAAAATCCCCAAGAGATGATACCTAAGTCACCCCCATACATCCGAATGTACCAGATATAATTTACTTTCTTTCTTTGTAGGTACAACCTTGATAAAATTTACTCACTTCTGCTTTCCCATATACACAATTCTCATAGAAATCCAAACATGTTTCGATAAATCTAGGAAAATTATTTTTATGATTTACATGCCCTTATGGCTCATATGACCTAGCCTATAGTGCCACAATGTCGTATATGCATCTCAAGCCATAAAATTACAAACATTAGTACTACCAAAGTGGTTAAATACAAGGTTTTGACCTTCTTACCTCTATCCACCACAAGAGAAACCTTGGTAACCTTCCAAGAGTCCCCTATAAATATCACAATACAACTATCATTTCCCAACTACCTACTGCCGATACCAAGTTTTGTCTTAATGTAGGCACATGTCTGACATCCTTCAATAAGCATGTATTCCCATTATGCATCTTAACTTGAACATAACATTTTCCAACTATGTTGTAAGACTCATCATCACCAAGAAAAACATGTCCAAAATCCACTTGAACATAATCAACAAAATAATTCCTATGTGGAGTAACATGGAAAGAAGCCCCAAATCTAAAACCCAAGATTAGACAATATTATGCCAAAAAGAATCAAAGCATCCTAGAAGACATTACCTATTGCCACATTCACCTCCTTGTTTTCTTCTTGTTATTTCTTCTTGTCCCAAATTTCCCATCAATTCTATTTCACATGCCCAACCTTTCTACAAAGTGCCAATATACCATCTTGCTTTTGGATTTTTACCTTGCCTGATCTTTCGATTTTCCACAACTTCATCTATTATTCTATCTACCTCTAGTTTCCACTTTTAAAGCATTCCCTAAAGTAAAATATTACCTGGATATTTTTCTTCACATTTCCTTGCTTAGAATCACCCCCATAACATCCTCAAAATTCAACTTTGAGTTATTTGGGCCGAGTTTCTTACCCCTATTACCAAAGTTATTCCATCTCTTAGGTAAGGAGCAAAAATTAACAAAGCCCTAACTTCTTCACCAAATTCAATTGTATCACTGAAGCTAGCATATTTACAACCATATTAAAGTCATTCAAATGATATGCTACTCTTGAACTATTCTGAGAAATATTCATATTAAACAAAATTTTCATTAAAAATATCTTGTTAGAGGAAGATGGTTTTTCATATAACTTCCCTAATGCATCCATAAGTTCTTTTGTAGTCTTTTCCTTTGAAACATTAAATAATATTAAAGATGTAAGAAATATCTAGATTGTTCCAAGTGCCTTCCTATTCGAAAATCCCACTCCACATTCGTAATGCTCGAGGGTTTTCTCCTTTCTCGACAATGGAATATAACTATCCTTTTGATAAAGTTAATATTCCATCTGCATCTTCCAAAGATGAAAATTATTCCCTTTGAATTTATCAACCTTTTTCTTCCATCATTTTCCATAGATCCAACTAAAGATAAAAATTTCCATGCGATTCAACACTCCAAAAAACCAAACTAGGTTCTCATACTAATTGTTAGGAAATAAGGGATAAAATATGCGGAACAATCCCACATAGAATCACAATAGTAGAAACTAATATGTAGAATAATATCACAAATATGAAATAAAAGTGCAGAAAATAAAATAACACAACATAGAGACAATATTTAACATGGTTCACCTAATTTGGGCTACATCCATGAAGAATAACTCACTCATATTTTTATTACAAGCCACCTCTCTCTCTCAATACAATACCCATATCTATTTGGAGCTATTCTTAACAAACTCTCCTAAATTCACACTAGAACTCAAACACATCTACAATGATATGTCTACCCTATCAAAATCCCAAAATCACATCAATAAGTAATCGATTAAGTAGTTTTACAACCATGGGCCAAGACTACCGTATAAACCTATTGTATGGATTGAGTCTAATATGATATTTCTATTGATGTATGGATTGAGTCTTGGTGAGTTTATTTGATTTGTCTTTGAGGTAAAGTTGTGAAGAAGAAGGTATACTTGGTGTTGGAAAGGAAAATTTGTTCTCGAGCAGGTGAAGGCGATCTTGGGATCCACCAACAACTTCGAATGATGGAGGGCTTAGGACCTCAGATGCATATGTGGATCTATGGGCGCAAATAAGATAGATGCATGATATAAAGAAGCTAGATCTGTAAAACTGAAACAGATAAGATTAGATAACAATATGTGGGGTTGCCTAGAAAGTGCCGGTTCCAAGAGGATTTTAACTCCCTTGGAGGATGTCAACCCCTGTGTCAGAAAAGATAATAATAGATCATGAACAATAGTTATCATGTAGAAATAATGGAATATAAAATGACAAGTAACTAAAATGACGAGGGGACTTAGCTTGTGCTTTGCTATGGAGATGAACTAGGCATCAAGATGGCAGGATAACGAACTATGGAAAATATTTCTCCCTCAAACTTGCATAAATTAATTAAGCTCTTTCTTCTCCTCTCTGGGCACAGGTCTCTCCAAGTCTAGGTTCTCCAGGTCTTCTTGAAAAATATATCGGTCCTTGAAATATGGGGAAAAACCCATATTTAAAACTTGGATGTGAGGTTAGATTGGGGTTAACAAGGTAACTGGGATTGGATAGAGTAACTTGAGTTAAGAGATATGATGTGATCACATGGGGACCACAGCTTAAATTATTAGATGGAGTAGGGATCATGATTGACATGGTAGGTGAGATGATAGATTCCATTTGAAATTTAGAAAGGGGTGTAGGATGGGTGTATTAATACTCATGGATTGAATAATTTGTGAGAGATGGGGAAAATGCCAAAATACTTGAATTATCGAATGGGTCCACATGGAGCCCCTTTGATAATTAATTAAATAAGGTGAGAAAATATATGGGATTTCATTTAATTTAAGAAAAATAAAAGTGAGAGTGAGAAGTGAATGGATGTGAGGAGACGACGGGTGCTATACCCAAAAATAGGTGTCTATATTTTCCCCTTTTTGTTGAGTGGTTTGTAATAGTAAGCCACAAGACAAAAACAAAAAGGGTTAGATGAAATATGTGTCAGAGGATGGATGAAGATATGAACAAAGGAAATATGCCCTAGGAAAAAAAGGATCGCAATAACAATGAACAAAAACTATGGTGGTGACTCCAATATCACATCGGTAGAGGAAAATTACGGTCTCAACAGAGACAAACAACAACGTTCTACAAAATAATGAATGGGTGAAGACCACTGCTGTATGGATGTAAACCAAGATGACCAATGGGTCATAGGAAAACATCAAAATATGTGCAACTGAATGCGAAATATGTGCACAATCCTTTTCCTATGAGGAATTATAACGCCTTGATTTTTGTAAGTTATCATGGTGATTACTTCTCATAATGTTGTAACTACAGAAATGAAGATAAACATGTTAAGATATATCTTTGATCTTAAAGGAATGTGTTGTTAATCTGGACCCTTGTTTGCTGTAATTTGTTACTTGGGATAGAAGTTATTATTGCTTGTATGATTGCTGATGTGACAACAGATTTGTCGTATGCTTGATGAACTCTATTCGCTGATTGACAACACACCTTGAATCAATTCCATTGATCCAAGGTATGTTGTGACCTTCTTGTGATCGCTTTGTAGATTTACTTTTAAACCAGACTGAAGGTTGATATAAATGTTGCAGCACCTGATTTCAGGTATAAATATCTGGTACGTAGATGCCAATGAAAAAGGTTTGATTCTCGAACCACACACCATTGTAACGCTAGACCACGTAAGGCGATAAAGGCCTGGATGCGGGTGGCTCAGGTATGTGGAACATGGGACGAAACGTCCTGCATAGTGTTGAATATGAATGTCAGTCGGAAGGACTTGATTGGAAACTAATTAATTAAATAATAGGGGATTAAACCCTAACCTACCCCTAAGTTTTATCTAATATCCTAACTACTATCCTATATGGATTTTAGATTTTATAAGGGTGAAAATAGATGTAAATCCTACTAACCTATGAACTAGGCGAATGACCTAGATATGGACTATTAAAATCCTAAACTAATCCTAACCTAAGGAAGGGGACGCATAGACCCATGTGGATGGAAAGGATAAGGAGGGAAGGTTGGAAATTAATTAGGACAATGAATGGCATCCTTACTGGTTGCAGCGCCAAGTTTGGCGGGAACATAGGGAAAGTTGGAGGCATCCAGCTAGTTGTGAAACTAAACCATGATTGCATGCAAAAATTTGAAATTAGTAACTCGCCAACTTGAGTCGGCGGTTGCGTGAGGAAAAAGGAAAAAGGAATGCATTCAATGCATTAATTGTCTTGGTCTTAGCGACCAGCTCACCTTGGAAAGAGGATTGTGAGGGAAGTTTGTTTGTTGCTGTGCGCATTTGGATTTTAGTTGCTCTGCATTTTGTTCTTCCATGGTTCTGTCGAACCTGCTATTATTTTTGGTTATTATCTCTATTCTTGGAGAAGCTAGGCTATTTTTTTAGCCTTGTGGAAGTAGGTGACTGTTTGGAAAGCTTTACTACTGTCACCGTGGAGAAGAATAGCTCCTGTGGGTGCGGTTTTCTTCGAGCTTCAAGAAAAATTATAGGCATGTTGAGCCCTTCTCCTTAAACCGTTTGCTTTTGCTTAATCGTCTCATTAAAACAACCCTGCTCTTATGAAGGGGGTTTTGGTTATTCGATTTTGCTGTTATGTTGAAGTGATTTTGGGTTGAGTCGTTTTCTTTGCTGTATGCGACTTGAATATTTCTTTGCAAAATGGGTAAATGAAATGAATCTGTTCTTGTTGTATGAGTCTGCATTGATAGTATTGTGTAATCATTTCTATTACCCATTATGGATTCGAGTTGGTGAATGTACCAATGATGTGAGTATTGTTTTCTGAGTTCTGTGCATTCTTGTAAAAATGGAAGGATAAAAGGATTCGATATGACCTCTGGTTTGAGCTGTCATTATAAAATGAACTCGACTTGGGTATTCTTGTGTATTTTGAAGAAAATGAGTGTTTCTTTACTGAAATTATTAAGGAAACAAGTTTTCTCTTTCTGCTATTTTAAATTCAAAAGTAATGGTAATTGGGTTTCATTGTGCATTATGGGTTCGGTTTGATGGAAGTGATAGTGATATGTAGATTTTTTTCTGAGTTCTGTGCGTGAATGGTTTTAAAAAAAATGTGAGAATGCTTGATGGAACTGTGCGTGAGTTATTTTCTCTGGTTGTATTACAGCGCATAGAATACAAATTCTTTGGGACAGTGGGCTTGTTTCATCGTTTTACTCTTACGCAATTTAAAACGATTAAATGCCTCCGTATTTGGTTTGAAATCAGTGAAAGAATTTGTTTTAGGAACTATTTACCTAATTCTAGAACTGAGTATCTGGGTATCTGCCGGATGGAATAGAGTTTACTATTTCAGTCTCTTTTAGACTCGATGATGAAATTATATGTATATATATGTGTGTATATATTCAAACTGCATTCTAGACTTCTTGTTGTTTCATCAAGACCGAACTGAAGTGGGATTCTTACCTTGAATGTTTGAAAATGAATCTTTTTACCAATATGGTGAAACTCATGATTTCGTAGCTAGCTGTACATTCTTGTTGTTCAGGTCTAGCTGAAATGCTTGTTTTTGATGAAACGTTGCTGATAAAACTAGCTGTACATTCTTGCTTGTTTATACCTAGATGTGAATGTCTGTAGAGTGAAATATTTAAAAGGAAATGACTGTGCTTAGAGGTTTTTGGGATACTGAAGTATACTAATCAGAATGAATCATACTATTGGATTATGTCTGTTCTAAATAGTGGATATTTGGTTAGACAACTGAGAAGAAGTAATATGATTATTTTTTCTATTATTTGATTATTGATTTTATTTACTTCTCTTAGGATTTTTATCGGTGATAGATATCACGTTGGATTAAATTCTCAGTACAGTCATGAGGAAAGGAAAGGGAGTGTGGATGGATAATTTGAATTAATGTTCATTTCTTCTCTTATACGATTGGAAATCTGTAATCGTTATGGAAACGAATTTTGTATTGCTTTGGTTTAAGCATCTGCATTTTATTGCTGTTTACTTTTCTCATCAGTGTTTGATTGCTTGAAATCAAATGGGTCGCATGAATGGAAAGGAAAGTAATTTGGTTTATATTTTCACTCAATTTTATCTTTTGAAATTATAACTAATGTAAGGGAATGGAATTGATAACATTTATGTTAGAACAACAGTATGCATAATTGTGTTATTAGTTCTTACAGATGTTTGTAACTGAATCTGTTTAAAGGAAATTACTTCTTGTAGTAATTATTGGGAAAGAGGCAGTAATTCTATCTTTTCTGATTGGGAGGGTAATTAGATGATTGAGTTGTTATCTTGGTCATCCTTTTTTATACTTAATTCTTGAATGATGTTCATATTAACGTTTCATAAAAGCAGGGTTATTTTATTGAGACAGTTAATTAAAAGCACTTCATTTTAATGACAAGTGCTTAATATGCTCGTTTAATGAACTGACCCATGCAAGTAATTTTACAGATGGAACTTGAGTATAAACGAAGACATGGTTGTTTTCTGATACTTCTTTTGATTGACTGAAGATGGATTGTAATTGATAACTATTACTCCTCTACGAGGAAATGAGAAAAGAAGAAATTACATTCTTCTAACTTATGAGTTGTAATGTTGTTTAATATAAACAAAGTCCAGTCATTTGGACTAGCAAATGTATAGATTGTAAAGCCGATGGATGAATACAAGTATGAGTGTGATATTTTTAATGACTGTATCAGTTTGATATTGTTGAATAAGTTTGAGAATATAACATTATTCCTTGATTTGGAATTATTCAAATGTTAATGGATGGATTTAAAAGGGAATAACATCTATTCTTTACCTAAATGCAACTTTTACGTTGAAATGTGTAATTAGTTCATACTTGGGTTAAGATGAATTTTAAATTGACATCAAAAAGGATTTAGGTAAACATGATCTCTTAATTGAAAGGTATTTGGGATTAGCTTGAAAGCTAAGGAATATCAAATAACTTAGGAGTAGCCAAACCTTGTATTCAGACTCCGTTAATAGCCTCGAATGTTTAAATTCAGAAAATAAAGATATGGGAAATCATATCTATTGTTAACAGACCTTAACTAAGTAAGGTTAAGGAGGATAAATGAATAAATTCATTTAGAATTAGACCTCATTTAAATGACGTCTAATAAGATGGAATTCTGAATTTGTTTACAGTTGTGGAAAAACTTGGTTAAGTTTAACAGGTTAAACTTATTAGGTTTATCGATAATGGACTGATTAGTCCAAAGATTAAGAAAAGAACCAAGAATAGAATATGCAACCCTTCGGTATGAAGGAGGAGATGCGTATTAAGCTAGAAGATAGATTAAGTCTCTCTTAGCTACATACAACTGTAACGAGAATGAGGTTTAAGGATCAGCATGGCTGCTGAAGGTAGATCTTAAATATTAAGATTACAACCAAATCACACTTGAGCTGGATGTGTACTCTCGATGAGAGGATTCCGTAGAACATTGACATATGCCAGCTACAATATGGTGTCTTCATGAAGGCGGGACCTTCATGACGACACAATGTTATTGCTGACATATTACAATGCCCTCCCGAATTAATTCATCAAGTTTACATAAGCTGAATACTAAGTTCTTGGCTGGGGATAGGAATGTGATCACGTATACAGAGTGACTCCGGAGGACTAAAGGTAACTAGACACACGGAGTCGTCTAGGGATGACGTCGTATGTCTGCGTATCTTTAGTTACCATGAGTAACTTCCTATACTCATTCATATTGCTAGTTGGGGATTAGAGCTTGACCTTAAACGGAAGGACTGGAAGAGACCAGGAAAGACCATTCTAGATAACAGATGAAGTGAGGTGAAGGACGTATTCCAATGATGTGTACCACATCTAGGAATATGATCATGCAAAGCATGTGAAAATCTTTGGCCAAAGTATCGCAAGTGCTGGTTGCGTTGTCCTAATCACCTAGTTTAAGATGTAGGATGTCAGACGAATATCAGTAACAGATATTCAGATAGGCTTCTTAAATGGATCACTTCGATAACGGAAACAGTAAGAGAACCTTGTATATTTATTATACTATGCATGAATTAATATGAAGGATCGGTAAGTTTCGAGTCATGAAATGAGAGATCGCTGAAACTCCGAGCCATAAAATTGGAGATCGGTAGTTCTCGCGAGTCATTTACAGAAGATATGGTATACATTATATGATTGAATGTCATCGAATGTGTGTTCCATATTGCAAATATGTGAAAAGAGAACATTAGTTTTAAAAGTATATTGTGTGATCCAAACTGCATCAATTGGATAGAGAACAATTATTAAAACTTGAACGTGTGTTTGAATTATATAATTCATAACAGGGAACGTTGTATAAAAAAATAAATTTTTCCCTTGTTCTAGTATCTTAAAATGGGGATGTTACAGGAATCATGTGAAAAATAACGCATCCACAAAAGGGATGAAGATGAAGATAATGATGCCCCAACACAAGGCATGAGAAGGACATAAAGCGAGTTATATGCATTGAGAAGTACAAGGATGAAAAGGTTCCCAACATAGGATATAGATGGATGTTGGAATAAGATATCCCGGGGGAATAATCATAAATGTGGACATGATGAGTAGATAAGATAGAAGGGTGAGATAAAATTCCCTAATATGGTGATAAATATCATGGAAATCATGTTTCATAGGAAATATGCATAAATGTTAGCAAATTAAAAGGTAAAAGTAGTCCTACTTGTTCGATAAGTAGGACAAAAAGTCAAGATAATTTTGTGACAAAACAAAACTAGAGCAAATATTCAAGGAAGAGAACAATATCGAGATATGTGATGGCAGTTATGGTATCTTCCAAGACAAAAACTTCAAAGGAAGATAGGAAGAGATTCTTAGAAATGGATATGATGATGTCCCTTTGAGAGGACCGACGAGATAAAAGATGTGACAGGGTTATAAAAAAGAGAAGAGGTCAATGCTGCAGAGAGAAGAATGAGAACGATAATGAAATGGATTGATGGCGGTACATAAATGGAGAAAAATTGTCATTGATCGTGAATTCTAGGTGTGAGGAATGTTGAGAAAGAGAAAATAGAATAGACACGAGGATTGGTTGATTATGAGAAGAGTAAGAAAGATCGAATGTGAAGGTGACATGGGTATGGAATAGAGGGATGGAGACAGAGAGGAGGAGAAAAGAAGGAATGAAAGGGAGGAATAAGATAATAAAGAAGGATTATAAAGAAAGGGGAAATGAAGGACAAACAAAGAAAATAAAAGAAAAGAAAAGAAAAGATTAGAGGGTGAAATTATGAAAAAGAGAGAGTTATTTAAAAAAAAGGTGTGAAGGAAGATGAAGTAGAGGAAGGTAGAGAAGTAATTGAAAATGAAAGAGATGATAGAGCAAAGAAAATTGAAGGAAGCAGATCATAATGAGGAAATCCAAGGTAAATAATATGAACCCCGACCACATGGAAATGCATGTGGATGATGAGATGATAAAATAGATGGGACAATCTTGAAGAGTTAGGTTATCGACGGGGAAGTAAGGAGGAAGTGTAAGGTAAAATGGGGAAGAAGACGATGTAGAGGAAGTGAAATAAGGCAAGGATCAAATAGGAGGAGAAGACAATAGAGAAAATTATGCAAGTAGGGAAAGGAACCAAGAATGGAGATATTTGATAAATAGTGATAAGAACAAAGAGTGTAAAGATAAGCTTGAGGGAGGAATGACATCGATTGTAAAATATGTGGAGATGTATGAGATGAGGATAAGTTGATGATGAGAAAATAGAGAGGGGTGCATGATGAAGACAAAGGTGAAGAAATTGGCAAGGAAGAATGTAATATGGAGAGATGGCAAGGAAAAATAAGGGAAGGGATATGAGAGGAAATTCCAATGAATGGATGTTAGGAGAAATCCATCGATAATGATCAGTTGGAAAATATGGGAAAAAAAGATGAGATGAGGCGAAAGTAAACAAAGAATGAGAGGGGGAACACAAATAAAGGGATGTTAGGAGAAGTTCCCAATAATGATCGAGAGGGCACAAAGGAAGGAAGGAATGAAGATAGAATGGAGGAGGTTGAAGAAAAGGATTCATATTGTGCAAAATGGGGATGAGTGATTTTAGGAGAATTCCACCAATAATTACTAGTGCGTAAACAAAAGATGATGATGAAAGAATATTAGGGGAAGATCAATGAAAATGACGGTAAGTATGGGGGTAGATATGTGGGAGAAATCTAGAAGATGGAGTGGAAATAGTAAAGAAAAGAGGGATAATGATGTGTAGGAAGATAAAGATGAGGAGAGGATGCAAAGTGGATGAGAATGAATGAGAGAAAAATGAAGAAACAAGACATGAAATGAATGGAGAAGCAACAGTTAAGTAAGATTACCCAGTGACGGATGATGGAGATGAAAAAGGGACCAATAGGAAGTGGTGTTTGCAAGAATGAAAGAGGAGGTGAGAGGATGTCATGATGGGGAATGATGAGAAAATGTAGATGGAGAGAGTGTGAGGTAGTGGGAAATTGTAGAATGATCGATCATTCTTAAGAGGGACTCTTAAGTAAGATCACCATACCGTAGGAGGATTTAAGTAAGATCACCAAACTAGTAGTGATGATATGGAAGGATAAAGACAACATTGTATTGGATTCAGGTGTGGAAGAGTTAGTTGGAGTGGATGAGTATGATGAGAGGTGGGAGAAAAAGATGAGGAAGATATGATGGGAGGTTGAAGGTTCAAATGGAAAACCTTTCTTAAGAGTAACTCTTAAGTAAGATTGCCTTGTGAGGGATGGTTAAGTAGGATTTCCAAACTGAAGAAGAAGAAAAATGATGAAAAGATTGAGCGGAACAAGGAAACAAAGGAGTGTAACATGAGTGGATGGAGGAACATATGCAGTGTAGATGGAGAGTGTAAGGGAAATCCTTAATTGGGATGCCCACGTGGTGGGAGTGATGATGCAAGAGTGTCAAGTAGAAAAGGAGGAGTGGAAAGATGTTTGTGGTGGTGATTGTCAATGCATTTGAAGAGGAAATGGTGAATAATCTTTGACATCGGGAGGATCCAAGGAAGAAGATATACCTTAACTAAGATTCTCTGTCTATTTATATGATTATGTAAGATTGTGAAACTAAAAGCAAAAGAGTGAAAGGGAAACTCAAGAGGAAAGACAAGTAAGATTTCTAATGTGGTGAAAGGGGACAAAAAGGTGAGAAGAATGATGTGGAGACAAATGGTGATGATTGGAAATGGGGAGAAAATAGCAATGGATCAAAGACATTATTGAACATGTTGAGAGATAAGGAGCCATAGAATAACGAACTTTCCTTGAGAAAGACCCTCAAGTAGGACTCTCAAAATGAAACAATGATTAAGTAGAATTCACAAACCGAGAAGTATATTTGTAAACGCATTCATGGAGATGATGGATATATATAGAATTCATAGTATCAAATTTGATGTGATTTTTATAAAAGATGATCTGGATGAGATGAACAGAACATAGTTGTAGCAAGGCATACAGGAAACTATATTTTGAATTAGATTGGATATAAAAAGAAAGGTTACCACTCAAGGCATTACACTTGTAGCCAATAGCAGTGTTAACACACAACCAATGATAGTTAGTTATACCGAAAGACCACGAGGAAATATGGATGAAATATGCTCATAATCCTAATGTTGACATGACAAAGGGATTGGAGATGTAGCTTATACGTGGGAAGAGGGTTCTCCATAGATGGTGGTATTTAAGTCTATGCCCCGAGATCTGGGGAAGGGGAAAGAACAATAGCAGAAATTTGATCAATGCGGGAAGCTTTGAAAATGTTGTTAAAATTAAGGCTAATCAATGTGAGAGACCTTCCGAGATGCCATAATAATAGAGTATCCATCCTTCGAGGGTATGGTCTACTTTATACATAATATGGATGGAAAGAATAATATGATAGCCGTCCTTCAAGGGATCAGTCTATTTCTTTTGATTTTTCTTTGATTTTGATTTGTTATTTTAGTTTCTTTTTCTTGCATGAACAACTGTCCTTTGAGGGATCAATATGTTTTTGCTGACTTTGATCTTGCCTTTTACATACATGAATTTTAGCTTTGCATGGGGGAGAGTTGGGAATATTGAAGTAAACCAATTAAGAGGGGATAATGAATGTACAAGAGACATCCTGGACCCTTTGCATGGCTACAATAGGAGAATGAGAAGGTGAAAGATGTAATGGTTATGGGGTCACATCAAAGTAGTGAAGGCAAACCACATAATTTATATCATTACAATGAAAAATGGAAGGGACTAAGGATGGAGGAATTATCTAAGGATATAACTAAGTGCTCATTGGTATATGTGCTAACAAAGAGATTGGTCGCAAATGTAATGCATAAAGAGGTTTCATCTCTAGTTTACCACCATGAGAGGGAAGACAATGAAGTTACAATAAGATGAGATGATAGCCAAGCAGGAAATAAAAATATGTCCTAAAGGAAATGAACATATGACCACAATGGTGGATTTAGATGAAAATAAATGATGCCCCAAGAGAGACATAAACATAGAAGGACAATCATAGCCTTAAAGGAGGACCCGATGAAATAAACGGTGTCCTAAAGAGACAAAAATAGATCCACACCGGTGGAATTGATGAAATAGATGGTGCCGCAAAGAGATACAAATATGGCCACAATGGTGGACTTCGAGAAAAAGGGGTCCCTCAATGGAGAGACAAACATGGCCTCAAAAGAGGAATTTAATGAAAAATATCATGCCCCAAAAGAGGCATAAATATGGCCACAATGGTGGACTTAAAATGAGTGAGGATTTGGGAAAAAATAGTTTAGATTGGATGAATGTGAAGGAGGTAGAAAAAACAATGTCAAAGAGTGAAGTCCCCTAGTAACAAGGGAGTTATACAGATGAGATGCTCAAGGGCGAGGGAAGGTTGTTCCCCAATAAGTTAAATGTGAAGGAGTTAAAGGATGTCAAAAGAGTTTAGATGAGATTGTTTTAGATTTGGACGGGGTAAATGATCGGAGACCACAAGTGTGCTTAGTAAGATAAGCGGTATTGATGAACAATGGAGGACCTTCCTTAGGAGGAATGTCATGTGCAGGAGGGATGTTAAGGGATGATGTGGATGGAGGAATCATGGGAGACCTAACAGATGGGATATGAATTGGATTCAAGGTAGATAGAGAAGTAACTTTCCCTTGAATGAGGAAATCATCTTTCTCAATAATATTGTGGACGATTGTTTGAAATGCCTTATAATGTTTGATGTCATGGCCCGAGGTACGATGATAAGTGCAACTATAATTAGGATTGAACCATGATGGCTTTAGACTATAGGGATTACAGGCTTTAATGGGAGGAAGTGTGATAGTTAATATTTGAGTTAAATGTGGAAGGATATCTGCGTAAGACTCCATTTAAGTGTCATGGGGAAGGTAACTCTTGTGGGTTTTGATAGGATATCTCAGTTTGGAGTTAGGAGAAAAAGTGGATATAGATTAGATGTGTGAATTTTTTGTTTTGGAGGAAAAATCAAATTTGGTTGAAGGATTGTGTTGTTTGAATGTGGATTGGTTGTTGCAAGATGTCGTAGATGGAGAGACTGATCCTAAAATAGACATTGTGGCATTGGATTGTTGAGAAGAGGGAAGAATGTTTTTGAGGATGCATAGGGGACTGTTGGGGATGTTTTCCCAGCCTTAGACTTCAACCGAGAAGATTTACCTCTAGCAAGGATGATAATAATTTCAATCGGAGGATCTGATAGTGGTGGTGTGGTTATTAATGGAGAAAATGTCCTAAAACAAGATGAGGACGTTAATGGAGAGATAGGTGTTTGTATGATGTAATTAATGATATCTATGTGAGATGTGGATTGTTTCGGTTTTGGCATGGGAAGAGTTGATTTTGTAGAGGGAGAAGGTAAATCATATTTATTTGATTTAGGTAGATGTGTTGGTTCAGTAGATGATCCAAAGGGTATCTTTGATAGGGTTATAGATCGAGAGGATTTGGTTGGTGTGATAGACAAATTAGGCAAAGAGTATTGGGGTAGACTGGGTGATGTGGCCACGGTGAAGATATAAGTAAATATGTCAAGGTAGGGATAGGTGTATTTGTTGGTATGATAGATATAGGGGTCATTGGCATAGATAAAGATGTAGGCATTTTTGGAAGATTTGGAGATGTGGGTAGTGTGATAACCGATGGAGTAGACCTTATGGGTATGGGTAATGCAACAAATGTAGGAGCATTTTCAAATGTAGAAGTAGAAGGGACTGGTTGTTTCATAAATGTTTCGAGGGGTAAGAATGATATGTTAGCTAATGGGGTTGATGTCAAAGGTAGGGTTGTAAGGGTGCATGTAGTAGAATTGAGTTTTGTTGGGATGGTTGTGAGTAATGTAGGTGTAGTAATAGGTGTATTTGAGGTAGATGTGGGTGAAGAAATAGGTGGGAGAGATGTAGGGATATGTGTGGATATGAGTGGGGCTGAAATAGGTGCTAAAGATGAATTGAATGTGGTAGATTGGGGTATGTTTGAAGTGGCAGAAGTGGATGGTATAGTCAAATTTGATGTGGATGTGATAAGGATAGGAGAAGGTGTAGGTTCAGGATAGGTAGTGAAAGTTGATGTAGGTGTGACAAGTTCCACATAAGGGATGGGAATAATGTCCACTGTAGGGACATGCAGAGTTGGTGATAAGATGGGATCTTGATTGACAGTGTCAACCATACAAGCATTTGATAGTTGAGATGTAAAGAGCATGGCTTGATTTGTTGGTGGTTGATTAGTTTACGTAGTTGAAGTATCGATTTGGATATCCCCTTGATTTAAGAGTTGTTGGACACGGAATTTGAAGGAATGAAATTTCTCAATTTCGTGACCTTTGACTCGATGATATTTACAATAGTGGGCTTCATGATACCAAATAGGATTGGCTTGCGAGTTGTTCACAGGTCGTATGGGAGGAAGTTGGATGGAGTTTACAGTAACCAATTTTTCAAACATGGAGCTATATGATTCTCCCAAGGAACTGTAGTTTGATGTTGATTGAGGGGATCAATTTTGAGACCATGTGCTTGATGTAGATGCTTACAAGGGTTTAATGACCAAAGTGTTGGCTGCAACCTTAAATTTTTTGTTATGTGTGAATGGTTTAGTAGATTCAACTTTAGGTTTAGTCAATCTGAGTTTAAAATAACCCTACTCAATGACACGAGTTTCAATTTTGTGAGCCATTGTGAAAGCTTCATCAAAGGTTCGGAATTATTGGATCTGCAAAGTGGGTGATATATGTTTTGTACATGAACGTGAGAATAATTTCATGAGTTTGGTTTGTGGGATAGTGAAGGATATTTGGTTTATAACACCATGCCATCGTGCACATAAATTGGTGATGGGATTGACTTCAAACTATCGAATGGTATATAGATCAATGATAGTGGATTTGCGTGCGATATTAATAGAAAAGTTTTCTAAGACCAACTATTCAAGTTCAAAGAAAGAGAATAAGGAATCTTGTGGGATATTATTATACCAATCCAATCTAAGACTAGGAAAAGACATGGGGAAAGTGCGAAGAAGTAGATCACGATCATGCGCATAAGACAACATGCATGTTTAAATGCGAGGATATGATGTTGGTGATATTCCTTGTTATTGAACTTAGTAAACGTAGGAATTTTCTAATGAGGAGGATAGGGTTTGATTGGAACCGAGGGATGAATGGGTTCATTACGAGATGTTTTCATAGGATAAGGTGTTATTGGGTGCTACGGTAAGGGTTTCTAAATTGGCTAACTGATTCATTAAGGCGTGAATTGAATCACTTGAGGTATCATAAGATTGAGATTGGATTGGATATGTGGTTTGAAAAGTAGTTTGATAAGGTGAATGATGTGTTTGTGGGTGTGTAGGTAGTTGGGAGTCACCCGATAAGGTAGTTGATAAGTTTGTGGATAGGATGTTTGCGGAATGGTTTGATAAGACAATTGATTAATTTGTTGATGTGCTAGTGTTTGGGGAGCCACTTTATAAGAACTAACATGTGTTATGAGTTGGGATTGCTGCATAGGCTGATGTTGAGCAATAGTGACATGATGTGTTTGTTGAAGTAGGGTAGGTTTTTGTGGTAAATGATAAGTGGGGATATGGGTGTTAAGAGGTTGAGACGGGTGGAGCATACAATGGAAAGAATGTAAGTGTGAAGAGGTTGAGATGGTTGGACAGACCTATTAATGGAATTGTCAAAATGGGATGTGGGTGGAATGCGATCCACCAATTTAGGAGATTGGGAGGATTGAGAGATTGTAGGAGATTTTTGGAGTAAGAAGTCATATATGGGGTTAGGAGGAGGCCCAAGTGTCTCGAGAGGAGTAGGAGATGGTGGTGCGATCGGTTTAGGAAGACTGGATTGACGAGGGATATGAGGGTTGGTGTCAAGGTGGGGATAATTTTGGATGACATGGTTCTCATGAGGTGAGACCATGGAGACTAGAGGTTGAGTAACTGAAGGCATGGTTTTGAGTTTAGAATCTTGTTGGGTGAGATCATCAGAAGAAGTAATATAATTGGATAGAGTAGATTGTTTGTTTGTATTTATTCGAGAGAGATTGAAAATAGGTGTGAAATAGAGAAACATTTGTTTATGTATGTTGTTGACAAACAAATCAAGAAGAATATTTTTATCATCATGTTTAATTTAGAGGATGTGAATAGAAAAGAATAGAAGGTAATGAAGGTGCCTAGAGAACACAAGTCTATGGCTGGTTTCAAGTAGTTTTGGCTTGGGAAATTTCTGAAATGGTTTCCTATTGGGTGTTTAAGTCCCAATTAGTTAACCAGTGAATGGAATGTTTTTATGTGTTAATTATGTTCGTGCACTCTCAGGTAGTGTGTGATAAGTAAAATGTAGAGAGTTAAACCCCTTATTTAGGCTATGTGATCAGGCAAGATGTAGAAAAGGTAGGTTATTTTTAATCCAAAATGAAATATGGCATTCAATTTAGACAAAAACTCGAAAAAAGGGAAAATTCAAAGCGAAAAAGAAAATAGAGAAAATGAGGAATACCGGAGAACTCTTTTCCTTATTATTTGATTGCACATGTGATGAGGTATTAATCACGAGACCTAGAATGTCCAGTGACCTTAAAAGTGCACCATTCATGACAGGGGAAGAGGGATCTGGATAATAATTTTCCTATTTATTTGATTGTATGTGATTATGGCATGCTTGAGGTGACGGTCGGTGGACGAGAACACCCGAAGTACCCTAAAATGACACCATCTATGTTTGCGAGATAAGGTTGGTAAAAGTGTTTTATGTGATGTGTTTGATTTCAATATCAATCTTTGATAGTGTAATGTTGTTGTCGTGAGGTCATAGACATTACCCTGCAAGAAGATAATAAATGTTATTAGTTAAGGTGGTTAAAAAAAATGACATAAATGTCGTACATATTTTACAAATGGTGTCATCGTAAATAAAAATAAAATAAATTAATCTAATTAATTAACAAAATCGTAGTTCAATGTTCCTATTTCATTTGAGTAAATAAGCGATGAAAATTAAACAATAGACTATAAAATAATATAAGGGAATCAATTGAGTCGAAAAGATAGACTAAATTAATGAAATAATAGCTTATATAAAAGCTAAACTAATGAAGTGATATGACTTATAAAAGCTCAACTAATAAAATGACATGACTATAAAATCCCAACTAATAAAATGATAGATTCGTCAAACCTACCTAAAGGATGAGTGGATTAAAATTGGTGGGTCATACTGCACATGGATATGGCTCTTCATATGTACGATGACATAGTGTAATGAGAAATATGTAATTGACTAGGGTGTCATGAGAACTGTTTATAAATGTGTTGTACAAAAATTGTAAGCCAATTGCTAAATCATATCAGAATCTTATAAAAGAGACTATGCAAGAGACTATATAATTGCTAAATAATTGCTATAAAGCACCTGTACAGTCACCAAATTATACTACTAAAAGACATTGCTTATAACAGGCACCGTTTATAAATGTGTTCTAAAGAATTGGAAATCAATTGCGATAAAGAGACTGCATAGTCATTATCAATAGAGCTTGCGTGAATTGAAAATTGAGCTGGAAACAATTGGATGTATTAAGCAAAGGAATTTTGTGAAATTGCCACAATGGATTAGGTAAATCGATAATAGATGTATTATAAGAATTGTAAACCGATTGCAGGGTAAATCAATAATAACTGTGTGTGAATTGAAACTGAGCTGGAAACAATTGAGACCTGAGTCTGCGTGGATGAAAGCAATACATATTATAGAGATGTGATTAGATTAAATGACTTATAGATTTATTTGATATGTGGACAACTTCATGATACCTATTCATCAGATTATAGATATATCTACAAAGAAATATACTTGGAATTTACAGTCACCGGAAAGAGCTAAGCCATCAATGAATTTTGATGGGCACAAGAAAAGCTAACTTAGAATACCAGGTCTAAATCACAGATTATTGGTCGACAATATTTATACATGCATTGTAAGAGTTATAAACCAAGTGCTATAATGAGGCGAGGACAATTACTATCTACAAAGCCGACGTGGATTTGAAATTGAGATGGAAATAGTGTAGATAGTCGAATAACAAAATGAGCTCGATGGCGAGAAGTGGGAGAGCTTGTGAAAAAGAAGATGTGGTGTTGGAGTTGGGAATGGTGGGTTGGAGGGTGACCCGGGTGTGGAGGAAGTAGCTCGGTGAGGGGTTGTGGAGTGAGGTGGAAGGGAGATGGGGTAGCTTAGAGAGGTGAGTAAGGATGAAAGGTGGGAACTTAGGTGGAGAGGAAGAAAGGCGATTAAGAAGCTTAGGGTAAATGGTCGAGCAGATAGTGGAAAGTGCATACAACTTTGATAGAGCAGCCATGGTCATGGTGAGTGGAGTGTGTTGATAGGTGGTTGAGGAGTTGAGAGAGATGGGTGTGGTGAGGGAAAAGAGATGGGAGAGGTAGTCAATGTGGGAAGAATCTCAGTCTGCGTGGGAGGTAAAGATTAGAAGGTGGAGTGGAGGACTCGGTGGGGAGTCGTGGGGAGAGGAAAATGGTGGAAGGGAGATGTGGACCAGATCCTATTTAAGTCACATCTACATAAGAAGATGGATGGGAGGAGTAGTGAGTGGCTTAGTGCATGGTGGAGGATATGATAGTTCGGCGAGGGAAAGATGGGTGAGCAATGAGGTAGGTGGAGATTCAGTTGGGAAAAGGAGTGAGGAAGCGAGGTGGAAGGGAGATAGGGAGTTCGGATGGAGAGTCGAGTGGAGGTATGTGGAGCTAGCGAGGTTGGGACGTGGAGAGAGGTATAGATAATAGCTCGGCCAAGGGAATGGGAATGGTAGATGGGAATGGTGGGGAAGTGGCCGAGCTGGCCACGTTAGTGGAGAGCGATGTGGGATCAAATAGAAAGAAGAGGTGGGGTGATAGGTAGGGGATAGTTAGGATTCTAATTTAGTTTTTTTAATATATATTTTAAGTATAAATTACATTTATTTATTTATATATTATTATTAATTAATTGTTTTATAGCAACAATAATAAAACTATTGATCAATTATAAACCACCAAATAAAAATACTTTTCCAAATAACAAAACCACGTACCTCATGATAGAGAAAGATGATAAAGTGTAAGTAACATGCCAAACAAACAAAGATAATACTCAATCCCGTGAACATGTGAGTCGAAAAAAAAAAGATGTAAAATATAAGATGTGACGAAAACTAGAAGAACAAGGTTAATTTCTAGATTCATATCCCATGCGGGTAGATGTCAACAGAAAACAAGCAGAGCACGTACCTCCTGGTGATTTCAATGAGTGACCGTACTGAACTGAAATTAACAAATACTAAGATATTGCAAACAAGCAAGTTAGAAAAGATGAGTAAAATAACAAACAAAATGACCAAATCTAGGATCTGGTCCCACTAGGCGTGCCAAAATGTTGTATATAAAACTTCATTCTCGAGCGGGTGAAGGCCGATACTGGGAGCCAATAGTAACTTCGAATGATGGAGGGCTTAGGACCTCAGATGCATATGTGGATCTATGGGCGCAAATAAGATAGATGCATGATATAAAGAAGCTAGATCTGTAAAATTGAAACAGATAAGATTAGATAACAATATGTGGGGGTTGCCTAGATAGTGCCGATTCTAAGAGGATTTTAACTCCCTTGGAGGATGTCAACCCTTGTGTCAGACAAGATAATAATATATCATGAACAATAGTTATCATATAGAAATAATGGAATATAAAATGACAAGTAACTAAAATGACGAGGGGACTTAGCTTGTGCTTTGCTATGGAGATGAACTAGGCATCAAGATGGTAAGATAACGAACTATGGAAAATATTTCTCCCTCAAACTTGCAGAACTTAATTAAGCTCTTTCTTCTCCTCTCTGAGCACAGTCTCTCCAAGTCTAGGTTCTCCGTGTCTTACGGAAAAATATATCGGTCCTTGAAATATGGGGAAAAACCCATATTTAAAACTTGGATGTGAGGTTAGATTGGGGTTAAGAAGGTAACGGGATTGGATAGAGTAACTTGAGTTAAGAGATATGATGTGATCACATGGGGACCACACTTAAATTATTAGATGGAGTAGGGATCATGATTGACATGGTAGGTGAGATGATAGATTCCATTTGAAATTTAGAAAGGGGTGTCGATGGGTGTATTAATACTCATGGATTGAATAATTTGTGAGAGATGGGGGACAATGCCAAAAATATTGAATTATCAAATGGGTCCACATGGAGCCCCTTTGATAATTAATTAAATAAGGTGAGAAAATATATGGGATTTCATTTAATTTAATAAAAATAAAAGTGAGAGTGAGAAGTGAATGGATGTGAGATGATGGAGGGGAGCTATACCCAAAAATAGGTGTCTACAACTAGATTTCAAGACAATTTTGTTTAGGCTGAAATAATGAGTTGTTTGAAGCATGAAATGATTGAGTTAATTATTTTTATCACCTATGAAGTTAAGAGGAATTATTTTTGTGCCTATTGAAGCACCTTGTAGGTCTTGAAAGTGAAAACAAGGTTAAAAACTAGTTGAGTTTGAAAACCCTATTTTTTGGGAAGCTTGTTTTGGTGAAGAGGAAAGTTGCTTTGTGGGTTGAGAATGTGGATGTTTCATAAGTTATAACTTGCACAAAAGTGATGTAAAGGTCTTATGAATTACATAGAGTGGTCACATACCATAGTTTAGTTCATCTTGAGCATCATTAAGGGCCAAAGGTAAAATTAGGTTGTTGGAAACAACTGTTTTGAGAAGGATATGAGCCACTGGGTCCATTTAATGATTTATTTGATTGGTTAAAGTAAATGTGAAACCATGTATGGTGCATATATGTTATATTACTCATGTTTGGTGAATTTGGGATCTTGAATAAGTATGGTTTTGGTATGAGTGGATTTTTCTCATCTTGGTAATAGGGTTTTAAGGCATTTTGGTACATGATGCGTGGTTTTAGGCATGCCCGACCTATATGGGTCATATATGACCATTGTAATGAATTTTATTATGATGTATTATTCAAATAAGTCATGAAGTACCAACCTCTCATCGGTAAGAAGAAGAGAAGGCTATAAAGCTAGCGTTTTTAGTCTATTTGTGGGCTAGTATTGCATGGGTAAAAAGTGTGACCTAGGAGAGAGTGAATTGCAGGTATGAGGGAATGTTTTGAAGGCTGATAATATGTTTTAAAATTTTAAAAATGATTAAAGGCACGAGAGTAAGTTTTTAGAGCCAAGACAATTTGAGAAGGAAGAAGATAGAGTGAGTTGAAGTAATGAGGGTTTGAGCAAGGATTTTTGAGATGAAATTGTGATCTCCATCACTTGTGGTTGCAATTTTTTTAGAGATAATCATCATAAAGTGGATGAGTTGGTGATTGGTCATCCTAGGGGTTTGTAGCCTCCTTGTAGTGTTGGTATGCTACTATACTAGGGGTTGGTTCTCCTTGTGAAGTTGGTGCTTCACTAAATCTCTTTGCTTTGTCTAATATAAGCAGAGTTTCAGTGGGTTTTCTTCCCCACGAGGGTTTCCCACTTATATATTATTTCTATGTGCTTCTTCTCATGTGTTATGGTTGTTTTAATGTATTATGTACACTAAATAAGAAATGGTTGAATGTATGTGAATGGATGAATGTTAATGGTTGCTGAAATTAATGGTTAATGAAAAATATTTTATAGGATTGATTCACCTCCCCTCAGTCCATTGTGATTCCAATAAATTTATCCCACCATAAGCTAGCTAGAAGGATCTTGAGCACGATCGCATCGATGCATAATGTCCTCCTACAATACCTCCATGATCTTCTTCCATGATAGCTTCATACTCATATTCCAAAAACACTGCGTAAGACCTCGTCATGGCCAATATTATATAAGTATCCTCCAATGAGTTATTAGGGCACAATGCAAATAAAAATATTCTTCTTTTCCAATGTTTCCATTCTTTATGGTACAAGTTTAGTGTGCAAAATACTGCAATGTCTTCTAGATCTGCGAGTTCATGTTTCAACATGAAGAACTACACATCAAACATAATGTCCTCAATACTCTATGGGTCCTCTCCAGAATTGATCCTTGATAAATGATCGGTATGGATTTTCTCTTTCCCATCTTTGCAAAAACTATAAAATCAAAATCCTAAAAAGAAGAATCTATTGGCGAGATGCACCCTTGTAAAATAGGACTGTTAACCAAGTATTTTAATGCCATATGGTATGTATAGAAAATAAACGACATAGCCAACAAGTACTGTTAAAATTTATGAAGTGCGTAGATCAAAGACGATTCCTTGTGCTCTATTGTAGTATAATTTTGGTCTACTAGTGTAAATTTCCTACTTACAAAACATATGATATGATACACATTACCCTCTCTAGGTTGTGCCAAGACTATGCCAATTTTCATACAAGAAGCATCAACATGTACATGGAAAGGTTTATTTTAGAAAGGAAAGCACAAGATGGGAACAATCATGAATATTTCTTTTAAGGTCTCAAATGCATGCTTTGCTTTGTGTGCCACCCAAAGTAAAATTTTCCTTTGACCTTTTTAATTCCTCTAGGGGTGTAAAAATATTTGCATATCCCTTGATAAATTTTTATAATAGCCAGTATGCCCCAAAAATCTATGCACCTCACTCTAGTTAGTAGGCTCTTATAAACCCAAAATCACTACACTCTTAGCTAAATATACCAACAATCCATCCTTACAAATGATGTGTCCCAAAAAGTCCCAAAGGGCGTAGTAAAGATACAATTCTTAATGTTAAGAGATATGTTTAACCACCCTCATCTCTAAAACACAAGCCTTAGGTTATCATAGTGATCTTTAATAACCACATAGACAATCTAATCATCTAGATAGACCTGTAACAACTTATGAATGAAATCATGAAAAGCCTACACAATTATGAATGAGAATACTACGAGCACATTATTCAATCCAAATAGCATTATAGTGTATGTAAAACTTCCCCATTTAGTGGTGAAGGTAGTCTTTTCTTGATCCTCACACACAATGCATACTTGATGATACCCTGAGAACCCATTAGTAAAAGAGTAGATTTTTTGCCCTATAACTCCTTCAATTATCTCCTTTATGAATGACATAGGAAAAAGATCTATGACATTAGAAACATTTAGTTATTGATAATATACACAAATCTAATCCTCCCATCCTTCTTGATGCTAATAACCATAAGGATAACCCACTCAGACTCCTCAATTGGATTAATGAATCTAGACTTAAGCGGTTTGTCTATTTCTTCTTTTACTTTTACACGCAGATTCGGGATCATCCTATAGGGCCTCTTCCTAATTGGACACGAGCCTTCTTTCAGATTAATCCTCATCTCTCCCAATGAGGGGTGTACTCCTGATAGCCCCATGGAAATAAGTCTTGGAAGTTGCACAAGATCTCAATAATCTTTTCCACTTCATGTTCGACTAGTAGTATCCAATAATGTCTTCCTTAGGCACATATTCAGTACCAATATTAACCTTCTTTGTTTTCATTAGAGCATGGTACACATGTTCCTTTTCATCTACAATATTCACTACCTCATGCACACCCTCTATGTAGATAACACCCAAATTATCCACCTCTTCATCATCAATTAGGTAGACTAGCTTCCCTTTCTCTTTCTCTTTCTAGGCATGGCTTAGATACATATCATTTATCTCCAGTGTATATACGTGCCTATCGGACCATGTTCTCTAAGTAAATGAAGCATGATCTCCTCGGCTTTCACTCTATCCCCCAATGTGATGTGATTCATGATATGCAAAGCCTCATGGACTAGAGGTTTATTAGAAAAATAATCAAAGGTGTGAACCATACCTTTAGTCATATCTTGCTAGCTTGCAATTTCTTGCTTGAGCTCAACATGCACATACCATACACATTGCACAAGCACACAAAGTGGAATAGAAGTGATGTACCCATAAATATGGTGGTAAATCTTCTTGACCTTACATCTATTATCTCTCATAGTTATGAACATGTACCAAAGCAAGAGTCTTCCCATCATACTCATAGATAAGTGTAGGCACATTGCTTTAAGTAAACCTTGTTGAAAAGGTGATTCTCACTTCTCGCCAACCCAATAGGTTATCTCTATGTGTCACCCACCATTGCACTTGTCATCCATAAAGTATAAAAAAACATATTCCTTCTATCACCTTCATTTGGCCACTAGATCTTCATAGTGCATAATAATGATTCTATATTTTCCTCACCAAGTATATTTAGGTAACTGAGTTCTTCCCATGTGCCTGACCATGCACAACCTGATCATTCTAATTACTCTCCCCTTCATCTCACACCCAACCATCTCATACATGTCATGGGCCCAATTTTCACAAGCAACACTAGTGGTGTCACTTACTAAGTGTGTGTCTTCCCACTGAAGTACATCTTCCTTGGATGGTTCCATATCCTCGGGGTCACATATCCTATGCACATAAATCCTATTCAACTCTTCTTCTCTCAAAGTCTCAATATGGTGTATATTTTTCCTCATCCAAAGGTATGATCACATGCTCATCTTTGTTATCAAAACTGATATATTGCTTGTTGAAGTGAAAGTCAACATTGTTCACATAACACCAAGGGAATGCATGTAAAGGCTGGGAAGTTATTTACCTCACTGAGCTCCAAGACTTCAAAATCCCCAGTGAACTTGGCTCCCCAAATGGTAATTGAAGCATTCTTCAAAAAACAATAGGCATGGTTCTAGTTTTTTTCACCATATATAACACATAGGAAGATGACTGTAATGTTGGCCTCCCCATCTAGTTCCATGCATCTAAAGTCTAAAAATTCACCTCTGCGCCTATGTTAATCAAAATATTACTTACCAACCAACCATCAATCACTACATCCAACTTGATTTCTTTGTTATAATCATTATTCTGTGGTGGTAAATTTACGTGGAGGATCTTTCACTCACACTCAAATACGATGCAATACCTTCTCACAAATGCATTCCCATAGTAGTGGGATGATATTATCTTGTCGCAACATCTTACATAGCTTCTTCAAATCATCCAAATATTTCTATGGTAGTTCAATGTTGTTCACACATTCTCATTTGCGTGCTTATTCCTTCAAGTCACTTGTATCTCACCCTACAAATCTCTAATGACTCCCATAGTTTTTTGGTAAACCTCCTTCTTATGGGTAGCATTAGGATACTTGGCATGTATAAACTCTTCTCTCTAATGAGAGGTTTATCCTTAAGAGGCTCATGTGCGTGCACTATTTCAACGTGAGTAGTGACCAACAAAGGTTGTACATTAGGATCGGGAAACTTCTTTGGCATCCATTGATCACTCTTCATGCACCACACCTTGACCATTCCCCATCTTTATCCTTCTTCTTATTCTTTCACATGTGCTCATAAAGGTCAGGAAATCCTAAACCTTATTTTATTTTCCATAGTATATGCATACAGATTAAGAACACTCACACTGATAATGATCTAGGGACCCAAAAGTATAACAAGTCCTATGCATAAATCTACCTCTAAGATCCCGACCTCTACTCCTATATCCTCCACAAAATCCACCTTCACCACTACATCCTTCAGTGGGCTGAGCTTCCTATACCTGAGAAATACTTTCTACATGGTTTTCCTTAATCCAATCTCACATGCCTCATGGATTTGATCTATCATCCGACAATCCTTTGTATCATGAGTTTTCACATCACAAATATTTCAAGTACATGGATACATTCTTCATCATTACATTGAAAGAGTGGGAAATTTTGGACATCATGGTTATTATGGAAAATATCACAAGATTATAACAACATGTGCACCATCCTACATGAGTAGTTATCCTTCATATGTTCCTCTACTTCGTAATAAGTACACCATAGCCCAATTCGTATCTCATGCACCGAATTTTATGAAATCTTCTCCAATTACTTATCCATAGTTCTTATCTATGCCTCAAGGAAAGAACCCACTCCAACATCATCACTCCCAACTACTTCAGCGCATAGAGTTGTTTCCAAGGCATTATGTGGATCAATGTATGTCTTGTGTGACAAAGCCCTTCAAAATGGAGCAAGTAATCCTCCAAAAAACCATTGTGCATGTTGGATATGATGGGTATCATATGATAGATTAGACAAGAGATTCTTAAACCACACATCATACTCTCTCACACTTTCGATAAACCCTACTTAATGTCCTTGAGTGTGCTAATACTTTGTTGTTTAAATTATGGAATGTCAAACTCAACCAAAAATGTTGCATGCAAACATCATAGTCCACTAAATTTTGTGTGGATCATACTTTCTATACCAAATTTATGCACACCCTTGTAGTGTGGTAGACAACTAACTTTCCTTTCAATCCAAGCTGTGATATTCTTGGTTGTCTATAGTAATTCACACTTATGCACGTGTTGTGTTGTATCCTCCACACCCATATACTCTAGCAAGTGTAGATACATCTTAAAGAACACCTAAGGTGTCTATTATTGTGGTTTCTAAGGTGGTGTTTGATGAGGCTTTTTGGTGGTGGTTGTAGACCTTACCTTTGGTTAGGACTAGACCTAGATAAAGAACCCCACCAAGATTCCTTTAATAGGGTGGCTAACCCAATCCTCCCGAGCCTTTTGCACATGCTGCTACCTACCATGGCTGTGGACTTGTGGATGAATTCCCTTGTGTCTAGTTATAGTAATGAACTGGAAACCCACTTGTCGATGCTCTCGTAGTACCTATAAAATTACTTTCAACAGTCTATGTGCCAACACCTTATCTAGATGACATGCCCATGAACAATCCTCTAAGTACACTACCAACACTGCGCGCTTACTGCACTACCATGGGGGCATTCCTATTCTGATGCACTTCTTAAGTTAACACAAATTTATATCTACCTATATCTCCTTCTCCACATAGGATATACTACCTACTTACCTACATAATTATTCCCTTAAACTACCTCTGTATCTAGAACACCTTGTGCAAGGGCTAGGTAGCTAGGCAGGGTCAAATGCACATTTGCGGTCCTCATTATCTCTTCCAACTCAATCTCATGTAAAGCTGATGGGGTATCTTTACTACACTTTCCCAATGTTGGTAGTACATGATGGTGTGGCTCCTCATCTTCCACAAGTGTCTCAAATCCTTGTGACCCATCACTCTTATAAATTTCCCTTTCTTGTGATTCATTATACTTAAGCCACATCTCTTCCCTCTTCCTTTCTTCCACCAAGGCCACCATCCTTCTCCACACCTACTCCTACCCCCCCGCATGGGTGTGGATTTAGATAACCACAGGTAACCTTTCCAATCCCAACTCTATCATCAAGATCTTGATAGCTAAGGGTATCGCGTGCAAGTAAGATCCTTTGGGATCACGCAAGAACTTGAACTCTACTTCCTCAAGGAAAGAATATGTTGAAATAACATATTCCAAGGTATAGTTACACAAAAAACCTTCCCATCAATAATCCATAACTTTGGTCCATGTCTCAATTGAATAAAAAAGAGTTTAGTAGTCTTCATTGATCAAAAATCTTGACCTAGGGTAGTGAATTTTGTTTGATGCGTAAGCTGCCAACCACTAGTATAATTCTACAGAAAAAAAGATGAAAAAAATATCATACAAGAAGTCATAAAGATTATCTTCCACCCACTTTCATGCATTGAAGTCAGGTCCAATGATATATCTCTATACAAACTTATCTTGGCTGTCTTTTATCCAACTCTCAATACTCTCCAAAGATAGTCAATAGGCCATCTGCATGCAACATCCGTGCCAAAACATTAAAAGAGGTCCTAACAACGGAACCAAAATGTAGTCTTTTTATTACCAACTTATAGCTATGCACGTTGGCACTTTATCCAGTAGAACTGGTTGCTCACCCAAGCATGTGCAACCACCAAGTCACTCTTTTGTTATCCTTACCAAGTCGTTAGCATACATGTTTAGTATAATTGTAATCAAGACATCAATTCAAGCATAAGATCTCATCATGTTAATGTAGCGAAGACATATAATAAGGAAAACACTTAATCCATGTAAACCATAATTAATACCAATTGCACTATTAATTCACCATATTCAGATCCATGAACAACCAATATCCAACCACAAGTATTCATTAATAACCATAAGTAAATGCATAATACTAAGTTGATACTATGTCATTACATAAGTGTTCGGACTATGCGTATAACCATCACACTATGGGACCTTTGAATCAAAATAACATAACACTACATGTATCCAAAGGCTACTACTTATGAAGACTTAAATTAGATATACATAGCGGTGAGGAATTTCCCTTCACCACCCATGCACCCTCCTAATAATAGGCATGCTCACAAAAATATCCTGGATGCTTTCTTTCCTAAATATGGCCATTCGTACAAAGCTTGCATGTTTGTACAAAAGTGGCTAATAATGGACTAATATAAAGATAAGACTTGCTTTAATCCTATTATTAACCTTATCCATGCATTTAATTTACCTTGATCTACATATGATTTTCTACTTACTGGTGGGCACTCTAACTCTATTTTTATCATGATCTGGAAAATCATCTAAGTCCCTACTTTATCTTATGTGTGCACGAGTCTTGCACGCTACCCTATTCAACACCTATGTGTACCCTCTTATGTGCTATCCTTACTCCTATACACACGCACGTTCCTATGTGTAAGCCTCTATGCTTCTCATGTACTTAGTCAATTTATTATCAACATTCATCAAGATTTACGTGACAATCCTATGCATCTTCCATGTATTCTCCATGATTTTATAACTACTAAAAATTGTTGAGATGATTTTGTACCCCTTGTAGGTTATTCCTCGACTACCATTTCCTCCACTCAACCCCTTAATATTCCTTCTTCCATCCCCACTACTACTAATCCCATCATTAATCCTTATGCTTCTACTTGCACAACCTATCTCTTCTTCAAATACCCATGACTTAACTTATTTATATCTAGATCTACAAACTCAAATTCATCAACTTCAAATAGCTACTTGTCATGTACCTCCATCTCTTGATTCCAACTTACTAATTCATACTCCCTTCACACCTTCCATTTCTACTTATGCACTTCCTCTAAAAATTTCACCCCTAAGCTACCCACTTTCAATGGCCATGGTGACCCTCAAGAGCATCTTAGATATTTTCATGTGGTATGTCTAGATTATGCGGATGATCATACTTTACTAGCAAAGTTCTTTCCTCGAGTTCTTCAAGATTATGCTATGTGATGGTTTTATGATCTACCTGTTCATTTAGTAACATCATTTACACATTTATCTGATGCTTTTCTTGCACATTTTTCTATCAATATTGGTTCTAAGATATACTATGCTCAACTTACACAAATCAAACAAGGATCCAATGAGCATCTAACAAACTATGTATTACGATAAAACTTAGCTAAGATGACCAATGTACTTGCGAACTCTGGATTGCAAGATATTTCTATCTAAGGTATCCTACCACCTCTACAAGAGGGTGTCACTTTGATACATGTCCTTCATTTGATCAACTATTTCTTACTCTTAAATTACGTGAAGGAAAAATTATCTCTATGGGAAAACTTAAGTATCATGATCATGCTTCCTCTTCATCCTCTAATCAGTTTCAAAGAAAATCAACTTTCAAGCCATCTCCTAATCCCACTTTGAAGAAAAAGTTACTTTTAACGTTGTCTCTACTCCTAAAAAGCTTCAATGACAACCTCCAAAGTGTACATTCACAAAAATTTCCTTGTGCTCCGTGCATTATATTACCACAAATTATTGACATCAATCTTATTACACTTCCACCACCACTGAATCTAAATCTATATTTCCATAAAGGACACAATTACAATGAAAATAATATATGTGACTATCACCAATGCATTGAGCATCCCACCAATCGATTTTTTAAAATAAGGCATCTTATTCAAGATCTTACCGATAATAATACAATCGAGCTCCCGAGCCTTTGACATCTCAAACCGTCAATGAAAACAAAAATCTCAAAATATTTAATGATCCTTTACCTAAGCATGAGAAACAAGCCGTGGATTATTTTTCTATCAAACATATAATGTTGTTCCTCCTCCTTCATCGGGGCCTCTTTATTTTCTAGTTATTAGTGTTGATATATCTCCACCACTCATTACATTCTCTGATCACGATTATCATAATAAATTTTCTTATAATGCACTACATATCAATGCCTCTATTTTGCCTCATAGTATCAATAACATGATGATCAACCCATTGGTTCTTATGGGTGTGTGCTCTATTACACTTCTCATCGCTATCAACTATCCACTATCTCATATTTCATATCCAGTTCCTAAATCTTATGGCTATGTCAAGCTTCCAGTTAAATTTGGGACAATCACTATGCTTGTGCCATTCACTATGGCACCATCCATCAAAGGTTGTGACATGTTCTTATGTCTTCCTGCATCATCGCTCAAGCTCTATTATACATGAATCACATGTGTCTTAAATTCATTCACAACAAGTAAGTTATCACTATAAATGGTGTTCCACCATGCATACTTGTAAGCATCATCCTCCTCTTGAAGTTGTCATTGCACTCACTAGAGAATATAGGTCCCTTGGACCTCTCATACCTAAGGCACATTTTGTATCTAGCTCTCCTATTCATACATGAACTATTCATTATCATCGGTCCACTAGTCCACTTTGTCAACCTAATCCCCTACAAAGGCATCCCCTTCACATAGGAGTTCACCACTTCCTCAGTCTCCTTCACATAGGCACTCATCACCTCCTAGGTATCCCAAACATAGGTTCTCATCACCACCTAGCCTTCCATTACGTGTACTTTAGCAATCTCATACACTCTGACCTCAAAGAATGGTCACACACCTTTATTGCCTTAAACATCGGGTGGAGGAACCTTTCCCTTCACTTTAATCGATAGCTTGCTCATCATCATACAATTGAGGGGGCATCATGCTTATTCTTCCCCCTCTTAGCATCATCAGGTGTCTAACATTTCTACTCTTATGATATGTGCTTCATACCTTTTATTTTTAAGCACCAATCACACACTACTTGATACATACCTCTTATATCGTCACTACCCTATGACACACTCTAGTTCCATGGTACATACTCGATTGCTTGAGGGTATTAATCTAAAATGAACCTCACCTTCTCCACATTTCACACTCCATGCTTCATGATCTATCTTTCTAGCGTACACACTTTCAAATTATTTCCCGATTACACACTATTGTTCTATGGTTCATTCTTGATTATCGAGGGGTATTTTATAAATAAACCTCATCTCATACACATCTCATATACATCCACTAGATGCACACTTCCCTATCACATTCACATTGCATTCCATTCCATTCTACTCATTAGCAACATATTGCATATCTTAGTTACACATACTCTTGCTTGCTTCTACTTACATGTACACTTTGTTTCCATGCTAGACAAATATTCAGTATGTCATTATATTTTCTATATACACATGCGCATTCACTTGGTCTTTAGTTGTGAATGTAGACTTCCTATAAATCCTTACATGCAACAATGATGTTTGTCACTATACCTCTTACTAGTCCCACTGAGGCTCCTGGGGCATCTACATTTACTTTTCTCACACATTACAGGTGATATCATTTCATTACATGTTTTTTCCTATTCTTAGTAGTACACTACTTATTTCATGGATACATACACATCTTGACATACTTTTTATCTTTCTAACATGCTAACAGGTGCTTCATGTGCAAAATTTTCCTTGCAAGACTATATGCCACCATGGTTGTCTGATTTATCTTACTTTCTATTATTTTTCATTGTATGCTATTGTTTGTAGGTTATTCCCTTTGTCTTGTATGCACATTGTATGCTTTTAGCCACTTCAGCCTTGATTATCTTGTGACATTGTGAGCGATGTCCCATGTTTGAAACCCAATTTTTGTGTTCTATATTTTCTTCTTACTTGTTACACTTTGTCTTATATTACATTATTTTATAGATTTTTCCACTAACACATGTTTCTAGCCATCTTGTTTGCATGTGCCTTAGTTTCTACCATGCACACAACCCCTATAAGAATAAAATTAAGATCATTTTCAAGTCATCTCTTTAGATTAAATGCTCCTATTAACGTCACATGAACCTAAAATGAGGGAAGCATACATTGTGTGAATCAGTAACCCCATACAACAACTCAGAGATATAATAAAGGAATGTACAATATAGGAATATAACAAAGTATAGTTACAAAAATGACCCAGAATCTGACTTGGGTCCTCAATTCAACATAGACTCCAACACTCGAGATATAAACACTATCGCCTCGAGTGTTCCCGACATCCCCTAGGCGGCTATGTCCGAGGGGAAGATATAGTTGCTTCCTTATATCAACATAATTTACAAAAATTCACGAGATCAAATTTCATAGTACAGAACAATCCTCCAACAAGAAGAATGCATTATTTCTCCATTTCAACTCGAACAAATACAAAACTAATATGGTATAACTCAAAACAAAACATGATCACACCATATATAGTGGTGTATAATTGGGAAGCAATCATGGAAGGAGAGTAATACTAGACCTCTCTCCCCAACATTATTTTCTCATGGTATGAGATCACCTAAAAACTCATGCTTGATGTGAGATCACCTAAAAACTCACACTTAGCGTGAGATCACCAAAAAAATCACTCTTCTACAACATTTTTAGGACATATTTCTATCCTTTTACACTCATGTTCATTAGGTCCATCCTTAAAATGCAATGAGAAGTAGCCCTTCATCAAGTAAACAATAGGTAAAATATGGTACAACACCACCTTCTTCACCCCTAAGATCACTTTCCCTTTTATAGCTTCCATGCTTCATTTTTATCACTTCATGCTTTCACTTGTCCCCTCGACACACATTTTTCCATCACACTCTATATGGTTATCAAGTATGCATCTTCTAAATACTTTATGTTATTGATTATTCACTCAATAAAATAAATTGGGGTAAATATAGACATAAAATCATGCACTTGGGTACATTTCTAGGTCTGAATGCATACTTACATTCATATGATTTCTAAATGAGAAAACTAGTAAATAATAGTTATCTTTGGCCTTTTATCCGTGTTTATTATATTTCTTGTCTTACACACCCTACTACCCAGTTGATATTTCACTTATTTATCTTTTATGGCTTCAAAACCAATGCTAAATTAGGATGCCATCACCCAAGCACCCTCATCCCCTCTGTGCGCTCCTGTCTTCTTTCCAGGTTGTTAATTATGAAATTCAAATAAGGGAATCATATAAATAAAATTATATATGACCAAATTAAAGGACCAAGCTCTAATCATATATTTTCATCACCTAATCTTGCATCTAGTGACATATAGGTGACCAACAACGACTACCATCGACACTTGTGTGATACCAAAAAAACTAGGTTCCGAGCTCTTGCACAGATCCACAAATGCTTATCGAGGGTATCTAATGCCTAGGAATCCTCGCCCCATTCCAGGCGCCATGGTATGACTTCATCCAAAAAAATTTGAGCATGGTTGTGACAATCTACCCTTCTTGTTCATTAGTTTTTCCAGTCCATATCACCTTCAGGAAGCATAAATCAATTAAGTCACTCTTTCCCTCTATAGTACTTAGGGTTTCATATTTATCTAACTTATTTCTTGTGTCATCTTATACCTAGAAGCTATATTTCATAGTTTACATCAATGACTTTGCAATATTAGGGTTTAACATAATAAATTCTATTATTTTTGTTAAATTAGCGATGGAACAATATCCTAGTGTTTTGCACACTTCTCAAATATAGAGTTCTACGGCATGTGAAAATAGAATCCATGAGTGGTGTAGAAAACTCTCTAGATGTTGTGATGCACGTAAAACATGCTGAAAAAGGCTACAAAAAGGAGTATGAGATCAAATCTTAGGGGGAAAATTAGCTAAGGCGAAAGTCATGAAGGAATGATTACAAGGATAGTGTTTCATGGATTTTACTAATTTAATAAAAATTGAATTAAATCTAATTTTAGAGTAATTACTCTAAATAAGGATGACCAAATTCTAATATACAAGAAACATAAGAAAACAAGCATCTACAATATAAAACCTAAGAGGGGGATAGGAAAATTTAGCTAATTTTCAAGAAAATTGGAGGATCTGTGTAGGTGAATAGCTCAAATAAATTGTAAGCAGCGTCGTCAAAGATCACTTTGGAGGTTTTAGAACTCATAATAGTGCATGGAAGGAGCACTTATAGGAGGGTAGGAGTGCACAGGTGCTACTAACTACATCTAGCGTTGGTGGTTCGAGAAAATGCTCAAATTCTAATATATTCTATGTTGGAAGAGGTTCACTGTTGATCCATGTTTTTCACTTGAGATTCACTCCTTGATCTTTGAATGTACCTACAACCTACAAGACAAATTATCTACTTACACATGTCCACAAAAAAAACAAATCTAATTAAAAATATTTAGAATGTGGGTTTATAATGACCACGATAGTCAATCGAAGAGTGAACTTACGATCGAGTGTTGCACTACATCTCATAATCCATCTAGTTTTATGTGAATGTGTGTGTAATGATTCCCTAGGATGCCCTTGTGCAAGTTTCACAGTGATAACAAGCTAGATCTAGAATATAGAAAATGTATAGAATGTGTGGGATGAAATAGAATAGACTTCCCCTCCTATGTTGTGTATGTAAAGATATGAAACCATTTTCCCTTGAGTGAATGTGCTAGATGATGCCTTTGAAGTGCTCTTGTGCCTTTGGATGTAAGCTTAGGTGATAGTAAGTAATACTAGTGCTTGGTCCTTTATTTTGGAGAAGTAACTAAGTATATATATGATTCCCTTGTTTGAATTTCATAATTGAAAACCTGTAAGGCCGACCCAAAAATGAAAAATATTCTTAAAAGATTAAAAATACCCAAAAACAGTGAGTAAAGGTGAGATAACATCACCAAAACTTAAGAGGGATAGGAGTACCCAGTCTTTATTGCCTTATCTGGGCACTAGTGTTTGAAGCCATAAAATATAAATCGGTAAAGTTAAACGACAGGATATATGATGTGTAAGACCATATATACGGTAAAAGATAAAGAAAAGAGGCCAAATATGGTTGTCAACCACTAGTTTTATTTCTTAGGAATCATGTATACATTAATATGATTTAGGACCTAGAAATGTACCCAAGTGCATAGGTTTTGTGTCTTCATTTACAAGTAAAATCCACCACAAAAAGGAAATAGTATTCCATGTCATTGGAGAAAATAAATAGTGCTTTGTGAAAAAAAAAACAAAATATGGGTTCTATTTAGAGGGAGCCCCGATTTATGATGGAAAAGCTACGAACTGATTTGCGACATAAGGTAAAGAGTTTAAGTGCGGACAAGGTCTAAAATCTATGGAACACTAACTTAGTGTTCCACTAATTTATTAAATATTAATGTTCCATATAATCTCCAAATCCACATAACAAAGGATTTTGAGCTCGGTGTTGTGCATAAAAAACAAGGAACAAGGGAATGCGACTAAGTCTAAAAGTTGTGAAACACTAACTTAGTGTTATGTGGAAGCCTAAAAAGTTGTGGAATGAAGAACTATGGTCGTAGTTTAAGGAAAATTGTGCAACGAGGGATTAGTGCTCCACAACGTGACATGATATCAAAAGGTTGTCAAACAAATGATTTTTGTGGACCAAACACACACATAGGGAAGCCATAAAGCAAACAAAATAGGTTGTTAGCCATATCTTTCAATGTGGTGCTCTAAATTAAATAGAAATAGTGGCGTTGTAAAGGTCTCTCCAAGAGCTATATTTTGGCATAAAAACAAAAAAATTGATATTTTTTTGAGGGTCAAAAACACAAACATGATCATGGTGGGAGAAAAGTGTAGTAGTGAAATCAATCATTCAACCACCTCACCAACCCAAATTTAATGCTCAAAGGTACCCATGCTTCTATCTATGAAGTTTGATGGTGTGCATAAGTAAGAAAAGGGTTATGTATGCCTTTAATTATGGAAAAATGATGGTGTAGACACAAAATCACGCACTTTGGGTATCTATCTAGTCTTGATCACATACTACTATTTATATGATTCCTAAGTAAGAAAAGTACTAATTGACCCATGTCTTTGGTCATATTTTCTTGCTTTATGTTGCCACTTTTGGTCTTACAAACCTTCTTTCCTAATTTGACCTTTGACCCTTCAGTTTCTCTAAGTCTGGACACTAACTTCTAGCCAGGATGCTATCGCTAGGTGCCCCTGACCTCTTTATACTCTACTCACATATTTTGGGTCATTTCTAGCCATTTGGGCATCTTATCTTTTTGGTAGTTGTCCTTTTTGGGTTATTATGAAATTCAAGAAAGGGAATCATATAAATATAAAGTTATGTGATAATAATAAAGGACCAAGTACTAAGCATTAGCTATCACCACCTAAGGTTGCATCCAAAGGCTATTCTAGAGAATTCAAGCATCCATTCTAGCTCCATACAAGGGACAATGGACTACATTCTTCTGCATACAATTCATAAGAGGGGAAGTTCATTCTTTCATGCACACATCTATCTACATTTTATACATCTAGTTATTTTCTCGCTATTAAGTGTGACACACACAAGATCCACCTAGGGCACACTTATTCACACACTTATAGAACAACATTGGGTCTGAAATGTAGCGCATCACTCGGTTGTAAGATCACTTATTTAAAAGCGAGGATAGTCGAGTCATCATTTGCATTATTTATTTTTGGGATTTGATGCACTTTTGAGGGTTTTGCAGGTCAATTATTTATTACAAGTTATCAGTGACATCGATGATCATCATGTGACATACTAGCAATAAGAAGTGAAGGATATCAAACAATTTATGACCATCCAACATTGGTTTTATGAGGTTCTAGGGAGTCATAGGCGCCTAGAATAGGTCTACAACACCCACAGGCACCCCTTCTCCTTTCTAAGCACCCCATTCTAAGAATATCTTCCAGTCACACAATTTTCCAAGCATCTGTGTGATACTTCTCCCTCTCTATTCATCAGGTCATCACTTTGGCATAATCTAGATTTAATTGTGAAACAACTAAGTCTCTCTATCTCTTTTTGTAACTATGGTTTCATATTTCTTAGCTTAATTTCTTGGATCAGATCTATATTTCATTACATATTCATTTATTGCTACATTACAATCAGATTTAGGCATCTATTTATTTACATAATTTATTAATCATATGGGATGGGATCTTTGATGGGATAATCATGTTCATTGCTTAGTTGACTTGGTGTTTTTCCACTCTTCCTCTCTTCCTATCAAATTATTCTATATATGTAAGTGTTGCGGCACATGATAGGGGTTCTCTTCTGTTGGATTTAAAAGATTTCTTCAAAGTATTTACATTTTCCATGCCTCCAGACCTTTGCAACTATATTTTTGTAAGTTTTTTTCAAACCTTGCTTTGTGAATGCAAGTGAAAATTTTTTAATGAGATGAAACTATGGTTTATTCCTTTGAATACTTTATATTTGACATGAATATTTTCCCCTCCCACTTATTTATGGATTGATTAACTTGTCTCTTACAAAGATATGTGTTTTCCTTGATTCTTGCATACGTAGTTGCATTTGTGTCTCCACAAGTTAGATATGAACCTTATTTTAGCTTTGGGGCATCACCTTCTTTCATTTTTACAACATTTTCTCTCTCCCTAACCCTAATTTATGTGAATTTTTAGTTTAGGATTAGTTTTATTTGCATTTTAAAGTTTTTAGTTATTTTGTAGTGGGCTAAGATAGAAGGAACCAAAATCCTCTGGAGATTTGTCTCATTTTGTAAGTACCACACTTAAAGACAAATCCATGTTCACTAAAAGTGTTGTTATTCATTCATGATTATACGAGGGTATTACTTTTGTGTGTTACTTGATTACAGCGGGCCCAATGAGACTACACTTTGTGTTATATTTGATATCATATTGTAGACAAAAAATCACAAACTCGGGTACATTTCTAGGTCCTTAAAGTATAATAACATTTACATGATTCCTAAGTGAGAAAACTAGTAATTGATAGCTACCTTTGGCCTTTTTGTGTTTCTTGTTTTCTATTTGGTCTTACACACCATACATCCCAGTCATAACATTTACTTGTTTATATTTTTATGATTTTGGACACCAATTCCCAACCATGAAGCTAGCACCTAGGTTCCCTCATCCCTTTTGGTGCCCCTAACCTCATTCTACCTTACTCTATCTTTTTGGCCCTCTTTTATTTTTTGGGCCTCTTATTTTCTTATGGGTTGACCTTCTAGTTGTAAATTACAAAATTCAAACAAAGGAATCATATAAATACATAGCTATGTGATAAAAATAAGGGACCAAGATCTAAGAATTACTACTATCACCTAAGCTTGCATCTAAAGGAATTCAAATAACTCAAAGGCATCCATCTAGCATCCATTCAAGGGACAAGGGATTGCATTTTCTACATACACACTACATAGGAAAGGGGAAGTTCATTATTCCATCCACACATTATATTTAAATTGCTACATTTAGCTACAACCTATTATCAAGTGTAACTTGCACTAGGGCATCCTAGGGCACAATCCTCACACCCATTTACAAGAACTACATGGATTACGAGATGTAGTACAATTCTCGATCATAATTTAACTATGTTGGGTGACCATTTGGGTTAGTCTTCCTCCCCATATTACATATTTATGTTTTGTATTTGATACGGTTTTGTAGGTGAACATATATTTTACAGGTTAAAGGAAAAATCAATAATCAAGGTGTGAAATATTGGTGACCAAAGTGAATATCAACGAAATTCGTGTGACATAGTTAAAATCGGGTTCCCAAAAGTTTCACGGTCATGAGAACCTAGTAGAAGAATCTAACACCTCGGTTCCCCCGACCCACTCCAGGCACCCATGTGCAGCCTATTCGGTGAGCTCCAAAATCATCTTGAGTATTGATGAAACTCTGCACCTCGAGTTCAACGGTTTTCGTAGTCTAGAGAACTTCCGGATCTAGCACAAATTAGCTAAGCCCTTCCCTCTCTCTCTTAAACTTAAGGTTTCATATTTAATTTCTTATTGATTGCATTATATTACATCATAACATCTATAATTCAATGTTTCTATCGATTACTCACTGTAACATAGGGTTTTACAAAAATTATATTTTTGTTAAATCGTTTGGTGAACCTACATTTGAATACTCTTGGATCCTCATATTTCTTCTCTCATGGCTCCTAAAATTTCTCAAATTTCTTTACATGATTTACTTCAAATGCATCCCAATTGCAAGGCTATTCTCCAAAAATCCCTAAACATTATCTTTCTCCCGTGCACTATGCCACCCACTCAAGTAAGTGCCATTTTCGATCATCTACCTGATGACTCTATCGGTCCCAATCCTCAGTCCAATCAACCATTCTTAGAGTCAATTCAAGATTTAAATTATTTATTTCAAGACAAAATTCAAGCTATGGAAACAACGATTACATATCTTAAATCTGAAATCCAACATCTCAAGGATGCTTCTCAATCCCATGCTAGTTCTCCTTCTACATCTCATTCTCCTCATCCTAATTTTATGTCTTCTACATGTGCTCATATAAGTGAACCTCAAGTCTTACCACTCCTCGCACCTCTCAAGTTTGATCTTAATACTAAGCAACATGATATTATTCCTCATCTCCTCACTCATCAATTGATCAACTTTCCATATACTCATTGTTATCCTCCTTATCGACTTGTAAAATACCAAGGTCATCCATATTGCAATTATCATCAAATTAATGGACATAATGACAATGGTTGTTATACTCTACAATGAAAAATTGACCACCTTAAGCATTATGGTCTTATCTCATTTTCTACACAACATATTGCTACATGTTCATTTCCAATTTCTACATCCCAATGGGTTCCTAAATCTGATTCATCTATGTCTCATGAGCATCATGCCATTGTTACTAATGTTCCTTCTATAGTAAGTCAAGAGCCTCCTAAACAACTTCTCTCAAGGTTCATTCTCAATCACCTCCTTCTAGTAAGTCATATAAATCATTACCAAGTCAAACTAATCAACTTCCTCTCAAAATTAGTCCATTATCTTCTTCTATAAAGTCTTCTACAATGTTATCAATCCCAAATAAGCCACCACAATTTAGGGTCCCTGTCCACCATCCACTTTAACAACCAATCACTTTTGTCAAGCAAACTATTCAACACATTGATAGTTGGGACACATTTTAAACACCTATATAGATCTTCATCTCTTACACACTTTGTGGACACCGTAATCTCTCCCCCTTACATCACTATTAATTGTCTTTAATGTCTATTATTACACTTTACGCTCCGGGCTTCATGTCTAAATATTTCTAAGAAATATTACACAACTTGATACATATCTTGTATCATCATTACCCTATGACGCCTTGCTTTGTAGTTCCATAGTTCATACTCAAATGGTGAGGGTATGCATATGAAATTAACCTCACCTCATTTAATCTGCATGCTTTGTGCTTCACGATCTATCTTTTAGCACATATTCTCAAACCATTTCTTGATGAAACACTCTTGTTTTATGGTTCATTCTTTATTATTGAGGAGTATTTTATAAATGAACCTCATCTCATACTCATACATATCTAGTTGGGGAACACTACCAATATCAAATTCATATTACATACCATTCCATCTCACCCATACATAACATATTGCATAACCTTACATATTCTTGCTTTCTTATCCTTACATGATGTACTTTGCTTCCTATGCTAGTCGATACTCGGTATGTCATTATATTTTCTATATACTCATGTGCATGATTTTGATGGCTATCTAAATGTCCTAGGTTTATAAAAATGGCTAAGTCCATTTTTAATGAGTTATCCACATAAGACCGGGGGATAAATTTGGGATAAAAATTCCTAAACAAGAAAACTAGTAATTAACAGCTACCTTTGGCCTCTTTTCTATGTTTCTTATTTTCTATTTGGTCTTACACACCTTACATGCCCATTCGAACTTTACTTTCTTATATTTTATGACTTTGAACACCAATGCCCAACCAGGATGTCGGCATCTAGGTTCCCTCATCCCCTCTAGGCACCCCTGACCTCTTTCTACCTTACTTGCTCTTTTTGGGCCTCTTATTTTCTTACGGGTCAGCCTTCCAACTGTCAATTCGAAATTTAAATAAAGGAATCACATAAATACATGGCTATGTGATAAAAATAAGGGACCAAGCTCTAAGAATTACTAATATCACCTAATCTTGCATCCAAAGGAATTCAAAGCACTCAAAAGCATCCATCTAGCATCTATTCAAGGGACAAGTGACTATATTTTTGCGTACACCTTTGTGTAGGAAAGGGGAAGTTCATTATTCCATCCACACATTCTATTTACATTGCTACATCTAGCTCTGACTCGATATCAAATGAAACTTACACTAGGGCATCTTAGGGAATAATCCTCACACACATTCATAAGAACTATATGGAGTTTGAGATGTAGTTCGGTGCTCGGTCATTAGTTCACTCGGTCAGGTGACCATAGGGGTCATTTTGAATCCTCATATTACATTTATTTTTGGATTTTATGTGGTTTTTGGGTTTTGTAGGTGAACATTTATTTTACAGTTTACAAGAATACTCAATAATCAAGTTGCAACATCTTGGTGAACAAAAGTGAATATCAACAAAATTCATGTGACACATTCAAAATCAAGTTCGCCATTTTTGTAGTCATGACCACCCGGTAGTAGAACTTGGAACCTAGGAGCTTCGACCCGTCTAGGAACCCATGTACAATATGTTCTGTGAGATCCAAAATTCATCTTGAGAATTGACGACACTCTACACCTATATTTAGTAGTTTTCCCAGTCCAAAGCACTTCTAGATCCAATGTCAATAAGCTAATTCCTTTCCTCTCTCTTTTGTAATTAGGGTTTCATATTTACTTGGTTATTTCTTACATCATATTTCATCATAACGTATGTACTTCATTTTTTCTATTAGTTACTCTACAACATAGGGTTTTACAAAAACATATTTTTGCTAAATCACGTATCTCCAAGAGTGATGTGTGCTTCGTGATATTCAACCTTAGGATGATCTACACCAACACATATGGTGGCTCTAATCTTCACATCTACTGGTTCAAGTAGAAAAGTGTCTCTACCTTATGAGAAGAATTCAAACAAGGAAAAGGATAACAAGTGGAGATCCTTTTGATTACTTGTAGTTGTCACCAAGGAGAAGAAGAAGAGGAAGATAAGTCCAAAGGTCTCCATCACCTCCAAAAAGAGTCCTCTCTACTCCTCCCCCTGGTAATAATTTTGGTTGTCTTTAAGGGTTTTAAAACCCATCACATTTATGGCTCATCAAAGAAATCAAGATTTTGTCACATTTAATGGAGGAATTCCTCTACTTTTAGCTCAATACAATGAAATTCTGGTTATAACCCTGAAAAGTGTTCCTTTCTTTAATATAGAAATAAAAACTCCCATATAACATATCAAATATGGTGCAAACATATGTGTAATTTACCACATCACACAAGATAATGTAGTAGTCAGATTATTGGTGATTTATCTTAAGGAAAATATCTCAATGGTTTAGGGGTTCAAGAATAAATTCTATAACCAATTGGTATGAGTTAGAAGAAGATATTTATAATCATTTTAAAGATAAATCAAATAATTTTTCCTTATTGGAACATCTGACTACAACAAAGAGGGAACCACATGAGAAAATGTTTGATTTTAATATCAAATTTCAAAGGACATGGGATAGAATCTCACAAACAACAAAACCTACACCCTAGTATGCTTTTCTCTATTGCTTAAGTGCTTTTGTGTTCATATAAAAATTTGCATGCTAATAAAAAGAAGCTAACACCTAGTAGCTTCAAAACATAATCAAACCCCTATAGAACCATGAGATAAGAGCTTAAAGGAAAAAAACTTCTACCATGCATAAACAAAGATAAATCCATTAAATTCTCAAGCCATTCCTACTCTTTAAGATTGCTACCTAATGAATGAACCTAATTAGATCACCTAGAAATCAAATTGGTCTTGTTTTCTCAAGGATTGAAGATGAGATCTCACCAAGAAATGGCTATAAGGCCATTTTTGGATCTTCCCATGATCTTCAATTTGAGAGAATGGATGCAAGATGGAGAATCTATTTCCAAGCAATGGAGAATGGCTCAAATCAAATTTCCTATAGTTTATACTAATGCAAATGAAGGTGTAAGAAGAAAGGGTAGGAGGAGGGTTATTTATATAACCCTCTGGTTTGAGAGAGCTTAACATCTTAGTGCATGTGGGATAAGGGTAAATTAAGATTATGAATGGATAAGGTTGCTTTATAAAATGTAACCTTGATTTAGAAGAGTTTAATTTATCATTAGTTACTCATGGGAGTTGAGGGTGCTTTAATTAATCAAGTTTGATTAATTAACGAGGCAAGTGTAAGCTTGTATAAGCTAGTTAGAGGAAAATTAGCATGATTCAGGGATGTTAGAGGAATTTAATCCAATAAAAACACTTTATTGATTTAGAGGAGTGAGCGTAATTATTTACTAATAATTAATTAACTTGAGAAATGAACACTAATTAACAAAAGGTCATTAATCGACATCACGAGTGATAAGAAAGATAATTAATTAGTGAACTATAATTAATTAATGGAAATAGAGTAATAATGATGGGTTATTGATGAAGTGTCGTCAATTTTCGGGAAAAAGATAGTGCAATTTAAGTATTAAAACCATGTAAGCAGATTTTAGGTGTCTACATTTACCCCTCTTTGGGGTGGCATATGCAATGCCACTTCAAAGATAGTAGAGGATTTTAGACAAATAAATTTTTGAAGGGATAAAAGAAAAATTAGTACAATGAAGGATTCCCCCTCGAGTGTTGATGAGGTGATGGAAGAGGTCGATCGACGATTGAAAAAGATGAATGAAACACATAGAGGACATGTGAGGGGGAGGGGGATAAAAGGTGATCCCTATTGCCCCAAGTGATTGGGAAGAATAATATTGTGTTTTCATGTAAATGTGCAACAAGGAAATTGACAGTTTCCGAGCATGATAACTATACCCCTATGTTAATTTTTTTAAGTTTTACCCTTCCAAGGCACCCCGAGTCTTCCCGATCAATGCAAGTGACATAATGATTGATGTTATCTCATTCACTTAGGTGATTTAGGAAATTCCACTCATTCCCCCTAGGTGATTTTAGGAGTTCATTGAAAATTGCAAGCTTCAGGAAACTGTGGGAAGGGCTATCACTAGCCTTCTTAGGACTGGAGCAACCCCATTGAGTGGAATAGAAAAAAAAACCAGGACACGAAGTGATTCAAAGGATTTAGGACATCATGGAAGTTATTTATGAATATTCGGTAGAAGGACTCGAAGAAGTTGGGAAGTTTCACCAAGATTAGGGTTCACGGGCCTAGGCGTGCACATGCATGCCAAAAACACTATTGAGCTTCGAAGGTGATTTTAGGATCTCTTGATGGAGTTAGAAGAAAAATCAGACATACTCGGAAATGGAATTAAAATACCTACAATATTGTGAAATTATTTTTTCACAACACTTTGGCACAATAGGTATACAATCCATTTTTTCAAGGCTTAGCTATGGAACCAGAAAAAAAATCTGCTTTTTCAAGACATAAATATAATAATAAGAAGATTAAACCAAAACCATTGGATTAAAAATACCAATTCCAGTCAAATTCATATAAAATTTCACCAAACAATTCCATCGGGAGCTCAAGTTATCATTGTTTCAAGTTCACTCTCAAGACCTCATACTTAGTCAAATTTTGAACAAGACACATGTCAGCACTAGGAGCTTGGCACATTTTTGTGTCCCTTACATCCCTCAAGCTCAAGGAAATGAGGGTCAAGAAATTTCTCCCAGCCCCTAAAATCCCTTTGGACCTACATACGACCTCCAGGATCGCCAGTTCAGACCTCGGATGTGTGTAGGAGCTCAAAGCCTTCACTTTGTTGGATCGGCCGACACATGTCATCGTCTGGCACACCATGTAAATTGATGTCCCTCATGTACATTTGAGGTGGGGGAAATAAGGGTCTAAAAAATGCGCCCAGCCCCTAAGGAGACTCCTGGTCACCCATGTGACCTCTTCAAGAGTGAATTTCTAGCCCCTAGGTGTTTGTCAAGCCTTCATTCTCAACTATCAGATCAAGTGCCATGTGTCATCACTTAGCACACTGTGAAAACTGATGTCCCTAATTTTACTTTGAGGTGGGGAAATAAAGGTTTTAAAAATTCACCTATCCCCTCCATGGAATCCTGATGGTTCCTCATGTGACCAACTTCCATCCCCTCAGTGCTTTAAAGTTACTTTTTGCTCAAATCCCCTGCCGTTGGATCTCTGCCACATGTCAAGCTAAGGCGCACTTTGTGAAAATTGATGTCCCTCACATCCATTTGAGGTGAGGGATGTTAGGGACATGAAAATTTTCCTCATCCCTTCTCAAATTTATTTCAAATTTTAAAAATCCCTCCCGCTTCTAACATCTAACATCTAACATTCTCGTGCACAACTTGCTCTACAAACTCCTCTGCAACTTCCTACCACCACTCTGCCATTTCCAAATCTCAAAACATATTCAAAACAGTAATAAAATCCTCTACCCCATGGTGATACATAGGTCTTAGAAGAATATTTCATCAAACTGAGGAGAAGAAATGAAGAACAGAGAAGAAGAACAATGAAAATCTCCATTCTTCGCAAAATGGAATTTTGAAGAGATCTTGCAAATGGATGCACGGATTGAAAAACCATATTTTTGTTCATTCCTCTATCAAAAAACATAATATACACACCTTCAGAGCATCCTCTCACAACATAAAACATTCACAGTGAAGAAATCCTCTTTCCGGCCCAACATAGAAAAAAACTTGATTTCTGTCAAACCGGGAGTCGAATCGAAACAAGATTTCACCGGAAGCACAATAAGTGAAAAAAATATCAAAAATGTGATTTCCATCATGAAAAGAGGATAAAAATAGACCTTTAATTTTTGAGGTCCATTAATGGCTGCTATGTCTAGAAGTGCCACCAGGTTAGAAATTTAAAAGTTTAAAATTTCCCAAAAATTTGATCGGATAAGCACAAAATTTCAAAGGGGAGATATTAGGAAAAATACCATATCGAAAAAAATTAGTTCCATGTCAATCTAACTCCTAGAAGCCCAATTTCTAAAAATAGTAGGTCTTCTACATAGAGGACTACTATTTTGGGAAAGTCATCATGATAAGAACTTGTGGAGGAGGACGCTGAACATAGAGGATGCACTGTAGTTGGAAGTTCATCAGAATGAGCATCTTGGTCCAAATTTGACACTTACTAAAAATAGTAAGTGATCTCATGGACCCCTACTAAAAATAGTAAATCAATCTAGAAGGTGAGGGGAACGTAGGGAGAAAGGGTAATTTGAGCTACCATAATCATCTAAGGTCTGGAAAAGCTAATTTGTGCACTTGCCAAAAATAGTAAGTTGTCCTGTGGGCACTTACTAAAAATAGCATGATTACTCCAAAGGCTGAATTTCACAGAAAGAGCATGTTGGGAGTTGAATATTCAAGTTGACATCACTAGTTGGAGCCCAGAGAGGGAAAATTCTTGACACTTGCTAAAAATAATTTCCTTTTCCAAATATAGTAGATTGAAGTTCAGATTCGTAGGGGCAAGAACTGTACAAGTGAGGTCACTTTCATGGATCTCAATAGTGTCTTTCGACACTCATGTGTGAGGTGGAACTCATAGTCAACACCATCAAACTGTTCATAATGTGTTTCATCAGGATCATGTTCAAATTAGTGTGGTAGCGTTGCGAGTCGGACAAGATTTGTCCCAAAGCTTCAACATCTTCACAAGGGATCTCCAGGAGTAATGCCCTCCATTGTGAGAGGTTACATTCAATTGTGTTTCTTAACACTCAATTCGAGGTGTCTATAGGCCATCAAAAGGTAGCTTATTTTCCTTAGCATGAGTAAATGATTTGCAACAAGGAATTTAAGGGAGTGGGGATCTTCTCATCAACACGGCTTGGAGAATGATTCGACATCGAGTAAAAACATCCATAAGTTTCTCAGGAGGCAAAGGATTAAGAGATTCAAAATTCCATCTCCTTAGAAGAATCAATGTACTTAATCAGGGGAAACATCCTATCTTTTCCTCTCTCTCTCTTTCCCCCAACTTTATCTCTCCTCAATATTCTAATCTTGCATTGGGGTTGCACTTTTTCACATGTCTTAATGCTTCTAATGTAATAAGTCACCTTTATGTTATAAAAATGGACTTAATGTTTTCCTAGGAAGGTGAAGAGTCTTAAGTCATGTTAAGACATACGAAGAGTCATTGGGGAGTATATGAAGAGTCATTTCTCTTCCTTTAAATTGTAAATCCATTCCCATTTCAAAGGGTTGGTGATTTATTTTGTAAACTCAAGAGTGCATTGAGAGAACAAAGGAGATAGCCAAATTATTCCATTCCCCTCATTCTCAAATTTCCTCCATTTCCCCACTATGCACAACTTTGGTTTGAGAAATCAATATAAGAAGGAGTTTCTATCTTTCTTTGACCTAGTGATTTCTTGATACTTTATGCTCATCAAATTCTATTTGATTTTATTGCTACTTGCAAAGTTGTTTCCTCTTAATTTAGTGCATGTGATGAAACTTCTAACTAGTGTGTGCAAGAATATGATTTTCTACCTGCAACATTAATTCTCCTACCTCTTTTCTCACTCCCTTGTCCCGCACTTTAGACAAAGTATTCCCTAGCTAGAGATTTCTAGCTTTATTGCGGGTCGAGTGGAGTACCCCTATTGGATCCTTGATTGTAAGGCCATCTAGAGAAAAATCACTTTCACTCGTGCATGCATATACAATAGCTGCACTAGTTAAGTAGAGGGACTTAGATTCCTAGAGCATTAGAAAGAAACCCACTAATTTATTCCCCAAAAAATTTTCTCGCCAATAGTTTTTGGTGCCCACCGTGTGGCAGATTTAGCAACATCTCCACCCAAAATACAACCGCAAGGTCAAAAAATTAAAAAAAATTCAAATATTGAAAAAATAAAAAAAAAATTTGGACTTCATGAAAATCCATTGTTAAAAGGCACATTGTTGATTCTTGCAAGTAACCTTTCATATTCCACGTTGTCTTTTCATATTCTTATTACAAAATTTTTTTGTTAGAATTTGAAGAAGAATTCATAAAGAAGAATCGAAACAAAAATGGAAGATGAAGTAGAAAGACCTCAACCCATTGTTCCATGGGGAAGAAATACATGCCCACTTTCTCTTGAACCCCTCTTCATGATCTACCAATAGGTTCCCACAAGAACTTTCCAAAGTTCAAAGGTGATGGCACACAGATTCTTGAAGAACACATCACTAATTTCATGACATCATGTAAAATCCTTGGTGTTGAACATGAAGATGTTGTTGTGAGACTGTTCATGGAGTCCCTCCAAGAAAAAGTAATGGAATGGTTCTACCTCCTACCTACCCAATCCATCACTTGTTGGAATGACATCAAAATAAATTTCAAAGGAAGATTCAAATTTACGAGGAGATTTCAAGACCTCTTGGTGCAATTGGATCAAATGAAGAAATAAGAAAGTGAAACTATGAGAAACTTCATAGCTCATTTTGAATGGTTGCTTTCAGATACCAAAAAAAGATATTCACCATCGAAAACAACAACGTCAAGAGATTCTTCATCAATGCTCAATCACTGGGTGGGATTTTCCTATGAAGAGTTCAACCAAGGGATATTACGAAGCACAAATATTAGCCATTGAACTAGATAACGATCTCATCCTATCTAGAAAGATAAAGAATCCCTCAAAGGGTAAAGCTCAACATCCTGGAGATAAAATAATTGATCCTTTTTTACAAAAAGGGTAAATGAAATGGTGTTGTTGATGAGGGAAATATTTAAACGAGTTTCTTCCCAAAGAAGCAACAAAATCATATTTTAGGAGCACCCCAAGGCTTTCCTTGGAGGCCCCACCTGTCAATACAAGTTGTAGGAGTCAAGAGAATGAAGAACCTAAATAAGAAAATGAAGGTGATAGTTTCCTAGAATTCAAATAACTCAAGAACAATACACAAATCAGACTTCTATGAGTATTCTTAGGTGATGAGGATGATAAAGAATATGCACCCAGTTTCTCTTGTGCTGTATTCAATCATTCTCGAGTCATGAGAAAGGAGCCTCTTTCTCCACTCCTGCTAAGAAAAAGAAGACCAAAGATCCTCCTGTGGTGACTCCACAAAAAAAATCATTTGAGGATCTCCACTCCCACCCTCCATGGAGTTCGCATTGTTGAAGCTTGATCCTGTAGAAAATAAGAAGTCTCTAACAATTCCAAGTAAGTCTTCTGATGCCTCTTCTAATTCTAAATCTAAATATGCTCCTATAAAATCTAGTACTTTAAAAGATTCTAGTGTACCTTTCAAGATCCCCTCTATTTCCCAAAAATATACTCCTATTTCCAAACCTATCCCGACTCCAAAATCAGTCCCTTCATTCCCTTGTCCACATCTACTCCCTTTGACTTCGTAGAATATGTGAATAAAGCCAAGGTGCAAATTACTGAAATTAAATATTTGCGGACTCACCCCAAACAATTTGAGAGGTTTGTTTAATACATCAGGAGTGGTAGTTTAACACCCAATGTTGTAGCTCCTAGTTCTAAAGGAATACTACCAAACCCACCTACACCTCCCTCACAGAACATGATTTCTTTGAGTGCATCCAAGACTGATAAGGTTGAACCTTTCTATGTCTCCCTTCTCATTGGAGATTATGTATTGAACAACTACATAATAGATTCTAGTGCCTTCAAAAATTTAATGCCTATAAAGGTCACCAAGGCTCTCAAACTCACCATGACTCCACCTAATGGCTCTTGTTACTCCTTGGAGTCAAAAGAGGTCCCACTTGTAGGGAAGGTCAAAGATGCACAAGTGGCTCTCACCAAATTTCTAGACAAGAAATTTTCAATAATGATTTTGTTAGTAGACATTCCAAATTCATTTGGAATGTTACTAATCAAGGGTTTCATCAGTAGTTGGGAGGTAAAATTTAGATGAATTGGTCTTTCATAACCATACCAGTGAAGGGGACATGGAGAAATTACTTCCAGAGAAGAAGATGAGGTACATGAGAATGTACAAAGTCCAGGAACCAACATCTTGTATCAAGATAACAAGAGGATGAATATTTTCATAATGAATGAAGAATAAGATGATATTCCCATCTTGATAGGTCCAGACATGCCTTCGTAGAGAGGTATGGACCTTAAGAAGCATTGAGGAGATTCGAGTTACAAGAGGGCAGCCTCAAATTATCAGATGACAAACCATGAAGAAGAGGAAATGGTTCTTGGTGAATCTCAAATGGAGAAACCAGCTTACACGCTCAACCACGAAGAGGAGAATTTCTTATTCCCATTTGGATATGAAGACAATCTCAGTCATGCCATCCATGAAGGAAAATACCATCTTGCGATGAGCCCTAAAAGGTTTGAAAGAACTATATGTAAAAGAATTGCTGATTAGAGTCATGGAAGAAACAAAAGACCCTAAGCTAAGTCTCAAACTCTTGATGCAAACCATGAATCTAAAAGACAAGTGAAGCTAGTTAGGAAGCCTCAACTAGTGTGAAGATGGGCTATGTTGAAATAAATCTAGATGAGAAATATAATGTCCCTCTCGAGCCAATGGTTGATGGATACAATAATGAAATCAAGGTTTTTTCTTTCCCATTTGAAGAGGAAGAATATTTCCATGATGAATAAATTAAAGCAAGGAGTTTTGAGGCCTTTGAAGCTAAAGCTCCTCTTGATGAAAAGGATTGAAATAGAATGCATCGATTCCCAAGATGATGAAGTAATCCCTCATGATATTTTCCTTGAGATGCAAAATAAAGATCCTTTGAAGGCATACAAAGATGATCGAAGGAAGTAACAAATGAGATCTTTATGCAAGAACTATTGGATGCGGTAGAAGTTGCGGGAGACCCCAAGATGATTCTTGATCTCTTAACTCATGCCATGGCCATACAAGGCAAGTATGAGGTCACTTCTAATCCTTCCATCGGTACTCAAGCACCTCACAATGGAGTAGAGAAAAGGATAAGTCCAAGGTTTCTCATGGAAAGAGGTAAATGAGCATAGTCCTGGAAAGAAAAGAATTGGGAATATTCAAGCAATTTGAACAAAAATGAGCCCTAGGGCAGCATAGGATGCTCATTGAGAATCAACTATGTGGATAAATGTGGAATGCAACTGATACTATGAAATCAATTTCAAAGAGGATGAAGGCAAGTGGAATTTCCAAGTGAATACCTAAGAATCAAGAATCTCATGTGGAATCACTCCTACAAAAAATAGATGGTCATGAAAGCACCTAGATTTCATAAATAGTTAAGGAGAGGAGGCTACTTTCTAGAACTAGTCAATGGCTTCACAAAACAACATCACTTAGTGTTTCCCACTCACGAGTAACTTTTGAGGAATGAAAGTACTTTAGTTAAAGTGGGTTGTCCCCTACCTTGTACCATAGGTGATTGTTAGGTGTGTGTCCCTTTCTTTGTTTGTTTTTTTCCTTTTTGTGTGTGTTGTGTGTTTCCTTCCATCATTTTTGGTGTGTGTATGTTTCCTTCTTCGCTCTCTCTCTCTCTCTCTCTTTCGTAAGTTGTACATGGATTCGTAGGGACCAATGGATAAGGCACTTTAGGTCAATATGTTGCAAAGTGGGATTCTAGAGATCCACATGTCATGTCTTCACTTCACTCAGTCCATGTCATGTCCCCAAGCTTGAGCCAGTTGTTGTCATCAAAATGTGCAACAAGGAAATTGATGATTTCGAGCATGACAACTATACACGTGTTATTTTTTTCAATTTTTACCCTTCCAAAGCACCCCAAGTCTACCCAGTTAGTCCAAGTGACCTTCTAATTGATGTTATCTTATCCCCCTAGGTGATTTAGGAAAGTCCATTCATTCCCCCTTGGTGATTTTAGGAGTTCATTGAAAATTACAAGCTTGAGGAAACTGTGGGAAGGGATATCATTGGCCGTCTTAGACTGGAGAAACCCCATGGAGTGAAACAGAAAATCCAAACAAAGATATGGAAGTGATTCAAAGTATTTGAGACATCACAAAAGTTATTTAGGAAGATTCAAGAAGGACTCGAAGAAGTTGGGGCAGTTTCACCAAAATTAGGGTTCACGAACCTAGGCAAGACACAAGCCAAAAAATCTCTTGAGATTCAAAAGGTGATTTCAAGAGCTCTAGATGGATTTAGAAGAAAAAAATACCTCCTCGAAAAGGGAATTAAAATACCTAAAAGATGGTGAAATTAGTTTTTTCAAAACACTTTGGCGCAATAAGTATATAATCCCTTTTTCAAGGCTCAGCTATGGAACCAAAATAAAAATCCACTTTTTCAAGACATATATCAAAGAATCAAGATCTAATACCCTAACCATTGGATTCATAAGATCAATTATAGTCAAATTCATATAAAATTTCACCAAAACATTCCATCGGGAGCTCAAGTTATCGTCGTTTCAAGTTTGCTCTCAAGACCTCATACTTAGTCAAATTTTGAACAAGACACATGTTAGCATCGAGAGCTTTGACACATTTTTATATCCCTTAATTCCCTCAAGCTTAGAGACACAAGGGTCAAGAAATGTCACCCAGCCCCTAAAATCCCTATGGAACCACATACGACTTCTAGGATTTCCAATTCAGCCCCTAAGTATTTCGGGAGCTCAAAGCCTTCAACATTGGATCATTGACACATGTCATCATCCAAGCACCATGAAAATTGATGTCCCTCATGTCCCTTTGAGGTGGGGAAGTCGGGTCTCAAAAATGTGCCCAACCACTAAGGAGACTTCGGTCACCTATGTGACCTCGTCAAGAGTGAATTTCCAGCCCCTAGGTGCTTATCAAGCCTTCATTCTCAATGTTAGATCAAGTGCCACGTGTCATCACCTAGCGTGCCATGCAAACTGATGTCCCTCACATACCTTTACGGTGGGCTAAATCAAGGTCTAAAAATGTGCCTAGCCCCTCCATGGAAGCTTTGTTATCTAAATAACTCTCTTATTTATCTAGATAACTTATATTTTTTCATTCGACTCGATGTTTCACATTTCAAGTTGCACGCACTCAAGCTTGATCCTCTTGGCACATTTTACTTGGATGTAATTCCTCTACAAGCCCTTGTGCACTTTCCTACTTCTCCCTTTGCATTTTTCTATCTCCTTTTCCATTTTCTCTTGCACCTTCTCCTACACACCCACTTTCTTTCCTATCCCATAGTGCATTCCTTGTGCGCACCTCTGAAACTTGCCTTCCAAAATGGCTAAGTCCTTGACATTCCTCTTACGTGCTTACATACAATAAACTATGCAACACACCCCTTCTCTATCTATTTCCACATGCCCTTCCTTAGTTGAATGCTTGTGTCTTACTTCCATACTTTCCTTTTACAAGTATGAATTCTATAAGTATGCCTTCTTTCCTGCCACACACATTACATTCGCACTCCCTCCCTTCATGTGTGAACATTTTCACCTCTTGCTTCCATGCCTTGCACCTTCTTCTATGCCAATCACTTTGTGCCCCATTATCTATCAAACTTGAGTGTGATTTACATAACCTATGAAAGTACACTAACAGGTACCGAATCCGACAACCATTTAATGAATGACACATGGCAGGAATGAAAAATCAAGATGATCATTCAGCCAACTCCTCCAGGTCAATCTGCGCATGCCATGTGCCTTACGTGCCCAAACGGCTATGAAATCTTCCGATAGTTGTATCTTTTCTCACAGAGCTTTGATTGGCATGCACCTAAGCTTGTCGAGAGCTACTAAAAAAATCTACACATTGGACTATTCAAATTAAAATGTAGGCAAGATTTGGTAGAAAGAAAATAAAGAACCATCTCTCAACTCATCAATGCACATATCCAATCAACCTCAACCACTAGATTTCATCAAATCTTGTTTTCTTCCTTCTTCTACATGCAAAATAGACATGGGGAAGCATATCTGATAGCCATGTAGGTAGATTTGTGGGAATTTATCGCTAGTTTTTGGTGGTTGAATATTTGAATATGAGTTTCCCTCTCTTTATCCTTCTCTTTTCGCTTATTTCTATAAATAGAAGAGTTCTAATTTGTAAAAATGATCCCTCTTTGTTGTAATGAAACCATGCAAAAATGGTGGCCAACTTCCCATGGGTCTCAGACTTTGGCATGGTCTCTATAATGTATTCTCACCTCCTGCTCCGAGAGTAAATGAATGTATATCCCTTAAGCAATAAAATCATGTTTTGTGGAAATCTTGTCTTCCCTCTCTCATTTTCATTACATCTCGCCTCTCTGTTTGCATTTTCTAGCATGTTGTGTGTACTCCTATGCTTACAGTCCCCATGTTCATGTGTTGCGCATGATGGAAGGCCAAGCCCACATGTTGATTTGTGGTACACACCATCCACCCTCTTCTAAAACACCCTCTCTGTTTCCCTCACCTCTCATGGAGAGAGATTGACCCTTTCCTTGGAGCTATCACCTTCCTTAGCTTAGGATTTCCCATTTTTGCACCTCCTTCTATCCTTGGTCCCTTGGCTTTTTTAGCTTGGTTTTTATTTTCATCATTGGGAGCAACAATAACATTAGAGGTAGGTAGAGTAACCATCATTCTCTGGAGATCCGTCCCAAGCATATAAGGTACCACAAGTTGGGGATGGTTCTATTATTTTCTCAAACAACTTGGCTCTTCCAGATTGGAGACACGGGTGCACATTTGAATGACCAAGAATTTTTGGCATGCCTGGTGGGAGGAGAGTGAAGATCTCTACATCTTCATCTTATCAAATTTGATTTTATTTGATGAGATCTAACCTTTGGAGGCATTTTTCAACACATTTGGCGACTCCACTGATCCAAATGCACCCATTTTTTCATTCGCAGACTAGTCTCCCCTCCTTTCATTCATTTCTCCTTTTTCCATCGTTCCACCTTCCTCTTTTTGAAGTTGTGCAATCATGACTTCTTTCCCTTCATGGAATTCTCATTTGTAGTAGTAGAGCTATTTTTATCCATCCCCATAGTTCCAAAGTCCTCCTCCAAATCAGTTTTATGAGCCCTGTCATCCTGAATATGCATATAACCCACTTTTTTCTAACCAAAATGTTTATGAAGAACAAGTTTATGTAGATGATGGTGGAAAATCCATGACAAAAGCTGATTTTGAGAGGCAAGTATAAAAATGGAGATGGACATGATGCAACGCAATGTCAAGTGCTTCATAAAGGCAACTACAGTTGGCTTCAAGGTCCCTTGTCCATGGGTCGGCCCTATACTTGGCTGGTTTAGCACCCAATAGAAGCTACACATTATTACTGAGATGCTGCCCTAGATTACGAGTTGGAAGAGAAAATGGAGGATCATAAATATAGCGCATGCTATCAATGGGGTAACCTTGCACTACCATCTTACAACCCTCCCACTCCTCCATGCCAACTTACATCATCTCATTACCTGCATGTTCCCAACTTCTTACATGCTCCCCCATTGAGAATTCCCCTCCATCCTCTCACCTTCATTTCTCTGCCATCACCCCTCCTATGCGTGCTTCCACTACTCTTGAGCATGTGCCTTTTATGCCTTCTACACCCATCCTTCCACCTTTTTCTGATCCCCTCTATCTAACTATACCATAAATGAACAACCCCTTGCCAACACCCTTTCCCAACCAATGTCATCATGTTCAATGACTGCAAAATAGTTGAAGAATGACATGACTCATGTGACTTTGAACAGGAAGAGGAAATTATATGGGTGCCTATTCCGTAAAGAAAAGTAGTTAGTTTCGAGGGTGCACTCCCAGAGGAGACTCGATTGCTTGTTGAGGCGTAACCCTCGCACCCCAATTTTTGTGACCCACCTGTAAGTGCTCCCCTTTAGAAGGAGAGTCTGTAAGAAAATCTAATCTACAAGATTGAGCTTCAAAACAATGGGAAAATCACAAGGATCAAACCGTGCCCAATTAGATATTTGGCTAGTCTAGAGCCAAAGATAGAGTTTCCACTGGATCATGCTCATTTCAAAGCATGAGGTAGAGCTTTAGCGTGCCAAATTTCAGCAACAGTACCTCCCAAATCCAAGTGCATTGAACAAATTCATGAGGTATATATTCTATTTTTGATACTTTGAGGAGGGTGAAACACCATATGTAAGTCAGTTTTTCACTCTTGTTCCAGACCATGTTTAATGCCAAATCAATTACATGGTCACAATTTGTGAGGAAGGGAAGCTACTTCTCCCTTCCTGTAAGTTTTACTAGAGTGCCCTTTACCTTTGGTTAGAGTTGGTTAGTTTAGGTTTGCTTTCAGTAAAAAAAAGTGCTCACATACATTTTACATGTTTCTTTTAGGACAAATATGATTTTCATATTTTGTACATAGTGTTGTGCTTCTATTTGACGCACTCCCTCTAGCACCTTTCCTTTCCTATTGTGCTTGCGTGCCCCTTTTTGTTGCTTCCCTGGGATGGCGGTTCGATTTCGGCATAGGTAGTTACAAAAATTCACACAAATTTCAACTCTCACAGATCAAGTCAATATCCTTATGAGAGCAGCGTTCAATGTAGAGTTTAGACAATGCTGTAAGTGACTTCAGGGATGTTCTTCAAGTTGTAGATCAGATCTTCAAGTTTAGTGCTTGAATCCATGCCCAATGGACTTCTAAGGCTACTGGTCTCTTCATCTAGTAAGAAGATGGCCCCTAAAAGTCACCAAAACTGTTATCCAAATAAATCTCCTAGTTATCTGGATAACTTATATTTTTCATTATGACTTTGATGTTTCACATTTCAAGTTGCACACACTCAATCTTTCTCCGTTAGCACAATTTACTTAATTCTGTTCCTCTACATGCCCTTGCACATTTTTCTAATTCTCCTTTGTAATATGTTATCTCCTTTTCCATTTTCTCTTATGCCTTCTCCCATGCACCCACTTTCTTTCCTATCTCGTAATGCACTCCTTATGCATACCTCTAGCAAATTGCCTTCCAAAATGGCTAAGTCCCTGGAATTCCTCCTACACACTTACATACACTAAACTATGTCATACACCCCTTCTCTATCTGCTGCAATGGGCCCTTCCTCGGTTGAATGCTCATGCCCTACTTCCATACTTGCCTTCTGCAAGTATGCCTTCTTTCCTACCTCACACATTGTGTTCACGACCTCCCTTCACACACATACCTTTACACCTCTTGCTTCCATGCCTTGTGCCTTCTTCTGTGCCAGTCACTATGCCACGTCATCATCATGCCGACTTGAGTGTGATGCACACAACCTATCAAAACATGCCAAAATGGAGCTGAATCGATAGCTAGCCAGCCATGAATGACATGTGGTAGGAATGAAAAATCAAGATGAATAGTTGGTCGACTCCTTCAAATCAATCCACGTGTGCCACGTTCCTTACGTGCCCAAATAGATATGACATCTTCCGACAGCCATATCTTCTGCTATAGAGCTCAATCGCCATGCACTTGGGCTTGTTGGAGAGCCGCTGACATAAGCTACATGTTGGACTATTCAAATTCTAATGTAGGTGGGATTTGGAAGGAAAAAATAGGGAAACATCTCTCATCTCATCAATGCATGCATCCATCTAACCTCAACCACCTAATTTCATCGAGATCTTGCTTCCTTCCTTCTTCTACATGCCAAATGACATGGGAAGTGTATCGATATCCATATAGGTGAATTTTCAGGCATTTATCATTGGCTCTTTGTGGGTTAAGATTTGAATCTGATTTTTCCTCTCTTTCTCCTTCTCTTCTCTCCTTATTCTTCTATAAATAACGAGTTCTACTTTGTAAAAGGATCCCTCTCTATTGTAACAACACCATGCCAAAATAGTGTATGAATATCCATGAGTCTCATACCTTGGCATGGTCTCTACAATGTATTCCCACTTCTGTCGTGAGTGTAAATGATTGTAAGTACTTTAAGCAATAAAATCGTGTTTTGTGGAACTCTTGTCTTCCCTCTCTCATTTTCATTGCATCTTGCCTCTCTATTTGAATTTTATAGCATGTTGTGCATACTCATTTGCTTTTAGTCCCCATGTTCATGTGTTGTATGCATTGGAAGGATGAGCCCATGTGTTGATCGTGTGCGCACCGCTGCCTCTTCTCTCCTGTGTGCCCTCTCTCTGTTTCCTTCACCGTTTGTGGAGAGAGATCAAACCTTTCCCTAGTGCTATTTCCTTCCTTAGCTTAGGATTTACCATTTCTACACCTCCTTCTATCCTTTGTCCCTTGAATTTGTTAGTTGAGTTTTATTTTTCGTCACTTTGGGAGTAGCAGATGGCGTTAGAGGTAGGTAGATGAACCGAACTTCTCAGAGATTCGTCCGAAGCGTACAAGGTCCCACGACTTGGGGACGGTTCCATTATTTTATCAAAAAAATCAGATCTTCTATATTTGAGATGTAGTTTCACACTTAAATGACCAACGAAGCCTCATGGTTCCTCATGTGACTAACTTCTAGCCCCTCAGTGCTTTAAAACTACTTTTGCTCAAATCCCCTATTGTCGAGATCTCCGCCACATGTCAAGCTGAGTCACACTGTGAAAATTTATGTCCCTCACATCAATTTGAGGTGAGGGACATTAGGGACATGAAAATACATCTCATCCTTTCTTAGATTTATTTCAAATTTTAAAAATCCCCCTTCTTCTAACATCTAACATCTAACATTCCCGTGCACAACTTACTCTGCAACTTCCTACCACCACTCTTGCCATTTCCAAAGCTCAAACCAAATTCACCATAGTAATAAAATCCTCTACCCCATGGTGATACATAGGTCTTAGAATAATATTTCATCAAACTGAGGAGAAGAAACGAAGAACAGAGAAGAAGAATAATGAAAATCTCCATTGCCACAAAATGGAATTTTGAAGAGATCTTGCAAACAGATGCATGGATTGAAAAACCATATTTTTCTGTTCATTACTCTATCAAAAACCATCAGAAACACACCTTTAGACCCTCCTCTTGTAGCATAAAACATTCATAGTGAAGAAATCCTCTTTGCCCAACGAAGAAAAAAACTTGATTTCCCGTCAAACCAGCAGTCGGATCGAAACAAGATTTCACTAGAAGCACAAGAAGTAAAAACCCATATCAAAAATATGATTTCCATCGTGAATGCAGAGGAGAAAACAAAACCTATAATTTTTGAGGTCCATTAATGTTTGTTATGTCTAGAAGTGTTGTCAGGTCAAAAATTTAAAATTTTAAAATCTCCCAAACTTTTGATTGGGTAAGCAAAAATTTCAAAGGGGTGATATTGGGAAAAACCCATATCAAAAAAAAAAATTCATGTCAACCCGACACCTTGAAGCCCACTTTCTAAAAATAGCAGGTCTTCTACATAGAGGATTGCTATTTTGGGAAAGTCATCAAAAAAGAACTTGTGAAGGAGACACTGAACACAAAGGATGCAATGATGTTGTAAGTTCATCAGAATGAGCATCTTGGTCAAAATTTGACACTTACTAAAAAAGTAAGTGATCTCATGGTCCCCTACTAAAAATAGCAAACCAATCTAGAAGGCGAGGGAGACATAGGGAGAAATGGTAATTCAAGCAACCATAATCATTTGAGGTCCTGGAAAAGATAATTTGTGCACTTGCCAAAATAGTAATTTTCTGTAGGAACTTACTAAAAATAACATGATTACTCCAAAGGCTAAATTTCACAGAAAGATCATGATGGGAGTTGAATATTCATGTTGATCTCACTATTTGGAGCCTAGAGAGGAAAAATTATTGACAATTGCTAAAAAATAATTACCTTTTCCAAATATAGTAGATTGAAGTTCAGATTTACAAGGGAAAGAATTGTATAAGTGAGGTCACTTTCATGGATCTCAACAATGTCTTTTGACACTCATGTGTGAGGTGGAACTCATAATCAACACCATCAAACTGTTCATAATGTGTTTCATCAGGATCATGTTCAAATCAGTGTGCAAGTGTTGCAAGGAGTCAGGACAAGATTTTTCCCAAAGCTTCAGCATCTTCAGAAGGGATCTCCAGGAGAAACGTCCACCGTCGCTAGAGGTTACATTCAGTAGTGTTTCTAAACACTCAATTTAAGGTGTCCATAGGTCGTCAAAAGGTAGTTTCTTATCTGCAGCATGAGTAAATGATTTGTAACAAGGAATTCAAGGGAGTGGGGATCTTCTCATCAACATGACATGGAGAATGATTCGATGTTGAGTACAAACATCCAAGAGTTTTTCAGAGGAAAAGGATTCAGAGATTCAAAATTTCATCTCCTTAGAAGAATCAACGGACTTCATCAGGGGAAACATCCTTTCTTTTCCTCTCTCTCTTCTTTCCCCCAACTTTCTCTCTCCTTGATATTCTAATATTGCGTTGGGGTTACACTTTTCACGTGTCTTAATGCTTCTAATGTAATAAGTCACCTTTATGTTATAAAAAGGGACTTAATGTTTTCCTAGGAAGGTGAAGAGTCTTAAGTCATGTTGAGACATAAAAAGAGTCATTGAGAGTCATTAAGTTGTAAAGCCATTACCATTTTAAAGGGTTGGTGATTGATTTTGTAATCTCAAGAGTACATTGAGAGAACAAAGGAGATATCCAAATTCTTTCATTCCTCTCATTCTCAAATTTCCTTCATTTCCCCAATATGTAGACCTTTGGTTTGAGCAATCAATACAAGAAGATGAAGTTTCTAGATTTCTTTGACTAAGGGATTTCATGATAATTTTTTCTCATTAAATTCTATTTGGTCTTATTGCTACTTGTAGATTTGTTTCCTCTTAATTTAGTGCATGTGATGAAACTTCTAACCAGTGTGTGGATGAATATGATTTTCCACCTGCAACATTAGTTCTCCTACCTCTTTTCTCACTCCCCTCATGCTCTTAAGATAAAGTCTTCCCTAGCAAGATATTTCTAGATTTTCCATAGGGTTAGTGGAGTGCCCCCTGTTGGATCCCCCGACCATAAGGCCATCTAGAGAAAAATCAATTTCACTCACGCATGCATATACGATAGTTACACCGATTAAGTAGAGGTACTTAGATTCCCAAATCATTGGCAAGAAACCCACAAATTTTTCCCCCGATAATTTTTCTTGCCAACATGTTGATAGAATACAAAGATGACGAAGAAGAATGAAGATGGAAATAACTTGCATCTAGCTGATGGAAAAAAATGTCATGATTTCTCTTGGTGATGTATATCATTGGTCCTTATTAAAATATACACATACAACAAAAGTGTACCATAACATGAAATGCTATAATATGTCCTCTTGTTCATTGCACCAACACTAACTCAATGAAACAAACATGACATAATACAATATGAGAAATTACACAAGCTAATCTGATAGGGAAACAAGTGCAAACACACATACTCAAATAAACAATGTTCAAGATAGTTACACAAATGTTTTGTTATCAAGGTTCAATTCCGACATGTACGAATTATTGACAAAGGTTAAGAATGACACCCCAAGAAAGGACACATGTGAGGGGAATAAGAAAAGGATGTATAAGTCCTATGAAAATATTTTGTACCTTATGAAACTACCCCAAGCAACGTGTTCATGCAAGGGAAGACAAAGCAAACAAACTAGATTTTTTTGATGAAGGGTAGATTCGATGATCAACGAGTTACGCACAAGAACAAGCAAGAATCAAAGAAATATGTTTTATAGGAAATTTTTGATGTTTAAGTATAATTCATTTGACACACGTTTCAGCTACGTGCATGCTTGTTACCAATTTTTTGAAAAAAATGATTTTTATGATTTTATCAATTTTTACACAATTTTTGAAGATCTAGGGTTTTCAAATATTTACCAATTTTTTTATGATTTTAAATTTTTGAGAATAAATATGGTATTGAAGATCACTTGGATGTAAAAATATGCCCCAAGGATTAGAAAGGGTTTCTAGGTAGCAAAAATATGGCCCAGTGTAGTAGCAAAAATGAGCAAAAAATGATTATTTAATAAAAATAATCATCACGACAGTAGTAGAAGAAAAAGAAGGATCACAAGTGGTCACCTCACATCCCTTGACCATCACGATGATTTAAAATCACCGTGTGGGGGATGCGTAAACAACCATACATACCAAGCCATGGGGGAGTAAAATCATCGTGGTGAGTTATTTGGTACCAAACTCTATCAACTTTACTATTGATTTTGTTATGATGTACAAGAGAAATGGCTCGAGTTCAAGACCATACACAATGTGAAGACATCATTCAAGAGTACATACATCCTCCTAGCGATGGACCTCGAGTATGTGAAGAATTTTTTTCCATTTCGAGTTCATTTATTGTTCGGAGTTAGTTAGCATGACAATACATGTGCAACCCTTGGGTGCGTAGGACTTGTCGAGGTGCATGGGTGTGAAGGGGTCATATACATGGGTGCGTATGTGTTGAAAATGTTTACACTAGTGGGTATACAAAAAAATGGGTGCACATATGTCAGCTAGGTCAAAATAGGGGGCGTGTGTATGTGTTAAAACGGGTGCGTATATGCTAAAATGGGCACATATACGCTAAAAAGGGGTGCATTTACGTGAAATTTTAGTTGTGGGGAAACTTTTAAAAGAATTATAGGAGATTTATAGAAGAACCTAGTTATGAGAAGAGGAAATTAGATGTAGTGTGGAAGAAATGATGTAGTTTCGGTCTTACAAATGGATTTACCTAATTAGAGACGTGCAAGCAACATAAACAATTATGAGACTTTGTGGAGACCTTCTCACAATGTGAGAGGATCTATCTATAGATTACTTTAGATGTTATTGGCTTATCATATGTGGCTCAGATTTCATAGATTTATTTGGATCATAACCTTCTCATGGCCTTGGCGGAGAGATGACATAGTGAGAGCTAGTCTTTCACATTCATGACGGGTGAGATGACCATCACTTTAGAGGACACATGGCATATAATGTGGGTTTCGATTTAGATCAATTTTATAGAGTATGATGACAATAGTTCCTACATCTTGTAGTGTATGGGTGAGATGTTTGTTTTCCCGACATACCATGCGGTGGGATGTCGGTTTGGCTATACATGTGTTTCAAAGATCATCGTATCTCTCACGTTCTAGTCTATTTGATGGATCTTGTTAGTGACATTTTGTTGCCCGACAAGATGGGTTCACACTTTCCTTTTTTTCTTATCAAATTGATTCATGGTCTTATCAATGGTGAGGTATACTATTGGGGTCAGTGCATTCTAGCACACTATTTCACCTCAAAGTAATGCGATAAAACAGATAAGTAGGTAACATGCGTAGGAGGAATACCTATGTTATGTAGACGGTAGAAGGAGTTGCACATGTTGTAGATGTTAAATTAGAATAGTTATAGAGAGATTCCCTTTGGCTAGGAGGAATGACTTGTATAAGAAACAAAACAAGACCACCAAATAGTATTAAATAGCAAGAGTCAGAGAATTTCCTAACAAGGCTAGATCCGGGAAGCATGACACTTCCTCGAATGGTTGTCAATCCTCTGTTTAATACAACTTAATGTAAGAAATAACAATTCCTATTATAGTTGATAAGATTTAGGTATCTCCTATTAACATATAACAAGTGAATTTAACTCAACATGTAATGGTTAGAATTAAATCTAGATGATTAATGGGTTGGTTTGGGTTTGCAGATGTAACAAAGGTTGTAGGTGAGGTCTGGGTAAAATTAGGAAAGGTTTTGGGTTGTTTTGGGGAATTTGTTAACTTGTTGTTATAGGCAAAATTTCTAGTCTTAGAGACCGGTATCGGTTGGTCGACTGATGTTGGTATAGGAGATAGACCAACACCAGTTAGCTAACCAGTGTCGGTAGGGGTAATTTGGTTAAAATATTAAAAATGGGAGTTTGGGCCTCTCTAGTGATTGCACAGAGAGCTGAGGAGGTTTGGGGAAGGATGGAAAGGTGTTGATTAAGACTCAACAAGGTACAAAGGGTGATGGGATAGGTGAAATGGATTTGGTTAGTAGAAAAGGTGATAAACGGGTAGAAGGTGGTAACGAGACAGAGAAAAATTAAACGAAAGTAGTAAATGAAATGATTAAGATCAAACACACAAGCTTAACAAGTAAGAATGATTTACTTATCTGATAAAATTTGTAGATCTGAATGTGGTAGGAATGGTTGATCATTTGGAGGAGAAGTGTATTGTGTCCAGTGTAATAGTAGCAATAAAGGCCTTCATGTAACACCTCTAACATGACCGTAGTACCTATGATGACTTCTGTTATGGAAGATTCAAATGTTGATAGGTGTTTTTGTCTTAAGACGATGTACTCTTATGACCTATGAAATCATGTTGCAGTAGGTAATATGTTATCTACTGAAATAGGTACATTCTGTCATGTTTTTACGTAATTAAAATGAAGCAATCCATCTCTTTTTATGCATAATAATACACTGCTTGGGATTGAGAAATTGAGTTTCAGTTTTCATTAATCTTGGGGATTCAGAACAACATTACCTTGGATCAATTTCATTGATCCAAGGTATGCTTCTAATTTTCAAACCTTGTTGTCGTAATGTCCAATTTGGACAGATGAAAGGCTTCTGGACCTTAAATGTGTGAAGGCCATGAGCCATCCGATCTTCTTGGCTCTCTGCTTTATATCAAAATTTGGATAACAATCTGGTTTCTCTTTTCTGTTAAAGTAAGATGTAAATTTTATATTAGGAACATGGAACCTATTTACACTATGTTCCTTAAATTAGGAACTTTATCCTAAAAAGAGTAACCTAACCTAAGTTACTAAGTTCTTTTGTTATTTTGGTGATTAATGGACCTAAGACTAAAGACTTATACCTATGGACCTATGTTGGTTCCTAAATTAATGTTGAACCTAACCTTAAGTGAGTGGCTAACCTAAAGGGGCCTATGGAACGACATGGGGAGTGGGTAAGTGGGAGGCAATGAATCCTAGGAATTTATGGTGAGTTAATGAGTCCTTATCTCTTTTAACTTCCCAAATTTGGAAAGGGCATAGGGAAACTTAGATGAATGAGTTGGAATCTACACCAAATTTTTGGATGCATGTAATTTCAAACTTAGTCTTCGACTAGAATTAGAGGTGGTGGTGGTAGGAAGATTGGGAGGACTGATAGTCCTACTTCACATTTAATATTTTTGAATTTGGCAAAAATGCTCTAGGAAGAAGATAGAGGGGTTTGGTTTTGTTGTTCATTTGGTTTTTAGAGCTTGAGATTTACATGTGGTTGTTTTTGTTCTTCAAACCTCCAGTTCGATTCTTGCATGCAAGTTATCTGTGCATGAAATTTCTTACCTTGCATGGTGTTGAAGGAAGAAGTTGGCACTAAGAAGCTATAAGGAAGAGAAAGAGGAATTTTTGAGTGTTTTTGGAATTTTGAAGGAAGAATTGAATCTCTTCTTGGATATTTTTGTGAAATAGAGAAGGTGAAGCACTATCAGGCAATGATAGGACCTATCCATTAAGTTTTATGCTTTTACTTAAATGCTCATAAAAACAACTCTACTCTTAAGGAATAATCTAGTTTTGTTCTTTTGATTAGATTTCTTTAGCTTCTTGATATAATGTTGTTTTCTTTTGGAATGCATTATTGATTTTGTTTGAAACATGGAAAGTGTGTTCTGGTTTTTGGTTTTCATACTTTTGAGTAGCTAGTTTTTCTATATTTTTCCTGCATAGGCTTGAAAACAAAGCCAAGATCTATAGGTGTTTGTAGTTAAAAGTGCTCTAACCTTGTAGGTAACTTGGTTTGCTTAAATTTGGGAATCTTGTTCTAAATGAACTTGTTTCATCTCCATTGGAAAACTTTAGTTAGGGAACTGTTTGGAATATCATGACTATTGCTAAAATCTTGCATGATTCTTTTGGGTAGTTTGATTATGTGACTCTTGCTTAAATGTTTACCTTTTTTATCATTGATAGAAGGCTCCAAACTAGAGAACTCATCTAAAATCTTGTCATTGTCACGATATTTTCCTATTCTAGTGGTTGTGGGTATTTCCTTCCTATTTCAGACTTTGACCATCATTGTTCTTGATGAAGGATAAATGTATTATAGTAGATGCATGTTGAACATTTGTATGGCTATTTTGACTTACATGACTTCTCTCTCTAATGTTGTTTATGGGGATTTTAATGGAACCCTTGAGTCATCGATACATCACTTGTTTTATAGTATAGCTTGTTGGATAATAAGTCAGAAGAATGATAATGCCAGTGGATGCTTTGTTTTCATTTTAAACTTTCTCTGAAATGGTAAGATGGTTATGGAAAACCCACTTCATGTTTTTTGTATTTAACTCCATTTTGGGTATATATTGTTATTAAAGATCTTTCATCAAGGTGTTTTTTCCTTATCTATTATGTTGTTTATTTTGGGTTTATCACTTCTTGAGTTCTCTTAAAACTACTCATGATTCTAAGATGGGTAACAATTTCTCATGTTTGGGATATGTTTCTATTGTTGATGGGGTGATTTGGTTTGACTTTCGTAATCTTTATTGTTTTTCCTCCCTTCACTGGACTATTTGGAAGTGAATCGTTTCTTTAATCCTTAAATGTAATCAAAATTTTTGAGCTTGTCTTCCTATCATGACCAAAGGAAATAGGAATGTGGATTACATTCGCTTTTCCGGTTCTCTTGTACTCATTCCATTCGAACCTTGGGTAATTCTCTATTGAAATTTGGTGGTTCATATGTGGTCTAACCTTTGTCATTTCAGTTTTCTTGGTTATTAATGTTTCTATTTTTCCTAAGAGTTAGGACAGAAGTGGAGACTGCAATCTCCCTCCTTCACTCTTTTATCTTTCTTATAGGATATTGTTTACTTGGTGAAGTTTTTTCCCCTCCTCTGGGTTGTTATGGCTATGAAACTTCTTGAACATGTGTTAGGACTAGTGTAGTAATGTTCTTAGGGAAGAAGAGTAGAAGTTTGAAATGTTTAGAAGGGTATTGAATTTATATAAGTTCTAAACTTAGCTAATCTACCTTTAACGTAATGTTATAAATGGTGTATCTTGTTTGGGATTTGAATGTTAGCTTGTTTTCTTGATTAGAAGCAACCTTACACTTTAGATGAGGTCTTATATAGGTTGTCTTGACTTCTAACTTTAATTGGTTCCTAATTCTGAGCCTGAGCATTAGGATGCTTCAATCAGAGTCACATTAATTATTATGATGATTTAGATTACCCTTACTTATTCTTATGATCTTATTTATGTTTGATGACATCTTAGACTTTAGGTATGAATTTGTGATAATGAGATGTTTGGATAAAAAGTAATGTTATCAATGTTCAACTATTGAGTTATGCCTAAAGATAGTTTTAGGTAGTTTACCTTCTTCTGTTAAACAGGTTTAACTGAGTGAGGAAACTTAAATGGAATATAAAAAGTAATAGTAAGGTTTAGATGAAATGTTTATTCCTCTTAACTTATTGTTTAAATTATTTTTGATAAAGGGAAATTAGGATGGAAAGTTAAAGTTGTTAGATTGCATGACCTAACCTTGCTTTTGATTTGAAGTATATCTCTTTTTCTCTCTTTTATTTGGGATTGTACTCTTTTGGTTGAGCCTCTCTGATTTTGCTTTCAGGACTGTTTCATAACAAAATAGTTCTTTTTTATGAAACAATTAGCTAAAAGCACATTGTTTTAATGATTTAGTGTTTATCATGCTCAGTTCAATGAACTGACCTGTGCTAGAAATTTTGTAGATGGACTACGGAAAAGATGAAAGGAGAAAGACTTATTATAAGTTACATTTGTTTTATTTAAGAGACTGAATCTTTATTATGATGAAAAATGGATTCATTACTAAGATGTACTTGATGAAAAAATAAAGTTGTAATGAGAAATGATTAAGTGATGTTATTTTGACATTTTGTGATATCTGAAATGTTTGGACTTAGTAAATGTATAACTCCTCCTTGATGAATAAAATATGTGTGAATTTTGTTAATACTTGTAGTAAGACTTTCTTGGCATGAATTGGGCTGAAATGATAAGTATTACTCTAATTAAGGAAGGTAGTTCACATACTTAAATATTATGTAATGGTTGGGGTAGGAGTCTAAGTTGTTGGTTGAATAAGTTTCTCTAGAAGAGATGTAACTTATAAAGTTATTAATCTTATGATACTCTATCATTACAAAAGGGTTGTAATTAAATTACATGGATGTATGTGTTTTTAACCATGTTTATAATTCTACATATGTAATTTGACTATATTAGGAACATATGAATTCTATTTTCCTTAATGGGCATTATCCCATGAAATAGGAAAAAGGGAAAATTCCCTTGAGGGTATACATTAAGATTTAAGTTATGAACTTGCTTAAATGATAATGAACAAAAGGGTGAATGGGTGCAAATGTGCTTCCTATGTATAAGCAGATTTCCTTAATCTTAAACTGGAAATTAATTAACTCAATCACCTTTATATCTAAAAGTGACTTAATGTCCCTTTCTGTTACAAGTGTGTATCGGTTAAATGATAAACTAAGCATGAAAATAAATAGGTTAGGAAGTAGATTTTATCTACTTACCTACCTCAAATGCAATTATAACTTGTAACCTTATAGGTTAAAGAACTGTTTGAATCATTAAGGATGCCACATTAAATTATAATGAAGAATTTAATATAACATCAACTTCACTATAAGTTATGTTCATCTAGATGAGGAAACTTAGTTGGATGTTGACACACACCAACTACAATGAAGTACCTTCATAACTACAAGAGTCATTACGAGGTTACTACGTTGCATTTGACATGTCTCAATACCCGTTAAAAGTTTGTTCAACTAGACTAACATAAGTTCTTGGATGGATCACAGTTTTACCCTATGCAAGGATAGGGACATGATCTAGTGTCGGGTCAACTCTTGTTGACTTAGGATAACTAGACACACCCAATTGACGTAATTCGATTGAGTATGTCTATGTACCCTTAGTCACCACAAGCAGTCCTCCACACTAGGGCATGTTGCTAACCTTTTCTAGGGTTATAATTTTTAAGAATTACATGGACTGATAGAGACCACTAAAGACTAATCTAGATAATAGATAATTTATAGTGAAGGACTTATTCCGTTTAACGAGTATGTCATCTAGGAATACAAACATGATAAACATGTGTAAATATTTGGCCAAAGTATCACAAGCTGTTGGTTACGTTGTCCTATGTCACCTAGTTTAAGAAGTGGGATTTCAAATGAATATCAATAACAGATATTCATATAGGATCTTAAACAAAACACTTGATTACCCCTAACATAGGGTAAAGAAACTAAGTATAATTTGTATACACATTACTGAATAACATGAGAGATCAATTTGTGCTTGAGTCATAAATGAGAGATCAATGTTTCATCCGAGTCATTATAGCTGCATGAATATGGTTTTTATTATGGTATAGTTTGGTATTTTAATGTGTGTTCTAAATTATGATTTAGAATAGAGAACATTATGTAATTTTTTTCCCCTTGTTTCTAAAGTCTTAAAATGGGAATGTTACAAGTATATGTGCTAGTCAATCTAGGTTACGGAAGATATGAATTAGAGTGTGTGTGGAAGTGTGATGTGTGTATAAGGTTTTTGTTGGGAATCCCTAGCCCCTAATTGAGAGATAAATGTTAAAATTTTGTGAGAATGAATTTCTTCCAAATATGCAAAGAATTAGAAACTCATATTTAAGGGGAACTGCAGGTATCCAGGGAAAAACAATGTAACTTTATGGTGTTGTCCAAACCAAAAATATAACTTTACTAGTAAGCTGGCATGATTTTAATTGCTAAATTTTTCTCAAGTGAGGTTAAAAGATCTTGAAAGTTAAAGTGTTCAATTGGAGAAAGAATAGGACTTTAATTTTAGGGTTTGAAAGAGTCCTTTAGTTAAGATAAGTAGAGACTTAGTCTTAGTTCAATCACTATGTTTTGGAATATTCAATGGGAGGTATCTAGGTGAGGTGTCAAAATCAAATTTTAAACTTTAAAATAATTAAATTAATTATAATGTTTTTATGAATATTAATTAAATTATAAGTGATTAAATAAAGACCTATCCAGATGTGAAAGGGAGTTTGGTTAGGTATAAAGTGTTGTTTTATTAAGAAGGCCCAACCATGGAGATGAAAACAAATTAGTTTGTGAATTAATTATTTACCCAAGTTATATCTATGACCATCACTTTGTAGGACATGTGGAATATAATGTGGGTGTTGATCTTATCCGGTTGAAGAGTATGATGACGATCATGCCTACATCCTGCACCAAAAAAGTATTAGGGAGATGAGGTGTTGTAAAGGGTCCCAAATACCACGATAGTGGGATGTGTTAGTTCGCATGTACAAGTGTTTCAAAGATCATCTTATCTCTCATGTGCCATACTATTTGATGGCTCTTGTCAATGACATTTTACTACCCGATCAAAAATGGGTGCAAAATTTAATTTGGGTTTAATCAATTTGATTCATGGTCTTATCGAGGAAAGGTATAATGTTGGGTTGTACATTCTAAAGCACACCTTTATGATTTGCATTTGATCACTTACCACACTGCAAAGACTATGGGCCCCAGGTACTTTACTTATGATAACATGACACCATATTGCTATTGTCACCCCTTAGGAGTTATACATTTGAGGGCTCAAGAATATCCTAAATGATGGGTTGGGTGCCGATGGTGATGACATCGTGTTCAAATGAGTATACTATTATCCAAATAACTCTCCTAGTGATTTAGACAACTTGTATACATCTTCTGGCTCTGAGATCTTCATTTCAAGGTTGTGCGTGCTCAAGTTCACTTGGCACATCCCCTTATTTTCCTCACACGCCCTTACATGTTTCCCCTTCTTCCCTTCCTTTCCTTTTCTTCTTTGTTCCATCTTCCCTTGTGTGCATCTTCTGTGACATTCACCTTCTTCATGACATCCATTCACCCTCGCACACGTACCCACACATCATCTTGTAATGGTTACACCTTGACCATGTGTTCTCTTCTCAACTAGTTTTCCTCATTTCCCCACACACACATATCACATGTGTCCTCCTTTCTCTATTTTTTTCCACACTTCCCTCACACCCTCCTTTGCACCCTTCTATGCCAAGTTATCTTCTAACATGCTTGAGTGTGCCACACAAGTAACTAGTCAAAGCAGTGCACCACATAGCACCAAATCATTGCAAAAAATCAGTAGTGACACATGGTAGAAATGACAAACATTTTACACAGTTGGCCATTATTTCAACCAATCCACACATGCCACATGTCTTACATGCACAGATGGCTCTAACATCCTATGACAACCATATATTTTTCTAAAAGCTCTGATCGGCACATGCCTAGACTTGTCAAAGAGCTACTAACATCAGCCATAGTGTTAGACATTCAAATTCAAATTTTAGTAGATCTGGTAGGTGAGAAATGGGAAAATGTATTTCTAAGCATTAATGAAGTAGATCTGATTGCTTCAACCACCCAATTTGATATGATCCACCTCCTTCCTCCTCCAACATGCCAAAAGACATGGGAAGTGCATTCAATAGATTCTTAGTGGATTTGTAGGCATTGAATGCTTCTTATTGGTGGTTGTATTTCAAATTTGGGTTTTCCCTCCTCTCTTCTCCTTCCACAGATTCATCTATAAATGTAAGAGTTGGGCTCATTATTAATGTTGGATACTCTGGATCCTTACGCATTTTTTGCTAAGGACTTCATATTTTCTATATTTTGAGTTGTAGACCTCTAGATCTGGCTCATGCATGTGGATATCGGCCTCTTTTTCCATTATAATAATCTATGCATTTTTGGAAGTAATAGAAGCATCATTTTGTGACTATTCTCTATCCTAACATGTTTTCATTCCTTCTTCTTGCCTTTTTCTTTTACATTGTGTGTTTGTTGTGCCACTTCATGTCCCTTATAGTTCCTTATTTAGTTGTGTTCCATGAGAATGATATGGTAAACACATTTTCAATTGTGTTACTTGTGCATGCCTAGCCTCCTTTCACACATCCCTTTTCATTCCCACTCAGAATAAATAGTGTTCATCCCTCTTTTTCTGGTGCTATCACCTTTTTAGTGTAGTTTATTTTCATGTTATCCTTCTATCCCTGGTCCCTTGGCATTTATTAGCTTAGTTTCCCTTTCAACACTAGGAGTAAAGTAATAGTAGTAGAAATAGATAGAGGAACTAACCTTCTCTAGAGATCCATCTCAAGCACGCAAGGTCCCACAACTTGAGATGGTTCCATTGTGATCTCAAATAGCTCGATCTTCCAGATCCAAGACACATGTGTGCAAGTTTGAAGACCAACAATTTCTAGCATGCCTGTGGGACCAAAAATGAAAGCTTAAATTTCATATTGCTAAGTTTTGGTGTGTGGACTTAGTATTTCAGCCTTTGGAGGCTCATTTCAACACATCTTGGTGACTCCCAACATTTCCAGATCTCTATTTTAGTAGTCCTAAGTGCCTTTCATGAGAAGAGTGCATACAAGAAGAAGTGCAATGAATTGAAGATTCTTTTGAGTACCTCTAGCTATCCCCGAGAAGAGTTCATTCCAAGAAGGCCCACACACGCATCTCTATCTCCAGCACATCATGCCCATTCAACTCCTCAAAATAGACAACCTACACTGTGCCCTATGATGGCACATCAGCCACCTCCTCCACTGAGGAACTTTTCCAACTTCACAGAGGAGTCCCTTAGTGTTGGCCATGCAAAATGACATGCCAAATGGCATGTGCTCAAAAGTATTCCATACTTTACTGGTGAGAATCAAGTCACCCCTCAGAGCATATCTAGGATGTAGCAAATGTGTGTTCACTCTATTTGATCACACATGATGATGTAGCAGTTAGGCTACTTGTAACCTCTTTCAAAGGTAAAGCACTTCAATGGTACCGAGGCTTGAGACTTGGATCTATTACCACCTGGGATGAGCTGGGAACAACTCTTTATATTACTTCAAGATAAGTCAGATCACCTATCTCTAGTGGAGCAACTGACAACAAAAAAGGAGGGTGCCCAATGAGTAGATGACTATTTCAACATCAGATTTCAAGAAGACTTGGGATAGAATCCCTCTTGTGGTAAGACCTATAACCCAACATGCTTTTTTGTATTATCTAAAGGCACTAAATAATGATATCTCATTCATGATTCAATCCATGGGAGGTAGGACCTTACCAGCTACTTATAATATTGCAGTAGTAAGGGTAGAAAATAGTCTTATTCAGGTGGGAAAGATAGCTCCTAGACCACCTATGCCCTTGTTCCTAGAAATGTCACAAGCCCTCAACCTTCTGTGGCCCCTATTCCTATTCCTGAACAAAGGCACAAACCAGTTGCATCTACATCCTACTCCCCAACGCAAAAAAAAAGGATGAAGAATTAAAGGCTCTGATCAGAAATTTATCAAACAAAGTCATATCATTAGAAAAGAAACAGGTGCAAGCCTATAGAGGCAATTCTAATCAGTGCATAGCCAAAACAATCAGCCTTGGTGGAATCAATATGGAAACCAAAGATACATGCCCAACTAAAAAATGATAGATGGCATGCTAATGCGCATCTTCCCTTGTAATTGTTCCTCTCCACCTTCTCTTCCAATACCTAGTACAAGTCGGTGCTCATTCTAGTTTAGAACAATTTGGCACAAGAGTCATAATGGTGCTTCCTTACAATATGCCTCATAATCAATATCACTATGCTAATGTTATGCATGCACCCAAGCCTACATGATCCAGAATGCTTCATCTTGTGAGCCTTCAACAAGTGCCTCTAAGAAGAAAAACCAAGGAAGACCAGAAGCTCCTCTAGAGGAAAATTTGATGTTCTTTGGCACTGAGGATTTTGTGCAATCAACCAAGTAGTAGATGATATAAGCAATCGCGTGCCCAAGTTTCGAGAAACACAAGATATAAGAAGAGAATGTTGAGTCATGCATGCATGGTCACACTCCCAAAAACACAAACCAACCCTCAAAAACAAAAAAAGAAGTAGCCAAGGCATCTAGTAGTAAGAGCACTCAAGTCCCTACACAAGAGGCCCCACGTAATGGCTCTTCTAAAGTGGTGTGCACCCCTCCTCCTTTGGTAGGTCAAGCTCCTGCTTCAACTAAAACTCTTTCTTCCATCACCTGAACAATCAAAAAGGGATGTTGTTCCTCAAATGCACAAGTCAACGGGTCTTCCATTCAACATTGTTGACTAGATGAAGAAGACAAATATAAATGTCACAATGTGGGATGCCCTGACTATTCCATCTTAGCGGATCTGTTGCATGAAGCTTTGCGCAACTCATGTGCACTGATCTAGCCATACAGAAGCCACACTTCTATCAACATCTACCAAGAAAAGGAGAAACAAGTAAGGTTTTAAAACCCCACCCTTCTATATGTCCTTGATCATAGGTGAACATCTTGTCCATAATTGCATGATAGACTTAGGCGCTAGTACCTCTATTATGCCTAAGAAGATAGTTGATGTCCTAGGTCTTAGGTATAGCCCCTTGTCTAAAGGAGTCCTGCAACTCAACGGCTCAACTATCACTACCTTAGGAGTCATTAAGGATCTTGAGTTGACCCTTCATGCATGTCCAAGTTTAACAATTACTCAAGATGTGTCAATCATTGACTTACCTCCTTTGTTTTCCCTATGTCTATCAAGAGATTTCACTACTCAAGTGGGTGGTTACTTGTCTTCTGATTGGTCTCATATGTTACTCAAGACAAGGTATGGTACCCAGTTTACCATACAAGTTGAGCCTATATTTTCCTATCATGTAGAGCCATATGTCCCATCCCCTCTCCAAGCCAATTGTCTAATCCAAGAACAAGCTTTAATTCCTGAAGAGAAGCCTCTTCCACCCTTTGTTCTTGACCTAGTACTTGATGAATGGGTGGAGAGGCACCATAAATTTGATCCATATACTAATAATTGAACTGAAGCTTATGAAATTGGGCTTAGTACTTACTACATTCTTTAAGAGGAAATTGTGCTCCATATGCACTCAAGAAAGATCAAGTTGAACTTGGTCTATGGAAGTTATATTTTTTATGGTTCCGAAAAGTAGAAAATGGCAGCAGGAGCAGAGTGGTTCTCTCATTTCCCCTAAGGATGATAAATTATTCTTCATGCATAGGTTGCAGTTTGCATGCTCTAATAATGTGGCAGAATATGAGGCATTGGTGCATGGTCTATTGATTGCTGAAAAGAAGAAGATTAAGGCACTAAAATATTTGGGGATATAGAGTTGGTCATCCATCAGTTACCAACAAGTTCTTAACAAAAATAATAAGCTTCTCAAATATTATAAGCACAAAGTTTGGGACCTCCTTGAGAGATTTGATGCTCTAAACTCTATAGTGGTGCCACACAAAATGAACAAGGAAGTTGATCAAATGGCCACTCTTGGTTCATAGTTCTCTCTTGTTGAGGAATTTTTCAAAGGAAACACTCAACACATTAAGATGGTGATCAGGCCATCCATTCCTAGATAACAATACTAGCTGGAAAGTGTTTGAAAATGACACACATATCATCCAGTTCATCCAAAATGAAGTTGAGTTCTCATCAAACATGCAAGATGACTTGCATGAAACTATGGTGACCAAGTAATACAACTAAAGACAAACAAGTTTCCTAAAGGGCTGGTCACCTTAGAAAAATTTTTATCCTTGATGAGTTCAAGGGTGAAGAAAAATATATGCACACTGCGCAAGAAGAGTGATCCCAATCACTATTACATGTGGAAAGGAGTTGTTGCTCAGCAAGGCTTGTGCACATGATGAAAAAAATAGGCCTTCATCTCTCTTTGTCAAAAATACAGTGATATATTTTCATGGGAGTATGAAGACCTCAAAGGTTTTGATCCAAGTGTTGCTCAACACTCCATTGATCTTGATCCTAGTGTCAAGCCCATCGATAGAAGTAAGTAGTTAGTAAATCCAAAGATAGATCCCTCTATGAGAAAGGAATTATCTAAACTCATTGAGGCAAAATTTTTTTCCCATCAAGTACTCTACTTGGGTCATGAATTTAGTTCCAATGCATAAGAAGAATGGTGAAATCAAACTCTGTGTTGATTTCAGAGATTTGAATAAGGCATCTCTAAAGGATCATTATCCTTTTCCTTAAATGGAGTAGATTATCGCAGACTGTGGTGACACAAGAGATTTCTCAATGTTAGATGGGTATTCAGTTTCAATCATATCTTGTCAAGAAGAGGATCAATTCAAAACAACATTTACAACCAAGTGGGGAACATATGCATATCAAAAAATGCCCTTTGGTCTATCAAACACAGGTGCAACTTTCCAATGCACCATGGACATTACCTTCAAAGGTTACATCAATGAGTTCATCTTGGTTTACCTTGATGACATAAAATCTTCTCAAAGTAGAGTGTAGATCATATGGCACACCTGAGAAAGTCTTTGAGAGATGTAGAAAGTATGGGGTATCTCTTAACCCCAAGAAGTGTAATTTTTGGTGGCACAAGGCAAGCTCTTGGGCCATGTGGTTTCAAAGGATGGCATCAAAATTAATCTTGAGCACATTTTAGCCATCTTGCTCTTTCCCTACTAGCACACAAAAAGGCCTTACAGTCCTTCCTTGGCAAGATCAACTTTATTAGGCGTTTTATTCCTAACTTTGTAGGACTGGTCAGGCCAATCACCCTGATGCTCAAGAAGGATATGAATTTCATGGAACAATGAGAAGGAAGATAGAGCTTCAAAAAAATCAAGCAAGAAATTACTTGTGTGTTAACACTCATCAACCTAGATTATTCCAAGGATTTCATCCTTTATGCTTATAACATTGATACTAGTGTTATTGTTGTCCTAACATAGAAAATAAACAAGGGATGGAGCAACCAGGTGGCTTTCTTCAACTAGACACTGAAGGATTACGAATTAAGATATAGTCACATGGAGAAGTAGGTCTTTTCCATCATGCGTGTGCTCAAGAAATTCAAAAGTATGCTCAGCCAAAAATCATATCAAGGTGTTAGTATCCCACTCTTCTGTTAGAGACTTCATCATGGGAGAAGAGATCAATGAAAAGAGAGCACGATGGGTGACCAAAATCATGGAGTATGATGTGACTATCAAAGCCAAAAATTGGTAAGAGGTAGCACGCTCTGTAGGTAGATTGTTAAGGATGTATAGAATGAATATGAGACTTCATTATTTCTAGATGAAGGTATTCCACGCATAGAGATTGAGTAGAATACAGATCCCGCGCATGTAACTAGATGAAGGACATGGTCACATTCCTTTTCGAGGGCATATACCCTCCTATTTTGAACAAGGCAAAGAGAAGACATCTGAGGTTACAATCTATCCCTTATATTTTGGTTGATGGACTTCTCTTCAAGAAAAATATTGATGACATGCTATTAAGATGTATCAATGACACGCAGATCGAAAAAGTATTAACATAATTTCACGATGGATTCTCTGATGAAACACTTTCTACCAAAACTATAGCAATGAAGATCATAATGGAAAGAATATTCTAGCCTACCTTGTTTGCAGATACACACAAGTGGGTCACAAAATGTAACGAATATGATTTCTTTACAGAAAGAAAGAAAAAATTGGCAAGGATTCCCCTCCAACTAATCCAAGTGGATCAACCTTTTGTGCAATGGGGTCTTGAATTCATATGTATGATCAATCCACCTTCAAGCGTTGGACACAAGTGGGTGTTGACAACTACGGACTATTTCACCAGATGGACAGAAGTTGTCATGCTCAAGGAATCAACCGAGTCAGTCATCCTTGACTTTCTCGAGGTATAGTCACAAGGTTTGGCATTCCTCAAACCATTATCTCTGATAATGAAAAATCCTTCCTTGTACTAAAATCAATGATTGGAGTGTTGAATCTGAGCATCTATCTGAAGAATTCTTCAAATATTACCCCCAAGGCAATGGTTTGGTAGAGTCAACAAATAAGAACTTGATCAAAATCATGAAGCACACAATGAACATCAGCCAAAGACAATGGCATAAAAAGGTCTCACGTGTGCTTTGGGTAGATAGAATCATAGTTAAAAAGGTAATAAGAACTTTACCTTACAAGCTTGTCTATGGTAAGGAGGCTACCCTTCCTTTGACACTAGAGTTGAACTCATTGGTGCTTTCCCAACAACTAGAATTTGAAGGCACAGACCAGAGAGAAATCAGAATGGAAGAGCTGGTTAATCTTGAAGAATCAAGAAACTCTGCCATGATCAAGCTAGAACAACATCAACAAGCAACAAAGAAATGGTTCGAAAGAAAATCTAGGCCCAAGATTTCAAAGTTGGGGCCTTAGTTCTAGAATGGGATGTTACTGAGCTAAAACAGGGGCACCATTCAAATTTTTTTACACTTTGGAGTGTCTCATACATCATCACTTCATGTAAAGAAGATAAATATTTTGAGTTAATTCATCTTGATGGAGGTGTGCTACAAATCCTAGTCAATGGGATCTATCTCAAACCATTCCATTAAGTTTTTGCATCATTTTGTATATATTAGAGTAGTTTCAATTCCTCTAAGTGCATTGCACACACATTGTTTTTTTGTACATAGTTCTTTCCTTTTGCGTGCTTCCTACGCGTGCTCTTCTTTTGCTTCCAAAATGTAGATTTTCTTTCAGCAAGTTGTAAGATTCAGAATCAAGTCAAGAATGATCCTTCAAGTGACTTCAAGGGAAGTTCTTCAAATGATTACATAGTAGACTCCATGCCCAATGAATGCTTCAGCTACTGATCTCCTTCATCTAGCAAGTAGATGACCCCAAAAGTTGCTAAAAATGTTATCTAAATAACTCTCCTAGTGATTTAGACAACTTGTATACATCTTCTAGATATGATATCTTCATTGCAAGGTTGTGTGTGCTCAAGTTCACTTGACACATCCCATTCTTTTCCTCATGTGCCCTTGTGCACTTCCCCTTATTCCCATCCTTTACTTTTCTTCTTTGTCCCACATAGCCATATAGCCACATAAAGAAGTATCTCGACCCTCCATAGCATAACTATATGCCGGATGTCCTATAAAGAATTATCTCACCCTTCATAGCATAGCTGCATGCTAGATGTCCCTCTCAAATACTTAAGAATCCATTGGACTACTTTCTAATACTCTTTACCTAGATTAGCCATAAATTTTCTCACAACTCCCACTTTGCTATGCAATGTTTGGTCTGTACAAACCATAACATACATCAAGCTCCCAACTACTGAAGCATACGAACTCATGCCATGTACTCAACCTCCTTGTGTGATGTAGGAAACTGATCTTTTCTCAATTTGAAGTGTCCAGCCATAGGTGTACTTATAGGTTTTGAATTTTGCAAATTAAACCTTTCCAACACCTTATTGATATAATGCTCCTGAGACAAATACAACTTCTTGTTCTTCCTGTCTCTATGAATTTACATGCCAAGGATTCTCTTTGTAGATCCCAAATCCTTCATTGAAAATGTGTGAGCTAGATTTTATTCAAGCTCACCAATGTCCCGCATACTAGATCATTCAATAAGCATATCATTCACATACAAAGTAACATAATAATATAGCTCCCATTTCTAATCATTTTGAAATAAAAAAATGGTCGATTCACATCTCAAATAACCATGCTCATGCATGAAACTATCAAACCTCATATACCATTTCCTTGGAGCTTGCTTGAACCCATATAGGCTCTTTTTCAATCTGCACACATGTTTCTCCTTACCCTTAACTTCATACTCAAGTGGCTGATTCATAAAAATCTCTTCCTCTAAATCAGCATGAAGAAATTCCTTCTTAACATCAAGTTGCTCTAAATGCAAATTATCTACTGCAAACTAAACTCAATACAATATGAATAAAAGTAATGTTAACAACAAGAGAAAATATTTCACCAAAGTTAATACCTAATTTCTTTGTAAATCCCTTTACTACAAGCCTTTCCTCGTATCTCTTTTGTCCACCCACTTCTTCCTTGATCCTATGAAACCACTTGTTCTACAATGCTCTTTTAATTGCTGGTAACTTAACCAAATTCCATGTTTGGTTCTCGCTTATAAGGATTCCATCTCCTCATTCATGCCATGCTCCCACTACTTGTGGGATTTATCCTACATTTCTTCTTCAAAGCTTTCGTTTCACCACTATCAGTCAATAATAAATAAGACAAGGAAGGTGAAAATATTTTTGGAGGTCTACTTACCCTTTGTGACCTTCTCACTGAGATTTGGGGTGTCAAAGGCTCAATCTACTCATCCTGTAGATTTGTATCTACTTCTAACAAAGTGACCAAAACTAGTCACCTTCTCTTGACACCAATTCAATTCGGCTAACCAATGCCATTATGTCTCTTCTATAACTAATGCTAGTATAGGGGATGATGTTGGTCAAGGGTAAACTGATGTTGGTTACTGTGTAAACATGTAGGTGTTAATTTTAAATCCGAGAGTTCATTTTCATCCACAAAATTCTCCCCGATTCACCTTTGGGTACCAAAATTTGGTCACTGTACATTCTCTTTTCATTCCAATCAATGTTACAACTCCTAATTATCTTAGAACCTTCTAAATCCCAAAATCGGAATCTGAAATCACCAAATCCATAACCAATGAAAGTACATATTTTGGATTTAACATCCAATTTATTTCTATTTTCCTTATCAATACGCACAAAAGATTTTGAGCCAAATACTCTAACAAAAGAAAGATCTACCTATTTTCCAGTCCAAGATTCTTCTGGTATTCCACCATTTAGTACACTTGAAGGTCCATAGTTAATCAAATAAAATGTTGTGTCTACTACTTCCACCCAAAACTGTAAGGTCAATCCAAAGATGTGTCCTTATGCTTCTAGCACATTCCATGATTATCCTATTCATTCTCTCTGTAACACCATTCTCTTGTGGTGTTCTAGGAACCATCCTTTATCTGTATATTCCATTTACTAAACAATAATAATTGAAATCCTTACTACAGTACTCACCACCATTTTCAGATCTAAGGCACTTTAACTTTGAATTTGATTCATTTTCCATAAGGGATTTCCATATTTTAAAAGTTTCAAAAACATCATATTTATGATTAATACAATAAACCCATACCTTTCTTGTGGCATCATCAATGAAAGTAACATAGTATTGGGATCCTCCATGAGAAGCTACCTGGGCTAGTCCCCACACATCTAAGTGTACAAGCTCCAATTTATGATTCTTCTTTGTTGCCCCAACTTTGAGAAATCTCACTCTCTTCTGCTTTCCAAAAATATAATGCTCACAGAAATCAAGATCTACACATTTCAGATCTAATAACTTACCCTTTGCCTTTAAGATCTACATTCCTTTTTCACTCATATGGCCTAGCCAATTGTGCCACATGCTTGTATCTCGAATCTAAATTAAATAGAATAGAAAAGGAATCGTAATACAAATAGATAAATACAATGATCCTACCTTATTTCCTCTTGCTACAACAAGATATCCCTTGGTAACGTTCAAGATTTGGTTGTGAGTGTACCATGCAACAAGTTTCATATAATTATCCTGCAGAAGTTAGATATCTTTTAAGGCTTGGAACATGCCTCACATATTTCAATATTCATGTATTTCTATTTTATAATTTAAGATTAAATTCACCTCTATTAGTAATATTTCATGGTTCATCATCTCCTAAATAAACATGCCAAAAATTACCTTGGACATAATTTATGAAATAACCCTTATTAGTGGTTTCATGGAAAGAAGCTCCTGAATCTAAAACCCCTGACTCAATTTTACTATCCAATGAGAGAATTAGGTCATCTTGTATTAACTATTTTGTAACAATATTTTGCTCTTTAGCTTTCTCTACTACATTCTCTTTGTTTTCCTTGAACAAACAATCCTTCTTTGCATGACCTTTCTTTCCACAATTCCAACAGATTATACCTCTACTAATGGATTTAGATATTCCATTATTAGAATTTGATTTCCCATTATTATTTCTCTTGGATCTCTCCTTCTTCCTTCCCCTACTTTCTACATTCAAATCATTCCCAGATGATGATTCTCCTATACTTTTCCTACATATTTCTTCATTTAGGATTATACTAACCACATCATCAAACTTTAAAACATTAGTAGCAAATTTTGTATTACTAACAACTATTACCAAGTTATCCCAACTATATGGTAAAGAGCATAATAATAAAAGTGCTTTCAATTAATCCTAAAATGAAATACTAACTAATTTTAATTGATTTACAATAGACCGAAAATCATTCAAATGACTTGATGCAAATCCTTGCATCTTTAAATTAATTTTTTTCATCAAATAAACTTTATTTGAAGCACTAGGTTTTTCATATAGATTTTTAAAGATTTCATTAAATCTATTGTAGATCCTACTTTGGTAATATTCAAAGCCATAGATGTTGTCAAGCTCAATCTTATAGATCCTAGAGCCTTTCTATCAAGAATTTTCCATTCTTCATCAGTCATCTTTGTAGGTCTTGCCTTCTCATCCAATGGTAAGTATAAATATTTCTGATACAAATAATCCTCCACCTGCATCTTCCATAATAGATAGTCATGGCCATCAAATTTATCTACTCTAAATTTTCCTTCTTCTCCCATTGCTTTGCTCCCACTCAATTAGAAATCCCTTTGTGAGTAAATCTATCAACACACACAACCCTCAAACAAATATGCTCTGATACCAGTTGTTGGGGTTAGCACACCAGTTGTACAAATATATTAATCAGATCTAAGCATAAAAGAAATCAATATGGAAATAAAAAAGAAGAAACAATACACAAGATTTAATGTGGTTCACCTAGTGTGGGCTACATCCACCAAGAAACAACCAATTTATCATCACAGAGGAAATACAATGAAGATTTACAATCTTCCACACCTTCTTGGATGTCCTATACTTTCTTCTCTACAAATTTCTCTTTTTCTCTCTAAAGGAAACTTCTCTTAATTCTCAATTAATTCACTCTTTTAAACCCTAGATTTATGCTTATATATACATCTACAATCTTAGGGAAATTTAGCTATGCAATTATAACCATTAGATTCAATTTACAACTAAAGATAGATCTAATTCCCACAACTTAATTATAGTAGTCATGCACAGAAACCGATGTCGGTTAGCCTTAACCGATGTTGATTATCCCTAACCAATGTCGGTTCCTCCTTTCTTGACCTATACCAGTCCATGGGTGACTGAAGATGGTTTGTCAACCAACGCTAGTTACTACATATTCCGAGAAAGTCTCGTAAAGCATGCCAATAAAGTGATTAAGCTCCAAAATCAACAAATTATATCACGAGTGGTACAAAGTTGATCGTGTCCATAGGAAGCTTATTCGAGTGTAGGTATCCCTAGTGAAGAAATGAGGTACAGATCCACCGATCGAGAGAGACCTTTGACATTGGCCCATGCATCGGACCTCGATGAGCCCAGGATAGTTTCTAAAAGATGGTTCCATAGCCATGGGTTCCTTTACCATAGGTGGTTGATCCAGGAGAGACAACATACTATCATGAATGGTATATCATAGTGCTCGAGGGAGGTTAACTATCCAAGTAGGGTGCCATAGATGCAAGGATTACAACAGTTGCAAAGGGTTTACAGGGTAGTTCTCTTAGAGATTAGACACGAGAACATGCATTGGGACATATATAGGAACCATCACAAGTTGTTCCCCAATAACATCCAAGACACCCACCCAAGCAGCCCCAAAAGATTCCACCACAACAACCTCTACACATTCATATTCATGTGGTTCAACAAGTTTTACAATAGGTGGTGATAAAACCACCACCATCACCACCACACGTAGATAGTCTACCCCATGATGAAGGGGATGGATGGGGTGGAGATGAGTTTGAAGGAGGAGATAGGTGGGGTCCCCACCACACTTGATCCATTAGGTGGGGGATGGGGAGAGGGTAAATGGGATCTAGCTACCTTGAGGTAATAACTATAGTAGGTGGTGGCACGATAGCTTCAAGTCACCACCGAGAGGGATCATCTAGGCGTAGAGAGGAAAAAATTGCATGCCAAGAGGGATTAGGTGACAACAAAGAGGGCCCAATTGTAGGCTGAGTTTTCTAGTGTTAGAACAAAGCTTGATGCATTGTAGTAGGTAGGGATAAGCTCAAGAGTCTCGATCTAGTTTTTGAGTGTGCTACGATCACAAGTGAGGATGTTTATTATTAGATGCTATATCGGAAGCCATCCCAATGGATAAGAGGGATGTAGATTATAGTCAAATAGCCAACAGTTGGTCATGATCATGATCCTGAGGCCATCTCAATCAACGAGATCGGTCAAATGCCTTCAACACAATAGGGACCATTGCCACGGGGTTCACAACAGGTTGTAGCATCACATGGCTCTCGGTAGATGCCACCACCCCATGCCCCTAAGCCGGGAATTCCAGGGCATGGGAAAGAGTCATGGTTGACTCATTTTATGATGACATATGTATAAATGTATCTATTTTTTATGTACACCTCGATATGAAGGCACATTTTTGAGATGATGTATATGTATTATTTTTGGTTATTCCTTGACATGAAGGAAAATTTTTGATCCATGCCCATACATTATATCTGATGATTATGTACTGAGACACATTGTATATGGACATTGACATTTTTGACATATTTACATGTATATGATGATGGAATTTATTATGATGTATGATTGTATCACATGTGTTTGATTTATGAGATAACATTAGATGATATCACATTGTTTTTGATGAGATACTTATGATTTTCCATGTTTTTAATTTTTTATATTGGTGAGGTGGGGAAAAGGTGGTCCCTATTTCCCCATTGATGATACTATATGATGATAGCTTAGCATACATGTTTAATGGTTATTCATGATGATGTAGCTTAGCAGTTATTGATGATATATGATATATGTGATGTTAGATGTGATGATATAGATGATGATGTGATAAAAAACAATGTACAAGTAACAAAAATCACAACAATTAACAAACCTAACAAATATACACATGAAAAAAATTGAACAACACAACTATGTACAAATATAGAAAAACATGCAAACATATTGAATAAAAATAAGAAATAATTAATCTAATCAAATAAATAATAGACCAATATTATAATTATGTTAAGTAACACACTATAAAAAATGTATAAATAAAACAAGAAACACACAAACAAATAAGTAAGAAAAGCACTACTATGTTTTTGTGGGATAGTTTTCGATACATTTTATGTTGTTTTTATGAGTTTTTGGAAACAATGTTATATTGTTTTTGAGTTTTATACGAAATGGTTTTCTAATGTTTTGGGATTTTCTAACATATTTGAATGTTTTTAATTTTCTGAATTTTTTTCTGAAACTATGTACAAGAAAACAAAGAAACATGGATGCCCCCTAGCGTTAGATGGGAATGTACAAGGGAAAAATGACACACTTATGTGGAAGAAAGTGGAAATGTGAAGATTTTCCCAACATTAGACGGGGAATGTACAAAGGAAAAATCTTCACATATAGATAAGAGGAGGATCAACCAAATCAAGGCCACGAAGGATAGGCTCAAATGAATCTCAAGTGCAAGTGAAAACTAGCTCTAGGATAAAGCAAATGTACCCCCTAGATGTGAGATGCTTGTGAACAAAAATCCTCCTAAGGTGTCGAAAACTAGTTTTCACCAAAGGACCTGCCCAAAGTGCCACAATTGCATGGTTTTCACATTTGGATGACCTACTTTCTTTTTAATTTTTCTTGTGATTTTTTTTTTTTTTGTATTTTGATCTTTTCACCTTTTTTTGTTTTTTTTAATATACGTCCCATGCTTAAGTGTAGAAATACTTGAGATGCATGATGTTTATAGGTTCAAGTATCTCTTCTCCATCATAACAAGTAAGTTTGTAAGCTCCTGATCCATATTTTTCTATGATGACATAGGGTCCCAACTAGTTTGGTTCAAACTTGCCTTTCTTTTCTCTTTCTTTCACACAAAGTGTTGAATTGGTTTTATTTTATTTGAGATACCCTACCTCAAATTGGTGAGGTATGTTATGCTTGTTTTATCCCTGATACACTTGATTATAATACATTTTTAGGTGGTTGAGTGCACGAATGTGTTTTTCATCTAACAACTCCAACTCTGCTAGTCTGGCCACACGGTAGTCTTCATCTTTGTCTAAATAATATCTGAGAGATATTCTTAGGGAGGGAAGCTCAATTTCCAATGGGATGATGGCCTTAGTGCCAAAGAATAGAGATAAAGGTGTAGCACCCATATGTGAATGGAGTTCTATAAGCCTAGAGGGTGGGATGGATTTACGGGTTTCGATTATGACCGAGTTTAGTTACCATTTTCTCCATAATGTGAACAAGGGTTTTATTAGTGGCCTCTAGCTTGACCATTACCTTGAGGGTAATAGGGAGTAGACCAATTTAGGTATATCTAAAATTGTTAGCATAATTCTTTCATGGTCTTGTTCTTAAAGGACTTACCATTGTCAAATGATGGAAAAAGGGATGTCATAATGGTAGATGAGATGATTCATGATGAACTTGGAGATTTGGGCACCGGTAACATATGTAAGAGGCAAAACCTCTACCCATTTTGTAAAGTAATCGATTTTGGTAATGATATGAGTGTGGTCATATGAGGAAGTTGGAGTGATCTTTCTTATGAGATCTAATCTTCACTTGGAGAATGAACATGGTGTTGTGATCGGCTACAAGGATTGTGCTGGTGCATTGATGAGATTTCCATATTTCTAACATAATGAACATTTCTTGATATATTTGTAACAGTCTAACTACATGGTAGGCCAATAGTAACCTACTCTTAATATTTTCTTTGATAACACCACTCCATTTGTATGTGCTCTGCAGTTACACTTCGTGCACTTATTTGATTGCTTGGACGGACTCAGCTAAATTAAGACAATGTAAAAATTTCTCATCATAGCCACGATGATAGAGGGTGCCTCTAAGGAGAGTATAACAAGATATTATTTGTATTAGGTTCATTTTATTAGGATGGGAAATATTTGGTGGGAAGGTACCATCCTAGAGGTAATTGAATACAAGTTCATACCAAAGGGAAAAAGGACTAACAACTTCACAAACCAGACAGGATTTTGGCATGTCATATGTAGGAATCCATAGATTTTCAACGAAGAATAAAATATTTTTGTTCCCTGATGGAATACAAAGAAAGGATCCTATTGTAGCCATAGTGTTAGTAGTTCAATTTTGTGCTCTAGGGATCTTCTCAAAAGTGATGTGCATGAAGTATTCTTTGAGAGTTTCCACCATTTTCTTATATGGGATGAGATTTTCATATTTAACCTTGTATTCATCATTGACTTGATTTATGATTAGTTGTGAATATCCAATGAATTTGAGTTGTTGAATATTCCACTTAATAACAAGCTTCATCCCGTGATGAGTGCATCATACTCTACTTTGTTATTTTTACACGGAAAACTCAAATGGAAAGCTTAAGGAATGAATTCCTCTGAAGGTGTGATGAATATAACATTGGCTCCCAAATCATGAAAGGTGAATGATCCATCGAAATGTTTTTTCCATATGATGAATTATTCAATATAAAACATTGAGGTGTCTCGGAAGATCTAGACTCAATGGTTTTGTTCCAGTATAGGGGCTTCAAACTAACTAATCCATAAATACCTATCCTTTTACTAATTTCTGGTGGACATATTCGATATCAAACTCACTTAATAGGATGATCCAATTATCCATCCTTCCAGTGAGTGATGGTTTAGATAAAAGGTACTTCAACGGGTCAAATTAAGATATAAGCTTGGTTTTTTTGTTTAGTGGGTAATGGTGAAGCTTTTGAAAATAAAAGACAACATCTAGGCAAGCTTTTTCAATATGAGGATAATTGTTGAGCTCATATGTGATAAGAGTGATACTAAGATAATATAACACATTTTTGTTTAGTTCAAGTCATCTTGAGTTAACAACGCACCAATAAAAAATTTGTGTGGGTGAGAAGTAAAATAACAAGGGCTCACCTGGGGTAGGCAACATAAGCACAGGGGATTAACTAGATACTTCTTGAGTAAGTCGAAGGCTTGCTGGCACTCTAGACCCCAATGAAAGGAAACATATTTTTTAAGAAAATGGGTGAATGGATGGCACTTGTTTGAAGATGGGAAACGAACTGGTGGATTGCTTGGATTTTTCCCCAGAAGTTACGTAGTTGCTTGATGTTTTTAGGTGGAGGTATTTTAGTGATAGCTGTGATTTTGGTGGATCTACCTTAATTCCTCTTCTAGATACAATGAATCCTAAAAAATTTCTTGATAATACACCAAAGACACATTTCTTTAGATTTATCTTGACTTTGTAATCTTGAAGGCACTAAAATATGCACCCCAATATGTATGGATATTCTTCCTTCTTCTCGGATTTCCTAGAATGCCATCAACATAGCCATGGTCATAGCCCTCTGATAAGTTGCTCCGGTGTTTTTGAGACCGAATGGCATAACTTGGTAACAAAATGTCCCCAAGGGTTTGTAAAGGAATTCTTGTGTTAATCTTCTTCTAAAATATTGATCTAGTTATAACTGGAAAATCCATCTATGAGGAAAACATTTCATATACTGTAGTCAAATCGACAATCATATCGATATTGGGAAGAGGAAAATAATCTTTCACCATGCCTTATTTATGTCTATAAAATTGGTACATATTCTAATACCAATTGGCTTATCTACACAGTACTATGTTGGATATCCACTTCAAGTAATCAATAGGTCTGATAAAACCTACTGCCAAAAATTTCTCCAACTCCTCTTTAACCAGGAGGGTGACATGTGGATACATTTTTTTAAGCTTCATTTGATGGGCTTTATGTCTCGCATACGCAACAAAATTATGCACTACCAATGATAGATCCAAACGACATGTGTGCATAGGACCAAGCAAATATGTCTGAGAATTCTCATATAAGCATTACAAAGGTCTTCTATTCTTTTACTGAAAGTGAAGCTCCCAATTTGACCATTTTAGGGTTATCCTCTGTTCCTATATTGACATCGATGGTCTCCTCCAAAAGCATCTTATATGTATCCTCCATGCACGTAGGATCAGGGGGGATATTGAGATCTTCTTATAAGGGCATATCAATGAGATTTTCACCCTAGGTGTGGTCACTTTTTATGTCCATTGATTTTTTATTTGTTCATCTACTAGTGCCTCAAAGAGGTTTTCACTACGTGTCTTAGAATTACGTTTTTACCAGGCTTTTTAGAAGAAAATTTTCCCTCACTTTCTTTTAAATTTTTCTAACCACACATCTCTTCCTCCTCTCAAAATATAAACATGCATCTAAATTGATGGAGAATCCTTTCTTGTGATCATAGATCGGAATTGTATTATGAATGCCCATTAATTAACTGATTGCCTCATCATTTTCAAAGAGATCGATCGGTACATGAAGTTGTTGGTCCCATTCAACAAGAGTGGGATGGACAAGGTTTACCCAGGGAGTGGAAGGTGGAGCAAAAGGATAAAGTAAGGATGGTTGTATCTAGGAAAAGGTTCATAGAGGAAAGATCCTTGTACATGCTATGACAGGACTCTATATCACTATCTGAATTAGAAGAGATATCCTCACTCTCAAAAGTAGTAACATCGGTGTTTGAGGGCTGAGCCCCATAAGGTCTAATGCTGATGCCATATTTGTCTGATTTTAAATGTGGAGTGGGAATAGGATCTCTGATGCCTTGTTCATCTGTACCACACCCATACCCATTATATCCCATGGTGTACATCATTTTGTTGGGTATGGCATATTTTGGATTTTGGTAGCAAGAAGCCTTTGTGCCTTCAGGGATCCAATTTTTGGGAGAATCCAACATTTTATCTTCTGCTAGGAGGCCACCAGGAAGAAATTTATCAATAGCAGAATTTTCTCGGGACCACTTATATTGGTAACTTGGTCTACCATGTGTTTTGGGTGATAAAGAGAGATCGAGACATTGAGTACTGCTTTGAAGGTCATACTCTTCGTAACTATAACCAATGACCTTCATCTCCCATGAGGAAAAGGGAGAAACAAAAATAGTTTATCACAGGAAATTAGTGTGTCTAGGTCAACATAGAAGTGATAGATTTGGTATGAATTGGTACAACAATATCAGTAGAAGGACATTCATAGGTTGTACGAGAGAAGCTATGCAAGGATCTATAATGTGCAAATGGATTTAGATCTCCTTGAATAGTAATTATTTTTCCTTTGTGATATAACCAGATACATTGATGGAAGGTTGATGGTACATAGTACATAGCATGGATACTTGGGTGATCGAGAAGCATGCTATAGGGAAGTTCCAAGTCTAGGACATAAAACTTGGTGTCGTGGTATGTAGGCCCCACTTCCATAGGTAATACTATAGTACCATCTGACTCACATTCTATGTTTTCACAAAGTTGTGATGGTAATGATATGTGAATCTAGGTCTACCTCTATGCATCCTAATTTCTTAACTAGCTTTAAAGTACAAATATTCAAACCAGACCTATTGTCCACAAGCACCCTTTTTATATTTTTGTGAGTAACAAATAATTCAATGTATAGGGGTAAGTTATGTGTATGATCATCATGGGAATCTCATTTTGGCTAAAAGTAAGGTGTTCACTAGGAGCAAGATGCACGACCACCGCTTGGAGGTGCAAAGGATCAATATCTTTTGACACTCCTGACCCCTAAAGTGTTTTATAAATGATGTCTTTATGAACATTTGATATCTTAAGAAGATCTAAGATCAAAATATTTGTAGTGGTCTTCTGAGGCTATTCTAAGATATCATACCGACCATCTTGAGGGTAGGCGAGGGAGGTTCGGAATCACAAGTCGAGTGCATCATGTTTCCACAACAACACACTCATAACTTTTGATTCTTATAGTGTTTACATGCTCATTAGAGGAAATAACACAACCAATAAGTGAATCAAATGGATTACTTTGGTTTTGGCGTAAACGTAGTTAGTAGCTTTTTAGTTCTTAGAAGATTGACCTTGATCTAGCTTCTTCTCTTCTTATTTATCATGTTTAGGGAAAGGTTCCTTATACATTCCTAAATTTTGATTAGGTGTTTGGCTAGGTTTAGGTGGATCAACCTCAATTTCTCTCGCTATCAATAATATATTGAATAAAATGTTTGAATTTTAGGAATTTTTTTTTTTTTGACCTTTGACATGATGATACTCACAGTATTCATTTTCCCTGTACCATGATGGTTTAGGTGAATCATCTACAAAGTGGATTGTTTTAGGATATTTAACCATGTTCACTACATCTAGTTGTTTTAAGATCGTGGAAAAAGAGTCCTTGAGAGGTGTGAACACTCATCTTTTGACTATGGATTGAATATCTCCTTTAGTGAGTTTGAAAGGAGGACCAATTTGAACTACTTGAATATGATTTGAATCACTTATACCATCTCCTATGACATTTTTATTTTTGTTGAAAATTATGGGGTTGTCTATAGGTTTGGATGTTTGATTGTCTTTAAAAATGGTTTTAGTGTCCCTTTAGATAAAAATCCTTTTTGATCTAGCTTCCTTTTTCTATGAATTCTTCAAAGTTGTTGACACAATGCATTTGTAAATGGAAAACAATGTCTAGTATTTAGATTGGGTATGAAAATGCTAACCAATTGTTTTTTTGGAATTGAACAAGGGAAGTGACTAGCTAACCCTCTCCATCATTGTAATAAATTAGCAAAGGTATCATTAGGTATTTGTTTAGCACTACACAAGTCCACCATGGTAACATCAATTTCTACGTTGAATAAGAATTTTTCGTAAAAATATTTCCACTAATTCAAGCCATGTAAATATAAACCCTTTAGGTAGGTGAAGAAACCATTCCAAACCTTGCCCCCCTAGACTGCGTGGGAATAAGCCTATAAGGTAATTATCACTATAGGCTAATTCATGGCATTCCATGTATAAATCATTGATATGATCACGTGGGTCACCTTTACCTTTATACTTATCAAATTTTGGGCAATCAAAATTTTTAGGGAATGGTGTGTGTAACATAGCTCTATCAAAGGGGTAAGGACATAGTTCTTCATATTGGTATTTTTACTATGTCCAACATTGTTTTCCTAAAGGGTCATGAGTATAATTTTCATGGATTGTAACTCTTGTGTGAGGATTTGATATTTGGTAGGGGAAGCTGACATGTATACCCGACTATATTTTGGTGTTTCACCCCCTTGATTTTTAGTGTGAAGTTCACTATTCTTGGCCTTAGGTTTCTCTTGATGTGTATCTTTGTTCATGTTTTTACACACATGGGAAGCCAAATGAGATAATTGTCTACTAAGGACTTGTATTTGTTTTTGTATAGTGAATTCATCATTTTGAGGTCCCTCTTGGTTTTTCATGTGGAGGAAGTTATTTTGTGTGCTCATGTTCCACTCTAACTTTGCGGGTATTTTGATAAGTGGTAATTTATAACCACTCATTTGTTTAGGTACCTCATTTTTAGTGTTGTAATTTTGAGGATTTGAAGTAGAAGCTTGTCCTTGTTTTAAAATGTCATCCATGTCAATAAGGGGGAGGACGTTGTGCCTCTTCTTCCTCATTGTTGGTAGGTGGAACGAATTCATGTTCACGTGGAATTTTGGCACCTAATTCTACAACTTATGTAAGTACTCTATCCCTATTGAGAAAAATAAATTCATCCAAATGAGTGGGGTCAAAATTGAAGTCACTCGATGGAGATTCTACTTCATCACCACTATGATCAATCATGTCCTTTGTTTCCTTTTCTACGGAGAAGAGGGGTCCTAAATTGTGACCAATGAAAGGATTTGATCCTTGCTTGTTAGATGTTTCCCATTCTATTTTTTTAGATGCCATCCTTGTTATAAGGGGCATAACAAGGAGTGTTTTACAAAGGTTTTTGTCAAATGTGATCAAGGATATAACCTAAGTAAAAACCTAGAACGTGAAAATTATAAAGGTAAAAAAGAATGTCAAAAATGGTTAAATAATAACGAATGATAAAGAATCAAGGGATCAAATAGGATTTTCCTAGAAAAATAATTCAATATGATGAATAATCACAAGGAAAAATCACACAAGTTTAGTAAACCAATCCAATCTATAAGAAACTACTCCCTATACAAATGTGTTTCAATGGTAGGTTGATGTAAGATGATCAACATGATGTCAAAACTTAAGTCAAGTTTAAAATAAACAAGGTGTAAGTATTAACAAGGGGTTGAAGTGACTTCCAACTCAAAGTATACTATAACCAATTTAGATATAAACAAGGCCTAAATCCAAAAAGTGGAAGTTACAAATGCGAGCAATGTAATAATACCACTTAAATACATTAATCAAGCTTTGGGAAAAATAAGATATTAATATCAAAATAGTATTGAAACAATGTGAAAAATGTAACAAGAATTCTTTTAAAATGTTAAGGAAATTTTTGGAAAGAAACAAGGTCAAAGTATACCAAGGAGTTGTTAAAGTACAAAAAAGTGTAATGGTACAATCTAGACACTTAAATCAAGTTTATGAGAAACAAGATGTAAGTATCAAAATTGTATCAAGACAATGCGAGCAAAGTAACACCTCAAGGGAAGATTGATGATGAAGCAAGCCTAACTATGATGAAATGTATTGACATGGGTATCAAGACAATGACTATCAAGATATGAAGACATACCAACACACTTTCAATGCTTACTATTGCAGTCAAAATAAGGAAGGATGTAAACAGTGCACAAGTGGGGAAAAAATCTTTAATAGCACTATGTATGATGCTCCTCTTTTGATAAAAATATCAACAAGAGAGAAAAGGAGTAGACCAAGTGGTGATGAAACAAACTAAGCGTAACTTTGGTAGAGTTTCACCTTGCCTTAGGGAAAGTGAAAAACTAAGACAAAGTAACACGTCGTAAGCTTCATGATGAATAACACTAGGCTCAAACTTCAATGGACTCTCCCTTATTTGACTAACAAGGTTTTGAATCCAAAAATTCCTTTCTTCATGAGATCTCTTTGAAACACGATTGGTTTTTGGTAAAGTTGGCTCCTGTGCAAAATGGATTCCTGAGTTCACTCTCTAGGTGTCACAAATTACCTCTACGAGCATGGTTTGCCAAGGAAGTCACACTGAATAAACCAAGGAGTATCCTGACTTTAATTTACCCCTTCAATATAATGAAAAAGAAAATGCATTCAATTATATCTCACTGGGGTTACGTGAAGATAATTTTGACTCTAATATCACAAAGGTGTACTAGTCAAGTGGTAAGCGGAGTGCTTCCCATTTTGTTCACTGGTTCCCTCAAGGTGAACTACTTTGGGGTTCCTAGGGAATCCTTATGGGTTATACAGATTATGCCAAGGCACTTCCCCTAGTTCAAAGCGGATGAGTCGTAGCTCTTAACCAAAACCTACAAATATAGTGTTTTGAATGTGGTGTTTTTTTAATCTTGTATCTTAGTGTGGTTTTGTACACCGTTGACAACCTGCAACAAACTGTATTAGTATTGGTTTAGATCCCGATTCTTTAAAAAGAAAATTTTTGTCCTACACATGAAATATTAGTAGTTCTCCAAAATATCAAATCATCATAAAAGAGGATTTAAGTTTTATTTTGATTCCTAAGATCACCTAAAAGGTGCGAGGGAAGAGCATACACAACACAAAAATCCAACTATAACAAAAATGGAAAATACTTGTGAAATCAAAGTGCAAGGAAACTCATTTTATCCGATTTTTGTTCATTCCCTTAACCAAGAATTTTAATGAAGTGTTTTTAAAACAAATTGAAACAAGACTTAGAGCTATTTTTGATTCCCAAGATCACCTAAAAGGTGCGAGGGAAGAGCATACGTAACTCTTAGTCTAACAAGTGAAAGCACAACATTCATTAACATTCATTAAACAAGTAAGCAAAGACATGATTAAAAATACCTCAAAATAGAGGTTAGCACTGAAAACCTACAAAAGATGTTAGAAATACTCAAGATCAAATCATGCAAACTTTAAAAATAGAGCCAAATTCCAACCTATCATACCTACATGGCCCCGATAATGATACACAAATTACGACAACACATACATGGCCCTAACTATAGATACATGAGTCTCGCCAACACATATGCACTATGCTCTAATAAGAAACAACAAAAATTTAACACTTACGCGGCCGGGGAAGCACCTATGCGAACCTTATGACACATACATAGATCACAACACATATACGTGACTATGAGAGGATATATAGACCGACAAAACACTTTGAGCTACACCTATGTGGGCAGAGAAGCATACACACGGACCTAATGACACCTACGCAGACTTGGAAATAGAAAAAGACAACAAGAGGGAAGTGTAATGGATACATAGCCAGGGAAACACACATGCAAGGGGGTTACACCAACGCAACATGGAAGTACGGAGGAAGTAATAAAACACATACACAACCCTAATTATGCATACACACATCCTCTCAACACACATGCATCCATCTCAACACCTATGTGGGTACCCGAAATGACATCACATACTCGAGAATCGACATCAAAAAACTCAAAAAGGTAAAATTTTTGCTATCTAATCTCAAAATCAATAACCTATCTTTTTAAAACATACAAATGAGACTCAACATATGTAAATTTATAAAAATACCTTAAGGAATTCAAGTTATTTAACATGTGCATAATAAGGGTTAGCCAAAATTGAGATAAAACTAACAAAAATTGACATCAATGGTAAGGACAATGACGTATGTCCCACCAGGCGTACGATATGTGTTCATATATAAATTTTCATGCTAATAAGAGGAAAATAACACCTAGTAGATTCAAATCATGATCAAACCCCTATAAACCATGAGATAAGAGCTTAAAGGAAAACAACTTCTACCATGCATAAACAAAGATAAATCCATTAAATGCTCAAGACATTCCTACTCTTTGAGATTGCTACCTAATGAATGAACCTAATTAGATCACCTAGCAATCAAATTGGTCTTGTTTTCTCAAGGATTGAAGATGAGATCTCACCAAGAAATGGATACAAGGCCATTTTTGGATCTTCCCATGCTCTTCAATTTGAGAGAATGGATGCAAGATGGAGAAGCTATTTCCAAGCAATGGAGAATGGCTCAAATCAAATTGCTTATAGTTTATACTAATACAAATGAAGGTGTAAGAAGAAAGGGTAGGAGGAGGGTTCTTTATATAACCCTCTGGTTTGAGAGATCTTAGCATCTTAGTGCATGTGGGATAAGGGTAAAGTAATATTAGGAATGGATAAGGTTGCTTTAGAAAAGGTAACCTTGATTTAGAAGAGTTTAATTTATCATTAGTGACTCATGGGAGTTAAGGGGTGTTTTAATTAATCAATTGTGATTAATTAATAGGTAGGTGTAAGCTTATAGAAGATAATTAGAGGAAAATTAGTATGATTTGGGGGATGTTAGAGGAATTTAATCTAATAAACGATGATTTATTGATGTAGAGGAGTGATCATAATTAATTATTAATAATTAATTAACCTTAGTAGAAGCGAACACTAATTAACGAAAGGTCATTAATTGACATCCCGAGTGATACAAAAGATAATTAATTAGAAAAATGTAATTAATAAACAAAATATAGAGGAATAACGATAGGTTATTGATGAAGTGTCGTCAATTGTCGGAAAAAGAAAATTAGTGTAATTTAAGTATTAAAAAAGCTGTCGTAAAGCGGATTTTAGGTGTCTACATCTTTAAATGGTAGCATATGTAGACACCCTAAAATTACACACTTGTTTCCATCTTATCCTAATACACTTCCTAGTTCATATCCCTTGCGATTGATTAATCAAATTAATTAATCATGCACATTTCACCCCTTTGGATTAATTAAATTAATCTCTAAACCTTACTTTAGCTAGCTTAATTATCATTTATTAAATAAATGATTAATTAATTAGTGTGCACATTATAACTAATTAAATTAGTTATTTAAATGGGAAAGTACACCTATTTTCCTAGTCAACTACCACTTAGGTTCCCACTTGGACTCCATTTCACCAATCCACTCAACTCCACTTCACCAGTCCAGTCAACTCAGGTTCTAGAATCCTAGAAAGGTGGGGCAATTAAATTACACGTACAACCAATTTTTCGATGCAAATTTTGCTAATAAATTCCTTGACTTCCCTCAATGGCATTTATCTTCTTGGAACTGTTTAACTTCCCTCAACTACTAAAAATAACATGTGCATTCAATTATTTTCAACCAACTTCCAACCACTACTTAGCCTTATAAAACACATGCTTATCCTATCTCAAATCCTCTTGGATTTCCCGTACATTTACTCTGTCCATTTTTTTGTCCAACTTCAACTATTTTGGAAGCAATAATCCAAGCTAAATCTTCTCATAGCATGGTCACATTCTTGTTCAGAGATCACTTTTGAGAACACCCATAGTCAATCTTTTACAAGGTTACACAAGCCAAGCTTCATACAACCTTACATTGAGGTTTTCATTGAGAATTTACTTGAAAGGTATATTGCATTATTTTGTTTTATCTTTCACTATCTAGTGCTTTTCACACTGTCACATTCTCGCACGCCCGGTGGAACTCGCCACACTCTATCTTCCTCTTAATTTCACATTTTATTGTGTAAATTAATTCTTCATTATTTGGTTAACATCTTCTATTTGCAGGTGTGTGTTGGTATTTTTCTTTGTTGTTTGTTGTTTTTTTGTGTTTATGTAGGTGTTTTGTTGAATTTTGGAAGCAACTAAGAGGGGAAAAATCAGATTTTAAAAAATGTTTTCTTTGTTGTCTTGTTTAAGAATTGTTTGCAGGTGTTTTAGGAAGCAAAAATTCCTGTATAAAATCACAAAAATAAATTAATATATTGTTCTTGGTGCTATTTTACAATTTTTTTAGTATTTGTATGTGTTTTCAGGAAGCACTTTATAACAACAAAAATTACAAATAGGTGTTGTTATCCAAAATGTGCCCCCTGCTCATTTTGTGGCTAACTCCTTGTGTTCCTACCCCTCTTGTGCCTCAGTCTTCATTTTTTGATTTTCAGGCACTCAAATCTTTCTGGAAATGGAACCATCAGATAGATCTCTCTCTCAGCTTTCCAGAAAGGTAAAGTTTTCCTCCTAACTCCTCATATTTTTCAAGTTATGGCTCGGCGGAGTTTTTGTGGGAAATTTCCCCTTTGGAAGCCCGCAGCCAATAGGAAGTTGCCACGTGGCAGAGGAGTTCGGAGGTCGGAGGCGAGTTTAAAATTTTTTCCAAGTGTTTGGCGTAGGTTCAAATGAAAATTTTTGCCCGCGGGGCCCGCGGACCAATCATGGTGTGACACGTGTCATAAGGGGTGGTAGGGGGAGTTCGTGGCATGGGAGGACTTGGGAGTTTTTTCCAATAAAAAAAAAAAGGAAAATTCATGGAGGAAAGCCCGCCCCCCCTTTTCGCAGCTAATAGGAAGCCGCCACGTGTCCAACTCGCGGGCCGGCAGAGGTTTTGGAAAAAAATTTCCAAAGGCAAAAATGAAGGGAAAGTGGCCAGGAGGAGCCCATGCCTAATCAAATCATGCCACGTGGCACCTAGGTGGTGGGGCGTGGGGGGTTTTTGAAAAATTTCCAAAGACCAAAAAAGAGGTAAAATTTTAAATTTTTGCCCGCCGATCCATTTTTTTGGGGCCGTTTTGCCCTAAAACTTCAGACCTCCATAACTTTCGATCCAGAGCTCGGATTTGCACGTTCTTTATATCAATGGAAAGATTATGAAATTATCTACATGATTCCATGGTCAATTTTGAATTTTGGTTCAGTTTGGAGAGAGAAAATTAAAAAATGCTTCTGGTACGTGTCCATGGCCAGAAATGACATTTCAACAACCAATTTTAATGCAAAATGGGTCGCTTTTCTCTCCAGCATGGTCAAAAATGTCAGAGCATGGGTTTGTAAGGACCTCCATGCTATTTTAATGTAGTTTCATTCAATGAGGGATGGCTCCCATGTGTTTTGCATGTTTTCTCTCTCCTGGGCTCGACCCATGTACTGTAAAAGCCAGATTTGGCTCATTTCTTCATGGTTGAACACTTTTTTGAACATTAGACTTCTTCTTTCACCTAAAAACAAGTGAATTTTGTAAGTATCAGGCCTTTTTCAAGGATTGTAATAGGTTTATACCTCTTTGATGGTGTAATGCAAGGGATTTTTACATGGAAATGACAGTGCAAACTCTGTGAATGCTTTCAGTCCTCTGTTTGTATTGTTTTTACTTCATTTTCAGATCTCTTATTGCATCTTATCAGCTTGTGTATGTTTTTCATGTTGCATTTCATGGATTTGTGCCTATTTGTATGAGAAAAAATGTTCACCACTCCTTTGGTGCATCACCATCATTAGGTTAGTTTCATTTTCTGCATTTCTTATCCCTGTCTACTTGCAAATTAGGGTAAAATTAGGATTTGAACCTCTGCAGTTGTGCAAATACTAGATCTAATCAGAGGAGTTTGAGGAACCAGCCTCTAATCTGGAGATTCCTCTCTCATTTTCACAAGTCCCACACTTGGAGAGAGGTTTCCATGTTGTGCAATCACACTGGATGCCCTAAACATCAACTTAGAACCTTGATTTGCATCCAGGGGTGCTGCTGATTTGCAACAATAGTTTTGGCATGCCCGGTGGGACCTTAGAGGTCTCATTTTTATTGCAGCAAAGTTGATGTGCATCTGCTGCAATTTTCTTGCTTGAAAAGAGCCATAAATTGCACATCTAGCGACTCCAAAGGGAAGAATCAACTGGTTTCAGCAGTGCAGGCCTGAAAACTCATGAGAAGAGTCACCACAAGGTCAAGAGCTGGAGAAGAAGAAGTGCTTTGTTTGAATACCTGCAGTTATCTCCAAGAATAAGGCAAAGAAGAAGAAGGACTCAAAGGTCTCCATCTCCACCAAAAAAAACTCTCTCAACTCTTCCACCTGGTAGGCCTTTCATTCAGTCAACAAGGGTTTTAAGACCAATTAGAATGGCACAAAACAACCCCTATGTCAACTTCACAGGCAACAGCCCACTTGCCCTCAATGCACAACATCCAATTCCAATTGCAGCCTTGAAGAACATTCCATACTTCACTAGAGAGAATCAGACTACTCTAGGTGATCATGTTAAAGATATTGCCAACCTTTGTGCAATTCATGAAATCAATGAGATGCAAGTGGCTGTCAAATTGTTGGCATCTTCCTTCAAGGGGAAAGCATTGCAATGGTTTAGGATCCTTGGAGCTGGTTCTATCATGAATTGGAACCAGCTATGTATAGCACTTCATGAGCAATTTGGAGAGAAGGGAGACAACTTGTCTCTTTTGGAGCAGCTGACAACCATCAAGAGAGCTCCCAATGAGCAAATGGCGATTTCAACTTCAGATTTCAAAAGACTTAGGAGAGAATTCCATGGCGGTCGGGCCAACAAAGGAAGGTGCTTTTCTCTAATATCTCAAAGCTCTAAATTCTGATATTTCTATGTTGATTCAGTCCATGGGAGGCATAACTATCCCTATGGCTTATAACATTGCCATTAGGGCTGAAAATTGTTTGATCCAAGTCTGGCAAACTAGTGCCTAGACCTACCATTCCATTGTTTCCAAGTTTAGATAGCCCAAACACTAATCAATAACCTAATTTGGCTCCTTCTCCCATTCCTAGAAATCAGAGTTCAAATGAAGCTTCTACTTCATCTCCAAGTGCCCCAAATGAGCTTCAAGAAGTCATGAAGAAATTGCAAAACCTAGGCAATGAGCTGGTTACTCTCAAGAGGCAACAAACCCAAGGTTTTAGACCTTCTTATCAGCCCCAAGCTCAACCTAATAGGCAGCGATATCAACCACAAAGACCACCTAATCCAGCTGCAAATGTGAATCAAACAAGGCCTCCTGCCAATAGGCCATTTCAGCCCTATAATCCAAATGCCATATCTGCCTCTAAAGCATTGGTGCCAACACAAAACAACGTTGCTCAGGAGTATGATTGGTGTTTTCCATGCAATGAACCTCATAACCAATCCATGTGCTTCAATGGTGCTTTGAATCAAGCATTAATGGTGACAACTACTGGTGTGGAGGGTGAGGGCAGTCAAGGAAACAACCAACAACAATCAGCTCCAAATGACACCACGTTGGTAAATTGGCAAGCAGAGGATTTTTGTGGCATGAATCAAATAGTCTCTCAAGGTGTGGCAGCCAACACAAGGTCAAAAAGAAGGAATTTGGGAGAAGAGCAGCCATTAGCTCCAACCAATCCACAACCTTCCTTGGCTCCACAAATGGTGGGCAAACAAAATCCAATTTCAAATGCACAAGGGCAGCCAAGAACAACTCCTAGACCAACTCAAATACTAGTTGTTGCTACCCACATGCAAGGAGTGAATGTGCAAACCAAGGGACAGCAAAGAGATCCTTCATCACCATTCAGTATCATCGATCAGATGAAGAAGACAAATGTAAATATATCAATGTGGGAGTCCCTATCTATCCCAGGCCAAAGAGATTTGCTACAAGCTGCCATGAAGGACTGGCCAACTTCGAATCAGCAAGTTTAGATGCAAGAGAAAGTGCTCACAAATGCTACCCAGCCTGAAAGGAATCATGGAGGACAGCAAGGTAAAATTTTGAAGCCCCCTCCTTTCTATGTTTCGTTAATCATTGGAAATCAGCTAGTGCATAATTGCATGATAGATTCTCGGGGCAAGTAGCTCAGTGATGCATAAACAAATAGCTAATCGGCTAGGGCTCCAGTGAAACCATATCCGAAGGGGTAGTGCAGCTGGATGGGACAGCAGTAACAATAGTCAAAGTGATTAGAAACTTGAATCTTACCTTGCATGCATGTCTAAATGTTGTTGTTTTACAAGATGTATCAGTCATAGACCTTCCACCACTCTTTGCCCTATGCTTGTCAAGGGACTTCATAGCCAAGATTGGAGGATATTTTCTACTGATTGGTCACACATGATGTTCGAATAGGGTATGGAACCAAAGCTACAATCAGGTCTGAACCTATTGCAAACTTTCACATTGAGCCTTACACTCCAAGTCAGATCAATACCAATTGTTCAGCATTTGATCAAGAAGATCACCCAAGCACTGATGAAGCTGACACTAAGGTTGGAAGCATCCTAGATCTAACTCTTGATGAATGGGCAAACAAAGTACATGCTTTTGATCCTTATCAAGAAGTAGAAGAATCTGAGCTAGGGGTCTATTGCATACATGAAGAAAATCAGCCCATTCCTAGCATCACCAAACCAAACCACAAGGATGAGAATGAGGTATGGCAGCTGTTTTTTGATGGATCAAGGAGTAGACAAGGTGCAGGAGGTGGAGCTATGCTTGTTTCACCTCAAGGAGTAAGGTACTATTTAGCTTTTAGGTTTCAGTTTGCATGCTCTAATAACACTACTGAATATGAAGCCTTGGTGTAAGGGATGCATTGGGCAATCAAAAATAAAATAAAGAACTTGCAAGTCTTTGGTGATAGTGAATTGATTGTAAATTAGGTCAAGGGGCAGCATGCTGCCAAGAATGATCTACTTAAGTGCTACAAGAATAGGGTGTGGGACCTCATGGAAGATTTTGAGGGTTTTGGCATCAAATCCATTCCTAGGAAAGAGAACCAAGCTGCTGACAGGCTTGCAGCAGTAGGGGCAGCCTTTGACATTGTGGAAAGCATTCAACAAGACAAGGTACAGCCAAACATCCATGTGATTATGAGGCCTTCAGTGCCAGATAACAATGTAAGTTGGCAAGTGTTTGAGAATGACCATAAATCATCCATTTCTTGCAAGAAGAAGCTGAGTTCTCAGCTAAGAATCAAGAAAAATTGGAACAGCAGTATGGTGACCAAGTGGTACAGCTGAGAACTAACAAGCTGCCCAAGGGACTTATCACTTTGGAGTCCATTTTTAATCCCAATGATTAGTTTAGGAAGGAGAAAGCAAACATTCAGGTCAAGAGAGAGGATTCAGTATCCATCTTGGTGGAAGAGAACAAACCATTGCAAATTGGAAAGATGACAACTGAACAAGAAAGGTATGAGTTCATGCAGCTATGTCAAGAGTTCCCTGATGTGTTTTCTTGGAGCTATGAAGACTTGAAAGGTTTCAATCCCAACTTAGCTCAGCATACCATTGAATTGGATCCAAATACTAAGCCTCATCGTGCGAAACAAAGACCACCAATCCACATATGGAGCCTCTCATGAGGAAAGAATTAAACAAGCTGATTGAGTCAAGGATCATATTCCCAATCAAGCATTCTAGTTGGGTTTCCAATTTGGTTCCAGTCAGAAATAAGAGTGGGGAAATCAGATTGTGTGTTGACTTCAGAGATTTGAATAGAGCATCTCTCAAGGATCATTATCCACTTCCTTCCATGGAGCAGATTTTACAAGTTGTTGCTGGCTCCGAGAGGTTTTCACTACTTGATGGCTATTCAGGGTATAATCAGATTATGGTGAAGGAAGAAGATTAGTTCAAGACGGCCTTTACAACTAAATGGGGAACTTATGCATACAGGAAAATGCCATTTGGGCTGTCCAACGCTGGTGCTACCTTCCAAAGAGCAATGGACATGGCGTTCAAAGGTTTGATTAACAACATGGTGCTGATTTACCTTGATGATATCACTATTTTTTCCAAAAATGCAGCAGACCACCTCTCTCATTTGAGACAAGTCTTCACGAGGTGCAGGAGATTTGGAGTGTCCTTGAATCCTAAGAAGTGTATCTTTCTTGCACATGAAGGAAAGCTCCTTGGCCATATTGTCTCCAAAGAAGGATTAACAATTGATCTAGAGAGGGTTGAAGCCATAAGAGCACTACCATTGCCAAGCCACAAGAAAGCCCTTCAGAGTTTCTTGGGGAGGATAAACTTTGTTCAGAGGTTTGTCCTAGATTTTGTAGCCCTTGTCAAACCTATCACTAAAATGTTTCAAGAAAAGCATGGCTTTCAAGTGGACATCAAGGCAAGGAGAGTTTTGAAGCAATCAAAGAAGCCATCTCTCAAGCACCAACTCTCATCAACTCAGACTTCTCCAAGGATTTCATCCTCTATGCATTTGGGGGTAATGATAACATTTCTGCCATTTTGGTATAGCAGAACAAGCACAATGATGAGCAGCCAATTGCTTTCTTCAGCCAGAGCCTAGATGACTATGAGGTGAGGTATTCTTTTATTGAGAAGCATGTACTTGCAGTAATTAGAAGCTTGAAGAAATTCAAGCATTTAGTCTCAAACAACAAGGTCCAGCTGCTGGTCTCTCATGCTGGGGTTAAAGACTTCCTCCTCAATAGGGATTTGAATGAGAAAAGGGTAGGTTGGATCACTCGTGTCATGGAATATGACATTGAGATCAAGATCACCAAGCTGGTAAGAGGAAAAGGATTGTGTGAGCAGCTGATTTTGGGGAAGAAAAAAGAAGTATGCAATGAAGAAGAGGCTATTTTGACAGTTCAAGACAGCCATGAGCCAAGTGGCACTCAAGAAGAAAATAATGTTGTCCCTACTCCTTGCTGGACCCAAAGTATAATACATTTCCTAAGCACAGGCCTATGCCCTCTGGAGATGAACAAGACCCAAAGAAGACACTTCAGATTGCAGGTTGTCCCATATGCCATTGTTGATGGAGTTTTGTTCAAGAAAGATGTGAATGGAGTGCTGCTGAGATGCATTAGCACAAATCAGATTCATAGGGTGTTGGAAGAGTTCCATGGTGGACCAGCTGGTGGTCATTTTGCACCGAGAGTGACAACTCTAAAAATTATGAAGGCTGGTTATTATTGGCCCAAGATTTTCAGTGATTGCTTTGCATGGATCAAGAGGTGTAAGAATTGTGCATTCTTCACAGGAAAAGAAAGACTTGCTGCCCTTCCATTGCATCCAATCTCAGTTGACCAGCCGTTCATGCAATGGGGTTTGGACTTCATTGGAGTCATTAATCCCAATTCAAGTCAAGGGCACAAATGGATTTTGACAGCCACAGACTACTTCACCAAATGGACTGAAGCAGTAGCACTCAAAGAAGCAAATGAGTCTAGCATCTTAGACTTCTATGAGGGCATAGTAACCAGATTTGGCATACCTGCTACAATAATCTCAGATAATGCATTAGCATTCATTGGATCCAAGGTGACTGAGTGGGCTGTCAAGAACGGGATCTATCTAAGCACTTCATCAAACTATTACCCTCGGGGGTAATGGCTAGGATGAGTCTACAAACAAGAACTTGTTGAGGATCATCAGGAGAACTCTTGATGAGAATCAGAGGTCTTGGCATACCAAGCTGAAATCAGCCTTATGGGCTGATAGGATAACCCCCAAGAGATCCACAGGTAATTCTCCATTCAGGCTTGTCTATGGAAGAGAAGCAATCTTGCCCATGTCACTTGAGTTGCCAACATTGGAACTCATGAAATAGTTGGAGCTATTGGAGTTTGAGCCCATGGAGGTGAGATATGCAGAGTTGATGGAGCTACAAGAGATTAGAGATCAGGCATCCCAAGCAATGGAGAAGGATCAAGCTTTGATCAAGAAGACCTTTGATAGGAAGGCCAAGGATAGATCTTTTCAAGTTGGAGATCTAGTGTTGAAATGGGATGCGGATAGAGAAAACCATGAAGGCATTCAAAATTTGATGCCATTTGGAGTGGCCCATACATGGTCACGAAGTGCAAGAACAACAATGCTTTCCAATTGGCTTCATTGGATGGTGAAGAACTACAGATTCCAGTCAATGGAATCTATCTCAAGCATTGTTTCTAAAGGGGAATTCTCCATCTTGTAAATATTAGCTTAGGTTTCCATTCCTTCAAGTGCTTGTGCACATTGTTTTTCTGTAGGTTAGTTTTTCTTTCCCTAAGTGCTTTGGCACAACTTGCTGTCCCTGGAGATGTTTTGCAGTCCTTGTTTCAATCAGGTGATATTCCATCTTCCTCCTTGCAACATTCTAAGTCAGTTGGGGTTCCAAACAGAAAATTTGATGACTCCATGCCCAATGGACTGCTTCAGGCAACTAGTATTTTCATCTAGCAGGCAGATGACCCCTCTGAGTCGCCAAAATTGTTATCCAAAATGTGCCCCCTGCTCATTTTTGTGGCTAACTCCTTGTGTTCCTACCCCTCTTGTGCCTCAGTCTTCATTTTTTGATTTTTAGGCACTCAAATCTTTCTAGAAATGGCACCATCAGATAGAGCTCTCTCTCAGCTTTCCAGAAAGGTAAATTTTTCCTCCTAACTCCTCATATTTTTCAAGTTATGGCTTGGCGGAGTTTTTGTGGGAAATTTCCCTTTGGAAGCCCATAGCCAATAGGAAGCTGCCACGTGGCAGAGGAGTTTGGAGGTCGAGGTGAGTTTAAAATTTTTTCCAAGTGTTTGGCGTAGGTTCAAATAAAATTTTTTGCCCGCGGGGCCCGCGGACCAATCATGGTGTGACACGTGTCATAAGGGGTGGCAGAGAGATAGAAGGGAAGTTCGCGGCACGGGAGGACTTGGGAGTTTTTTCCCAATAAAAAAAAAAGGAAAATTCATGGAGGAAATCCTGCCCCCCCTTTTTCACAGCTAATAGGAAGCCGCCACGTGTCCAGCCGCATAGACAGGCCGGTGGAGGTTTTCAAAAAAATTTCCAAAGGCAAAAATGAAGGGAAAGTGGCTAGGAGGAGCCCGCGCCTAATAAAATCATGCCACGTGGCACCTGGGTGGTGGGGCACGGGGGGTTTTTTGAAATTTTTCCAAAGACCAAAAAAGAGGTAAAATTTTAAATTTTTGCCCGCCGATCCATTTTTTTGGGGCCGTTTTTGCCCTAAAACTTCAGACCTCCATAACTTTCGATCCAGAGCTTAGATTTGCATGTTCTTTATATCAATGGAAAGATTATGAAATTCTCTACATGATTTTATGGTAAATTTTTAATTTTTGTTCAGTTTAGAGAGATAAAAATCAAAAACACTTCTAGTATGTGTCCATGGCCAGAAATGACATTTCAACAACCAATTTTAATGCAAAATGGGTCACTTTTCTCTCCAGCATGGTCAAAAATGTCAGAGCATGGGTTTGTAAGGACCTCCATGTTGTTTTAATGTAGTTTCATTCAATGAGGGATGGCTCCCATGTGTTTTGCATGTTTTCTCTCTCCTGGGCTCGACCCATGTACTGTAAAAGCCAGATTTGGCTCATTTCTTCATGGTTGAACACTTTTTTGAACATTAGACTTATTTCACCTAAAAACAAGTGAATTTTGTAAGTATCGTGCCTTTTTCAAGGATTGTAATAGGTTTACACCTCTTTGATGGTGTAATGCAAGGGATTTTTACATGGAAATGACAAGGTGCAAACTCGTGTGAATGCTTTCACCCTCTGTTTGTATTGTTTTTACTTCATTTTCGAGATCTCTTATTGCATCTTATCACTTGTGTATGTTTTTCATGTTGCATTTCATGGATTTGTGCCTATTTGTATGAGCAAAAATGTTCACCACTCCTTTGGTGCATCACCATCATTAGGTTAGTTTCATTTTCTACATTTCTTATCCCTGTCTACTTGCAAATTAGGGTAAAATTAGGATCTGAACCTCTGCAGTTGTGCAAATACTAGATCTAATCAGAGGATTTTGAGGAACCAGCCTCTAATCTAGAGATTCCTCTCTCATTTTCACAAGTCCCACACTTGGAGAGAGGTTTCCATGTTGTGCAATCACACTGGATGCCCTAAACATCAACTTAGAACCTTGATTTGCATCCAGGGGTGCTGCTGATTTGTAACAACATGTGTTTTTCCTATAACTATAGAGGTAGATTTGACTATAGTTAAATTTAACACTTGGCTAAATTTAGAGGGCTCCTACTATCGAACTCATATATATACGTATAAATCTACTTTATACCTTCCTACCACACCCCTACCAAGCTCTCGACTCGACTCACCGAGTCATCCTCCTAGTTCACTTTATACATTTCTAACTCCCCGATCTACCCACATTGCATGCTCTACAATCTCACTATCAAGTTGAGTTGCTCCCTCACCACAAACCCAAACTAATTTTTCACCTGTCAAGTTGACCACTCTCCCACATTATTTCCACCTCCCCAAAAAATAAATTTATAACCCCATACCCTTGATACATCCTTCCCTAAGCATAATTTCCCAAGCTAACAGAGTTCTTGCAATATTTCTGTAGAGCTTCACCCACTATCTGGTTTTTATTTTTCCTTCTGCAGGTGCTTGTATATATAGGATTTCTAGGCTGCCAAATCATCCTCCAACAGCCTCATATATGATGCCAAGTGTCTGAATGTGGTCCTCCATGTGGGCATGCTCCTCTAGGCCTGAGCTTTCCATCTTTTACCATGATGAGCTTCTAGAAGCTTCTACCCTAGGCATGCTCCTTCTTGGGCCACCTCAATGCCGGGATAGCACCTTATCCACTCCATGCATGCACAACAGTCATGATTTTCACGTGTTCTACAAAAATTCCCAAAATGGATAAGTCCTGAACCCTTGGTTCTATCCACATGCGTGCCATGGGTTTCCTTAAAACCTTCTCTAAACCCTTCCCTGCACGCTTTATCCTTGCGCGCTTTTCTTCAACTAGGCCTTGTGCACCTATGCACCCTTTTGTACTTAGCCAATATCTTAGGGGCCCAACATTACCCCACACTACGCCTGTTCTCCATCTGTGGGAACACTTCTCCAGAGGAAGGAAAGAATATGGTGGACTTACACCGTGGGATAAGAATAAGGGGATAAAATATTATGGAAAAGAATAGGGAATGATGGAATCACTCTAAAAGGCCAGGAAAATCTTTTTGCAAGTCGGCCTCCAACTTGTTCCAGGCATCGACTTCCTTTTGCACTTTCTAAAAGAGGTCACCAAACAGGGTGCTCACCTCATCAAAATGTAGCCCATTCCCTCATGTGCTTATGGTGTTAGCAAATTTCTCTAAATCTTTGCCCACATCATCCAAATGTGCATCCATTCTCTGCGTAATCTGCGGGTACAGTTCCTTCAATGGTTTTTAATTGAACCCTTTAAGGATTTAATGGATTTAGAATTTCTTTCAACCTCAGCAAGGATTCTGTCCCTTTCTGCCCTATTCCCTTTATTATTTTCCTAGAACTCCTTGAGTTCTACTTCATGAGTGGCAACCAAGATGCCTGCCACTTTTTCTCTATCCACGCAATTGTCATATGCGGCCTTAGTAGTCTGGGAAGTGACTTTATAATAAAAGAAGAACCTTGCTGTACTCTACTATGAATGCCATGACCTTAAATTTATCTTCCTTCTCCAAGCGCACTGACCACTTCTTCTACATATTCCAAGGCTAACGACTGCCTTTCCATGGTGAGGACTCTTGTTAAATCCTCTAGGCATCCTAAAGTAGATCCATACTTCTACGCAGAGGGTGCTAGGTCTAGATGCTTTAATACTATAACATTATTTATAGCCTCCACCTTCTTGTATACCATGCCCACCTTGGCCTTCTCATATTTTAGCTCATGCTATAACTAGGCACTGATTAGTTTCTCCTGGCTAAGCTCCTTGGCCCTTGTAGCTAGTTCTTCCTCTTTCTTCTTTAGGTCCTCCTCCAAATCTTTGATTCTATTGTTCTGCCCGAAGAGTCTAGCCTCAATTTCAATGGAGACCTTGTTCAGCGCATTGCACAACTGTTCATCCGAGAGTTGCTAAGCGTTCACCACGGGGTTGTCTTCTGTTGGCCCTTTGCTAATGTTATTATTACCCCATGGCTTACCTCAAATTCTAGCTCATCAAGATGGGACTCAATTTCCCATGAGAGTGTAGTGCCCACTTTCCTTTGACCAATGTTGATACTTATTCGATATAGTTGATCACATTATGGACATTATTATGTTTTGATTTGGTATGTTGTTAGACATTTGATCATGGATTATTGTTGATCTTGATTTGATTATGATACATGATGATTAGTAGAGACACTCATATGTGGATGATGATATACTATTTGATGTTGTTCGGACATGTGATTTTGGATATTATGAGTAGATCTAGAAAATGGATATTATATGATGATGACATAGTTGTTGATATAAATTGTATGTGATAATGTTAAATTGCCTTGATGTTGTTGTGATTCACATACTTAGATGATTTTGTGATTTTATTTGTATCATATTGGATGTTCTGATATGGCCATAAGGCCGAAGGAGGTATTTGTATTTTGCAGGTTAAAAATATCACAACAAAACATCGGGGGATTAGAGACCAACCACAATGGAATTCTAGGTGAATTTGACAAGGTCACCATGGCAACTTGTTTTGTGTGTGTGTGTTGTTTTGTTAGGGATTCCCATGGGGGATCACCTTTACATGTGACCATGGGTATTATGTATTTTATTGATGTGGTTAATTTTTATTATTGTTGTATGTATTTTATTAGTGATGTGTTCCTTTCTTTTATTTAATTAAATGTGGTAGATTAATGTGGGAAATCATATGGTTAAAATTTAAATAAATTAAATTGGGATATGGGAAAGTAATTATGGGAGTTGTTGGTTCCTTGTATTAAATATGTAAGGGATATGTAAGTTGTGTAAGAGTTGTGTAAGTCAGATTTTGGAGTATGAAACACTCCACCTCCATGGAAATTCGAATTTGTCCTTGGGGGCTGTTTTTGGAGGCTTGTGGGACAAGTAAAACTTGTCCCATACCTCTCAATTTAATTTACCAACCATACTTATGGTTGGAGAAGTGATTTTATACTTTTATAATGCATCTTATTAATCATGTTTGCATGTTTTATTGCACTCTCTTACATTTCATTTTTTTGTGCAATCCTTTGGAGTGTGGGCTTTTGGAGTGTACAAGTAACTTGTCATATTTTCACCCACCTCTTTATTGTGATTGGGAGAATGGAATTTTGTCTTTTATGTTTGAACTTGAGGATGTGTGATGTGGCATCCTACATGGATCCACATCATCCTCTCTTCTTCCCTCTTCTATATAATTCAAACTCTTTACTTGTTTTGGGTTGTTGAATCATTTTTGCAACTTCCTTGGGGTGCATTTTTCTTGTGTTTGGAGCTCTTGCTTTTGGAAGGAATTTGGAGAAACTTTACTTGCTTGGAGATTGTTGTTTTGGGACTGTGTTTTTGACATTAAAAGCTTGCTGTTTGGAAACAAAAGCTACCATGGAGAGGTAGGAATTTAACTCTCTTTTCATGTTGTTATTTTCTTGTTGTGTTGTATGAATGGTGCATGTTTTGATTTATTTATTGGCTGGTTGGGTAGAATTCCTTAGGAATGGTGTAGGAGAAGGCTATGGGGAATCCATGTGGGGGGCATAAGGAAATGCCATTGGCATCAGAATTTTGTGGAGGGAGTTTGGGTTTGGGATCCACCATGGAAAAGAAATAGCTTGCATTTCTTACTTTGTGGGGGCATAAGGAAATCTGTGGGGGCATAAGGAGGGATTTGTGGGGGCATAAGGATATGTGTGGTGAAATTTATTGGTGGTTTGTTCTGGTGGATGCCCAATTCCCAATTGGGAGGCATAAGTAGCTTCCCCCATAGACCTTGCTCCTTTGGCTTGCATGATCAAGCCTAAGTTCTATTTTGAAATGTTTTTAAATGCAGTTGTGAACTACTATTTTGTGTTGAATTGTGTTTTAAAATGAAATGTGTATGTTGAAAGAATGTTGTGTGTTGTGGAAGCCAGTTATTGCCATGGGTTGAATCACACCTCTTATTGTGTTTTGGTTGGGGCTCGGGGCCAATGATGAAGGAAGGCTTCTCCTTTCATTGGATGTCTTGGTTGGGTGGAGAGCATTGCCTTTCCCCTCTTTTGTTGTGATCAACTTGGTGAAAAAGGAAACTTGCATGTTGCTGTTTTGGAGCAAAGGAAAATACAGTTTTGATAGTCCCTTGTGAATTATACTTCATTTGTAACCTTTCCCACTTGAAGTGGATGAAATTGTAATGTATACTTGTGAAGAAATGATGTTGTAATTGATTATGGATATATATATATATATATATATATATATATATATATATATATATATATTCAAATTGTGAAAGACATTTACATTTTCTCTTGTACATTGGAAAGAAATAAATAGAATGTTGTTACTGCTTTCAAACATTGAAGTATGTAAAGTATATAATTGGAATTAATAAAGAATTGAAAGATCTTCTCTCCTATGCATTGTTGGATTGAATTCAATGTTTTATTGTATGGAAAAAGAGATAGTTAGATCTCTATTTAAAAAAAAATGTACGTGGAATTAATGCTACATTTTTGTATCCTTGGAAACATATTAAAATTGGAAATCAGACTTTGCAAGTTAGTTTGAAATGGTTTGTTTATAAACAACTAAATGTATTGGAGTAGTTTAGAAATGAAATGCCACACTTGAATGATAAAAGTGATATACAGATTTAAAAGAAATAGATCTCTGTTATAAACTTTAAACTGGCAATAAATTTAAATAAAATGCATAGTTTAGACCTGCACTTAATAATCAACTTGGAAATGATATAATTTAGCATGCTAAGACATCAAGGAACTCAAATTCACAAAGAATACTTAAGAAAATAAATTTTAAACATTGAAAAATCAAGCCAAATCCTCCCACAACCATTTTTTGTCATTTGACGAAAAAATGTATATTGAAAATCAAACAAGTGAATTTACCTCCCTAATACATTCTAAATCCTTCCTAGAGTAATCCTCCATGTCTGTTTGGCATGTTGAGTGAAGGAGGAGACCAAATTGAATCAAATTAATAAGTTAAAATTTACTAGTTGGCTTTTTATACCTATAGATTTTGTCTTAAAATTTACCCTTTAAACTTTATCAAAAAGTAAAATTTATGATTCTTGTGTAAAGAGGGCATCAAGATATTTCTAGAAAGTCCTTGTTTTCCCAAACCGAGCTTTCTAGCTCAAGTTACGACCCTCTAAAGTTTTCCTACCTTGGCGGGCCCGTGGCCCAAAAAATTCCCGTTAAAATGCTTATATTTTTTTATAAATTTTTTTGCTTGGGAAAATTTCAAAATTTTCCTCCGCCAGCCCATGACCCCAATAGAGGGCACCATGTGTCCTCATGGGAGAATGACAGAGGTGCGACATCATTTATTCCCTTAGGCCCTTTTAAAAATTTTGGAAGATTTTCATCTTTCTCCCACGACTGCACTGCCTAACCAGAGGGCCGCCACGTGACAACATGGGGGTGAAAGCGGGGTGGGGAAAACCATCATAACTTTATATTATGAAATTTTTCATTTGGAAATTTTTTTCTTTTCTCCCCGTGACCCCGTACTCCCACCCTCGCACCGGTCGACTCTTACGTGGCGTGCGTGCCATTTAAACTTTTTCCCCTTTGGCTAAGTTGCTCTAAAAACTCTACCGCCACACCTTTCCCTCTCCTTCACCCCTACGATGGCCCGTTGAGTGCCACATGTCCCTAGTGGACCCACGGGCGCATGGGTGTTATTTTGTTTTCTCTCCCTCTTGGGTGAAATGCCCCAAACTCTTCCGCCACTCCGTCCTTCCCTCACCCTTTCCCCGCTTTGATCAAAACCCGACACGTGTGCTCGGAGGAACCATGGAGGCACAACCACAAATGGGAATTTTCTCCCATGTAAGGAAAAATTCTAAACACTTCCCATGACCCGCCAACCAAAAATTGCTTTTCGCCCCCACTTGACACGTGTCCCCTTGGGGAAAATTTGACTCCTAAAGTCCGCTTGCCCATATCTTGAGTTTCTGAAGGAGTTAGGAGGACTTATTTATATCGTTGGAAATGTGAGAGAATTTCCTATCCAATGGGAATGATTTAGGGAAATTTTGGAAGCATTATATATGAGAAAAATCAAGTTGAAACTCTGATCCTGTTAGAGAGTGGGTATGATGATATTTTACCCCCTGAACCTAACTGAAACTTCTAACCCTAAAAGTTGGACCATGTGACCTTTGATAATTGTTAATGAAGGAAAATTATGTTCTAGTATTTTAGATTTGTTTCAAAACCTGTTAGTGTCAATTGTTGTCTTGCAACTTGGTTGTGGACACTTCTAAAATAAATAAATAAATAAAATTATTCCATAATTTTCTAACTAATCCTAGGTTGTTTCTTGGGTCTCAAGTGGGTTGTTTTAACGGGCATCATAAAGAGAATATTTCTTGTCCACAAGTAGGCAGCCTCCTTGTTAAAAGATGACGTGGCTATGAGCTCTTCTGCCAGAATCGTGCTTTGGAACCTTACGAAAAACACTTTATTGGGGTCATCAATGTAACCCATCCCTAGCCTCTCCTCCCCTACGCGCCTTCCTCCCATGTGCATGCCCTTAGGAATACTTACAGTTAAAATGGTGCCTCCAGTGCTTCCACGGTCCTTTTCCATGCTCTCCTCCTTCTCCTCATTTAACATTGGCTCAAGATCGTGCTTCAACTTCTCCTCCTCCAAGGTCTCAATGACCTTTGTTTCTTCTCTCTCCACCTTGGGTATCTGCTCCACCGTAAGGCTTGGGGCATTCTATGTGTGTGTGCCATCTCCTCACTTCTCATGTCTTGGGTGCCTCTCCCTTCTTGGCTATCCTTGCACCACATGAAGAGGAACCCCTAATCCTCTTCTCTACCTTCTTCATCTGAATCATGTACATTGAAAACAAGTGGCTCTTGTTCCTTTTTAGCTCGTCTTCCCACTCGAAATATTCTTCGCTAGCTTCCTCTTCACCTATGTGCTTGTCCAAACTTCTAATATCTTCTGAGTCTCCTCTTCTAGCCTATGCTTCTTCCTAACCAGGGATTCTGGTGTAGGTGACTTTGTTTCTTCTTCTCCCAAGGACTCCTTGTCTGATGGATTTTCTGGCTCTAGAGTCTTTTCCTTGACTAAGGGCCTCTTCTTGTGCGAATACATGCTTGTCCTAGTGCTTGTCCCAGGGGAGCCTATTACTTGTGTTTCCCCAACACTTGGTATTCTCCTCTCTAGCTCCTTTTCCACCGCTTGGGTCCGGGTTTCTTCCTGCTAGTTGGATCCCCAAGCATAGATACCTCATTTTCCAAATATGTTCCCTAGTTTGATTTGGGTCTTATACAGAGGTACACGTGCACCATGGATCCTCTTACAATGGGAAAGGTCATGGGCTTTGTCATTTGTACTTCATGCGACACATACCTCTCCATGTACATGTGCTTGCTAGGGTAGACCAACCCTTTGCAAATTTCCCTGTGCTCCCAGTCCTAGATTACCAAGGTCTAGTTTTAGCTTCTTGGACTCTTTAAACCTATTTACTCCCACTTGGAAGTATTGAGCTGTGAAGGTAAAGGGATCTTGCACCATGGGCTCTATGTCTCATCTGTCAGTTTGAACCTGCCTAGGAAAAATGCTTTGGTACATAGCAAATTTTTCTTCTCCTTTGGTGGCCATTGGTAGTTGTTCAGAATCCTCCATTCTACCCCTGAACACGTTCCTTAGGCATGTATACCATTTCTCTAGGTGCACCTTGTGCATGGTTGTCATGGAGTCACATGCGTATTTTTAAAATCTTTTTGTGGGCAAAGGGTCCTCAACTAGGTACTCCCATACAATTTTTTTGATGCATCAGGTACTCCAATTTCTGAAAAATGATTATCAGTAGGACATTACCGAACATGATCCTATCTCCTTCCTTCACATAGCTTACAATCTCATCCACGATGAATGTAGACAAGTTGTAGATGGTGCCTCTGAGATTTTCTTGCAAAGATATAACCATGGCTTATTGAATTGGGTCCATCTCTCCCGCCATTTAACTTGGTCACCAGATGTGCGGCCATTCTCATTACTGGGTCCTTGATGTCTATGATATCATAATATCTTGACCCCTTTTTATATGTGTAGGCAGCGATAGTCTCCTTAATTGCCTCTTTATCACCTAGGTCATCTTCCAAACCATCTCCTTCACAGATGAGGCATGTGAAATGTGATATGAGTTGGGGGTAATGTGTATCTTGCGCCCCACAAAATGGAAGTAGTCCTCATGCACGCGTGACATCAACCATTGATAAGGCTTCCCAAAGTAAGGCAACTCAAAGAGTTGCAATAACCCTACCTTTTCCAACTTGACCTTCATGTCATCGTTATAGATGGGCAAGCCCTCTGGTGTCCTTCTATTTGTTGGGCGCACTAGCTCCAGTGCCATCTCCTTCTCAATCATGCTTATACGATGATTATAGTCATTTACAGACATGTTCCTTAGATGGGACTCCCACTCCTTCCCTAGCATTACTCCATCTGGGTACTTTGCATTTCTGCATACCACTCTTTATTTGTATGTGTGTCAGTTTCTTGTTGTTTGCCCTTGCCCTTGCCCTTCTTGGGTGTGCTAACTGGTTTCTTGGGTGCCATTTTCTAGGTTCGCTTCTTACTTTAATCACTTCATGTAACTCTATTATTTCACTCTTTCCCACCTTAGATCTCGAATTTGTGAAGAAAATTCCTTAAACCCATGCCCTAGTTCTTCAAACCCTAGCTGGGATAATCCTTTCACAAGATGATGCTTCCTCATAACTCTTTTACGCCCTTGAAATCCCTCTTTTTCTCATTCGCAGATCCACTCTAGTCACCCATGCTCGATATCTTTAACTTTTTTTTCTTCACACGGATCAATTTTTAGAAGCCCTAGTTTGCGAAAATGTAAAAATCACTTCTTTCTCCTTGTTTGCAAAGTGAATAATGAAGTTCCTTGACCATTTATTTATAGTTTTTCCCCTTTTAAAGCATTAAATGATACTTCACCTACCACCATAATTTTTACATTTAATGCATCTTTTTCAAACAAAGCCCAACTTTAGCACTTTAACTCACGTGCCTGACCCATGCGGGTAATCTTCCAACCTTCTGGTGTGCAACCAATCCATCTAGATAGGAGACTCTTGTGTGTGTGTCACCTGCGCCGAAGGCACTTCTTCTATCCTAATTTTTTTCTCTCACCTACCTCATGTTGCTTATGTGCTTTTTCTTCCTTTGTACATGGGATCTGAGAGTAGCCTTATCTTGACACCAATCATCCTTTTCCATCTTTTCTTTCCATGCACCTCTTTCAACAGGGCCATTCAACTCGAGATTTTCAACATAACTTCCTTGGCACTTTACCCATGCTCTCCTTCACATTGCTCTACCCCACACTAAAATGATGCACGGTCCTCTGCGCACTCAAAAATCCTCAAAGAGTAATAAGGGTTACCGGTGCCCAAGGCGTAAAACAAAACAACAACACGAAAGGGAAACACAAGAAAAAAAATTGCATAAAGAAAATTCTAAACTAATCGGAAAAATTTCCTTATTTACAAACACCAAGAAGACTTATTCATAGTAGGGCTTCAACCTACTCCCATTGAAGTGTCCAGAAATTTCATTCCAACTAGCGCTTGTAACTGGCATGTGCCCGAGTCAAGGATGTAAGATATTTTATAGAGACCTAACCAATGGACCTTCAACTTCCCAAGATACTTAGAATCATATAGTAAGACCATTTTCCCAACCTCAAACTTCTTGTTTCTGATGTGGCGATCATGCCATGCTTTTTGCTTTGCTTTTTCTACTATTTGGCTCCACCTGGTGAGTGATCGTCTCTCATCCAACTTCATTAGTTTGTCAATTCTTTCTTCCAGTGTTTGCTCATCAGCCAACCCTCATGTGCGCTATTCATAGAGAAGGTAACATGAATTCAACTAGAAGAATGGATTCCACGCCAAACACCAATTGAAATGGTGTGGCTTTGTTCAACCTTTTATAAGTTGTCATGTAAGCCCATAATACAACTGATACCTTGTCATCCCAATCTTGTCTTCCGACATCACAAATTTTGGTCAAGGTATGACTCAGTATTTTGTTAAATGCTTCGTGGTCCCATTTTCTTATGGGTGATAAGGGGTAGTCTTGTGATGAGCTACCATGAATTATGCTAATAGGATCCTCACGGTCTCATTTAAGAAATGTGTACCCCTATCGCTTTGGTTAAACTTAAAGGGCATCCATACCTTGTGATAATGTTCTCCCACAAAAATCTTACCACTTTGTGGTTGTTGTGTAATCTTTAGTTGGAGCTGCCTCTGCCCACCTTGTCAAATAATCCGTGCAAGTGATTACATAGTGTGATCTGGTCCTATGTGCTGTTGGTGCAATAGGGCCTACAAATTCTATTGCCCATTTCTCAAAAGGTTTAGTGCTAGGGATAGGGTGCAAAGGCATTTCATCTCTCTTTCCTGGCTTGCCAATGCACTGACAATGGTCACACACTTTACAATAGTCTTTGTAATCCTTATACAGAGTTTCCCACCATAATCCTACCATTAAAATTTTACGCACGGTGGCGTCACCTGCATAATGTCCAATGGCACTTCCTCTATGATGGTGAGGCGCTCATGCTCTAGTACACATCTGTGCAAAACTTCATCATGCCCTAACTTGTATAAGTCCCCAATGATCAACATTTAGGGCGTAATGCGTATAGATAGTTACTTTATTTCTAATGCCTTCATGCCTTTCAGCACCACACATTATTTTAGGAATACTGCAATCTCCTCCAAGTCTGAGGGCGCGCACCAAAAGCTGAATAGTTACGCATCTGGAATAGCCTCTTCAATACTTTGCACATCCTCTTCTGAATCAATCCTTGATAGATGATTAGGTCCACAATTACTTTTTCTAGGCTTCACAACTACCATAAACTCAAACTCTTGAAATAATAGCACCCACCAACATATGCACCCTTGTAGAACGGGCTTGTTCACTAAATACTTTAACACCATGTGGTCGGTGTAGAATACAAAGGGTGTTGCTAGCAGATATTGTCTGAACTTGAAAAGTGCGTAGATAATTGACAATTCCTTGCGCTCAGTTATGGTCTAATTATGCTCTATTGGTGTCAACTTTCTACTTGAGAAACATAAAGGGTGATCAATAATTACTTCACCTAGATGCACAAGCACTGCTCCAATGGTGGTCCTAAGGCATCTATATGAACATGGAAGGGCTTATCCTAAGAGGGAAAATGTAATATAGGCATGGTGATAAGCCTATCCTTTAATGTGTTAAACACCTTCTTTGTGCCTCTCCCCAATCGAAGACACTTTTATGTCTGAGCAATTCTTCTAGAGGCATGACTATCTTGGCATACCCCTTGATGAATTTTTTGTAATAACCCGTATGCCCAAGAAATCTGCGCACTGCGCTTTGGCTAGTAGGTTCCCCCAATCCCATAATAACTGCAACCTTGGCAGGATCTACTAGTAAGCCCTCCTTACATATGATGTGCCCCAATAAAGTCCCAAAGGGTGTAGCAAAGACACACTTTTTAATGTTGAGAGATATCCTTAACGCCGACATCTCTCAAACATCAGCCTCAAATTATCATAGTGGTCTTTTACTAGCCCATATACTGTCCAATCATCCAGATAAACCTGAAGGAATTTGTGGATGAAGTCCTGGAACACCTAAACCACTATGCGTGAAAAAATAGTAGGCGCATTCTTCAACCCAAAGGGCATGACCGTGTATGCAAAACTTCCCCATTCAGTGGTGAAAGTTGTCTTCTCCTGGTCTTCCTTTGCAATCCAGACTTGGTGGTACCCCAAAATCCATCCATAAAGGAATAGATTTTGTGCCCAACAACTCCCTCTAAAATTTATTCAGTGAAGGGGGTTGGAAAAGGATCGATGACACAAACCGCATTCATCTCCCTATAGTCCACGCATATCCTAATCTGCCCATCCTTCTTGATGCTTATCACCATCAAACTTATCCATTCCAATTCTTCCATGGCTTCAATGATTCCAAAAGCTATCATTTTGTCTATCTCTTCCTTTACCTTTACGCACAAATTGGGATTCATCCGGTAGGGTCTCTTCTTGACCAGGCACACACCGTCCTTCAACTTTATCCTCATCTCCCCCAAGGAATGGTGGACACCTTTGAGCTCATGGTACCCACATGGGAATAAATCCTCAAATTCACACAAAAGATCTATGACCTTAGAGACTTCCTTCTCTCGACCAGTAATCTCCAATGATAGCTTCCTTAGGTTCCTCTTCTAAGCTGATGTTAACCTTCTTTGTCTTTAAAGGCTCATGGTAGGCGCGTGCATGAGCATCAACACTGTCCACTACCTTCCATGTCCCCACAGAATGGTTAACATCTAGAATCTCTACTTCCTCTCATCAATAACATATACTAATTTCCCTTTCTCCTTTTCCAAGCATACACACTCAAGCTGGATCTCTTCTACTTCTTCTACTTCTTCTTTAAAGCGCACCTCCAAACCTGGTTCACCTAGCAGTTCCAACAGCCTATCTTTTGCCATGGCACTATCCCCCATGGTAAGGTGCTTAACAACTTGTAATGCCTTATCAACTGATGGCTTGGTACTTTGATATTCAAACATTTGAATGAGGTCGATGCTAGCTCTTTCCAATTTCTGTTTGGCGGCGTGTCTCAGAATGTATGTACCATACATGTGCGTAACCCTGTAGTGTAGAATACAACTTGTGTACCCAAAGGGATGGTGGCAAAGCTTCCATGCCTTCTCTCCAGACCTTCTCACAAGCTTGGATGTGGAAAGAGGTGGGTTCCTTACCATGGTAGTCCTTGATGGCGGTGGGCATGTTGCTTCTAGAAAACCTAACAGAGAGAGAAATTCTCACCTCACACCATTCCAAAAGGCTCTCCTGATGTGTAGCCCACCACCGTGCCACTGTGTTGAGTAGGACATAACTTAACATCCCTCTTCATTCCTTCTCCTCCTTCCACTGAGCTTCCATCTCCTGTAAAAAGATCTCAGGGAAGGCCCCTCCTGAATACTTAGGTAATTTTTTTCCTCCTAGGCGTTGGACCATACGTGCCTTTGTTACTTTTGTTACCAATCCTCTCAATTTCTGTCTAATCAATTCATAAGTCCCATGCACCTAATTATCACATGCTAGGCTAGTGGTGTCACTTACTAACTGAGCATCCTCAAACTAGATAAATCCATCGATAGGATGGATTATCTCTGGATCCCTGATTGAGTGCACATATATCCTGTCTAGGACTTCTTCCCCAAAGGTTCAGTATAGGGAGTTGAATTCCCCTCAGCCAAAGGTATAATAACCCGCTCCTCCTTATTTTCAAAGCTGATGTAACCCTTATTGAACTCAAGGTCAACTTTGTTCTTGTAACACCATGGGCACCCAAGTAGTGCTAGGAAATTGTCTTCCTTGGAAAGCACCAAGACTTCGAATTCCCTAATAAACTTAGCTCCTTGGATAGTGATAACTGCATCCCTTAAGACACCAATGGGCATCGCCTTTGTTTTTTTTTCCATATACAACACATTCAAATATGTCTGTAATGTAGGCCTTCCCATCTGATGCCAAGCATCCAATGTGAGAACATTGACCTCCATGCCTATGTCAATGAGGATATTACTAAGGAGCCATCCATCTACGACTGCATCCAATGTGATCTCCTTGTCATAGTCAAGGCTGTGAGGGGGAAGGTTTGCATGCAGGATTTGTCTCTCACACTCTTCTTTGTACGTGGTACCTTCTCCCTCAACCATGCCCCTAGCAAGGGAATAACATTTTCCTGCCTTAGCATTTTACATACTTCCTTGACCTCATCCAGGTCATCCTTTGGCACCTTGACCTTTCTCCTTTGCTCCTCCCTCCTGGACTGCTCCTTTAGGCACTGGATTTCTCCTTGTAAACTCTGAATGACATCCATGGTATCTTGATATACTTCCTTTTGATGTGCGGGGTCTAGGTACTTCCCATGAACTACTTCCTCTCTTGAAACCGAGTCCTCTACCTTGGTATTTCCTTTGCGCACGTAGCCTCTGCTCTTGTTGTTACTAAAATAGGTTCTAAACCTACATCACGTGTCACCCATGGCATCCATTGTGTGTCTATCTTCTTGATGCTTACCATTGCAACGCCCTTGTCTTTCCGTTGCTCTGCTTGATTCATGTGCTCAAACAACTCTAAATTCCTCATACTTGTGCTTCTTTCTACACCATGAGCATTGTAACAAGTCTGGGCACTCCCATTTATGTTCTATAGAGCCACAATTAAAATAGGTTCCACGCAAGAACTCACTCCTTCCTCCTCTGTGGTTACCATGACCACAGAATCCTCTGCAAAATCCCCTTCTACATGTGTCACTATCTATGTGCTCCTCATAGCGGTGATCATCACCCTTAGAATTGCTGGTAATGCTGGTTTGGTGAACCCCATGATCAATGGCCTCATGGATCTGATCAATGAGCCTACAGTCCTTGGTATCATGGGTTGTAGAAGTACAAATTTTACAGTAGCAAGACACATTCTTCTAGATTATGTGCTTTGTAACAAGGGGCACCTACTTGCATCATGGTCCCCATGAAAAATTTCATAGTCTACTTTGTGATGGTACGTACTACCCTCCGGGGACAACTACCCTTGACATGCCCCTCTACTTCACAATATGTGCACCATAAACCACTGTGAGTCTCATGGGCTGAGTTTGTGGATAATTTCTCTAGCTGCTTAGCCATAGCAACAATTTGAGCCTCTAGAAATGGGCTAACTCTAGTATCAACACTACCAACAACCTCGACACTCGAGTAGCTTCCAACACTTCACGCGGGTCTATGAATGTTTTATGAGATAAGGTCCTTCTAAAAGGGGTGATCAATCCTCCAACAAACCACTGAGCATGCTGTGAAGGGTGAATATCATATGATAACTTAGACAAGAGAGTTTTAAAGTGTGCATCATACTCCTGCACACTCTTTTCCATTCCCTGTTGAATTTCCTTCAGGGTGCTAATGCTCTTTTGTTCAAACTTAGGGATGTGGAATTTTTCCAAGAAGGTGTTCTTTAAAGTAGTGTAATCCACCACCATTTGATGGGGGTCATATTTCCTATACCAGCTATGCGCGTGCCCCTGCAACATTGTTATAAATTGACTAGCCTTCCACTCTGAGGTTGTGATCCCTTTGCATGCCATAGTAGCTCACATTTGTGAACATGCTCCACAACATCCTCAATACCTTTATAATCTGGCAAGTGTAACGACATCTCAAAGAAGACCTGAGGGGGTGGCTGGGGCCCTTGTCCTCCTAAGCCAGAGCCTTGGTTTCCTCCGGTGTTCCCTCTGCTACTGGATCCACTAGGTCCACCTGGTCATGTGCCTCCTGAGCCACTAGATCCACTAGAACCACTAGGTCCACCAAGTCCTGTAGGAGTTGTGCCAAGTTCCCAAAGGTTCCATTGAACTATGCGACGACTTCGGTCCTCGTGATAATGACCCACTATCAATATTACACCCCGCACTTTGCTCTTCCGTATGTGAGACCAAAGGCTTGTATACTTTCTCCTTGTCCAAATACTCCTCCAAATATGGGGATATGTGTAGCCATAGAAGTGGGAACTGAAAAATTGTACCTCTTAGGCACAGATCTGTCACTTCCACTGATTCTAACTGGGTCAATGATACTTCTTCCTTGTTCTGGAAAACCAAGTGCTAGGTTTTGGTCACTGGGTGGGTTCAGATATGTGCCAATGACTCTTCTTTCTCTCGTGTGATGAACTCTCATCGGGGCTAAAGGGGTCTCTCTTACGCGCTTGCCAAGATGGGGTAACACAGATCGATCAGTTCCACGTCCTCTGTAACATCCTCATTTTTATACATTAGAACAAGTAAATTTTTTTTTTTGATAAATGCTTCCTGGTTCTAAATACATAATTTAGAACTCACCAATCAAAACAACCATTCTCATAATAGATAACCATATGCATCTGTAATGACTCGGAGTACTTCCAATCGATTCATTCCATGACTCGGTAATCTACCGATCTATTCATGAGTATTAAGAGTTGGCATTTTATTTAACACATCACTCTTGCGGTTCTCCTCTCTAATCTAGGATTCAGAATGCTTTGTCCAAGGAACCTATCTGAATAATTGTTACCATTATTCATCGGCATCTCATCCCTTAGACAAGGTGACTTAGGACAACGCAATCAGCAGCTTGCGATACTTTGGCGTAAGATTTTGAAACATATTACTTATGTCTCGTATTCCTTGACGACATACTCATCAATCTGGAATACGTCCTTCACCCCATTCCTATGTTATGTAGAATGTCTTATACTGACTTCTGTCAGACTCTCCTGTCCCAAGTTATTCACTCAGGAACGGATTAGTAAGATGACAACGTTATAGGGATGCTCCCGAGGACTTGGGATACGCTGACATACTGGGTCAACCCTAGTTAATCTAGTGTGTCAAGATACCGCAAGTCTCCTAGGGAAGCCTTATAATGTGACCACATTCCTAATCAGTCCCAGAGTAACTTGTTCGATTTTAAGGTGTAAATCTTAACGATCAATGCAAAAGGTGTCGTCATAAGTCACCTGCATTGTTGTATCTTCGAGAAGATCCTAATCTTCTCGAAGGTACAACCCTGCAGTTGAATTGTGCCATCAACCTTTAAATCCGCCTCGATAAGATCTACTAAATTTTAAGGTGTTTCTTACGTTGAGTTAAAATTATACTATAAGACGCTCCCTTAAGGGTAGTCTTTCCCAATCCCTGGGTTCCTCACCTTAGAATTACCTTTCTTAGTAAAACCCATTACACAAGAGAAGTTATTAAGACTAGAGGTCCCTTCAAGGAGTTCATAGAATATACATAATTCTAAATCAAGGAAGCTGGACACTAACCCTCAATCTTCACATGAGATTGCTAACCAAACCCCCTTTTTTTTTGGTTTATATCAGTTCTCATAACTGAATTTATATCTTACTTGTTAGTATCGAGATATAGTGATTAAGAATCCAATTAAACGTTGTATTGAATTAGATCAAGACTTATGAAGTAATGATTTAATCACTTTCGCTTTATCTCCTGCTTTCATTTGTTTTAACCTTAGATTCCCGAAAGACAATGACCTAAGTTCCAATTTAGCTATAAATAGATCATAATAGAACTACTAAACAATCATAAGTATTCAATCACATATCCTTACAAGCTTGCTTAGATATTCACAAAAGTCTCCTAGTTATACAATAATAACAATGCTCTCAAGATCATTTGAATCAAGATTATCAAAACATCAAGTTACGAATACAAACACATAAGTAACAAATATCTCTTTTCATTCCTTTCAAGCTAATCAAATACATTTTATGCATTCAACGTATTCGATACAAAACTCAACAGCAAAAGAACATCTTTCTTCAAATAGTACATTCAAAGAATCAAGTTGGATTTCATCATAAAACCAAATTAAACAATCAACATCATATCGAGATCTGCGCACCTTTACCACTTACGGCAATCATCTGCAAAAATTGTCAACATGGGTCAGTTCGGTGAACTGAGCATGATGAGCACTAAATCTTAAAACAATTACAATCCACCAATTGTTTTCATTAAACAACCTGTTTAAATGAAATTAATTCACCAAACATGTAATCATATTTCAGACTATACTCTTCTGTAATTCAAACAAGACTATAACGCGTAACTCATCTCATAGTTACTAAATAGTCCTAGATACTTTTCATATATTTCTTCATAAATGTTAGTGACCAAGAAGAACAAATGCATCTAAAACAACTATCCATCTGAATCCCAAGGACAACAAACATCCGACAGGCCATTATATTCAACAAAATGAATATCCTAACAATTCATGAATCCATCAGTATGTTTTACAAATCCAACAATTAAATATAAATTTATCAACATATACTTTACAATAAGAGAAAGAAACCGAGACATTCAGATTTCCCTTCCAATCATGCTCATGACTGTACCATCTCCTCAAGAGTAAAGCATTCACATTATATGCATGTGACTAAGTCAGATGAGACCACAAGAAGAACCATAGTTTCATCAAAATTTAAATATAAAATTCCCTGTAGCTTACTAAGCAATACAGTAGCTCTCGCGACAAGCAACAGTAAGTAATCCAAACTTAACAGATTCAACAATTCCTTTTCATAACATTCAACAATATGAATATACCCATCGCCATTGTTTGACAGAGCACAACTTCATTCAACTAGGCAAATCCCAATACATTTTTCCTCAAGGTTTCATTTGAAGACGAGTTACTACAACATATAACAGGGTATCAACAAAATCAAGTTGATAAAGAAACCCCAACCTTTAATTCCTCCGAATCGAACTGAACATATCACAACGATGATAAGAAAGAGTCAAAACGATATGCATGCTCAGCGAGGACTGAAATCCAGAATCGAGCCAACTCACAGCATATCATGGACTCCAACAGTGCCAAATCCAACCAATACTTATATTAAAGGTTTAAATAGAAGTTGAATTCATATGACAACAATCAAGAATCCTAAAAGTAATCACAACAAAAACTTCTACAGAAGTTACAACATAAATTACCTTTCAGTGACTCCATCGAAGTCGATATCATTTAGTATTCATAATAAAACAACAACATTCATAACCAAGCTTGACAGAAGTTTAAAATACTAGATACATTTCAAGGACTCTCACTGAGTCCATATCGACCGTAACCACAACTGGGCTTACACAGAAGTACATATAACACCAGTTACATATCAAGGACTCCAACTGAGTCCATAACAACAGTAATCACAACTGAGATTATTCAGAAGAGAAAACATAATATACGCTTCATGAGTTCAAAAGGAGTCGAACCCAAGTAATATTCTCAATCTAAACTCCTACAGAAGTCAAAAATACTATCTACTCAAGGATTCCAATGGAATTCAATAACATATTGTATTCACGGCTGTACTTCTTCAGAAGCCAAGACATAATTTCATTTCAAGAAGTCCAACAGCATCAATAACATATATTACTCACGACATAACTTATACAGAAGTCGAAATATCATGTACATTCAAGAATTCCAACAGTATCCTTTTCAACAAGTGAAACAACAAGGTATCGACGGAAGTCTGAATCAAACAAGAAAACAATTCATGGACTCCCACAAAGCCGAACACGTATATTAGCCTTGCAAGCATTTCTACAAAATCTAACCGAAATGCAAAACACAACAAGATAATTCAACAGTATGAAACAAAATGCACACCCATCAAGGGTTCATTTGAAAAATCGAGCCAGTAAGAAGATACAACAACTAATTCTTACAAAGCTACCTTAAAAACCAACTGAACCCAAAAATCATCTGAACAGAGTTGTTCTAATGAAATCATTTGAAAGAAAGCAAGATTTTTAAAAGTTAGGGCCTAACATGCCTGGTAATGTTGCTTAAAAATCCGAAGAAGACCACTGAAAGAGCTCGAGCCTTCTCCTCTTTTTCCACGTTAGATTCAACAACAATAATTTGTTATTTCCATGCCTTATAAACTTTCCTTGATAGAGAAAAGAGCTAGTTATTCTCATAGTTGCCATGCAACACCAAGTAGACTGGTGCGAAGAACCAGTGATCAAACAGAGGGAAACCCGGAGTGCATGAAAAACCAAATAAACTACTAATTTTCCATTTTGCATGTCTTCCTGAGAAATCTGAGCTCGAGACCGAGTTCATTAATTGCATTAACTCCAAAATTCCCGCTCAATCTCCATTTCCACCGATCGCCATAGTTGGCAATGGACAAATGCAAATGAAAGACCGTTTCTAAATTTGGCGACTCTACCACGTCGGCCTCGATGGCCGTTTGAAACCTCCGCTAATTCCTTGTCCTTCATACTTATCCATCCCATTTAATGCCATAGAAACTACCACCCATGGCTCGCACCCTTTCATAGGTCCCCTTCCTCCACTAACATTTGTTAGGTTAGAAACATAGGTTAGATCATAAGATGATACTTAGTCTAACTTCCTTAGTGCTAGGTCACTAACCTTAGAACATTTAGTTTATAGTTTAGGCCTAGGTTAGATTAACACTAATCTAACCCATAGGTTATAGTTTAGGTTTAGGTTATTAACCTTAATAAATCCAGCTTAGGTCTTAACAATTCAGAATGTTCAGAATAAGAACCAACAGATATACATTCCCGTAATGGATTCAATCTAGCACTAATAATAAGCTAGTAGTATAAATGTATCTGAATTTATTACCTGGCCCACGATCAAGACCTTCCTGATATTACGATATCGGGAACCAATTCATTTAACACGATCAGCCTGAGTTAGACTCCGGAATAGCTTATTCAACGCATTCAGACCTTGCAACCTACGTAAGGTCTATAATTTTTGTTCATCCCAAATAAACTTAAAGCATCTCTTGGATAAATGCCACCGATTCAAGGTCGGTCTTATAGATGGATAAATCCATAATTCATTCCGAGATCAGATTAAACTCAGGTGCAAAATGAAAGAAATAAAAGAGTCCAATCATATTCCGACTCAGTCAAAGATCTTCAATTGCAAAGAAGATAAAGTACATATCAAGCATGACTTCATAATCAAAGGAACACATCCTTTTACAGAAGAAATCATATATCAACACTTGAATGCTCAGGAGGAAGTAACAACAGTTCAGAGTGTTACATGCTTCCCTCCTAAAAGATTCATCGTCCCGATGATTACATATTCGATTAACCTTCAGGTCAACCAATTTATTAGTTCACAAAACAATGCGACTATTTCCAACTTGAATAGTTCCAGAAATCAATGTCACAACACATTTTATTCAGCCTGAATAATGTTTGCCTCAATCTGGCTTTCATATAAACTTGAAAAAGATAAGTTCATGTAAAAAAATGTTTTGTCAACAGATTTCATCCTGTTGAAAAAGAAAAGGAAAAGTAATTTTCATCTCTTCCAGATTTTCCCAAGTTGCACTTTCTTCGTTAAACTGGTCCCACTGGACCTTACATTGCTGTATTTCACGATTTCTCAAATGTAATTGGCGAGTTTCCAGCACTCGTGTGGGTTTAACCACGATTATTCCCGGTCTTAGACCTGCAAGGAATTCCAATTTAAGACATGTGACAAATCTGAAATGTATTTCTTAAGCAAAGAAATATGGAAAACATCATGCATGCGAGATAAATAGGTGGTAATGCTAATTGATAAGCTACAGGATTTATTTTTTCGATAATTTCGAAAGGTCCCACGAAACGAGATGACAACTTGGCAGCCTTGCCAAAAGTTATAGAACTCTTTTTGGGTTTAACTCGAAGAAAAACCTTGTCACCCAACTCAAACCTTCGATCAACCCGCTTAAGGTCAGCATAGCTCTTCTGCCTATCTGCTGCTTCCTTTAATCATTCACGAATCAGCTTAACTTGCTGTTCCATTTCAGTGAGGATCTCTAGTCCAATTACCAATCTATCCTCAACACTATCCCAGCTAACAGGGTTTCTGCACTTCCTTCCATAAAGTGCTTCAAATGGTGCCATTTTAAGAGATGAGTGATAAGTGTTGTTGTATGTGAATTCAACTAATGGAAGATACTCTTCCCATTTATACTGTTGATCCATGCAATACATTCGCAACATGTCTTCCAACACTTGATTTACCCTCTCAGTTTATCCATCCATTTCCGGATGATATGCAGAACTGAAGTTTAGTTTTGTTCCAAGAGCTGTATTAAGCGTTTGCCAAAACCTTGACGTCATTCTAGGATCCCTGTCAGATATAATCAATTCTGGTACACCATGCAATCTGAAAATTTCATGTACGAATCTTTTGGCCAGCACTGGTGAATCATCCTTTAGATTTCCAGCGATGAAATGAGCTACCTTAGTTAGTTTATCTACAACTACCAGGATAACATCATGTTTATTCCTGGACATAGGTAACCCTTGTACAAAGTCCATGCTTATTACTTGCCATTTGTACTGCGGTATGCTATGAGGATATAATAGTCCAACAGGTGCATATGTTCTCGCTTTAACCCTGCTAACACTCCGCATAATGAGTTACAAATTCAATGACATCCTTTTTCATACCTTTCCGTAGTATTGCTTTATTTCGATCAGCAAGCATTTTTGTGATACCCGGTGTCCGGAGAAAGGTGAATTATGAAATTCAACTAACAACTTCTTTCTCAAATTGTTCAGCATAGGTACGTATACCCTGTTTTCATAACGTAAGATTCCTTCATTATCAAAATGAAAGCCCTTATACCTTTCATCATTAGGTTCTGCAGCAAGCGCGCTTTTACTTGCTTTGAAAGTATGTATCTATTCTAAGGCACTTTTTACCTCATCCTTAAACTGAGTTCTTAATGTTATAAGAGCAGAAATGTGCCTCCTACGACTTAGAGCATCTGCTACTCTATTCTCCTTCCCTTTGATGTAGCTAATATCAAAATCATATTGTGATAAAAATTCTAACCACCTTCTCTGTCTGGCATTTAGATTAGGTGAGTGAAAATATATTTCATTCCTAAGTGATTAGTTTTCAACTCCTTGGGAACCTTTTGTTATCATGTCATGCCGTTTGGCCTTAAGAATGCTTTGGTGCGACTATCGGCGGGCTATGACTTACATTTTTCATGACATTATGCACACTATCCTTGAAGATTATGTTGATGATCTTCTTGGAAAATCTAAACATCACAAAGTGAACATCTTGATGTTTTAGCCATTATTTTCGATGGCCTGTTACAATATTATGTTCGTCTTCAACCAAAGAAATGTGTCTTTGGTGTTCTTTTAGGAAAACTCCTTGGTTTTATTGTCTCTTTGCGTGGCATCGAGGTCGATCCAGCTAAAGTCAAAGCTATCCTAGAAATGCCCCCACCCACTAACCTCAAACAATTGCGTAGTTTGTAGGGCAAACTCCAATCTATCCGGCGTTTCATCTCACAACTCTCGAATTGATGTCAACCTTTCCATCATCTCCTTAAAAAGGATATTGTCTTTTAATGGAGTGAGGAATGTCACCAAGCCTTTGAGGCTCTTAAAGCCTATCTCTTGCAACCACCCGTGCTTATCCCACCTCAGGACGATCACCCTTTCTACCTTTACCTTTCCACCACCGACCACGCTGTAGGGGCCATGCTCGCACATCATGACTCCGAGTATCGAGAACAAGTCGCTTTATTATATAAGTCATAGTCTAGTGGATTATGAGACTAGGTATACACATGTAGAAAAGTTATGCCTAGCCCTATCATTCGTGGCCACCAAACTCCGACATTACCTCCTAAATCACAAAACTTTCATCATCACCAACACGGACCCCATCCATTATATGTATGCCAAGCCTCATCTAAACCAACGCATCACCCGATGGCTTATGCTCCTCGCTGACCTCGACCTTGAATTTATACACCAGAAGTCAATCAAAGGACAAACCATTGCCGACCAACTCGCGGAAGCCCCTTTACCTGGGGAGAAATTTACCAATTTTAATTTCCCCGACGAACTCATCACCACTCTTTCACTCAGTGAGGAGTCATATCCAATGACCCTCTTCTTCGACGGATCCAAATGCCAGCGTGGCGGAGGGGCCGGTGTTGTTCTCATTCCTCTTGACGCTGAGCCTATGCCTCTTTCATTCCGGCTTGATTTCCCCTGCACTAATAATACAAATGGAATACGAGGCCCTTGTTTTGGGTCTCCAGGTCACGTTACACTTAGGTGTTAAATCTATTAACATTTTTGGCGACTCTCAATTGGTAGTCAATCAAGTTATGGGCTTCTACCAATGTAAAAATGAGGAACTTCAAAAGTACAAACACTACGTAGATTCACTTTTGACCTTATTTACTCATTATTCTATCCAAACCATTCCCACTCCACTAACAAATTTGCATGGTTACTATGGCTTGCTTAGCCTCACAAATTCCTTCCTCACCAACCGACTGCGACATATTCATCTTGGTCTAACAACTCTTTGCCCCATCTTACTCCACCTTGGATGTTTGTATGATAAATATTGTGTCTACTAATTTGCAGGATATCTGGTATCACCAATTTCATGACTACCTCACAACCTCTGTTCTCCCACCTGACCTAACGAGTACCGAGAAAACGTGCTTTTCTTAAAAGTGTTTCTCGTTATGTCATCATGGGGGGACTCCTTTATAAACGTGGCTTTGATGGCATCCTCCTTCGATGTCTAACCGGCGCAGAGGTCACCTATACCATCCAACAAGTCCATGACAGAATTTGTGGTGGACATTTTAGTGGCCTTGCCATGGCCAAACAAATCCTTCACCTAGGTTATTATTGGCCTACTCTTAATAACGACTGCTACGAATATGTTAAGTGTTGTGTTATGTGTTAGCAACATGCCAACCTTCAACATACTCCTAGCCATCCACTACAGGTCGCACAAGATATTTGGCCTTTCTCACAATGGGGTTTAGACCTTATTGGTGAGATTCATCCACCCTCTTCGCAACGTCACCGATGGATAATCACAGCAACCGAATATTACACAAAATGGGTGGAGGCCATTCCACTCATTTCAACCAAAAAAGAAAAAATCATAGAGTTCATTAACCATCACATTATCTGTCGTTTTGGTGTTCCTCATCGCCTGATAACAGATAATGGAAAATCTTTCAAAAATAAGTTGTTACAAGACCTTTGTAACAACTTCGGTATCAAACTTAGCTTCTCGTCACCGTACTATCCACAAGCAAATGGCCAAGCCGAATCTTCTAACAAAACCCTGACCAAAATTCTCATGAAAGTTGTTAATAATTCTGGGAAAAATTGGCCTGATCACATCCCTTTTGCCCTTTGGGCTTATCGGACTAGCATTCGTACCTCCACTAATGCCACCCCATTTTCTTTGGTATATGGTACCGAGGCTATCTTGCCTCTCGAAATACAAATACCCTCCCTAAGAATATCTCTTCAAGATATTCTCACCAATGATGATTTCCACCAAGAGCGGTTAGCCCAATTGGAGCTTCTTGACGAGCGTCGTCTTACAGCTCTTGACCACCTTCAAATCTATCAAAAGTGCATCAAGTGCGCTTATGATAAGCGACTTCATGAGCGCACCTTTAAGGTTGGTGATCTTTTCCTCAAAGAAAATCAACATGTAACCAAACTAGAAAAGAGCAAACGTGGAAAATTTGCTCCAAATTGGATTGGGCCTTACATTATCACTCACACTTATAGATCAGGCACTTATCATTTAGCTTCACTTAATGGTAAACCTGAGCCTGAACCCCTTAATGCCTTGCATCTTTGACCATTCTACTATTGAATTTAGTGTTATGTCACTTCTTATCTACCTTGCGCTCGTCCCTTGAGCTCATTTACCACCGCATACACTTTGTTTCCTACATCTCAAAATCAAATCAAGCTCACATGGTTTGATTATCACCTCCCCTTAAAGATGCCTTCCCCTTTTTAGTCTAGTCCATGACTTCAAAGTATCAAAATGACACATTCTTAATTAAACACTTATGGGATTTTCTTGAGTCAAACTTCCTACAAAACTAGATGCTTTATGCCCAATGGACATCTAGACCTCTAAATTATACATAGACTACTCCCTCGAAGGACAGCTATATGCCAAACTATTGCTGCTATTATATATAGACTGCTCCCCCGAAGGACAGCTATACACAAACGCCACATCTGCTACTATAAATAGATCTCCTTGAAGGACAGCTATACACGATCGGCCTTTTATCGAAGCCTCTCACATTGATCACTTCGTGAAGACCTCAAGAGTAACAAAATACATATCCTCAGACTTCCCGCATCGATCAATCTATATTCAAAGAAAATTAAAGCCACATTCAAAAGCACTTTTGAGTCATGGACTTGTCTATTTAGGTTTGGTTCTCTTTCGTCAGGATACTCACTTTATAACAAGTTCTCTGCACCTCAGCTACACCATCCACCTCACCTCACCATTTGTTTAAACAACAAAACTCAAGGGACGTGACGTATACCCGATATATTGTGATTATACAACTCTTTTCACCTATCGACTTCTCGTCTATGCAAGGTACCTAGGGGTTCAAGCTCATTCTACGTTATTATGTGGTTTGTTTGGCTCTTTTCAACTACGAACATTTTTCCCTCTTTTACCCGAATCTAGGATTATGTGTTGACCTTAATCAGGACACGGTTCCCTACCACTTGGGTAGGCTAACTTTCGCTTCACCAATACCTATACCAACATCACCAATTCCTTACCAACACCAATAACATTACCCTACCAATATCAATATTTTTTTACCAACCAACAAATTACCTAACCATACCTAAATTACATGAATTCACCTCTCCCGGTCCCGAGGGAGAACTACATCGGTCCCGAGGCCCTTCCTTGCTTTGTGTAATGGGCTATGTAGGCAACACTTAGGAGACATGGGGTCTCTCAAGGTTAGCTCGACCATCACCTACCATAACCTATCATGTGTTGTAAATATACATATTTTTGTGTATTTCTTTTTTACCAACATTCATCTTTATCATTTTTCAAAATAAATATTCAAAACACAACCATTCTTATTATTATAACTCAAATCAACATACATATTCAGTTTTATTTATATGTTCAACAAATACATCTTCTCTATCATCAACGCGCATGTCGGCATCCTTATTTATTCTTATACCTCTATAAAACTCACTTAGACCCTTGCACCTCATCCTGAACCAGGTGATGATCGTGATCATCGACGCCTCTCGCCGGGCCTCTCCATCCTCAAAGGCACCATGGTTATTGGTACCTCCCACTGATCTGTCAATCTCTCCTGTAACATATGAATACGCCCTATCGCATGGAGGAATCCCGCCTCTAGTTTCTCCACTCGTGACTCCGCAATCGCTAACAATCCTATTGTCTCATTCACCCACGTTTGGAGCTGATGAACTAAACCCTGTAGACGATCTCTCTCCCCTGTAATCACAGCTATGTCAGGATGATCGGCCCTCTCACGTGAACCTCGTAGCTCTACTACCCACCATAATCTATAAGCCTCTGTCGCTCCTGCATCCATTACCCTGCGATCGGCTACTATCTCTTCTGGTCCTTCTAGAGGTGTCACCGGGAGGTGAGAATGATGCCTCCACGTCAATCCTCATGTATGGTCTATAAGCCAGGGGTATATCCTGAACAAATCCAAATTTTGCCACACGCGATCTAGAGGAATCCTCTCATACTCACCTGGCCTATGCCCCGCGATCCACCTCAATCACTCTACACCCCTCAACTCCTCAGCTATGTTCTCTGTTACCATATAGTTCCCGTAAGGCCTCCAATAGATATCCACAATCGTCACCATCTCCCATACCTACCTATAATACTCGATGTCACCTGTCCTGGCCTGGGATCTTGCCTCTTGTTCTATCTGGACCCATCATCTGAATCCCAACCTCTGCACTCCTGTCTCTCCCGACTGGATGGGTCGGCCTGTTGGTCGCACACAAACAATGTGCTCATAGGCCCAACAATGTAATAAGTATGAACAATCTAGTGTCGTCCTGTGACTTCACCTGCAAGCCCATAAACCCCTGTATAGCTCCGCCAAATATGTGGGTGCCCATGTGAAAGTCACGCTCCTTTCTATCATTTCCCAAATAATACACATCAATGCTTTTGGAAATCTTCTGCCATCCACCCTTGGTAATGCATAATACCCCATCGCTATCATTAATACTACTACCAACCTTGTTACCTCAGGGTGTGCTGCATACATTATACCATAAGTGAATGTCAAACCTCACTGTGTCAAATCTCGTGCGTATGGACCAAATACTGCTGTTATCACTCCCCGCGCCACGCTAGGCAATGCTTGATATACTGGTCCTCCTGTAATGGGAGTCTTAAAATACGGAACACATCTTCCAACGTCACCGCCATCTCCCTGTTGCCGCGATAGAAGATATTCTTTTCTCGATTCCATCTCTCAATCAATGCCTCGCAACATGACATAGCATGGTTACGTGCGATTCGTAAATAATAGTGGATTCCACTTAACCCCAAATGATTTATCAATGCCCATTCAGCCGGTGTTACATCCGCTCGTTTCGTGAAAAACAACGCCGCACAAAAGATATCATTCATCCTTAACCCCGCTCCGCCTCGCACACATCAAAATGACACACAAATCATTCAATAAATCAAATCCTAAGGGTTTTTTCTCACATTCTATAAATTCCTACGAGAATCGGTATCGGTTATAGATAATCAATACCGGTTTACTAACCGATACCGTCCACTCAAAAATATACAACATGCTTCAAAACATACACCTGCGATAAATATTTTGCCCATTTACTCCTCTCTATACCTAAAAACATACGTGAACACCCTGCTTACCTACCCCATAACACTCACCCCATCCCAAACCCTTGCCTATCACCTTTTCTTTCTCATCTTTATCCACTTACTCTCTCTCATCCTATTCATAAAACATGCAAGAATCAAATTACAACCAAACAGTTTACCTCTTGGGATGCAGCAGCTTGAGGTGGAACCTGTCTTCCCTCTCGTCTCTGCCTGCTGGATGCTTCTCCTCGTTCAGCCATGTTCACCACCCTCTTCAAATATAACTTGTCTTTCTGCCTTCTAAATCTCAGCCCTTACTCACTTTTCCTGTCTCTTTCCTCCTTATCACTCAATTCTCTCATGCAATTACCTGTATCAGTCGTCAAGCAGCGTCGCATTCTCATATTTAACTTGTTGCATGCTTCTAAAAATAAGAACTTAAGTTGTCAACCAAGCAGTTCTATTTTTAGGAAATCTAATTTTGGAATAACCGATATCGGTTACATAACTGCTATCAGTCATATAGATACCGACATCGGTTACATAACCGATATCGGTCATGTGCCCCGTTTTGCTTAAACCTAGGCCATTTCTTCGTTTTTGCAAATTTTTGTGGCGCCCGCCTCTTTTTCCTGCATCACAACACCATTACCAATATTTTTCATCAAAATCACATCAATATATTATCACAATTTCATCAACATCATCTATCTACAATAAAACAAACCATCAACAAAACACATAAAACATTTCATATACACCATGTGGATCAAACTCATCATACATTAAATTTCACAAACCATCGACAAAACACATAAAACATTTCATATACACCATGTGGGTCAAAATCATCATATATATATATATATATATATATCAAAGGTTTCAAATATACAACTTGTATACACTGTGCATAGGGCCTCTGTGATCTCAAAATAGTACATAGTCAAGACGCAGCCACAATAATCGCAAAATCTCGACTCGGCTCGCAGCCGGTCTCTCATATCAAAAATATACTTGACTCGCAGTCGGTATCAACTATACAACCTCGTACTCGGCTCGCAGCCGATATACAACAAAGAATGAATAAAAGAATCATATGTGGGCGTACGAGCCTCTATATACATAACCGGTTCGCAGACCGATGTCTCTATCCAATATCCAAAAACAAAAACTATCTCTTCTCGCAAGGATACCTCAGCTCTCTCCATTTCCCTCATCCTGTCTCCCCGCTTGGTCCCTACGCTCTCCTCTCACCTCTCACCGTAACGGACCCACCGGTGTGGCTACACCCCCATGGGATCTCTGGCTCCGCGAGGTCTCGGCTCAGGCGCCGCACATGGCGATAGTCAGCCCCTCTGCACATCAAGGACGTCCCGATAGTACTCGAGCCTCCGCTCTCGCCTCCATATAACAGCCCGTGCCACCATGGCTCTTTGGGCTGGTCCCCCGACTCCTAATAAGAAACCTCGCCCTCGCCAAAGTGCACCCCGTGCTCCGTAGAGGTATCTCGTACTGTGCTCGCGGTGGTGTTGATGCTCGTGGTGGTGCTGTGGTGGTGTTTCAGTGGTCAGTGTCGCCTAACCGATACCGGTCATCTATAGCCGATATCGGTTTAATACCTATTTCACCCCAACTCCCGCCCTTATCCACCACTCTCTACTTTTTTCCCACATCGCCTACACCCACCCTTGCTAAATAGCCCTTTTTGACTTCATTGGCCCACTTCATGGCCACAACCAACCATTTGACCCACTTCACACCACAACCAACCATTTGGCCCGACCCAAGGCCACAACCAACCCTTTGGCCCGACCCAAGGCCACAACCAACCATTTAGCCCATCGCAAGGTCAGAACCAACCATTCGGCTCGACCCAAGGCCACAACCAACCATTTAGCCCAACACAAGGCCCGCAACCAACCCTTTGGCCCGACCCAAGGCCACAACTAACCATTTGGCCCGACCCAAGGTCAGAACCAACCATTTGGCCCGACCCAAGGCCGCCACCAACAAATCGGCCCGACCCAAGGCCGCACCGATTAAATACTTCACCCAAAACCAACAAATTACAATTTTATCCACCCATCATGTAGCTTTTTGTTCAATCAAGCTCACCTAATCGTGTTTTAGCATGATTAGGGTACTTGACTTGATCATTCGACCAACTTTGCCTGACCAAGACCGTGACGTTTATCTCAACCAAACCAACCATTTGTACTCTTGCCGAACATGCCTAATCATTCCTGTACCTTACCCGTTATATCCCCGGAGCTACTTCCTATGCCTTGGATACCAGGATTATATCATCCTTATTTGGATAAACTATCGACCTTTGCCTACGAATTGCTTGTTTGCTCTTCAAATCATGTACCCTAGTCGCACTACTGCATTTCAACATGTATCTAGCTTCCTTGAACCTACCCCACCATCTTACCATTATCTCAACACCATTTACCCTTTATCAACCCTATCCCTGATTTCACGCTACCTCAATCTGTGCTAGATTTGAGGGGGATTACCTATACCCTTAACAGGAATAACCACTTCTTATTATTGTCAGTGCAGCTTTACAAGACAAGCTACACGACAACAAGGGGCTAATGTAGACACCAAATTTGTGTCTTACGACCTCCCGTACCATGCATCTCATTTCGCAACCTAACCTCATCACCTAAACCGTACACAATTATTTATTAATTACCTTACAATTAATAAATCCACATCTCCAAACCTGCCACCTCATTTCGCCACCTCATCATGACCTAGTCCTAACCCTAAACTAACCTAATTAAGACCTATAACTTGGTCTACATCCACACTCATGACTAATGACTCCTCACTCGCACCCAAAACCGACCTCATAATGACTTGACCAAGCCCACAACTAATCCCTCGGGAGAAAAGGAGGGAAAATTGGCTATTTTACTAAAAATAGCCCACTTTGACTGAACCGATACCGAGCTTTATGCGACCGCCGCTTCAGTTACATGTAACCGCCATCGGTTCTCTCGTAAATGACCTCCCCGACCAAAAACAAAGGATCCAAAAATTCATTTGGGGAAGATCGGGAATTCATTTAGACGGGCAGAGACAAGTGAAGAAACAAGAAGAGTTGGCAGAGGAGGACATTAAGCCCAAGACTGCAACTGAGTAACCAGAGCCCTGTGACACTCATCCGAACATTGGGAGAGAAGATAACTCATCTTCTGATTGTCAGATCATCCTACCTGAGTTTTGCCTTTGTCATCATAGTCCTTGGACCTGCATCCTCATCAATAACCCGTAAGTAATATCTTGTATGTCCTTTTAATAACATTTCTTGAACTTCTGAATCACAACCATTATAAGTCTATTCCTAGATCTACTACCCGGTAACACACTACATCTAACTGTCATTCCTCTACCTTTACGTTACCCCAAGAACACCCTCCCCGTACTCTCTGAGTCCTTTTCATCACCCCGTTACCTAATCCCACTCATTTACTAGCCTTATAAACAACACAACCACCCTACAACCAACCTTCACCAAAAGCCCCTAAAACATTGCCCCTACCGATATCGGTTATCAGCAACCGGTACCGGTGACAGTGACCGGCATCGGTCACTGTGATTCAAAATCAAAAACCAGCCTTTCTTCTATTGTTTTAACGAGGCAATTAAATTGTGATTTTACAATCATTTGTGTTAATTCATATTAGTAGGGGAACTGACCACCTTCGAAAGGAAGTTTTATATATATCCTGGCCCAAGGCGCCCCTCGCTTATTATCTAATTAAAATCGGTGGTCTTGTATTCTTATTTGTAGGTAGTCCTTCCAAGACAAAAAGGAGTTCTTCGCAGTCGATCTGATCTCTCTCTACGATGCAGACGCGCACACCCTCTCAACATTCAACAGGTATTCCTCCTAGCCCTAACCCTTATTTTTTTCTCAAAGGAATGAAAGGATAAGCAACTCTATTCCAAGAACTGGAAACATTCTATGCAAAACAATAGGATCAATGATCTTGGGAAACTTATAGCATAAAAATGGACTCCATGGAGGGAATGGTCTCAAGTATGGCACATGTTTTCCAAGTGTTGTAGAATGAAAAGGAAAATATCACTCAGGATGAAATGGACACCATAGTGATAGAAATTTTGGAAAAGATAGGGAACACGCTAACCGACCGGTACACTTGGAGGGTGAATTCATAAATGAATATCCAGAGTTAGTCTTTCCTGAGGAAGAGGGTGTTACAGAGTAAAATTCATTCTTTTGTATAGTGCTTCATTCATTATTTTATTCCTTATTCTTTATTGTTGGAGACATAAGAAGGAATTCCCATTTCCGAGGTGACAATGTACTTTAGTGTGGGGTAATGTTGAGTAGATAACATATTTATCTAAGGTGAAGGCACATAAAGGATGTGTGCACTAGAGAAAGGTGCATTTGAGGGTGCAGAAGAATAGTAGAATAAGCGTGAACGAGAACACTTTGAATTCAAGACCTTTTTTTCTATATAAGGGCTATTATGGGAGATAGCGTGATGAGAACAAAAAGACATGAAGACTTGTGATTCATGTAATGGTATTTTTGGAACAAGTAACACTAAGCACCATGCATAATTTAATCTAATAATAGGATTTCTACTCAGAGTTAACTATAGGAATTATATTCTTAAGATAACTTGCATGTTATGCATCCTTTTGTAAAGGTGCCTAGTTATTATTAGCATGTGACCTATTTTGAGAATTACATGGGCAAAGGAAACTGAAGGAAAGTCCCCACCCCTATATATATATATATATATATTATATTTAATGGTTTAGGTGTATGTGTGTGTCAAATTGTAGAGTTATGTTGTTGGTTTTGTCACGCACATGACTCATGGAGATACTTATGTAATGTAAGAAGATTATTTGTTTTAGAGTATTTAATATAATGGTTCATATTGGCTAGATAATGGTGTTTAACATGATTGAATCTGGTTCTTGTATGGTAAATCTTATTATAGTCATTGTTTAGTTCATCTTATATATATTCTAAGAACTAGATCTAGTTTATGCACTGCTGTGTTTTTTTACTATTGGTAATGAATCTAAATACTTATATGCACCATCATGCTAACATTTTGTATAATAAACTCTAAAGAGGGACTTGGTGCCTTTATGTGCTTTCTCCGGTAAGCACTCATCTTAGGGTCGAGTGATGTGCTAAGAGTACACGGTTATTCATAGTAAGTTCTAGGTCGCATCACACATCACCCAGTAGAACCCGAGTGCTCACCTAAATCGTGCAAGGGTACCAGATCCTCTTTTAAGTGAGATCTAATAAATTATTTAGCATGATGGACAAATATATATTATATTTTCATAACAAGCATTCAAGTATATTGTGAATTATAAGCTAGATCTAGATCATAAGCCTAAGATTAACTCATACAAGTATCAAGATTAAATCCACCATGCAAGAACCAGTAACAGAGGTGCTTACAACTAATATCTAGCCACAAAGATCCATTATATTAAGTACTGCAAAACACAAAAATTGTTTACATACATATGAGTGTCACCATGAGTCATGCACACACATATTCTAGTAGCATAACTCTATTACAAAAGTGATCGATCCTAACCTATGCATATCATACATATATATAGGGGTGGGGACTTTCCCTTCACCACCTATGCATCCTCAAAATAGGTTACATGCTAAGATTAGCCATGCACCACTATAAGATAACTAAAAAAGCATGCAAGCTCTCCTAATAATATATCTACTATAGTTAAATCCTAGTTCAGATCTTATTATTAGCTTGAACTATGCATGTTATTTGGTCTTCTCCTTATCCCAAAATAGCCTTTTCTTGAATTGTGAGTCTTCATGTTTCAATATTATCTTCAAAACCTTTCTTGCACCTACTCCAAGTCTATATTTAGATCTACATCCAAAAACTATCTAAGTGTTTGACTCTCGCACAACCCTTTCATGTCTATCCTCCATGTGCAAACCCTATTCTCCTCGTGCAAGTGTCCTCATGTGCCTTTCTCCCATGCGCTAACCTCTCTATGGTATTTAGTCATTTTCTTTTATCAACATACCTAAACCAATCCTCTCCTATCAATCCAAACTAACCAACCCATGTTGATCCTAACCTCCTAAAAATAATCCAACTACTTAACCAATAAATATCTGATCTTCAATATTCAATCAATTAATCATGCCCTAAACTATAACCTCCCAACCAACACTGTCCACAATTTCCCCTTCCTAAGATCCCTACCCCTCACCCCATTGACCTCCTCCTTGAGGAATTGTTGAGCAGACAGTATGACACGTAGAAGAAGGCACGCAGAAGGTTTGCGCATGGGAATAGGGCACGTTCAAAGGCGTGGAAGGATAGGGAAGGAAACGCACACAAAAGATAAGGATAGATTCGGGACTTAGCCATTTTCATGATTACAGGATATTTTTGGAGATAGCGTGTAGAGCACACAAACCAGATAAAGACTTATGCAACATGCATAGGCTATTTTTGGAAGAGTGTCTACTAAGCACTTTGCATGGGTTCAAGTTAATAATAGAATTACTACTGCCAATTAACCAGAAGAGATCTATTATTAGCACACTTGTATGTGTGTCTATTATTGTAAAGGCACATGGCTATTTCTAGCATGCAACCTATTTTGGGAATTATGTAAGTGGTGAAGGGAAAGTCCCCACCCTTATAAATATGTAGTAATCTACGTAGGTTAGGAGGGTGAGTAGTGAGCTATTATGGAGTTATGCTTTTGCCAAACTTGATGTGTGCATAATTTTATAATACTTTTGAATATTGTAAGAAGCTTCAGGTATTTATTGTTTAATCTAATGGAGTGTATTGACTGATTCAAGGTGTTAAACATGATTATAACTAGTTCTTACATGGTTGATTTCATTATGGCTATTGTTTAAATCCATTACTCTTTAGATCTAGATCTAGAATATGCTCTATAGAATTTTTATACTATTTATGGATCTGAATGCATCAACTCTTCATCTTGCTAACATCCTACACAATCAACCCTAAATAGGGTCCTGGTACCTTTGCACACTTTTGGTGAGCACACAGGTCTAGCCGCAGAGTGATGTGTCAAAGACGCCTATGTTATTTCGGTAAATTTTAGGATACATCATTATTTATATTGCAAGGGCCTCCTTTTCAATTTTTTCCAGGATGGTTTGCAATGAATACATACCAATTGACCTAGCAAGTGTTGAGGAGTGGATAAAATATCTAGAAGAAGAGTATACATGGAGTTTCAGCACCGGATGCGAGTTTAACGCACATGCATGGGTGGAACAAAATCAGTATGAGAACTTCTTCACTATTTTTCTCGGTAGAACTATATGAGTGGCTGGTTTCTTATGTGTCTAAAAGGAATTGGAGGTATTATACACTTTTCTGGATGTAGGAAGAATTTCATGCCCTTTATGATGTTTGAATCGATTTGGACACAAGTTATGGATACTTGGTTTCATGGTGTTCGAATAGATATATTTTGGAGTACTCAATTTCCAATTATTCTTGCCCAAAGGTAGTGAGATTCTTCTTTTATGGTATCCCAAGGGAAATTACTTGCAAATCATTCCACTAGCAATCAAAATCTTGATAGTGACCCTGAACTTGGAAAGCAAGCCGATTGCTAACTAAACCCCACCATGCACGGGGGTAGGAGCACGTTTGGTGAAAGATGGAAGAGCTAGTAGCAGAAAGGAAGAGAGGAGAAAGGTGGCTTAGGTATAATGAGGCACGTGAGAGGGAGATAGAGAAGCAGCAGGATGTTACAGAGTGAATGGTGTTGAGGAGAGAGATGGCTCGCAAAGGATTTGGAGCTCACATAGAAGCCATGGAGTCGGAGCATCAAGAACTCCCCCATTTGGGAAATCATGACAGGGAACCCCTTCATCCTCACATGGAAGTGCGTCGGCAGAGAAGACTGGGCCATGGGCACACATATGAATCTACACTGAAACCTATCCCTTGCGCTTGGTTTTCTAGTATCTAGTATGACAAATAGTCAAAGCAAGCTAAGTTGGTTAGTAGGGAAGTAGGAGTAAGACACATAATAAGTATATTGATGGTAGGGAAAACATCTTCATTGTTGTTTAGAGGTACCTTTTCAGGTGCATCATCTACACAGAATGTGAGCACGCATAATTTGGGGTTCACTTCTGGAGTGGTACCACTTCACAGACCATGGGAGTTCATTATAGTACTATTGTTGGGACATAAGGAAGTACATCTTTTGGTCCGCTTCTAGATACAGGTGGAGGATCATGAGGTATGGTTTGTTCTAGTTCCAATGGATCTAGTGGTTCGGAGGGAGACGTAACATAGGAGGTTCTAGATCGGGTGGCAAGGTCCGCACTCAACCCCGAGAATATTTACATGGAGATATCTCTTCTTCTTCTAGACTATAGAGGAATAGAAGATGCTATCGAACATGTGAACATGTGTGACATACTATGGCACACAAAAGGGATTGTGGCTTCTGAGCACAGGAAAGTCAATTTTCCACTACATTACAAGGACGCACACATAGCTGGTACAAAAATTTTGACCCTGATTAGATTTATGTAGACTATGCAGCATTAAAAGATGCTTTCCTTAAATATTTTCACATCCCTGAGTTCAAGCAAGCGTATAAGAGTGCTCAAGGATATTAATCAAGGCACTACCGAGAGTGTCAGGAATATGATGCATGTTTTAAATCACTTTTTCCTAATATTTCTTATGATATTCACGTAAGCTAGCATGCACAATGGTTCATTGGAGGTCTGATCACACTTTTTAGAAGGGATTTTTCACATGAGACATACAACGATACGCGGAAGCACTTAAAGCACCTTTGCACACTGAGGTAGTTGATAGTATAGACACTAGAGTCACCCATTCTTGGAGGCACATATTGTAGCTATAGCGAAGTAATTGGAGAAACTATCAACAAATTCAGCACATGAGATGTGCATGGGGATTTGGTGTATAGATTGTGAAGTGGAAGGTCACACCAAGGATAGTTGTCCCCACATATCAATACATTCATTATTGCTAGATTGTGAGATATGTCATTTAAACCATGATGTTAGCCACTTCCCATTATTACAATGTGCGATAAGGAAGAATGTATCTTGTTATTGTAATATTTTTCAGTCCACGACTCATGATATAGAGGATTGTAGATTGATTGGTTAGATCCATGATGTTATAGATATTGGTGTGTGAAAAATAGGAGTATCAAATAACTCTAAAGGCAAGAATGAGCACCATGATCGGGATCAAAATCAAGCACGCTATGATTGGAATGAGGAGCGCTATAATGGAGGACGTTGTAGAGTTTGAAGATACCATGGAGGATTTGGAGGATGAGGCCATGGTGGTGGATGAGGTGAATTCCCTCATGGAACATGCTTTACATGTGGATCACCTAACCACTACAGCGTGAATTTCCTCAAAATATTACATGTTCTTTTTGTGGAAAGAATCATATCTATGAGGAATTCCCAGACTTATATGAGCATCTTAGTAAGTAGCATAACTAAGAAAACAAAGGCACAAGGATGGTTAGGGTACATGCAAGTGTGTTGTGGAAAATTAGTGGATGCCTAAGTTGGAACTGGAATCTGAGGTATTGCCTATTAAGATCACTACCCATGTTGAAGTTGTGCATGCTAGAGAGGCATTACAACAAAATCCTGCCATCACTAAAGAGGAGGATTTATATGCCCTGCACTCCGCATCATGCCCATTAGAAGGAGGATCAGGAAAAGACTACTTTCACCACTGAATGGGGAAGTTTTTCATATATTGTGATGTCGTTCGGACTAAAAAAATGCCTGTTGTATTTTTGCGAATAGTTGTTCAAGCATTCCAGGATTTTATTCATCTTTTCTTACAAGTTTACTTAGATGATTGGACGGTGTATGGGCTTGTTAAGGATCATTGTGATAATTTATGCTTAATGTTTGAAATATGTAGATAGTTAAGCATCTCTTTGAACATCAAAAAGTGTGTGTTTGCTACACCTTTTGGCACTCTATTAGGGCATATTATCTATAAGGAAGGTTTGTTGGTAGATCCAACTAAAATTATAGTTATTGTTGGCCTAAAAGAACCTACTAGTCAGAGTGAAGTGCGGATTTTTGGGTCACACTGGGTATTATAGAAAATTTATCAAAGGATATGCTAAGGTTGTCACACCCTTGGAGGAGTTACTAAAAGGAAAAGGGACATTCTATTGGGGAAGTCGTAGTGGCGTGCATTCAAGACATTGAAGCATAATCTTACTACATCACCTATTTTGTGCTTTCCCTCCTAGGACCAACCATTTCATGTACATGTGGACACTTCTGGCATGTCCATCAGCGCAGTGTTGGCTCAACCTGGAGAAGGTATTATAGATCATCCTATCTATTTTGCTAGTAGAAAGTTGACTCATGTAGAGCATAATTATACAACTACAGAGCATGAAGCTTTGTTGATGATCTATGTGCTACATAAATTCAAACAATACCTACTAGCAACACCATTTGTATTCTATACCGATCACATGGCATTGAATTATTTGGTAAACAAGCTCATTTTATAGGGGTGCATATGTCGATGGGTACTCTTATTCCAAGAATTTGATTTTACATTTGTGGTAAAACCAGGGAAAAGTAATTCTAGCCTAGACCATTTATCAAGGATACAGTCAGGAGAAGATGCACAAGCAATTGAAGATACAATGTCAAATATATAGTTATATAGGTTACATCATGCACCTTCAGACTTATAGGATATTTTTGTTTTTCTACACATAGGTGTGGCGCTAGAAGGACTAAAAGCCTTAGAGAAGAAGCAACTTGTAATTTGCACAACACCGTTTATGTTTATTAGCGGTGACCTCTACAAGTTAGGTCGAGATGAAGTATTGTGTCGATGTGTATTAGAGCATGAGCACACAGATATCATGGAAGAGGCTCATTCTCGTATTACAGGGGCACTATACAATTGATGCCACCGTACACAAAATTCTACTCATTAGATTATGGTGGGAGACCTTATATAAGAATTGTAAGGCCTATTGCGAGGCTTGTGATCACCGCCACGCAGAGCCTTGGCAAACCAGGGAAAAGAGATGAAATGCCTTTATGACCTATTCCTAGTGCAGAACCATTTTTAAAATGGGATATAGAATTTTTGGGTCCTATTTCACCAGCCACGCATAGAACTAGATTGCACTACATCATCACTTGCATAGATTATCTTACGATATGAGTAGAAGCAACACCTACCAAGGATTGTACAGTAGCTACAACAGCCTGTTTTTATGGGAAAATATTATTACAAGGTATGGATGCCCGTTGAGCTTGACCAGTGATAGGGGCAAACACTTTTTGAATGAGACAATCAGAATTCTATTGGATGAGTTCATGATTGCACACCATAAAACTACACCATATCATCCTTGGGAAAATGGGACTGTTGAAGCCTTCAACAAGATTTTGAGCCAAACATTGACAAAAATATGTGATGTTGGAAGGAAAGATTAGGATAATAATGTTTTTTTCATTCTTTGGGCTTATAGAACAACATACAAGCAGTTAAACAAGGCCACACCCTTTCAATTGGTGTTTGGAATAGAAGAATTCCTTCCTATGGAATTCATGTTACCTTCTTTACCTATTACACACATTGGAGGTCTAGCTGATGAGCAAGCATTAGAAGAATGGATTTAAAAGTTGATCAAGATCGATGAGTGATGAGAAATATTACGATGGAGTTGGAAGCAAGAAAAGGCCAGAAGAAAGAATGGCATGATCGCACATTAGGAAAAAAAAAAGTTTGAGATTGGACAAATGGTGCTTCTTTATGATTCTAAGTTTTGTGCCATCTAGGCAAACTTAAATTACATTGGTTAGGACCCATATGTTATCACTCACATACTTGAAATAGGTTTTTTTCAGTTAGAGGCACTTGATGGAATACGGTTACCTGGATATTTCAATGGGAGTAGGTTGAAGCCCTAGTATAAATAAGTCTTCTTGGTGTTTGTAATAAGGCAATGTTTCCATTTAGTTTAGGTTTTCATTTATGTATTTCCTTCTTTGTCACTATGCTTTTTCAATTTAGTTGGTGTTTTGTATAAATAAGTGTGTTTACACGCCAGAAGCTAATTACCATTTGCAGTATTTTTATGCGCAGAGGACTACACATACCATTGGTGTGGGGTGGATGTTTACAACTGGGTACAAATCAAGGAGTAAATTGTTATAGGTGTTATTTGAGTTAGGAAGGAGTTTTTTAGAAGAGAGATTTCTTCTAAATGATGACCATAGATGGGGATAAATGAAGGAACAATATAACATGAGGTAAGCAAATCGTAGAGACTACCAAGAGAAGGCATAATGGAAACAATCTTAGGTGCATGGAAGCACGCTGAAGAGAAGTCTGTAGCCAGAAGGTAGTAAGGCACATTAGAAGGTTATATTTGAGGCATGAAGGTGTACCATGCAGAAATTATGAAAATGGTCAATTAATGAGAGAATTGTTGGTAGGTGAAGGAGCAATAAATGCACTAAATTTTTGAAAATATATATAAGGACATGATGCGAGTTCATTTTTACCATTGTAATCACAAGAATTTGAACGAGATAAGTGCAACCAAGATGAGAAAAGAGTATTGAGGTGTGAAGAGTGTGAAACCAGACATGGAGAGCATATTTGTGCACAAAGAAGCTTGCATCCCCATTTGTGAAGGGTTTGAGCAAAGTAGAGCATTGTGAAAGAGCTAGGGCACATAATTTCAACTATGCCATGTGGATTTGAGATAGGGTTTAGACTTTCTTGCTAGAGAGGATAGAAGGAGAAGCATTTGTGCACTATAGAGGATAGACAATGAGAGATTTCTAGATAGCACCAAAGAAAGTACCTACCGCAAGAGCAAAAGGAAAGAAGAAAGTTGAGGCAAAATTGAAGTTGTGTCTAAGAGTAATTTTCGAGATGCAAGACTTTAAGGTGTTATAGTTGGGAAAGAATGGGATTCCCACATCTGTAAGTGTAAAATAAGTGATTACAACCACCGCACATCAAATAACAAGGAGTTAGATGCGTTGTTGAGCACGAAGACCAATAAGTGCACAACGGAGGACATGCCAATATATGATGACGTTGGGGAGAATTTGTTAAAGCATGTTAGATTCTATCAGTTGTATGAGCTCCCTTATTTTTTCAAGTATGAACCATTATACTAGTGGTTAATGAGTAGAGTCCATGAGGACTTATTCTATTTCGTTAGATGGAGGGTCAGAATCATAACCGTCTTGATTGCAACAATGACAAGATTAAAAGGCACAGGGGTAGACCTGACTAGTGACTTGACTGATAAAGTAGAAATCATGGAAACACATAAAGAGTTAGGATATACAAAGGGTCCATGTAGGATGGACATTGACAAGTTGAAGAAGTACCCAATGGTTCAGGCAGTGCACATTTGGTAACAAAGTTGAATGACCAAGAGAGGTGGTCACAAGTGAATACAATGTGGCTACATATTGTGAGGAGAATGTCACAAGGAGTGATCTATAACATCGTAGGCTAAATTGTAGAGAACATTATCAAGGAAGCATGCACATGTGACAAAATCAGTTTTGGCACTATTTTACTTTCTTTAGTATTTATGGAGATTAGAGTGCCCAATGGGCCAAAAGACAAGATCTGGGAGTATCCCATGGAGAAAAAATCCCTTACAAAATTTTTGACAAATATTTATGTGAAGGTTCGATGAGTGGGCCATTCAAACAAAGAGTATGGATGTGGTATGATAGGCTTCATGCAATATTTGAAGAAGAGTGGCGTATTCCGAAAGAGTTATTGTCAGTGGTGGGAAAGGTAGTATAATTCGCGGTGTACAAGCACTTCTACATCATATGATTTGCTATGAGGGATGGAACTTGGATCCCATGGTGAAAATTGCCATATGCCTTCATAATGCATGCTACTTCTAGGCATCAGTCCACCATTTTACTGATGCGCACCACCTAAATTTTATTGCAGATAAGGTAGACTATGACTACCACACTCTGAGGAAGACATATGTATTTTCAGGCTGGACTTCCTATGTTGAGAGGCTCATTTCAGATGTTATAAACATGAAGCCTATAATCTTGGCAATTGGGGACACTAGAGAAGTGCTCATATACCTTCAACTTAATCCTAAGCTAGAGAATAAAAAATATGTGGAGAATGAGTTCGCGCTCCCAGGGCCACCTAAGGGAAAACATACAATGGAGAACGTACCAGCTCCAAAGCCCAAAACCTATAGAGGTAGATGATGAGGAAGAAGAGCATGAAGATAGTGGTGGCTTAGAACATAGGGGCTGGAGGCAACCCATGGATAGAGTAGAGGCTGAGCGCGCAAGTACCCCACCTCAGGTACAAGAAGAAGAAGAGGACTTGGAAGCATTCTAAGGAGAGTGTCATTTCAAGAGGGTGTTAAGAAGAATAAGGACACAAGGCATGAGAACTCCTCAGTCTATTAGGAGGTCGCCATGAATCTCTCCTCAAAAAGAGACAACTGAGAGGAAAAGGAGGAAGTTAAATATGAATGAGGAAGTGGAGGAGTCTACAGAGAGCACACTCGGATCCTTTGTAAAACCAAAAGAAGTGGAATAACCTGGGATGAAGATATAAAAGATAAAGAGGTAGGAGAAATAGGACAAGGTACTACTCAGGGACATAGAAGATTCAACTCTAAACCTTGGTGCTCAAGTTCCTAAGGGGTCGAGAACAAAGAGGGAAAGTGGGGGTTATGTTGCACCGATCATGGGCTATGATGAGGACATAAGTAAAATTGTCTGCGAATGATTCTAGAGCATAGTAGGCCTCAAGGATTTGTATGGATGGGAGTTAATAGACCCAAACATGGCTACAACATGTGCGAGGAAACAGTTGTCATGGTCTATGAAAACTCACATGGATGAGCCTAATTTTTATGTATGTGAAGAGTATTGTGTGTCAAGAAGAATGAGGAAGGCACCACAAAATAGGCACATAACTATCAAGCCCACTGTTATGTCTGATGAACAAGTGAGTAATGCCTTGGTGAAGGTGTTTATAGAGGTGTCACAGAGGAATTTAGATAAGGCTACAACTATTAGAGCACTAAGAGAAGATATCAAAGCCAAAGATGTCAAAATAGTGCTTCTAAAAGGAGAGAATGACCTAGAGTAAAAGAAGAATGGGGTTCTATTCATCATGGCAGAGGATATCAATGATCGTGTCCTAAAGGCAACACTACACTTAGAGTCCAAGGTACCTAAAAGGTTCCCTTCATCTATGCATTATGTGTGTATATTAGTTGATTTGGTTCTTGAGGATGGATTGATTCGGATGCCGAACCAAAGGACCACTGAACAGAAGCAGAGAGACCAAGGGCCTCGGTAGTGAGAAAGATTTTATCTCATGAAGCCTTGCTCCGGACTTTACAGAAGAGCTAAAGAAACTAAACCGGACATTGAATATTTTGCAGCTCCAAAAGTAGTAATCAGAATCAGGATGATGGCAAAAGACAATGAAGTCTTGAAGACAATGAAATATGAGACGTTGGGGTGGGCGTAAAGATTGGCACCGTAAAGAAAAAGCGCAAGGAACTTATAGCATCCCAAGACCCCCATAAAGAAAGGTTAGATGAAATTGGAAAGCTTATAGCATAGAATATGGATCTTCTGGAAGGAAGGGTAACTACAATGTCTAACATTGTTATAGTATTACAGAACGAGAAGGAAGAGATTGCACAAGAGGAGTTAGACTCTATTACATCAAATATTTGAGGAAAGGCAGAAGTCGCGCTAAGTGATTGGAAAAATTTAGAGGCTGAAATCAAAGAAGAATATCTAGAGTTAATTCTTCCAGTTGAAACAGAGGACATTGCAGGGTGAAATTTCATTCTTTGTACAATAATTCTTTAATTTCCTTTCATTCCCATTCTTTATTCTATAAAGTACCAAGATTCAACTATTTCTAGGGTAGAATACAATTTTAGTGTGGGGTGATGTTGAGCAAAAAAAGTATAAAACTTAGTAGAAGGCACACATAAGGTTTTCACGTGGGAATAAGGTGCATTCAAAAGTGTAACAGGATAGCGAAGGAAACGTGCGTGAAATATAAGGACAAATTCAGGACTTAGCCATTTTCATGATTATGGGCTATTTTTGGAGATAGCATGCAGAGCACACAAACTAGATAAAGACTTGCACAACATGCATAGGCTATTTTTGGAAGAGTGTCTACTAAATGTTTTGCATGGGTTTGAGTTAATAATAGAATTACTACTACCGGTTAACCAAAAGAGATCTATTATTAGCACACTTGCATGTGTGTCTATTATTGTAAAAGCACATGGCTATGTCTAGCATGTAACCTATTTTGGGAATTATATAAGCGGTGAAGGGCAAGTCCCCACCCTTATAAATATGTAGTAATCTATGTAGGTTAGGACAGTTAGTAGTGATCTATTATGGAGTTATGTTGTCAGACTTGATGCACACATAAGTTTATGATATTGAATATTGTAAGAAGCTTATGTGTATTTACTTTGTTTAATATAATGGAGTGTACTAACTAATTTAAGGTGTTAAACATGATCGTAACTAGTTATTGCATGGTTGAATTCATTATGGCTATTATTTAAATCCATTACTCTTTAGATCTAGATCTGGAATATTCTCTTTAGAATTTTTATATTATTTATATATTTGAATGCATCAACTCGCATCTTGCTAACATCCTACACAAGCAACCCTAAATAGGGTCATGGTACCTTTGCATGCTTCAAGTGAGCACTCAGTCTAGGCTAAGTGATGTGCTAGCGTGCCTAGATTATTTTTGGTAAATTCTAGGCTTCATCAAGAATCCAAATCATCTCAATCCACACCTCAACCTAAACAACATAAACCACTATCCTCATAAGCTAATTACATCAAATTTGACCACCTAGCTAACTTTGACCTAGATCAAGAGTACCTCCTTTGTGTCCTTACTAATCTAGCCACCAATCCCAAACCCACATAACCATCCCAAACCCCAAACTCCAAATCACCTATTAATCACCATAACCTTCACCTTCCTCATATTGAAACTCATGTGGATAATCCACCATCATCCAAAACCTCAACTCCTAAATCTAATCATCATCAAACCTATCATCGAGTTCCATTCACATACCCACAACAATCCTAATCACTTACCCCAAAATTATTATCTCCCACATCCCATCTTAGTCCTCCATCCTCTTCATCTTCATCATCCCAATCCAATCCTACATACTTTCTCCTAGATTGTTCCATAATCCCTAATCCACCATCAAATTTATCCCCTAATCCTATTTCATCCCCTCCATCACCTATGCTTAATTCTATCAAAATTATCTCACCCATTGTGAATTTTAATTAACCCTCATCCCCTTCTACCCCCAATCCTAAACCATCTAATGTCGCTCATATGCCACTCTCATTCTCTTCATCCACATTTAATCCTATCTCAACCACTTCATCACATAAATCTAACACTACCCTATCCTCTAATCCTATTTCATCCCCACCAACCCCCAATCATCTCCCCACTCCATCTCCTACCCAATCCAATAAGGATCCTATGCCACCTTCATCCACTTCATTCCCTAAATTAACTAAATCTACTTTGGTTCCTATACCACACACATCTCCTAAATCTCCTTCATCTCCAACATCACGCAAATATATTGTGACTCCCATATTGCAACCATCCCCTTCATCCAAAGCTACCCCATCCCCTTCATCTACATATACTAATCCCAAACAATCTAATCCTAAGCCAAAACCATCTACCTCAAAACCACATACTCTAACCAATCCAAAATCCACCAAACCTACTTTGGCCTCCAAGCCCAAATCATTCCTTTGGTGTGTATTAAATGGTGTAATGGTATGTAAAATACATGATAGTTGATATGGTATGAGTTCAACCCACCACCGAGGAGAAGAGATGAGAAAAAATAGGTGGTACTTTATAGTACCCCATGTTCACGAGGTGGTGTTACCTATAATTCTTACACACTTACGGAAATCCTCAATGTAATGCAATAAAATATTAGAGTGCGAATATGACAAAAACAAGTAAATTTGTTCCCTAATCTAATCTTCTCAAACAAAACCTCATATAGAGTAATGGATGGTAAGAAAGGATAGATTTAATACATGCACTTACCCACTAGTTACAAAAATTATTCTTTGTTGAGTTGGATTTACTCTTGTATTGATTTTTGATTGCTTTGGATTTGATATGGAGTCACTTGGGTAGTACCTCCCCTTGATTGCTTGATGAATGTTTGATGAAGGATAAAGGATTGGATTCAAGATGTATGATGGATTGATTGGATGAATAAAAGAGCTGAACTTTGTTATGGATTTTCAATTTTTCTAAGTTATTTAAGCTAGATCTCATGGAGGAGTATTCAATGTCTAAGATGAAGTCATGTTGGATTTGGATTAATGGTGGAGAGTGCATGAGAAAAATGGATAATTATAGAATGGAGATTCATAGAATTTGAGAGAATATTCAATGGAGGGTAGAAGGTTTATTTTAATTTTTAAATGGAGGGAAGTTTAGAGAGGGTGATAGAAATAGAAGCCTCTATATTTAGAGGTGTGAGGATGTGATTAGGATTAGCATTAGATTAGGTTAGTTGTTGGGCCCCTACGATATTGGCTAAGTACAAAAGGGTGCATAGGTATGCAAGCCCTAGTTGAAGAAAAGAGCGCAAGGATAAAGTCCACAGGGCAGGGTTTAGAGAAGGTTTTAAGGAAACCCGTGGCGCGCGTGCAAACAGAACCAAGGGTTCAAGACTTAGCCATTTTGGGAGTTTTGGTAGAACACATGAAAAGCATGGCTCGACTGTGCATGCGGCATTTAAGGTGCCATCCTACTCGATGTGAGTGGCCCGTGAAGGAGCATGCCTAGGGTAGAAGCTTCTAGAATCTCATCATGGTAAAAGATGGAAAGCTCGGGCTTGGAGGAGCATGCCCGCATGGAGGACCACATTCAGACACTTGGCATCAGATCTGAGGCTGCTTTGGAGGATGAGTTGGCAGTCTAGAAAGCCTATATATACAAGCACCTACAGAAGGAAAAACAACCAAATAGTGGGTGGAGCTCTCTGCGTAAATACTGCAAGAACTCTGTTAGCTTGGGAAATTATGCTTAGGGAAGGATGTATCAAGGGTATGGGGTTATAAATTTATTTGTGAGCCTAGTCATATGAGTCCAGATATAATACATGACTGTGGTCTACTTCTTTGTAAGATTATGTAATGACTCCATGAATATAAGGAGGTTATCAGTTTACAATGAATATGAACATTGATGAGTCTAATGCATACATCTTTCTCAAAATTCTTTTGTATTTATATTTATGATTAAGTATGAGTGTTTGTACAAATTCTTTTTGTTTTGGTATAAGCTATCCAATATGTTAAGCATTTTCTATCTGGAATGCCTAAAGGATCTAGAAGTCGCTCAGTCAGTATGATGCTTGTATGTTTTACTCCTTTCAAAACCCTTGAATATGGATCATAGATGATGTTTCCCACTAAACTCACATAAAAGAGAGACTCAGCTCCCACGTGTGCCTTGGGTGAGTGCCCAACTCTGCTGGGTGATAGGCTGGCATGCATGGGGTACCTTTCTTTTGTGATAAGGGTAAAAATGACTACATCTTGGTTCCGTTTTTGGGACCTATTTTCAAATTTGTAGTGGGAAATGGCATACATCATGATCTGGGTAATGAGTAATGACAGAAAATTTAACTCGAAAGTGTTAAGTTATGGTTTAAGAGCACGTAAGATGAATTTTATCAAAGATTCAAAGACTGACCCGAGTTTGATGCACGTAAATGGGTGGAATATAACCTCTACCATGATTTATATGAAAAAAATTTCTATTGTTTCCCAAGAGAGCAATATGAATGGCTCTCGGCATATGTGTATAAATCAAGTTGGTATTCTACATCGTGCGTGTGGACCCAAGAATATTACCGAGAGGTTACATGATGCGATCTGGCATGGACTCATGTTGTGGATCATTGGTGGAAGGTGTGTTGACTAGCTACACTCAAGTATGTTATTTCCACATATTCTTGCCGGAAGTTGCTGATTTTGAATTTATGCGGGAGCCTAGAGGATCATTTCTATGTGTTATCCCTCCGCAATGAAGATCTTGGTTGTTACTTTGGGTTTAGAGGAATTTACAATGGTTGGCTAAACCATTCCGAGCATTAGGGCAAGGAAGCTAGGTTAGAGGAAGATGGTAGATATTACAATGGACAAGGAAAGGGAGGAGAGATGGCTCAACTATAGTGAATCATGTGAAAGGGAGATTGTAAAATTACATGAGGCTACAAGTGTGATGGATCTATGGAGGCAGACGTTATGGGAAGGAGTCGAGGTTCACCGAGAGTGTAACACTCGAATTGTTACTTTCCTCCTAAGCATTCAAGTGTTGATATATGATTTCTTATGTAAAAGGATGTGTTCCTTTGATTATGAAGTCATGTTTGATATGTACTGTATCTTCTTTCCAATTAAAGATCTTTGACTGAGTCGGAATATGATTGGACTCTTTTATTTCTTTCATTTTACACCTGAGTTTAATCTGATCTCGGAATGAATTGTGGATTTATCCATCTATAAGACCCAGCCTTGGATCAGTGGCATTGATCCAAGAGATGCTTTAAGTTTATTCGGGATGAACAAAAATTATAGACCTTACGTACATTGCAAGGTCTGAATGCGTTGAATAAGCTATTTCGGAGTCTAACTCAGGTTGATCGTGTTAAATGAATTGGTTCCTGATATCGTAATATCAGGAAGGTCTTGATCATGGGCCAGGTAATAAATTTAGATACATTTATACTACTAGCTTATTATTAGTGTTGGATTGAATCCATTACGGGAATGTATATCTGTTGGTTCTTATTCTGAACATTCTGAATTGTTAAGACCTAAGCTAGATTTATTAACGTTAATAACCTAAACCTAAACCTATGGGTTAGATTAGTGTTAATCTAACCTACGCCTAAACTATAAACTAAATGTTCTAAGGTTAGTGACCTAGCACTAAGGAAGTTAGACTAAGTATCATCTTATGATCTAACCTATGTTTCTAACCTAACAAATGTTAGTGGAGGAAGGGGACCTATGAAAGGGTGCGAGCCATGGGCGGTAGTTTCTATGGCATTAAATGGGATGGATAAGTATGAAGGACAAGGAATTAGCGGAGATTTCAAACGGCCATTGAGACCGACGTGGTAGAGTCGCCAAATTTAGAAATGGTCTTTCATTTGCATTTTTCCATTGCCAACTATGGCGGTCGGTGGCAATGGAGATTGAGCGGGAATTTTGGAGTTAATGCAATTAATGAACTCGGTCTTCGAGCTCGGATTTCTCGGGAAGACATGCAAAATGGAAAACTGGTAGTTTGTTTGGTTTTTCATGCGCTCCGGTTTCCCTCTGTTTGATCACTGGTTCTTTGCACCAGTCTACTTGGTGTTGCATGGAAAATATGAGAATAACTAGCTCTTTTCTCTGTCAAGGAAAGTTTATAAGGCATGGAAATAACAAATTATTGTTGTTGAATCTAATGTGGAAAAAGAGGAGAAGGCTCGAGCTCTTTCAAAGGGTCTTCTTCGATTTTTAAGCAACATTATCGTGCATGTTAGGCCCTAACTTTTAAAAATCTTGCTTTCTTTCAAATGATTTCATTAGAACAACTCTGTTCAGATGATTTTTGGGTTCAGTTGGTTTTTAAGGTAGCTTTGTAAGAATTAGTTGTTGTATCTTCTTACTGGCTCGATTTTTCAAATGAACCCTTGATGGGTGTGCATTTTGTTTCATACTGTTGAATTATCTTGCTGTGTTTTGCATTTCGGTTAGATTTTGTAGAAATGCTTGCAAGGCTAATATACATGTTCGGCTTTGTGGGAGTCCATGAATTGTTTTCTTGTTTGATTCAGACTTCAGTTGATACCTTGTTGTTTCACTTGTTGAAAAGGATACTGTTGGAATTCTTGAATGTACATGATATTTCGACTTCTGTATAAGTTATGTCGTGAGTAATATATGTTATTGATGTTGTTGGACTTCTTGAAATGAAATTATGTCTTGGCTTCTGAAGAAGTACAGCCGTGAATACATTATGTTATTGAATTCCGTTGGAATCCTTGAGTAGATAGTATTTTTGACTTCTGTAGGAGTTTTAGATTGAGAATATTACTTGGGTTCGACTCCTTTTGAACTCTTGAAGCGTATATTATGTTTTCTCTTCCGAATAATCTCGCCAGATTATGATTCTTATTGTTATGGACTCGGTTGAGTCCTTGATATGTAATCGGTGTTATATGTACTTCGTGTAAGCCCAAACAGTTGTGGTTACGGCGATATGGACTCAAAGTGAGAGTCCTTGAAATGTATCTAGTATTTTAAACTTGTCAAGATTGGTTATGAATGCTATTGTTTTATTATGAATACTAAAAGGTATCGACTTGATGGAGTCATTGAAAGGTAATTTATGTTATAACTTCTGTAGAAGTTTTTGTTGTGAGTACTTTTAGGATTCTTGATTGTTGTCATATGAATTCAACTTCAATTTAAACCTTTAATATAAGTATTGATTTGGCAATCCGCTGTTGGAGTCCATGATATGTTGTGAGTTGGCTCGATTCTGGATTTTAGTCCTCGTTTGAACATGCATATCATTTTGACTCTTTATCATCGTTGTGATATGTTTAGTTTGATTCGGAGGAATTAAAGGTTGGGGTTTCTTTATCAACTCGATTTTGTTGATACCTGTTATATGTTGTAGTAACTCATCTTCAAATGAAACCTTTAGGAAAAATGTATTGGGATTTGCCTAGTTAAATGAAGTCATGCTCACAAACAATGGCGATGGGTATATTCATATTGTTGAATGTTATGAAAAGGAATTGTTGAATCTGTTAAGTTTGGATTACTTACTGTTGCTTGTCGCGAGCTACTTGTATTGCTTAGTAAGCTACAGGGAATTTTATATTTAAATTTTGACGAAACTGTGGTTCTTCTTGTGGTCTCGTCTGACTTAGTCGCATGCGTATAATGTGAATGCTTTACTCTTGAGGAGACAGTACAGTCATGAGCATGATTGGAAGGGAAATCTGAATGTCTCGGTTTCTTTCTCTTCTGTTGTAAAGTATATGTTGATAAATTTATATTTAATTGTTGGATTTGTAAAACATACTGATGGATTCATGAATTGTTAGGATATTCATTTTGTTGAATATAATGGCCTGTCGGATGTTTGTTGTCCTTGGGATTCAGATGGATAGTTGTTTTAGATGCATTTGTTCTTCTTGGTCACTAACATTTATGAAGAAATATATGAAAAGTATCTAGGACTATTTAGTAACTATAAGATGAGTTACGCGTTATAGTCTTGTTTGAATTACTGAGGAAGAGCATAGTCCAAATATGATTACATGTTTGGTGAATTAATTTCATTTAAACAGGTTGTTTAATGAAAACAATTGGTGGATTGCAATTGTTTTAAGATTTAGTGCTTATCATGCTCAGTTCACCGAACTGACCCATGTTGACAATTTTTGTAGATGATTGCCGTAAGTGGTAAAGGCACGCAGATCTGATATGATGTTCAGATTGTTTAATTTGGTTTTATGATGAAATCCAACTTGATTCTTTGAATGTACTACTTGAAGAAAGATGTTCTTTTGCTGTTGAGTATTGTATCGAATATGTTGAATGCATAAAATGTATTTGATTAGCTTGAAAGGAATGAAAAGAGATATTTGTTACTTATGTGTTTGTATTCGTATCTTGATGGTTTGATCTTCTTCGGTTCGAATGATCTTGAGAGCATTGTTATTATTGTATAACTTGGAGACTTTTGTGAATATCTAAGCAAGCTTGCAAGGATATGTGACTGAATACTTATGATTGTTTAGTAGTTCTATTATGATCTATTTATAGCTAAATTGGAACTTAGATCATTGTCTTTCGGGAAGCTAAGGTTAAAATAAATCTGAGCAGGAGCTAAACGAGCTGATTAAATCATTACTTCCTAAGTCTTGATCTAAGTCAATACAACGTTTAATTGGATTCTTAATCACTATATCTCGATACTAACAAGTAAGATATAAATTCAGTTATGAGAACTGATATAAACCAAAAAAAAAAAGGGGTTTGGTTAGCAATCTCATGTGAAGATTGAGGGTTAGTGTCCAGCTTCGTTGATTTAGAATTATGTATATTCTATGAACTCCTTAATGGGACCTCTAGTCTTAATAACTTCTCTTGTGTAATGGGTTTTACTAAGAAAGGTAATTCTAAGGTGAGGAACCCAGGGATTGGGAAAGACTACCCTTAAGGGAGAGCGTCTTATAGTATAATTTTAAATCAACGTAAGAAACACCTTAAACTTTAGTAGATCTTATCGAGGGGATTTAAAGGTTGATGGCACAAATCAAGCTGCAGAGTTGTACCTTTGAGAAGATTAGGATCTTCTCGAAGATACAACAATGCAGTGACTTATGACGACACCCTTTGCATTGATCGTTAAGATTTACACCTTAAACTTGAACAAGTTACTCTGGGACCGATTAGGAATGTGGTCACGTTATAAGGCTGCCCTAGGAGACTCGGGTATCTTGACACACCGGATTAACTAAGGTTGACCCGGATGTCGGGCGTATCCCAAGTCCCTGGAGCATCCCTATAACGTTGTCATCTTACTAATCCGTTCTGAGTGAATAACTTGGGGACAGGAGAGTCTCGATGTGTCGGTATAAGACATTCTACATAACATAGGAATGGGGTGAAGGACGTATTCCGTTGACGAGTATGTCGTCAAGGAATACGAGACATAAGTAGTATGTTTCAAATATTTGGCCAAAGTATCGCAAGCTGCTGATTACATTGTCCTAAGTCACCTAGTCTAAGGGATGAGATGCCGATGAATAATGGTAACAATTATTCAGATAGGTTCCTTGGATAGAGCATTCTAAATCCTAGATTAGGGAGGAGAACCGCAAGAGTGATGTGTTAAATAAAACGCCAACTCTTAATACTCATGAATAGATCGGTAGATTACCGAGTCATGGAATGAATCGATCGAAAGTACTCTGAGTCATTACACTGCATATGGTTATCTCTGTTATGAGAATGGTTGTTTTGATTGGTGAGTTCTAAATTATGTATTTAGAACCGTGAAGCATTTATCAAAAAAAAAAAATTACTTGTTCTAATGTATAAAAATGAGGATGTTACATCTTGGTATTAGAGCTGAAGGTTGCAGCTCTTAGGCCTATTGTGTCCATAATCTGATAAAAACCTGAATTTTCTTGTAACAAAAATGGTTAGAACAAGGGGGAACATTGCATAATAATGCTCCACCTGAAGGAGGGGTGGAAACAACCCAAAAACTTGATGAGATCCTTGCTGCCTGTTGGACACAAGAGATCGTTTAGTTGTACTTGAACAAAGCAGTGATGGGAAATGAGGAGGATGAAGAAGCCGTAATAACAATCAACAACCTCCCGAGGACAACCCCGATTTGGGTGTTGATATTAATGTTGGAAATACACCGTCCCAAAAAAAAAGGCCAGTTGTTAGCAGAACTCACTAATGATAGAAAAAGGATAAGCCCACCTAAGTATGATGGCACCACATTAGGATATGGAGCTAAGAACTGCTCAAATAAATGGAGAAGTACTTTGCAATAAGAAACTTCTCGTAGAGGAAACCAAAGCTATTTGGGGAGCCTATCACTTTCCCACGAAGCATCTTCGTGGTGGGATAGCCATAAAGCGTAGATAAATATTGATGAGAGGAAAAGATAATGCATTGGCATTACTTAGTACAAGGGTCACCGAATGGGCTCTCGAATGGTGTATACCTCAACACTTCATCAAACTATTACACTCAAGGTAATGGCCAAGCAGTCCACAAACAAGAACCTACTAAGAATTATCGAAGGAATGTTGATGAAAATCGAGAACTAGCACACAAAGCTCAAATTAGATCTATGGGCTGATAGGATCACATCCAAAAGGTCCACAAGCAACTCCCCATATAAGCTTGTATACGGAAAAGAGGTAGTATTGCCCATATCATTGGAGTTGCCCGCTTTGGAGCTCATGAAACAGTTGGAACTAGCCGAGTTTAAACCTATGGAAATTAGGTATGCAGAGCTAATGGAAGTAGGAGAGGCAAGAGAACATGTAATGCAGATCATGGAGAAAGATCAAGCATTGATCAAGAAGAGCTTTGATAAGAAAGAAAGAACAAGGACCTTTTAAGAGGGGGACTTAGTTCTAAAGTGGGATGCAGATTGGGAAAACCAGAAAACATTCCAAGTTTGATGCCATTTGGAGTGGCCCCTACATGGTCACAAGATGTACAAGTAGCAATGCCTTATGGTTGGCTAAGTTAGATGGCGAAGAATTACAGATTCCAGTCAATGGGATCTACCTCAAACACTACTACTAAAAGGAAAAATTCCTCACCCTTGTAAATATTAGCCTAGGTTTTCAATTTCTCCAAGTGTGTATGCACATTGTCTTATTGTAGCATAGGTTTTATTTCCCTAAGTGCTCCGACATAGGTTTGGTTACTCCAAGGTTGTGTCATTATACGCTTTGATGTGCCTCTAGATGAATGCACAGCATTTCAACATTTACAATAGGGAGACCCATGGTTGCCATGACAGTTGCTAATTTTAAAATAGAAAAATACTTAGCAAATAAAATTAGGTTTTGAGGGATCATTTCTAGAATAGAAGGTCGTGGTCAAGGTTTCCAAGTGCAAACATTAGATTCAAGCTTTAAAGAAAAAGACTAATATCAAGACACCACCCATGACTCCGTGCCCAATGGATATAACAAGGCAGCTGATCTCTTCCTCTAGTAGGCAAATGTCCCCATGAGTTACCAAAATTTTATCCAAATTTTTCCCATTGAAAAATTGACCAAACCCGACCCTACACAGGAAGAAATCTAAAGGTCGGTTTCATTGTAAAAGCCACATTTTGAATCCAACAATCGGGTCAGTAGGTAGACACGTAAATGGAGAAACTAGAGGCTCAAAGAAGAAAACCAACAAAGAAGGAGGCCAGAGGGTCTCAGGAGAGAAATGGGGAAAGGCTCAAAGTCTTTGAGCTTCACAAACAATTCAGAGTGGGCCCAAATTGGCTAAGTATGGAAGAGATGATGGAAGCTGCCAAGTGTCTCAATAGTGCACCTTCAAGGGTTGAAGCCAAGGGCGGTTCCCCAAACAAGTGCAAAGCTTCCACATGTCCCAGGCCTAAAAGGGACAGAGCTGGCCATTGAAAAGTCCAAATGAGCGAAAGGAACCACGTGTCAGCTCTCGGTGAAATTTCAAAAGTAAGAGCCCAAGGTGGAGACTCGAACTAGCGCCAGCTCTCCATGTGGTCAGGGTCCAAGAATTCAAATGGTAGTGGGCCCAAATCAACTAAGTATAAGAGTGTCAGCAGAGGCTTCCATGTGTCTCATCAGTGCATCTCCAAGGATCAAGCCCAAAAGGTAGTCCCCAAACAAGCACCAAGCCTCCATGTGTCCAGAGCCCCCCAAAAGTCACACCGACTATTTAAAAGTCTTCAAGTTAGCGAGAAGGTGCCATATGTCGACTTAGCACAACTTCAAAGATAAATCCAAAAAGTGTAGACTTAGACATGCGCCATCCCACCACGTAGTTAAGGTTTGAGAAAGCATTGACCTGAATCAGCTAAGTATCGCAGAGTTGTGGAAGGTACCACATGTCTCTTTGGCACATCTTTAAAGGTAAATCTAAAAGTGGGTCTCCCAGATAAGCACAATCCTTCCACGTGTCCCAGGTTTGAAAAGGAAAAAATTTGACAATTGAAAAGTCAAGATGGGGCAAAGTCAGCGGAGGGTACCAAGTGTCTTAATGATGTAAATTCAAAAGGGGCGGCCTAAGGGCCTGTCTCCCAGCGGAGCTTTCACATGTCCTAAAGTAAAAAGGGGGACATAGATGGCCACTTAAATCGAATAAGTATGGAAGGGATGATGGAGGCCTCCACATTTCATCTCTGTAAATTCAAAAGGTAGAATCAAGAAGCAGGTCCCAAATGTACGCTAGCGCTCCACATCTTCCTGGGTCAAACGAATGCCCCCACCAAACAAAAGGGACTTAGCCAAAACACAATAAAATAGAGCAAAGCCACAGAGAAGCCATGTGTCTCTTCAGTGCAACTTTAAAAACAAAATCCAAAAGCGGTCCCCAAATGTGCGCCATCTCTACACGTGGCCATGCTTCAAGTCAAGGTGGGAAGGTGGGTCGCCGGGGGGAGTTTGAAATTTTTAGCCCGAGAAGGTGTAAAGTTTAAAATAAGCCACACCTCCATTGATGCCCAGAGGAGCCACATGTTAGGCCTAAATTACATGCAGGAGGTGGGGCTTGGAAGGATTTTTTTGCCGATGTGGGCCAGTGGTTGGGGAGGACTTTTCGCCCAAATGGAAGATGTGGATCTACGAGCCCTGAATATGGTTTTTGGCAAAAGTGAATTGCGGGGCTGTAGGGCATTTTTTTGCTTTTTGTATTTTTGTGTAAAAGGCACAAAGTGAATTTCGGGTTTATGGACCCATTTTTCTAAATTAGTTTTCACCATTTTTGTACGATTTGACTCAAACATTAAAATGGACATATCTTTCGATCCAAAGGTTTCTAAATTCAAAAAAAAAATCATCATTAGAAAGGTCTCAAACTCGTATGCCATGGAAACCTGAAATTTTAATTTTGATGAGGTTAGGTGGGTGAGAATTGGGAAAATGTCTTCATGCCATTAATATGTGATCTAATTGCTTCAACAACTAGATCAGATTTGATTTGATTTGCCATTCTTCCTTCTTCAACACGTTGAATAGACATAGAGCAAAAACTCAGATTGTGGGTGGATTTGTAGGGGCATTGAAGGCTGGTAGCTAAGCTCTGAATCATGTTTCCTGCCTCTTCTCTCCTCTTCTCTTTGTTGCATCTATAAAGAAAGGAGCTTAGCTCATTGTAAAGGGTTGGACATTTTTGTTTTACACCCTCCCTTCTTCCCTTCTCTGCAAGTGAATTTGTGGAGTTTTTCCAAACCTCCCATTCAAGTTGTAATACAAAGTTTTTTTACCTCTTGCTATTGAATGTAATCAGTATCAACTTTAATGATAATATATGTCCAGGGATGATTCTCAACCATGTAATGTGTTCATTATTGTCTTATGATCTCTCATTATAGTTTGGTTATCTATGCATGGTGGTTGTATTACATTTCTATGGTTTGTGTTAAATTGCAAAACAAGTGTTTAACATTCCTTTGGTGCATCACCTTATTAGCTTAGGTTTATTTTCTTGCATCTTCTCAACCCTATCTCCTTGGAAAGATAGAGTAGGTTTTAGAGTAGATCCTCTGCAATTTATTTGTGTGCACCTGAACAAAGGAATAAGAACCAACCTTCATCCAGAGAGCTCTCTCAATTTTCAAAGTCCCACACTTTGAGAGATGCTCCATGTTATGCAATCATACTGAGAGTCTCAACTTATCAAATTGTAGACATTTAGGGGTGCTATGATTTTGTACTAACAAAGCCTCATGACAATTGAGATCCTATCTAAAGTCAACATATTTATGCACAAGCTGATGAAATGGTTGACAATGGTTAGATAATTGAGATATGAAACATTGGATAGACTACAATTTACCTTGAAGGCTACACAACTATTTGATATTTGATGGAGGAGGCATTTCAATGATTGCTTTAATTTTGGCTGGATCAACTTCAATACCTTAGATAGAGATCATGAACCTTAGGAGTTTACCGATGAGAATATCAAAAACACATTTAGTGGGGTTAATTCGAAGGAAAAATTGAATAAGACAGATAAATATTGATTCAAGAATGACGAGATGATCTTTGTGTTGTTTAGATTTTCCTAAGAGATCATCAACATAATCCTCTACTATTTTATGGATAAGATCATGGAATATATATGTCATAGCACATTGATAAGTTTCTCTAACATTTTAAAGTCCAAGTTCATAACACGGTAATGTAATGTCTCCCAAGGGGTAATGAAGAATGTCTTGTTTTGATGATCGGGCATGAATGAGGATTTGATTATAACTAGAAAATCCATCCATAAGGGAGAGAATTTCGTGGCTAGCTATTAAGTCAACTAGTTGATCAATATTTGGGAGAGGGAAATCATCTTTAGGGAAAGAAAGATTGAGATCCCAAAAGTTAGTGTAGATGTGTAACTTTCCTGAGGCTTTGGTTACATATACGATTAGAGATCCATTGTGGATAGTCAATGGGTAGTATGAAATTAGTGGAAAGTAGGCATTGCAAATCTTCTTTGATAAGAAGAGCCACGTGGGGATGTATCCTATAAATCTTCTATTTGATGGGTTTGGCATTAGGATAGGTGACAATATTGTGTACGATGATATTGGGGTTGATACTTGCTATATCCCTATATGACTAGGAAAAATCTTGGCTAAATTTGGATATGAAATAAGTGAAGTCTTTTAATTCTTGTGGGTTTAGGGATTGACCAAATTTATCTATGTAAGGTTCCTAAGGGGTTCCTAAGTTTACATCAATGGTGGATTTTTAAGGAGGGTTAATGTATCAGGTGGTAGGGATTATTGAAGAAAATGATCATCAACTCCCATATGGGATAGGATTTCTTGATCGTCATGACATTGGAGGGTGTGGATGATGGGTGAATATTGTTCAATCATTTCTGGTCAAATAAGTGGAATATTTTTAGTGACATGATTGGATTGATAAGTCAAGGGACCTAAGGAAATAGTATTGAATTAAAAAAGTTAGGTGGAATAGAAATGGTGTCATCTCGTGTCCTCGGGACTCGCGATTCTACGGATGGTGGTGGTTCAAGTTTAGTGATACGTACGGATGTGGTTTGAGAAGATAATTCAACGGAGCACTTTTCATATCCAAGCTCATAATTTTCATGTGGTTTGAGAGAATGTTAGATAGTCAAATCATATATTCCTTATTCATAGCATCCAAATCCAAAGCCTTTATAAATGTAATGTTAAATGTACATTTGAGTGAAGGAGGGATTGTATAAAGAATCAAAATTAGATTTAAAGGGCATGACATGGTGTTTAATATTACATTGTAAAGAGGGACAATCAATCCCCTATAGATGAGGTTGGTTTTTATATATGCAGGCCATTGGAAATAATGTATCCAATGTCAAGCTTGTAGATCAGTTTCTTATCTAGTCTTCCATATATCTTAGGTGTGGGAAGTGAGTTAAGCATGAGGAGACGGTACTCCCCTAGTGAAAGATATTCCATAACATCTCTGAGGGAGGAATCATCGGGTAGTTTGGATGATGGAATGGATGTGTTGGTGGATCCTTTGTCCGATGATTTTTATTTCAGGATGAGTAAGTCTTTTAGATGGTTTGTCATATTACAATCAGCAAAAGGATTGGGATCTGCAAGAATTGTGAATGTCTTACCTTCATATTCATATTTGAGACATCGTTGAAGTGTCGAAGGGACATAATGCATGGTGGATATCCAAGGTCTTCCTAGTAACCTATTATACCAGAATCTCCCTATATGATGTAGAAGAGCTCGAGAAAGGGTTTGACACCAACTTTAAGAGGTAAAATAATAGTACCTAACATGGGCGTGATTGTATCATTGAAGGCTCAAGGAGGGCTGGTGTTTAGGTGATACCAATATTCAAAGAATCGAATTGGTTAAAGGTGATGGATGAGATGATGTTGATTATGGCACCCCCATTAATCATGACCATTTTGATGAGGACATCATTGATTTGGGTTGTAGGGAAGGCAGGTAAATCATGACCTTTAGGATGAAGTGATGGTATTTCAAAGTAGAGTCAAAGGAAATAGATGAGGATGTTTTGAGAGCACCTACAAAATCTATGAAAGAGTGGGGATCATCGGAGGTACTGATATAGACTGGAGGGCTTCGATCATTGCTTGTTTGTGTGAGGGTGATGTTTGAACCAGCTCGTAAAGTGACATTTTAACAAGATCCTGGTGTAATTGTTTAATGACTACCTTTTGTACTGTAGTGGAGGATGGAGGTGCTACTAGAATGAAGATTTTAGTTTTTTATTGTGATGTTTGATTAGAGGTATTAGGGCCAGAGGAATGGAAACCTTAGGTTTATCTTTGGATGAGGATGAGGTGAGATTGGGAGGTGGTGGGACCATCTCTCAAGGTGCATGACTTGCAAACTTGAGATGGTCCTCTAGAGAAGGCCAACTTCCTCTACCTAATCCTAATGCTAAACTACTCCTAGAAGGGAAAATGCTAACTAATCCTAAACTAACAAAACAAGGGACGAGAGAGAGAGAGAGAGAGAGAGAGAGAGAGAGAGAGAGAGAGAGAGAGAGAGAGAGAGAGAGAGAGATGTAAAAAGGGGAAAAACTAAGCTAAGGGTGGTGATAGCACCAAGAAAAGGGGTGAGATACTCTGCTTGAGGGAGAATGGGAGGAAGATGGAGTTGAGAGAGGCCAAATAGGTGTGACACAAACCCAAATCCCAACTCGCCATCAGATCTCCATGAAACATGTTGGGCCTCGTAATATTGAATAATTCCTCAAGGGTGGATGCACGCATGAGACCAATATGAAGAAGGGTGCATAGGGTTAAGTGCACAGGATAAGGGTTTTAGATGGGTTTAGTAGAAACCACAGAGCGCACAAAAGTAAAAGAAAAGGGTTTAAGGAGTTATCCATATTTGGCGTTCTAGAAAGCACACGAGAAAAGTGTGACCCGACTAAACATGCAAAGTGGATAAGGTGCCATCCTGGTGACTTGGTGACCAAGAAAGGAATATTCCACGTGATGGAAGGATCTAGAAAGAAATCATTGCAAGAAGTGGAGAGCTTGGATTAGAGTAAGCATGCTCCATTGAGGACCACATGGACACTTGAAAGCAATCTAATCCTAAAGGAAGGCATGGTGGTGGATGCTAAAGCTATATATAGAGATTCTCGTAGAAGAAAAGGCACTATCAAGGGAGAGAAGAGGGATCAACATAGAGGGAATGAAGGGCGAAGCTCTGTAGAAATAATAGGAGGTTCTAGAGGGTTGGGGTTCTCATTAAGAGGACTGTAGGAGTGATAACATATCTAGGGGGATGGGTCTATGATAATTTTTTTGTAATATGGAAAGCATAGCTAGGGATTTTGATGCATGAGTCTTATCTGCATTGATGCATTGGCATGTTATGGCCTTGGTGAATGTAATGTGGTTATTGAACTATGATCAATATGAATATATGGTTATATTCTAAGAATATAATGTTCATGGATGTAAACCCTAGTGCCATTTCTTTATGTTATGGATCAGATCTGTTATTTGTATGATGTTTCTTTTGATTATGAATGAGTGTATTGATATAATAACTCATCCTAGGCTCTCAGAATGAATGCATGGTCCTTTACCTTTTTACATCTAAGTTTCTATCATTAAGCAATGTATTCTCACAAAACTCACATAAAGGAGGGTATTGATGCCCATGCGTGCCTCGAGTGAGTGCCCAACGTCCACCGGGTGATATACCAACACGCATGGGATTAGACTGTTGTTCTAAGGGCACAAAAATGAGTACATCTTGGTTTCATCCTTAAAAGAATAAATAAATGACAGACTCGAATAGTTGGAACAAAGAATGAAGGAATGAATAATGGAAGAATTAAAGAACGGGGAAAGAAAAAGAATGTGTTTATTGCTTTGAAGGAGGAGTGGGAAATCCTTCCTTATATCTACCTCAATCTTCTCCCATGCATCTACTTCATTCTGTGCTTCCTGGAGTAGGTCACCCACCATAGTGATTACCTCATCAAAACTCATCTCATCCCCCTTAACACCCATTATATCAACAATCCCTTCTAGTTGTTTGCCAAGGTCGTCCAGTGCATCCATCCTGTGGGTGATTTGGGGATATAATTCCTTCAGATGGTTTTTGATCGAGCCTATGAGGGTATCGATGGATTCTGAACTTATTCTCCACCTCGGATAGGATCCTATCCTATTCTTCTCTAATCTCCTTATTATTTTCCTTAAACTCCGTGAGATCTTCTTTATAGGTGGTAACTAAAATGCTTTCCACTCTATCTCTATCCATGTAATTGTCATAAGAATCTTTGGCTATTTACACGACAGATTTTACATTGGTGAGGAGTTTGGTGTACTAGGTGACTACTTCCACAACCTTCAACTTCTCCTCCTTCTCTTGGTGTGCCAATACTCTTCTACTGACTCTAAGGTGAGTGGCTGCCTTTCCATAGTAAGGATATGAGTTAAATCTTCCAAGCACTACAAGGTTGATTCAAAATTCTACTCCGACGACGCTAGGTCTGGATTCTTTAAGAAAATAAAATCTATAATCATTTCTACCTTCTTGTAGACCTCTCACACCTTTTCCTTCTCCTCTCATAGCTCATGCCTTAGCTATGTGCTGATCAAGTCTTCTTGCTTTAGGTCCTTGTTCTTTTCAACTAGCTCCTCCTTTTTCTTCTCCAATTCCCCTTCTAGGAATCTCACCCTAGTCATTTCTTCTGAAAAGTCTTACCTCAACTAAACACTATCACATGAACCTACAAATGAGAGAAACATGCACAAAATACAACAACACAATGGAGAGGAAAGAGAAACACAATAAAAATGAGCTAGGGTTGAAGAAACACCACAAAACATGATTTTTATTGCTTCAAAACATGCACAAACCATTTACATATGATGCACAAAGGCATAATTACATTACATGCCCAAGAGAAGGCTTGCAACTCAAATGGAGTTGAGGGAAAATTTTTCAAGAGTTTCCCCATCTCCTAAAATGTCTCTCCTCAAAATGAGGGGGTCGACTACATTATATAGAAAATTTGTCTCACCTACCGACAACCTTCATTAGTTTCCCAGTATGGAGGAATGGGAAACCATACCGATCTACTTTCCAATGGTAATTTTATGTTAGAAAAGACATGGCAGCCATGATTCATTAAACTAATTGTTGAGGTACCTTGTAGGATTCCATTAATGCCCGGTCTATAGATGGCCTTCTTTGCTAGCACTCGATAAGAATGGAAGAAGTTGTCTACCAATAAGGGAGGGGTTGTTGCATGACAAGAAGAAATGATGTCCCATGACAATGAGTGAAGGTTGACACATGACATGAGGAAGGTGCTTGATGCACAACAAGGGAGAGGTGGTTGACATGTGAAAATGGGGGTGGTGATGTATGACAATGAGGGAGGTAATGCATGACAAGAGAAAGAGGTTGACATAAGACATCAAGCAATGGTTTATGTGTAATAGAAAACAACGTTGACACACGATAGTGAAATGGTTCACGCAAGTTATTAAGATGGTAGAAGTGTGACAAGGGAAATTATTGATTCATGGTTGACATGCAACAATGAGGCCAATTGACGTTCGATAACAAGAAATGGTCCCAAACCTTCACCGAGGATCACCAACTCACCGCAAAACCTAACATTCTAGATAACTCATAAAATCTCAATTTTTTACTTGTGATCCATCCTAAGCTATCCTCTTCTAACACTCAACGTTGAATTTTATGGCCTCCCGAACATCCCATAATTTGAATGGCTAAGTCATTTTATAATGAAATATGAAAATTAACTTGGGGGTGAATTTGGGATAACAATTTCTAGCCTTAAGTGTTGGATGGTTTAGGAGGAGGTAACAATATGAGTGATTGTTGAATCCATTTTTCTAGCATAGCTCAATAGTGTCCCTTTGATGTGGAGGTGGAAGGAAATGATGTTTATTTTGATTTAACCGTCTTAGGAGGAGTTTCCTTTAGTGTGGGTTCTTTGGTTATTTATCGTAAGTAGTTTTTGATTTTTTGATAGGTGGTATGGATGAGGATGGGGCCTCGGGATAGAGATCTGATGTTTGATCCTTTATATAGAAGTAGTGGAACAATTTTTAATGGAAACATTTTTATATGGGGGAGGAAGGAAACTTTGAGGGTCACATAGATGATACTCACTGTGAAGTCGCATAGAATTTTTGTAATTTAGATGATTGGTTGTTTTTGAGGTGTTTGTGAATGATTATTAGAAGGGACAGTGAAGAGGATATGGCTATAGATGTAGAGGGTTTATTCTAGACTCGTAGATTATGGGGATGTTTTTGATTGTTCGATGTTGATTCAGTGTGTATTTGGTAACGTGAAACATTTTATTGATGGTGTTTATGGTATGGTGGGACTGTAGTTGTTTATTTGGGGTTGACCACTCATTGGGGATGATTCAAAAATTGTTATTTGGAGACGCCAAGGTTATTATTTTGAGGAGAATTAGGTTTTCTAATTGTAGTTATCCTTTGTTAATCAGATCCTGAAGCGCATTGTAGAATGAAAAATGCCTTTTGATGTCATGACCTTTGACCATATGGTATTTATAATAATCATTATCTCTCGTACTCAAGAAGGTTTAGAAATGGAGGTGTCCATGGGATGGATGGGTGGAAGGGAGATCATATTAGTGGTGAGGAGTTTGTTAAATAATTCAAAGGTAGGTCTATCCAATATGGGTATAATTACATTAGGGGTGGGAACGTTTATTAGCTGAATGCTCTTTCAGAGCATATTTGATGACTACAACATTGGTTGATGATTTTGGCTTGTCTTGATTGGAAGATGATTTGGATGGGAAATTGATTCTAGTTTTTTTGTCTAAGTTTAAATCTACCTTCTTCAAGAGCACAAAGTTCAAGTTTACGGGCCATAACAAAGGATTCATCAAATGTTTGAAATGATTAGATTTAGAGTGTGGAAGAAATATGTTTTACGCATGAACAAGAAAATAATTCTATTAGTTCTGTTTATGGGAGAGAGAATGATAATTGATTTATTATACCCCTCTAGTGGGCTACAAATTCATAAATGGATTCATCTTCAAATTGTTTAATAGCATATAGGTCTATGATGGTGATTTTACATGTGATATTTATTGAAAAATGTTCAAGAAATAGTTGGACAAGTTATGTGAATGAAAAGAGGGAGTACTGTGTGATGTCATATACTAGTCTAAAGTAGAGCATGCTAAAGACATGGGGAACATCCTTGTCCCGGTCATGAGATATAAGGTAAAAATCATGATGAAAGGCTTAGAGGTAATGTTGGGGGTCTTCCTTAATAAAAAAATATAAGGAATTTGGGAAGCTCCTAGTGACGAGGATAAGCCTTATATGGCACAAAGGGGTGAATTGGTTTATTACATATTTATTCGTATGATAGTGTATTCTTGGGACCCATGGAAGCATATTTAAGGCTGGATATGTGGTTTATTAAGGCCTGAAGAGGGTTGATATGTGGTTTTTGCTATGTACTAGATGAGGATGAACTAGGTTGATTAAATGAGAATTGATTAGGTTATTGATATGATTGGTATTTTTGTGGGATGTTTTGTTGGAAGGGAATGTTTTGTTGAGGGATGTTCATAGGAATGTTATAAGTAGGTTGCAAGATTAAAGGTTGTGATGGTTGGATATATTGATACTGAGGAGGGATGGATGTATTAAAAGGAGGTAATGATTATTGTGGTGTGTGTTGAAAGGGAATAGATGTGTGGATAAGGGGATGAGAATACTATGGTGTTTGTTGAAGGGGAAAAAGTGAAAATAAAGGGTTGTGATGATTGCAAGATGTTTTGAAGGGGAATAGCTGCATGGATAAGGGTTTGAGATGGTTGTGGTATAGCTTGGGAGGAAGTAAATGATTGTGATGGTTGAGGTACATGTTGTGATATAAGTGGGGTCAAAAATTATTGTGAATACAGATGAGTACCGACAACAATGCCACTATTGATCAAAGGTGAAGATATGGGGATAAACATGGCAAAGTGTTTTGAAGGGGTGGTATTGTTTTTTTAGATGATGGTCGCTGAGGTATGCTAATAGAGACATTGACAAAACTCATAGGGGGTATTTGAATGATAGAGGAAGTTGGAGGGGTTTGTGTGGATGAAGAGGTGTTTGTATTATTTTGAGGGGGTGTTGAAGTAGTTGAAGAGTTGGGTTATCGAATGGTCATGGTCTTGTGAAGAAATCATGTTAAGGTAAAAATTAATCATGGGAGCCAAAGACATGACAATAGATGTTTCCAATTGACTACTTTAGGGTAGGAATATATTTTATGGATGAGAGGTTCATGGATCAGATTGATAAGATGGGAAAAATTGTAGGAAGGATTGGGTGTATATGGACACAATTTAAGTAATGATGATTGAAGATGGATACCACTAGTAGTAAGGTATGCATTAAGAGCCATGGGGTTTGAGTCAAGGATTTATGAGAAGACGAGGTCCCTACTATTGAAGAACCGTGGACTAAGGGGATCAAGTATTTTGGATAAAGAATATTGACTACTGGGAGAATGTGGGTTTTCTTGATCTTTGGGTGGGGGTAAAGTAGAATTTTATCACTCATGGAAGGAACGCTAGTCATTTTGAAGATGTTGCTGAGTGTTATCAATGGAACATACAATATCATTTATCATTTTTTTAAGATTTTCAAATTAGGGTGTTGATAAAAGTTCTTGGCATTGATCAATGAGTCTTTGGGATTCATCTAGTTGAGTTTGGGCTCAGAACATCCTCATTTTAGATAATAGAACAAGTCAATTTTTTTTTTTTTGATAATGCTTCCTGGTTCTAAATACAAAATTTAGAACTCACAAATCAAATAACCATTCATATAATGTATAACCATATGCAAATCAGAATGACTCTGAGTACCTCCGATCTATTCATTCCATGACTCGCAATCTACCGATCTATTCATGAGTAATAAGAGTTGGCGTTATTATTTAACACATCACTCTTGTGGTTCTCTTCCTATTCTAGGATTCAAATGCTCATGTCCAGGAACCTAACTAAATAATCAAGTTACCATTATTCATCGGCATCTCATCCCTTAGACCAGTGACTCAGACAACGCAATCAAGCAGCCTTGCGATACTTTGGCCAAAGATTTGAAACATATCGCTTATGTCTCGTATTCCTTAACGGCATACTCGTCAATCTGAATATGTCCTTCACCCCATTCTTATGTTATGTAGAATGTCTTATACCGACTTCACACCCCTATTATCCCAAGTTAATCACTGAACGGATTAGTAAGGTGACCACGTTATATGGATGCTCCCGAGGACTAGGGATAAGATGACATACTAGGTCAATCCTAATTAAACCAAAGTGTGTCATGATACCTCGAGTCTCCTAGGTAGCCATATAATGTGACCCCATACCTAATCGGTCCCAAAGTAACTTGTACGAGTTAAAGGTATAAATCTTAACGATCAATGCAAAGGGTGTCTTTCATAATTCACTCGCATTGTGGTATCTTCGAGAAGATCCTAATCTTCTCAAAGGTACAACCTTGCAGTTGTCTTATGCCGTCAACCTTTAAATCTGCCTCAAAAGATCTACGTATTAATAAGCATTACGCACATAGAGTTAAATTATATTAAAAGACGTTCCCCAAGGTTAGCCTTTCCCGATCCCCTCGGATTCTTCTTCCTAGGATGACCTTTCTCAATAAAACCCATTACACAGAGGAGTTATTAAGACCAAGGTCTCATCAAGGAGTTCATAGAATATACATAATTCTAAAACAACGGAATTGGACAATATCTCATAAACTTCACATGAGATTGCCATCCGAACCCCATTAGGTTTATATCAGCTTCTCATAATCAATTTATATCATACTTATCAAGATCAAATATAAATGATTCGTAAAACCACTAAATGTTGTCCTCGTCATAATCGTGACTAGGGATTAATAATTTAATTCAGCTTGTTTAGCGCTCGATTAGGTATATTTTAACCCTATCTTCCAAAAGGAGAGTTACCTAAATTTCCATTTAGCTTCGATAGAACATACCTGAACTACTAAACAATCATAAGAATTCAATCACATATTCTTGTAAAGCTTGCATTGATAATCTCCAAAGTCTCCAAATTATATATTAATAACAATGCTCTTTAGATCATTTGAACCGAAGAAGGTCAAACTATCAAGATAAGAATACAAACACATAAGTAACAATATCAATTTCCATTCCTTTCAGAACTAATCAAATACATTTTATGCATTCAAAGATACTTGATACAATACTCAACTGAAGAAGAACATCTTTCCTCTTATAGTACATTTAAAGAAATTCAAACTGAAATTCTACTTAAAATCAAATCTAAACAATCTGATCATCCTATCAGATCTGCATGCTTTTACCACTTACGGCAACCATCTGCAAAAATAGTCAACATGGGTCAGTTCGATGAACTGAGCATGATAAGCACTAACTCTTAAAACAATTGCAATCCACCAACCAAGCTTTTCATTAAACAACCTCGTTTAAATGAGATCAATTCACCAAACAAGTATACATATTTCAGACTATGCTGATGTAATACAAAAATGACTACAAACGCGTAACTCTATTATTGTTACAGAATAGTCCTAAATACTTCCCAAATATTTCATCACAATATTAGAAATCAAGAAGAACGAAAGTATCCAAATCAATTATCCATCCGAATTCCTAAAACAACAAACTTCGACATGCATCATTTCATTCAACAAGAAAAGGAATATCATTACAAATCATGATTCCATAAAAAGGATCAAAATAGTTCCAACGGTTAGATAAAAATATCAACATATATTTTCATAACAAGAGAAAGAAAGCAAGTCATTCATATTTCCTTCATCATGATCGTGATCTGTTCATCTCCTTAAATGGAAAACATTCACCTTACATGCATACGAATAAGTCGACGAGCCACAAGAAGAATCACTGTTTTGTTAACATTAAATATAACAAAACTTCAGACAAAGAGCTATCACGCCAACAAAGGATGACTATCTACCAAACAGACTCCACATGACCTTCACATGAAACAAAGAAACAAGAAGATATTCCCACATCACCCGTCGAGGAGCAAATGACGGCTCAAAGTTCACCAAGCTCAAGGCAGATAGTCATGCAAATGTAATCACGTAAACACGGTTACAAATCCCATACATCAACCTACACCCCCTTCTAGTCCATAATAAACACTACAAGGCTTTCGGACCCAAGGTCGAAATCAAGGAGCTTCAATTTTATCGCAATCAATAAAAAGACTCTTTGACATTAAGTAAATTGATGTTTCACTAAGACTTATGTAGAGATAATCATACAAAATCCCCTTAACATGCACAAATTTCATCAAACCGGGATAAACAAAAGAAACATAATATTCTCAGTATTCACATCCGAACATGTTCGAGTTCAAGTATGGTATCCACGACCCACTAAATAAAAAGCCAAATTACATGATGTCAAGCTATTTAAAGAAGTCCAACAAAGCCAAAAACATTACATGTTCAAAATCAGGCTTATACAGAAGCAGTGACACTGATTACTTATCAAAGATTTAAAACTAAATCCGTATATCAGTATTCACGAATAAGCTTCTACAGAAAATGAAATACAAGATAAATACAAGTTAAAGATTCCAACCATGCCAACAATGGTCGATATTCACAATCAGGTATAAGCAAATCTAAATACTGATTTCAAAACAAGGAATCCGACTGAACCCTTATATCAATATTCACTCAAGCTTACATAGTGGAACATAATAAGTACCCAACTGAGTCTGAACCACAATTCCTTGTAAAACAAAGGTATTCGTTACAAAATAACAGAAGTCGTATTACCTGCTACTCCTTTAAGACTAAGATAAAACAAATTACTAAGATTCCAATATATATAGCTTCCACAGTGGTCTCAAAATATACGAATCATTCAAAGGACTCTACAGAGTCGTTTCGATTACAACAAACATAATTATATACATATTTCATACTGTCAACGGGTTGAAACCCATAACCACAACGCAAGGAAAAACAACCTCAACAGGGTCGTGATGAGATACAATAACACAACAAGTTATTTATTAACAAATAACTTTAAAAGACAAAACGAAACCCAACAAGAATCAATAACCACCACTAATAGTAACCACGACAGAGCTAACAAAAAGTTCAATAAAACCGAACAATCAAACAACTGTCCATCTGTATTCCCTCCAACAAGTATCAAAACAAGCATCGATGACAAGTATAAATCAACAAGCATCACAGTAGCTTGTACACATCACGAGAACAATTCATGGGTTCTCACAGAGCAGGTCTAGCATACATTCATTTCATATATTTCACAAACTTAAAGCCGGAATGCAAAACACAAGGAAATATAGCCACAGTTCGAGATACAATAAACACCCATCAAGGGTTAAATTGAAAAACCGAACCAGTATGAAGATACAGTGCCAAAAATCACACAAGATTACCATAGAAACCAACCAATTCCAAAAATCATCTGAACAGAGTTGTTCTAATGAAATCACTTGAAAGACAACAAGATTTTTAAAGGTTAGGGCCTAACATGCCTGGATATTTGCTTAAAATTTTGAAGCAGACCACTGAAAGAGCTCAAACCTTCTCCTTCTTTTCCAAGTTAGATCCACCAACAGAAATTTACTATTTCCATGACTTATATATTTTCCTTGCCAGAGGAAAGAGCTAGTTACGCTCATACTTGCCATGCAACACCAAGAAGATCAAAGTAAGAACCAAGGAATGTATGAAGGAAAACCGGAGCACATGCAAAACCAAACAAACAATCAACTTTCCATTTTGCATGCTTCCCCAAGAAATCCGAGCTCGAAGCCCGAGTGCATTGATTGCATTAATTCCCAGTTTCCCGCTCAAACTCCACTGCCACTAACCGCCATAGTTGGCGATAGAAAAATAAAATTCCAAGACCATTTCCAATTTTGGCGACCTGCCACGTCGGCTCAAGATAGCCGTTATAAAACCTCCACCAAATTACCTGTCTTTCATACTTATCCACGCATTTAATAACATAGAAACTGCCGCCCATGGTTCGCACCCCTTCCATAGGTCCCCTTATTCTTTGCTCAATAGTTAGGCTAGTAACTTAGGTTAGGATTTAGGATTACACCTGGTTTAACCACTTAGCACATAAATACTAACTTAGAACATTAGCTCTTAGCCTAGGTCTAGGTTAGATTAACACTAATCTAACCCCTAGGTTAATTTTAGTTTTAGGTTACTAACATTAATAATTCCAGTTAGGTCTAACATTTCATATACTCAGAAAAATACCTACAACATGCATTCTCGAACAGGGTTCACTCCTGTACTGCCATTAGGCTACAGAATTATATGCAATAGAATTATTACCTGGTCCATGACCAAGACCTTCCAGATATACTTCGATATCGGAACCATTCCATTTCACACGATCAACCCGAGTTAGACTCGGATTGGCTTTATTCAATGAATTCGCACTCGCAACCTCGTGAAAGTTTTATAATTTTTTTAATTCATCACAAATAACTTAAAGCACCACTTGGATCAATACCACCGATGTAAGGCCAGGTATTAAAGATGAACAACTTCATAATTCGCTCCGAGATCGATTAAACTCAAATGCAAAATGAAATAAATAAAAGAGTCCAATCATAATCCGACTACCAAAGATCTCGCAAAGAAGATACAAGACATATCAAGCATGACTTCTCAATCAAGGAACACATCCTTTTACACGAAATCACATATCAACACTTGTATACTTAGGAGGAACAACAATACCGCTTCAGGGTGTTACAGGCTTGTGGTAAAGTTTGATGGTATTGTGGTGTGGATTTTTAAAATGGACTAGAAATATTTTTTGAGGCCTGGATGAGAGATTACTATCTTATAAGTACCATATTAACAAAAACACAATCACATAACAAACGAAAAAAAAAAATATGGGTTGATTACAAACAATAAGAAAAATTACACGAATCGAATTTAATTATCTTGATTCATTAAGAAAAAGTGGAATGTATAAAACCATGTATAAGGTCCTAGGAAATGGGCATCTCTCGGATGGTTTTAGAAATGTTTAAGGCTACAAATCCTCAATATACTTGAAGGTACATGAGGCCCAAATCTATGCTAGTGCTAGTACAAGGCTCTCGGTATCGGGGCCTACCCTCTAGTTTCACAATCCCACAATGATAAGGGAGTTGAGTTCTTAGACAATATACCGATAACTAGTTGTTTATTTTCAGCTAGAACACTCGATTCAGCTTTCCTATCGGGTGATGAAATCCCAATCGTTATCACCTAGGTAGGAGTGTTTGATGCAAGTTTGATATTTGATGTGATTTGGCTATGTGCGAGGGAAGAATTAAGTGAATGCAACAAGTTAATCCTTCTAATTAATTTATTTGATGAAACAAGATCAAGGTTAATTTTAAATCCCAAAAGAATGATTGAATTCGATGAGGAAAAACAAAAAATGCAATGCTTAAAAAGAAAAATAAAGGAAAATTACTCACCTCACTAACGCTTCCTTTTTAATTTTTTTAAGCAAAGAAATAAGTAGTAAGTAAAATCCTTCAAAAGTAGAACCTACAAAAATGTTAACAAAAGATAGAAAACATCGCAAGAAATGATGTTAGGGACTCACTAACTAGGTAATCAAAAGCACTCACAGAGATCATCGGTGATTGAAAAAATGACATGACAATTAACATAATCGCTAGCAATTTGATCGGATTGCTAGCAATCAGAGAGCAGAAGGCCTAAAATTTAACAAAAATGATTTAAATGAAATTAAAACAATCAAGAAGGGACCAAGGGTCCTATCGGGCATGCCAAAATGTTCAGAGATGTTTTTAATTTTCTACTCAAATTAATGCAATGAAATAATAAAAATAAAACTGACCTTAGAAGATGCAAGGTTTACTAATACCCATAGAGATGGATGTTAAAGTTGGTGTTCGATAGAAGTTGATCAAGTCCAAATGTATGTGTAAGTCCTCCTGTCCTCAAAAAAACTTGTGCTCAAAGAAAGTACATAGAAAGGATTAGATAAATGGATAGGAAAGCTACTCGATAAAGGCCGATTCAAGGAGTCCAAAGGGAATTCCTCGAGGATGTCATCTCTCTATTAGACAAATAAGTAGATTAAAAATGCAATAGTTTGGAAGAAGGTAAAGATATATAATTAATATAAATAAGTAAATAGAGGGTAAGAATCTCTATAACTCCATATGAATGGGAAGGTCCTATATGGCTTTGAAAGCTGCCCAAGTGAGGGTAGATGCAATCTGGACACATTCAAAGTAGCCATACCATAAATCCTTGGTCTCTTGTTCGATCTCATTAAGGAATTCAAATTGATCTTCGATGTCTTGGTTGGTATCAGTAAATTGAATTGTGAAAAGTGTGATCTCATACAAGATATTGTCTTATTCCCGAAAAAGGGTGCTGAACTATTAGAAGTTTGTAAATGCTGGTAATTTCATGTGATTGACCAGGTATTACCATCTAACAGATCCATTCTCAAAGACATGTTAAAGGCAACCTATATGACAAAAATTGATGAATAAAGTTAAAAAAACAATGATAAAATTGATAAAAATATATATTTAAAAAGAATCTCTCGGTGATTAGGTAAATCACTAGTGATTGAGGTGAATCACTGACAATTTTAGAGAATTGTGAAAGTTTAATAAAACGAGTGTTTGATAATGTAGAATGATATTTCAAAATATTTAGAAGATAAGTGTGATTGATAAAAGACAAATGAAGATTTTATAAATACCTTGAAAGTGTAGTGGAGCTAAAAGATGCCTCAAACCTTATCCGGGATGATCTCGAGTTGACAAAGAATGTTATGATGTGGTATGCAAATTGAGTGATGAAAGTTCATCTCCAAGTACTTGAATATTCTTGATGATGATTCCTAATGATAGCCTTGTTGTCTTTATGTTGATCGGTGAGATGTAAGATGCTAATGCTTGAGACAGCTTAGTTTGGGCTTGAGATTCAAAATCTGGGATCCCGGAGAAACATCGAGAACTCGCTATTTATAATCATTAGTGATACAACCGAATCAACGATAATCTAGGTTTTTCAGATTTTAAGTGGTTAAAACCACTTCTAAATAAATTTATTTGTTTTGGAATTTGGGTAAATGGTTGGGAAGATATTGGAGGTCAAAGTGTAGGGGTTAGGATGGTTATAGATTTGTTTTTGATTGATTTTTAAATTTGTTTTTGGTTCTCAAGTGGTTTTAGGTGGTTAAGTATAGATTTTACAGCTGTAAGAGAGGTATTTACATGAAGTAAATATGATGAAATATTTTAGACTTAGGATAAGGTGTATATGAGTTTAAATGATGTATTTGATTAATATATTGTGAAGGTGAATGTAAATGATAAAGAAAACGAAGAGTGTGAATTTTTAATATCTACACAACCAATATATGTAAATGTAGTGTATGAGTGTGATGGAATGGTATGCAATGTGTGAATGTGGTATGAGTGGTGTGCCCCATTAGCGGATGTGTATGAGATGAGGCTCATTTATAAAAGAACCCTCCACACTCAAGAACAAACCCTAGAAATAGAGTGCATCATTAGGAAATGGTTTGAGAATGTGTGCTAGAAAGATAGATCATGAAGCATATAGCATGAATAAGTGTGAATGATGTGAGGTTCACTTCAAAATTAAACCCTTAAAAGTTGAGTATGAACCCTGGAACTAGAGTGCATCATAGGGTAATGAGTGTGTGATAATAGATGCTAGAAATATGTATTGTGAAACATAGAGTGTGAAGTGTAGTAGTAGACAATAGAGATAGTTGATCGGGAGATGTGGAAAAAATATGTGATCATTGTGAACAAGAGTAGCCAAAGTATGTATAGTGCATGCAAGGATGTATACCATATATAGAAAGTAGTATGTGTACCATGAATAGAAGGATCCATAAGTAATCATGAGTATAAAAGTGTGTATGGAGTAGTATAGGAGTGTAGAGAGATGTAACAAGGTGTGCCCATAGTGTAGATATGAGAAAGTGTTACTAGAAATATTGACGTGAATTGCAAAGCAAGAGTAATGTATAGATGTGTATGTGAATAATATGGATAGAAAAATATTGATTAGAACATGTGACTATGAGGGGGAGAGTTCAATACCCCTAAGTGTAAAAGTGATGGAGATCTATTTGAGGATGTAAGAGAGACCATGCCATGGTGGCGGATGTGGCAATGTGTTAGGAGTATCGGTATTGGTGTTAGGAGGAGTAGGTTTGCCAAAGTAAGTTGTAGTATGGAGAACATATGGAAATTTATTTTTGTGATGGTGAGTATATGAAATAGTGTAAACCTTAGGAGGAGATGTGGTAGGAATAAAAGGAACAAGCAGAGGGAGATAGATTAGGCTGATTCTAGTGGATTTTGTGGGAATGGAAGGATGTTCTTTGACTCCTTTTGCATATTTTCCTAATCATATACCACTAAAACAATAATGAAGCATTTATTGATACCCAAGACCATACTTTTTGAAATTGGGAGGAGGGATGGCTAAAGTGGGGGCTTCAGTGAATGATTAATAGTGTTGTATAAGGTAAATGGAGACGGATCTACCAAGGCATCATAAACCAAACCATGATATAGGAATTTAATACATGCGTGAAGTGTTGAAGGGACCGCATGAATGATATGGATCTACGACCTTCCAAGGTGAATATTATAATTAAGATTAATGGAATTACATGGAATGGGATGGGAAAAGTGCATGTCACAACAATATGATTTAATTTAATTTGAATTAAATCTAAATATTGCACAGAGTCACTACTAAAATAAATGATGTATAAATGCTAAAATACAAAAATGACACAAGTAAACTAAGATGTAAACATGGAACCCTAAACAAAAGAGATATACAAAGAAACTTAACTGATTTACACTCAACTGAACTGATCTGGGACTGGGAAAAGTGATGAAGAGGTTGGGAATAGTGTTGTAAATGCTCAAAAGATAAATCCTACAACTCACAAACATAGCTAGACATGGGTGCCCACACTAGGACAAGAGCACCAAGGCATTGAGACTACTACTGAGTGCCCATGACTGTGTAAATAGTTAGAAACTGGTTTTTACTATGTCGTAAGAGTATTGTAGTTGTTTCATGTTGATTTCCTGATAGTCACTCTTTGAATGCCGAAGGTACCCATAGCTTGCAAAAGAGATGTTCACGTGCATAAGCACACAAACCACATCAAACCTAAAAAGAAAAATACTGAATGTGGAGTCGACCGACCTCGACAAATACTCCCGAGAGTGAACTTACAACTGAGCATTGCACTACATCTCAGACTCATTGTAGTTCTTGTGAGTGTGTAGAAATTGTGCCCTAGGATTCCCTTTTGTAAGATGTAATTGATAACGGGTCAGTAGCTAGAATGTAACAATTTAGTAGAATGTGTGATGGAATTTAATAAACATCCTCTTCCTTTCATGTGTATGCAGTAGTATGTAATCCCTTGTCCCTTGAATGGATGCTAGATGGATGCTTTAGAGTGATTTAGGCCCCCTTTGGATGCAAGCTTAGGTGATGATAGTAATACTTAGTACTTGGTACTTCATTTTGAACACATAACTATGTATTTATATGATTCCCTTGTTTGAATTTCATAATTGACAACTAGAAGGATGACCCATAAGTGAAAAATATGCCCAAAAGATAAAAGAGACCCAAAAAGAGTAAGGTAGAAAAGGGTCGTGGGATTCAAGAGGGGACATGTGTGTAAGACCAAATAGAAAATAATAAACACAAAAATAGGCCAAAGATAGTTGTTAACCACTAGTTTTCTTACTTAGGAATCATATAAATACTTTGGTATGATTTTAGGACCTAGAAATGTACCCAAGTGCATGATTTTGTGTCTACACACTTTATCTTCATACAATATCATTATTTTTACATGGTTACTACCCGCACACTTTCATATGGTTCACCTCACACCATGGATCATGCTTCCCAATCACATGATGTAATCATTGGCCAAAAGAGAGTTGAGGGAGAATCTATCGTGTTTGGGAACATCTTTGGTAACCACACTGAAGAACCTCTTACATCTACTTTTTCTCCTCATGATGATGATGAATTTTACAAGATCCCATCTTTTGATCCTAAGTTTTAGGAGACCTTATATCGTAATCTAGAAGGCCTCACAAAATATATTGGATGATACCATTACAAGTCGGATGTTTTCAATTTGAAGATATATTCTACGTACCATGACCCTCATCATCTACTACAAAGGAAACACATACCATTATTGTCTCTAATATTCCACACCATCTACTATCATCCACATGCATCATATGCCTTCTATAGAAACTACACAACCATTTCATCCTCGTTCCAATACAATAATTCCTCCTTTCACCCACCATACTCCACCATATTATTCATCATTTACCTACACATCCCATTCATTCTACCACACTTACATCCATATACCACATCATCATTCTACACATTCATATACCCAACCAAACCAAAACCATACCTTCCAACATATGCCAAACATCAACCATGAATTACTAGATATGATTTGTAACCTTGAGCTTAAAATCAAGGTATGGGAGTTCCAAAACTCACATATAGTCAGTTATGTAATGAGCCTATCCACCCATAGATCCCTATGAAACCATATCCTCCACATTTTGATATGCCCAAATTTGACAAATTTAAAGGCAAAGAGGATCCTCAAAACCACTTGTGTATGTTCAATTACACTTGTTATCTCATCACCACGATGACACACTTATGTTAAAAATGTTGGTGTGTGTGAATTTCCTCATCATCACTTAGGTTTCATCCACATCACGTGGTGAGTCATATCTCTTAGCGAGATCATAGTTCTCGAGGAGTTATATGAAAATTGGAAAATGTCATCATAGAATCTATCATTTTCATATACATCAGTGGTGTCATAGGAGTTACATTCCGTATTTGGAATCATAACTCCTCCTTCGCTCTCTGAATAGAATTATTGTCTAGGTGTGGGAGTTACACAACACTCTTATATGTACCCTCCTTTTTTGATCTATGAGAATGAGTAGAACTATATACCTTATGCATGATTTTTCAATGTTTCTTGATTCCCTCGATGATTACTTGGAGGATTCACGTACTCAATGAAGTATAATATTTTGATGTGTACGTGGTTATGGATTTATCCTCATTAAACCATCTGACATGGTATCAAATATCTTATTCACTAAACGTGAAATATTATTATTTTGGTTGCTATTTACTTCCAATTTAAGTTTTATCACTTCTCATGTAAGTTTTTGTTTTTTATTTATAATTTTGCTAACTAGTATTAACAACTAGCTATTTGGAGGTTTGTGCATGCGTAGGTTTTTGAATTTCACCATCATATGTAGTTGGTTACAATTATATTTGGTGGGAAAGTGGTTTTAGAGGTATGTGCTGTTTTATGGTCTTATTAGTATTTTTATTAAAAGTGAATTATTTTTTAAAAAATCTACCTTTGGACCTATTCTATTCTTGTCCTCTTATTTTGCACTTTTTGGTTTAAACCATGCTACTCCTCTCCCTTTCTCACCCTGAAAAGCTCTCTATGGAGAGTTCTCCTAGCTCAACTCATCGAGTTGAGTCACTATGGCAAGCTGTTTCTTTACATTTTCATTGCTCAGGCTAGGTCTTATCGAGTTGAGCTTGAGATGCTTGTTCCTTGCATTGGTTTGTTCTTTGCACATTGGTCGAGATACTTATTTTAATTAAATTGTGCTCCCTATCAAGCTGGCTTGTTTGAGCCCTATTTTACATTTTACATTACTCTTTTACATCTTTGAACCTTTCTTCCTAAGTCATGTCTTGTGTTGTGTTGCATTGTTTTGCATTCTCCTAGTTGTTGCATGTGGGTTCATCATTATTTTTCCCGTTTGACTTAGGTTACTCTATTGGTTGCATGATCGAGCCATCCCCTTACATTACATCATTCTTCCTACCTTCTATTTTGCATTTTAGCTAAGTTTTTTTACATTTAGTCGTGTCATTTTTACGTTGCCAATCGGTCACTTTCATTTCACCGAGTAGAGTTTTCCATGGTTTCTCTTGCCTCTCCCCATTTCCCCGGTCTTCTCAACGACCCCGTGCTACCCTCTCTCGAGTCGTTGGATCTCCTACTATATCATGCCCATATTTTTCTCCCTACTATATTAGGAGAGCTCCCCGCATGTGCTACTTTTTTTCTCGCATTGGCATTACCTCCTTGCTTTGAGATTTTCATCGAGTTGCTATGATTCCACCCCACCAAGTAACTCCACATGTTCACCGACCCTTGAATGCATTGTGCCCTCCTTTGACCTTATCCTTTCAAATAAAATATCCCACTTTTTAAGCTCTTTAATTTCGATTAGTAATATAAATTTATTCATTATTTAATGTTAGAGTAGATAATTTTTTATTTTAATCTCTAAAGTCGTTAATTATGTGTTCCAAAAGTGCTTTTTTATAGCGTTATTGGAATTTTTTTGCTACTAATATTGTTTTGGAGTGTGTAGTGCCATTCCTATCTTTTTTTGCCTTATAGATCCCTCATCGCATCCTCGGAGGTATTTTGGAATCATTTTGAGCTCTCTTTTGCATTATATTTCCCTTGTTATTACTTATAGACTTGTGAGCATGTCTCGCCATAGTATTACATCAAGGGGTTTTCTTCTACGACGTGAAAATATATTTCTCACACTAGACTGTGTTTTCTCCCCTTATTTTTTTTCTCATTTTGTGCTTGCTTACAGTGCTGAATTGTCATGATAAACAAAACTTGACTATGGTATCCACTCTTTTGCAGTATTACACTAATTACGAGGTGAATGACTCGACTATTTCTTGACACACAATTTGATCTCGATTATAATCAACACACCGAACTATAAAGTGCTAAATTGATGGGGGTGTTAATATTGTTCTCGGGGTGGTTGTGTTTATTTTTTCTTCCTTTTGCATTCCTTCCTTCTACCTCTTCACCATGGATGCCTCTTAAGTAACTTTGCTGGAATTGTTTAATTTATTCAAATGGAGATCTAAAATAGTTATGGTATTACATAGTAAAAGCTTGTTCTGTCACCATGGGATTAGATAATGAATGTGATGATGAGCTTGAAAAATCTAAGTGGCTGAACCGATGTGATGAAGCCTTGGGTATTATTTGTATGTTCATTTCTCGTAACTTTCTCTTCCACATTGAGTTGTTCAAACACCTAATGGAGCTTGGAAATTTATTGACAAGATGTTTGGAAAAATATGACATGACAGAGCATGAGTTGGAAAAAGAACTACTAGGATTAAATCTTAGTGACTTTGAAAACCTACAAGCATTCTTATCAAAGTTCGTCCACACTAGATTACTTCTTGTAGATACAAAATCACGCACTTTGGGTAATTATCTAGTTATGATTACATATTCCTATTCATATGATTCCTAAGTAAAGTACTAATTAACCAATGTATTTGGCTACCTTTCTTTTTCTTTTGTTTCTCCTTTCAGTATTACACCATTACTTGCTTAGTATACCTTTTTATACTTTGGCTTTTATCATCCTAGACACCAACGCCCAACTAGGATGCCAGTGCCAGGTGCCCTCATCACATCTAGGTGCACATGACCTTAGTGTACTTTTTTTCACACTTTTTGGGTCCTTTCTAGCCATTTGAGCATCTTATATTTTTGGTAGTCATCCTTTTCAAGGCTAATTACGATATTCAAGTAATGGAATCATATAAATATACAGCTTATGTCATCATAATAAAGGACTAAAAAATAAGAATTAGCTATCACCATCTAATGTTGCATCCATATAAAACCATCACAAGTGACACAAGTTCTGGTTATTCTGCATACACTTCATAGGAGGGAATTTTATTTGATTCCATGCACACATCTATTACATTTATTTACATCTAGCATATTTGTTCTCTATCAAGTGTGACACACACACACATGAGATACCTAGGGCAAAATTACATAGAAACACACATATTACTACATTGGGTCTGATATGTAGTGTAACAGTAATGTAATTTCACCATTGTGACAGCTAAGGACAAATCTAACCCTCATTTTTCATCTTTATTTTTTAGGATTTGATGTCTATTTGAGGGTTTTACAGTTTATATTTCATTATAGGTTTCCAACTACCTCAGAGATCTTGGTGTAACCTTAGAGAAATAAAAAATGAAAAAGGAGAACACCTTATGACACATAAAAGGATGTTTTATGATATTTTCCATAGACATATGTGCCTAGAAATAGGCCTAGGGCACCTGTGGGTGCCCCTGTCCTTCTCCAGGCACCCTAGTCCAACCTATCTATCTAGATTTACATTTTTAGGTCTTTATGTGACACTTCTACCATTCTCGACACACCAAATTTCACTACAAATCATCTAAGGCTTCCCACCCTCTCTTTTTGCTTAGGGTTTGGTATTTTTGCTTCGCTTGCTTGAGTATCATTTCTATGTTTAATTATATATTTATTTACTTCAAGCTACAATAACACCATATTAGGATATCATTCCACATTTAACTTAATCATTTTTGTGAACCTGGACTTGATCTTCATGCTCTTAGGATTCTCATCTTTCTAGGGTCTTCTAATCATGAACATCTCCATCCATTCCTATCTACAAAATCATCCTGATTATATCAATAAGCTCAAAAAATATTTAGCTACTACTTATATTCCTCCTCACACCTCACCTGAATATGTATACCATAAGTTCAGTCCACCCTATCTCTTAATGAGGATCAAATAAATTTCACATCAGATGAGCTACCTTCTCAAGCAATGTTAGATCATGACCCCCTTATATATTCAGGTTTGTATCAATAATATCGGGGTCAAGTGCACCTTAGTAGAAAATGGGTCTAGCCTCAAAATTTGTAATATAGCCTTTCTTCATCACTTAGGCTTGTCTAAAAATTCTTTATATCTTATTTCTATTCATGTATTTGATAACATTCCCAAGCATGTCTTAGCACTATTACTCTCCTTGTAATTATTAGTCTATGCATAATCACTATTCCATACCATGTCATGCCCAATAACCTCAATTATAATATTCTTCTTGGCCGACATTAGATCCATGCCATGAATGCAATCCCCTCTACTCTGCATACATGACTTAAATTACGTTATCAAGGAGTTATTTATGATGTCACAACTGATTCTTACCCTTTTGACTATTTCCATTCTATTGAGCAATCCAATGATACTCCTTGTTCCTCTGCTCTTACTCAAGACTTTTCTAAATATGGAATAGGATATGAGTATTTTTTCCACTATGAATTCTCCGATACGAGCTTATTTCGTAAAAACATAAAGTCACAATGCTTTGGGATATTCCCATACAATCTCACAAATTTGGATTGGGATATCATCCCCCATCTCTCCCCCTTCGGAATCTTATACTTCCTTTCATAATTCTTCACTTCCTTTGGTACATCCTGAAACCATTAGTGATGCTACCTCTACCATTTGGGATAGTTTATATGAATTCTCTACTAATTATGCTCTTCTAGAACACATGGGATTTTATGATCAATTCCCTTCCTTTCACCACAAGAGGCATTCTCCATCGTCCCTCAATGTTACCACTTACTTTGGAGAGTCCAATACAACTCCTCACACCACCAATCCTCCTTATACTATTCCTACTAATCTATACATTGAGGATCGTATGCTATTATCCATGAAGAAACAATTCAACACAACCTTGGTACATCTAAAAATCCATAAATAATTTTTCTCTGCCTCTCTAACCCTCGATGAGTAAAAATATATTAAGCAAGTCCTTCATGATTTATATGAAATTTTTGTATGGTAATATAGTGAAATGCCGTGTATTGATCTAGCTATCAAATGCATAACCTTTTCCTTGACCCTAGTTCCAAACCAGTCTAATAGAAAATTTGTAAAATGCACCCAAAAGTGGCAATCCTAGTCAAAGAAGAAATAAAAAATTACTTGACGCTAGTTTTATCCACTCCGTTGATGGTATTGAATGGGTATCCAATATTAAACCCATTATGAAGCTAGATGGTCAGTGTCTATTATCAGCCAATTTCATAATTTAAATAAAGCTTGTCTCAAAGATAGTTTCCCTTTGCCTCACAATGACACAATTTTTGATTCTACAAATCAATATGATATCCTATTAATCATGAATTGCTTATGGTTACAATAAAATTCAAAATCAACCCTGCTGACCATGAGAAGACTTATTTCACCACACCATGGGGAAAAATTTGTTACATTGTCATGCCCTTTGGCCTTAAAATTTTTGGGGCCACTTATCAATGAGAAATGATGCACATATTTCATGATTATATTCACAAGATTATTTTGATGAAATCTTGGATAAATCCCGATGTCATTCCACCCATGCCAAAGACTTACAAATGTTATTTAAACACTTACGTCAATATCACATACGCCTAAATCCCAAAAATGTCTTTTTGGGGTCACAACTTGTAAAGTCATTGGATATATCATCTCATGAATGTGGCATTGAATTGATCCTAATAAGATTAAATCCATTGTCGACATGCCACCAAAAGTTTTGTTACATCAACTACGATCATTACAAGGAAAATTCAAGCTATCCGGTGATTCATTACATAGCTCATTGATAAGACTCAACCATTTACATGCCTCATGAAGAAGGATACTAAGTTTGTATGGGATGAGTAATGCCAAAAAGCATTTGATGACATAAAATCATATATTTTAAACCCACTTGTCTTAGTCCCTTCGCTAGCTGATCGACCTTTCTTATTATACATTTCTGCCACGTTTCATGCCTTAGGGGCCTTGCTAGCACAACATGACAATTCTCAATGTGATCATGTAATTTATTACATCGACATATGATAATATCTTATGAATGCAACTATAGCTACATCAAAAAGCTATGTCTCGACCTTGTCTTTGTTGTGGATAAATTGTGTCATTATCTTCTTAACAATGAGGTACATATCATCACCAAGGTAGATCCATTACGATACCTCTTGTCCCATACACATCTATCGGGACATATAACATGTTGGGTTATTCTTCTCACCAAATTTTATTTCAAATTTATACCGCATAAAGTGATTAAATGCCAAGTCATAACAGATCAATTAGCTACAACACCCCTTCTCAATGCATATCCCATCTATGACTCATTCCGTGATGATTTCACTACTTATAATGTCGATCCTGATACATGGAAAATGTATGTTGATGGATCTTGTTGTCATTATGGCACTGGGGCTGAGATATTTTTCATCATCCCACAGGGTGATCCACTCCCTTTGTATAAAGATTGGGGTTTTCACGTACTAATATTATCATTGAATATAAATCCCTCATCCTCGGCCTTCTCACTACTCAAAATATCTTAATTCATAACTTATGCATAAATGGTGATTCTCAACTCGTCATAAATCAAGTAAATGATACATATAACACAAAATAGGAGCACTTAATCCCATACAACATGCTTGTAAAATATCTCTTGGCTATATTTGAGTCTTACTCTATTACTACCATTCCTCGTAAGGATAATTGTCATGTGACACCATGGGTAGTGCAACATCACTTATCCCATAAGACATTACCGATGAGAAAACCAAATTCATCATTACGTACTTGTGACATCCTTCCATCTCTGCTTTACCTCGCTTGCATATTATGCTATCATGCTCAAATAAGATAATTATGAATGGTTTACTCCCATTTACAACTTCTTATATAAATAGACCATTCTTGACAATTTGTAACCTCATGAAGCTTGTCGTTTGGGACATGAGGCTACCCGTTACGTCATCATTGGGATGAAATTGTTTAAGCATTCCCTTGATGGTTGACTCTTACAATTCTTAGGGCTTTCTGATATTCCCATAATTATTTCATAGATACATGACAACATGTGTGGCGGCCATTTCTCTAGAAAATCTATGTCTCAAAATATTTTGTGTCAGGGATATTATTGGCCCACCATGGAGAAATAATTCCTTGATTATGCTACTCGATGTGAGAAAAACTCCATTACACACCTGCATATGATCTCCAACCGATCGTGTCACTTGGCCATTTTGTCTTTGGGGTTTCAATCTTATTGGCATGATAAATCTAGAATCAACTAATGGACATAAGTTTATCATTACTACCACAGAAAGTATTTCACCAAATGGGTTGAGGAAGCCCCACTACTTAACTACAAATGGTACTGACATTTTCACTTTCCTCACTACTCACATCATTACTTGTTTTGGCATTCCCTCTGCCATTATCACTAATAATGGATCCCTTTCAAAAATAAGGAGGTTAAGAAATTTTCGTGGTGAAATTTAAAATCAGACAATATTTTTCTACTCCTTATTACCCATAGGGAAATGGCCAAGCCAAGCCACCAATAAAACTATTGTCAAAATATTATGTAAGACTGTTGCTACTAGTGGTGATGATTGACATAATCAGCTATTTTATGCTCTTTGGGCTTATCATATTAGTGTACGTAAACCTACTAAAGAAACTCCTTTTCACTTGATCTACAAGATCGAATCATATACCACTGGAACTTGAGATACCCTCGTTGCGCATTTCCCCCTCAGGGAATAATTAAAAACAATGAATATCATGAAAATAAATTACAAGAGGTTAATATCATATCTCCCAAGCATACAATCATAAAAATTGTCCTTATGAGTTTAATGTGGGAGACCAAGTCTTAAAAGAAAATCAGAAAAACACAAACACCAAAAAATCACTCAATGGAAAATTCAAGCCCAATTGGCTCGGTCCTTATATCATTACTGACAAGATTGGTGGTGGCATTTATCACTTTTTAACTCTTTTGGGAAGACCACTAAATAACCCACTCAATGTCATGCTCCTTAAGAAATATTACACTTTAAACAATGCTCATTTCCCAATGACACACTCTTGTGATTTGGTTCGCACTTGACTGTTGAGGGAATATGATACACATGAACCTCACACACTACACTCCACACTATACATTATACATCTCACATACAAGACACACATTCTACACATTTCACATTCTCTTATCACATCATCTATCATACATTTTGCATCTTATTCACTCTACACATTCACACTACAAATTTCCTACACTTACTTATACATCCTGCGGTCATCACCCTATGACGCACTCTAGTCCCATGGTCAATATTCAGATGATGAGGGTATACATCTAAAATAGACCTCATCAAACTCACATGTTTAATCACTCATTCAATAAATCAATCACATGCTTACACCCTACACTTTGTGCTTTGATGATCAAATATTTTTAGTACACACATTTCAAACCATTTCCCGATGACGCACTCTCATTTATGGTTCATTATTGACTGTTGAGGGGGCATAAATAAATGAACCTCATTTCATATATACACACACCCACTGGGGCACACTACTCCTATCATTCACACTACATTCCATTCCACCTCATCAACAACATACAACATATCTTGGTTGTATTTACTCTTACTTACTTCTTCTTATATGCACATCTTATTACACATGCTAGATAGATATCTTATATGTCATTATATTTATCATACACACATGCACGTTCACTTGATTTCTAGTTGTGATAACAGATTATATAGATCTATTACACGCAACATGGATTCTTGGCACAATACCTATTTCTAGTCCCATAGAGGCTCCTGGGGCATCCAATTTCATACACTACGCGTGCTATTGTTTCATTTTTATTCATAATACACTACTTTATCAGCTTATACAATATTTAACATACTTTTTATCTTTCTAACATGATAATTGGTGCTTCATGTGCAACATTTGTTATGCAAGGTATCTGTTTCCATGGTTGTATGTTACATTGTTTTCCATTTCTTGCTATTTGTATACTCTTGTTTTCAGGATTTTAACTTTGACTTCAGTGTGCACACTTGTTTTCTTGCATGGCAAGTATGGCTTGATTTTCTTGCGAGATCATGAGTTATGTACCATGTTTGTAACCTAATTTTTTTGATCTACATTGTCTTCTTACATTTTTTCTTGCGTCTTAGTTTACACCTTATCTGTTTAGCTTACATTTCATCTTATACATGCATATTTGTCTTTTCTTGTACTAACACTTGTTTCCTAGCCACTATGTTTACATGTGCCTTGTTTCTATGAAACACATTTCCTTCCCTATAGGATGTGATTTCATGCACAATGGTCAGTCCTCTTTTGGGTTGCATACTCCTTCAACAATGTCGCATGCACTCCAAATGAGGGGGGCATCATATGGGTGAATTAGTCACCCATGCAACATTATAGATAACATAGTTTTCACAGTTTTTTGTAATGGATTAGAATCTGACTTGGGTCCTTAGCACAATGATGTCCTTCTTGGATGCAGAATAACTAGGGGAAAGTCTTCAACAATTTTTTTAGTACAACACAATTTTCAGCTTCATAGGCCTTAGAATTAGACTTTGGGTCCTTATAACAACGATTTCATTCCTAGATGCAGCAACTGGGGATAATTACACAATGATCGTAGTTCAACATAGTTTACAAAACTCCATACAACATATTTTATAGGGGATAGACAATCCCTAATACTTATGTTTGTATACACCATACAGTGGTGTTCCGCATTATGAGAAGTAGTTAAACATTGAGGATGAAAAAAATTTATCCCTACACTTATTCCATGACATTGACATGGTATGACCCAAAAATTCGTGGCCTACGCAACCGGTGTGAGATGACCCAAAAACTCAAACTTCTACAATATGTCCAAGATCCTTTCTACACCCTTTTTCTCATCAATGGATCAGGTCACATGTTCCTTTTAAAAATTTCAACATTTTTACATACTTTTTTACACATTTCTATCATATACATGTGTATTTGACTACTTTTTAATTCTTCTCTTTTCAGTGCCCGTCCATAGAGGAAGCATAGTCAACATCATCAACATCATAAAAAAACAAAACAACATTGATATAAAACATGCATATTATGACATCTACACATGTGTTTCTGCCCTAGGTTCACTTTCATCATCACTTTTTTACACTTTATCCTCCTTAGCATCCATGCTTCACATTTTTATCACTCCATGCTTTGTCTAGTCACTCAGTATGCTTTCATCATCAATCTACATGGTTATCAGGTACACATATCTATCTACTTTATGTTACTAAGATTTCCGCTCACCAACATAAAGTGGGGGAAAATGTAGACAAAAATCACACACTTTGGGTAATTATCTAGTCTTGATTACATACTACTATTAATATGATTCCTAAGTAAGAAAAGTACTAATTAACCCATGTCTTTAGCCACCTTTCTTTTCTTTCTATTACTCCTTAAAGTAATACACCCTTACTTTCCTAGTTTAGCTTTTTATACTCCAAATTTTATCATCTTGGACACTAAGGCCCATCCAGATGCCAACGCTTGCACCCTTGTCCCCTCTAGGTTCCCTAACCCCAATGTACTTTATTCACACTTTTGGGTCCTTTCTAGTCATTTGAGCATCTTATATTTTTGGTAGTCACCTTTTGGGGTTAGTTACAAAATTCAAGAAAAATAATCATATAAAAATAAAGTTATATGATCATAATAAAGCACTAAACACTAAGCATTATCCATCACCACCTAAGTTTGCATCCATCAAGGCATTTAAGAGCTTCATCAGATCTATCTAACACTATCACAAGAGACACAATGGCCGGGGTATTCTTGTAGACACCAAAATTAGGTCGACTCTCTTAGTCCCTTTTCAAATAACAAACTTAGACATATTCACTAACCATGACCCCTTTACCCACATTAATATTAATTTAATTATTTACAATTAAATTAATACTCATCCTCATTTAATCTCATTATTTAAATACCTTTATTAAAACCACTTCCACCTCACCTAGACACCTCACCCCACCACTTCACCTAGACACCTCACCAAAAACCTATTTTTAGCATATTTCCCCTTTACTAGGACTCAACATTCACTCACCATAACTAACCACATTCCTACTATCAAAACGAACGCCTGCTTTCGATCCGTGAGAATAGACTCGATGGCTTACAAAAACGATTGCCAAGATTTGGCATTTTTAGTAAACCTAGGATTTCCCACAATAAACGATGCTGGTCAACCCTAAACTGATGCCCGTCACCCTAAAAAAACACCTTCAGCTACCTTATATTCTTTCTGGGGTAACCTTTATTAAGAGGTTGGGCCATTGTTCTTGAGCTTTGAATGAAGGAGATCTATATGCAAGAAAGAACCACAACCCTTTTGCATGTCCAAACAGCCATAGACAACACCAAGGCTGATCAAAAGGTATTGGCAATCACAGTAGCATTCTAGGAAGGACTACAATATCACTAAGCACCATTCCACAAATCAATCGTCACCAACATCTCTAACCACCTCTCCACCACTACAGGTATTTGGAACGCTTATGAACTTCAAGTAAGTTGGTTTCTCCTATATTACTTGTAGTTGTATTCTTTATTTTCCTTCATATATTCATCATTGGTCCCTACTTAGATATATCCCTAAGATTTCTCATCAACCACCCCATCACATCCCACCCGAATCCCCACAAAAACCTATCTCAAAACCACCTCCTCCTCACATAGACTATACAAACACCCCCAAAACCTTGTGCAATCACAGTAGAGAACCCAAAAATCATTCTACAACATTTTCTAGTTCCCACAAATACTAAACCGATTAAACCTAATCGTGGCTGGTCCTTTTCTATACCTGAAATTAAGTCCTTAACCAACATTGGTCATTGTGAATGCTAAGCCAACCTAACAACTCAACCCTTAGCCTACCAAAACCTCACTCAAAACCTTACCACACCTATTTTAGACCTGTTACCTCACCCTCCCCATAGAGACCTTTCCAACTCTCTATTCCAAGATAGAGGAGAGCCCAAACACCCTCAACCTAACTCTTTCCATAGGGCCATTGCTATTGATCATCCTAAACTGGCATCGGTTATGCCTACACCAACATCAATCACCCTAACTAACGCTGCCCCGTGTTTGATAATACCGTTCTAGACCAGCAACCTAATTAATGCACTCCAAAAAAAACTCAAACCTCACCTAACCTTATCAAGAGTCTCGTCTTCGTGACTCAGACTACCCGAGCTACTCCGCAACCCAATCCAAAAATTTACTCGCATAAGAAGCATTTTAGTATTTAATGCGTGGATCAATGCCGATAGTAACTTCGAGACACCTAAATTATAATGCTAGCACTAGATTATTTTATTTACATGTTTAAGTTATTTTATATTGATTTATAAATAGTGGATTACCGGCATTCTCGGAAGTATCACACTTCCTAGATCTAGCATATGCTAGGTAGTCCACTTTCATATACTATAGAACTCTCTATTTTGGTCTTGTTTTGTATTTCAGGTAGTTCCTCCTAGCCAAAAGGAATCTCTACAACAACATTGGATAAGGAATTCTTAATGGGTGCAATGAACTTTACACCAACTGATCACAATAGGTATTCCCTCCTCGTGAATACCTTATCCATTTCATCTAAATCCTTAAAGAAAATGGTGAAACATTTTGACAAACCTGGTGGGACCCATCCGAGGTTCCCCAGATTTTATTCATTCCTAGGTGAAACTTTTGTGTTTGTTTCCTCTTCTCGAAAATCTTCCACATTATTTTTCTCTCTGTAAATCCTCCCTCTTTCTATCTGCCTAAAAGAAATTTCATTTTTTGGTGCTATAAAAAGAATACTTTTCTTTTTATTAGTATTGCATCGCTGAAAGAGTATCCCTCTTCCTATTCACTTTTGATACATTGACTATCACATTATGATTTGGGTTTAAAACACTTGCATTTCATCTTTCGTGATGCTGCATTTTAGCCCACATTAAAATGAGGGGAGCCTATATGCTTCAAGTCATGCCCAGTGATGGTCGACATAATTGAATCATAGAAAGAACATTCTTTCTTCTCTTCACCAAACTACACAATTTGAAATATATACATCTTCTTAAACAACATCCCACCCGAAAGAAGCTTTCAATGATCACACGATCAAAATATCGAGCAAGTGGGCACCCACAACTATCTCCGTCCAATACCCCATCGTGAGAATGCTCCCCATAACATAACCTGAAACCTCACCTTTAGAATTTTATTCTTCATAGGAAACCTTCCCAAACAAAAAATCTACTATAAATTCATGAGTTAGTATTTTAAACAACATAAGATAAACACACTAAATTCACTTGTTAGATTACATATTTTTCTTAGCTTTGTGCTTGACTTGCATTTTTAGGTGTGAGGATATGATTCTTCATTTTTCTTTTTACCTTTCACACTCTTCCACCATAGTTAGAATATTCTCGACTTTCTAAGTCCTGTCAGACCTCGCCTTATCATCCCCAAACTTCGGCTGATTATTCATCCAATCTAAGTTCACAATTTTTTTCTTCATTCTTTAGATATCACAAGAATCGCATTAGTCCAATGATTCAAATTTTACATCCGACTCATCATCAATTTACCTAACCGCTACCTGAGTTCCTTGTTCTTTGGTTTGTTTACTCAAAGGAAACTTATCTCATCTTCTCTATGTTTAGAGTCTTTTTCAGTATCATTATACTTTGCTATACTGATAATAGCTCATCAAATACAAATTTCCTATCCGACAATCAATAGTTTCTTCCTCATCTCGCTGAAATTATTGTTTTCTCATAGTAACAGTATTGGGTTCTCAGAACTATGTGGCCGATCACCCGTATATCCGCCATCAGCTAGTGAGACTAGCATTGGTCACTCTATTTTTATTTTAATCAAAACATTTACCAACTTTCCTCTCGTAATATGTTTTATCCCATCTCTCGCTATTCCCCCCGTGTCATTTATGAGTACACCACTCTGAGCATATGCTGCTGATTCACATGGTGTTGAATCGTAACCAAAATAATGCCCTTTTATTTCACACCATCCGTTAGCCACTCCCACCTAGTCCATCCCCACCCTCCATCCTATCAAATATGGGCCGACTCAACTCATCCCCGTCACTACCAGCCGATGAGGTGCTCGTGAGACTCTCTTATCCCGAATCCTATTGCCCTCTAGTACCACCTTTATGATTATTCCACCTAGGATTCCTTAGGATAATTAATATATGACATGCCCGTATCTATCCCTCTTGCTCTCACCCCCACTTCTACATCGCCTGGGCACCAGCCAGGGGTGCTACTATCATCCACTTTACCACATGTGGTGTCTCAGCTAGATCCCATAGCCACTATAACTACAACATCTACGTCATCTATCACACCCGTGACATCAATTTTCCCTCCACAGCCACTTTAAGTATAGCCCCATATGCACCCACCACTTCACATATACCTTCACCGTGATTGTGAACCACCCCGTGTTGCAGATTACACCCATTTTCAAAACCTCATCCTTTCTATCCCGCAATCCTTACCCATAATCACCACTAGATTTGTTACAACTACCCCAACCACTTACACATACTACTAACAACCCTCAAAATCATCTATCACTTATTCTAGCTATGTGACACCTAAGATCTATTCCCTCCCGCACGCTTCTCATACTCAACACCACCATACACTAGCATACCACCCACCTCATATTCTCAAAATCAACCCCCTTTTTCTCGGCAAGTAGGTACCCATTCATCACAACCT